>CM042891.1:12181108-13461242 GCA_023653495.1 Melastoma candidum
TCGGATACGTGCACGTACCGTTAGCCGCTTCCCAATGTTTCCCCAAAGTGGGGGGGGGGGTTGCCTGAAATTCTTTCTAGCAAAAAGGAAGAAGCCGAACATGTAGAAAATGAGAAAGAGACGTATTGAATTATGGTGGTGGTGGGGGATTTGCAATGAAGAAGTCTTTTAGTATGAAAGAGGTAAGGTTATCATATCACGAAGGAAAAGGAAAAGAAAAAGCGGGCAAGGGTTAATGCAACACATATAAAGCGTTGCATCATCAAACCCGTGGTCATAACCCCATGGGCGTGGTTGTCGTTCTGTTCCGTTGTGCACCAAACGCTCTCGACGGTGACTATTGAAGGATTCGAGAGAGTCATTCAGGTCGCATTGCCCATCCACAATACCTTATCGATCTATCTATCTATTTATCTATCGAAGAATATTTGCTTGTGATGGGGGAAGTTGGTTGTCCGATGTAGGAAATTGTTGGGAATGAATTCAATCGGGCGTGGTGGGGCTTTGAGAAATCCCAAAACCTAAGCCCAACCTAAGAAAAAGAAAAGGCCCATTTCTCACCTCGGCCACCAACGTGAAATGACAAAGATACGAGTTGTAGGAGCAAGACAATGCGTGGGGACTTGGGAGGATTTGATGAGCCCGATCAACACGGGGATGAATTTTGAGTGACTCTAGTCGCAATTAACGGGACAAAACCGGCGCCTGAATTCCCGAACAAGAAGAGGCCGTTGTGGACATGTCCCGGGATTCCGACGTGTTGACCCAACTCGAGACACACCGTTTTCAGTTGAGGCTGTGTCCGCCTCAACCGTCTTCGTGTCTTTGCTCCACCTAAACTTTCATTAAATGATACGACTCCTCCTCACCTACCCACCGTTAACCCACTTCATCTCAACGTCTCATGTTTCTTAAATACAAAAATTTTCACTTTGGGGGCGATGACAGCTTTGACTTAGTTATATACTTAAGTCGAGCAAGGGAAAATTAAAACTATAAGGAGGTTTTGCTGTATAACAATTGTACGACGCGGTCATCCTTTTTATAAATTCAGAGTAGTATCTCTAATGTTAGGTGCAAAACACATGTATGCAACTAATTCATCCCCCCCAGTTGCGTACGAGGCAACGAATTCCAGGACAAGTCCCTTTCCTCTTATTACATCCTCCCCCCCCCCCCCAAATAAAAAAAAGAAAAACAAAGGGGAAACAAAATGCACTAATTTGTCAATTTAACCGAGTCTAAAACCGTCATCTGAAAAGCATAAAGAATTTGCCTTGTAAAACCCCTAAACCTGAAGCATCACGATCATGATATCTGTTTTTGATATTTATATTCTTATTAAACAAGATTTCTTAAAAGAATTAGAATGACTCAAGGAAGGACCATGTCAATATGAGTTGGGTAATATACCAAGTCCACCATTTTTTGTTCCAAGAAGCTCGCTCTCTCTCTCTCTCCCTTCTTCACATGAGATGGAACGGTTTGGACCCATCACCTGCTCCTCCTTCGTCACCCCAACCCCCTCCAATATTATAAACTCGACCACTTCTCCCGCTTCGATTCCGCCATTCCACCCCCTCCCCCCCCAAATCTTCCATGGGCAACCGCTCCTCCATCTCCATTCATAACCACCCATCCGGCGCTGGGCCTGCCAGGGTCGTCCTCTGGGATGGCACCGTCCTCCACTTCGACGACCCTGTTACTGCGGCCGAGCTCATGATGGACCACCCCCAGCAGGTCGTGGTGGAGTTCGACCCGTCCACCATGTCGACGAGCAAGAGGCCTACCCCTCTTCCTGCTGACTGTATGCTTGATGTCCGCAAGGTCTACCTGATGCTTCCCGTCAAGGGAGGGAAGCCCGCGTCTCTATCGTCCGAGGCTGCTCGACGGGTTCTCTCCTCCGCGAGCGCTGTCCTGGGGACTCGGTCGCTCCTCCCCTCGACGAACTCCAGGTTTCTGCTGCTGCTGGCTGGGATGTGCACCGCCAGGGCGCAAGCAAATGAAGAAGTTATCCATCGTAAGGATGTTTGCACGAAGCTGGAGGATCTGAAGGCGACGACGGTGACAGACATGGGGTACACTGGCGGGCCGGAGTACTTGAGCCGGCAGATTTCAGGGAAGGGATGGAAGCCCAGCTTGGACACCATTGTCGAGAAGAAAGTCAAGAACAAGGCTTACCGCAGGTTGTTGTCCGCGCATATTTAGTTTGTACGGACGAGTAACGGAATGTGAAGCTCGTCCTTACCGTTGTATGTCCCGTAAGAACTTTTAGATTCACCCTAAAGCTTCGCCGGAAAGATAGATCATTCGACTGGCGAGTTTCCGGGCGAAAATCCCTTCGAACGACCGAGACATATGATGATCTCGCTGACTCTGGTAAATGGTATGCTACGGTTGTGCTTTCAACTAAAACCACAATATCACTTTATCGAAGACAAGTTCCCCAAGGGGAGAACTGCAATGTTTTTAAGGACAAAATTATAAATTTATTTATTTTCCTAATTTATGATTTTGTTTACGCTAAAATTATGAAGTTAGACATGGGATGAGCAGCCACCATCATTCTTACATTCCCTTCAATGAGACTGATGTTTCTTTGCCCTACCTTGAGTAAGTGACGGCTCCTCCCTTCTTGAACCATCCGGTGAATGAGCCCAAGCGGGTGCCTGACCTGGTCCCAAATGGTACTCGAAAACAGCTCCTCGCTCGCATCTATACGGTCCTTGGCGAGGGTCCCCACGCGGTGATCTCCAGCCACTAGCATCACCTGACGAAACCGAGATCTTTTAGGGGACTGCCTCATGTACATGAATTTGTCATACTACACCAATAATGAGAACAGGAGACAGAGCACCTTCGCTAAACAGTTTGGGTTCGAGAAACGATTCGCGAATTTCAGCTTGTCTCCTTTTCTGTATGTGTCAAGGACATACTATGCCAGAGAAACGATGACAGCAAATGAAGGTCGAAACGATCATGAAGCCCCACCCAAAGCAGCCTTCCCTACTCGAATTAACAGAGGAATGTGTGGCTCAACCTCAAAAGATACTAAGACGAAACAGAGATAATGCATCAAATTAACCGAACAAAGCATTTGTACTGGATGAGGTACACACCATATAACTTAAGTTACGTCCACTATGTGCCATCGCCGAGTTATCACCTGAACGATCTGTTTACTCCAATAACCTAGGGAAGACATCAATTACTTCACTAATTTGATCACTTTCACAAAGGTATCAAATCTTTATCCAGAATGTGTCACCAATAAAGAGAACAGGTTGTTTGAAGAACCAATCAATACCGGATGCTCGCCAAATGATACGGTCCTCACCCTTGGAATAGTCGTGCTTCTCTTCCTCAGCTTCATTGACGTCTCCCTCACTGTCAGAGAAAATGAGCGCCTCAATGCCATGCTGATCATAGTAAATACGCCATCTCCCAACAACAGACTGGTCCTTGGGCATTGGTTTCTCTGCAAGTGAAAACCACTCAGGATTCTGCATTCACTTAGGACTTAAGGAAGAAGCATCAAAAAAGGCCTGAAAATTAAATAATTGAGGTAAACAACAATGCCTTCATCCATACTTGTCCAACAATATCCATGTAGCATAAGGTGGCGGAAACCTCTCCGTGCATGGAAACTTAGCGGTAATGTAAGAAGCAACCTCATGAATGACAAAGCTATCTTTTTCTCATGAACCATAAGGAAACCCGCTTAGCATGCTGAGAGGCTTCTCAATTCTCGAGGAAAGCATATTCACAAAAAACAGTGTCTTTGGAGGTGGTTGACGAAATCTGGCTGACATCAGAAAGGGATACGGTGAAAAACAATGCAAATGAGTGACCCAACGGATTGCATTGGCTTGTACCAAAACCATACTGGATCAACATCACTATCCTGAGCTAATTAAAGCTTAACCAAAAGTTAAATGATAGAGGGAGCAATCGAGCATGAATGTAAATGCAACAGAAGAAGTCATTCATTCAAGCTAAGGGGGCAGATTCATGCAGATTCCTAGGAAAAGGAAAACAGAGAACGAAGGAAGTCTTTGCGAACCACAGGTACCCATGTCGAAGCAGTCAAGCAATCCTGAGATCATTGACAGAACAGATACACGAGCAGCGACATGGAAATGAAGTTCGTAACTTTTGGTTCACAGAGAGCATTTTATCCATTGAAACGAAAGCTTATGGGACTGATATTGGGGGTGGTAATTTGGAACACCTCCCAAACAGCATAACGAGGACAGATATCAAATCTGGAATTGGCACGATACGGGTTATAGACCACTAATTTGTAATTGTTATTCAATTTTATGTACTTTTCCTGATCAAGCCATTTGATGGTAAAGATTTGACAATGTCCTTACCCGAATTGCAACCTCCTAACATGTATCACCCGGGCAAACAAATAAAATTGGCGAGAAACGGACAAATTACACTAAGCAAAACAAGCTTGGTTTCGAAGCCATCAAGGAGAATCTACAACATGACAGAGTATAACCGCGGAAGAGAAAACTGAATTCCACGCCGGAAGTGAGAACGAGCCATGAATTGGGTATGTCAACCGATGCTTTCTCGGCAACAAGCTTTCTTCATTTCTCAAATCACAACAGCCATAAGCGCCATAAAAACACCAGTTTCCTAGCAATCAAGGAAGAATTCACGACAGGGCAGGCAAATTCACAGAATTCCCACGCTGCGAATGAGCACGAACCAATAATCAAACACAACACTATCCGATGATGCCTAGAAATGAGGGAACAGACAGAGGAGAAGGACGACGTAGAAGCGGGGGAACGCACACAGAGGCACGGCAGGGACAGGGGAAAGAGAGATCGGTTAGAGGCTAAGCTTTGCCTTTGCTTTCTTTTTTAACAGTCAGTTTCTTCCCGACACAGAGAGGGAGATGATTTGAAGCATGTAATCCCAGTCCCACCTAAAGACGCGAGATGATTCTATAAGGCCCAACTACTCCTCGGAGCTCAGATACTCGTGCTGGTGTGGTTCCTGAGAACCATTCAAACGTGTTTAAGAGAGCGCCTAGAACCGATTTCTAGAACAAATATTTTCATAGAACTTTTAACACACAAAAAAAATATTTCACGATACAACATATCCATCCTTGAGAGGATTATATGATTGATAGCAGGATTATCGGATTATATGAAGGACGATATAAAAACCAGGAAAACAATAAAATTGCAATTTAATAAATGATTGTGACAGTATGAGATGACAAATAAGGATGGAACTCTTTATTTTTCATGAAATATTGAAACAGAGTTGTCTCGTCCCTTTCTGCTTGGGACGCTGGTTGGCGTGTAATAAATTTTTTGGTCGAACTTCTTTCTTTTTTCTTTTTTCTTTTTTTCATCTCTAAGGGCGACGTCGATGCTCTGCAGCAAAACACTTAGTTCAGAATAAGGAGCTCGAAATGTCTGCAACTGCCGCCGCAACTGCCGCTTTTTACCATTACGACAACAACCTACGACGAATACGTATGAATTGTCGAGGTGGGGTCTGCACCAGCTTCGTCGATGCGATACGCTTCAACTCCCGGTACAAACCTACCCCGATCGCATCCTCGGGCTCCTCGCTTTTCGGCGACGTCCTCTTGACCCACCAAAGAAGGGATCGCGCGGCTACCGATAGGTCCTCCCGCCGAGGAAGGACCCCTCGTCCCGTCATGGAATGGCAGGATTGCACGTGGGTCAAGTTTCTATTTTCTCCCTTTTGTTGTGATCTGTCGCCGACTACCTCTGTTTTCCCGGGGCCGCGGTCAACTGCCCTTATTATGGTTTGTGGTGTTGTTTTTGACCCAGGGTTAAGATGGAAATGGATGTGCCTGCTTCGGTCGCGTACAGGTTGTGCTCCGATCGCGAATCCTTCCCCCGCTGGGTTCCTTTCATTTCTTCTGTCAAGGTGGTTGTTTTCGCAGCTCCCATAAACTGTTTTCTGATCCCGATAGCATGCTTTTGCTTGTTATTGTCATCATGGTTGAGCATTTAGTTCAGCCGCATTTCCAGACGCACATGGCTATCTTCAAATACTGATTATAGTGGTCGTTCTTCACTACCTCTAGTTTATGCTCTTGTTATTTATTTGATGAAATCCAACAGGTAATGGAGGATAAACCCGATTTATCGAGGTGGTGTTTGAAGTATAATGTTCTAGGTATAGACGTTGAGTATTCTTGGGTTGCACAGAACATGCAGGTACATCCAATTTGATATATATGTTTTTCTTTTTTTTTTGGTAGTAAATTTGATATGTATGTTTTGCTGATGTACTTTTGGCATTTTGCTCCCTGATGGCTGGCCATACTTGTCTCCTCTTTCATGCAGCCAATTCTCGACCAAAAAATCCATTGGAGATCCATAGAAGGTCTTCCAAACAGGTAATAGTTTGCGTTGATAGAAGTTTGTCTGGGAACTCGGTGTCCAGTGTTAATTGGCAATAGCGGCATCAGACGTGCTGCATTGTTTCTGCAATGCGTACCATTGTTGGCTTAATCCGTGGCCCATTTGGTTTTAGAAATAGAATGATGATCAAGCTCTCATCCGACAAACTCCAAAAATTCATACTCGGTAACTTATCCCATGGGAATTGATGACATAATTCTTTCTACATATCTGTTGCATTGCAGCATTTCTGTTTTTTTTTTTAATAAGTTTGGAGTAAATGCTAAATGTCTGTTAATTTTGTTATTGTACCAGAGGCGTCGCTCGGTTCTATCCGAAGGGTGCATCTGGATGCTTAATGGAAGTAAGGCTTTGCATCTTGCTTATTTTCCCTCTCTCTATATCATTAATGTGTTGAATGGAACATGGTCATATGAGTTGCAAGTATCGCATTTCTATATTTTGTTGTTATGGTGGTTCGCATGTTGGAGAAATATTATCACAAGAACCTCTTGGAGGTTTAGAAATCAGTTTTGGGATTTCAGAAAACCGAGTAGTGACGGGCAAAATATGCACAGGGGATATCACAGAGGGATGTCAATATTGTCGTATATTCATGTATGTTGTTGTTATTGTTAGTTTTAGGGCGCAGCGGAAAGAAATATTATAACTTTTATGCCCAAGATAATCAAATCATGGTACGCATATTATAATAAAATTCTTACCCGGAAACCGTACCTTGTAATTTCCGACGAAACAAAACTGTAATCCGGAACAATCGATCGAGAGCCCCACGTGTGACTCCTCTAGCGGTATCCACGCGCACACGATTACGAACCTCTGACGATCCGGTAGGTGCTAGCCTCTTGGATCCGTCTGAGAACTCTTCGAAAGCAAAAGGAATTTCTCTCCTTTTCACAAATCTTACTCTCTGATTTCTAAAGCTACAGAGATTTGTTTCCAAACTCACACCAACCTTTGACGACTGACACACACAGGAAAAAAACAATACCTTTTCTTTTCCCTTTTATTTCATCCCACTAAATTTCTTGCCATAAAAATTTACGTTTCCTCTAATCAATCGTCTTAGTGTAACGGAAGAAAAATTTAATGGACAAAAATAATTGGAAAAGATTCGTTACGTAAAATAATAATAATAGTTTTAATAATAATATTAAGACTATTTAATGCAAGTGACGTGGACATGTGGAAATTAAAAAAAGCTTCCAACGACACATGCATTAAAATGATTTAATTAAATAAAATATATATTGGATATAACATTTAAATAAATAAATAAAATCTTAAATATATATATCCTTTATAAATTGACCCGAATAAATTCATATTCGATCTTGGTCAATTTATTTGCTTCCGATATTTCAGAATAAATTAATAATCCAATTAATTCTAATTCTGAAATAATAAAATGATTAATTTAGTATCCACTAAATAATCAAAATACAATGTTCGTGTCGACGTGCAATGCGTGCGACCCTCTAGGTCCTATACACGAAGGTAGTGTATATCCATACACAAACTAAGGTAACCATCTAGCAACAGTTTTCAGTCACCCAACGTGTTAGGATAATGATTATAAATTATAAACCACTATGAACCGATTACTGTGTAATTCAATCTCTTCATCTATCCGACATCTCAATTAATTCGGCGCAAAATACATCATCACCAAATTAATTGTTTTACTTGATTACCAAGATATAATAGACTCTCTTGAATGTAAAACATTCCTCCCATGGCCATGGATTTTAGAGTCACTAATATCTCTATCAAGTGGCCTAGATGTCAACTCTCTAATCCAAGAGAGCGATGAATCCTATATTGACACAACACTATTCTCTCTACGCTTTGTCACACACCCAACAATCGTATTACTCACAATCTGGTTAAAGACTGCTTTTAACGACGTCAAAGTGCGCAAACTCCACGCATAGAATAAATGAAGGTCTCAAGTCAAAAGATCAGTTACACTCGTCCATAAAGAGGATTGACCAATGATGTTCAATATGTAGTATCCTCTTAATCGGGTCGTGTCCAGTATCCCTAATATTAGGATACCCCTAAGTATAACTTGGATACACTATCCCTCGGTCTATCTTGACCTCAGCTATACTTAGCGATAATCTAGATGTCCATGTCCCCTCTAAACACCTATCCGATCACGGACTATTTCAGATTAATATACTCAATAATCTGTGGGACTTTATCATTAATAATTTTACGTGCAGAAAAGTAAAATAATCAATGACAAATACTCGCCTTTATTAATTATTTATCCACAAATACATTAAAGTGTCTTGGCACATACGTGCACACACTAACAGTTATGATGTATAACACGAGGGGATCTCATCTGGCATGATAAGGTTAATGAGCTAGGGGAGGGAGAGAGTGCGCATTGTTTATTATAATTTGTCACAGCATAGAGCCGCATTGACTTTCCAGTGCTGCGGGCTGCGATTTTAAGTACTTCAGGCCCTCAGAGTATGCTTTTTATTCTGATGTGCATTATGCTAAGAAATGGGTGATGGCTCTCATACTTACGTAAATGTTCTTTCCAATCATATTGTCCATGGCAATTAGTAGAAGATAAGTGATGCATCTGCAATTTCATGGAGAAATAACTTGTCAATGTTGTTGTCTGTTGGTAGCTGACAACGTCTTACGAGGTGCCTCTACTTTTGGTTCCGGTGGCCTCGGTGAGTATTAATGTCTCGCACCATCCCGATTATCGATGCCTCTGATGAAACATAACTAAAGATGGGTTGGAGCTCGAGAATTGTCGAGTTATGAGGTGTTGTGGGTCATGATGTTTGTGAAATTCTCTGCAGGCACTGAAACCTTTCATGGAAGGCTTGCTGAGGAAAAGTTTAGTGATGTTCGCAACCCTTGCCAAAAGCGAAAGTATCTGATGGGTCTCTTTGGATATGAGGAGTTGAAAAATCTAATAATATCAGAAGGGTGAAGTTACTACATAAAAAAAAAGGTAAAATCCTATGAATCCATCCAGGTCCCTTGCAGACAACCAAGCAATTAAAAGGCTCTGCTTATTGTTGTCATTTTATTAATCAATGAACTGCAAATGTGGCCTATGTCTTTGATGCTTAACTCACTGCTGCTCTATATCAGAGAGGTGAACTTTCATCCTCAGACATGTCTTACCAAACGTTGTCAATTTATTCCCAAGTGTAAAGAAAGCTTGGAAAAGGGATTTGCAGTGTTTGCTGAAGATGGTGATAAAATTGTGGCATTGCAACTCCATTGATTTTGGTTTAAACGCAAAACCCATGTGTTCCTCTGCAATGTTGTTGTTGGGGTCATACTGGGTTGAAAGGGCGATGAGGTATTAATTAAAAGTTTTGGAAAACTGGGACATTACACGAATCAAATGACAGATTAAGGAACACTTTTGACCATAATTTCCCGGATTTTAGGAGCTCCATAAAAACATGAACAACATCCTGAATAATAATACAGTCGGGCCGTGCTCATCCAGATCCCACTTCAGCTTCACTCACTTGCTCCCGTGTCCTCCTCCTCCTCCCATTAGCCGATTTCATTATTTTTGGAGAAAGAAATCCATCGAATACATGTGCCGAGTCACAAAATCAATTTTTTACTAATGTTAGTTAGTGAAATTTATGAAATACAGTTTTAGTTTTCAAAATATTCAGAATACAACCGATGTGATATATTTTGAAAATGTACTTCTCAATTTGTATAGAGGGTCGGTTTTGAAAACGCATTGCAGTGTATAGTATGTGGAGGGCACATCTTCAAAACGCGTCCTTTTACACTTGAAAAAGTTAATAGAACTTGAAGCGCATTTTGAATAAAAAGCCCCTCTTATTTTAAGCGTAAGAAAGTGCGTATTCAAAATGGACATTTCAAAAGTCCAAATTGTTTTTACTAGCCGTGGGTTAAACTCGCCCTCTTTATAAATTTAACTACGTGTTTCAAAAAATGAGAATTTTAAAAATTAAAATCATATTTTATAAATTTATTTTATGTACGAGAGAACAAAGCTCTACACAAAATCACGAATTTCACGGTAACTAACTCGTTGGTTCTCGTGCACACTACATAAATCTGTCAGTATCTCGGCAAGAATGCAACACCTTGCCTTGTACCTAGTTTTTTACGATGTCGTGATTTGTAATAATTGAAAAGACGATGAAAACTAGGCACATCCCTACTATAAAACACATACAACAATTCAAGAAAGTAAAATGCTAAACAGTATCGGCTGGTGGACGAATAACAAAATTGAATGATGTACACCGTATATATAAATAACAAATAAGAATGCGTCGTCCATCTTTGTGCGGTAGGGTGTGGTGGTTGGAGGATTATATGGAATTACTTTACTAATTACGATTTTAGATTTCTAAATTCTCATAATACAGTCCATAAATCGCGGTTTCAAACTACGACTTTCAATTTATGAAAAAGTCACGATTTCAAAATGGGATTTGAAATCGAAACTTTGTCAGATATACATGAGTTGCGGTTAAACCATAATTTTAACTAGGAGTATGTAAATTACGATTTGAAATCGCGACTTTTTCATAAATTAAAAACTATTATTTCAAACCCTGACTTACGAGCTTAATTTCGAGAATTTAGAAACGTAAAATTATAATTCGCAAATTTCTCCGAACAAAGTAATTCCGTACAAACCTCGTGATGGTTGGAATGCACTGAAATTTTGGGTGGGACTTGCCTTTGATGCGAGTTTTGTTCCTTAATGACATCATTTGGCAAAATATTTCGCCAAATGACGCCTTAAGTTTCAATATTCGTCTAATGATCTACCAAAGTCGGCGTTTGTACGGCCGACTTCCGTCTTCAAGGAAGTCGACCGTACAAAGGCCGACTTCTCTACACTTAGTAAAAAAAAAAAAAAATTTCAATGGTCATTCACACGAGGAAGTCGGCCTTAGTGTAAGGCCGACTTCTCTACGCTTAGTAAAAAAATAAAAAATTTTCAATGGTCATTCACACGAGGGAGTCGGCCTCTGTTTGTAAGGCCGACTTTTCTGACTTAGGTAATTTTTTTTTTCTTTATTTAAAGGCAAAAAAAATAAAAATTCACACGAAAAAGTCGTGATTTTGAAAATTTAAGGCGTCAGTTGGACGAAATGTCGTCAAGGAACAAAACTCCCTTTGATGCACCGCAGCAAACACTTTGTTCAGAGGAAGGAGGGAGCTAGAAATGTCTGCAACCGCCGCCGCAACTCCCTCCTGTTACCACCGTTCCGACAACAACCAACGACGAACACGAACTCACTGTCGAGGAGGGGTCTGCAGCAGCGTCGTCGTCGCGATCCGAGTCAACCCCCTGTCTAAACCCACCGCGATCGCATCCTCAGGTTCCCTGCTTTTCGGCGACGTCCTGTTGACCCGCCCAAGAAGAGATCTCGCGGCTCCCGATGGGTCCTCCCGCCGAGGAAGACCCACTTGTCCCGTCATGGAATGGCAGGACTGCACGTGGGTCAAGTCATCTCCTTTGTTGTGAACCACGCCCCCCATTTATTGTGATCTGTTGCCGATTTTCTCTGTTTTCTCGGTGCGGCGGTCGACTGTCCTAATTACTGTTTTGAGGCGTTGGGTTTGACGCAGGGTTAAGATGGAAGTGGGTGTGCCCGCTTCGGTCGCGTACAGGCTGTACTCGGATCGCGAATCCATCCCCCGTTGGATGCCCTTCATTTCTGCTGTCAAGGTAGTTGTTTTCGCAGCTTAAGTCTATTGTTTGTTGATTCCGGTTTCTCCTGTAGCACGTTTTTGTTTGTTATTGTCTTCGTGGTTAAGCGTTGAGTTCAGCCGCGTTTCCTGGTTGTTCTTCACTACTGCGAATTTATGCTTTTATTTCTTAAGCTTATTTATTTGATGAAATCCAACAGGTAATGGAGGATAAACCCGATTTATCAAGGTGGTATTTGAAGAATATTGTTTTCGGTATTGACATTGAGTATTCCTGGATTGCACAGAACATGCAGGTACATACGATATGATGTAAATTTCCCTGATGAATTTTGGCATTTTGCTATTCTGATGGTTGGCCATATCGTCTTCTCTTTCGTGCAGCCAATCCCCGACCAAAAAATTCATTGGAGATCATTAGAAGGTCTTAAAAACAGGTAATAGTTTGTGTTGATAGAAGTTTGTCTAGAAACGTGAGTCCACTCTATCCGAATTAGTGGTATCGGATGTGCTGCATTGTTTCTGCTATGCTCACTGTTGCTGGCCTAACCCATGGCCCGTTTGGTTTTTAGAAATAGAATGACAATCAAGTTCCAATCTAAAGATCTTTGAAATCCCTCCTTGGTGAACTTATCTCCTGGGAATTGGCCACAAATCTCTCTGTTCATATCTGTTGCATTGCAGCATTTTCGGTTACTTTGAAGTTTGGAGTAAGTGCTAAATATCTAATAATTTCTTTTGTCATTAATTGTGCTAGAGGAGCTGTTCGGTTTTATCCAAGGGGTGCATCCGCATGTTTAATTGAAGTAAGGCAACACATCCTTGTTATTTTTCCGCTGGACATCTTTCAGACATGGTCTATGGGGACACTAGTATCCCATTTCTATCATCTTGTTGTTCTGGTGGTTTGCCTGTTTGAGTGATATTATCGCAAGAGTCTCTTGGAGGTCTAGAAATCAATTCTGCGGTTTTAGATCGATAATATCGTACATTTTCACTGTTGTTATGATGTGAATAACAAGGGGGGATCTTGTCAGGTAGGATAAGCTGTTAATAAGCTCGCGGCGATAGCACATTTTTAATATTATAGTTTGTCATCGCATAGATTCACACTGACCTCCTGTGCTGTGGGCTGCAATTTTAAGCTTCTCTGGCACTACTCCGAGTATGCGTTCTATTCTGATAGAGATTATCAGTACCATCAATCATGCTTCGAGAAATATGTGATAGCTCTTTTACACATGTAAATGTGTTTTTCAATTATAATGTCCATGTAATCCAGTAGAAGGTAATTGATCCATCTGCGTCTGTAATTTCATCTGGGGATTGTTGTTGTCTGTTGGCAGCTGACTGCGTCTTACGAAGTGCCACCACTTTTGGTTCCAGTGGCATCGGTAAGTATCAATATCTCGCTTCGTCTCAATTATCAGTGCCTCTGATGAAACATCATCTAAGAAGGGCAGGGAGCTTGGGGCCATGGAAGACATTTCGGATCCAAGTTATGAGGTGTGAGTGACGATGTTTGTGAGTTTCTTTGCAGGCACTGCAACCCTTTATGGAAGGCTTGCTGAGGCAATGTTTAGAGCGGTTTGCAACCCTTGCCAAAAGCAAAAGCATCTGATGGTCTCTTTTAGGAGAATTGAAAATTTTAAGAATGTTGCAAGTGTTAAGTTGTTTAGTAGAAATAAGCAATGAAGCAAATAAAGCACCTGTCTTTTCTTGTCAATGAACTGCCCATGTTGCTGATGTCTTGAGGCCTAAACTCACTAATGCTCCATGCCAGAGCTGTGCACCTTCATCTTCAGACATCTCTTACCAAAATGTCCTGTGTTAGAAAATTTCAAAAGGGCAGTTCTGGGTATGAAGCTACCATCAAAACAAACAAAAGAAAATAAAGGCGGCAATGATTAGCAGCTGCACAAAAGAAGGAAACTTGTAGTGTTTGATGAAGATGCAATAAAATTGCTGCCTTGCCATTCCGTTGATTTTGGTTTAAAGCAAAAGCAATGATTCCCCTGCAATGTTGGGCATATTGGATTGAGAGGGTGATGATGCATTAAAAACTTGGAAAATGGGACATAGATACACATTAAACAAAGCAAGACACAAGCTTCTCACGTGACATTGATGCTAACAGGTATTTGAGTTTCACAAATTGATTCCAGAATCGAACTTTTGTCGGCTAGACTTGCATATGGATATGCTGTGATGGTCTATCCAAAGGTGGGGGTTTTAACCAAAGAGACTGCAACTGAACTTGCCATCTGACAACAAAAGCTTCTCGGCCTTGACAACAGCTTCGAGAGGGAGGGGACTGAAGGTTCGAGACGGCCCGTAAAAATGGGGGAATCTGGCACCTCCATCAACTTCTTCATACACTAGTCCCTCGCCAAGCTGCCAAAAATTCAGTCACGGAACCAGCAGGGCATCAAGGATAACGGAACAAACTGTGATATGATCAAAACACACATAACCAACACGACCATTAGGATATAAGACAGGGGGAATCGCCTCAGATAAACAAAAGAAGAAGGCCATTGTTCAATTCGTTATAACTGAGAGAGATACACACAAACATTAAGAGAGGGGATTTTGAAATTTTCTTTTGTTTGTTTTGATGGTAGCTTCATACCCAGAACTGCCCTTTTGAAATTTTCTAACACAGGTAATTACCTTCTTAGCATCGACTTGAAGCAGGTAAAGGTCTGCCTTGACATTTTGGAAGAAGTTTAGCAGTGTCGACTGAACCTACACTCGTAATAACATAATATGATCCATAACCAGTTCAAGAAGCCAGAACAAAATACGTAGTAACCACAAATTGAACTCGCATGGACATGCTCCAACAGGGGCGGGGGGTCAAAGGATACAAATAACCAATCCACCGTTGAAGATACACTAAAAGTTTGATCACATAATTAAGCAATCTTCTCAAAAGGGGGGAATCCGCTCGAGGTATCAGGACTACACCCGGGAATCGTTCTTGTTAGGGCTTATTGAATTGTACAAAATCACTTCACTACCAATCAACTGACCAAAATGAATAATCGAATATTTCCACAAAATTAACAAAAGCAGGGGGGGGGGGGGGAATGATGGATAGAAGGGGGATGCCTGGGAGAGGGTGCTGAGGTGGAAGCAGCCGGTGGAGCGGTCGAGGTGTCCGCCGTAAGCGGAGCCATCCCTCTGCAACGCCTCCCATTCCTCAACCGTGCTTATCCTGTAAACGTACTCCTCCTTCACCTCCGCCTCCTGCACCTTGGCTCCCTCCACCACCTCCTGCATTATCCCCCCAAATCACCTTGGGAAATTCTCTTCTTCCATTTTTCTCATTTTGACATTAATTATATATATAATAACCACACATCTAGGGTTGAGCATCATGTTCCGAGTTAGTCTAAAAAAATATTTAACCAAAAATTCTTAAAATGTCGCATATTTATTTCGCGATCAGATTTATAATCGTTATTTCAAGTAACTTATGAACGAAATCTATACTTTAATTTTTATTTCTCCGATTGTTTTTTGGATGATTTAGCACAACGAGTTTAGCACAGTCATACCCCTGGTATCAGAGCCCAATCCGTCTTATTTACATCGACTTGTGCTAAACTCGTTTCCTTCCTTTTAAGGGAGAGAGATTACTAGGAACCCTACCTGGAGAAGCACCTCGCCTCAAACACCCATGGATAACTCTACTGAGATTAGCCCCGCCGTGATGAACGCTCCCATCACATTAGATTCCTGCCCTTCTTTTAGAAGATCCACCTCAGATAGGTTAGATGGTCTAAGTTTTCCCACCAAAATATCTCAAATAGCAACCAGATTTCTGATACTACCATCCCACTTCTTAACCCATACACTGCTTTTGGTAAACCTTCTTCTAGCCCTATTCGTAAAATTAGATCACTCATTAGCCAGCCAGCTTCAAAAGTCCTCGAGTACATACAGGCCAGCAAATTTAGCCAGCATCCAATTTGGGCCACACAGAGAGAGCAATTTGTAACACTTCAACTGCCATCAGACTTTCCTAGACAATGGTCCCAGAAGGGATATACTCACCTCCACTTTGGCGCTATCAGATTAGCACTTACTTATCATGGGAGGAAAGGATGCTAGTCACAGCCCGAATGGCCTTGCTAGACTCACGATACGTGGAGTATCAGCATGCATGCATAGGAACCATTGAGACGACTCTTAATGCAGGAACTGTTTTTGTAACATTATATCCAAACTTCTACATGTCTCTACAGGATCCCAAACTACTGTCAGCTTTACAAGTTCAGATCCAAATTGCCGGTCCTCAGCAAGATCCGAACTCCATTGAAGCTACGCTTCATTATCAGATGTCATACAGAGTGCAGAACCATGCACTAGACCTGAAAGTACCTAATGATGCTAATGATGCTTTGATTATCTATGCTGATTACCACCATGCACAGGCTCCCACTTGCTTACATGTGCCAAGACAGATTACAAGGGGAGAACTACTGAAGCTATTGCCAGAAAGATGGATTACAAACTATGAGCAGCTGCAACAGCACGTCAAACCTATCCAGTCCTCTGAATCAAAGTTCATCAGAGAAAAGAACGGATCAGTGACTATTAAGTTTGACCGCTCTCATGAGAAAGATGCGCCTACACCATCCATCTTCCCAACCATGTTCATGATTCAGCCAGCTCCTAGAAGTAAGAAACCTGATTCCCTTAACAAGATCATTCACTCTTTTGATGCACAGGGAAACGCAGTTTACTTCTTCAAGGACCCAGAAAACAAGCACTGCTATTGGGATATTGGCAAGTGCGCACAGCACTGTGATTGCGAAGAAGAGGAAGATTATTCTTCCAAGAGGAAGAAGAGCAGATCAGGTAACAGAAACCTTCCTGATTCTGACAGTGAAAGTGATAGTGATGATCAGGATGATCAGTCGCATCAGGAGGATGAACCAGATACTGCCCCAGAGATTGCAGTTTCCCATAGACAAGAAAACTATGGAGAGTGGCAGTTCCTGATGGACATGGCCAAGAGGCAAAGGCCTAAGAAACAACCTTCTAAGGTACTACCCTGTTATAGAAATGTTCTAAAATGGCAGAAGAAAAAACCCTTCTGAACAGGTAGTCCCAGCATTGGAGGAACCAGTCAAGCCAGCAATAGTGGAGAAAGCTGAAAGCAAAGTACATAGCTGTGCCCAGGAGGCATCCAAGCTATCAGCAACAATTCCAGCAGCCTTACCCGTGATCATGATGATGGGTAGACCTGGTGAATTAAACTTTCCTCCACTCAATGAGCAAACTATTGACAATATTAGATATTGTTCAAAGATTCATGTACCTACAGATCTTGATAGCCACGGGAATCCCATGCGCAATAGTATTGCAGAAACCGTCCTTAATTGGCAAAGCCAGAATGCCTTAGCTCAGAATTCAGCCTTAAATACTATTTGTCGAAAGATTGACAATGTGCAGGATCATCTTCAAGGAACTGAACAAAGGCTTTCAGAAAAGATAGACACTCAGCATTCCAAGACTCAGGAGATGTTACAGACTCTCCAGAAAAGGTTAGACAATTTCGAAAAGGGAAAATTTCCATCCTATTTCAGGTCTGACCCAGAAGCTGAGATTGCCAAGCTTAAGAGACAGATCAAGATTATAGAGGATAAGCAAGTAGACTTAACTCAGAAGCCAGACATGGCTAGTTTCCTGAATTTTGGAAGACCACAGTCTACTACTCCAAGTCTTGGTCTCAGTTATAAGCCTAATCATTATCCCACTGATATTTTAGATTTTGGAAGAAGTTCTGTACCCCCTATGCAGGTACCCGAGAACCTTCACCCTATCTTCGGACAGGTTGGAAAGAAAGACCCTGCCGAGATAAGGAATATCATTAGGGATCAACAGAAAAAAAGACAAGAAGAGAGCAGACATCGGAGAAGGAAAAAAGAAAGCAGAAGGTTCCAGACCTTCTGAAAGACAAAGATCGTCCAGTCCGGAGACAGATTCAAGTCAATTTCCTCATACCCAGCAATTGATGATCAGAGGACATGATCACCCGAAGGTGACAACTCAATGTTGGAAGTCCTCAGACCCATCAAACTGTCCCACTAGGAAATGGGTAACATCGACGATCCCTATTTCTTCAACCACTCCTTCTGAAAGTTATGATTCAGATGTTTTTGGTCATGATAAAGACTACTTTGAGGAAACACCGCAGATTCTGATGACAGCAGGTCATGAAACATCAGATGAATCAGAACAATTATCAGTAGGGTCACCATCTGAACAGTCTACTTCAGAGGATAGCCTATTCTCTGCCACAGAAGAATCGTCCGAATCATCCATCACAGAAGAGTCGGCTGAAGACTCTATAAAGCCATTGGTAGACTTATCCCATATGTTTATGGCTGACAGGGATGAACAAGGACAGAGCCCCTTTGTTGGGGATGATGAGCAATCAGATGAGCCTAATGAGAGGCAACCACCAACAGCCAGAAACACTGAAGGGATAGGCAATATCAAGTTCACCTTTGATGACATCCCTTACACCAAATGGCCCCAACGCATACAAGATTTCTATGCGTGGTGTTTACATAAGAGGTTGACAATTTTTAACAATCCTGACATTCTTGCAGACATGACTTCACGCTTTATAGGAACTTTGCTCGTATGGTGGAGTCTATTTTCAGAACAAACTCAGATACAGATGATGAGTATGCCTTTGCAAGAATTCACGCACAACCTCCATACACATTTCATTGGCTGTCCTAACAACATACTGGAAGAGAAAATCACAGAGTTCTTCCAACGTAAGTGTTGTTCTTACAAGGTTAGAGACTTAGATAGACATTTTCAAAGACTACTGCATTTGTTTATTCACCTGGGTGGTGATAATACCTTAAAGCCAGTATTCTTGTCATCCATACCATCTTCTATCTCTGCTATGGTAGAAAAGAGTCTCGCCAATAAAAGTTTGAGAGTCACTGACCTGACAGTAGGACAAATCCAGCAAGAGATCCTTTCAGGAGTCAGTGAATTGTGCCAACGAAAAGAGATCATCCAAGGCTTCCTAAGACAGGACAAACGCCTTGATCAGGTTTGCAGGAGCAAAAAGAACAGGTACAAAATTAAGTGTACCTCTAAAGATTTATGTCATTGTGCTCCAGGGACCAAACCCTCCAAGACAAAGATCAAGAAAAAGGGCCGTCGCAGGTTTGAAAGAAATTCAGATAGACCGCGAAGGCCTCCAAGAAAATGGAAAAGATTCCTTAGGTTCAGGAGAAAGAGAAGCCCACAAAGGAAGTCGACCAAGTGCTACATTTGCAACAAGCCAGGACACTTTGCAAAGAACTGTCCAAAGGGACAAAGAAAACTGGTCGCCCAGATAGAAAAATATTCTGGGACTTCTTTACAAGATGATGATATTGAATCACTTTTCTCCTTAGATGATGAACCTACTTCACATACTGTTTGCTGTCTTGAAGGATATTTCTCAGATTCCAGCTCAGAACAAGACAGCCAGTCTTCTTCATTTGGAGAACATCACAGAAGGATTTGCAGAAATGCCCACATCCGTTATGGAAGAACCAAGAGTTCTTTGTGAGTCTGCCATTCAAGCAGAATGAGGACATCAATCCCACTAAAGCCAGTCACTCAGGTATGAAACCTGATGATGCTAGTTTAGCTCGAGAAGAATGCTTCTCTTTGATGCAGCAGGGATTAATTGAGCAGTCAAACTCACAATGGGCATGTGAAGCGTTCTATGTGAACAAACGCTCAGAGCAGATTAGAGGCAAGAAAAGGTTAGTGATTAATTATCAGCCTCTAAACCACTTCCTTCAGGATGATAAGTTTCCTTTGCCAAAAAGAACTGCACTATTTGCCTCATTAGCCAAAGCAAAGATCTTCTCTAAGTTTGACCTTAAGAGTGGCTTTTGGCAACTTGGCATCCATCCTGATGAACAATGGAAAACGGGATTCTGCATCCCTGATGGACATTACCAATGGACGGTATTACCTTTCGGACTTAAGACTGCCCCATCTTTATTTCAGAAAGCCACGACTAAGATATTTGGGCCAATTCAGGACTCAGCATTGATATACATTGACGACATATTGCTATTCAGCCCTGACAGACCTTCACATTAACTTTTGCTAAAACAATTTGCAGACCTCGTGCAAAAGTATGGTATAATGCTTTCTGAGAAAAAGGTAAAACTATTTGAGAATTACGTTGAGTTCTTGAGAATGAGACTATCTCATGGACAATACCATCCCGGACCTCATATAGCCCAAGAACTGTTAAAATTCCCAGACTCTAACTTGACCATTAAGCAGGTCCAACAATTTTTGGGAATTGTTAACTATTTAAGAGACTTTGTGCCCAATATCAGCAGGTACACTAGCCAACTGGAAACCCAGCTAAGAAAAGGATCTCAGGCCTGGGGAGAAGCCCAGACGGAAGCAGTCAGGTACTTAAAAGCCCATTTACAGATGCTTCCTCCTTTGCAAATTCCTTCAGATGGAGTAAGAATACTCCAGACAGATGCTAGTGATCAGTTTTGGGCCTCAATCTTGATTAAAGAAAAAGACGGGAAAAGACAAATCTGTGCGTACAAATCTGGTAAGTTCAACTAAGCTGAGCAACATTATCACTCAACCATTAAGGAGATTTTAGCGGTGAAATATGAGATCAAGAAATTTGAATTCCATTTGGTTGGGTACCATTTTATAGTAGAAAGCGATATGTCTTCTTTTACATCCATGCTTAAGTTCAGGCAGAAGAAGATACCAAACGCTCAGCTACTCAGACTGTCAGAATGGTTTTCCCAGTTTCATTCACAGTAAGACATATCAAAGGTACCAACAATGTTGTCGCAGACTTTTTGTCTAGACCCTTTGATATCAATCACCCTGTATTACAAGACAGTCCAAGATTGCAGGCAATGATTTCGACCCATGTGCCAAAGCAACAAGAACTACCCAGAGTACTTCCTCCAGAGTTTGTGAGCTACAACAAGCAACAACATGTCGAGATTGTGCTAGCTCATTCAGTACAGATGCAACAGAAGTATCTGGAGAAAGTTTTCTGCAGATATGGCCAGATGATGTTTCCAGAGCAAGGATTGCATCCTACATATCCATTCTTAAAGGCCATACCCATTGATCCTATGCAGATATTCCCAGAGGAACTAAAGTGGTTCTTTTGGTATTTGTTCCACAACTACGCCATGGCACTAGAATTTCCCACAGAAGAGCTCCTCAAGTATTTTGATCAACTTGGGAACCTCCAAGCCTATACGATTTACAATAGGCCTCATGCTCACTTGGCAGAAGTATTGTCTTGGTTCGCTCCACTGATTCAATGGCGGACATGGATTGAGATCCATCAGGACAAGTACTTCAAGTTCGGAGAACTAACCCCTTATTCAGTTTATTTGTTTCGCAGGCATTGGCATTTTGACCCCAGCTTATAGGCAATGGTGGCCATCAACAACTCGGAAGAATTCTCCAGTCTTCCTTTTTCCCTTGCACATGATAATTATGCAACCTTCTCAGACAGGGAAATGGCGATCACAGACAAGGAGTTTCTGAAGCAGAAGCTCTGCACAGAAAACGGCGTCCACTACCTTGACCCAGAGGAAGTCATACAAGCCCAGATCCAGTACACAGACCCCAATCATGTCTACAGGCTTGCATGCGCACTTCACCAGCACAACCAAGAAGGTCTACACTGGGATGATATAGCCCAGAACTTCCTGACAAAAGTGGACTTGGGCCCAGGATCATCAAGCCCACACACAGGCCCATGATCGTCACATGCGGGAACATCCTCCACTAACAAAAGGACTGACAATGACCAGCAGGACCCACGAGGAAAAAGACCAAAGAGATAGCCGCCCACGTTGAAGATAAGGTCGGCAAGCCAAGCCAAACAACTTTTTGACAAAGGTGCCAAAGATTCCTTGAAGATAAGGCCGGCACAATGGACAAGCTAACTTTAGCTTTTGCTTTAGCCTTTTTGACTTCTTTGTACACACACAGTAGAAGGCTCCGTGGCATAACCACAGCCAAGTTAACACTTAGGCTTTTGTATTATAAATAGCCACTCCCATTCATGGAGAAAGGCAGAGCGAGCTCCGAGAAAGAGCAATACACAAATCCTTAGAGTTTTCTCATGGCCTTCTAAGTTCTTCAGAGGTGTTATCCAGTGTAGAAGTTCCTTAGTTCTCAATGATCTCTCACAAATCCCTTACCTTCGAAAAACCCAAAAACATTTAGAAAATCCAGAAAACCCAAAAAACACTTTTCACTTCTTCACCTCGTGTTAGGTGATACTCGTGTATTTTGATATTTGTCTAAGTTTCTTCACCTTGTGTTTAGGTGATATTCCTGCATTTCAGTTTCCTTTGTTTTCCTCCGTATCTGATCCTCAAATTCGGGTTTATTCTTAACCTGTTTGGTTATCATCAGTCTTTGCTTTGTTCGGTTATCGGTCATCTTTCATAATCCTATACCGCCTAAGATAGCTACTCTTTCCTGAATCCTAATCAGTTGTAATAGTTTTGTTATTAATCCACAATTATCTTGTTAAGCGAGTTTGCTCTAGATATCTGTTTCCCAGGAGAGGTCAAATCCGAGTGAACCGTAAAGCTACCGAAATCTTCCTCGAGGACCACTTGCCACTGAAGTCAGGAGGACTGTTCGGCACCGGTCGCGGCTTGACATTGATAGTAGGTAAAAGGATGAGACATCCTCCAGGGAAGCGATGTCTTTGTAAACCCCCTTTTCCTGATAACTGGAGATTTTATAACTATTTTATTACTCGGCTTAGTAGCAGGGAAAGAGGTCAGCGTCCATGGCAGTGCCCCATCCACCTGAAACGTATCCAACACTACATCCGGTGGCTGGATAGCCTCATAAAACAACAGACTGTCGTAGCCATAGAGAGTAAGGTCTTAGCCCATCTTGCATATGATATTTCTGAGGATCCAGATAAAAATTGGTACTTGAATCCATACGATCCCCCACACTCCAACCACTGGAAAGAACTCCAACATCAAATCCAGTATAGGAGATTCCTCGTCTGGTACCGCCAAAAATATCTTGTTTGGAACTCTGTTTAAATCTTCCGCTGTATTTTCCGACTCTTTGTTTATAAGACTTCTGCAAAGTGTGCATTGAATATGTCCTCAAGTTTCCTTGTTCCTGGTCTTCTACCGACCTTGATCAACTGTCTCAGTTGTTCTGTTCTGGTGGTTGAAGCTTCTGTCTTGTACAACTCTTTGTTTCGTTTCCCTTATGTACTCCATTGTCCAGTGTACTTCTAATGTATTCCTGAGTTTTTTTTTTCCTTACAATTTTATTTACCTCTTTAATTAAAATAGAATACGTCAATGTTTCTGCCTTCTTAAAAAAACTTTGATTTTTTCCATTCAATTTTATTTATTTTTAACAAGAAGAAACTGACTATTTGATATAATGACTTCTTTCTTAAAAAATAATAATAAAAATTATATATTTTTTTTCTTATAGTTTTATTTACATCTTTAATTTAAATGGAAGAAAGTCCCCAAACATAATACTTAGAGTTTTTTTTTTTAATTCTAGTTCATTTTTTTAACCAGACAAAGGCTTTCGTCCGGTAGGTACTCGTTATTTCTAGTAATGATTCCATATAGACTTCGTATGAGTACTAGGAATTGGCTACTTCAAATAGTGAATTATGGACAAGAAACAAAGAATTTCCAAACTCATTATCGTATTTAAATCCTACACTTATTTTTAATATTTAGTGTCTATCCTATGAAACAAAGACCCCTCAAGAACGCACCCTGTCGGTCTTAGTACTTATTCTAGTTGTCGTGTCCAGTATGATTATGTGCAAAATTTATTTATGATTAGGTCATGCCGGAGAAACCTTAATCGTTGCGAAAAGTACGAAGAGTCGAAAGCGAATCAAAATCAAATACTACAAAGTTACTTTTTGTACAGGATTTCATCAGAGAGCTTAATTGGAAGTATGCCACGTATAAAATAATTAAATAATGTTATTATATAAATTTATTAATTAATCTTACTTTAATTATATAAGTTAATTATGATTTAAATGAATTAAATAAATAAATAAGTTATATAAATTAATTATATTATATTTCACGTTCTCCATTTTCGAGGTGCCGTACTTGATATCGTCCGTTCTAAAATATTTAGCGCAATCTATTTGAGAATCTTTTGAGAATCTTTTTGTGAACCGACACTCTGTTATTGATTTCGAACTAATTCTGGGTCTGATTCGAACCCGGTGCTCAGTAAAATAAAAACAAAGAACCTCCAAAATAAAATTAAAGAAAAATTTACTTTTAAAATTCTAAAGTCATTTTTAAAATTTGATTTTTTAGGATAGTTGTTGTGTGGTGTTGACACCCTAGACGTTGACCTTTTCCTTCCCGGAATCTAAAAAACAGCAAAAGATTGATTAATTACGGAGGAAGGGGGTTGACCCCCTTGACGTTGACCTTGTCATTCCCGGAATCTATAAAAGATTAAATTACGAATTCTTTTCATTAAGAAGTTAGCATATATATATATATATATACACGCCGAGTCAGCCACACACATCCCATCAGCATCAGATCATGGGTTTACTTTGGATGAAAATATGTTTAGTTAAAAAGAAAGGGCAAAATATCAATTTATGGCCGCATGTTTGAACCAACTTTCTGTTTTGTCATTAACTTAGTTTGTTATATAATTTTGTCACCAACGTTTGTTTTTATTTTGATTTTGGTCAATCATGAATTTCTTCTAGCGAAAGCCAAACAAGGCCTTAATAGACAATTTTCATTTATGACTAAAAAAAGATTTAAAAAATAGGAAATAATATTGAAACCTTTCATTTTTTTAAGCCTAATTAGCAATTATATCCTATACTATACCCATTTTTTCCGATCCATCCTGTCGTTTGAAACGTATCCTACAGTAACTCGTACTTAAGGCGTTATTTCGACGTTATCCTCCATTAGCTTCCTTTCTGACCGAGTTCGACGTGTCCGCACACGTGGCTATGACGGCATTAAAAATCACCGTTAGCCGAACGATAGGATAGATCGGAAAAAATGGAAAAAGTGCAGGATAGAATTGTTAATTAAGCCAAAAATATAAAAGATTCACAGAGTCAAAAATTAGCTCGAGCCCCTAAACCTTTTAAGGAAAGAATGACATAAATCCCCGACTGTCAATTTCGAATTCTTCCCCACACGTGTCAATTTCGGATGGCGATACCTGTCTGAGATAGAAAATGGAATCGGTTCTCTGCTGAACGTCGGGTGAGGTATGCCAGGTAAGTTACAGCTGATGCTGATGTACACGGGCTTACTTTCCCTTAGGGCGGTCGAAACGGCTTTGTCGATTTGTTCATGGGCATCTTCCAGGTTTTTTACGACTGTCTAAAATACTCGTGAATTGACAGAAGTTCCTTGCATTCGGACCATTAATTGGAAAAGAAACCGCATTATAGAATATACAGACCCGAGAAGGACTGAACTAACCTGGTAGCAGGTCACAGTTTGGAAGCAGCGGATCTCCTGAGTGAAATCATGCAACTAAAGGTGTGGTGCAGGATCCGGTTACTCCATCGTCTTGGGACACGTTGGACTCCGTCAAGATGGGACATAACGGAGGATAACGTCGAAGTAACGTCTTAAGTTGGGGTTACTGTACGATACGTTTCAAACGACGGGATATATCGAAAAAATGGGGTATAGTACATGATATATTTGCTAATTTGGCCGTTATATTTTAACGGCGTCAGAGCCACGTGTGCAACACGTCGGACTCCGTCAAGATGGGACCTAACGGAGGATAACGTCGCAGTAATGTCTTAAGTTGGGGTTACTGTACGATACGTTTCAAATGACGGGATAGATCGGAAAAATGGGGTATAGTACATGATATATTTGCTAATTTGGCCTTTTTTTATTATAAACTTTTGATGAACAAATCAAGTGAATTGGAAGCCGAAGTTAACAATAATTGCTGATGTTGTCAAAAAATATGAAAAATTGATGAATGTCGGATAATGTTCTATTAGGGGGCGACTATTACGGATAAAGTGGATTATGAGACGAAAGAATGAGATGTCGAAACTCTACTATTATAGGACACATGTTAGACTATATTAAGGCCTTGTTTGGCTTTCGCTAAAAGAAATTCATGATTGGCCAAATCAAAATAAAAAAATAAAAGTTGATGACAAAATTATATAACAAACTAAGTTAATGATAAAACTGAAAATTGACTCAAAGTTGAGACCGTATGCGTATATTTTGCCAAAAGAAAGTCACTTTCCCGAGTCAAAGCCTTTTTGTCAAAAGTCATTCACAAATTATTATTCTTATAAATAATTTTAGAATTTGACATCCATTCCATAATTGGACAAAAACGATCCTGCCCGGCTGTTGGTCCTGTGAAATCTAGCTGGACGATGAATAGCAAAGAGTTGGTCTTCATAATTAAGAAAGGTTGTTTATTTTATCATATCTTATATATTTTACGTCGTTTCTCCTCTAGTGCCAATCACCGCCCAAGCTTCGTATCTCTATAACATGAAAGCCATAATTAATTCTTTTATTTTTATAAGCGGGCTGTATGTTGATATACGAGACAGTGTATGATAGTCTATTCATGTTTCGGTGATGTTTCATTCGGACTTTACAACATCTCAGTTTATTTTAGACGTGGGTTGGATGACATTCGGTGTATGCCCATTATCGGCATAAGCCCGTGATGGAAGGGCCTGTCGATTAATATAAGCGCTAGGTCCCCTCTCCCACTAATGTATCATTAGACAGTTCCATCGGCCGTCTCGTGAGGGAGGGGAAGAGCTAGGGTACTTTTGCTTTTGTGCCTTCTAACCGATTATACCTGAGGATTACGGCTTCCGCGATTTTATTGGGAATTGTGGCTCAATTAGGTATGCTTTCGTTTTCCCTTTACTTGTGTGCGAAAGTGATCTTGGATTTGCGATTAATTCGCCTATATCTCGAACTAGGCGAAGGATGCCGTCCTCCCCGCTACGACCCCGACCCAGGCTATTACCCTGAATGCGACAACTCTTCCTCACCGGAAGATACCTACCCTTAGACATGGCTAAGGAGGGTTCACATTTTTTTATAAAAAAAATTACGAAATTTTGGTTGTGGAAATAATCATAAAAGATTTAAAAGAAAATAGGGCATCTCTCGTCAAGCCAAAATCCTATCGTTCTGCTTTGGGTTGTAAGATAGAAGTGGAATCTGAAGCCACATGCAGATTATAATTATTAAGCGATTCATCTTCACTGACTCAGTCTAACATAATAGTTTTGGTGATGGCCTGATTCTTTTATCATGACGTGTCACGTCATGCATCCTGAAATGTATTGTATAATTCTTCCTACGCGTAAAAATGAAGGGAGGCAGCGATTTTATTTTTTAAGGTTCAGCGGGATGGTCCGTTCACACCACGCCGTTTTTCTTTCGTATTACTTTGTTTTATCAGTCTTTTGATATGTCTTAAACGTAGGAAGCATGTCTGAATGATTAAGGAATTTCAAAGGGTTTTAGTCGTGGCATCAGTCGAAAAAGACCGCAAAAGTCAAGTAGTGTTTGTTACACTAAGAGGGGGGGTGAATTAGTGTTAATCTCCAAAATTGGATTTTAACCCTTTTTCGTTTTACCCCGCAGCGGAATGAAAAGCTTCTGTTAAACAGAGCCTGTAAGTTTCTGTAAGACAGAACGTTTGATTGTGTACGCAAATTTGTTTGATGGACACAAGGATTTTTATAGTGGTTCAGCAAATTGCTTACGTCCACTCTTCACCCAGATATTTGGATGGTTTCCACTCAAATGTATCTCAGTACAAGTTACACAAGTGATAGCAACTAAAAACAAACCCGTAGGGTTCTGTACAATAGAGGCTTGAGTGGCAGAACACAGACCAGAAGGTTCTGTGCTGTAGAGGCTCGTTATGTAGCACAAACCCGAAGGTTCTGTACTATAGTAACTTAGGCTCAATACAGACCAGAAGGTTCTGTATCGTAGAGGGTAAGGCACAACACAGACCAGAGGGTTCTGTGTCGAAGAGACTTAGGCACAACACAGACCAGAGGGTTCTGTGTCGAAGAAGCTTAGGCACAACACAGACCAGAGGGTTCTGTGTCGAAGAAGCTTAGGCACAATACAGACCAGAAGGTTCTGTATCGAAGAAGGTAGGCACAACACAGAGGGTTCTGTGTCAAAGAGATTGGGCACAACACAGAGGGTTCTGTGTCGAATATGTTAACCTTCTATAGCACAGATCAAGTGATTTCGTACTAGAGACGTCAACCTTCTATAGAACAGATCCAAGGATTCTGTATCACAGAAGGTATAGCACAGACCGTAAGGTTCTGTACCGAGTATGTCAATCCACAACAGAAGGTTCTGTATAGGAAATGACTTAATTGAGAAGCACAGATCTGAAAGATTCTGTACCAAGGGTAGTCGACCTTCTACTGAACAGACCGTGAGGTTCTGTAGTAAAAGTGACAAGTAAAATGTATGCACAGACCCGTAGGGTTCTGTACTACAGAGAGTTGTACAGACCGTAAGGTTCTGCACTAAAGTAGATTCAGACCTGAAGGTTCTGCTCTACAGGAGGTTATACAGATCCGAAGATTCTGCACAACAGAAGGTTGCACGCGTTAACGTGACTAACAAGGTAGCAAATGCGCAATCCCTCAAGGATAACGACTTCGTGGCGTACCCCACGCGAGTACGTAGCGAACCCTACGCAAGTAGACAACGTTCCCTTTGTCTTAGGGTGGACAACGTATCCTTTGTCCTAGGATGAACAGCGTGCCCTCTGTTCTGGGGTGACAGCCTTCCTCCTGTCCTGAGGTGACAGCCTTCCTCCTGTCCTGAGGTTGAACAGCGTTCCCTCTGTTCTGGGGTGACAGCCTTCCTCCTGTCCTGAGGTGACAACCTTCCTCTTGTCCTGAGGTGACAGCGTTCCCCTTGTCCTGAGGTGACAACCTTCCTCTTGTCCTGAGGTGACAGCGTTCCCCCTGTCCTGAGGTTCCTGCACACAGAGCTCTACACAACAGAAGCTGGTTAGTCCCTCACCTTCTGTGCTCCCGAGGTTCAGCCCTTCTCTCCGGCCCGCTGCACGTTGCCCACGTACACAACGCTTCCAACAACGTATCCTGCAGCTTCCAACCGAGTCCCTCGAGCCCCCGAGTCACTCTCCCAAAAGGCTTCACCAACGATGCAACTTCCGCCGGTAGTGCTCCTCGTGTGACTAACTCGAACGAATGAAAGAACTAAAGCAAGCTCAAGCACACGCTCTCTCTGGACAGAATGAGATGGGAGAAAAGAATTGTCTGATTTGTTGTTACAATGGGAGAGAGAGCATGGCCTTTTATACACAAAGCCTAAGAAGAAAATATAAATGGGAAACGATAAAAACGAAATCTGCAAAACAAGAAATTAAAAGTTAGTTTACAAAATAGACAAAAAGATATACACGTGCATACATTCAGCAAGGAAGATAATCATATCAAAATAAAATAAGTATATGATAGTTTCCCTAAATAATGCAGCACAGAAGGTATCGCAGAAGGTTCTGCTTGATAACCTTCTACAAATGAAAATAATCGAAGATTTATTTCCATTAGGGTAATAATTTGTTCCATCCTGTTAAAGATACATAGGAGGACGTATCTAGACAGGTGGTAGTGATAGGTTTGCAAATAACGGTCGTATAGTGGTCAATTAAGCTTACAGAAGCCTGTAGACCGTCCAGTAGAACCTTTCCATAAATAGAGATCTTATTTCCTTCTATAAGAAATATTGTCTCCAATATGATTATTCGGAAACCAAATCGTGGTAATTTGATCAGATAAATATCTTAATCAAATTAAGCATATTTCGTAATTAAATAATTGAAAACTAATCATTTAATTACAAAAATAATTCTTACAAGAAGTCCTTAATAATAGAAGCTTCTGTAGAATAGAATGTTCAACCTTCTGTAGTACAGAGGGTCAGGCTCATCATCAAAGCCAAGAATGTTCGACCTTCTGTGGTACAGAGGTCTGGCTCATCATCAAAACCTTTTCCAACAATCTCCCCCTTTTTGATGATGACAAAACATTCATCGTTGAGGGAAATACGTTTGCAAGAACTCCCCCTAACTCCCCCTAAAATAGATGAGAGTAAGAGTCTCGCGTTTGTACAGAACCATAAGGTTTCTGTGAAACAGAGCATAGAAGCTTCTGTTATAAAGAAGGTTGTACAGAGCACAAAGGCTTCTGTGATTAATACAGAGCGTGGAGCTTCTGTATATAGCCCGACAAAAATGATGATATTTCATTTCTGCACTCCCAGCAATAGTGACTTTAAAAAGATCACGAATCGCATTCCCTGCAGAAGGTTGCGATTATGAGCTGTATCAGTCTCATAGGCTTCTATACCATAAATGGTATAGCCTTCTACGACCCATTAAGTTATAGAAAATCAAGGATTTTTCTATAACCAATACAGAGCAAGGTACTCCCCCCCTCAACACAATTTTCTCCCCCTTTTTGTCACATCAAAAAGAAGATGAATGTAGGTTGATAAAGAAGAGTAAATTTCTTGCAGAAGGTATGACATATTGTTCATAACCAACGTGCAGAAGGTAGTTTTAATTCTTGCAGAGGGTAGAACAGAAGGTTCAAAACCATCATGCAGAATATAGCGCAGAAGGTGTGACAGAAAGTTCAAATACCATTCATGCAAAGGAAATGTGTCCAACAAATTGGCACTTATTACAATCTAGAAGACCACAGAAATCAGTTTTTGGTCTAGCTAGAAATGCATAAAAGAAAAAGAAACAGCAACTAAGGAGATCACTCCTCAGACTCAGCAGAATCCTTTTCCAGAAGTTTGCGCAGAAGCTTGTCCTGGCGTTCCACTAAGCGAAACAGGTCAGTGACCATTCGCTGAAGGACGCGGATGTCTTCCCCAAGATTGAGGAGAGCAGTGTTATCCACAGGGACTTGAGCTTCAGCAGACGATGAAGGACGTCTCCGACCAGCAGGCTTAGCAGCAGAGGGTCGAGCAGAAGATGCATCAGCATTCTTCTTGGCCTCCAGAAGCTTATCCTTATCATCAAGCGCAGAATCCTGTGACTTCCCTTTCAGGGTCCAGGTAGAGCCCTTCCTCACATAATGCATGCTGGCTATAATTTGTTGTCCAAAAGTGCCAACTTTCCACTTTTCTTGAAAAGTAGAAGCATCAGTAGAGACACGAGCTAATTTCAGAAGGCCGGCGATTACCTGGCCATAAGGGAGAGCTTTCCCAGCCGTATTGCAGCATCTTTTCATGTGGGAGAACACCAGCAAACCAAGATTAAAGGGAATGCCCTTCAGGATATGAGCCATCAACGTCGCATCATTGGAGGTGATGGTGTCGATACTCCCAGTTCTTGGCAGAAGGCAGAACAGAACCACGCGATGCAGAATGCGGGTTTTGAGATCCAACTTGGTGGACTCAAGGTACTTGGTCGCTTGGACCTTCTGTCCCAAGATGATGCTATAGGATTCTTCTTTTCCCATGTCCATCAGAGGATCATATTCCTCACAGCAGAACAATTGATTCACATCATGGGCAGAGAATACCAGTGTGACCCCTTCAATGACTGTCTTTATGAACTTGGCATGCGGACCCTGTTCATGGAACGTGATGTTCGCATAGAACTCTCTCAAACGAGAGACAGGCAGCTCTGCATAGGTCTCACAGAAGGTTCTCAAACCAATTCTATCCAGCAGAGGGGCAATATCAAGTCCATTAGCCGCAAACCAGTTAAAATCGATCCGCTTAAAGGTGGCAATCTGCCTACCCGCAGCATCACATTTAGGCAGTTTATCATCGGCCAAAACAGTTTCAATCTCCTTCTTAGAGACAAGAGGATTTACCGGAAAGATATACGAATCCAGGTCCTCTGCGAAGGTGTCCTCAGGAACAAGTTTCTCTGGGGACTTGGTCTTTTTGGCAGCCATATCAATGATAGAGGTGCTGACCGTCTCGGGCTCTTTCCGTTTCAGCCTGGTCCTAGAGGAAATTCCTCCGGGTTTCATGGCATCATGGAGAAGCTTTTTGGTAGGAGTGGCCGCAGGCTTCTGCGAAACCTTCTGAATCTCAGAAGCTACTCCTTTCAGCTTCAGATCAGGAGAGACAGTGAAGACCGGAGTAGGAACTTCCGTGTCAGCCTCACCAGGCACATCATCAGCAGGGGGGATCTCCACCTCCTCATCAGATGCGACAATCTCAGCAGCAGGGGCGACAGGGAGTGTATCACTTGTCGCAGTAGAACCTTTGACAGAGGCCTTAGGAACAGAGCACTCAGGCACAGAAGGCTCAGAGACAGAGGGTTCCACCGTCATGACAATCGGAGGTTCCTTCTGGGTTGTATCTTCCACGGAGACTTGGACTTTTGAGGGCCCTTCGTCGGTGGAGATGTGAGGCATGCCATCGAGAGTCTCAACGGCAGCAATGGTATGGTCCTTCGCAGGAGAGATGGATTTCTCAGGCGAGGAAGGGGGTGGAGTCCTGCTCGCAGAGGATGCAGGGTTCTCCGATCCAGAGGCGCGAGCCTTCTTTCTTCCAGCCTTAGCCTTTTTCCTCAGGGATTTCACTTTGGGTGCCATGGACACAGAGAAATCGAAAGTTTTGAGGTTAGGGCAAGAACAGGGAAGTTTCAGAGTTGAAGATGAAGTGTGAAGAAGGAGAGTCACGGTTAATGATTTTAACCTGCCTCCGAATGCCTTCTTTTTTTGGGAAGAAAATATTCTCCCGCCCAAAATACTCATGATTTTGATTTTTCAAAATGAAAAACTATCATTTCACGAATGACATGCATCAGAATATATGGGGAATATTTGTTTCCTTATTATAATAGGAAATCTGACGGTTCTGCAACGCAGAAGGTGGTTTCATAACCTTCTGTTGCAAGCTCCTTCAGTGTAGAAGAGACAAATATTATGGATATTATATCCAAAATATATTATTAGGATTATTAATTTCCTAATAGAAACGATATTGATCAGAACAAATATTTTATTTGATTCTGATTATATCTAAATATTTTATTGGATGATAATTGATATCTCCAGACGTAAACTTCCAATTAATTGGAAATTACCAAAGTTAGATTTAAGGTATACATATCGTTATACCTTCTATAAGATAGATGGTGAAATTCAAGCTTCTATTGTATAGAAGGCTAAAAATTCTACCTTCTATAGTGAAGTGTACGACGTTGTACCTTCTATTGTATAGAAACAGAGGATTATTCCTTCTGTATGAAGTGTACAAGTATGTACCTTCTGTTTGATAGAGGATGAAATCCAACCTTCTATTATATAGAAAGTTTAATATTCTTCCTTCTATAGTGAGGTGTACGAATGTGTACCCTCTGTAGTGTAGAAACAGAGGTTTGTACCTTCTGTAATGAAGTGTACGAATGTGTACCTTCTGTAGTGTAGAAATAGAGGATTATACCTTCTGTATTGACGGATTCTAATAACCAGAACCGTATTGAAGAAAACATCTATTGACGTCTTCTATGACTTGGTTAATAGGATGTCTTGTTTGTACATCACTATTAATAACCGAACGTCTTGTTTGTACACCACTATTGATGTCACCAATGACTTGATCAATAGGATGTCGTTTCTGATATAGAGCAGGTGCCCTAAAATCATTTTGATTATTCTGAGATGATTCTTCAGAATTATCAATTGTTTGTTCAGGATCTTTTTGAGAATCATGAACAGAGGGTTCACCCTTCTCTTTCGTAGAGGGTGGAGATTCTACAGCATCTTCTGTAGGTTCTAGAGATATAATATCTCTTGTATTGATAGTAGGTAGGTCATTAATTTTTACATTAATAGACTCCTCTATAGAAGAAGTTCTTTTGTTTAGAACTCTGTAAGCTTTGCTAGACAGAGAGTATCCAAGGAAGATGCCCTCATCTGTCTTAGCTTCGAACTTTCCTAGATTGTCCTTAGAAGGTCTCAAGATGAAACATGGACTTCCAAAGGAGTGGAAATAGGAGATGTCCGGTTTTCTCCCCCTGTATAGTTGATAGGGAGTTTTCTCAAGTATGGGTCTAAGTAGAACCCTGTTTGATATGTAGCAGGCTGTATTAACAGCTTCTGCCCATAGGTTCTGTGGAGCAGAGCTCTCACATATCATGGTTCTAGCCATGTCTATTAGAGTTCTATTTTTCCGTTCTGCTACTCCATTCTGTTGAGGAGTATAAGGAGCAGAAAAATTGTGATCGATACCATGATCGTCACAGAAAGTAGCGAAGTCATGGTTTTCAAACTCAGTACCATGATCCGTTCTTATAGCTTTTACAGAAGAACCAGTTTCATTCTGTAATTTCTTAGCTAGCTTAATGAAAGTTTCAAAAGCATCGCTTTTGTGAGTTAGAAATTTAACCCACGTATATCTAGAGTAGTCATCGACCACAACTAGACAGTACCTTCTACCGCCGACACTCTGAACTCTAGTAGGTCCGAATAGATCCATATGTAGAAGTTCAAGAGGTTGAGAAGTAGAGACTTCATTCTTAGATTTGAATGAAGACTTAGTTTGTTTTCCAAGAGAACATGCTTCACAGAAGCTGTCATGCTCGAAATGGATATTGGGTAATCCCTTAACCAAATCCTTTTTCACAAGCTTGGATAACAATTTGAAGTTGGAGTGTCCCAACCTTCTATGCCATAGTAGGCTTTCATCTTTGACTGTCAGAAGGCAGTTTTCTGTAGTACAGAAGCTATTCTGAGTCAAGGTATAGATATTCCTCTTACGAGTCCCAATGAAGCGAACTTCATTGTTCAAGCTTCCGGAACACTTGTCTTGATCAAAAGTTATTTTATAACCTTTGTCACAAAGCTGGCTAATGCTCAGCAAATTATGTTTGAGTTCTGTAACCAACAGAACCTCATCGATGACCATGGAGTCAGAACTTCCAATGGTACCTTTGCCAATGACAGAGCCTTTGCTATTGTCACCGAATTTAACCGACCCTCCACATTGTAGAGTCAGTTGAGAGAATTTGGATGGGTCTCCGGTCATGTGCCTAGAGCATCCACTATCCAAATACCATTCACTTTCAACAGTTTCTGTTTGAAAGCAGGTATTAAGTTCATTTTGAGTTTCTGTGTGAGTTGTGAGGCACATTTGTGCTTCCTCATCATCAGAATCATCAAGTTCTGCCCAAGAAGCTATTGCTTTCTTGAACTTGTGTTTAGGAGAAGGTTTCTCCTTTTCTTTAAGTAAAGGACATTCTATACTGTAATGCCCTTTCTTTTTGCATTTATAACATGTGACCGATTTTGGGTCCATGTGATTTTGGCTTTTCTTATTGAAGCGCTTTTTGGAGGCGAACCGCAAAAGGCGTTTAGCTATCATTGCGAGTTCATCATCCGAATCAGCTTCTGCTTCATCATCTGAACCTTCTGTAGGTTCTTCTGATGCTCTGAAAGCTACAGGTGCTCTCTTTATATCAGGTTGAGAGGATCTTTCCATCTCATACGAGATTAAGGAGCTCATCAACTGATCTAGTCGAAGAGTAGAGAGGTCTTTAGCTTCCTCTATAGCCGTTTTCTTGGCTTCCCAAGATTTGGGTAGAGTACGCAGAACCTTTCGAACTAGCTCAGAGTTTTGATAGGTTTTGCCCAGATGAGTTAGGGCATCAACTAGAAGGTTGAGTCTCTGGAACATTTGTTCTACAGATTCATCAGCCTTCATAGTGAAGTTTTCGTATTGGTGAATTAAAAAATTCACCTTAGTTTCTCTTATCTGGTCTGTCCCAATATACATGGTGACAAGTTTATCCCAGATTTCCTTGCCCGAAGTGCAAGTTGAAACTTTGACGAATTCACCTTCTGACATAGCATTGAACATCAAATACTTTGCCGTTTTAGTGAGTCGTCTGATCTTAAGGTATTCCCGTGTAGGATGACCTTCTCGATCAAATTGTTGGTTCTCTGGTATAGAAGGGGGACCATCTTCTATATAAGACCATAAGTCTTCGTCAATAGCATCAACAAATGCGCTCATACGAATTTTCCAATAGGAAAAATTCTTACCATCGAAAATGGGAGGATTCCCAACATGTGGTTTAGGCACATTATAGTTTTCAGCCATGTGTTCGATTCGTATAGAGTATTACGCTTCTATAGAACAGAACGTTGACGAATAGAACCTCAACAAAGAAGCAAGCTTCTGTTGGGTAGAAATCAGCTGTCAAGCTGTACTTGTTGGATTCGCAGAGCGATAGGCTTCTGCAGAAAAATGCCAACAGATCGTATGCTTCTGTAGAATGTACCGTATGCTTCTACAAAGTAGAGCAACAAATTGTTTCTCACAGAACAAGGTGCTTCTGTGGAACAGAGGTTAAATTCTGATAGAGCGTAAGCTTCTACAAAATAGAACCAAGTTGATTTTCACAGAGCTTAAAGCTTCTGTGCAGTAGCGGGTTGATTCTGATAGAGCGTAGGCTTCTACAGAATAGAACCAAGTTGATTTTCACAGAACTTAAAGCTTCTGTGCAGTAGCGGGTTGATTCTGATAGAGCGTAGGCTTCTACAGAATAGAAACAGTCACAGAGCTAAAAGCTTCTGTGGAGAAAGGTGTATAGCTGGTAAGAGCTTTTCAAGGATCTTACAACAAGCTGTTAAGCCTCTGTTGAACCCGCTCTGATACCAATTGTTACACTAAGAGGGGGGTGAATTAGTGTTAATCTCCAAAATTGGATTTTAACCCTTTTTCGTTTTACCCCGCAGCGGAATGAAAAGCTTCTGTTAAACAGAGCCTGTAAGTTTCTGTAAGACAGAACGTTTGATTGTGTACGCAAATTTGTTTGATGGACACAAGGATTTTTATAGTGGTTCAGCAAATTGCTTACGTCCACTCTTCACCCAGATATTTGGATGGTTTCCACTCAAATGTATCTCAGTACAAGTTACACAAGTGATAGCAACTAAAAACAAACCCGTAGGGTTCTGTACAATAGAGGCTTGAGTGGCAGAACACAGACCAGAAGGTTCTGTGCTGTAGAGGCTCGTTATGTAGCACAAACCCGAAGGTTCTGTACTATAGTAACTTAGGCTCAATACAGACCAGAAGGTTCTGTATCGTAGAGGGTAAGGCACAACACAGACCAGAGGGTTCTGTGTCGAAGAGACTTAGGCACAACACAGACCAGAGGGTTCTGTGTCGAAGAAGCTTAGGCACAACACAGACCAGAGGGTTCTGTGTCGAAGAAGCTTAGGCACAATACAGACCAGAAGGTTCTGTATCGAAGAAGGTAGGCACAACACAGAGGGTTCTGTGTCAAAGAGAATGGGCACAACACAGAGGGTTCTGTGTCGAATATGTTAACCTTCTATAGCACAGATCAAGTGATTTCGTACTAGAGACGTCAACCTTCTATAGAACAGATCCAAGGATTATGTATCACAGAAGGTATAGCACAGACCGTAAGGTTCTGTACCGAGTATGTCAATCCACAACAGAAGGTTCTGTATAGGAAATGACTTAATTGAGAAGCACAGATCTGAAAGATTCTGTACCAAGGGTAGTCGACCTTCTACTGAACAGACCGTGAGGTTCTGTAGTAAAAGTGACAAGTAAAATGTATGCACAGACCCGTAGGGTTCTGTACTACAGAGAGTTGTACAGACCGTAAGGTTCTGCACTAAAGTAGATTCAGACCTGAAGGTTCTGCTCTACAGGAGGTTATACAGATCCGAAGATTCTGCACAACAGAAGGTTGCACGCGTTAACGTGACTAACAAGGTAGCAAATGCGCAATCCCTCAAGGATAACGACTTCGTGGCGTACCCCACGCGAGTACGTAGCGAACCCTACGCAAGTAGACAACGTTCCCTTTGTCTTAGGGTGGACAACGTATCCTTTGTCCTAGGATGAACAGCGTGCCCTCTGTTCTGGGGTGACAGCCTTCCTCCTGTCCTGAGGTGACAGCCTTCCTCCTGTCCTGAGGTTGAACAGCGTTCCCTCTGTTCTGGGGTGACAGCCTTCCTCCTGTCCTGAGGTGACAACCTTCCTCTTGTCCTGAGGTGACAGCGTTCCCCTTGTCCTGAGGTGACAACCTTCCTCTTGTCCTGAGGTGACAGCGTTCCCCCTGTCCTGAGGTTCCTGCACACAGAGCTCTACACAACAGAAGCTGGTTAGTCCCTCACCTTCTGTGCTCCCGAGGTTCAGCCCTTCTCTCCGGCCCGCTGCACGTTGCCCACGTACACAACGCTTCCAACAACGTATCCTGCAGCTTCCAACCGAGTCCCTCGAGCCCCCGAGTCACTCTCCCAAAAGGCTTCACCAACGATGCAACTTCCGCCGGTAGTGCTCCTCGTGTGACTAACTCGAACGAATGAAAGAACTAAAGCAAGCTCAAGCACACGCTCTCTCTGGACAGAATGAGATGGGAGAAAAGAATTGTCTGATTTGTTGTTACAATGGGAGAGAGAGCATGGCCTTTTATACACAAAGCCTAAGAAGAAAATATAAATGGGAAACGATAAAAACGAAATCTGCAAAACAAGAAATTAAAAGTTAGTTTACAAAATAGACAAAAAGATATACACGTGCATACATTCAGCAAGGAAGATAATCATATCAAAATAAAATAAGTATATGATAGTTTCCCTAAATAATGCAGCACAGAAGGTATCGCAGAAGGTTCTGCTTGATAACCTTCTACAAATGAAAATAATCGAAGATTTATTTCCATTAGGGTAATAATTTGTTCCATCCTGTTAAAGATACATAGGAGGACGTATCTAGACAGGTGGTAGTGATAGGTTTGCAAATAACGGTCGTATAGTGGTCAATTAAGCTTACAGAAGCCTGTAGACCGTCCAGTAGAACCTTTCCATAAATAGAGATCTTATTTCCTTCTATAAGAAATATTGTCTCCAATATGATTATTTGGAAACCAAATCGTGGTAATTTGATCAGATAAATATCTTAATCAAATTAAGCATATTTCGTAATTAAATAATTGAAAACTAATCATTTAATTACAAAAATAATTCTTACAAGAAGTCCTTAATAATAGAAGCTTCTGTAGAATAGAATGTTCAACCTTCTGTAGTACAGAGGGTCAGGCTCATCATCAAAGCCAAGAATGTTCGACCTTCTGTGGTACAGAGGTCTGGCTCATCATCAAAACCTTTTCCAACAGTGTTCCCAAGGGAAAACTCCGGAAGGCACCGATGATTCACTTAGATATATATCATGGTTATCCGATTGTTATGAGTTGCAGCGCCATGTTAATAAGAAAATACAAAGAAGTTTGAGTAGGTCAAAATCTTTTAATTTACGAGAAACTCGTAATTAAAAAATAAAAATAAAAAACTGAGTAGACTTGATCGGCCAAATATAATTTGAATTCAAAATAGGGAAGTAAACAATCACAACTATTGAAGCTTAATTTATCCAACTAACTAGAATTTGTCGCCTTAAGCAATAACCTTGTAAACTACACATTCATGATAAATTGATTGGTTTATTGTCTCAACATTGAGTCAACTTTCATGTTTTGTCATTAATTTAGTTTGTTATGTAATTTTGTCAATCAATTTTACTTTAATTTTGATCAATCTTGAATTTTTTTTCTAACGAAAGCCAAACAAGGCATTAATATAGTCTGACTCGTGTCTTATAATGGTGGAGTTCCAACCTCTCATTCATTCGCCTCAAAATTCACTTTACCCATAATAATGACCTTCTAATAGAGTAATTCATTTGACCTTCATTATGACCTTCCAATAGAGTAATTCATTTGACCTTTATTAATGTTATGTATTCTTTATAGTATCGCCTAACGTCGACTTTCAAATCACTTGATACATTATTACTTTGATGTCATTATTACTTTAATAAGATACATTATGGGGTAGAACATTAACGGTTGAAATTAAATTATGATCTAATATCTTAATGACGATGCATGATGTTGTTTCATGTTAAGATGTATGTTATCGCCTAAACACATAAAGCCTACCCTGTGTGCGTCGATTTCGTACTTTTAAACCTTAAGACATACTCGATCAAAGTAAGAACCTATCTGTAATCAAATACCGCTGGTTCTATGTCGTTTTCGAGTGTCCATACTTTCCAACTTAAATAAAACTTGTTTTACCATCTCAATGTTTTACTAACATAAGATAATCAGCTTCACAATTAAAAATTCCATAATAAAAAATCGAAATATTATGCCAGGCCAGCGAGCAAATCGATCGCCCAATTGAAATCAAAACTTTATCAAACGTGGGGTACAAGTCTAAACCGAAAAGGATCGAATAAAAAAAAGAAGAAGAAGGAAATCTTGAGATAAACACTAATTAATCCTAATCAAGCTTTAAGCCTTCCATCTATATATGAAGCATGCATCCCTACCCAGGAAAATGTACTCCCTCCCCAGCATCCGCCCCAAGTAGCACGCACCCATTCATGTCCGCCATTCCCAAACCCTCCTTACATTTCCATGCTAAACCTCGCCCCCGCCACTGTGTGGTTCTTAACCCTAACCGGATCAAAATCCCAAGGAAACGATACAACGTGTTTATCGTTCACCGAGGGGTTGATACCAAGGAAAAGGAGGCAAGCCTGGTTTACGACTACCTCCTAGGGAGCGGGTACCTTCCCTTCTTGGATGTTGAGAGCCTGAATCCCGGTGAGAAGATTCCCGATAGGGTCGATGAGGCCCTCTGCGAAAGCATGCTAGGAATCGGCGTCTTCTCCCCAAGGTTTGGCGAGTCCCGGTCCTGTCTGTACGAGATCGTCAGACTTAAAGAGATGGGGAAGCCGATCCTCCCCATCTTCTGCAATATTGAGCCGTTCGAGCTGAGGGTAGCGGAGTATCTTGTGGAACGGGACACTGAGGAGATGGTGAAACAGTATACGGATGCTCTGGAGGAAGCGAAACAAATCCTTGGCTTGAGGTTCAACACCGCCACCGGGTATGGTCAAACAAATTCCATTTCGGGCAGTGATTGTTGTTGTTGTTGTTAATTAATCACCTAAAGGGAATATTCTTATTGAGTTTCTATTGTTGCTGTGTATGGACGACACAACCGTCATTACATCAAATTAAGAGACAGGGTTTTATTCTTTTAGGAATTGGTGCAAACTTGGGAGGGACACCGTGAAGGCTGTCGACAGGATATTTCTCGAATTAGGCAAAGAATATCATCCTCCCAGCCACGACAACGGCACTGGTTATAACCCAACATGTGCCTCCCCATCAGGGCCAGGGGGCACCTTCCTTGGAAATGGTTAGTCCTTCAACGTGCGAATATGTCCATCACTCCGGATTGTTCATCGAAGCAGTTCCAGGAAAAAGAAAGATATAATTGAACTGCTTTCTTGTCGGAGAATTCGTGATTGTCATTTCTCATAGGCCTAAACGTCCAAGAGGACTACCAAAATAGTCGAAGATGCTTACCAGAGAAGATAAGCACAGACATGAGGAGAAAGAAGAAGAGGTTAATTGCTATAAAATGCTGCCGTTTTGTTGATCTTCCCTTGAACGGACTCCTGTAACTTTATAAAAATTAGATATATTATAAATATAAGTGAATTATTGGTTGGATAAATTTGACAAGTAGGGTTTTGTGATTTTAGGAGAGAGAGAGAGAGAGAGAGAGAGGTGGAAAATTTAGATATTAAAAAAGTGACCGGGACAAGTCAAACCCTAATAAAAACATTTTAGGTTTAAAAGAAGCCGACATTACCTTCCAAATCAAACGATATAGAATAGACTATTATTCCAATGTAAATTTGTCATCAACACCACGTCACCTCCATCCTCACGTGCTTACGAAGAAGAAGAAGAAGAAGTCAAGGGGTTGACACCAGGGTAGATGAGATTTTAAATTGGTTGCACGCTATCCTTTTTAAACAAGTTTTAAACCCGAAATTGGCGTGGAGGTCAGGAGGCTGACTGTGCAAGAATGCTTTGGTCAAATGGCTCACTTTTTTAGAGATTTTTTCCATTACAAGTCCTCCAAATATTTTGTTAAATACGGTATTCAATTTTAAAATTCTTCAAATATTGTAAAGAAATCTCCATTGAAATAGTGAGTTCCACATGTAAAGAAATCACTCTTTTCAATGTGAATTTCCCCTCCTTTATAGGACAAAAATTATAAATAAACGCTAGAATTCGTTGTTGGTGGAATAATGACTTCCAAAATATGGTTAGGAACTCGTTGTTACATCGAGTTTTTTTTTTTTGTAATTCGAACCCGCTATTGCATTTATCGACCTATTCGAGGAGATAAATCCTATAATTTTTGGTCGAATTTATTCGGGCCCAACTTTTTAACTTAACGTCCAAACTCACCCGACTCTAAATTCGATTCAGGTTCATAGAGATACACGAAAGTTTGGACATAGTTAATGATATAAACATATATTTTATAGAAAAATTAAATAATCCACGTATGATGTCGTTAGTCTACGTCGAACTGGAAACCTAACTGCATTACAAAAAATAACGTAAATGAAAATAAAATTGAAGTTATAAAAAAAAAAAGAAAAAATTGAAAATGATGTCAAAAATGAAAGTTCGATAAAAGTTCTAGACACGGTATATCGTGAGAAAGGGATAAAAAAAAAAAAAAGACGCACAAATGGAGCGGAGAAAAGCGAATCTTGGAACTCTGCCCATTCCGAGAAACCCTAATTATTATGTTAATTTGATCGGGTAAGATTATTATCTTATTTGTCGGCCCAAATTATAATAGGCTTTAAAAAATGCTCAAATCCGACCCATCGAATCAATTATCGTATCAAAGATTGGCCCGAGGTTATGAACGGGTCTAGTTTATATGTTTAATTTTATTGAAGGAAGGGTTGAGATGCCGAAGCCCAATAAAATTAGTAAAACGCAAAGTTATGGAACTTGGGCTATATTAGTAAGCGGTCAGAGGCCCAGCCAAGGTGATGGTGATCCACGACTCATAAAATTGCAATATGATATGAAGGGCGAGGCTTTAATTTAATAATACTCATAATTAATTAATTAATTAATATTTCCCTTTTTTGGGTTGTCGTTTCATAGTGGGATAGATAGATAAAGGACAAACGCTATTGAGTCAATCCCTCCTACTCCCTGTTTAGCCCCACCGACCGGAGTTCGCCGGACCACCCCCGCTTACCACAGCCAGCCGCCATGTACGCCGCCCACAGCTTGACCAATACCTCATTGCACCGTCTCTCCACTTCCCATCACTGTCGTCCCCTTAGGGACTCCCCTCTGCTGTCGATCGTTCCCCCTTCTTACTCTTTCACTAGAAACCTCGGACCTTGTCGGATTTTCCGCAATCCTTTCAGCTCCTCTGCTGATGGGCTAGTCGTTCCAATAGTCAGAGCTCAAGGGACTGCAGGTTCTCTTTCCCCTTTTCAAATTTGGGTTATCGTCCCAAGACTGAAAGATTAGTGCTTGCTTGCGAGTGGGTTCCTGGCAATGGAGCCGTTTATTATCTTTTTTGGGCTTTCCAATGTCTTTTTTCTTTTGCAGAATATGGTGAGTATGTCCCGGATGCTAAGTTCTACAAGGTGGAGGCCATCTTGAGGTTAGGATTGTGCCCTGTCTTTCATGGGTTTTGGTGTTTGGTCAGGCTTTTCTGAGTTGGTTCATTCTGTATTTGTTTTCTTGGCATGACTTTCGCTAATGGCGTTTAAGGCCTTGGAGAATACCTCAGGTTTCTTCGGTGAGTTTTTGCATTTAGCCCGCTCATTCAAACATGCAATTGCCCATAGTCTGTTCAATGGTCCGGCTGATTATTTGGGTGCTTACTACTCGATTGCTTTGTTGAGGTGCACTAAAGATGGCCGTGCGGAAAATGCTAATTACTAGCTTACCCCTGGAGAGAATGTATCCTGTTGAATGTCTTTATAAGCATTTTATATCTAGAGATTAATGGATGAGAACACCTGCTTGCTTGTCTTGCAATGACCAATTACTTGGAGAGTAAAAGTTAGTCAGGCTGGCATGTTTTGAATCTGAGCCGATTGTGGGTTCTCATTCTACCTTTAGGCATTGCTTAAAATGGGGATTCGTGGTGTGACTGTTTCTGATGTTCGTGGGTTCGGTGCACAAGGAGGATCTGCTGAGAGACAGGGTGGTAAGTGCTCTTACAGAAAGACTACCTTCTATGCTGGCCTAATTAATGCATAACTCAATAGAGACTAGCTTTGTCGAATATAGTGCCACTGTAGGGACTGTATGTGTTCAGTGTACTTACTGAACGGGGAATCAGCATTTTCCATTCCGTTTCCGAACACTTTTATGCATCTGTACCTTCGGGGTAATGGACCCTTGTCAAATGTTTCCTGCATTGTGTAGGCTCAGAGTTTTCGGAAGATAATTTTCTTGCTAAAGTTAAGATGGAGATAGTGGTGGCCAAGGAACAGGTACCACAATGGAGTAAGAGAATTTATGCTGTAACAGTATCACCCGAATGTTGATGTAATTCCTTGATGATATTTTCCCCTAGGTTGAAGCTGTAATTGATAAAATAATTGAGGAGGCAAGGACAGGAGAGATTGGAGATGGAAAAATCTTCTGTAAGTCTTCTAATCAGTATTTCATTCTGTGATCTGGTTCCCCTCCAAGTCTAAACAGTGTATAGGTATTTAATAATAAATTCTTCCATTTCATCTTTAAACTTACCTTGATTTCATTGGAGTCATTCCACCAAACTTTTGGTGTTTGTACCCGAAAGTCAAGTAATGCAGTTGCTCAGTTATAGTGCACAGGAGGTTTGCATGGCTAACTCTAGTTGGTTTTCCCCTTTGGTCAACCATGTGATGTCTGTCTTGTTTCTTAGGATAGCATAGGAAGTTTTCAAAGAAAGAAGCATGCCAATGGCAAGATAGCTTGCTCATTCGCATACTGTTCTGTTCATTAAAATCGCAATCACGATAACATAAAATTTTGGAGAGTTGAAGAAATGAGTCTTCTTGTCCATGTCTCTTTCAAATTTTGATCAGCCATCCCAGGGAAGTTTTTCCTTTGTTGAAAACAAGTAAACTCAATGTATGTATACTGCAATCGTGGCCATCCTTTGTTCCTCATTGTGTCATTGCAAGAGACAGAGGCATGTCGCCAGCATTTGTGATTGACATCCACTACTTGCTGTTTTTGCAGTGGTACCCATTTCAGATGTCATACGAGTTCGAACAGGTGATTTGCTATTCTTTTGGAGTCATAGTCCTACTTACCCCACATTTGAGGATTAAAACTTCGATTTATGTTTCATCAGGAGAACGGGGAGAAAAAGCTGAAAGAATGAGTGGTGGACGGACTGATATCCTTTTAGATTCGTAATATCATGGCATCACAAGGTATGACAACCAAAATGCCAGATGTTGGGAGCTGATGTAAGTTGTCATGTTGTTGCATTTAGTCACTTAGCCTCGTAACGAGCGAATAAGCTGGTAGAGAGCATAGCATGTTCTTGTAATTGCCTGTACTGTTTATGAGACTCGCGGGCGATGTAGCGACTGCTATCCTGTTTCTCGTCTGTGAGTCATCGAAGAGAAATAAAACGAGGGTGACTTTTCCGCAGACTGTCCGGACACATCGATGGGGGGACAACCTTATAATTTGCTCCGCCACGAATGGTGATTTGGTGGTGGTTAGGACAAGCATGTGAAAGTGAGAACAATCGAGACCCGTGAAGCTTGTGACGTTAGCTCTCCAAGTGCATACAGATACAAAATCGGTGGAAAAGTGTATATTATTACATCTTCTGACTAACATTGACCTTAAGATGCAAGCACATGCAAGTGGACCATCCCTCCTACTTTCACCGAGGTCCATCTCTTCGTTATCCCATTCATAATGACTCGGTGGGAAGAAAGAGTGGGGGGAACAAGAGTCGCTATTCTGCGTAAAGCTGATGTATTGTGCATGTGAATCCAAACGTGGTATATTGCATAACAGCGAAGGCTTCCACCTTTGCGTTTGGACTTTGGAGACCAAATGCAACTCAAAAACTCACCCAACTCCTCTGATCATTGATCTCTCTTCTTACGTGTCGTGGAATCACCTCGTCTCTCGATTGTAATATAGCAAAACGAGTGATATGATATACTAAATAACAAAGATGTTTGTCTTTGTAATAAGTTTAAAAATTTAATTCGTATTTTTAACACTAGAAATTATTAGAAAAAATTTTGAAAATTACTTTGAAATATGTCCATAACTTATTTCGTAACATCCGTAACTTTGCATTAACCCATGACTACTTTTGGGTAAAGACGAATGACGTCATGCTTTGATAGCAATGACGACACATATAAATACAAGTTTCTAATACTGAATTCACTTAAAATATTAAAAAATTTGATATTTTGAACAATAAGTTTAACCCCAGTGGAACCCGGTGTTATTCTTTTTTCGAACTTTTTAGATAAATTCAATATTAGAAATACTGATTTTTTTATTAATGAACTGATGTTTTTTATATCGGGAACATTATTTAGTGAATTTTAAAAATATTATTTTATTTTACAAAATATTTTCCTTTTAAGTACATTTTTCTGCAAAGGTGGTAAGAAGCAGACTCAAAATTTAATGAACGTGTTCGACTCGAGCTAATATTGAGTTTGCAGTAAAAAGAATGAAATGACTTAACATATTATGAACTAATTTATTACATTATGGTATAAGGAATTGAGTTCGCCTTCATCTCAGGACAACAAGAAAATGCCAAGAGAACAATTGGACAGGACAAAAACTATATATTAAAAGAAAAAAAAATCGATCGACCAAGTGTCGCGTGACGGATTTAATTATTTATGCATTTCATCGATGCAAATCTCAAACGTGATCCATCAACCCAAGATCTAAAGTAAATTTACCCAAAAACTATGGCTTCATCTTTGCGCATCCCTCTCCTTCTCTTCTTGATCCTCGGCCTTCCAACTTTCTACTCTGCCTCCGATGGTGACGTCGCGGAATGGCTGTCGTGGAATGTCAGGAAGTACCGTGGGAGGGCTGCCTTGCAAGCTCAGGCGGTCGTCGACTGGAAGCTGAGGAGGGCGGAGGCGAAGAGGGTGGTGAAGAGAGTGAGCCAGGACGGCACCGGAGATTACACCTCCATTTCGGCAGCCCTTGACAGCATCCCCCTCTTCAATATCGGGCGAGTTGTGCTATCAATCGGGCCCGGCATTTACAGGTAACTGTAGATCCCCAATCCCTTCTCTTCCATGGCTATAGTATTCACAGTCGCTGCATTGAACCGGAAGACGTTCTCTTGACTTCTGCACTGCGAAGGGAAAAGATTCAGGTCCCGGTGTCACTGCCCTTCGTGACATTCCTAGGGGATCCCGCAAATCCACCGACGATTACCGGGAATGACACTGCATCGGTATTGGGAAGAGGCGGAAAGCCCCTGAAGACCTTCCAGAGCGCCACGGTTGCCATCAGCGCGAGGTACTTCATTGCTGCAAACATCAAGTTCGAGGTAAACTGCGGACTGATCGATGTCAATGCAAGCTACGTCGTTGTTCGCAGTCTTTCCAATGTGTTCTTTATTTTATTACTATTTCCACAAGCACAATCGTTGGCACACAAAATAATTCTAAGGTTTAAAATATATGATCTTCTGGTTGAACATGCAAAGAGTCAGTCTTGAAAAACATCCAAGATAGAGTGTAGATTTTCGCAACATTTGTACTAAAAATTCTGCTATGTGCTTGGAGACGAGATCATAGTTAGGATTCGTTTGTGGGCAGAACACAGCACCACACGAAGTTGGGTTCGTTGGAGGCCAAGCCGTGGCGCTGAGAATCTCTGGGACGAAAGCTGCCTTCTACAACTGCAGCTTCATTGGTGCTCAGGACACTCTCTACGACCACAAGGGCCTTCACTACTTCAACAACTGCTTCATCCAAGGCTCAGTCGATTTCATCTTTGGCTACGGCAGATCTCTCTATGAGGTACGGAATGATCTGCGGAGGAACGACACGTGCTTTCTTGCAATGAGTGCGAGCTGTTTCAGATCTCTTCTTGAGATTATTTCTACATCCAGAACTGCTACTTGAACTCGGTGGCGAAGAAGGTGGCTTCGCTGACGGCACAGAAGCGAACGAACGCGTCCTTAGAAAGCGGGTTCTCGTTCAAAAACAGCACGGTGTCGGGGAGTGGCCTGGTTTACCTGGGAAGAGCGTGGGGCGACTACTCGAGGGTCGTCTTCTCGTACTCGTTCATGGACAACATCGTTCTTCCGCAAGGTTGGAGTGATTGGGGCGATCAGAGGCGTGACTCGTAAGTCTCCGGCGCTCGGGGTTCTTTTCGTTAATTCGCCGCAAGGTCAGAAGGGACTAACGACGTGTTAAATGGACGAGCAGGAGAGTATTCTATGGGGAGTACAAATGCAGTGGTCCAGGGGCGAACACGACGGGGAGGGTGCCGTGGGCAAGAACACTGACGGACGAGGAAGCCGAGCCATTCCTGGGGACGTACTTCGTGGACGGGGATACCTGGATCGTGTCCCCGTGAAGAATTGAGCATCAAATTATTATGTTGGGAGACTTGGCATATGAAGGGCATTTTGGTCCAAATATCATGTCCGCTTTTGACTAGTTTTGCACCAAATTGCACGTAGGCTTTCTTTAAACGACTATATTAATTGAATTTGAATAAAATTTAACATAAATCGTCATTTTAGTGACGACTCTTCTCAAATTTAATAAAACTAGTCATTTCCGTAATCGAGTGCGAACTTAGTCGGTTAGATTGATTCTTCAGCCAGCCCGGGCCCAAGATTTCCTGCCAACTCTCTTCCTCGTTCCTTCGCTCATTCTTGAAATCGTTCTCTCCCTTTTCCCGAATCCCCGCGATCGATCTATATTTTCGGCTGTTGGATGATGCATATAGGAGTCATTAGTAGAATTGTTAATAAAGTTGTAATAATGTTGGTGGGTTGGGCTTAGAAGTAGGGATTGTTGAGAGATTAAGCCAAGAATAGCTGAATAAAAGGAAAGAGCGGGAAAATGGGGTCAGTTAGACAATTAATTGGTGGTGTGTTGCGCCCGAGGCGGTGTTGTGATTATTGATGCTTGTGCTGTCGGTGGGAGTTCCGACGAGGTTGATGGAGTAGTAGGAAGCGGATTGTATCTCGCCGATGCTTGTTATTGGTTTTGGTGAATTTTGGAAATTGTGTTGTTGCAGGAGTTGTGTTGAATTGCTGCAATTTACTGTGTTATGTTATTGTTTGTTGCTGTGAGAGGTGATCACGAACCAAAGGTATCAAAGCATCGATCTGCAGAGGGTTATGGTGATGGAGACGCGATGGAATGAGTTGAGGAAGGAGCAAGAAGCTACTCATACCATGGTTGGAGGATTAGTTGACAGATTGGAGTTGCTGATTTCGTAGATCAGGGATGTGCAATCCCAGTCGGAATGAAGATGGGAAGTGATGCAAGGGCAGTTGTCTGCTCTGGAGAATAGAAGCGAGTTGAAGGGAGATATGTCGGAAGAGTGGTGCAATCGTCATAACATTCGCAGGCAGTGGTGATGGAACAAGAAGTGCAGTCTAGGTCAGGGAGCAATTTTGTTATGCCTAAAGTGGATTTTCCTAACTTTGATGGTTCGAAATTGAAGGATTGGTTGTTCAAGAACCAAAGATACTTTGAATTCGAGAATATTCCGGAGGATAAGAAGGTTAAGTTGGCCTCTCTTTACATATATGGAAGTACCCTGTAGTGGTATTATACGTGTATAAGGAATATGTCAAGTGAGACTGCTTTGAGATGGAAGAATATGCAGCTGCACTCAACAAGAGGTTTGGTCAGGAAGTATTTGAGGACCCTATGGGTAAGATGAAGAATTTGAAACAAGAGTGGAAGTTTGAAAATTTGTATGCATACATGGAGGAGTTTTATGTTTGTCTCCAGAAAGTATTAGAAAAGATTGACTTGCCAATGTCCTTCCAAGTGAGCTTATTCATTAATGGCCTCAAGGAGGAGTACATGAGCACATTATGGTAGTTAAGGCCTACTGATTTGTTGAGTGTTCAGGCCAGTGCTCGTATAATTAATCAAGATATACCTCCAGAGGTAGGGGATAGTAACAAACCTCTAAAAGTTGTTTATAGGGCACATATGCTTGCATTTTTTTCGAGGATGAATCCAGCAGCTGCAACACTGTGCAAATGTCCGAGTTTTTCTGGGAGTTCTGGAAATAATGTGGGGAGAACTATGGAATCTAAAAGAAGTTCTGTGCCTGTACTGGAAAATGTAGCACCCATGGTTCGAAAGAGGTTGAGTTGGGAAGAGATGGAGGAAAGACGATTGAAAGGATGGTGCTTTGTTTGTAACGAGCCATTCAATAGAAATCATAAATGTTCCAAGAGGCAGGTTTTTTCACTCATTGTCGAGTCTCCAAGGGAAGAGGAAGGTGGAGAGTTGGCACATTATGAGGATTATGAGCAAAGGGTGGATGAAGAATTAAGGGTGGCAATGCATGTAATGGATGGAGAACTTGCAAAAGAAGAAGTTAGAACTATGAAGTTAAAAGGGAATTGTAAAAAGAAAGCTTTACAGATTTTGATAGACTCGGGGAGCACTCACAATTTCATTGACATTAGTGTTATGATGGGAGTAAATGTAAATCCTACTTCTATACAACCTGCAATTGTGTTGCAGATGGGAGAAGTATCACCTGCAACAGAATGTTGAAACAATTCTCTTGGGAAATGTAGGGCCATGCTTTTATAGCTGATTTCCATGTCATATCATTAAGGGGCTGTGAAATTGTTTTGGGAGTAAAATGGTTGGCTCAGTTTGGTGATATGCTTGGAACTTCCAAATGTCTACAATGAAGTTTCAATGGGGTAGCACAACTATTGTACTACAGGGGATGCAAGAAGTAGATAAGAGAGGACTTTCTTTAAAATAGCTGCGGAGAAGGTCATCAACAAAAGTTATTTGCACCCGAGTACTATCAATAGATGGATTGTTGTCCTTCCCGAAGAGCCATTAACACTTTTTTAGTTGACTGAAGTTGAGACAGTGGACTCTGCAATAGAAGAAGTTTTGTCTGAATTCCAGGATGTTTTCCAGGAACCTCAGGGTTTGCCTCCTTTTAGGGATCATGACCATGTCACTGAAGGAAGGAGTTCAAGGAATTAATGTGCGACCCTACAAACATTCTACTATGCAGAAGTAAGTAATAGAAAGAATGGTTAGGAGCCTCCTTTTTCTTAAGTGTTTGGGGTGGGTTTTCTTGCCTATTTACATGGAGGGCGGGTTAAAACCGGCCCTCTTTGTATTTTAAGGGGGCGCGTTTTCAAAAGGCGCCCTTTCGACGGTAAATCGTAATTTATGAAACTTGAACCATATTTCATAATTTTTTTTAAAACTAACCGTATTTTCGTATAAAACTCGACTACATACTGCTGAAGGTTACCACTATATATGACTAAGTAGTCGTATGGGTTTAGAGGTTATGGGCTTTGGTTGTGCGGCCTTGTTATTTAGGCCTTAGCTTAGCATGGGAGAATAAGGGGGAAAGAGACAAAGGAGGGAAACCACAACTTATGATTTGTTTGTTACGGTTGGAGGGAAAATGGGGAAATGCGCCTGAGGCGGGAAGGGGAGCGAATCTTGGAATGGAGATTGTTCCTCTGGAGTCCGACGGATTCCGGTGGGTTGTCGAAGAGTGGATTGGAGATAAGTGGAGTAATTGAAATTGGAGTATTTGGATTGTGTTCTTGTGTTACTGTGAACAAGATCGCATAATTTTCTCGCCGGGGAAACCCTACTTCCACCGTGTCCGTGTTGGATCCGTTTGCCGATCGCGGGATCTCCAGGAAGTACTTGTTCGTGTTTTCGATCTTTTATTTGCACAGGATATTTGGAATTTTAGCGTGTTGTTTCCGACTTCCGGGATTTCCTGCTTCTTGGGTCTGTTCTCTGTTTTTTGTTTTGTTTGACGATGGATGTAGGTTTTGGAAATTTATCACCAGTCAACAGTCGGAGTTCGCATTGGCCGCGGTTCCCCCTTCAAGAAGCGCCAACAGGAAGGAGAAGATATAGGGACAGCGTGAGTTACAAAGATCCTAGTCCTTGCTCTGTGATTGATTGTGTTGATGTCGCAGTGGTTTTGGCTATTTGTATCCTCTCTGGGTATTGATTGGTTGTTGGGAAGCTGTGATCACTAGTGACTGAATCTATTTCATTTAAATCAGATGGATCGCTTCATACCGAACAGATCGGCCATGGACTTTGATTACGCACACTACATGGTGACCATGGGAAGGACAGCGAAGGAGAACATGGAAGGGAAATCACCAGGAAAAGTAGCATACCAGAAGAGGCTTGCAGAGGCACTGAACATGAACCGGACACGCGTCCTCGCTTTTAGGAACAAGCCCCCTATCTCTTCCACCTCGATTCCTCATGAGCCCCTTTTGGATCGACCTCCCAAACCTCCCAAGCCGCAAAGATCCATACCGCAGGTGTGTAATAAGTCCCTTTTTTATACAAAATGCCCTTCGGCTTATTGTTATTGTGTTCTCTTTGCTGAGGCTTGTGCATTTTCTTCTGTTAAACCAGACAGCTGAGAGGACACTGGATGCTCCTGACCTTGTGGATGACTACTATTTGAATCTGCTGGACTGGGGCAGCAGCAATGTTCTTTCAATTGCCCTCGGTAATACGGTATATCTGTGGGATGCTTCCAACCGATCTACCTCCGAACTCGTCACGGTTGATGATGACTGTGGTCCAGTCACAAGTGTCAGCTGGTCGTCGGACGGGCGCCACATTGCGATGGGCTTGAACAATTCTGAAGTTCAGCTGTGGGATTATACTACTAACAGACTGGTCCGCTTGCTACACATTAGTTATAATTATCAAACTATTACTTGATTAAAGTTTTTATTTTGTTGATCTGGGGACTGTTTTGGACGACTCATTGAGTTTTTTATCCATCATGTGGTTGCAGTTACGGACACTGAATGGCGGTCATACCCGGCGAGTAGGCTCACTGGCATGGAACAGTCACATACTCACAACTGGAGGGAGGGATGGAAGGATAGTCAACAATGATGTGAGAGTACGGTCCCATATCGTTGGGACTTTCAGAGGCCACTCCCATGAGGTCTGTGGGTTGAAATGGTCTGCATGCGGGCAACAATTGGCAAGTGGAGGCAATGATAACACCCTCTACATATGGGACAGATCCTTGGCATCTTTAAATGCACCATCTCAGTGGCTTCATAGGCTCGAAGATCATGCCTCTGCTGTCAAAGCCCTGGCATGGTGTCCTTTCCAGGGGAATCTGCTGGCATCTGGTGGTGGCATGGAAGATAATTGTATAAAGTTTTGGAATACGGATACCGGATCATGCTTGAACTCTATTGATACGGGCTCCCAGGTTTGTGCACTTCTGTGGAGCAACAAGGAGCGTGAGTTGCTCAGCTCTCATGGGTTCACTCAAAATCAACTCACTCTATGGAAGTATCCTTCAATGGTGAAAATGGCCGACTTAAATGGACACACGTCCAGGGTTCTTTTCATGGCACAGGTACTATTATACTGCCTCATCCCATTGACCTGGTTGCTTCATTTGGCGCATTTTTGGGATGCCTTTGGTCTATCATTAAATGCTAACCGTTATCGTTTTTTTTTTCCCTGAAGAGTCCTGATGGTTGCACAGTGGCATCCGCCGCAGCAGATGAGACACTCAGGTTCTGGAACGTTTTTGGTGCACCAGAAGTAGCCAAACCATCTCCGAAGTATAAGCCTGAGCCATTTGCCAATGTTTATCGCATCCGCTGAAAAGAAGGCATTGTAGATCTCCAAATCGTGAATTCTATGTCGTAAATCTCCAAATTGTCGAATTCCACCGCTCTTATTCAACCACAATATACTTTTTTTCTTCTTTCACATACGGGTTTGGAGCAACTAAAATCACATTTTTATCACTTCAAACAAGCCTATTTATCTTTTATTTCAAAGAATTGACATGAAAATGACGGAAGCACATTTTAAAAAAACTTATTTTTTTTAATCAATCATTTATCTACACTCAATTAAAATCCTCCGCGTCCCTTGAACTGATTTATGGTCTTTTCATTTGATTTCTTTCCTTTCTTGAGTCTGATTTATCATATATATTTTTTTTAATCCTCATCAGAAGAAACCACAAGAATAAGACAATATTAAAATTATTATTATTATTTTTATCATATTTCATTCCTTTCTTGAGTTGGAGGACACATCCCCTAAAAAGACTGTTGTTTTGTGAACCGTCTGTTCCATTCTACTGGAGAACACATCTTTGGATCCTACAAGCTTGTCCGCTGCTCTGTTCAGGAGTTTCTCGTGAGGAAAACATGGCAGCAGTTAAGTTTCTGCGGTCCATTCCTTGCCTCGAGTCGATGCTAACTTTCGAACTTGTCGTAGCTTTCAAGCGAGCTTTTTGAGAAAACCCGGCAGTCTGCCATATTCTTTTTTGTTTCATATAATCTGCAACAAGTTGAATAATTATACTTTTTCGAGTCCTTTGTGAACATTCTACCAATTCCAAAGGGATTGAGCTTCCATGTGTAACTACTGTACATTTGATAGTTCACACTTTTTAAGTGTTACAAACCACTAAAGGAGGAAGAAGCAAAGGAAATAAAAGAATTCCCGCTAAAACGAAAAAGGAAAAAAAGAGAAGTCTCAGAGACTTTATAGTCCTTCGCCTAAACTACAAAACCGGCCGTTTTCCTTACATGTAAAGTCTTTAGTCTAATATCTACAACTTTACACTCGAGGTTTGATACAAGTTCTCCACATCACCACCTTGTGGTCAGCCGGTTCTGCCGCGTCTCCTCCTTCCACACCTCCCCGAGATCCTTTGCCACCTGCACGGCATCATGTGATGCGCCGGCAAGCCCTCTCCTCGTAAACCCCACTGAGTACAGCCCATTGTTTCCCTTCCACCCGTCTGGGAACGGCGACTTTGGAAACCCGTCCTCCGTAAAGAACTCCCCATCCTATAGAATAAGTACAAAAGGTAAATGTTAGTCGAGTCTCGAGAAGCGTTTTCTAGTTATTTTATGCTCTGGTTGTGCCTGATGTCATAAGGGAAGGTTGTATCCGTACCTTTAGCCAAGAAGGGACGTTGCTGCGATATCCGGTCGCCAGGATGACTGCATCGACGTCCACTCTTTCCCCGTTCATGAGCTCAACGCTGTTACGGAAGAACCTCCTTAACCCGGGAACAATTTTGATATCACCGTTCCTGATCTTTTCCAGTGCACCCACGTCGAGTACTGGAGTCTTTCCCTTTGTGTTCTTGAGCTCCAGTGGCCCCATCGACGGCCTCTTCAGCCCATGCTTCTCCACATTCCCCAGCACGAACCATGCAAGTGTCAGCAGCAGCTTGTCAACAAGCCACAAGGGTAGCCACCTCATCAGCATCATCGCCAGCTCGAACGTAGACTTCCCCATCACTTCCCTAGGAAGTACATGAACTGAGTCCCGGACGACCATAAACGGCTCTGCGTTGTGGTTCGAGAGGTCCAAGGATACCTCCATGCCCGAGTTCCCACACCCAACAACCAGGACCTTCTTCCCCCGAAATTTCTCTCCACACTTGTACTCGCAGACATGCGTCATCTCACCTGCGAACTCCTCTGCTCCGTCGAACTCGGGCACGATGCGTTCTGCGTTCTCCCCTGTCGCCACCACCACCCACCGGCAGATGTACTCCGTCTCCACCACCTCACCGGTAGTCGTCACAGTCCTTACCCTCCACAGCCCACTCAGTTCATCATACTTGACGAGCAGGACACATTCATTGAACTGGGGGCGGATATCAAATTTTCCCACATAGGACTCGAGGTAGGAGACGAACTGGCGCTTAGTTGGGTACTGGGGGTAGTGGGAAGGAAAAGGGAGCTTAGGGAGCTGGCAGAACTGTTTCGGGAGGTGGAGCTTGAGGCGGTCGTAGGAACGGTGCTGCCAGAGAGAGGCGATGCAGTCGGATTTCTCGACCATGACATAAGGGACGCCATGGTCTCTGAGGCAGGCAGCGGTGGCCAGTCCAGAGGGGCCGGCGCCAACTATGACAGGGCCGCTCACCCACACGACTCGATGAGGGGTGGCGGCGGAGGGGAAGTCGTGGTCGTTGCCCATTGTTAGGAGGCTACAGTTTACTTGGTAGGTAGAAGCGGAGGAATAAAATATGAGTGGAGAGGAGTTTATGAACGAATGATAGGAAGTTGGGAAATGATCTTGGGATATGGGGTGGTTTATATAGAGCGGCTATGCACGTCCGAGGGCAAATCAGTCATCATACACACGCATACATATACACGTATGCTGTACTCCTTTAACTCCAATGACATCGACATATACGATGAGATTTGTTATTGATAATTTTTCATGACTTAAAGACGCACTTTTGAAATTATAAATTCGAAAATGAATATCTTAAATTACGAAATATTTTCACAAACAAGAATAGCAAAATTCTATATATGATATGCTAATGCCAACATATGATATTATTTTGTATGTGAGCGGCTTCGGTACTGCACGCACTGTGTTGTTAAAGTATATATGAAGACGACTAAATGGTGAAATTTATAATGGGGATGGAAAGGAGACTCCCAAATGATCACATAGTGGCTTTTTCAAATGAGATTTCACGTGATGAACTCTCGAAAAGCTACAATTGAAAAATAAACACGAACTCATTAAAATAAAGGGAATATATATATATATATTTATGGGAATGGGATCGGAAACCCATGAAAGAAAAGGGTGTGTGGGGTGGGGGGGGGGGGGGGGGAATTTCTTTTGTTGTTTAGGGTTGTTGTCAAAGGGACAAAGCAGAGTGAGAATAATATATAGGGAGCAACACAAAATCCATTGTATCGTATGAATTATTATCACCCTCAACCTGATTTTCCACCTGGCCCCCATGACATACATACATACATACATACATACATATCCCACGTTTTATTTTGCTTCTCCATCATCTTTGTAAATAAAATCATATCCAGGCGAATTCATTCATTCATTCATTCATTCATATTTAGAATAATAGTGAAAGTACTCGGCTCTATTGAAACGAGAAATGATGCTGTTTTCCATAGTTTTTGGTAGTCATGGAGAAAAGATCTGGAGATACACGCGGTGGGAATTAGGGGGGGCTGAGTAGGATTTGACAAGAACGAAAAATGTGGATAGAAGACGAACCCACGTGGGGGTGATGTTCTCGCTTCGCTCGGTTGGCTGCAATTTAATTCAATTCAATTCAATAGCTCGATGGTGACCCCGCTACTCGGAGGTGTGTCCAAGTTTTATATGTAAACACAGATGAAAAATTCTTCCCTATTGTAAAGAATCGAACCCAGAATTTATTTTTCCTTTTGGGAAAGAATAACAGGACGAATCATCTTACTTAAACGTATGATATTTGTTCTTTTGTATTGTTTCGTATTGTATTTATTTTGTTGGAGTTGGAGGTGGGGGATAAATTTAGGCCCACAAAAATAAGTAATCATCCCCATCCCGCCAGCCTATTCATTTTTTTATTTTATTTTATTGCCGACGGCTTGGACTCGCCCTCGATTTCTTTATAAAACACAAAAAAAAAAAGAGAATATTAGTAATTCCAAGCTCGATAGTGCTTTTCTTCTAGTGGATGATGTAGAACCGAATGCAAAGAGCGACTGACCTGCAGCAGATAGCTCGTGCTTCCGTGATGCGCAATGTTTCTCTCGACACGAAACGTGTTAATGAGCCGGGTTAACGTCAACGCGTGAATGTGGTCATGATGAAACCCTCGTATCCGACCTAAAAGATCGTAAGGGCATGATCAGTCACGGTTATAGGAAAGACACTGCCGGTCGTTCTCCGGTGAAGCAACTACACCAACCATGAAATAATCGTGGGATATTCGCTCGGAAAGCTTCCGCCCAAAAAATGATGAGAAAAATTAAAGAAGGGAAAAAGCCGGGAATGAATAAACAAAAGGGGCAAGAGACTTTTGCTAATACATTTTATTAGGAGTAGATTCCCAAAGCGTGTGACCGAAAGCGTTGAGCCGAAGACTGATCGACATATATTATACGTGTGCGGTGTGGGGAGGGCTGGCTGGATGAACGAAAGTGAGAGAGCCACCGAGCTCTTCCATGGCGATGATGAGAGTGAGGGCGAAGATTGATTAATCTCACAAAATCTTACTTTCACAATGCCGATAGATCTCAAAGAAGAAAAATATAAAAGAAGCAAAAGGTGGATGATCCCTATGACCTTTCTGCTCAATATGTATTTTTTTTTTCCTTTTTTTTAAACTATAACTTGACATAGAGAGAAGAAAGGGGTCATGACGGCCGCGCTAGCAATCATTTGCACAGCTGGGGAGGGGGCTTTTGTAACCTAGCAAAGTTCAAAGTAGCTACTTGTATTCTTCTCCTCCCCATGAGATTAAGAAGGAAAAGAAGAATGGGGGGGAATAAAAGAAAGAAGGGGAGAAGAAGTATAGGCGAAATCATGGTGGCAAGTGGTGGGGAGATATGCTTTTTCTGGAGGGGGAAGTTTCACAGGAAGGTGAAGGGAAGTGCATGCGCATGTGCATGTGCAACACCCACAACTCTCCATACACACATTTGCTCATGGACTCCAAGATTCTCCACAATTCAATACTATTTATGGAAAGTTTTCAAAAGAATATATACATATAACTTTGTGCACTTTGCATGTGGGTGGAAGGATCCAAGTGAAAACAAACGAACAAAAGATAATTAGGGAATATGGGGGGGGATGGACTGAAACTCAGTCCCTGGCATATATCTCCTCCTCTGCGCTGGCACTTGCCGTGGTGATTTGCTGTCGGCCTTTATAGATATGGGGGCATTTCGGAAGCTCTTCTGTGTTCAGTGGGAATAGTTGTCACCTTGGGGGAGACTTTTTATCCGAGACTGTCATACCTCCAACTGTGTGCTGCAAAACCCTAAATACATTCATCCTCTGCCAGCTCGGTTTGGATGCATAAAATCGTCCCATGAAACGAGAAGCTTCGAGATCTCCGTTTAGCATCCAAAACATGGCGTTTATAGAAATGAAAATCGGGTGAGTGAATCTGAATTGATTTGTCATTTTCCATGAAACGATGCATGTAAACATGTATAAATTTATAATAGAAACTAAATCGAGTTTGAATCTTAGTTTCGTTTTGTTGGGAAGTAGTGGTCAAACATCTTGCAATTTGGTGCCCTATTCGATCCCATCCACACGCCTGGCAAGAAACTGGACAAATTAATTACCAAATACTAATTAAATATTTCAAGTTGGGGTGTGTATATATATATATATATATACAGCAGTAGTCAACCCGACTCCCTATTTTTCTCCTGTTTGTTGATAAACCCTTTGTTCGTGTTCGTGTTTTGTGTGATTAAGAGAGATGGTGACAGATACTTGTACTGCCATCACATTCATTCCGCCAGTCCACCGCAACATTCCCATAAGCATCCAAACGGTTGACTACGACAGTTACACACGGTCCGGACGGGGCACGCATGCGGGAAAGTTTCTTTGGTTCGTGAGGGGGATTTTGGACAATAATTCTATGAGTTGCTTACTTACGTCTCTAATGTGTCGATACGATTACCTTGTGGACTGTTCTGACAAACAAGTCTAGCTTAAAGTTTGCGCCAAGTGCGCTCAGGTAGATCGTAGAAGGGTTTCACGAAGTTCTTCACCGTGGTTATTTATCCCAGCACGGCATCTATTCCTGTCCAAGAGAAAGAGACGAATAAAACTGAATGAACGTAATCTCCGAGCCAGAAAATGACATTAAGGGTTTTCTACTTTAGATTGAATTCTGCATATAATGAAGCATTGGACCATTGGAGATGAAGCTTTGGGGCACGTCTTCTGCTTGGGATTTACATGTGTTGCATGAGTTGAATGACCAAATTTCACCTAAAATGGTTATATAAATCATTTTCATTGTATCTTCCAAGGGAGGATCCGCCAATCTGCGATAGTTGGCGCTGGTGCAACGGGGTCGAAGAGGACAAGAAGTTTCTTAAAATGTGGGGAAGGGGGGAAGGGAGGAGGAAGAAAACGACTTATGAGGAAAAATAGTGGATGGGATTCTCAATAAGAGCGTGGGAGGGGACCAATGTTAAGGCATGTATAAAACCCTCCCTGGACCAAAATACATCAAGGCATAACTTAAGAGTTCAGGTGAAGGTTTCGAAGATATACCCACGTGGGGCCCCCCTCAATAGCCAGCCCTATCTCCTTCACCCTCGCCAAACTCCGCGATGACCTAAAAATCGGCAGACATCCGGAACAAGTCCTGTATAGTCGGCAATAAACTTTCTTTTGCACTTGTTACAATGACTTGTGCTTACAGGACTTTTTGTTCACATGAATTAGGTTGAAAAACAAGTTTTGAGGTGCCTGGTCGACAAGTTTTGAGGTTAAGAAGATTCGGAGCCGACCATCAGTAGACATTGTGATCCATATGTCGGCATTAATCGACTTCTTGTCGGCATTAATCGACCGCTTGAGATGTGATGAACTTAACAATTACTGCGGGGTTTGAAGGCCACAAATTATGTTGACAACCCTTAAGGACATATCGGGAAGCAGCCATAGTTGTCCTAAAGTGTCCAAGACATCATAGGCCAACAGCACCCTCGCCCTCATTGGTCTCAAGAAGATGGTGAACTTTGTGTCGGATTCAAACGTCGAACCTATCTCTTGTCCTTATCTTTAAACGTGTCGGAGAAGTCCACCGTTTTCTCGTCGGTCGAGCCAAGCAATGTTAAATTCCACCCGTTTTAGAACCTGCCTGCCCATCGTAGAATGGACCATCTGCATTGATGATCCAACTTGAAAGGGGGATTAGGGTAAGTTCCAATAGTAGTGGTTGAAAATATGAGCAGCGTAGAGATGATGGGCGAAGTGGTCCTCTTAGAAAACTAAACAAGGTCCAGGGCCTTGGAGGGGAAGTTATTGGTCCCAAATTTAGGAACTAATGGGTGTCGAAGAGTACAATGTCCATGTGAATTCCTCATGGCGTTTGTTCTGAATCATCATCGTTTTCTTTTAGCAGTGTTTTGTTTTCCGAATGGGTCAAAGTTAGGGGTCGAGGTTTTTATTGATTTGATTGTTTCTTTCATGATGAAGTCAATTGTAGCTGCTTGTTCCTCCTCAATGCTCATATCGGGCAGCCGCTAAAATGCAGCACATGGTACGTGCACCGGTTTTATTCGGTCGACCCTTACCCATTTGGCAGTCGATCGAACAAGAAGCTTGTTTTTTTTCAATTTTTTATATTTCGATTGACCGCTATCCAATTTGCAGTTGATAGAACGAGAAGAAAGTCTGTGTTTTTTTTAATCTTTTTTATAGTTTGGTCGACCGCTATCAATTTTACGATTGATGGGTTCGAAATTTCGAAGTGTATTTTTTGAACGGAATGAATTTCATGTAGTACCGTTGCAATTATTACGAGAAAATTCGTATATAGAGGTTTTGGTAAGAACAAAACTAATTTCTAGTAATACGAATATCTCATGTAATCATTACATAAAAATTCGTATAGAAAAATTCCGGTACGAACATTCATGTAGCATAAACCTCCCTTATAATCATTACAGGAAATTTCGTTCCGCATGCTACAATCCTTATACGAACAAACTATAAAAATAAAATAAATAAAACGCTTTTGGAATTCACGTTCGAGCTAAGTCTAAAAAGGTGAAACTACTTGGGGCGGAAGGGTTGGATCTTGATCTTATGGGAAGGCGCTGCTGTGCATATGGACTTGATTTTTAATGGGTTGGCAGGATGCTGTTTAATTTACCAGTCCCCCAATTATTACCTAAGTTGAACATATCGATAATGTCCTAAAGACGAAGAAACAAAGCGGATCCAATGCAGAAAAACCATCTGATGTTCCATTACATTACCCAACAAGTGCCACAACACAAGTTCACATTGTATCATTCTTTCCCTTTGGGTGGTAAAAAGAATCCATGAATATACAAAACCAAAATATGGATGCTGGATTCAGGAGGGAAAAACTAGTAATAAAAATTGCTATGAATCCCCGCCTCATAAATACTATGAGAACTAATACTAACAATGCAGGGAACAACAATCGGAAAAAAATGAACGAACTTGGTGTATTTCCTGTATCTATTCTGATATGATATGATGAGGCGGGGATGTAGAGGCATGATCGGGGGGCTTAAAAAATTTACACCCTTAAAAATGCGCTTGTATCCATGTGGATAGACGAACAAATTGAAAAAATTTACAAATCATTCAGGCGCTGCGACTCGTAGAGGCCGTGCGGGGCTGAGGTGATTTTCTCCTATGAATCGAGGAGGAAATGGAAGGCCGGATTCTCGAGGAGCTCCTCCGCGGGCTTAACGTCCTCGAAATCCTTTTCTTGCAGCGAATTTGATAGCTCATCCACCGAGAATGGGATACTGCGCCGCGATGGAGAATGAGGCGAAAATTCGCATATGGTCGCACTGTTGAAAAGATAAAACGACGGGGTGCATGTAACGATGTGGTGATCAGAAGAGGCTCACCTTGAATTATCGTCCAACAAGAACGAACTGCTGACCGCGCTGTTGGAGTCCTCCGTCATTAGGATCCTCATGCTTGAGATCACCTGAATGACACAACAGAAGAAGATCGTCGAGTTTCGAAGCAAACCTAGAAACAAGCACAGAGAACCATGAAGAAGTGAATGAAGGGATTACTTCGGGGGAAACGCTCTTTGTATTGTAGCTGTCGTCCCAGTAGAGTGTACATATTCTGTACAGCTGCTGGACACTCAATATCTGTTGAGAATTAAGCAGATGTCAGATGTGGCAGCTGAATGGCCATCCCTAGTGTTATACATACAGATTTGACTCCATAAATTGATTAGGCCGTATACAGACAGGCCAGCTACCTAGAGTTGAGATGACCAATTTAAATATGCAAAGTAAGAACATTAGGTCATCGTCCTCAGTGCAGACACAGAAATTTTGTGTTCCATTCCTCTGCTTGTAAATCAATTTACTTCCTATGTGTTTGAGCATTCAACATTTTCCAAAAGGCAACAACAAACTCCCTATTATTGGTCCTTCGACGTGAACAAAGAAGAGGAACAAATAACGGGAGACTCACAGGGCATAAGTCGTTGGTGATCTCGTCGTAGGAAATCCTGTACTTCTGATGAATTACCTGATCATCACAGAAAAGGAGAAAGCAAAATGAGTTCATGTCCTAGCCCAGTACTCAATACAGAAAACAGGAACATTAAATTTTGAAAGTCATTAAGTGAAAAATCGATCGTCAAAAAATTAGCCACGTGTAGTTACTATCGAAGGAATTCTTGGGAATCCCGATGATATCTATCGAGAACCCATTAAAAATTTGAGGTTCTTAAAAAGCAAGTCTTTAAAACACGAAAAAATTCCATGGTCTCATGAGAAAGAATTCGTGAGTAAGGAATCTAAGAGAACTAAATGGTAAAGACGGGTGATATAAAACTAGAAGCCAATATAAGATTCAAACAATCAGACTAAGACAAGGACTTCAATAAATGATTCAGCAACTTACCAAGAATCCAACAGCCTGTCTAATGTGTTTCAATTCCTCCCAAGACAAGCCTGCATACTATAAATGTTTTGAAATCAGTTGTAATGCCATAAACAATGCATATCTAAATTCTCTCATAAATTCAACAAGGAGAAATAGGAACGAAACTGTAAAAGCATGGCACACTCATGCTGTCTATAGGGAATTCGAGTTCAGAGATCATGGCTCCATCTCATGTTTCACTTGATGCTACGTCTCTATCCAAGCATAGCACAAGTTCTTTTACTTATGCCACAATTTCCTAAAGTACCAGCTCCGAACAGTTTACACGGTGGAAAAATTCCCAACATGATCACTTAAACCAAGTGGATGGAAGCTTTACACATAAATCAAAATCCTTGCTCAACTACTTATCAGGAAATCTGAGATCAACTTTCCTTCCAAAATATTTTATTATAGTAGATATAAAAACATGGTCAAACCAAATACCTCTTCTTTTGCTTGGCAACACCATAACTCCAGTTCGGCTAAGCCGGCTTTTACGTATTCCCCATTGCTGAAGGTACAACACTCACGGCGAAGAAGAAGACTGAAATTTGCCCAATAATCCAATTACAGCAGCTGACGAATGATTCAATTATATCAAAGAGTACAGAGATAGAAAAAACAAAATACCTGTTGAATAGTTGAACGTTGATAAATGAGAATGTCTGAGTAAAGATCTTTCGTACTAGAATAGGAGGAACCTATTATGTAATGCTTAGTTAGCAACAGAGAGGAAATGAGTAACTAAAAGAGTACTGCTGGAGAAATTGAAATAAAAGCATTGAAAAGTAACAAAATCACATACGAAATTCTCCTTCAGGGTACAAAGAAGTGTGTTTAGGGTATCAATGATGTGCTGCCAGTGACTGGAAGGCGAATCTTTTCCGAAAGAACGTCCAGATCGTAAGACACTTCCCTTAGAAGTCCTTGGTGCCTAACACAATGCAAGCACTTGATCTCATACAATGAAACAATAATTTGGAGAGAAATTTACAGAACATTTCAAAAATTGCCAATACTCAAAAAAAAATTATTTTGGAAAACCATTGGATTTCAGTTTTCTCTGGAGAAGAATTACTGCAGTGGACTCTAATATGTCATCTAAATATGATCAATCAAGACGGTATCTCAAACCATGTTAACGATAGGACTAGCAGTAAATAGAAACCTCACAACACATTAATTTTATTGAGGTAAGGTTATTATCTATCTGAGTATATTATCAGAAATTCATCAAACAATTGGGGGCAATGAAGGATGATATGATTCACTAGATGAATTATTCACTCATTACCCTTGAATAACCACTTTTAATATAACGAAAAATTCAGGCTCTATCAAGGTTTCCCATCACACAGTAAGGCCGTTGTACCCCTGCATTTCCCCTTTAACATTGTTGGATATTTAATATTACTGGCAGATGGTACGTGTCCCATATACCCTGATCCTTATTCATAACAAAAAGGCTATGAAAAGGAAGCTAATATCGTAAAAAATATTAACTTCAGAAGACAAAACAAATTAATTGTGATTTATTATCTTGTTGTTTCACCGATTCTGATTAGTGAATAATTTATCCAGCAAAATATGGGAACCTTAAACAGAAGCTCTGTTATTTTTGAAAATAATCGGAGAACATGCCTTTAAATCTATTTGGACCTACATATGTAGGGTAACAGTTGATATACCTGGATGCAAAGGGACAGCAAAGACCCCAGTTCTTTCTTCAAATTGTCTCTAATTATTCCATAAATTTTCTCCACATAGGCAGTGAGCTGCTGCTTAAATAGAAGAGCAGGATACTTCGCCTCAACTTTGCGGATTGCAGCTGCAGCGGCAGCGGCAAGATTTGATGAAGAGGGTGATGACCGGAATCCCTGAAAAATAAAATACATTATATTTTACAATAGGAGGAACTCAAAGAGCAAACAGCTGTTGAACATAACAAAGACAAATCGCATATAAAGTCCATTGTACCATAGTCATCCTCCCAAACAAGGATGTTGGTTGTGGAGGTTTCTTGCTCGATGAACCTGCTGGCTTCAAACTTTGTTGAAGCAAGAATAGAAGTGTCGATGTGTTCGACAACCAATAAGCCATGTGATCATTGCCATCCTCACTCTGTTCAAAGATAAAGAGATATTTATATCAAGAAAGGACTACATCCACAGCCATCCAGCAGGCAGATGTGACGCAAAAGATATACAGACGAGTATGGAAAATTAAATTATGACAATAGAAAATTGCATTATGCAATCTGCTTAATATGAGCAAGGGCAAAAGGCAGCCAAACGTTGCTCCTGGCTAGTGAGGATTTGCATATATACATAACCGGTGAAGTATACTCGAAAATAGCATAAACTATTTCTATAAGTCGCAGACTAAAGTTTCGTCTGTACGAATAGTAGAGTAATGCTTTCTGCTAATATTACCTCAATCGCAGAACCAATCATTTGAATGAGTCGATCAAAGACACTTGTCCTATCAGCCTCAAAGGACTTCCAATACAGGAGACACTTGTAAATTGTAAAAGCAGCAACGGGTTTCCCTTGACTGAAGCCGACGTTCTTCTTCATGCAATCGATAAGAGCACCAATATTCTCCTACATAAGCAAAAAGTACAGTAAGAACCTCAAAATCAATTGCTTAACATGAACAGCCATATTGGACAAAAGACATAACTAAACAAAATGCAAAAAAAAAAAAAAAATGCCTGTTGCTGTTCAATGCTTGATTTCTTGGGCTTGCCCTCTGAATCCGTGTCAGCCTTCTTAACTGGGGTAACAGCCTCAGGTTCCTGAAGAAGTGGTGTTATTTGATCAAATAGAATAGATGCTGGAGACAAACCTTGAATAATATGAAAAATACTGTTTTTAAATGGACGTTTCTAAAAGAAAATTCTATTACATTTCCATCAATCTCTCCCCCACTCATGACATGTCCATTTTCCACAATCTGCAATACAATTGGAAGATAAATCTTAGACACAGAGAAGCATTTTTATGCTCTAATAGTGTGCAAATGTGCCTTGAGAAGAGTATGATGCGGTCTTCATTATACCTTTGATGCAGGAATGGGTGAACCTTCTGATAACTTTTTCCCTGGCGGATTCACAAACGTTTGCTGACGAAGTATTTGATTTTCTGATTCCATGTCGGAGATTTTCTCCACAAGCCTGTAATCAACAAAACAGTCCTTGTATGGTGTAAGAGATGAATGGCTTAAATGCAAGCATTATGTCAAAGAGTATTGATGAACAGCATATGACCTTTGCATGTTAGTCTTCAGCTGAATTATCTTTGACTCAGCTTCTGTGGCTTGCTTTAACCTTTCTTCACTTATCCTTCTTGTCTCCTCATACTTCTTCTCAGTATCATCAATTTTCTTCTCCATTGAATTCAGCATATCCTGGGAAATTGAGAAGTAGATGAAGAAGCACATACGTCAAATTGGAGTTGAGGAATATAATTCTCCATGGCCTTTAGCATCATACCTTTAGCTTTTCATTTTCATCCACAAGCTTCTTCATCAAACCATGGTCAACAACTGGAACCTCCTGTATAATAGGTGCAACCTCAGCAGCCTTCTTTGCTGCTTCCCGTTCCTTAATGAGAATTTCATTGGTTTCTCTAAACTGACGTTGCATGTCACTCAAAGCAGACTGCAACTTCGCATTTTCTTGATTCTTTGCCTCTTCTAAGTCCGCCTGCAAATTTTCAACATCAAGCTATTGAGCAAAAGTATTGTTATACCTTGTAAAAGAAAAATTGGAAGAAACTATCAGAGGTCATTCCATATCTTCCCAATTCCCAACCGTCTCTGTGTTGTGAAGCAGAAAGATCAAGATGGCACAGAGGACAAGCCATTTTCATACACTATCTTAGCCTAATACTTGTCTAGGGCTAAACAGAAAAGGTAATAACAAATAACTGTTCCTGTTATGTAAAACACAAAACTCATTATCATCGTCACCATGACACCATTCGTGTGGTTGGCATATTTTGTGTTTAACCCCACCCTGGCAAATTAGTTGCAGAAAATATTATTTGCATTTCTCAATCCAGAGTGACTTTTCTATAGCACCAAGGCTGACCGTTAAACCAAAGTTCTAATACTCCATGGACAAGGATTAAAATTAATAAGAAACTAAATCATTTTCCAGTTTCAAGGTCTCCAGTTAATTCTCCAGCTCTACTTTTGCAGCCAAAGCATCCAGAGGATAAAGATCAACTAAAACTAAAAGCAATCCAACAAAATTCTTCATATAATGGATACATTTAAGAAATAAGCAACTCGCACGATGGGCATGATATATTGTCTTAATTCCACCAGAACATTTCCAAGTTGTGAAGAAGAAATTACTGCAATAAGGCAGTATGACGTCAAAAGAATCCAAACAAACAATGCACCGATATAACACAGAGGTCTTTGACACTACACAAGCACAATATTGAACAGTTCACAACTCAAAAACTCACCCGCATGCGTTTCTCCAATTGCAGTCGCCAAGTAAGCTCTTCTACTTGCTTTTCTAGCTTATTTTTGGCAGCTTGCAGGGCTCCAGTTTCCCTAGCAGACTGTCAAAATGAACAGAAACATTTTCAAGTTGTTCATCACAACAAAACAAAACCAAACTTGGGGTAAACAAATAAAAAGACAGTAACTGATAGAGAAATTACTCAATATGGAATATTTAGTTCAGCTATTTAGCTTTCCTGGGAAAAGAAATTGAAAAAACATCCACCAAATAATAGTTGTTCTTTCTAGCATGCATTACCTAATTGAATTTAACCATGACTCCAAACTGTATCATTAAAAATTATGGTTCTCATAACATAGTTTCACTGAAAACTGTATTTCTAGGTCACCACTTAGTACCAGTAAAAGAGAATAATATGGTTAAACCACGTGGTTTTAGTGAAATTTCATACCAGGAAATCAAAACAAAGTGTACAAAATAACATTACCATCTTAAGCTTCCGCAGTTCTTTGCGAGCAACTCTCCCTCTCCAGGCACATTGTGTTGTAATTGCTGCTTTTTTAAGCTTAAGGTATTGATTCCGTGCCAAGAACATGCGACAGTGACTCTGATATAGACAAATGATATCTCATTCAAAGAATAGAAAAGCGAATGATTACAACATTAAAAGATTATGAGCAAATACCTGGGTGCTGTGAGAATTAAATATAAACATACTAGTGGATGGAAAAGCACAATAATGTATAACTCATTTAAACTTAACCTAGAAGGCAACATAGGAAGTTGTGTAATCACATGGTAAAAATTTACCTGGATCACAATGGAGGCCTTGATTAGCTTTCTTAAGCGCAGTTCACTTCGAGCAGCCATCCCACGCATGCCTGTCTGTATGGATATGGCAGAGGCACACAAATCCTTGTAAGACTTCTTAGCACGATACATGCGCACATCTTTCTGAATTCTCAAGCAGGCAGCTTCACGGCGCATGATCTCATAAGAATCACGAGCAAGTTGTCCTGGAAGTCAACAAGAATTAGCATTCAAATTATATAACATGAAATATAAATCAATAAATCAACTGGCCCTGTTTACCTCTGCAAGCAGCTTGAAGTGCAAGTGCAGACTGCTTGAGCAAGACAAAACTTTTTCGAGCTAAATAAGATCGTGTTTTCCGCTGGATTATGCTGGCCGATCTACCTAAGACCTCAGTCCTACGGACATCTAGTTCTGCCATTTGACCAGCTCTGAGGAACACCTTCGTTTTACCAATCTACAATGAAGGGTAACAAAATTTCGTTCATAGATTGATTCGCAGCTTTTGGGGAAAAAGGAGAACTAACTACCTGAAAAACATCTTCCACCGAAGCAAGTTAGAAATTCAATAAATAATGAAATGGCGACAGCAATTCTAGTAGATGGTTTTAAAGCTCTAGGAGACAATGAAAGCATAGGAAATTGGGTAGAGATTGTATTTCCTATGATTGCATCTGTCTTTTTTTTTCTTCTTCTTTAAGGTTTCTGGAGAAACTGAATGAAATTGGAACAAATTAAATTTTTTTAATGCAACATGTTGAATTTTGCGCAAGGAAAGTCATCTTGAAAATATCTCCCCCTTGGGATTTCTTGTCACAAGAAAGGGAGATAAATCACAGTTATTGTCTTCTACAGATTCATAGAAGCAACAAAGTGCATTAGCTAAAGTAAAGAACACTGAAACAAGCTCTTTAGTGATTGCCAGATTAACATTTCAACCAGAAAAGAATCACTCTGAACGAAACTCTGAAGGCTTTAGTAATTATTGAAATGAACTACCAAATAGAGCATAAGAGTTGGAACAGCAACAGCCGAGGGATAACGGTATTCAGGTGGCATGATGTACACGGACTAAGAGATGAGTAATGTTTCTCAAAAAAGAGAGTGTCACAATATGAAACCTCGACTACAAAAAGAAATTTAAAAATGTTCCCAAATTCTAACACCTAAATAGATTCATGGATTCCTATACCTGATAGCCTTCCAGTCCCACCTTCTCCAGAAGCCTTTTGCAAACAGAGACGTCCTCCGAACTACATGGGCTGAGGTCAGTCATTTATATCACCAAACAATGCTAAAAAGGAGAAGAAAGAGAATGATTAAATTACCTTCGATCAAGAACTTCAGGAGCAAGGATGCCAAAGCGGTCTATGAATTCAAAAAATGGCCTTCTAGTAGGATAACCGGCACAACTGATCCTAATGGCTTCCATGACACCCTTAATGTGAAACAATAAGATGTGAGGTCAAAAAAGAAAATTAAAGCAGTTCTATACAAGGTGAGCCTTTGGTTTCGTAAAACTCATACCCCACATCGTAGTTGTTGTAAGACGTTCTTGCTTTCAAAAACGGCTGGCTTAAGAAGATTGTTTGGCTTCACGCATCGAATATAATGTGGTTCTGTACTACTCAACGTTTGAAGCAATTCTTGCAATTGTTGCTGCACAACCAAAAGAATCAATTCCACATAAAGCAAAGTCACTCAAGAGATGTGGCACATAATTGATGTGATGAATAGAGATAATCTACCTTGAATCGAGATCCAATTGACGAGAACTTTGACTGCTTTGAGGAGTCCTCGGCCAAAGGTGGAAACAAACCAGAGACAAAAGAACATTTAGAAGCACACAGCAGTGCTTGATGTTCTGCAATAACATAATCTTTATTCTTGTCCAAGAATAGTTCCGTTTGATAGGTGACCTGAGATGGAAGAGAAACAATATGTTGATCGCTCATTTTTCTCTCATTGCAAGGCAGAGCACTGAGTCTCATAAGTTAAGAAAAATAATCATGCTTACATCTCCAGCATAATGGCAAATTGTGAAGTCACTTCGTGCCAACTTGGGCTTACTGAATCGTTTGTGATTTTTAAATGTCTGGTAGAGCTTCTGAGCAAATGTCTCATTCGTTGATCTTGGAAACATACTGCAAAAGCAATGAAACAGAGAATTCATTCTTAGAAGGGGCAATAAAGACTCAAAGTTCCAGGTTATTTTGTCCATGACAGACAAGAATATAATTGGAGACTTCTATTCGCAAATACTTGCATACCATGCTTCATCGAGAAGAGCGATGATACCACCCGGTTTCTGTAGTTTCAGAAACAAAAACCATGTCAAATTAAATAAGAAAATTGAAAATTAGAATCACCATGTAAAAATATTAGAAAACCCCTGTACATGACACCATAGTAGTCTCCAAAATGTTGAAAAGATAATTAAGAGTCCAATTCAGTGCTCAGACATGTCATTGTAAATGAAATGGATAGTAAGAATCCAAAATGAACAAATTTTCCAGAGAAACCGTCGCTATTATGTAGAGCCCTGACCTTTTCGATAAGATCCAAGATATCTTGATTGTCAACAAACTCAATGTAGCTCCAATCGATTTCTTCTTTGGTGTATTCTTCTTGCTCCATTTTGAAAACATGCTGAAGAAGAAATAGGCATCAATACATATGCTGAGATGTATCCTAAAGTAGCTGCTGCCTATGTTCTTGCATAAGGACATGATGCTGAGATTCATTCAGTCATCAAGAGTATGAGCATATATTTATGTTAGTAAAATGTAGTGTAGAATGCATTTGGGAGCATCAAATTTATGGTTTATATGTAAAGACACATCTCAGATGTAGGTAGAGACAGAGAGATACCTGATTGAAGTGTTGCTGAAGCTTTTCATTGGTCAAGTTGATACAAAATTGCTCAAAGCTGCACCAATATGAACAATCAGAAGGTACAACCTCCTAAAAGGACAAATGGTCCCAACGCTAAATTTCATACTGGGAGATAACTTTCTTTTGAGTCAACACTTGAATGCCAACACATTATGCTTAGTTACTGGACAGCTAATCAATCCCAACCTCAAGAATAATAGAGAAATCAGTCTTCGTAGCTCATTTTAGGAAGTTATTTTTTGTCCCTAACAACAAGCAAGTTTTTAGCAGTTGAGCACCTGTTTGTCTTGAAACTCTCGAATCCATAGATATCAAGCACACCAATCAAAGACTTCGAGTTGGGATCCTGTCCAATTGAATTATTTATTTTATCTACAATCCTGCACAAAAAGAGTATCAATTCGCTTACCCCCAAAAAAATTATGTCCACCAATTCAAATAAGGACAATGAGGAAACATTTGATAACTCACCAATCAAACAACCTCGAGTACGCTATTTTGGCCAAAGCATCTCTACTGACAGCTGCCGACTCTGGATCCAACCATTTGGTGATGGTTTCATCACGTGTTACCATCACACGCTTACAAAGAGAATCTTCAAGAGCTTGCTCATCGCACCTTTGAAACAAACGGGGTAAGGAAAATACATCTCCTCCCAAGGAAAGAAATGAATTTTCAAGAATGATAAGCCTTTCAAGAGAACCTTAAGACTTTGATGAAAGTTACTTACATTAATAACTCAGCAACGGTTCTTAAATGAAATCTGGACTTCTCATCCTTAGGCATGGATGAATCTATCTCCTTCCCCTTGACAAACTCAATGTTTCCTAAGTGAAGAACTGCAGCCACCACTCGAAAAATCGCATCCTGAGGCGTCCCAGGACTTGGTAAATTATGTGCATAACAATAGAAAATAAGTTTCATGGTAATGCCTGTATTGATACCTGCTCCGAAGAGCTCATTCCAACAATTTCCATTGCCTTCCTAGTTGCAATGTACTCCTTTGATTCATCAACTCCATCCAATTCAAAACAATTTGACTGGTTCAGATAATGAAATGTCCTTGGTGGACCTACTTTAAACCTCTCAACATCCTGTCATACAAAGAACAATTTGAGAATCTTCCAGAATGGATGTAGTTCGGAGTAACAACTTCAAAAAAGAAACAAATGAATGGGGAGACAAATCCGATCACACAAACAAAAACTCCTAAATGTTTATTACACGTGAACAACAAAATGGGACCTTTGCATCAAATGCTACTGAATTACTTAAGTTTCAGGGGCAACATTAACATATGGAAACTGCACTAATATCTAAATCCTCTGCATTAACAGAAGAATTCCATTGATTACACAACAAGATTCAATGTGAACGAAATAATCTGTGAAGCTTATGAACTTGATAGGAAGGCTTCCGAAGAAAGCATATTACTTATTTACATTAGAATCACTACATTGACTTCACATTTTGAAGAGTTCCTGAATGAGCTTCTTAACAGACAACAGTGATTGTCTTCATTATACACAAGGATTTTCAGGTCAAGTATAAATGCAAAACTATTAGAAGTTAAGCACTTATCTGTCTAACTAAGTTATGAACACGGGTAGGAGCCAGAGATTAGATCAGGGGACAGATGTAAGCTCTCACCTCCTTCGGTGCAGCACAAAGCATGTAGAAACAGTGATAGTTTCTCTCTGGATCGGACACCTGACAAACCCGTGACCTTTCAAGCAAATACGTTCGAATAGCAGCTCCGGATATTCTCCCCTTCTGGTCAAACTGGATCTCCACGAACTTACCAAATCGACTGGAATAAAAGATCAACAGATGAATATAAAACCAGTAAAAAAACTGCCAGGATAAATGGTAACAATCATGTACAGATAAAGAAAAGGAGTGTCATTAGCCGTACAGCTCTCCCCTGCTAAAACTACGACTACCATTTTGCAGATGAAAAATATATATGCCCCACCTTGAGTTGTTATTCCTGACAGTCTTGGCATTACCGAAAGCTTCGAGCACGGGATTAGACTGCATAACATAAATGGACAATCATCAAGAAATATGTGACCAAGACAGGAACAATATTGCAAGTCGCTCCACTGTGACGACTTACCTCCAAAACTTGCTGTTCAACAGATCTTCCTTCTGATGCAGCTCTTCCGCCCATGTAAGCAAGATATCGCATGAGCAACTTGGTGGTTTCTGTTTTACCAGCCCCACTTTCGCCACTCACCAGAATCGACTGGCTCTTGCCTTCATTTATCATGAGTCTGGATTATCCAGCTTAGTCATTGTCAAGACACCACAGGAAGATTCCGACAGAGGGAACAATTTTAAAGCAAATTCTTTGTGGGGTATATTATGCTAATAGGAAAATCAAACCACATAGGTTGTGAAGACAATTTGTAAAAGTAGTTCCGTTTCCATTCTGCGGCGATCCTTTATCAGTAGGAGGAATACCTGTACGACGCATCGGCAACGGCGAAAGGATGAGGACTCAGCTCACCAAAGGCTGCTCCTTTATACTGAGCCATCATATGGCTGTCATACAAATGAGGCAATTTTCTAAAGGGATTAACGGCGATCAGAATGCTTCCTGTGTAAGTCTGAAACAATTAAGTATTAGGTTCGGATATTGTCAAGCCCAAAACAAAAGTTGAAAAGAGAAAAGAAATGCATCCAAGAAAATCTGACAAGAAAAAGAAAGGTCGAAACGATTGAAAGTTATAAGTTAGATTGTGCTCACATATATCTCATTCATGTCATATCTAGACCGTAAATTCTGAAGGACTCCCGGTTCATGCAGATAAGCTAATTTCGTCATGTCATCCACTCCGCATGGAGGAGCTTCAGTATCTTTAGCATATACATCTGAAGCCTTGACAACGACCTGAACTCAACACCACAATAAGTCAGGGGGCCACAATATCCTTTGGGACACCAATTATACAATGTCGGCAATGACTACTGAAATTTCGCTAAAGCAGTTCGAGCATACTGATACTATGAATAAACAAAAAAAGGAATATAGTAATAACAGCAAAAACACCCTTTTTTTGACACTCACCATCTTGCCCGATGTACAGAGGACTTTAAGATCATCACCTTTCACTTCTAATACTTCGCCATCTATCCAAGCTGCATCAGGATCTTCCAACCAGACAAAAGATCCTACCGCAGCCTGAAAAGGATAAGAAAACTATGTGATGCAGATTATCGTACAGAACCAAGTAACCCTCAAAGAAATGTTATGCCTTTGATATGGCCCTGCAGCCTCATAGTTGCACCAAATCCACTGAACTGGCAGGTCAATAGAAGGACTTGACGCAGTTGACCCAGAGTCCATTCATTGCATTAAGGAAATTCTCACGATTCATACTATCAACAAGCACTATAACCAAGCAAACTACTCTGCTTTCACAAATGTAACTTACAATTCCAAACAAAAAATAAAAGGTAACAAAATGCCACTGCTCTGTGTGTAAGAACAGCTGTTGGAAACATGCTGTCAGATAGAGGTGGAACCAGAGTGACTTATATCTCAATTAAACGCAAATTCCAAGTCAAAGTGCTTTCAAGATCAAAGACCGTTTCAATTCAGATTCTTCCGATCATGAAACCGGCCAAGAATTTCATCTCCATTATCAATGCATTTTTTAAACACAAGACCATTTGAACACGCCTAACCAAAATCAATCTCCCAGAGAACATTGATAATTCGCATTCTAGTCAAACCCAAGTCTTCTTCAAGTCTGCTCAAAGGACATAAAACCATCCACAATAGCATCTATTAGCCACCTGACAGCTGCTAAATCCACGAATGGACCCATTTTCAACTCAAATCCCCCAAAATACTAGCTAAACTCCCGGATCACCCTGCCACGTACTAAGGCAAAAACATCAGAGCAACAACATATAATCCACCCAACCGAGCATACCATCGGACCCAAATGGAAAAACAAAAAAAAATTAAACAGATCGAACCGGGGAAGCCTCACCATTTCTGCGGAGCAAGAAGATCTAGTCAAGCACTCCTCGAATCAGCTCGATCCGATCTGCTACCCTCAGCTCACAAATCAAACAGATAGCATCCAAATAAGGAACCTCCTTGGCACCCCAAAACCAATCACACCAGCACCACTACCAATCCCCCCACTTCAACCCCAAAACAAACAAATCCCCACCAACCCAGAACAACCCCTCCACTTCAATCCACACCTCAAATCCCCCAATTTCGCTTCTGCAAACTATCACGTCCCCTGTTTGCTGCTGCTGCTGCTTTCGTTGGGGGGAATGCTTCAATATGCTCGCTTCGACAAAGTCCCTCCCTCCTCTCTTCCCCTTGTTGTTTCCTTTCGATTCCGTCGGGGCAACCCCTTTCCTTTTCCTTGGGAGAGAAGGGGCCCGGTCTAAGCAATGACTTCGTAATAAATCACGGAACTTTGAGTGATTATTCGCCCGATTAAATTACGGAGAAAGAAGGGGGAGCCGAGCAAGTGGGATTTACGAAACAGCCCCTCTGCGGGCAGGAGGTGGGAAAAGGAAAACAACGAACAGGTCGACGGGGTTGAATTGAAAGCACTACGTGGGCAAGGGAGATTTAGGAAAGGACAGATTTTTTTTTTTCTTCCTTCCTCGAGGGACATTTACATGACAGACAGCTCATTCGACGCGGTCCGGTTTTTTTCTTTTTTTTTTTTTTTTTTGTGGTCGTGGGAAAGTTCAGAGAATCGGACTTAGCCAATATTTCTCACTGGGACAGGGGAGAGGGCGGGTTTACAGTGGCGTGGCGGTTGAGGAGGAAGAGGGAGGGGGGCGATGGGTTCTGAGCGTGGTCGGATTCCGACAGCCGAGTTCGAGACTTGGGGGGACTTCCGGACACGTGAGTTATCCTTGGTCCGTTTAATATCCGTCACGTGGGAATTGCGGAAATGAAAAAATTTTACGACGACAGAGAATAATTCTTTATTTTTTTCCTTGGAGAGGTGTGTCTTCTACTCTTAATTTTCTTTTTTTTTTTTTTTGCAAAAGAAAATAATCAATCTTCCATTCATTACTATTGTCTTTTTACTTTTACAGATAATGTTGCCATGGATTATAATAAAAAATGGGGATGTCTATCCGATTAGATTTTCTCCTAGGTTGGATGATACCCATCCCCATTTTACTTTTACAGATAATGTTGCCGGCAAAGGTCACCTGATTCTCCGCAGGCCTGGCATTGGAGAAATATCTTGGTGGTATTTTCTTATTGTAGATCGTTGGATATGAATGGGGATACCCCTCCCCAAAAAAAAACAGCCAATAATTAATTTGGAAATGGAAATTGCTTTAATGAATGAACGAGTAAGGAAATTATTAGAGTGTATGATATAAATCTAACAACATCTATCTAACAGTTATTTCAGATGATTAGGTCGACATGGTGTCATGAGTTCAAACATTAATAAGCATAATATTTTCAAGCAAAATGAGCCAAGAAGTCTGAATAACCTAGAACATGAGTTCATAGCAAAAAAATTTGTCAATTTAAAGAGAAAAGAATTCCAATACGATTCCACCTGACAATGCGTGTTAAAAAAATAATATAAATTAATTTCCCAATAGCATTTTATATAATCTTCTCAGCCCATAACTTTAATGGCTACGTTTAGTTAATGATTGCATATCCAATAATACAGTTACTAAATATTAGGATTCGTGTTAATGGATTGACTTGTTTAATAAAATGATTAGATTTGGTCAAATTAAAATGAATTTTTTATTTAAAAAAAAAACTAAAAAGTCGAAATGAAAGCTGCCTATTTTAATTTTTCAAAGGTTAATCGATGGATTATGGTTTTAAATCGCGAGCTTAATAAAAGAAATTAGGTAATTTTTGTGTGTAGAAGTAGAATATATGATTTGGGGGATGAAAGGTTTAAACCCTCTTATTAGTTTGAATATATAAGTAGTAGGTGAGTAATGTTTTGGCTTGGTTCTTAAAATGCATAAAGGAAATTGCGATAGTACCCCCGTTGTTGACGTATTATAAACATTGAGGGGAGAATTCAATAGGGTGAGAGGAGCGAGGGTATGTCAGCCCTTTTGCAAATGTAATAAGCAAAAGGGATGGGAATCCATCACACATCTTTTGCCCTTACTCTTTCCCCCTTTTTACTTTGCTTTGTGTGTGGGATCGATCATTCGCATTATTAACTATCTAAAAGCATCGTCATGTTAATGATGATGTCCTAAAAACGCGTTGCCGTGGGGTGGGGGCAAAAAGGGGAATATGAATGTTTCCTCCCGTGTTTGATTTCGAATTTCAAAAATCACTTAAACTTTCTTTTTATTTTATTAATAATAATATTATTATCTGTAATGAATTGGCATGAACGCCCCGCCTCACGTTGTGTTTGGCAAACCATGGAATAAAATAAGACGAGTCTAATAGTGACATGAAATGAACGAGTTTTGTTCTTTAATGACGTCATTTGGCGAAATATTTCGTCAAATGACGCCATCACTAAAATATTTCGCCAACTAACCCACTAAAGTCGGCCTTACAAAGGCCGACTTCAATTCCTTAAAGAAGTCGGCCTTAAAAAAATTTTGAATGGAAGTCGGCCTTTGTAAGGCCGACTCCCATTAAATAAAAAAAAAAGAAACGTAAAGGGTTGGGTTGGGAGGGTGCGAGGAGGACGGGGGGTTTTGTGGGGTTGTTGGTTGTGAGGGGGACGGGGGGTTTGGGAGGGGGAGGGGGGGAGGGGGGTTTGGGGGGGAGGGGGGTTTGGGGGGGGGGGTGAGGGGGACGGGGGGTTTGGGGGAAGGGGGGGATTTTTCTTTTTTTTTTTTTTTTAATGGAAGTCGGCCTTTGTAAGGTCGACTTCCATTCGCCAAAATCAAAGTCGGCCTTACAAAGACCGACTTCCTTGATGACCAAAGTCGGCCTTTGTAAGGCCGACTTTGGTGGGTTAGTTGGCGAAATATTTTAGTGATGGCGTCATTTGGCGAAATATTTCGCCAAATGACGTCATTAAGGAACAAAACTCTGAAATGAACCCCCGAAATTCGTTGGTTTCGTATGGTTATGTTTTGGCCATTAAAAAAAAACAGAGATTGAGAAATCGTGTGATGTGTGCCCATCCGTGCTTTCGAAATGCACCTCCCAGATAAAACCCGCCCTTTATGTAAAATGGCAGGGGCGGGTTCTCGAAACCTACCCCTCCAACACTTAAAAAAAAGAGTGTTTCGAGGGCGGATTTTAAAACGCGCCCCTTTAATAAGTAAATAAAGGGCAGTTTTCAAAACCCGTCCTTCCAACTGAGTTGGTTAAGGTAATTTTATAAATTACGAAAGCCTTAGTGTTCGATTCCTAATAGCAACAACTTTGAAATCGGGTTTTAAAAACCCGCCCCCTTTGTCATAAACCTAATCGCCATCACCCAGAGAACCCGCCGTGCCCGATTGTCCGAGCCGGCGGACCAACCACCGGTGGTTCTATAGATGACATTACCACCGAACAAATGGCTTTATTCTTTTAGCTTAACCGATAACTATGGCAGGAGAGGAGAGAGACTCGGATCCATCAATCGCGGAAGACCAGCTCGGGCGCCCAAAGATCGGCACACTTCCGCGGCCTGCCATCGAACCAGCGGAGCGCTTTTCACAAGAGAGGATAAGACTGGTAGAAAGTGTATTTCGGAAAGGCTTCGCGTACCACTTTGGAGGCAAAAGGCAGCATTCTCTCCGACGACATGTTAGTGCACAGAGCTACGAGAAGCCAAAAAATTGTGCTCAGCCACATAAATGATACGCAACCCATGAATCCTCCTCACAAAATGAGGCAGGAGAACATAATAAGTGTTGGTCGAGCTAACCGTAAATGACGCCTCCTATGAATGCATCCCCGGCGCCGGTTGTGTCGACGATTTCCTTTGGGGGTATCTTCTCGGCTGTTCCCAGGAGCAGTCTTCCAACCATTGTCCCAATGCCTTCGGCTTTCATCCTCATCACCGGCTGATTAGACAATAAACCAAAGTTCTACTTGTTATGTTTTCAAAGCATTTAGGCTGGACAAATTTTCGGGCATTCTTTTCCATGGTTTGTAAAATTGGAAGTGCTTTTCATGCGTACCGATGAGATGCAAAATGGACTCGCTATGGACTTGTCTTCTTGTTGCTTTAGCGATTCCAGTACTCTGTCCACATCTTCCTCCGATGCAGGGCATTCTGCAGGCGTGCCGCCAAACTTGAGACTATCATGACCGGGGTAACCAACAATGATTAGATTTGCTGTTCGGTAAAGACAAACCCTTCATGCATCGCTCCAGCATTATGCACCCATTTTCCCCCATGGTAACAATCACGAATCTCAGCTTCGGCAAACGCAGGAGCAGGGATATCATCGCACTGGGCATAGATGGCTCTCCCGTCCATGCCTGCCATACCCGGACTTGGAAATAATCATACTCTAAGAGATATTTTGATTAACAAGCAGAAAATCGGACTCGCATACCTCAAGGAATTTCATTTTGCATACAGCGTAGTCAGACATATCCAAGATTTCGTCCAATCCGTCACGCCTCTTCTCAGCATCAAGAAGAATCGGTATCCCTTTTCTTGCCGACTGCAATTCAAAGACAGGCTGTATTGTTCAGAATCTTATGCATTGATAATCTAGTCGATTTCACAGTAGGGCGGATGTGAATGGCCAATGAGTTCAGATCGTGCCTACACCTCTTTGGCTACGATTAGACCAGCATATGGAAATCTCCCATCAAAGTAAGTTAGACACGCTCCACTGAGTGCTGATTCCAGATGTGATAGGATCACGTCTTCCGGAACCATGATGGGATCCGCTGGTGTTAGGATGCAAGTCCGAGTGTTCCTGAAATTCACCATTACTAAGCTGAATATCAAAATATATTTCATCGAACGAGACGGGAAATGACTCTACGTTTTCTGTTCCACGATGATATAGGAAAAAGGGCTTCGTCCTCCCTCAGCAACCTTGGTTTAAACAGAAGTATAGGAACCCATCTTAATATCTTCGAAGGCAGAATGGAACCAGTAAAGGGGCATAACTCCAGGAGATTACCACGAGAAAAGATGTGTCGATATCTTCTGCCTGCAGGTCCTCCACTATGGTACGACCTTGGAAGTCATCTCCCATCTAACAGGTTTGCATCTCAGGCAGTGAAGCACGAGTAAAAAGGGCTAAAAGGTTCAAAGCCAATGCCACGCGGAACAGATTTCTACCTTCGACATGAGCCTCACTTGTATGCCTAAACGAGACAAACACGTCGCGGTATTCGCTACGCCTCCTCCTGTTTGAATCTGCATCGGAAAACAGAAAAGGGTTAAGCTATCTGGATGCCATCGGCCGTCGTTTCAAGCATAGGCACATCGTGAATGGTCAAGCCATGTGCCGATATACCGTGTCCGACATTCTTTGCTCGTCATAACGAGTAGCTAGGCGGACAACGAGAACTTGTTGTCACCTAAATGTGTCTTTCGAATGATCATCTAGGCCCCCATCAGGCCACACACCCCGAGTTGTAAATAAGATGTTCATAAACCGTACATCAGACTTGTCGAGATGGTCATAAACTATATAATAAATCGTTTAGTAACTTATTAACGACATTGACTAAGAATTTAATCCCCGTCAAGGCCCAAGAATCGGAACGTTGACTTTGGAACTGTTTGAGTTCCGCCTCCTCCCCCATCCTTTTTCCCCCCTCATTTTGCTTCTCCGGAAAAACAAGAATGGAGTAGGAACAACGGGAGAGTGATTACCGTCATGCTGCGGCAGGAGGTCTTGTCATCGGGCTTGGGGAAGGAGGAGAGTACGGCAACCATGTCGAAACAGACCCCGCCGAAGCCAACCTGTTGAAGCGTGCAACGCATGGATTCGTCCCCGCCCGGGGGTTTTGGGGTTGGGGGGGGGGGGGGGGGGGGAGAGACATTAACATAGAGCAATTTCCTTATTTAAGGAGGGGACAAAAAAGGGTGGACGCTTACCACGATAACGGAAGAGGAAGATGATGATGAGGAAGAGGAGGAGGAGCCATGGGAGGACATATCTGTGGATTCTTCTTTTATGTTTTGGTCAGTTTCGAGGCTCTGCTGTCGGAAGAGGAATGAGGAAATTTTCTTGCCTCAGGAGTTGGTTGATGTTGGGTTAAATTGATTAAGATTAAAAAAAAAAGGGCTCTCGTTCACTCATCGATGTCTCCGCAAGTCTTTTTATATAAACATCATCAACCAAATTCCACAAAACAAGTTACCCTTCATCCAACACTTCTTTATCCCCAATCATTAGTTGTTTGCTTTTTAAAGAAAAAGGGGCCAATATTCCTGTACTATTATTTATCAGACTTTCGTAAAAGAGAAGCGTTTTTCCAATCCAAAATCAACGTTAGTTCCTGACCAAAAAAAAGCTGCAGTTTACTCGCCGGATATCAATTAGGTTAATGGCGTTAATGAAAAACGCCGTATGATGTGTATAGTACTTTGTATAGTACTATAGGTTAATGGCGTTAACCTAATTGTATAGTACAATGATGTGTATAGTACTTTGTATACGAAAACCTGCGTTAATGACAAAAAAAAAATGCGGTTAACGGTGGCCAATTAGATTTAGATGATTTGGGGAGTACACGTCATATCGGTGATGTGTATACTTTTCTTATTCCATGTCGGCGCCATATCATGTACAGTCACCAATTTAACGATGGGTAGACGGCGTTAATGGTCACCTAGGCGCCACGTAAGATTCCGTCCACACATTCGCTTAACGGTTGTTATAATTGGTATAACAGTCAAACGTTAGGATGCGCGATGATATTTTGAAAATTTCGAGGTAAATCGAAATAAACGGACAAAGTTTGAGATAGAATTGATTATTTGGCCTAAAAAAATCATTATTACGAATTCAGCAATAGAAAATTGAGAACACATCGTATTAAACAATAAGTATATAAAATCAATCACAATAATGCCATGAAAACAGTGAGTTTCATGATATTATAATTAACTCGATCTTAAAATCAATAAAATTTTTTAGGCAAATTATCGATTTTTTGCCCCACCTATGTGCCCACTTTCTTCTGTGGCATATCGTTTAAAATGTTTGAGTTGTGGCCTAATTTCGATTTCACTTTTTGATTTGGCCTTAAATTCGACGTCCGTTAAGTGGTGCAGACGTATCGTTGACGGCCCTTTATGATGTCCTACGTGGCTCAAATTTTATTCAGGGAAACGTTACGTGGCAAAAGTGATAAGTAGCTTCGATTTTTCGTTTATGCACGTGGGATTTATTAAAATCTAAGGAAAGAAATTAGGATTATGGTTTATTTCTAATTTCTCCTTGACCGTATTCATCTGTATTATTCTTGACCGTGTTCATTCGGGATTCCTCGCTTATTTTTACATACATTTATCAGGTTAGTCGATCTTTCTTATCTTGGTTATTAAAGTCAGGTCTGTCGTGGGAAGGCAGCGTGATGATCAGGAAACCCGTCATCCTCTGCTGCGGCAACTGCTGATGATGAAGATCATCCTGAGGCAGAGGGTCGTCGTCGGCGTGGGAAGACATTGGTTCTAGTCAGGGGTTGCGTCCTGTCAGAGGGAGAGAGAGAGAGGGTCAGTTTGGGTGAGGGGAGGACGAAGACGTAGGAAGGAAGGGTCGAGGAAGCAGCGGGTGGTCATGGTCGTGGTCGTGGGGAAAAGTCCCCCTCCTGTCCTCAAGTCAATGTTGTGTTTTCATTTACTGACGTTTGTTTGTAATTAGTTTTTAATTTTTTTAATATCACGACTTTTTTAACGAAGCCATGATGTATAATCAATTATTTTTTTTAGAAATATTTTGTTATCTCGTAAAATCGAGTTTTCCAATCTGTTTTAGTTTTCCTCACGAGCTCGTGCTTCCTAATCAGGCCGCTCGGCCCCACGACAGCGGACACATCCTCCATTTACTACTACTACTACTTACTACTCACTACTACAACTGATAATTACCACCAAAAAGAACTAGAAGCCAATCCCATGTCTAATGGAGCGCTCCGGAGGCACGACAACTCCCCAAATCGGAATTCAACTTCCGAGAAATAACTTCAATGGACGAATCTCGACGAGATCAACATAAATCTGGAGAATTTATTCTAGCCCACGGAGAAGCGGGGGAATTTGAGGTTGTCGTGGAAGGGGGGATTTGGGATTTTTAGGGTTTCTACAAAAAGGCAGGGGAGAATTTCCGATCCGATTGATTTTCGGTTTTGTTGTTTGTTGGAGCCAAATTTGAAGGGCTCTCTCTCTCTCTCTCTCGGCCTATCCGACCTAAACCGACGTCGTTTGCTGCTCCGCCTGCGTTCGTTTTAGCCGATGATGAAACCAACATTATCCATAACCCGTGTTTTTCTTTTCCTTTTTTTATTTTTTTATAATCATTTTACTTTTGCCTGTAAAAAAAAATAGGGAAAAGAAGTTTTTATTTACAAGATCGAAAAGTTTTACTTTCTTCTTAATATTATTGATATAAACCTTATTATTTCCCATGAACTAAAAAGAAGAGAAGAATAAAGACGTCTGCAATGATTTATCGCAGAAGGGGGGGCCACGACTGAGACGTGAGGACGTTTAATCTGCATTTACTTTCTACAGTGGAAAAAGAAAAAGAAAAAGGAAAAACGTGAACTGAGTTTTGTACGTTTCAATAGGGTTATTTTATAAATTATTGGAGTAATTTATTGCATCTGATTATTACGTGACCATGTCAAAGGCTGGGTAGCTAGTGGTGAATAATTCCCAAATAGTATGTTCGGTCGATTGTCGTACAGTGCACATACAAACCAAAGGTCCCGATGATTATATATTTATGTTACCTTAATTATATGTCATTTTTTTATTTTAGACTTAATTTAATTTGTTACACAGTAGTATGTATTATTTTAATAAAGTTTGTGGCTCACTAATGTTGTGTTTGAAAACGTAACGAAGAGGAATAAAAAAGAGAGAAAATTTTAAATGTTAATAAGAGGAAGAATTTTTTAGAATCTGTGCTGTATTTTTTTATCCTTACTTTTTATCCTTATTTTAATAAGTGAATGGGCGTTTTTCTGATATTTTATTTTTAAATTGATTTTTGGAGATCCACCTTGATACCATCGTTAAGCCTCTCCAAATAGCATTTGATGGGATGTAATCGGATTAGGGAACCCCCCATAACTTGACTAACCACTTTTTACGGCTCAAAACAAAATTACCGCATTACCGAGTAAGAAATAAAAAGCGTGAAATTAAGATTTAACGCGAAAACCTAATCGAAAATAAAAGTACTGCTTGAGGGTGGACAATAAGGATTCATTTCTAACTAATATAACTAGAGATATAATCTTTCATTTAACTCGATCAACATACAGTATTAACCTCAGCTTTCATTAAGTAAACCAACCTAAGAGAGGTAAACGCACTGAAGATCATCAAATCTGACTATAGCTTCGAAAGCTTCGGTGCCAAGATAAACTGTTCAGATTGTGTATCACAAGTCAAAAACAATCTCCCAAGTAAAACCCCAACGGTGCAATAAAACGAATATGCCCCTAACTCCGATTAAGCCCCCACTTTTTTCTCTTGTTTTATGTCAAGCCCCCCTCCCTTGGTGAATAATAAGAAGGAATTCTAGATGGTTGTAGAGGAAGTGGGCTTTCGAGCTTGAACAATTCATCCATGTAATAAAACACGAGCTTGTGTTTGATTTGTGTTCGAGAAGGAATTTTGAGAAAGCTACAATGCCCTAGGAAAATTAAAGAGAGTAATCCATCATCCAACAACCAAAACATGACAAGTTTCAAGAATTTTCAACATCCTTTGCAGCCTCTATAGAATGCTTAACCCGTTCAAAAAATCATAAACAAGCGTCAATGGAGGAAAATATAGCACAAACTTTATATGACCATGCAAACGTAAGAGGAATGTGTACATTACTTTGATTACATCATGCAAAGCACCAGGTCGAATTCCTCCTTTGTAAGGTAGATTTGAGGGACTCCTTGGGACAGGTTGAACAGATGTGAGACGGATTTGGGTTGAATGTTAGCGATACCGGACCGGTCCATATATTGAGCCTAATATATAAGTCCAGCGGGATTTCACTCTAAAACCAATCAGCTGTAGATGAATTAATCCGCTTAGACTTATATAATAGGTCGGACTCATTTATCTATCCGATGTGAGATTTTTGAGTTTGCACCATTAGAATGCAACCTTTTCAACAAAGGATGAGAGGGGGCTGATTTGGGCGATGTGTGATTTAGGTCCGGTAGATTTGGGGATGAAATTGGACCTAGGGTTTTAGGATTTTTGAAATGAAGGGTTAATTCAAGGTTAAAAATTTGATCGGAGGTAATTTAGATGGCGTCAAATGCCACGACATTTCCACATCTATGCCACACCACACATGACTCAGTTAGTAGCCTCGACTAACGGATGCTTTATTGAAAGTAACGACCCAACGTTGAGTTATATAATGATATATTTTTTTTCTAATTCGGTCTTTTATATTCCACCCATGATTAGCACCGGATAGAATCGTATTTAATGGTTATCCCATAGTAACTATGTTAGATAAACGGGATAAAACATTCCCGGGAGCACATAATGTTGAACACGAGTAGCGGCGCCAGATGGTGCTACCCCTTGTTTTATCCGTCAAGAGAAATGTATAAATATCTCAAATGTGAGGTGATGGACCACTTCGTCTCAATAAGAGCACTAGATATTATTCATCACAGAGGCCAATGGTGGGGTGGGGCGATGAAAGAGACAGGAGGAGGGAACACAAAAAGACCGTTCGCCCAAAAATCAATATCCTCATCATCATCACATCACTTTCTTCAAAGCCTAAAACAAACCCTACAGTTTTTTATTTAAATTTTGGCGAAATATTAATTTATGACTTCAACTTTGAGTCAATTTTATGTTTTATTATTAAGTTAGTTTGTCGTATAATTTTGTAAGCAACTTTTATTTTTATTTTAATTTTGCCCAATCTAGAATTTTATCGAGCGTAAACCGAAGAAACATTAATAGACAATTTTCATTTATCGACTAAAAAGGAAAAAAATTACAAAAAATGAGAAATAATATTGAAACTTCTCATATATTTTTTTATTTTAAAATTTTGATGGACAAATCAAGTGAATTGGAAGTCGAAGTTGGACGATAGTTGCTGATGCTGTCAAAAAATACGCAAAATCGATGAAGGACGGATGATGTTCTATTAGGGCTGCTACTACGGGTAAAGTGAATTATGAGGCGAATGAATGAGAGGTTGAAACTCCATTATTATAGGACACCGGGACTATATTAAGGCCTTGTTTGGCTTTTACTAGAAGAAATTCTAAATTGGCCAAAATCAAAATGAAAACAAAAGTTGGTGACAAAATTATATAACAAACTAAGTTAATGACAAAATAAAAAGTTGACTTAAAGTTGAGAACATGAATACATATTTTGCCTTAAATTTAAAGGTAAAACTCGTTGAGATGATATAGTCAGTAAAATTAGAGTTTGTTAAAGTGGGATATGATATTGTGAAGCCGAGGTGGTTCTAAGAGAGAGAACAAACGACCCAAGACAATATCCGTTTCCTTGGTTGACGGGTCAAAAAAATGATCTTTTTAATTAAGCAAAATATACGATAATATTAAAAACTATACCCAAACTTTCTGTTTTGTCAAATTCTTTTTTTGTGATACGATATTATTACTTTCTTTAGGGTTGTACTTTTTTATAGCCAATCGCGGACGAAATCCGTCCAGCCGCTGACGTGGACTGACGGATTCCGTCTAGTCAACAAATTTATTCCACGTTGGCATCCCAGGAAGATAACGTCCCCAAATCCCCATTCTATTTTCAAACCCTAACGTCCCCAAACAGACCCGAGTGTAGACCAGAAGATTGAAGCAACCTAATCGCACCAATCGTAGAAGCAAATCAATGAGGGGTAAGAAGGGGGCTAGGGCAAAGGAGGTAAGCTAGGTTTTCCATCAACTGATAATGGATGAAGGAGGTTGCAGTGAAACCTCTGTCCGATCTGGGCTCTCGAGCTTGATTGTTGGCGGGCGTGTTTGCCTCCTCGGAAGAAGGGTGGTTTCGGACACCTCCTGGAGCAAGAGGAATCCAAGTCGTCGGTTCATGCCATGTTCTTCATGGAAGGCAGTATTGAAAGTCCTTTCCTTGGTTGAATTGAATGTCTGACTGTTAATGGATGGTGTGTGTTCTATCAAGAGGATGACTTTGGCTATTTCGAATGGATGGATGAGAACTTTCCTGATCGGCAAAAAGAAGTCATCCTACGGCTCGTTGAATCGAAGAATATGTTGGAGGACAATATAAAATTGCTGAAAGACAAGTTGGAATTTAAAGAAGAACAACGTAAGAAGCTGGAAGTGAAGATTGAGAAGTTGAAAGTTAAAATCCATGATCATCAAGATATTGAACTGAAGATGGCTAAGATGAAGGCTGAATTATTTGCCTTGCGCACTGTCGTTGTAGTGTTGGGGTTTATACTGTGCTATTGGATTTCTTTGTAAGGTGATTCTGTGTAGTTTATGCTGGTTGATTCTATGTAGTTTATTTCTTTGTAGGGCACTGATGTTGGTTGGATTTTGTGTAGTTTATGTTGGTTGGATTATGTGTTAGTTTAGATTCAATGTTATTGGATTCTGAGTTAGTTTGGATTATGTGTTAGTTTAGACCAAAAGTGAAGTCAAGTGGACAAAATGAAGCCACGGACCAAAAGATGGACAAAGTCAAGTCACATGCCAATTTTATTCATAACAAGTCAAGTGGACAAAGTTCTCGGTAACTTGTACAGCATAACAAAAAACCTAACAGCTGTACATAACAAGTTCCCAGTAACCTGTACAGCATAACAAAAAACCTAACAGCTGTACATAACAAGTTCCCAGTAACTTGTACAACATAACAAAAAACCTAAATTTCCCAAAGTTCCCAGTAAACAAAAAACCTACACATCGTAACCATAACAACCTACATAATAACCGAATACAGCATCCGCTCTACAGCATGTTCCTACAGCATCCCTAGGCAAAGCATCTGCTCAAAATTGTGCTGCTACAACATCCCTCATCCTCATTTGCTCATCTGATCGGCTGCTGTACTTGTACAACTGTCCTCATCAGCATGAGCTGCTGCATCAGGCTGAGCTGTTGTGTTTCTACGTGCACACGTCCTCTTGTTGTCCATGTTGTTTGCACGTCACTTGTGTATGTTTACCTGAAACTATGCAAACTGATGTTATTTTAAATGAAATAACAATGACATTATTGCAATGACAAACATTTAATACCTGATTCTTGAGATAGAGGAACATGTTATTCCTGTTGCTGTTGTTGCTGCTGCGAAGCTGTTTATCACTTTTGCCACGTAATATTTTCCTGAATAAAATTTGAGCCACGTAGGACATCATAAAGGGCGGTCAACGACACGTCTGCACCGCTTAACGGACGTCTGGTTTAAGGCCAAATCAAAAAGTGAAATCGAAATTAGGTCACAACTAAAACTTTTTAAACGATATGCCACATAAGAAAGTGGGCCTATAAATGGGACCAAAAATCGATAATTTGCCAATTTTTTAAAAAGAAAATCTTTTTAGATCCCTCATTTGTATCTTCCAGTTCCCACCTCTTGGACCCTTTTGTTTCTTCTCGCTGTGCAGTTCCGGTCGCGGATCAAGAAAAATTAGGTAAGAATGAATAAATTAAAATATATTCTAATTATTATTATTTTTTGAAAACAGGGGGTGACACCCTGGCTCCCGCCGCTGCCCACCCAACTACAGCAAGGTTGTCCTTTTCTTGCACCTTTTTTTTTTCTAATGTGAAAGGAACATTATTTTTCTTTTCTGGTTTGATCCCGTCGTCCACTCATCATCGTTGCTCAATCTTTTCCGGGTTTGATGTGATGGGTTGTGGAACACATGGGTGTTGTCTTTTTGGGTCTTTTTTTTATCTGGGGTTTGGATGCCAATTAGCGTTCTCGTTTTAACGGCATGCCCTCTTTCTGTTTGGTTCATGGGAATGAAGAACTAGGGGTGAGCAGGTTCCAGGTTTCCAGGTTCGGGACGTGGAACCTGGACCCTACCCTATAATATCCGGTTCTTAATTTTTAGAACCTAGAACCTACTCGATTAATTAAAGACCCATCCAAGACCTACCCTACCGGTTCTGGTACAGGTTCCGGTTCTGTTTCGGTTCCGTTAGCGGCGTCGCCCTCTGAGTTTCAATTCTGGTTCGGTCAACGGCATCGCCCTATGAGCGGTTCGTGTTTCGATTCTGATTAAGACACCCAAACAGATGATTCAGAGCACCAACGCCTCAAATTACATCAAAATCAAAATCCAAACCCCACAGAATCACCCCTTGACCGGTTATGTTCAGACAAAAAGAACTTTTAAGAAAATATTCCCATCACCCACGGCTCAACCTAACCTAACCTAGAAAGAATTGTAAATAAAAATTGACTAGACAAGGCGGGGAAGAAGGGAAAAAGTAGATTAGGAGCTGACTTACCGTAAGAAACCGTAACCCCTGGAACCGTTTGATGAAGACGTTGTTGTGAAGAGGGGGACAATTGTTTGTGGTAGGGTAAAGTTTAAGTTAGGTTATTGGGTTGGGTAAGATTTAGGGTAGGTTATGGGGTTAGGTTGGGTAAAATTTAGGTTAGGTTCCAGGTTCTCCAGGTTGGTTCAGGGGGGAGAACCTGGAACCGTACTTGGTACCGCCGGTTTTGTAAAATTTAGAACCTAGAACCTACCCGATCTATTCGAAAACCTGTACTGACACCGACCCTATGGTACCAGTTTCGATAGGTTCCCGGTTTTACCCGGAACCTATGCTCACCCCTACGAAGAACAAAGAAATCCGACGAAATCTGGAAATGAAGAACAAAAACATTCGAAGAAACTGGCACAAAAATCTGACGGAAAACGGATCTTGAACAGCGAAAAGTGCTGTAAACGGTGTAAGAACCACGACAAAAACCAAACGGCGTTGCCAGACGAAACAGGACTCAAACGAGTATTTAGGGACCCAGAGATGGAGAGAGAAGGAAACCCTATAAAAGGAAGGCGACGTACCTAAGGAAATCCAAGAGACGGAGTGAAGGAAACATCACTGGTTCACCACCCTCCACTTGTATTTTTCAAACTGAGCGTGCAACGTCATTAGTCTAGTTTCTAATGACGTCATTATCTGCGTATTACTTTTCATGGCTGTAACAACAGGCACTACTCTTTAAGTTAACCATAAAATTTTTATGTATATGAAAAGAAGAAAGGGACATCGACTAAAGCTATGAACACGCTGGGAAGGAGATGAACCAAAAGGCTATCTATATACAGAAAAGCCGCCCCAAAGAGCTCATCCTTCGTGGTCCTCGGCTGCTCATCGTTCGTCACTATGCGACCGCGGGGCCCATATGCGAATTGTCTGATCATCGCTTGCCGACGCTAACATCTGAGGCCTCAGAGGGTTCCAGCTCACGCTGTTGACGGTCATTTTGTGACCAGACAATACTTCAATTGGCTCTCCGCTTTGCCTGTTCCACATGTAGACCTGTCACGAAAGACCCAAGCTTAGAAAATGTCTTTGTTGATAAAAAAAAGGATTGGATGGTCAAAACTAGTACCTCTGAGCTCTCACTCCCGCTGGCAATGAATCTACAATCCACCCCGCCAAAGCACGAACGAATGACGTACTTGTGTTGCTTATGCCCCACATATCGCATTGGTTTCTTCAAGCTACCGATAACATCCCACAAGTGAATCTCTTGGCTATTCAGGTTGACAATGAAATACTTGCTGTCCCTGGAAATAGAGAGTGACGTGATCGGATGCTCCTCGGATATTACCCGTTCGAAATTTGTCATTAAGCTTAGGATCCTGATGTCCTTATCCGAAAGTACGGAGATGAGGTTCTCCCCATCTGGTGTCACGGCAAGATCGATTATCTTGGGCATCCTCATCCCTCTCCATGCTTTGATTTCGGTACCTTGGCAATCCCACAGAGAAATGCCCTTCTCGGAGTGGGAACTGCCGCAAACTAGTCGTTTCGAGTCAGGAAACCAACTGCATGCACTGACAACAAAGTCCTGGTCTCCGAAAGTGTGTAAACACATGCCTGATTCGACATCCCATAGCTTTACAACCTCAGCATTCCCACATGTAAGCAGCTTCGTGTCGTCAGGACTCCAAGCCGCAAAGGATACTGGATTCTTATGACCCCTGAAAACGTGCTTCATGCTCACTTTACCATCTTCCAGCACCTACCACAATAAGAAAGAATACTTCCATATTATCGTTTTTACCAAAAATAACAGGTCTTGGTAACCAAAAAAATCGGTTCCCCAAATAAGCAGGTGCGTGATTTTTAATTTTTTCACAATGTCCCTTCTTCCTGTGTAAAATTCCTAGTCGCCTAAAAAATTGATTAAAAAAAACTATTACTGTAAAGTTGGTCTCAATCACTAATCTTTTGACAGTTCGATAAAACTCATTTTTAAATTAACATTTACAATTGCATTAATTATGTAATTTAGACCATAAATCACCAGCACAACTCCTATTTTTTGGCTCATATATGCATTTTCCCATCTTTCCCCATTCCTCCAATTTCTTTATGCTCCGTTTGTTACATGGGAGTTAAGGGAATTTCAGTTAAATTGGATTTAAGGCTAGCTGAAAAATTTTGTGTAAATTATTCTATAAAACGGGTATAATTTTTTAACAAATACAACAAACCCAATCCTCCCCTCTCAACTCCCATGTAAGCAAGGAGAGTATTAGCATTTTCAAACCCAGTTACAAAAACTCTCATTGCATACCAAGCTTAGAGACATGGACCTTCACAATTAAACTTAAAGACAAAATATTCCATATTCACCTTCGTCTGCTCAAATCACTTCATCTCTTATGAGTATCTCCAATGTTTCTCATCAAGAAAATCAAAGGAAAAATAATAAAGAAAATAATCTTTAGTTCTCAGGGAGCAATACTACTTCACTAGGTGTGTGCTTCAATACTTCCAAGGTGCCAAGTGAGAAGCTAATCACTGAAAGATCAAAGAACACAATATAATTTACCTTCCATATGATAGCCGTGCAGTCACTCGAAGAAGAAGCCAAAAGTTCTCCCCTATGAGAAAATTGTACAAACCATACTTCATTTTCATGGTCAGTCAAAATCTGACAAATAAAAGAAAGAATTGCATGTAACTAAAGTAAGTAATCTGTCAACATGAATTAATAATAAAAAAATTTAATTATGGTAAAACATTCCTCTGTGATCATCAACCATTTCTTCCAATTCTGTGAAGTGAAAGCAAATTAAAACCTTACTTCATAACACCATTAACAGCACTAACTTTTTAAAGATAGGCCAGGAGAAAATATTTTCTAATATCCAGAAAAGAGAAAAGCACCCGGAGAAGATGTCCCATTAACAGAGCTAGAACAGAAACAACTTAGTTAAGGCAATAAAAGATGACAAAAAAATGCATTTCCCTCATCAAGCTATCTCCCAACTCCATAGCAATCACTAAGTGTCACCCATATGCCACTACAGCTTCATTCACCATACTTTTATGACTAGCCCAAGTAAGAAACAAGAAGAAATTGGTTATACCGGATATAAAGGAAATAACAAGTGTTCGAATAAGTATAACTAGTAATCAGCATGCTATACCTGAATCGTCTCAGTTGGAATCTGGTCCCTACTACAGCAGTGATCCTCATACAGCGAAACTGCATCTGATGTATTATGATACACACAACGGTCAACCTGAGACAAAACCGCTCTCTCAACCAGAGTTTCTAACCGTCTATGCGGCAACACACAAGGCGGCGGGATCAACTCCTCCAACTCCTTCAGCAACCTCCTCCGCAGCTCGTAGAGGGAACAACCATCTACACTACTCCCCGACTCTCTTGGAACAAGAAAACCGTAAACGAGGCTCCGAACCCTACCCCTATCAATACCGAACTTAGAAACCTCCTGGCGCAGGACGCTCAGGGCGAAACCATCCTCGCCCTCGCTCAAGGTCTCCCAGAGGTACTGCCTAAGCAAAAGGAACAACACAGATATCCGCAAGTCCCCGACCAGACCGTCGATTGAATCCAAAGTGCGGATGCACTCCTCCCAGCAGCCGCTCATAACCTGAGACTCGAGGGAATCAAACTCAGGGGACTGGCATCGTACCCCGGACTCCGACTCCAGGCAGGAAGCCGACCCGGAATAGCCTAGGGAGAGGAGGGACTGAATGATCAACCTCACGAGCTCGCGCTTCCTAATCAGGCCGCTCGGCCCCACGACAGCGGACACATCCTCCATTTACTACTACTACTACTACTTACTACTCACTACTACAACTGATAATTACCACCAAAAAGAACTAGAAGCCAATCCCATGTCTAATGGAGAGCGCCGGAGGCACGACAACACCACAAATCGGAATTCAACTTCCGAGAAATAACTTCAATGGACGAATCTCGACGAGATCAACATAAATCTGGAGAATTTATTCTAGCCCACGGAGAAGTGGGGGAATTTGAGGTTGTCGTGGAAGGGGGAATTTGGGATTTTTAGGGTTTCTACAAAAAGGCGGGGGGGAATTTCCGATCCGATTGATTTTCGGTTTTGTTGTTGGTTGGAGCCAAATTTGAAGGGCTCTCTCTCACTCGGCCTATCCGACCTAAACCGACGTCGTTTGCTGTTCCGCCTGTGTTCGTTTTAGCCGATGATGAAACCAACATTATCCATAACCCGTGTTTTTCTTTTCCTTTTTTTATTTTCTTATAATCATTTTACTTTTTCCCATGAACTAAAAAGAAGAGAGGAATAAATGCATCTGCAATGATTTCTCGCAGAAGGGTGGGCCACAACTGAGACGTGAGGACGTTTCATCTGCATTTACTTTCTACAGTGGAAAAAGAAAAAGAAAAAGGAAAAACGTGAACTGAGTTATGTACGGTTCAATAGGGTTATTTTACGAATTATTGGAGTAATTTATTGCATCTGATTATTACGTGACCATGACTTCGAGGAAACAAAACTTCCTCTCCTTAACCCCTATGCTGCTTTCACAAAGCCTTCTTTGAACCCCATAAGAAGTATCCGAACGTTGATAAGACAACCCTCATCTAGGGTACTTGAGTATGTCCAGGCCAGCAAATTCGAATCATTCATTCCTTTGATGAACAGGGACAGGAAACATACCACTTCAGAGACCCAGCAACTGATCACTGTTACTGGGATGTGTGTTCCTCAGATGTTTGTGGTAGCTAGTGGTGAATAATTCCCAAATAGTATGTTCGGTCGATTGTCGTACAGTGCACATACAAACCAAAGGTCCCGATGATTATATATTTATATTACCTTAGACTTAATTTAATTTGTTACACAGTAGTATTATTTTAATAAAGTTTGTGGCTCACTAATGTTGTGTTTGAAAACGTAACGAAGAGGAATAAAAAAAGAGAAAATTTTAAATGTTAAGTAAGAGGAAGAATTTTTTAGAATCTGTGTTGTCTGTTTTATCCTTACTTTTCGATGCCACCAAGCACATCATAAGTGAATGGGCGTTTTTCTGATATTTTATTTTTAAATTGATTTTTGGAGATCCACCTTGATACCATCGTTAAGCCTCTCCAAATAGCATTTGATGGGATGTAATGGGATTAGGGAACCCCCCATAACTTGACTAACCACTTTTTACAGCTCAAAACAAAATTACCGCATTACCGAGTAAGAAATAAAAAGCGTGAAATTAAGATTTAACGCAAAAACCTAATCGAAAATAAAAGTACTGCTTGAGGGTGGACAATAAGGATTCATTTCTAACTAATATAACTAGAGATATAATCTTTCATTTAACTCGATCAACATACAGTATTAACCTCAGCTTTCATTAAGTAAACCAACCTAAGAGAGATAAACGCACTGAAGATCATCAAATCTGACTATAGCTTCGAAAGCTTCGGTGCCAAGATAAACTGTTCAGATTGTGTATCACAAGTGAAAAACAATCTCCCAAGTAAAACCCCAACGGTGCAATAAAACGAATATGCCCCTAACTCCGATTAAGCCCTCACTTTTTTCTCTTGTTTTATGTCAAGCACCCCCTCCCTTGGTGAATAATAAGAAGGAATTCTAGATGGTTGTAGAGGAAGTGGGCTTTCGAGCTTGAACAATTCATCCATGTAATAAAACACGAGCTTGTGTTTGATTTGTGTTCGAGAAGGAATTTTGAGAAAGCTACAATGCCCTCGGAAAATTAAAGAGTAATCCATTATCCAACAACCAAAACATGACAAGTTTCTAGAATTTTCAACATCCTTTGCAGCCTCTATGGAATGCTTAACCCGTTCAAAAAATCATAAACAAGCGTCAATGGAGGAAAATATAGCACAAACTCTAAATGACCATGCAAAGGTAAGAGGAATGTGTACATTACTTTGATTACATCATGCAAAGCACCAGGTCGAATTCCTCCTTTGTAAGGTAGATTTGAGGGACTCCTTGGGACAGGTTGAACATATGTGAGACGGATTTGGGTTGAATGTTAGCGATACCGGACCGGTCCATATATTGAGCCTAATATATAAGTCCAGCGGGATTTCACTCTAAAACCAATTAGCTGTAGAGGAATTAATCCGCTTATACTTATATAATAGGTCGGACTCATTTATCTATCCGATGTGAGATTTTTGAGTTTGCACCATTAGAATGCAACCCTTTCAACAAAGGATGAGAGGGGGCTGATTTGGGCGATGTGTGATTTAGGTCCGGTAGATTTGGGGATGAAATTGGACCTAGGGTTTTAGGATTTTTTAGACGAAGGGTTAATTCAAGGTTAAAAACTTGATCGGAGGTAATTTAGATGGCGTCAAATGCCATGACATTTCCACATCTATGCCACACCACACATGACTCAGTTAGTAGCCTCGACTAACGGATGCTTTATTGAAAGTAACGACCCAACGTTGAGTTATATAATGATATATTTTTTTTCTAATTCGGTCTTTTATATTCCACCCATGATTAGCACCGGATAGAATCGTATTTAATGGTTATCCCATAGTAACTATGTTAGATAAACGGGAGAAAACATTCCCGGGAGCACATAATGTTGAACACGAGTAGCGGCGCCAGATGGTGCTACCCCTTGTTTTATCCGTCAAGAGAAATGTATAAATATCTCAAATGTGAGGTGATGGACCACTTCGTCTCAATAAGAGCACGAGATATTATTCATCACAGAGGCCAATGGTGGGGTGGGACGATGAAAAAGACAGGAGGAGGGAACCCAAAAAGACCGTTCGCCCAAAAATCAATATCCTCATCATCATCACATCACTCTCTTCAAAGCCTAAAACAAACCCTAAAGTTTTTTATTTAAATTTCGGCGAAATATTAATTTATTACCTCAACTTTGAGTCAATTTTCTGTTTTATTATTAAGTTAGTTTGTCATATAATTTTGTAACAAACTTTTATTTTTATTTTTATTTTGCCCAATCTTTGAATTTTATCGCGCGTAAGCCAAAGAAACATTAATAGACAATTTTCATTTATCGACTAAAAAGGAAAAAAATTACAAAAAATGAGAAATAATATTGAAACTTCTCATATTTTTTTATTTTAAAATTTTGATGGACAAATCAAGCGAATTGGAAGTTGAAGTTGGACGATAGTTGCTGATGCTGTCAAAAAATACGCAAAATCGATGAAGGACGGATGATGTTCTATTAGGGCTGCTACTACGGGTAAAGTGAATTATGAGGCGAATGAATGAGAGGTTGAAACTCCATTATTATAGGACACCGGGACTATATTAAGGCCTTGTTTGGCTTTTACTAGAAGAAATTCTAAATTGGCCAAAATCAAAATGAAAACAAAAGTTGGTGACAAAATTATATAACAAACTAAGTTAATGACAAAATAAAAAGTTGACTTAAAGTTGAGAACATGAATACATATTTTGCCTTAAATTTAAAGGTAAAACTCGTTGAGATGATATAGTCAGTAAAATTAGAGTATGTAAAAGTGGGATATGATATTGTAAAGCCGAGGTGTTTCTAAGAGATAGAACAAACGACCCAAGACAATATCCCTTTCCTTGGTTGACGGGTCAAAAAAATGATCTTTTTAATTAAGCAAAATATACGATAATATCAAAAACTATACCCAAACTTTCTGTTTTGTCAAATTCTTTTTTTGTGATATGATATTATCACTTTCTTTAGGGTTGTACTTTTTTATAGCCAATCGCGGACGGAATCCGTCCAGCCGCTGACGTGGACTGACGGATTCTGTCTAGTCAACAAATTTATTCCACGTTGGCATCCCAGGAAGATAACGTCCCCAAATCCCCATTCTATTTTCAAACCCTAACGTCCCCAAACAGACCCGATTGCAGACCAGAAGATTGTAGCAACCTAATCGCACCAATCACAGAAGCAAATCAATGGGGCGTAAGAAGGGGGCTTGGGCAAAGGAGGTAAGCTAGGTTTTCCATCAACTAATAATGGACGAAGGAGGTTGCAATGAAACCTCTGTCCGATCTGAGTTCTCGAGCTTGATTGTTGGCGGGCGTGTTTGTCTCCTTGGAAGGAGGGTGGTTTCGGACACCTCCTGGAGCATGAGGAATCCAAGTCGTCGGTTCATGCGATGTTCTTCATGGAAGGCAGTATTGGAAGTCCTTTCCTTGGTTGAATTGAATGTCTGACTGTTAATGGATGGTGTGTGTTCTATCAGGAGGATGACTTTGGCTATTTCGAATGGACGGATGAGAACTTTCTTGATCGGCAAAAAGAAGTCATCCTACGGCTCGTTGAATCGAAGAATATGTTGGAGGACAATATAAAATTGCTGAAAAACAAGTTCGAATTTAAAGAAGAGCAATGTAAGAAGCTGGAAGTGAAGATTGAAAAGTTGAAAGTTAAAATCCATGGTCATCAAGATATTGAACTGAAGATGGCTAAGATGAAGGCTGAATTATTTGCCTTGCGCACTGTCGTTGTAGTGTTGGGGTTTATACTGTGCTATTGGATTTCTTTGTAAGGTGACTCTGTGTAGTTTATGCTGGTTGGATTCTGTGTAGTTTATTTCTTTGTAGGGCACTGATGTTGGTTGGATTTTGTGTAGTTTATGTTGGTTGGATTCTGTGTTAGTTTAGATTCAATGTTATTGGATTCTGAGTTAGTTTGGATTATGTGTTAGTTTAGACCAAAAGTGAAGTCAAGTGGACAAAATGAAGCCACGGACCAAAAGATGGACAAAGTCAAGTCACATGCCAATTTTATACATAACAAGTCAAGTGGACAAAGTTCTCGGTAACTTGTACAGCATAACAAAAAACCTAACAGCTGTACATAACAAGTTTCCAATAACTTGTACAGCATAACAAAAAACCTAAATTTCCCAAAGTTCCCAGTAAACAAAAAACCAACACATCGTAACCATAACAACCTACATAATAACCGAATACAGCATCCGCTCTACAGCATGCTCCTACAGCATCCCTAGGCAAAGCATCTGCTCAAAATTGTGCTGCTACAACATCCCTCATCCTCATTTGCTCATCTGATCAGCTGTTGTACTTGTACGATTATCCTCATCAGCATGAGCTGCTACATCAGGCTGAGCTGTTGTGTTTCTACGTGCGCACGTCCTCTTGTTGTGACCTTGTTGTCCACATTGTTTGCACGTCACTTGGGTATGTTTACCTGAAACTATGCAAACTGATGTTATTTTAAATGAAATAACAATGACATTATTGCAATGACAAACATTTAATACCTGATTCTTGAGATAGAGGAACATGTTATTCCTGTTGTTGCTGCGAAGATCCTTCTCCCTTGCATGTCCTTCTATTGTATCCACATGCACCACAGGAAGAACATTTCATTTCAACTCTTATTTTGGACATCTTGGAAACCCCCTGTGGCTGGGATGAAACTTTATGCTCTTCCTCCTTGCTTATTTTCCTATTGTGCTTCTTTGGCCTTCCAGGAAGTTTTTTGTATGACGGCGGCTTGATCGGAGCCAAATCATCTCACGGCCAGAACTTAACTCCTTCAAGAGGCTCTAAGATATGTCCATATGCCTTCTTATACGACTTTATCTTGTAACAAGGATCAACATAGTCCTCTACTTGCCTTTTCATGAAGTTTACACAAGCAATAACATGCAGGCAAGGAAAACTACATAGGTCCTAGAAGTTACAAGAACAGGATCTTTTACCAAAGTCGACCAGGTACCTATCTCTATCATAATAAGCTAGGGATACCTCAAAGTGTTCAGCTAAGGACGGTTTCACCACAAACTGGCCTGAATTTTCTTTAACCATTTCAATTTCTTTCTTGATGAATGGCAGCAATATATCATGGCATCCAAAAGCTATTTTCCTTTTCTGAACTTGACGAACCATCAACAAACGACGAATTCTTCCAAGCATATCAATGACAGGCAATCTTCGAGCAATAATTATATAAGACTTGTAGGTCTCGCACATGTTATTTGTAACAGTTGAGTACTTACTTGATTTTTGAAAAAATGCCTTACAGAAATGCTCCGGGCCTTGTTTCAGGAAATCATCCACAGCCTCAACTGATCCAGGCATCGCATCACGGCCTTCTCTCACTTCCCTAAGAGCATTTTCATAATATTTCTCATTAATGCTCTTAACAGCCTTGTAAAAATATGTTTTGAAGAACAATCCCCTGTGTTTGACCTTCCAGTTCTGATATATGTGTCTGGCACAGTTTCTGTGTTAAGCATTTGGCGCCAGATTAGCCATAGCATTAAGCAGATCCTGTACAAATGGAAAACAACTAAGTATAAGCTACAAATACATAACAAGTATCCAGAAACCATCATCATACCTTTTGTTGGTCGCTTATGAACGTTCATCCATCACCAAGACCAACCTCAAGCAATCTGAACAATTTCTCCATTAACCATGTCCATGAATCATTGTTTTCCCCTTCAACCACAGCCCATGCCATGGGAAACATACCTTTATTCTCATCACGCCCAACAACACTTAACACAATCCCACCATACTTATGCTTAATAAATATTCCATCGAATACAATGAAATGTCTACATCCCTTTATTAAACCAGTCCGCAAAGAATCAAAACAAACAAACAACCTTTTGAATGTTGTGTACATGCCAGTGGATAAAGTCAAGTCACAGACAAGTTCAAATGTAGACTGAGGGTATTTCATCTTCAAAGCATTAATGTAAGGTCGGAGATCCCTATAATGATCATCTAGGCTGCCATTTTCCAGTTTGTCTGCCAACCAACTTGCTTTGTATATAGTCATCAACGGGACTTCTAAGCTATGCTTCTCCATTATTTCTTGATGAATATCACGGGCCCTTAAGCCTGTCTTACGAATGCTCCCATCAATGAACTGACTAGCTATCCACTTTGTTGTTGCTTGACGGTTACTCAAACTACGACAACATTTATGCTCATTTAAAACATAACAAACCACAAAGTTGTTGTCCTTACCAATCTAAGTCCCGTATAACCTCCAAGGACAGCCCTTAACACAAATGGCTTCCTGTCTATCTTTTGTGCTTCTTTTCCATCTAAGGTTATAACCATTCGCAATTGCATAGTTTTGGACAGCCCTATGAAGTTGCCTAGATGTTTCAAAACATATCCCAGCTTTCAATTCTATACTCTTGTAATCACAATTTGGATTATACTCGCTAAACGCTAGTTACAATTTCTTCCTTCTTTCACTTATTGTTGAACAACCATCATCATCACCATCTACAATTTCTTCATCGCTACTCTCATATTCGAACTCAACCTCATCCACATCCATGTCATCCATTTCCCTAAATTCAGACTCGACTGTCTGACCAACCTCATCCTCTACGTCATTAGTTACATCCCCTTCAACCTCTACATGCTCATCTTCTAACCCAGCAACTTCACACCTAGTTTCTTCCTCCACCAAATCAGCTATATCAACTTTAACATCACCATATTCTGGTTCATCATTCATCAATTCAGCTGGATCATCCTCATCACTAGATTCTGGTTCATTACCTTCCAGTTCGCTAATGCAACCTTCCTTTCCTTCCATATAAATATCTACTTCCACACATTTACATTCAGAAATCATTTTCATTATGTCCTTATCCTCAAGAATCTTGCTGGCCAATAACAAACTGCTTCCCGAATATGCACACCACATTCTATCAACCTTCCTAAGCCTTGATTCTTTTTTTAAGGCAACCAGTGAGAAGTATCTTAAGAGATCGGTATTAACATCAGGAATGTTTATTATCCTACCCCCATCATACGAACCCACATCGTCAAAACACATGCTCCCCCCACATGCAGATTCAACGAAATGCGAGTCGTCACCATATCTGTTAGAAAACAAACCCGACAAGCTTTAACAGGACCTCTACAAACACTACAATGAGGTTGCGAGTCGCCATACCTTGCTGCGGGACAAAGTCCTTCCCTTCTTCCACATCTCTTTCTCGTTCTTCTGTGCAAGGACTTCACTACCACGCCGTCGTAGCCCCCTTCTTACTCCTACTTGATTTGCGAAGATGGGCGACTGATCCTTCTTACTCCTAGCACATTCGCTAAGTTGGGAGACTGATCTAGGGTTTACCGAGTTGGGATTTTTATTCAGTGGTGTGCGATTAGGTTTCCATCGGGGACGTTTCACAAGCAATCTGTTGCCTACGTGGAATAAATTTGCTGACTAGACGGAATCCGTCAGTCCACGCCAGCGTCTGGACGGATTCCGTCCGCGATTGGCTATAAAAAAGTACAACCTTAAATATGGTGATAAAATCGTATAGCAAAAAAAGAATTTAACAAAACAGAAAGTTTGGATATAGTTTTTTATATTATCGTATATTTTGCCTTTTAATTAAATGAAAAAAAGAAAGAAGAAGACGTGGATGCATTTTGGACCATTCTCCCCCCACCCCCCACACTTTTGACCACCGCAACCAAAAAAGGCATGTCCCATTTTGTCTGATTTCTGTCTTTTTTTCTTTTGCTATCTATAAAAAAAATACAAATAACATAATCACTTACATCATAAAAATAAAATTAAATGTATATTTCTTTTGTTAAAATATCCAAGGAACAACTAAGAAAGAACAAAAACAAGGACATTAATACAACAAGAGACAGATGTAGATGCCCATTGGTTGGAGCGACCATCGAATATTCCGACTGATGAACTTCTCCTCAGAATAATAATAACATAATTCATTCAATCTTATCTTCGCATTACGCAAAGGAGAGCCAAAAAAGGGAAAAACAAAGTTTGACTGCGCTTATTCACAACTAAAGGGAGACAAAAGTTGCATTGGGGTGGAGGAGGGGTGGCTATGTTCATGTAGAAGAAGAGGAGGCTGAATTTGACTCGAATATGTAATACTTGTCTACGGCCACGGACACGTCCCACGTGCAGCTTAGCCCCTTTGGGATGGTCACTAGATCCCCCGCCCCGAACTCGACCGACCCCGACGACGATGACGACCCCCCCTTAGGGTAAACCTTAACCTTCCCTTTCACGAGGTAGCACGTCTCCTCCGCGTCGAACTTCAGCTGGTACTTCCCTGGAGGACAACCCCATCTGTATTCTCCCCCCCCCCCCCCCAAAAAAAAAAACAAAAACCAAGGACAGCTAAGAAGTTCACTAACAGACCTGATACGATATATACGGCACTTGATTTCTATGAGTTCGCTTGCGGGGAAAGGGAGAGTACATACTTGGGCCAACACTTGATGTTCAATTCGGCAAGGCGGGACTCGGAGGGGTTTCTCTCGACCACGATCTGGAGGCTGTTCTCCGGGGGCGAGCTTGGATTTCCCGACATGGGGGAAAATGAGATAAGTCTCGGGGGAAGATGAGATGATGGATGGGGGGGGGGGGGGGATCAGGAATTGAGGAAGAGAAGCTTCTTGTCCGAAAGCGACAGATGATGAAAACTTTTTATTTCTTTTTCAGGCATGTGCTCCATTTCAGCTATACTATACGATATATATATATAGTCTTTCGTTGATCTCAAAAGAAATATTTAATAAAATGTACACAAGCATACTATTCCGATACGAACAGCATACCTGCTGGATGACATTCTTCTTCCCCTGGAATATATGTAATTTCAGCGGATCAAAAACCTTAAAGAAATTTCTTCTACGTGTATATATCCACAGCACGTTCAAATGCATTTTGATAAATTATTTGGGTTTCAATTCCTTGGGATGTTGGGGTTGTAAATGTTAATGCGTATGCTTATGTGTCAAGATACTTTATTGTATTTGTGGATAAATAATTAATAAAGACGAGTATATGTCATTGATTATTTTACTTTTCTGCAAGTAAAATTATTAATGATAAAGTCCTACGGATTAATGAGTATATTAATCTGAAATAGTTCGTGATCGGATAGATGTTTAAAGGGGACATGAACATCTAGATTATCGCTGAGTATAACTAAGGTCAAGATAGATCGAGGGAGAGTATATCCAAGTTATACTTAGGAGTATCTTGATATTAGGGTTACTGGACACGACCCGTTTAAGAGGATACCACATATTGAACATCATTGGTCAATCCTCTTTCTGAACGAGTGTAACTGATCTTTTGACTTGAGACCTTCATTTATTCTATGTGTGAGGTTTGTACACTTTGACATAATTAAAAACAGTCTTTAATAGGATTATGAGTAATACGATTGTTGGATGTGTAACAAAACGTAGAAATAATAATGTTGAGTCAATATAGAATTAATCGCTCTTTTAGATTAGAGAGTTGACATCTAGGCTACTTGGTAGAGATATTAGTGACTCTAAAATCCATGGCCATGGTAGGAATGTTTTACATTCAAGTGAGGCTATTATATCTTGGTAATCAAGTAAAATAATTAATTTGGTGATAATGTATTTTGCGCCGAACTAATTGGGATGTCGGTTAGATGAAGTGATTGAATTACACAGCAATCAGTTCATAATGGTTTATGATTTATGATCATTATTCTAACACGTTAGATAATTAAAAACTGTTGTTAGACGGTTACCTTAGTTTGTATATGGATTTACATTGTCTTCGTGTTTAGGACCTAGAGGATCGCACAGATAGCATGTCGACACGAACATTTATTTTTTCGTGGATACTAAATATTATTTCACAATTATAATTAATTGAATGATTAATTTATTTTAAAATATCGAAGCCAAATATAGACCAAGATCGAATATGAATTTATTCGAGTCAGGTTATGTTAAACTTGAAATAGAATGACATTTAATGTCATGATAGTTAAATGTTATTCAAGTTATTGATTATTTTGATATTGAGATAAAATATCTGAAAAAACTATTTAAATGATAAAGATAATATTGGATTATTTATCTGATCATTTTAATCAAGTACACATTTTCTTATTTGGAATAGATTTTGCAATTTGAGTGTATGTATTATTTATAATTAATAAGTTCTTCAAATAAAATCAATTATTCAATTAGTTTATTTTATTATTAGAATCTGTTAAGATTTGTAATCCATTAGATTTTGATTATAATATTTTAACTAAGAGAAGGATACAGACGTGGTTTTATAAAAGGGATGAAAATGATTGAATGGGGAATTTTTAGTTTTTTAAGGAAAAGGTTACAAGAGAAAGGAGTGTGCTTTGGAGAGTGTTTCTTTGTCGATCCAAGAGGCTAGCACCTACCGGATCGTTGAGATGTTCGTGATCGTGTGCGCGTGGATACCGCTAGAGGTGTCACGCGTGAAGCTCTTGTTCGTTTGTGAACTACGTTTGGTTTACCGAAAATTTTGAGGTATGATTTTCAGGTAAAGTTTTTCTGGTTGTTTTATCTCAAAAATTTTATGCATACCATGATGATCTTTTTGGATTCAAAATTTTATTTTTACTACTTCCGTTGCGCCCAAATTCTTACAATAAAGAAAAAGAATCGGGACCAAGAAAGCACAGCGGAACCTCGTAGTCGACAAGCTCTCAAATATTGAAAAATGAAAAATTACATAGAGATTTCTTGCTTGATTCAAAAGGAATCTTAAAACAAGATAGTAAAAAAGTGACTTAAATAGACTAAAAATTTAATTAAAACTAACTACTAAAATTGTTCCAACAACTATATTAATGATGTTTAGGAAAAGAGTGAAAAGAGTGAATGATGTTTTTACTCCAGAAAGGTGGATAGCCGTAGATTCGAGTGTCTTTAGATATGAACAAAGTCGTCTGAATAAGTTAATGAGCAAGTCTACAAGCGAAGCCGTCGAGTGATCTCCTTGTTCTCCTTTCACGATCTCCTTGAACTCGAAAAACCTAGAAAATACCTCTGATTTATTCTTCACGAAATAGAATCACCGAACCGCAAATAGTCATTCATGAACAACAACATATAGATCCCGAGTATGTATGAGGCTGTTCGACTCGGGCCCATCAAATCGTTGTGAACTTGATCTAAAGGGGCTTTACTTCTCAAGATTGAGTTGTCAAAGGGAAGCCTATGACATTTTTCATACTGCCATCATTCGCACACACTTTCCTCATCAACCCTCAGACCTTCAGACAGTCCACGAGCTTCCTTCAAGACGTAGCACTTAGCTTGGTCATGTTAAGATGACCAAGCCTCACATGCCACATAGAAGAGGTGTTTTTGCTATTTGTTTCCTCGATGTAGGAGCTTGATGAATAAGATGAAGATGTCATTTACTCGAGCACTAGTGTGAACTTGAGCTCCTCGTGGTGTCCATCCCTAATCGAGGTGATAAAGGGCATGTACTCTGGTCGAAGTCCTCGAAAGATATGCCTATTCTTTCGACCCTCCACGATTCGCTCTTCCATGTTTAATGGTGAAATCTCCAAACACAAGTTCTTCACCTTAAGAAAAAACTTCAAGACAATTCCAATTTGCTTAGCAGCTTTCAACTCTTTCTCGAGCATCTGAAGACGAGCTTCGTTCTTCTTATTCAAAAGACAATCCAACGTTTGTCAGATCTCATGAGCATATCCATAACAAAGTGCTCAAACAGACCGTTGCAGATTGACCTCTTCAACATGAACTCCGCATGCGCTTTGAGTTGCTTCCATTTTTTTGACGCCTCTGCATTTTTCAGCGACGTTTTTTGAAGCCGCAACACCATTGTCTACGACAACGTCCCACAAATCTTTCCCGATCAAGTACGATTCCATACAAGTTTTCTATATTAGGTAGTTAGACTAGTTCAATAATCCAAATCGAATCGGGCTGCACGATTACCACTTTCCATATCGAGAGCGTATTGACCTTCCTCACAAAGTTGACCCGAGTTCTAATACCATATAAAGAAAAAATCGGGACCGAGAAAGTACTCTGATTATGTCTGGAGTACAGTGTAGTCTACGAACTCTCAAATATTGAAAAATGAAAAATTACATAAAACTTATTGCTTGATTCAAATGGAATCTTTAGAAAAAGTAACTTAAGTATACTAAAAAACTAATTAAGAATAATTACTTGTTGAAGAAAGAAGTCCCCAAGTCCCACATTGAATAGAAAGTGCCTCCCAACTTTGCATATATACCCAATGGGTCAGTCCCTCCATTGCCAATTAGTTCTGGAATGGACCCTGTTGGGTTTGTATACTGGGCTTTATAGTGGGCCGGTCCGAGATTTTCCACATGGTATCAAAGCCCAATTAAATCCAGTAAAAACCGATGATGGCCCCCCCTCGCCGATTTACGATGCAATCCAAAAAGGGTGCCCGTCCGTGTGTGGTCCGGCTTATGCGCCCCTATGTGTGTGAGCCCGTGGGCTAGGGTTCAAGGGAGCCGATGATGGCCCCTCGCCCGTTTTCCAACAATTTATATGGAGAAAAAGAGTTTGAATGAAGAATCACTTTAAAATTCATAGAATTAGCATTCTTCGGAACTAGTTTTATTTATTTACTATAAGAAAGTGGATACCATTTAAAAGCAATAAATACTTCCTCAACCACATCTATGTTATGTTGGCCGTCGGCACAATCGCAAGCTTCCAAGTAGAAGGGCGGCCAACACAAGATTGATGAAGCCGGCCGAGGAATTCACATCACACAAAAAGAAGTTCCCGAGGGTTGAATTGTGCAGTCCCCAAGTGCTTTCATCGTGGTATGCAGACCCCATCCGCAATATCCACCTGCGATTCTTTCTTTCGGACTTTTTTGTCTTTGATCTTCCAACGTCAGTCGAAATTCTAGGTGGATCATATTGATAAAATCTGGGTTTCAGTTGGTTTTAGAGAGATTGTGTTGTGTTTGGGTTACCCTGGATTCATCACGGACACAAATGAGATCATAGATGTAGACAAGGAGATTGTCAGGTCGTCGTAAAGTTATTGGGACTCTTTTTGTTTTTTTTTTAGTGCTATTCCTAACAGGATTCTTCGGATGTACTATTTTGTCAAACACTGCATCGAGTTTCTTCTCCACTCAAAGGACTACTAATACCAAATACTTGAAGCCCCGGATTGAATTTCCCCGGGGGAGGTTGTCATAGAGAATCGGAGTGTAGAGGCAGATGTCGGGGAGCGACAGATCTCCGCAGGGAGTTGTGACCTGCCGAGGTAATATCTCATGCTACTCCACCGTATTATATCTGAGCCCGACCGTCTGAACAATTATGGCGTTTGTTTGGCATTCGACAGCGGTGGTGTGCTGGGGGCCGGATGAGCCTTGGACGGTGGAGGACATCACGGTCGATCCGCCTAGTCCCTCTGAAGTACGCATCAAGCTTCTCTACGCCAGTGTTTGCCACACCGACATCGTTCGCTCCAAAGGCTTCCCTGTGGTCTTCCTCTCTTCCCATTTCTTGCCGGCCGCCCTTCCTTTTTTTCAGTCAAATTGGGTTGTTTTCGTGTTATCGATCTGTTTTTGTGCAGCCCCTTTTCCCTCGAGTTCTTGGGCATGAGGGCGTCGGGTGAGCTCAAGCTTTCCCCCTTCCAAAATATCTCTTGAAATCTAGCTGTTTAACTGGATTCGCTGTACAATAGAACCAGAGTTCCTCCTAACATTTGTCAGGGAATATACGCAGCGTTGTCGAGAGCATCGGATCGGAGGCAACCGAGTTTAAGGTCGGGGATGTCGTGATCCCAACCTTCGTTGGCGAATGCAGGAAATGTGACAACTGCAAGTTGGGCAACACGAATCTATGCCTTGTGCACCCGCTCCTGTTAACGGGCTTAATGCCGGATGGCACTTCCAGGATGTCAGTCCATGGACAACCCTTGTACCACCTCTTCTCCTGTTCCACATGGTCAGAGTACACGGTTGTCGCTGCCTGCTACCTCGTGAGGGTGGATCCCGACTTAGAAATCCGACATGCTAGCTTCTTGTCGTGTGGCTTCACAACTGGTTATGGGGCGGCATGGAGGGCAGCCGGAGTCAAGTCGGGATCCTCAGTGGCCGTGATTGGCTTGGGCGGTGTCGGTCTTGGGGTTGGTCCTTCCTGATGAGAGTCCTTCTATGTTCTGATCTCCAGTTGGGGCAACAGTCCTAACTTCCGGTGATGCAGGCTATACAAGGATCGAGCTCACTCGGAGCAGCCCCCATAATCGGTGTTGACGTGAACGATTCCAAGAGAGGCAAAGGAGAAGCATTTGGGATGACTCATTTCATCAACCCAAATCAATCCGACAAGTCTCTCCCAGAATTGATCAGGGACTTGACAGGGGGAATGGGTGTGGACTACTGCTTCGAATGCGTTGGAGGGTCTGCTCTGATCAACCATGCGCTTGAATCCACCAAAATGGTACGTTTACAATCTCCATAACCACGGGGGATCTATTCACAGGCTGACTGTACTCAACATTCCACAACCAGGGGTTTGGCACAGTGGTTGCGTTTGGCGCGGGGTCTGGTAAAAGCCTCGAGATCAATTTCCCGTCACTGGTAACCGGCAGGACGCTAAAAGGGACGGTCTTCGGAGGAATCAAGCCTCGGTCGGACCTCCCTGAGTTGTTCACCAAATGCAAACTCAAGGTTAAGCCAACCTGGCCTTCTCCACCACAGCATCACGGCTGCTTCATTCTACATTGTCGACGGCAATTTGCAATACTATCTAATCTATCCATTGGTGCATTCAGGAAATCCAGCTCGATCAACTGGCCAGCCATGAAATTGGCTTGGACGAAGTGCCAAAGGCGAACCAGCTACTGAAGCAAGACGATTGCGTCAAAATATTAATAAAGATGTGTTGATGAGGTTGTACCTTTGATCTGATGCATTATTATATTGAACGCCAACAGAGGATGTGGAACTGTGGACTAAGAACAATCTTTCGGATGATCAGTCCAGAATTCACTCCTTGCTTCGAGAAAGTTGACAAATCATTACAATTTGGTTTCCTGTTGATATCGTGGACTTATTGCCGACGGAGATGATTTCTCAGGAGACTCCCATCAAGTTTTGAAATGTAACAGCGTGATGGATTCCATTCTTCTTTTCGAAAACAAGCTAGCTGACTACGTACAAATCTCCACTTAATGGAGTAAAAGAGAATGTAGAAAGAAAAAGCAAGCTCCAGCCGCACAACATCAACTACTTCAACCGCGCTACCTTTCCCGACTTGGCATCATTGTAGATCCTCATATAACCAGTGGCAGATTGGTTGGGGTTTTGGGGAGATCATCATCCTTAAAGAAGCTCAACTACTAAGGCAGACGCACCGCCACCGCCGTTGCAGACGCCTCCGACTCCGTACTTGCCCTTTTTCTGCTTTAACACCTGCAGGAGGTACACAATTACTTCTTCATCAATCCCATGATGGATGGATGAAGGGGGAAAAGCGACTCAATCATCGTGAAATATGAGGAATGTGATGATGGGCCAATACAGTGTACTGCTGTTTCCTGGAGAGTGAGAGACAGATTGATAGAATGTGAGAGAAACATACCCCCAAGAGAGTGACAATGATACGGGCACCGCTGCAACCTAAGGGATGGCCCAGTGATACAGCACCACCATGAACATTAACTTTGTCCTGACACAAGCGAAGGCCAAACATCATCAGTATCAAATCTATTCTAGAGCCTGAAAGTGTCGAGTCTTAAGAAGCATGACTCGAGTTAGGGTGAAGAACTTACAGAATTGAGTCCTAAAATTTTCTGATTTGCGAGAGCTACAACCTACAAAGCAGGAGCGAAGAAAAAATGAATTTAAGATATTGCAATTATTCGGAAGGAGAGTTCAGGGTGTTTCGAGGGTAAACTCACAGCAAAGGCTTCATTTATCTCGTAGTAGTCGATTTGTGATGCCTCCAACCCAGCATTTGATATGGCCTTGGGGATTGCGAGGGCCGGAGCTGTTGTGAACAGCTCAGGGGCCTGCAGTGTGTTAATTCAACTCAGAAATACTAAAGTAAACCCAGCAAATTTGATCAATGATGCTAAATTTTCTTCAGGAAATTGATATGTTTATTTTACATGAGCAGCATCAGCATATCCACTGATCTTAGCGATGACTTGGAGTCCAAGCTCCAGTGCCTTCTGTCCGCTTACAAGGACGAGAGAAGCAGCACCATCACTATGAAAATAAGAAATGTCAAATCAGACTGGATCAGATATAAACATCGCTGCAGACAACAAGTCATGGTTGAGATAGGACATACCTTATACTAGAGGCATTCCCAGCTGTAACAGTTCCGCCCGTCTCCTTGAAACTTGGTCGGAGCTTCCTTAACTTTGCAGCATCAAACTGTAACACAGAGATAAAACACCAAAATTGGCTATTATTGTTCTCTCAGTTATACAGTCGGAAGTCAAATGACACAAAGTTAGGCAGCCAAAAATGAGGATAAAATACCGCAAATAAGAATGACTACATTGTTGGAATGAACTATATATGTGCTCATTAAGCTGTTTCCATTTTGCTATCTCAAGGAAATTGCATGACATGTTTCACCTCTTAAAGATAAAGACAACTAATCAAGAAAAGGATGTTCTAGGCAGGTTCACCTTTCCAAGGCCCTCATCCTTGTCAATCGTGGTTGATGGTTTACCTCTTCCTCCAGAAACCTCAACCTAGATAATGCAGGCGAATATTAGATAAATTGCTTAAATATATCAGTAGGCCGATGGGTATGAAATTTCCATAAAGTGCCGCACCGGAACGATCTCCCATGAGAAAGCGCTGTTATCTTGAGCTGCGATTCCTCGCTCGAAGCTCTGAATAGCATAGTTATCCTGCCCATTTAGAGTATTGTTAGATGGCCCATCATGAAACAAGTATATAAACTCCTTAAAATTGATGGTCATCAGAGACAGTTTAATGGCCAAATTTTGTATCTTAGAAATAATATAAAAACTTTAAGAAATCTGAGGACGACATTAAAAAGGTGATAAAAAGAAGTTAGTTATGCTGGCAGTTTTGATGCTCAATTAAATTTCTGTTCACTCAATATTTTTGTGATAAAAATTAACAGAGTATATGAAGAGGCCAAAATGTTAACATATAAGAACATCGCGATTATAGTCCTCTTATTGACAGTTTGCAAGACTACCTGCTCCTCCCTAGTAATAGAGTGTTGCTCTGCACAGATCTCAGCACACACTCCCATGCCAACATCATTGTAGACATCCCACAAACCATCCTTTAGCATTCCATCAACAAGTGTATCATGTCCGAGTCTAGATCCCTTCCTGTGTACAACCACCACATTGCATCAGAGTTACTCAGATCAATCCAGAACAAGCTCCATTCATAGTAAGTTGTTGTAACCATTATCAACCGTACACCGACAATTCAGGAACTCCATCTAAGCCAACTACATTAGCATCCAATTATCTGCATGTGTTTCTTTGCTGACTCTATATATCAGCATGTAATTTAGCTCTCTCTATATATGTTTGACAGTATAGAGGACCCGAACAATTGATTCCAGCACAATAATTGAGAACACACACACACACTCTAACAATAAGCTTACCAACCTTGCCTCAGAAATATATTTGGGCACATTGGACATGCTTTCCATACCACCAGCCACAACAACATCGTTAATGCCCAGCTGGATGCTTTGAGCCGCAAGCATGGTAGCTGTGAAGAGAAGATGCACTCAGCATTTAATCAGCAGAAGTAAAATCATTTTTTAGGGTGGAACATAACCGAGCGATTTTGGGTGAACAGCTACTACTATCACAATTTCATGGTCTAGGAAGAGACCTTTCATTCCAGAAGCGCAGACTTTGTTGACAGTCGTGCAGATTACTGAATTCGGTATCCCAGCACCCAGCGCAGCTTGCCTAGCCGGAGCTTGTCCCAGGTTTCCACTCAGCACATTCCCAAAGATAACTTCTTGTACGAGTGATGGATCGACATTCGCTCTTTTAAGGGCAGCTTCAATTGGTAACAGAATAACAGTCGTCAGAGTTTGTCGATCTATCTAAGTTACACAAGCTCATAAGAGGAGATCTGGGACCACATTCTACCTTCAATCGCAATAGAACCCAACTTGGTGGCAGGTAAAGACGAAAGATTTCCGAGGAAACCACCCATTGGAGTCCGGGCCACGCCAACGATACAGACATCTACACACATATGGAAACCAATCATTAGCCAATACAGGAAAACAAACATCAAATCCTAATACTTAACTGCTCTTGATTTGTGGAATTTCAAGCATAAAAATTATGAACAGTCCTTTAAAAAAATAGCCTAGACCAGATTCAGAAGAAGGACAGAGATAGGATTCATCTTCCAAAACAGCAGAAGATGATCAAATACTGAGAAATGTCCTTGATCTCGAGAATACAAAACACAAATTTCACTAGCTGGACATAAGCTGGGGAGAGATCGGCAGCCCCATACAGACGTGATCATCTAGGCACCAGGATAACGAAGTCTAAAGAAGCAGCATGCCGAACACAAGAACTAACTCCGCGAACACTGAATAATCGGGGGCGGAAAAAAAGGAGACGAAGGCAAAATCAGGACAGGACAGAAAGAAAGAAAGAAACCTCTAGGCTTGATGGAATCAGCAGCCACGGGAGCCATCCTCGGCGCTGGAAACGAACAATCAAGAAGACCAGTCGGGAGAGAGAAACCAGGCTTCAGAAAGATCTCCAAAGAAAACCAAACGAAGGAGAACGGGTGGCTCCAGACAAAGGAAGAGCTGAAGGAATGGCGCAAGATCAACTGTAAGCACGCGGGAGGAGATCAGGATCTGAAGAAGGGGTGGGGGTAGGAGGAGGTTGGGAGGGGGATGTCCGCCTTATATTGGAGAGACTGTCCAAAGATGATGCTTGCTCTCTCTCTCTCTCTCTCTCTCTCTCTTAAGGGAAGAAGAAGAAGAAGAAGAAGTAACATCGTGTCAAAATGGTAATAATATTAATGATGATGAATGATAGATAGGTGGTGTCACGTCCCCAAAAATGTTGTCAACTAACTTCACTTAACTAATTAATTAGGGAAAAGCCTTAGCCTTAGCCTTAGCCATCCACAATTGAGTTTTAGTAAAATATTGGCACGATGCTGGATTAAATAAAAATATAATAATTTTGTGATGTGGAATGAATGAATGCTTTTTTATTGGGCGGTGGTTGGGTCAAGGAAGTTCGACTTACTCTGTTTTCTGATGGGAATTTCGCATTTTCATTCGGAGTTCTTTAAAATTTCTTAATTAAAGCTTTTAAAAATTTTCTAAAAAAAATTGATTGAAATATTAATTTCCTTATTTAGACGTATTAGTAAAAGAACTTGGAAACTAAGAACTTCATTTCATCTAAAGAGGATACGGCTATCAGTCACGTGAATTCGGGTATCTTCTTACTCAGTCAGTCGCACATGCCATCATCATTCAGAACATCATCCATAAAATATATACTTGGGGGTTGGAATGGTGTATAGAGTTGGTCTTATTCATTTATCTTTAGGGGCGAGAGCCAAGATGATCCTGCCTCACTTCCACCTGGTCACACTTTGGAATTGGTTTGAGGATGATACTGATTGGTACGATGAAACAGTGAATAACATAGCAACCTTTATTGACTCGCTTATAAATTAATTAATTATTTTTAAAGTTGGCTCTCAACTTCTATTGCTTTGCTGCACCATCGATTTTTATCATTTAATAACCTACCAAGTAAGTGCATTTATATAATTTGTAGCAATCAACCCCTCGTAGTTTATATCGGTCCTTGAGTTTTGCATTTGCGACTTTAACCGACTCCCTCCCTGTGTGCATTTGAAAAAACTAGGCGCCGACACCCAAGTCCCCGGTTGACAAAGGCCACTAATGATTCACTTTAAACCGTGCCAAAGTTCTTGCCACCGGGAGTCTTAGTTACCAAAAAAAAAAAAAAAAAAAGAGTAGGCGAGTCGCACCATCTGACTCACATCAAACAACCACTAATTTTGTTCGGGGAGGCTTTCGCTGACCATACGACCTATGCGACGTCACCGTGGAGTTTTGCGGGCACTCCACCTCTGACTCCCCCCCCCCCCCCCCCCCCCGGTTGACCCTTTTAGATTAAGAGTGGGAAGTGGTGTGGGTCGGTGTCCCATTTAGCTATCAGGGATCGCTATGTTATCAAAACTATCTGATCGTTTCTCAACACCCTCCCTCCCCAACCGGCATAACATGTCGATAATTTTAATGCCGCAAGTTTTAGGTTTAGGGGGATAACATTTACTTTGTTTCGATGCAACTTTACTCAAAAAAAAAATATTTCGTAATTTTCAAAATTCGTAATCGAAGAATGCTGCCCTATTTGTTCACGAAATACTTTTTCGGATGAACCATATTTTGGAACAGATTAGATTGGGAAAGGGATCCCACCCGGGCCTAAAAAACCTTAACCCGGCCCATGTCCGTTAATTGAGCTGAAAAGGCCATTGTATTATTGGACTCAGTTTGCTTTCTTAATTAGATAAATAGCAATAGGTTAAAACCAACTTGTTCTATTAGATTCTTTTTATAAATCCTTATTTTCTGGATTTTTTTCATTATTTTATTTTATTTTAATAAAATTCTTACTAATGGGTTTATGTCACGCCATCGTCTTATGCTTTATTAGTATACTCGGAGTAATACCTAATAATTGATTTTTTTATGGACAATGCATCTCTATTTTTCAAATTTTGGTGTCTCCATTAAATTCTCATTGTGTAATCCTTATTTTATTTTATTAATGTAATTTATTTGTTGTCTATTTTTAATTTTTAAATATATGATTGAATTTTATAAAAAGAATGCACTTAAATTTTAAAAAATTTCGCACCAGAAATTTAGGAATGTATGGAAAAAGGCTTAAAAAAAGGTTTTCATAGTGTGACATTGGATGAGAGAAAAAGTGCCTTTTTGAAAATTTTTAAAATATGAACTTTATTGAAAATATTAAAACTACATTCTTCTCATATTTTAGTAAATTAAAAGTTACATAATTTGCATACTAATTTTTTTATCATAACTACAAATTTCATGGTTTTTTGAAGTTTTATTTTCATGTAGCTTTTGCTAACAAAATGTTTCTAAATGATATTTTGTAGATATAAAACAAACAAAAGAATCACAAATTCTCATTTTTCTCTTCCACATTTGTTTTTTTTTTCAAATTAAGAGTTCTCTCTAGTAATATTTTCAAAAAATTTCGTAAATTTCAAAAAGACATATTTCCTTTATAAAATATTTCATATTACAGAAATAAAATGTATCAATAAATGTTTTTTTTTTATTTTGACAGATTTCTTATATGATCATATAGTAGCTTCGTAAAATTTTACATAATATTATTAAATTATAATAATATTTTACACATATATTTAGCCCAAAATAATAGTACAATAAAAAATACCAACTATTTATGAAATATTTGATTATCTAAGTGTCAAACACAAGACTTCGCGATTTTGGTTCCTGTTACTTATCGTACCAACCCACGGTTAGTTTAAAAAATAAATTACAATTCAAATTTCCAAAATTACATAAATGTTGTTCATAAATTACTGTATCAAACAATAACTTCAAATGTAAAAAAGATGTTTGAAAAAGTTGACTTAGATTAAAATGGGCAAAGTCGTCGTCTCATACAACAGCGACCTAAGGATGATATTCATATAATTTTATAACTTCAAACTTATTTTACTAATTTTTTCCCAAACTAACCGTACGGAGTCACAAACGGAGCAAGAAGTGCTTTTGCTGGTTTGTTTTAGTGGGAAATATTTTGTTGACGTGGAGGGGTTCACGGTACGGTTCATGATGTCATTAATATATGTATGATATCACCCACGAGTTTTTTTTAGATCAAACTCGTTGTCCATTATGGAGTTTAATTGGCAAAAACTTTTCCAACTACGGAGACCTCCATTCCGCATTGTAAATTATATAATATGACATGATGAATCTAACAAAACTTTTGTTTTTTTATATTTATATAAGTTGAGGTTCGTGCGTTTAGTTTTAAAAACAATTATAAAAATATGATCAAAGTTTCAAGAATTATACATATACCTCCTTTTTTTTGGGGTCTTGCTCTAATTGCCTTTGTTCCGAAACACTCTCATCTAACTTTTTGATTTCGAACGTGCATTGTCGTAGATAATTGTTCTACATAATCAAGCTCCGATGTCGGTTGTTTACTTCCACAAAAATCTTCGTAGGTGTGTTAAACTAGATCAGGTCCTTAATCGAAAGTTTAAAATAATTCAATTCGGTCTTCCCAGTAAGATGCTGATATTAAGGACACTTTGGGGAGACGAGTTACAATCCGAACGTATTGAACCTTAATTTTTATTTCCACTTAATCTTATGCAAGTAGTCATTCATCAGGAGAAGAGAAATTGAAAAGACAACACTGCTGTAGCTGTTTCGGGGGTCACATTTCGGATGGACTCTTAAAACTTAAACGAGATCTTGACGCAATCAGCCTGCTTCAGTATCTCCTCGACGTTCGGTAACTCTTCCAGGCTGATCTCGTGGCTCTCGATTTGGTCGAGCTGAATTTCCTGTGCCACAGAGAGAGTATGTGACTAACTCGTTCGTGCTTCTGCTGAGAATCGCGAATTGAGAATTGACGATGAAGAGGAGCGTGACCAAACCTTGCGCTCGCATTTATCGAACAAAACAGGGAGGTCTGATCTTGGCTTGATCCCTCCAAAGATAGTACCCTTCATCGTCCGGCCCATTAGCAGGGTTATAAAATTGACGTGGAGATCATTGTCGGTCCCTGCACCAACGACGACTGCCATTCCCCCTCCCTAAACAACAGTGTCACGTCGAATCAACGTTAGTATTCATGGCCACAGGCCAACTGAGGAACCGATTCATCTGCCTTCCTTGGAGGTTATTGAGATTTGGCTGTGTACCGGTTTGGTGGAATCTACGGCCTGGCTCACCAGAGCGATCACACCGGTGCATTCGAAGCAGTAATCCACTCCCATTCCACCCGTCATCTCTTGGATAAGTTCAGGGACCGACTTGTCGGATTTATTCGGGTTCAGGAAACGAGTCATCCCGAATGCCTCACCTAGGCCCCTCTTCGCTTCGTTCACATCCACCCGATTATAGTGGTTGCTCAGAGAATACTTGAACCTTTTATTGCCTGCACCGCAAGAAAAATCTCAGAACCAATCGGTCCAGAATAATACGACGAAATTTTTGAAGGGATGACATTAACCAACCCCAAGACCGACAACGCCCAGGCCGAGGACGGCCACAGTGGATCCCGGCTCAATATGGGCTTCCTTCCAAGAGCCCCATAACCGGTGGAGAACCAGCATGTCAAGAAGCTCACATGCGGGTGTTCCATGGCAGAATCTACCCTCACGAGGTAGCTGGCATCGACGAAGTTGTACTCAGACCACGTGGAGCAGGAGAAGAAGTTGAACAGGGGCTTTCCTCGAGCAGACATCCTGGAAGTCCCGTCCAGCAACAGGCCGGTTAATGCGAACGGGTAAACCATGCACATGTTCATCTTGCCTGTCTTGCAGTTGTTGCAGCTGCCGCATTCGCCAATATAAATCGGGACCACGACATCTCCTATCTTGAAGCCCGTCAAATCTGATCCCAGGCTCTCGACCACTCTGCACACATTCCATTGACAAACTTAAAAAAAAGTCGTGTTTTCCTTCCAAAACAGAACCTCGCAGATCAATACGCTTCGTTCGGGCTCACCCGACGCCTTCGTGCCCAAGAACCTGGGGGAAAATTGGCTTCATCAGATCAACAAATAAGGAAAAGAGAACAAAAGGCTGAAAATTCAACTACAGGGAGCCAAAGAGAGAGAACGCCGCAGGGAAGCTGACCACAGGTTTCCTTTGGAGGCCAAGCAAGTCGGTGTGGCAGACGCTCGCGTAGAGGAGCTTGATGCGGACTTCCGAGGCCTTTGGCGGATTGACGGTGATCTCCTCCAGTTTTAGAGGCTCGTCCGGACCCCAGCGCATGAGGGCTGCCGCGAGAAGCCCAGTCAAAAAAAGAAAAGAAGAAAGGCATTGTCGGTTCCTCCCGTTTCATTTCTTACATACCTCTGCATGTTATGACTGAGGGTGTTGGTGTGATGTTGTGGTTCGACATTGTTAACGCTGTCCTAACGTTCTCTTCCGTCTCTTTGTATTCCTTCCCTCCCTCCGTCCTTTTATAATGAATCTTTGGTACGTTGTGATCAACGAAATATGTTAGGCGATTCATCCCCATGTTAAAAGCAACCTGCATTTTTATTGACACGTTTATATACTGGATTTTTTTTTTTACTTTCTACGTGCGGTGCATTGAAACTTCATCGAGTTCTGACCGGCAGCCCCCATGGATTCCCCCCTACTCTCGAATACTTGAAAGGAATAGGTTCCATTCCACTTTGGGATTAGAGTAGAAGAAATCACATGCCCACCCAATATCCCATGCGTTTATGAACAAAAAGAAAGAGTGAGAAAAAACAAAAATCCTTTAAAAACCCTCGAGCATGCCTACCCAAGTCTAAAACAGCACCAATATATTGTTTGGGAAAACATTATCGAGTCATAATTTATGTCTTCCTTTCGAATGACATAACAATTACCGAGAATAAACACTGAGAACAAAGATGATGTGATCCGCAGGTATAAACAGTGCGTCGATAAAGAAAAAATTTATATTGTTTAATCATGTGAAATACTTTGGATTTTGTTTACAAGATACCAACTTCAGTATATAAATTCGAGACGAGTTTTCACTCTAAAATAAAATGATAATAAATGAAAAGTTGGCTGGACTATATATATTAAGTTGGATTTATTTTTCTTTCGGAGGATTTTGGGTTTTCATCGTTTGAGTTCCCAACCCTTTTCAACATTTTTGGCGAAAACATACTCTTTTCCTTGAACTCAATGGCAACACATCTATCCTCCTCTGCAGACAACTGTAGTTGTTGCTCGCCATCTAAATCCTTCGTCGGAAGGCAGAACCTTCAATTCTTCCAAGGGAGGCAATCCGCATTCAAGTGATATTAATCTGAACTACCGATGGGGAGGTAGGTCTTCGCTTGACTATGCTCATGCAGTTGTCAACACCCTCTTCGAGCCATTAACGATCTCCGCTTTATCGGCCGATGGGGGTTCTCCTCCTCATCACCTCGCTCGCAGGGACCATCTTAACCGCTCTCCCATCGGCGTCCACCTAGTCGGGCAAACTGGCGTGCCTCATTCTCACTGGTAAGCTCTTGGCCTGCCTCATTCTCACCAGTAGGAACAGGCACTGAAACGGAGGACGAGAACCAGAGCCCGTGGCCATAACAGTATCACCGCCATGACAGAACACTGCCGCCAATCAACCACATTTTCAGGGACAAAAGAAAACCCGGGGCGAGTCAACGACAAAACAAATCTCGAACATCCGACTTCATTCATTATGATTAACTCGCGTATGTTGGGTCCAACAGGACCACCTTAAAAAAGTGGAACCGCTGCTGATGTTAGAACCAGAGAAGGAAGGTACGACTCGGAAAGGGAAAGGGATTATATTGCTATTGCTCGTGGGGTTGGCACGTATACATTGTTGACTTGTTATTTTAAAAGAAGATCAATTTTAACCCCCCCTTCCTAAATAACTTTTATATAAAGAATAGGGCAAGGGGGTTTGGCTTGTCTTCTTGTTGTTTTAGACAGAGAGATCGATCCCAACTTACATTTATTTCTTGTTTTCTTTACGATCATATTTTTATGGTATAGAAATAGAGTGAGATTGTAGGAAGGTAGGTATGGTATGGGAAACTAAACGAGAGGGGGGCATGCAATCGGGTAAGCCTTTTGAGCCCAACTCCCGAACAACAGGAGGTGGTGGGTTTGACTCCACCCCAAGGGAAATAGTTCACCTCTGGGAAAGTTCGGAGCTTTCACTGTTGCCCAGCCGAGAGATCACCATCCTTTGCTTTGAATCCTCAAACATGGGTTAGTCAAGGTGGCAGGAAACTTAAAAGGAGTTTCTCGATTCAAAATTTACCGTATATAATTATTCCATTGAATAGGTGTTTTAGATTTTGAATTAGTCGTTACGAAGTCCAAAAACAAAAAAGAATCTTCGACACCTAGTTAAAGGCAAGCAGCCGCAGTCCTACTGCTACTACTACGCCAGATGATGATACCTATCTGAATTAAAAATACAATTAATAACACAAGTATCGGGACTGAGTCCTCATACCCCAAAATTAATACAAAACCACACAAATTTCCTTTTTACATTCCCACAACAACCACCAACAAAACCAAACCAAGCACCACTCCCAAGCCCAACCTCACGTCCCTCCGCCCCACCACCCCTGCAGCGTTCGCGCTATCCGCGGTCTCGTCTGCTGGATAGCCCTCAGGGGAATTGGCCGCTGGCCCATCAGCCTCCTTGGTGCTCTTCCCCTTGCTGGCCTTTGGCGCAGCTGCGGCTGCTTCCGTGGCCTTGAACAGCTCCCTCGGCTGCAGCACCTTGTCGATCTTGTAGATGACTAATGGGTCCTCGTCGATGACTGTCCCCGTAATCTTCACTGTAACCACCTTGGTCTCGAGCGTCACTACCTCCCCGTCATTCTTGTTAGAATTCGGGCACAGCGGAAGCAGTAAAACAATATTTTTCAGCCCAAAATAATCTGATCTCATGGTACGTATGATAGAAATAATTTTGTAAAGAATAAAAATAATTCTTACCCGGAAATCGTACCTTAAAATCTCCGAATAAACAAAGCGTAATTGCGAACAATCTAGAGCCCCAAGTGTGACTCCTCTAGCGGTATCCACGCGCACACGATCACGAACACTTGACGATCCGATAGGTGCTAGCCTCTTGGATCGACAAAGAAGAAAATACGGAAACAAAGCTTGAATTGTATGTGCTCCTTTTTTTTCGGAAATATTTTTCCAGTCACTGGACTCTCTCCCTCACCGTCTCTTTTCTATGATCCTCAAAAACCATCAGACTCACCCTTCTGATTACGTTTTTCTTATTTAAGAAACCTTCCGTTTTCTCAAAATAAATCATAGTAACGGAATAAATTAATTGGCACAATTAATGGAAAGAAACCAACTCAGATTCATTCCAACGTGCACATGAATAAATTATTAAAAATAAAATAAAATAAATTATTCTATCCGTGGTACATATATTTAAAATAATTTACTTAAATAAAATATATTGGATATAATATCTCAATAAATAAATAAATAGCTAATATATATCCTTTATAAAATCGACCCGAATAAATCCATATTCGATCTTGGTCTATAGCTTGTTTGTTTCCGATATTTCAGAATAAATTAATGATCCAATTAATTCTAATTCTGAAATAATAAAATGATCAATTTTAGTATCCACTAAAATAATCAAAATACAATGTTCGTGTCGACGTGCTATGCGTGCGACCCTCTAGGTCCCATACACGAAGGTAGTGTATATCCATACACAAACTAAGGTAACCGTCTAGCAACAGTTTTTAGTCACCCAACGTGTTAGGATAATGATTATAAATCATAAACCACTATGAACCGATTACCGTGTAATTCAATCTCTTCATCTAACCGACATCTCAATTAATTTGGCGCAAAATACATCATCACCAAATTAATTGTTTTACTTGATTACCAAGATATAATAGACTCTCTTGAATGTAAAACATTCCTCCCATGGCCATGGATTTTAGAGTCACTAATATTTCTATCAAGTGGCCTAGATGTCAACTCTCTAATCCAAGAGAGCGATGAATCCTATCTTGACTCAACACTATTCTCTCTACGCTTTGTCACACACCCAACAATCGTATTATTCACAATCCGGTTAAAGACTGCTTTTAACGACGTCAAAGTGCGCAAACTCCACGCATAGAATAAATGAAGGTCTCAAGTCAAAAGATCAGTTACACTCGTCCATAAAAAGGATTGACCAATGATGTTCAATATGTGGTATCCTCTTAATCGGGCCGTGTCCAGTATCCCTAATATTAGGATACCCCTAAGTATAACTCGGATACACTATCCCTCGGTCTATCTTGACCTCAGCTATACTTAGCGATAATCTAGATGTCCATGTCCCCTCTAAACACCTATCCGATCACGGACTATTTCAGATTAATATACTCAATAATCTGTGGGACTTTATCATTAATAATTTTACGTGCAGAAAAGTAAAATAATCAATGACAAATACTCGCCTTTATTAATTATTTATCCACAAATACATTAAAGTGTCTTGGCACATACGTGCACACACTAACAATCTCCCACTTGCACTATTGCCAAGCACTATGGACTCGAAGTCCTAGGCTCCTCACATGGGTCTCATGTTTCTGCAGAGGTAAGGCCTTTGTGAGTGGGTCTGCGATATTCTCGCTCGTATCAACTCTGCTAACCAACACGTCACCCCTCTGAACAATCTCTCGGAGGATGTGATATTTCCGCAGTACGTGCTTGGATCGTTGGTGAGACCTCGGCTCCTTGGCCTGCGTTATGGCTGCATTGTTGTCACAGTATAATGTCACTGGGTCAATAATGCTCGGAACCACTTCAAGCTCCGCTATGAAGTTCTTGATCCACACAGCTTCCTTTGCTGCTTCGGAAGCTGCAATGTACTCGGACTCAGCTGTAGAATCAGCAACTGTCTCCTGCTTGGAACTCCTCCAACATACAGCTGCACCATTCAAGCAAAACACATAACCCTGCTGTGATTTCAGATCATCTCGATCTGTCTGAAAACTAGCGTCAGTATATCCTCTGACAACTAACTCCTCATCTCCTCCATAAATTAAGAACATGTCATTTGTTCTTCTAAGATACTTGAGGATAGTCTTTACTGCAGTCCAACGACCCTCTCCAGGATCTGACTGATATCTACTTGTCATGCTCAAAGCATACGAGACATCGGGTTGAGTGCAAATCATGGCATACATAATGGACCCTATAGCTGATGCATAAGGTATCTTGCCCATTCTTCCTCTCTCCTCATGTGTCTTCGGACACATAGACTTGGAAAGATGTACACCATGTGACATTGGCAAGAATCCTCTCTTGGAATCTTGCATGCTGAACCTATTCAGTACTTTGTCAATATACATATTTTGACTCAAACCCAGCAACCTATTTTGTCTATCTCGGTATAATCTAATACCTAAGACATATGTCGCTTCCCCAAGATCTTTCATAGAAAAACACTCTCCTAGCCAAGTCTTGGTAGACTCTAGGCTAGGGATATCATTGCCTATCAGAAGTATATCATCAACATACAGCACTAGGAACGAAATCTTGCTCCCACTAATCTTCTTGTAAACGCAAGGTTCCTCTGGATTCTTGACATAGCCAAATTCTTTGACTGCTTCGTCAAATCGCAGATTCCAACTCCGAGATGCTTGCTTTAGCCCATAAATGGACCTCTTGAGCTTACATACTTTATCTGCATTCTTGGATTCAATGAAACCGGGAGGTTGTACCATAAACACTTCCTCCTGTAACTTTCCATTCAGGAAAGCGGTTTTTACATCCATCTGCCAGATCTCGTAATCCTTGTAAGCTGCTATCGCAAGCAGAATTCTAATGGACTTAAGCATTGCAACCGGTGAAAATGTTTCATCATAGTCAATTCCTTGACGTTGAGTGAAACCCTTAGCCACAAGTCTTGCTTTATAGGTACTTATATTCCCTTCCATGTCAATCTTCTTCTTGAAGATCCACTTGCACCCTATGGGTTTTACCCCAATTGGTGCATCAACCAACTCCCAAACTTGGTTGGTATACATGGAGTCCATCTCTGATTTCATGGCTTCTAGCCATTTCTCGGAATCATTTGAAGCGATTGCTTCCTCGTAAGTTGACGGTTCATCATTCTCGACGAGCAGTACTTCCCCATGTTGAGTTACTAGCCAACCATATCTGTCAGGCTCTCGGTGTACTCTTGTCGACTTACGTTGATCTTGCGTTCCTTGAACATCTTCAGAAGTTGGAATCGCTTGTACTTGTGGTACCGATTCCCTATCTAAATGTTCAGTTTCCAACCTATTTGTAGAGTCCGAAATTTCTTCAAGACTTACTTTACTCCCACTACTCTCTTTAAAAATAAATTCTCTTTCCAAGAAAGTAGCATATCGAGCAACGATAACTTTGTGCTCGCTTGGGAGATAAAAGTAGTATCCCTTTGTTTCTTTGGGATAACCTACAAACATACACTTAGTAGATCTTGCCGCAAGCTTATCAGAATTCTCATTCTTCACATAAGCATCACAGCCCCATATCTTAAGATAAGACAAGCTTGGTTTCTTCCCAAACCAAACTTCATAAGGAGTCTTATCTACCGACTTGGTTGGAACTCGGTTAAGCATGTATGCTGCTGTTTCTAAGGCATAACCCCAAAATGACAAGGGAAGACTTGTATGACTCATCATTGATCTAACCATGTCCAAGAGTGTGCGGTTCCTCCTTTCTGAAACACCATTCCACTCCGGTGTTCTAGGAGGTGTGAGTTGTGAAACGATCCCACACTCTTTTAGGTAATCAATGAACTCTTGGCTAAGATACTCGCCGCCTCGATCACTCCGAAGGGCTTTTATCTTCTGGCCTCGTTGATTTTCTACCTCGTTCTTAAACTCTTTAAACTTTTCTAGAGTTTCAGACTTGTGCCTCATTAAGTAGACATATCCATATCTACTTAAATCGTCGGTGAAAGTCACGAAGTAGGAATATGCTCCTCTGGCCTGAACCGGAAATGGCCCACACACATCACTATGTATGAGTTCTAACAGTTCCTTTGCCCTTTCACCTGTCTTGGTAAAAGGCTTCTTGGTCATTTTTCCTTGTAAACACGCTTCACATGTATCTATGGGCTCTAACTCAAAAGAGTCCAAATACCCGTTACTTAGTAACCTTGCGATGCGTTTCTCGTTTACATGACCAAGTCTACAGTGCCAAAGATATGTTAAGTTTGAGTCACGCGTTTTCTGTTTCTTCCCTTCAACACAGTAAATCGGCTCATCCAAATTCAGAACGTATAAACCATTATTCAATGAACCATTCCCATAGAACATTCCATTCCAATAAAAGGAACACAACTTGTCCTTGAATTCAAATACAAATCCCTTGGCGTCTAAACACGACACCGAAATGATGTTCTTGGAAAAACTAGGAACAAAATAACAGTTCTTCAAATTTAGATCAAATCCACTGGGCAACTTTATTACATATGTCCCTACAGCTAATGCAGCAACTCTAGCTCCATTCGCCACTCGTAGGTCCATCTCGCCCTTGGACAGCCGTCTGTAGTCACTTAGACCCTGCAAGTTCGCACAAATATGAGAACTACTTCCAGAGTCTATGACCCATGATGAAGAAACAGAAAGATTGCATTCAATCATAAAGATACCTGAAGCATCCGCTCCACTGGCATTCTTCTTCATGAGTTGGAAGCAATTCTTCTTCCAATGGCCTTTCTTGCCACAATGAAAGCATATAGCTTCCTTCTCATCAGACTGGGGCACCTGCTGCCCTTTCTTAAGCTTCTTTTGAGCTGGAAGTCCAGCGCTCTTAACTGCTTTAGCCTTGGGATTGAATTTCCCGGTGCCAGGACGCTTGTAGGTCTTTCTGACCATCATTGCTCGTGGTGAAGGATTCACCTTCATGTCCTTCTCAGCAGTTTTCAGCATTGCCATCAGATCAGTCAAACTCTTCTCCATACTGTTCATGTTAAAGTTCAACACAAACTGAGAAAATGATGGTGGGAGAGAGGACAAAACCAGGTCAACAGCTAAGTCCTGGTCCAGCTTGGAACCCAAGCTCTCAAGCCTTTCAATGTACCCTATCATCTTGAGTACATGTGGCCCAACTGGGTTTCCTTCCACCAGCATTGTTCGAAATAGTGCCCGAGAGGTCTCATACCTCTCAACTCTTGCACTCTCTTGGAAGAGCTCACGTAAGTGCTGATCAATCTCCCTAGCACTCATGTTCTCATGCTGCCTCTGTAACTCGGGAGACATAGAAGACAACATGATGCACTGAACATCTAGCGCATCCTCCAAGTATTGACTGTAGTAAGACTGATCATCCTCAGAAGCATCAGGTGCAGGTTCTTTAAGTGGTTCATCCTCCAGCACATAAATTTTTCTCTCGTGCCTTAGGACAATTTTCAGTTTTCTATACCAATCCAGGTAGTTGGAACCGATGAGGATATTCTCTTTCTCGAGAATGCTACGCAGCGAAAGGGTGTTTGTGTTTGCCATCTACAAAATAATTTAAAGTAGAGTTTTAGTATTTGTGGAATATTAATTAATAAAGGACTTTAATATAGCTCCCACTATTTAATTCAAAAACAACAGCCCCCACTGTTGAAATCGGGAATTTGTTGGTTAATAATTCCTAGTGGGACGGAAATCTCGAAACATGAAGTATGCACACAGCTGAGCTGTACCTACACACCACACGAAACAAGTAGGCCTTAACTCGCCAATCACAATTATCCGTGCGACTTTCGGTATTTTTACGTTGAGTCTAATAACTCTTAAACTCAACACTTGCCCCTCAAAAAGCTGACCTTAGCTGAGCTAAACAAGTCAACTAAATTGAGTTAAGTCGACCCATTAATTATTTAGAATAAATTACAAATGTTCTACCATAAGCCTACAGCTAAGCTGTACCGACTAATGGGAAAAATCTGACTATTATAATAAATATTAATGGAGGGCCTTTATTTTAAAATATTGACTTAATATTTAGGGGATTTATTCTCACCATTAGAATATTCTTGGACATATTAGTCCATAACTATATTTTTTTTAATTATTATTATTATTATCTCGGCTAACCCTTAATTTAAAATAATAATAATTATAATATCATTGTTATTATTATCCTCACTTTAAAATTAATTATCTCATATTTAATTTCCTTAGGTTAGCCTAAGTAACGGTTGAATCCACAACCGTTACAAATCTTGCCCGTAATAATTTTGGAAATCTAAATTCAGAATTGATTATCATAAATTTAGAAATTTAAAATTTGGGTAAGATGATTCATATATTGATTCCATCTGGATCACCCCAGACGTATCCTTTTTTTTTTTCCTTGTAAAAATCAATTATCATAAAGGAATTGCGTTAAATGTCTCCGCAACTCAATTTAACTAGTTATATCGTATATGTAATTTCAACTCCACGTAAACCTTAAAATCTTAATTATAAAAATATTAATATTATTAAATGGAGATTTGAAATTAAATCGCTAGGTTGAATCCACAACCAATTCCAATTATGCCTAATTGTATGGATTATAAATTTTTATTTCCAATTTCTGTTTTAAAAGTTTTTAAAACTTATTACTCTAGGTACTATGAGCCCTCTGTCCCACGCACCTAACCAGCTCGTGTGTTTCCCCGATTCCACCGAAAACTCTCATTGGCATAATTTTTTTTTTATTTGATATAAAATATTATTATAATAAATATTTTATATTTTAATCATAATAGATTAAAATCTCAACTTTGAGATTTAGATCTTCTCGTACAACCAACTACTAGTGGCCGTATAATATTTTAATAATACAATCACTTGAACAATTTTAACATTTAACTGTTCAAAATAAAGATTATCAAAATATTTACTTTTAAAGAAAACAATTCTTTAATATATCAATAATATAATACATCTATTTTATTCTAAAACAAAATAACATATATCATTGATATATTAAATCAATTTTGTTTTAAAATCATCGAAAAATATACGTTCTCACCATGAGTAGGCTCTGATGCCACTTGTTAGAATTCGGGCACAGCGGAAGCAGTAAAACAATATTTTTCAGCCCAAAATAATCTGATCTCATGGTACGTATGATAGAAATAATTTTGTAAAGAATAAAAATAATTCTTACCCGGAAATCGTACCTTAAAATCTCCGAATAAACAAAGCGTAATTGCGAACAATCTAGAGCCCCAAGTGTGACTCCTCTAGCGGTATCCACGCGCACACGATCACGAACACTTGACGATCCGATAGGTGCTAGCCTCTTGGATCGACAAAGAAGAAAATACGGAAACAAAGCTTGAATTGTATGTGCTCCTTTTTTTTCGGAAATATTTTTCCAGTCACTGGACTCTCTCCCTCACCGTCTCTTTTCTATGATCCTCAAAAACCATCAGACTCACCCTTCTGATTACGTTTTTCTTATTTAAGAAACCTTCCGTTTTCTCAAAATAAATCATAGTAACGGAATAAATTAATTGGCACAATTAATGGAAAGAAACCAACTCAGATTCATTCCAACGTGCACATGAATAAATTATTAAAAATAAAATAAAATAAATTATTCTATCCGTGGTACATATATTTAAAATAATTTACTTAAATAAAATATATTGGATATAATATCTCAATAAATAAATAAATAGCTAATATATATCCTTTATAAAATCGACCCGAATAAATCCATATTCGATCTTGGTCTATAGCTTGTTTGTTTCCGATATTTCAGAATAAATTAATGATCCAATTAATTCTAATTCTGAAATAATAAAATGATCAATTTTAGTATCCACTAAAATAATCAAAATACAATGTTCGTGTCGACGTGCTATGCGTGCGACCCTCTAGGTCCCATACACGAAGGTAGTGTATATCCATACACAAACTAAGGTAACCGTCTAGCAACAGTTTTTAGTCACCCAACGTGTTAGGATAATGATTATAAATCATAAACCACTATGAACCGATTACCGTGTAATTCAATCTCTTCATCTAACCGACATCTCAATTAATTTGGCGCAAAATACATCATCACCAAATTAATTGTTTTACTTGATTACCAAGATATAATAGACTCTCTTGAATGTAAAACATTCCTCCCATGGCCATGGATTTTAGAGTCACTAATATTTCTATCAAGTGGCCTAGATGTCAACTCTCTAATCCAAGAGAGCGATGAATCCTATCTTGACTCAACACTATTCTCTCTACGCTTTGTCACACACCCAACAATCGTATTATTCACAATCCGGTTAAAGACTGCTTTTAACGACGTCAAAGTGCGCAAACTCCACGCATAGAATAAATGAAGGTCTCAAGTCAAAAGATCAGTTACACTCGTCCATAAAAAGGATTGACCAATGATGTTCAATATGTGGTATCCTCTTAATCGGGCCGTGTCCAGTATCCCTAATATTAGGATACCCCTAAGTATAACTCGGATACACTATCCCTCGGTCTATCTTGACCTCAGCTATACTTAGCGATAATCTAGATGTCCATGTCCCCTCTAAACACCTATCCGATCACGGACTATTTCAGATTAATATACTCAATAATCTGTGGGACTTTATCATTAATAATTTTACGTGCAGAAAAGTAAAATAATCAATGACAAATACTCGCCTTTATTAATTATTTATCCACAAATACATTAAAGTGTCTTGGCACATACGTGCACACACTAACAATTCTGAACCGTGAAGTCGTACTTGTTCGCCCCGTTGGTTGCCAGTGTGTTCATCAGCCCGTTGTTTGACCTCAGCATCTGCATGGACTGGTAGACCGGGACGCCATGATAGAGCAGAAGCGACAACTTCTGGGATTTCGTCAGGTTCTTGTACTTGGGAGCGAAGGCGCCGAGTGTCGTGTCTCCAGGGCAGAACACGGTCAGACCGCCTTCAATGTTCTCCTCGAACGTCTTGTCTCCTCCCGACTCCACAATGAGGTTTGCGAAAGCTTCGCACCCCTGCTTCCTGAGGATTGTGGTCAGGTTGAAGTCACTCGGCCCCGGCATTGGCGCCTCTGCTTCCGCGGAGCTCAAGGCCTTTTTCGAGGCAATAAATCAACCAATAATTAAATTTTGATCCTATCCCGTTTCCACATACAATGCAAATGTCGAGATCAGTACCTTGCTGATCTGCAGGACAGAAATGTTGTAGGGGATCTCAGCAATCGACTTGACAAAAACAGAGTCGAGGGTTCCTCCATTGTCCTCCGCACCGAACCCGACCTTACCCCCCTTAAGGTTGGTAATGTTGACGTATCCCGAGGTACCCACGGCGGCACCCGTGGCCTGGAACATGGTGGAGGTGAGGGTGGTACCGTCGCCGATCTGATGGAGCTTCTTGGTGCCAAAGTAGTCCACAAGTATGTGCAGTGAAAGCAGGTTCTTCAGGGAACCGACGGAGAGGTGCTTGTCGAGGACGGCGGACATGGCAGAGTTGTCTAGGGCAAGCACGGTGATAGTGAGCCGGCTGTTTATCTCGCGGGCAAGGTGGGTGAGAGTGAGGTAGTGGTTGAACGTGGAGAACTGAGGATGTTTGGCGAGGATATGTGTGATGTCATGGGCATGAGTGACGGGGACGGCCGCGAGGAAGAGCACGAGGAGGGACACACCGAGGGATACTGCGGGAAGCAGCCATGGCGGCTGCCGCACTGGCTTCATTACGGTAGAGGGAAGGGAGCGGGGAACCGAGACAGTTGGGAGTCAGATTTTGGTAGTGTTTTTGCTTGTATTTATCACTGAAAATTCAACTAAGAATTTTAACTTCTTTAGTAAAAGTCATCCAAAAATTTTATGACACAATAATAATTAGACATCACTTTGAATTGGAGGTGAGAAGAGTAAGGAGTTTTGTTAATTAATGACGTTATTTGACGAAATATTTCGTCAAATGACGCATTAAGGAAAATAATTCGCGAACTAACTCACCTAAGTCGGCCTTACAAAGGCCGACTTCCTCGTGTAAATTTTTTTTTACCTTCGAATTTAAAAAAAAAAGAAAAAAAAATGCCTAAGTGAGGGAAGTCGGCCTTTATTAAATATTTTTTTTTTGCCTTCGAATTTAAAAAAAAAATGGCCTAAGCGAGGGAAGTCGGCCTTTGTTTTTTTTTTTTTTGCCTTCGAATTTAAAAAAAAAATGCTTAAGTAAAGGAAGTCGGCCTTACAAAGGCCGACTTCCCTCGTGTGAATGACTATTGAAATTTTTTTTTTATTAACCGTAGAGAAGTCGGCCTTTGTAAGGCCGACTTCTTTGAGAACGGAAGTCGGCCTTACAAAGGCCGACTTTGGTGGGGCATTAGAGGAATATTGAAACTTAAGACGTCATTTGGCGAAATATTTTATCAAATGACGTCATTAAGGAACATCGAGTAAGTGGGTTCAAATCTAGGTTGATGCTTCAAGCATTCATTTTCCGTTGGTCAGATGGTAAAAACTTCCGGTTTTGGATGTCACAAGAACAAAATAAATAATAAAGCGATAATGGTAAAGTTGGGTTGTCTCTGAACTAGGGTAAAGTATCACTTGGTCCACAAGTTGTGTGTCTGTCACATGATCTCTTCTTCACTCTCGGGGTACAAAGGCTGCCCAAGCTGCTCCTAGTTAGTAATATAGTACTGCTCACTTAAATTTAAATAATTTACACGAGTTTTGTATGAAAATACGATTAGTTCCCCGTAATGAATAGGCTAGCTCTATTTTTCAATTGCCTATCTTGTGCTCGAGTTGGTCCCCCGGTTCCTCGGCAGCACCTCAAGGTGCATTTTAAAAAAAAAATTGTAAAATACGGTTCGTATGTCGTAAAATAAGGTCTTACCGCCAAAGGGACACGTTTTGAAAATGCGCCGTCAAAATACAAAGAGGGTGGGTTTTCAAAAACCGCCCTCGAGATAAATAGGCAGGTGCGGATTTTCAAAATTAGCCCCTATGGAGCTTACATGTATCCGCGTGAATGCGCGTTTTGAAAACTCACCTTCACGTAGAGACGAATTTTCAAAATACGTCTTTTCAGGGAAGGGTTTTGAAAACCCGCCCATTTAACTAAATGAACAAGGGACAGGTTTTCAAAACCCGCCTTTCGAAAACTTAGACAAAATAAATCTCCTGTCTCGTGGAATTATAAACCTCCCACTTATAAGAAAGACTTTAACCAACTAAGCTAGAAGATTCTTTTTGTTTAAGTTTTCAAAAGGCGGGTTTAGTTTGAAAACCCGCCCCCGTTCATACATCGAGTCCGTCTAAAGAAACCCATCCTTTGGAAGCGCGATTTGAAAACCCGTCTCTACATGAATGCGGGTTTTCAAAACGCGCCTTCATGTGAATGGTACTCGCCTTATAGGGACGGGTTTCTTTAGCTGTTTTCCTCGATGGCGTGCTTCCAAATGCACCCATTTGGCTGTAAATTCGTATTTTACGAAACACGAACTGTATTTCGTAAATTTTTTTAAAAACTAACCGTATTTCCATACAAAACTCCCATTTACAGGCTCACAAGTCGGCATTCTTTTTGTGTTAAACCGAACTACACAAGAGTAAGGGTCCCAATCATCAGTTTTACTGGGCTTAATCGAGCTACAATAAATTTTTATTAATATTATATTCACCTAAATATTAAGCAAAGTGGACAAGTCTAACGAAATTTCACTCTTAAATTAATTATATTTAAATGAAGTAACTCCTTAAACTTATATACAATGTCGAAACCCCCCTCTCCTAATTCCCGGATCTTCGATTGTCTTTTCAGGACAAAGGAATCCAATTCAACTGATCCCACGTTGTCTTTACACGGATCATGGTTTGATTGGGGGGAGGGGAGGAGAAGCAGAAGCATATCTCTTTTGAGTTCCCCAATGCTCGAAATCCCTCAACTGAATGCAGCAACCAAAAACAATAATAATTAAAAACGAAAGCAGCACCCACCGGCATTAAACTCCAGATGTTGGCTTCTTACCATTCCCAGTTATTTGCCCCCTCTCCCTCAAATTTTGTTTTTGAAAAGAAAAGAAAGAAAAAGATTTTGGAGGATTATGACACGTGGACGGCTGAGATCGTTTGACAGAAATCTCCACGAAATCTCAGTCGTCCACGTGTCCCACTTTGGCAAAATATTTTCCTTTCTTTTCTTTTTCCATGGATCCAAACAGAGCGTAAGGGAGAGGGGGGTGTAGAGGTGTCGGTCGCAAGGAGATGTTCATGAGGAAAAACAAAAGGAAATCATTGATGAGTAGTAGTAGTAGTAGTGAGCCATGTCCAATGGTCATGTAGGGGAGGGGGCTCCTTGTGTCGGTTGGGGATTGGTGTCAGCGGGTTCCATCCCATCAAGTCCCATAAATTTTAAATATAGCTTGATTGATTCCAGACTGGCTACCCACCCCACCTCCATATAGTATCTCACCGATGAGGACGAGCCTCCCGTTTCTTCGTACGAGTAATCATGAGGAATCAATCACCCTCCCATTTCTGATTTATATATATATATATAATAATAATAATTCCACACGTTGAGCTTCGATGTACCAGGCCTGGCCCATCTTACAGGATTGGGCTTTTATCTAACACCGCCACCTTGTCCAATTTAACGATTTCTTACCATCAACCATCGATTAAGATCCCCCTCTATTTCGTTACGAGAGTCTCAGTTTTTCGGATATATTGACTGTCCAGATTTTTATTATTAAAATAATATTATGCCCTAAACTCATAGACCCCCTAAATGTTACGCACTAAACATAAACATTAAAACTCAGACCATAAAACCATAAATTCCAAACCCTAAATGTTAAACCCTCAATTTAGGAAGTGTATTTCAGTAATTTGATAATACTAATAATAGAAATGGTCGGCGAAGGGAGTAATCTCACACCCATGAAATTGATACTCACCCTACATTCCTTAACCATTAAAAATCGTCCATTCTACTCTTCCGGCATTCTGTTGGGTACCCAAACACATGGAGATTCATCCCCTCCCGGGCGAAATTGTGGAGGAAAAAACTTAGCACACAAGATTTTCACGATTATATAGCTTTCAAAGTCCTCCTTATTTCACATGCATTTGTCCTAATTGGCTGGGCCGTCGACATCGACACCATCGGATTCTCTCCTACAGTCACGCTATGTCGGCCCCCCGGTGAGTTATTAGGGTCGATCCTAGTTTTGTTTACACAACGTTTTCTTTTAAATCACTACCAAACCCTCTCGTCATACCCACCCTTCCTAGTCGGAGGCCAATTATGATCACATGAAAGACGTTAGCCCAGCCAACTCATGATGACATCGGAGTCTCGCCGGGCTCGTATTTTCGCCTATGTTCGATTGAAACCGCTAAGCAAAATATTCTTGCAGCTACCCAAAAACCTAGGCGTTCCTGCATTCTTCTGGCGTGGCTTTACCTCCAAACCGCGTCTGAGATTAGTTCAAACTTCATTTTCTCCGCGACTGCGAAGGGACTTGATATTCGGCCTAAACTTGGATAATTCTGGGGCTGCCCTGAATCCACTGCTAGCAACGGAAGAAGACAAGCCTTATTGCCACGCACGAGCACGGAAAATAATTGCTCTATTGAAAGGGCCATTTACCTACACATTTAAGCTGGACAGATCCATATGGAATCGTTAGGCGGCCAAGCCCCGTCCTCAATCCATTTTCAATCATAGGGGGCGGCTTCGATGATTTCACCAACCACTCCCTCCCCTACAAGCCCTTAGCTTCCTCAAATTGGTTGATCGATGTAAAGCTATGCTGCGATTCCCGTTGCCATATATAGCTTCATCCGATCGCAGATTTAGGCTGTAAACTTCGAAAAGCGGCAACCGCACTCCAGTATATAAAACTCCAAGATATGTACGCTTTCACCCTTACATCTCTGTAAGTACTCGTAGTGAGTTGGAGGGAATAATTTTTCATCAAAGAAAAGGAAGAGGAGGTGGGTGGGCTACACGCACACACTCAATTAGATTCCCCCTCTCTTTTCTTGGTTTTATTTTACCCTCCTCCCGAAGTGTGTATAAGAGGAAAATTGATGACGAAGGAAGCATAATTAATAATTGGCGCTGGGATTGATGGGGAGGGCTCAGCCATGATTGTCACTTTTTACCCATCATTGATAGATGGCTGGCATCTGGAATCAATCGCTCAAACACATACATACACATCGACACACTCATGACTACTTCCTTGGATTGGATGTCACAAGAAAGAAAGAAGGGGAAATTAGAAAGAAAAAAAGAAGTGGAGTGCACGAGAAGATGCCCCCATTCGCGCCCACAACTTTTGCTATATCTCCATTCCCGCCCCACGATGAACGAATCGCCTTTTTGTACTTATGATCCCCGTTAATCATGCTCCCCACCAAAGATATTCACCCCCACCAACTATCCACGTTAAAAAAAAAATTAACCTGCTCTTGAAATCGATATCCAGTGATATTGATAGCTAGTTTTGTTTGTTTGTAATCTTTATTTTGTGTGTGTGTGACGATCTTAATCTTATGCGTGTGAAAAAATAAAACCAAGACTGTCCGCATGTTCTCCTCTAAATTTTTCATATATTTATTTTACTTTATGTTATCTTAAGGGTGTTCCCTCCAAAGGAACATGCGAGTAACTTAAACTTCCCCTATACAATTGCCATCTTCTTTCGTTTTTCATAGCCTGCTAGTAGAAATCGGTAAACTACATACCAAAAAAAAAAAAGAAAGAAAGAAATCGTTGAACTCGATAATATTTCAGAAACTCGATGCTGTTGTAAGAGATCATCATTATAACCACATTTACATAACATTTTTCATTAGGTTATACGTTTCGACCTCACCAGGGTTTCACGAATTCCTTTCCTTGGAGTCGATACAATGATTGGGGGGTGGGAGTGGGGGAGGGTTTTGACCAATGAAAGATAGATGTACGCTTTTTTGTCCCCACACGTGACATTATTTCGTTTCTTGTTTTTATGATTTTATTATTCGGTTGGTTGGTTGGTTGGTTGGTTTGATTTGATTGGATTGAGGGGGAGGAAATCATTTTGGTCCGTCAATTTTGTGGCCCCCTTCATTCTTCGAGATATAATAATCCTCACGAACTTTTTCTTTCATGACGCGATTATTCCAAAGGGTCGTGTACTTTTTAAGATGCCGGTGTCAAGAGGCCGGCCTTTTTCCGAAAGGAAATGTATACAAAAAAACTCAAAAGAGTCTTATCTCTCTCTTTCTCTATCGCTTCTTCTCTGGGAAGCATTAGTTTCCCGTGATTTTCGGGAATATTTTTGTGCGTGTGTGTGTGGGAGTTCGTAGATATAACTCGGGAAGCACTGACACATGTTGGCTATCGGGAAAATCACATGTGGTCAACTTAATATACTTGGCGGGTGGTTCATATCGATTAATTATTAAACGGCTCCATCAGTACATAACATTACTCGTAAAATTTTGATTCAATTTTACGATCGCTCTTATATTTATTGAATGTGGAAGTGCCTTAACAAAAGAATTAGGAATGATCTCATATAAAGAAAATAAAAAAGTTATTAATATAATCGTATACATGTCAAAGCTATGTTCGGTCATTACTAACGACATCACATCGAAAGATAGAAGGAAATGATATCGAACAAGAAACAACGGAGCTAGAATTATTATTATTTTAGTTTGGTTGAGCATGGTAGTCAAGAAAGGTAGCTCCCACACAAAAACACATTTTCACCAATGTCATTTTAATTCTTTTTTATTTCCTCAAAACTTCTTAGCTGACCCAATTTTTTAAGTATGTTTTTCTTAACTTTGATACCTTGCTAATATTCACATCTAAAAATAATTAATGCCATTGCTTAGCTCAAGCTTCCTTCTTGTGTGTCATAACAAGATGTTTATAAGGTTAATGATTATACTCATGACTGTACTTAAAACGGGACTAATTAAAAAAAACGAAATATACGTTTATGACCTCGATTTTGTTTGTCATAGGATTTTATCACCAAGTTTTATTTTTATAGTGATTTTGACTAATCTTGAATTTCATCTGGCGAAAGGGCCTTAATATATAGTCTGATCTACGTCCTATAACAATGGACCTCCAACCTCTTCATCTAGTGTTTCTCCACCTCATCCTCCATCTTAACCCCATAGTAGTAGTCCTCACAACTTGTTGGTAACATCAGTAACTATCAAAGCTTCGCCTTCTAACCCACTTGATCTGGTCATCAAAATTATAAAATAGAAAATCCTACTCCGAAGATTCCAACTTTATTCCCTTTTTTTAATTTTTTTTTCTTTTATAGTCTATAAATGACACTATCTAGTAAGTCCTTATTTGCCTTCACATGATGAAATTCAAGATTAACTAAAATCATTATAAAAACAAAAGTTCAGTCAAGTTCCGAATACTGGGCAGGCAACCCAATAACAAAAATTGGTATAACAAACTAATTTAAGGCTAAAATAAAAAGTTGGCTCATAATCGAAGCATTTGATAATTTTCCTAAAAAACAGTTAATTTTGGAAATTTTATGTTTACTATTAAAAAAAATATAAGCGTCCTAGTGTTTAGGTGTAACACGTACCCCTAATAACCATCTTTGTTTACAAAATCCTCAATACAAATGTCAATAATCTAAAAAAGGGTGAGGAACGTGAAGGTAAATATTTAGTAAATATTATAATAAAATTATTTCAATTTTTACGATTAATAAAATTAATTTATATTAAATAAATAAATGTATATATATATTCTACAAACCATCAGAGTATGTAAACATCCGATGATAGAGGAGGATAACACAATGAAGTATGAGAATACATTACCTGTTTTGGTTTCCTCCCCCAAACAAGGAACGGACAGCATTGTTTGGGTAGGAGTTGTAGCAAAAGCGAGAGTGTGAGAGTTGAGTGAGTGAGTGTGAGAGTGAGTACCTTCCCCAGCAAAACTCAATGGAGGATTGAAAATAACTCCCCCACGGCCACCCCAGTCCTCATCTCTTTTCTAATTATAAAAACAAAAATAAAAGAAAATAGCACACCACTCCTCCAGAGAAAACACCCACAAATTCCCTCTTATTTTATTGCTTTCTTCTTCCCGTCATCTTTGGAGCTATCAGAGTTATTCGCAGATTTTAGCTTCGGTTTATGCAGATGTAGGGGGGGGGGGGGGGGGGGAGGGGTTTTGTTCTCTGAAGATTTCCCAGCTTTTATCCTCCTGATTTTGTTTCTAACCCAGTTCTGTAATTTGCAGTGATTTTTGGTTCCTGCTTAATGATTGGTCTGGGATTTTTTTTCATCAGAGGGTCGGTCTATTCGTGTTTTGATTTTTAGCTCTGGCATTTGGTCACCCCCCCCCCCCCCCTCCCAAACAACTACTTGTCCTTTTTCTCTTTTCTTCTTTTTTGTTTCTGGGTCCCTCTTTTCTTATGTAATTAACACTTTAATTCGCAGAAGCAGCAGCGATGGGCAATGTTAGCGGCTCCATCGGCGGACGAGGAAGCTTGAGGAGAGACGGCGATGAAGGATGCGAGGAGATAAGTCTCGACGAAATTCATGCTTCTCCAGAGCCAGAGCCAGAGCCGGTGCCATCGGCACGGCCACAACTCCCCTTTAGCGTACGTGCATTTGCTTTCTTAGTATTCGTTTTTCATTTTCGGTGGAACTCCAGCGGAGATTAGTATGGGGAAGATTAGTTCTTAGTCTGGGGTTACCTGGTTTAATCCATTTGAGCCAGCAAATGGGACATCCCCCCCGGTAGAATTGCAGTAGCCATGTATATATACATTTTGTGGTGCAGAGCATGAGTATCGAATCTACATACGCGGATAATCAGAGATTGATGCCAGTAATGATCACGTGGAGTCACGGAGGGATGCGAGTCTCCGTCACGGGCACATGGGACAACTGGACACAAATGTACCCCCTTATTTCACGTCTTTCTAGTCTGCCGTCGCACATTTGTCTCTCGCTAGTCAGCCAACTAACCCAGGCTACCTCTGTACTGTGTACTTAACAGAGAACCGATGCACAGGTCCGGCGAGGAGTTCGTGCTCATGAAGCTGCTCCCCTCCGGTGTTTACCACTATCGCTTTGTTGTTGACGGGAACCCGATATGTGATCAGGACGCTCCCTTCAGTTTCATCGATCCGGGAGGGGACGCATACAACATATTGGATGTCGAGGTTAATCTGACAGAAATGGCCTCAGATATAAAGAAAAATGTCCCTATACCTACTCAACTAGTTCTACCCTGTTGTACAGGAGTTTGCAGCCGAAACTTGCGAGAATGTGCCTGAGCCCAATTCACCAGAAGACAGCTATGGGAGGAACTCAATCCATGATATCGACTTCAGCAAGCCCCCTCCAGACCTCCCTCCGCAGATGTATAAGCCAGTGTTGAATGACAAGCCATCATCATGGCCTGATGTTAACCAACTCCTAGCAAGGCCTCCACATGTGGTGCTGAACCATCTATACATGAAGGGCTATGAACGTCAGGTTGTCGCACTAGGCTCGACGCATCGGTTTCTCAAGAAGTTTGTGACTGTAATACTCTACAAGCCTTCCAAACGCCAGAGATGAAGACAGGAAACCTTCAAATTGTCGGCATGTTCCAGTCTGAGAGAGTGGTCGAAATTAAACATTCTGTCATTGAGACGGGATAGGAAACGATTCCTCAGGTAGAACAGAACAGAACAGACGCTCCCTTTAGTTGGCGTTCCTATGAGATTAAGGTCGTAAACTATCAGTAATCTCTACAGGGACAAGCACCTTCTTCAAAATGATGGAACCTGTTTGAATCTCTCAACACAATTGTCCAATTAACTATCTTCGATTTACATAAATGCCGAGTGACATTCACCGCAAACACGAAGGTTCTTCTTCATTATCCTTATGGGCATTTTGGAGTTTCTCATGATCACGATGGAAACATTCAGATCTCTCAGCTTACTGTATATTTGATGCTTATTCGGGGAAGTCCTATCTCTTAGGCAAAGCTTTTAGGGTAGCGACGCGGATTTCCTTATATCGTTATCGGGGGCCAATCCGTACTCTTTTCATCATGGACTCGAAATGATCGAATGAATGCTTCTTCGACCGTGCCAACATAACTACACGCAGAGAGCAGACTATAAAGGTGACGTGATCCGGCTGCTGTCCTGGGGTTCGTCTCCAAGCTCTTGTAGGAGTGAACATTTGACATTCGAAATTAATAGGCAAACGGATGTTACAAAAATAAAAATTTCAAAAAAAATTGAGTTGGGCCTTAGGAGCCGAATGATTTGTGTAGAAAATGTTATATCCGTGCACTATCAACCACGACGTGGGATTCCAAATCCGCTCTTACACCACAAGCATGGACGACTTCCATGCCACGTTCAAGGGTTGCAACTGACGAACAGACACTGAGAATGGTGGCGTAGGTAAAACAATCCAACCTCTGACCTCGTTGCAACATAGACCAGAATGAATCCATCGTGGCTTTGCTCAGAAACTCATGTACCCAGAGATCATAGCATTCCAGCTCATGTCATCCTGTCTTCCCAAGTCCCAACATCCTCAAAAAGATCCTTTCACACGCATCCATCTCTCCGTACTTACCATAGCAAGTCAACAGCGCATCCTCAATTGCCCCCATCCTGTCCCAGACAGACGCAAAGAGGCTTAAGAAGGTTACGTTGTTGGGTATCCATCCTGGTTGCAGCATACTAGAAAAATAATGAAGTGCATCCAAAACGGATTCTTCTGAATGGGCAAATGCTCCTACTATTGGATTCCAGGAAATTTGATCATGCTCCTCTGTCATTGATGGCAATTAGAGACGTGCCCGGTTTCAGAATACAGAGTGAGAAGGGTATTGGTTACTGAAAACAGTCTAAATCGAGCCCCAACTTTATCCCCTCCCCATGAATTTGATAACCCAGGAAATCCCAATGCAAGCTGGAGCACAAACTCAGTCCGCTAATCAACGTATAATTTGCAGGCATTAACCCGCTCCTCCTCATTTGCCGGAAGCTCATCACAGCATCCTCAAAACCCTCAATTAACGAATTCCATGAAATCAAATCCTTCTCTGTCGTTAATGTGGAAACTAATGTGGCGTCACTGATTGTGCCACATTTTTCATGCATATTTACAAGTGCATTCCCCACAGACACTCTGTGCTTCATTAAGTCGTTTCGGACAAGATATGCGTGGACTCCTCTACCCTTCCATTTTCCATATTCTTAATCTGTAAATTAAGCAAAAGCACTCAACAAGATCAAGTATGAGTCCAGGGTGACATCAACTGAGCCCCTTGTCTCCATAAATATTTGGGCCCCTTGTCTGCTTTCTGTCTCACCAGTCCTACCATCAGCCCGTTCGTGGAGACAACATTCCTAATGCCCAACTGCAAAAATAGCTGTTTTGCAAGATCAGACAAACCAAACCTTGCCAACATAGAGGTTGTCCACACACCCAGATTTGTTTCCTCTTGAGAGCATCTGCTCTAACAATTTCTCACTGTTATCAGTGCAACTCCCAGCCGCCACTGTAAGCAAGCTACCAAATGTGTACTCATTAGGACCTAAATAAGACTGACTGTCACCCTCCTGCTGCATGCACGAGAACAACCCAAATGCGGATACCATGTATCCCCTTTGTGAAAGAAAGATATGATCGAATTCCAAGATATCAAGTTCCTGAACTTGATCTCATCAAATATACGTAAGGCATCACAGGCCGAACCCAGACTTTGACCATGCATCGAAATCAAAGCATTGGAAACCACAGAATCATACCGAACAAGGTGTCTTCAGGACCATTCCATGAACCTGCAGGCCAAATGCCGACCCATCCGATCCCATCTAATTACAAGCCTTGATCATGCTACAGTGCACATGACGCTCAGCACCCCCTGCCCGGGGAACCATATCCCAAAACACCGAGGGCGCCATTGCTCCTCAACCCAGAAATCAAGCAGTTGACAGAATTTCTAAGGATCATACCATCAAACACCTCCTGTGCCAGACCCAACTCACCCGCCTTCGCGTACGCGTTGATGAGAGTGTTGCACAGGGACACTTGGACAATCACAGCATTGACACGGGAGTTCGAGGTGATGAGATCAAGCATGTCGTTGCCTCGAAGAGCCGCATCGTCAATAGTCGACAGGAGGAGGCACGCACTGTAGGTGACGGACGCTTAGGAAGTGATCCGCGTCTTGGGTCGGGAGGAGGAGGGACTAAGAGTGAAAACCCGAGACGATGTGAGCACCCATCGAAGCATAGAATTGTCCGAGGAGGCTGTGGTGCATGATATAACTAAATTATTCGATACGCAAGTATGGTTTATATCTGCCCCTGTTCTGCTATTCAACTTGATCTCTGTCGGACCTTCGTCGCCCCTTCGACTTCATCCCTCAGTCGTTACGAGAATCAAAAGTGGCGCAACTGGAACAGTCACCTCAGGAACCACTACCCCCGCTCTCACTCTTTCAGTGCAGCGCGCTCACGTGCTCGAGTTCCTCCGCTACCTCCACGAGTTCGGGAAAACCAAGGTGCACATTTAGCAGCGCCTTTTTACGGACACCCGAATCTACCGTTCCCATGTCCTTATCCTCTTCGTCAGGTTTTGACCGGTTCGTACTGGAACACAAACGGCAGGTTAATTTTTTGAATGATTTTAGTGCCACAATTTTTAGGTTTTAAAAATAAAGAACCGGCGGCTGATACATGATAAGTTCCAACTCCACGTCTAAAACTTACCTATCCATTTCACCGCTAGATGCAACTCTCACCCGCAGAAGGAACTTATCTGACCCTCAGCGGCTCCCTCGCGCTCTTTGATGCGTCAATGAAAATATTGGATGTAAAGTTTTTATATACAACCAAGCGATTTCGTATTATTAACGAGCGCAGAACTTTTCAATGTAGCATTTTCATGAGTTTACACAAAGAAAGATGCACGATATTTTAAAGTGGCTCATCAAACTCGCCCTTTGTTATTTGATACAAATTACCATGATATTATACTTAATTATATGTCACACGATATCCAAAGTGGCTCATCAAACTCACCCGTCAGCTCATCCCCGACCTCGTCGGTGGTCAGGCTCAAGCTCAGCCTCTCAATATCCACGTCCTCGCTCGAGTGCCACGTCGGGGTCCCGTCCTCGTACGCGTTCCACGTCAGCCTCCGTAGTCCGCTCCCGTCCAGCCTTGCCACATACAGCTCCCCATAAGGCTGGAACTGGTTCGGTAACGACACTGGCTCTGCCGTCACCCCTCCTAAGTTGGCCGTGAACAAGAGCCACTCACCATCCTTGCTGAAGCAAACATGGTTGATCCTCTCCCGGTTTGCAACCTGCTTCTCAGTCAGGAACACTCTTCGGAGGCCTGTGCCGTCCGGCTTGATCAAGTAGATGCTGAAGGCCTCCGGGTTACCAGGGTTGTGCATGTTTGATGAGAATGCTATTAGTTCCCCATCAGGCGACCATGACGGCATCGTGTCGATCCACGGGCCATTAGTTAACTGCCTGATGTCTCCGTCGAACTCTCCGTCGACCGCGTTGACTATGTAAAGGTTCTTGTTCCCTGACCTGCCAGACCGGAAGACCAGGTACTTGCCATCTGGAGAACAAGAGGGGAATGCATTGTTCCCCATGGACTCCCGAGTTAGGACCTTCACATCGCAAGCAATCTCCTCGCAGTCATCACCGAGATGGGACAGATCGAAGGTGACCCGGGCAATCTGGACAGCCGTTCCAGGGGACTGGAATATCGGGCCGATTGAAGTGTAGATCACGTTCTTCTCAGTAGGGCTCCAGGAGTTGCAAAACGCGATGGTTCCCTTTATCAGGGTCCATCGCCTTGACCCGTCAGATCGAACGACTTTGATGCCGCCGTTGGAGAGGAAATCATGATTGAAAGCGACAAGGTCGCCGTCAGGAGATGAAGCAGGGAACAATCCGTTCAGCCTCAGCATCCGCAGGCTTGGCATCGGGGACTTAATCGTCTCCAAGTGCGGGATTCTCTTCTCCCCTCGAGTCACCTTGCCACGGAACCGATGGTAGCCGATGTGCTCGCAGTTTTGCGAGACAAAGGGATTGTAGTGGTGGTATTCTGGATTCACCTTCTTAGTCACCTCCATGAATTTCCCAGATTCAATGTCGAAAATCTCAATGTGCCGGTACTTCCTGTCGGACCTCCGTGTCGCAAGGGCCAATTTGCCCCCTTGGCTGCCTTTCATAGCAGCAGGAGTGAAGCAGTGGACTCCCGGAGGGGTTACTCTCGTCGGAGTGACTGGGAACTGGGAGAACCCAGAATCTGGGTCGAACTCCGCCCTGAAGATGCTCCACCAGCCGTCCTCTGCCTCCCGGTGAAAGTAAACCACATTGTCGCCGTACCAAGTCGGCCAGCCACCGCGCTCGCAGAGAACCGCCCTCTTCTTAGGCTCCCGTAACCTAAACACGACGACATCTGTCTCCAGCGCATGGAACTCGCCCTTCCACTCGCTGGTCCCATACGACGCCACGGCAGCAAAATCCCCCGACTCCGAGATGGAGGGACTGTAATCGACAGAGCCGGACGGCGTCAGCCTCAATACCTCCTTATCCTCCTCGCGGCCTTGGACGTCAACAACATAGAGGGCCGACCAGGACCTAAAGTGTCGGCCGGGGTCCTCATGGGCCGAGATGAAATACAGGCGACCGCCCCGGATGATGGGGCGGTCGTGGAACAGGCTACCGGGGGCAGAGGGGAGGGGGAGAGGTCTGGGGAGGTCGGGAAGGGAGAGGTAGATACAGGGATAGCCGGAACGTTCGGAGACGAAGACGAGGGAAAGGGAGGGGTAGGAAGGATCATGGGGGTCGTGAAGGAAGGAGGCGTTGTAGTTAACGGAGGTGGAGTCGGTGAGGGGGTGCTCGAGAAGGGAGGGGAGGTGGAGGGAGAAGAGGTCGAAGCCGTAGGAAGGACGGCCGACGGTGGAGAAGATGATGGTGCCCCTTGGGTCTCCTTCTCCACCTCGTCCTTGATAATGATCGTCCATCCTTCCTTATCTGTTTGTTTCCTTATTGGAGTAGCAGAGGAAGTGGGAGAGTCAGTTTTTCAGGAAATGATTTATTTATAGGGGGTGTGTGAACGGGTGAGTGAGTCGGGTATCCCATGAGCAGTTTATAGTTCCCATGTGGGGTTAAAACTTTGAGGCCTTGTTAGTTCCTTGTTAGCATTTTCTAATCTTGGGGAACAAGCTCAAATACATGGGTTCTAAGTTGGATAAAGCTGTGGTTGTTTCCTTTGACTTGGCTTTCTCCTGTCGAGCTTTGTTCCAACTTACTGTGGTCCTATAAAAGAATTCGTCTTTTACCGTTGTTTGGAAATAAATTCCCGAAACACTGCTCCCCAGCCGATTTCTTCTCTTTCCAATTTTCTTTTTCTCAAAATCTAGACTTCAAAGACTCCAAGTCTTTCAATTTGGTCCTTCAAGACAATTTAAATGGAATTAGTGTTCTTAAGCAGGCTCTGATACCAATAAATATTACTGAAGATCAGCAAAACAAACTAACTCGAGTAAGAGTTAGATATCAGCATGCTAGATATTCTTCAGAATACACAGGAATCGAACTTAAGAAGACTTCCCCAATTGTCTTTGTCGTCGGCGTTCTGCCAACCTCAAATATTCGTTTGAATATTTTGAGCTTGCCGCAAATCCTAAATTGGATTTACCTTCAAGGAAATATTCTTCGAATTCACTCTGAACTAGAGTCAACTCTTCCAATTTCTTAGAATAGCTTTCTATCTGCTGGGATATTTGTGATATCTGTGCTGATAGATTTTCAAGACGATCTACTATGGTATTGAGAAGACCGGTAGTAGAATCCTTGCCCACTCCGTGATCTAGATGTAGAAGATCTGGGTTAGGACAATCAGTCATAGGATGACTCGTGCAGTCGCACCACCTTAATTAAGTTGCCTTAATCAAGATCTTCCTTCCAAACTGAAAGGATAGCATAAACAACTTTAAAGTATAAAGATGCTTATCATACCTTAATCGAATCGCTCAGCAGGTCCACCAAGCTTCCTCACCAAGAGAACTCAAGAAATAGAGCTTCAAGAGTCTTCTTCTCAAGAACTTAGAGAAGGCGTTGGAGAGGCTCTTCTGTGCTATCTCAATGCCCATACCCTGAGGGACTTATATAAGCACTCCTCATCCCAGGTTTCAGCCTGCCGGCTTCGCCTTACAAGGTTTAGTCATAATGACTTATCCTTCAAGGTGTCGATCCGCAGATCTAACCTTTAGTTAGACTTAATCTGTTTTGATTAATTCTAACGTTCTTGGTTTCTTAAGGTATGTTTCGAAGAACAATCAGAGAAAACTTCGTCTTGGGTTTAAGATCGAGATTTTCGTTTTAGATTTTCTCCTGGAGGACAATCAAAGATTTTTTTTTCTCAAAGTTTTGAGAGAGAAAATTCTCTATTCAGATTGCCCCCCCTCAAATGAGGTAGAGGGCTTGTGAATATATACACAAAGGAACTGGCGCCTATGCACTGTTTGCCAGCTCAAAAGTAAAAGGAATCTAAACTGTTTCGAAAGTTAGTGAGGTCCTAGTGACCGACAAAATTGTCCTAGTCTAACTTTATACAGTTGTCTTCTCCCGTCTGCATTGGTGCTATGTCTTGGGAAATTCCTTCTTTTTCGTTGTTGGCGCTTGAAGAGTGGCCAACTCCTTCTTTTTCTGAGAGTCCCGGCGGGTCTTGGACCGCTTCAAGAATTTGTTGTGAGATTTGTTGGGCTCTCTCATCATACTCGATTTGCTGATTCAGGGTCTTATCTGTGAAATCAGCAATCTTACTCCAAACCTCAAATGTGTCGGTTCAGAGGTGTAACTCAGAGTTCTCTCGCCTCCAGAAACTATCCAGAAGGTTGAGCATCCTCTGCCATCCTCGGTCTCCTGCTTGTTCGTCTATGAGACTCAGATCTGACCGAAGAATTGTGACGGTTATGATGCCGTCACAGAGCACGTAGTATTCGTCCTTTCGGGTTAACACGTGCTCCAGCACATCCTTTAGGAACTCAACCTTTATGGCTTTTCGGACTGTTTTGTCCTTGTAATATTTTCGCCATAATCCTCTCTGATCGAGGTCCTGTCGTTGAGGTTCCACCAGACGTCTACTTTCACAAGGGTGGATGTTCCATACTTGCAGATTCTGAAGTATTATCTTCCCATACTGCGGATGGTCTTCTTCCTCCTTTATTGTGCTAGTAATCAATGCCGTGGCATACTTTGGTCCATAGCCTAGGCATCCGAGTACATACCTTACCAACATGGGTAGTGTTTCCATGCACTCTGGTTCAGATCTATCGATCTCCAGGATGTCTACAACAGCATGTATATAAGGTGCTGCTACTCCCACCATTTCTGAATGAATTCTCAGAGACGGCCACTTCCCCGATATCTAGTGTAGATACGGTTGAAGTACAACGTTTTCCTCAAGCGAGGATTCGCTCATGTCTACTACTACCTTTGGGACTTCATAATTTTTGACATCCCCTGGTATGATTGACATAGTGGTGGAGAATATCTGCTGTCTTTCTTTTTCTACTTTGGACAGCTCCTCCTCATCTAAATCCATAATTGATAACTTAAACTCCAGATCTTTGATATACTCAATCGTCTTTCTTGCGAAATACTCAACTTGGCGTTTGTCATCATGTTTGATGCCACCCATGAGTCCTCCGCAGACTACAGACGCATCCCAGCTTAGGGATTCATCTTCGAATGAGTCTTGATCAAAAAACCAGGATCCTCCTAGATCCTCTTGGGTCGTCCCAACATGGCCTTTGCCATCGTGACTTCCATCACCGTGAGTTTTCTCACCAGACTCTTTGACCGAGTCTTTTTCAGGAATCACTTCCTCAAGGTTCTCTTTCTTCTCCAGAGTACCTTCCAATGCTGCATAAGCACTTCCAAAATCGAAGTATTGCTCACACTCCATCGCAGCCACTTCTTCAGGTTCTACCCTTGGTTCAGGGTCTACCTTCTGGACTGGCTCGCCAATTAAGGCCTTAAACTTAGCCTCCTCTTCAGCATATTGTATTTCCATCCTTTCTTTCTGTTCTTCCTTGTTTTGTAACAAAGCCTTATAGGATTTCACAGCTTGATTAATGGAAATCTTCTGCTCTTTGGCCAAGTGGTTTCGGCAGTAATCGAACTGCTCTATGGTCAAAGGAGACCACCAAGGTTCTTCAACCTTCTCGTCCTTCTTAGGACCTTCCTTTCCAGAAACATCCCTTTCGGGACCAGAAGACCCAAACCTCTTGGCTTTCCTCTTCTTCCTGGCTTTTTCTTGCGACTCAGCTTTTGCCTTGTCTTTCAGATTTGCCATCTTCGCATTTCCTTTGGAGCTTTCCTCCTTTGGATCTGCCATCTTCTCCCGAAGATCTTTCACGTTTCCTTCAGAGTTGGTGTTACCCTTCTCCTTCAGATCCGTCTTCCCTTCCTGGGAATTTCTCGCCTTCCCCTTAGAATTGGCTTCTGCCTTTTCTTTGGGTTCAGCCTTTCCCTTCTGGGAAACATCCTTCGCTTTTCCCTCAGATTTAGCCTTGGCTTCTTTGGGATTAGCCATCTCCCTCTGGAGATCTGGTTTCGCCTTACTCTTGGAGTCAGCTTTTGCTTTCTCCTTAAGTTCAGCCTTCCCCTTCTGGGAATCCGCAGTTTTTAGCTTCTTGGGACATTTGTAAGAACGATGTCCTAGTTGCTTACACTGCCAGCAGAGAACTGCTGCCTTCGTTCCTGAAACGGAACCAGCATCACTATGCTCACTATCTCCCTTGTTAGGACATACCTTTCGGGAGTGTCCCTCCTTCTTGCATCCCCAGCATATCTTTCTCTTTGCAGCAGGGTCCATCTGCAGAGTTTTTAGAAAGAGAGGTGTTTGCAAGTTCTCTAGAGAGAGAGTCGGCTATTATGTTGTGGTCGGACTGAATGTATTCGACCTCATATTTATAATAGCTTAACCATTCTTGCAACCTTAAGAGTCTAGTTTGCCTAGCTTCTTTAAGGTTCAGACTCATAAACCTTTTAACATAGGTCGAGTCAGAGCGCACTAAAAATTCTTTCGGTGCCAAAAAGATAAAGAAAGCCTTTATTCCGTATTTTAAGGCTAACACTTCTTTTTCATGTATCGGGTACCGTAACTCGCACCCCTTGAAGCTTCCCGACCAGTATTTGCATACCGGTTCTGGTTTGCGTCCCTTAATTTTAAGGACTGCTCCCCAATATTCTTCAGAAGCATCAACTTCCAAGACTAACTCATCTTTGTCAGATGGTAAAGCGAGTTGTGACAATTTCTTTACCTTCGCTTTAATCCTTCTAATTGATTGAGTGTCTTCATCTTCCCACATCCAAGGATTAGTCGCAGAAGTTTTCTTCGAAATCCTACTTAGATCTCGGGAAATATCTTTCACAAACTTTCTTGCATAGTTAGCACATCCACAAAATCTTTGGACTTGCTTTCTATCCTCAAGTCTGTCAGGAAAATTAACTATTTTCTCGGCAATATGATTTTGCAGTTTAATCTTACCCTGCTCAATCTCCATGCCTAAGAAGTTAACTGATTCCTTAAACCATTCTATCTTCTTTTCAGATAGAATCATACCTTCCTGTCGGAAGACATCAGTCACCTTTTCTAGGTGCCTCATGTGGTCGTCTTCAGTTTGACTGTAGACTATCACATCGTCAATATAGACCGCACAAAATTTTCGGACTTGCTTGAACGCATTATTTTTTTTGCGCTGAAACACGCCTGGAGCATTCTTCAGACCAAACGGCATTACCAGCCATTCAAACATTCCTTGCGGAGCATTGAAGGCAGTTAGAGGAACCGATTCTTCCTCCATCTTGACTTGCCAGTATCCACTTTTCAAGTCAAATTTAGAGAAGAACTTTGGTTGGCTCAGACTTACCCTATCAATTAAATCTCCCGCAGTGGGAATCTTATAGCCATCGTCCTTTGTAGCTTTGTTAAGCTGACGATAATCTATAACCATTCGTGCTTTACCTCGCACCTGCTCGGCATGATTAATAACCATAAAGGCAGGACTAGAATGCGGACTATAACTGTCCCTAATCAAGCCTTTTCCAAGCAACTCGGGAATTTGTTTATCAAACTCCTCAACCATCTCAGCCGTATACGTAATGTTTCTGGCTCTTATAATGGTTCCGGGATCTTTTAATTCGAGTCTAGCGCTAAGGCCATTCCGACTCCACAATTTTAATGGATCTTCACTAAAATTGTCGGCAAGTTTTACCAGGAACTTATCCCATTTTGTTCCGGTTAACTGTACGGCCATACACACTTCTTGTCTTGGGAACAAGTCGTCATACCAGTTAGAACTCCTGTTATTCGTTGGAGAAAACAGGGTTTGTTCCCATGAATCGTTCTCATCCAACCGTATATCACCACGTTGAGCTCGCACTCTAAAAGCTTTTTCACATGGTGAATTACCACAGTACTCAGTCCGTTTTACCGGATAGAACCCAAACTTTAACCTTAGCCTAGGTTCGGGAAGAATACTTATTTTTACACCACCTATGGACACATGATGGACATCCTGTACAAAACGTAGGTTTTCCTTTTGCCCCTTCAGAAAGGCATTACCAATTATGATGTCTGCCTCTAATAAAGGATGGGTCAGGATCTCTTTTATGATGAACTGTTGTCCACCAATAAAGACAGGCACATTATTGGCCTGGTGGCTGACTATTGTCGCCCTTCCATCTACGTTTACCATGTGGATGGGTTTCTGCAGTGGTTTCCACCACTCATCCGGTAGAGCATTGAGTCTAGCACAAGTTACGCTACACCCAGTGTCTATCAAAGTATCCAGAGAATACTCATAGTATCCAGAAAACTTGAAGGTTAGAGCCACGTATGTGCTCAAGTCTTCCTTCCTGACACTAAACCCAATATTCTTAGGAACTTCTTGGGATGGTTCTATCATCCTCCAGATCTCGTCAATTGGTATAGACCTTTGCTCGGCTATCTGCTCAATAACCTTACAAACTTCAGGAATCTTGGATAAAGAGTATTCCATACTGGTAACCCTTAGCATCCGTATAGACTCCTCTCTCGTTTGATCTACCGGGTCTTCATAGACTGGTAGTGACACCTGTCTATATCCCACGATTCTACCCGTATGTTGCGACGGGGCTCTCGAATCTGTAGACCTTCGAGACATTTCTTCTATTAGTGGTGGAGCAGACGCCTCTGCTGGTCGAGACACAATTATGTCTTCTCCCACGTCACTAGCTCTAGAAGAAACTTCAGAGAACGATTGACTTCTTGGTTCTCTCAGGAGTGGCATCTTCATAGGCAGATGCCTATCAGCTCTAAAACTATCTCTAGACGGTTCACCCAACATTAAAGTAATTTCATTACCTCTTTGTCGGATATTAGCCGCACTAATCGGCCTAGAGCTACTACCAGGCTCAGTCATAACCCAATTTCTTGGCCAGGTTAACTCCAGTGGGTTTACCTCACGCCTGTGAAATTGTTGGTAGTTATTATGACCTTCCTCGAACAACTCAGTAAGTCTTGAGATGTTCCTCACACCAGGACTAGTGGTATTTACCAATCGGTAAATCACTCTAGTGTGATACGCCAAAAACTTGGCCTGGGAATTCATTCTATCCATATTCACTGATTTAATTCTTAAGGTTAATGAATTTCCCAAACAGCGATCGTTCAGGGCCATCATGAAATTTGGATGGACCTGGAACCATACAGGGCCATGTGCAAGGTTGGCATGTATACCTGATATCAGCTGATCTCTAAACTCTCGCCATCGTTTATCGATCACTGTTGCTATCACAGGACTATCCGCTGGTAAATGAAACAGCGGAATTAATCCTACCTGGATTAACCCAATCTGGATTAACTCAATTATATACACCTCTCGCACGTTGCATCGTTTCTCTAATGCGTTGTATGTTGAGTAATGGGATATCCAAAGTCTCAAGTTCCGTGCTTGTAACTTGAGCCGTTGCTTCCGTTTGCGAGATGTCTATTATCGATCTAAAGTTAAATCTTGATACGTTATAGACTTCTCTCACATTAACAGTTGGCAACCTCCATTCCAGCACCGACTGGGATGGATCCTCGTACTGGTGGGATTCCTCCAGTACCTGATTCGATGCTTCCAGTGGAACCATTTCATCACCATCTTCGTTTTGCACTGCTCTCATCATGAACAGATGCATTTTCCAAAGATCAGAATCATCGTCTGAGTCTGTATCGTAGTCTGACACTACCTCGTAAATCGATTCTACTTCCGAGTCTAAGTCGGAAATCTCTTGCTCATCTATTGGTTCATAAGCAAGGACTTCTTCCTCCTGACTCATGTTGTCTAAGAATACCATACGGAGTCTTTCTCTCCTCTGGTTTTTCTTCGGACAACTATCCGCTTTGTGGTCTTTCGAACCGCAAAACCAGCAGCAATTGCAGCTGCTCAACGGTTTTCCTTTTGGACATTTAGGCTCTCTGCCATGCTTACGCTTGAAGGCATCGATCCTATCTTTGTCTTTTAGGTTGTCCCGTCTCCTTACAAACCTTCTGGGTTTGTAAGCAGAACCTCCCTTTTGCTTGTGCTGGAAGTCCTTCTTGGGCCAAACTTTCCTTTTGTTATACCCAACAAACTTCCTCTTTCGAGGAAAGTTTTTCGTTCTCAAAGGGTTAGCTGAAGAACCTCGAGTATCGCATCCATACCTTCCCGGTACGTACTCAATTTGAGAACAACAGCTCTTATTCAAGTACGGCAGCTTCTTAGCTGCATCCTTTACTTGGAGTTCAGTACATGCCTTCCGCATTGCGTACTTAACCGCCTGAATTTTTCCTCCGAGTCCAGAGACTATTTTTTCCTCACTCAGGAGTAATTCATAGGCCTTTTGCGCAACCTCCGGCCAAGGTTCTGGAAGTTTTGCAAAAAAGGTTCCCAATATGAACTGTTGAGAAACTACGTCCAGATTGTAATAATACTTCTGGAATTCACATACGTAGCTATCAAACCAGCACATATCGCAGATCTGTAGTTTAACTAGAGCGGTTAATGACTGCTCTTTTTCCACAGTCTCAGTGGATAACGAAAAACCACAGAACTCCCGTTTTAATGCATCAGCTATAATGGCTAACACACTATCAACGGTCAGCACCTGATCTATCTTTTCTTTGATGTCCGTATGAGCCACCAAAGATTTCCAGTATTTCTGCGCCGTTCCCATAAGGGCTGCTACACATAACTCATAAACCGATCCAGGGGATAAAATCCCTGCGGACGCAGTCATTCGAATTAGTGATAACCACTCATCTATCTTTTCAGATACATTCTTTTCACAATCTATATCTAGAAAAGCACCAGGGGTAATTATAGGCTTCAAAACATTATCCCTTGGAACAAACTCTTGTTTAGTTCTGTGCGGATAATCGGGCCTGTAAATTTCCCTCTTCGCAGTTACCAGTTCATTAAACATTCTGTTGTCTAAATGAACTGGAACATCTTCTGCCAGACCTAAGGCTTTCCTTAAGTCTTTTGCCAACTCCCCACTTTGAGGGTTCAAGTTCGCACTTCGCTTTTGTGTATCCAAAATGAAAGGAGCCACTGACTCCCTGTACATTTCTTCTACACTTTTGCCTTGATTCTGGTTGGGATTTCTTCCTCCCAGATTCAACCTTTCGACTGGTTTTCCTGTTGTACTTTCCAGTCCAGAAGTCGCCTCGTTTTCAGGCCTTTTTAAACCTCTTTCTCTTTCCAGAGCGTCTAACATGTTATTTACAAAAGAACCTACTTCCCTTGCCATTTGGTTTCGGTCTTCTGTACTCCCCTGAATTGTTAGCTGAGTTAAAACATCATTTATACTCTTGCTAATTTCAAAAGGAGTTAATCTAGACTCTGGAACGAACTCCATTCTTGAAGGAGTTCCAGAAGGATTTCCCGAAGATTTTCCTTCTCCAGCCATCTCAAGGACTTAATTGCAAAGTTTTTCAAAATTTTGGGTTTTTCTAAAAATTAGGAAAAGGAAAAAATGAGGTGGCACAGGCTTTTGGGAATTTTCAAAACATCATGTGGTTAAAACGAATTTGTTTATGTTCCCACGGTACTTCAGAACATACCTCTTCTCCTGTCTTGGGTTTTTTTCTCCTCTTGGGAATCTCGGTCGAGTTCACACTACTACAAAGGGATGCATCTTGGGTGAGCTGGCAAAACAACATCCAGAATTCGAAAATCATCCGTTCTTTTTATTATTTATTCGGATTAAGATATTTTTTGGATAAAAAATTGTAAGAAAAACAAGCACATGACTCAATCTCGACCCTGATGTCCAGGTTCTTGAACCGAACTTTAATCGAGTTGGCTGCCTACCGACTCAGTTCGTTTTAATACCTAAATAATAGATCATGACTTTTAATGTTATTACGATGTGTAGACCAAAAATTTATTTAAATTCAAAATATTCAGTGATCCTCGGACATTCTAACTAGAAAGTTTGAAATTTACGTAAATCCAACTCGTGTTAAAAAGATAAAATTTCATGAGTACAAAATTTCTAAAAATTCGAATTCGATTATCTAAATCTTTATCTGAATTCCTGTTACATTGAATTAGTTGTTTATTTGAAAAAAATTTAACCAAATTATCGATTTATTGTTTCATATTTTTAATTCAAAACTACTATTTTGGAAAACATACAAATTTAAAATTATTGATTTTAATTACCATTTAAAAAAAATAAAAATTAAGATTAGTTGTGGCGACTAAGAAAACGTGTTTTAATAAATTGAAAGTCCGCACTTTAGAAATTATGAATTTCTCCATCATCTCCTGTCTTAATAATTTTTTTCTCCATACTTTTAGAAAACTCCCAGTAGTCAGTATCTGTTAAGTAAATCAAACGTACCGAGTGGGGATAATACTTCCCAATCCGCTTCTACCAATCCTCCACCAAACGATAAATAAATGCAAGGCCAGTTGTAATATTGTTAGCAGGTTCATCATGGCCTCTCAGACCTTACATATCCCTGCTCATATTATATCTTGGCCAGTTGTTAAGGTTATATCACTTTGAATAATACCAGCCCACGAAATATTTAAGTACGTCATTCTAATCAGTAGAGTTTTGCACTCAAATGTCTTATTGAGCGAAAAAATCGAGTAATGAGGACGGGGAAAAATACGTAAAACTTAAGTGACGGCTTTTAAAAAATTAACGACGATTATTGTTTTAATACTACTTTAACCAAATTATTTTTATAATATTTTTTGTCACCCCTTGACATAGGTGTTCCGATTAGATACGGCGAACTCGGTTTTTATAAAACGAGTTTGATATACTATTTTAGAAATTTTGAAAGTATGTATTCTAAACGGTAAAATATCTTGTGAATAACAAAGAACATTTTCCATAAAATAATTTTATAGTGCTTATTAGTATCTATCAACGGTTCCGAGGTAAGGGAGGAGAAAAGAAAACTCATCACAGACTTATCTGTGCGCTGCCACGACTTGTAGTCCGGATTGATAACTCCCAATTGAGCATCTAGGAACTGATTAGGAGGGTGAGTTGTACCATAAATGAACTCTTCGTACCCTCCTGCGATGATTGCTGCTAGGATTTGTCCCTTCCATAATGCATAGTTTCCGTCTTCTAGCTTGAGGGTTGACGAAAAGAACCCAGTTGGAATTTGTATGGGAGCCGGAATAGCTCCAGATGCAGTGGTAGACTGCGCAGAGCGCGAGCCCGGTGTGAAGACCTGTGTCTCTTCCATCTGCAGATTCACCTCCTAGGATTCGTCTTGTCACTTGAATTGACGTAACATGAAACCTATTAGTCCCCGTGCGCTCTGATACCATGTGGAGCTTTGAAGCTCTGTATGTGGTGAAGCTAAGAAGAAAAGCAAGAGTCTGAAGCTCAGGGAAGAAGAAGAAGAACCAGAATGTAGGGAAAGAACAGAGTAGTGGGCTCAATTCTTATTATTTTTCTTAACGTAAAAAGTTTACATACTTTTGATTTATATAGAGAAGATGGAATCTAATCATGGGGTGTAACAGAGTTTGTTAAGCATGCACATTCCTCAATCCGCGCAGCCTTCTGTTGTACAACCCCCTACACTGCTGTGCTGGTTGTTCTGTTAGCAACCTCAATCCTTATCCTCTTCCAGTCGAGCATTAGCTTCTAGCCTCGGGCCTCCCATCTTCTTGGACTTGGACCTTTCTCCAAGCCCTAGACTGTCATAGTCTAACAGATCTTCGTCGCCCCTTCGACTTCATCCCTCAGCCGTTACGAGAATCCAAAGCGGCGCAACTGGAACACCTTTAGTCACCTCAGGAACCACTGACCCCGCTCTCACTCTTTCAGTGCAGCGCGCTCACGTGCTCGAGTTCCTCTGCTACCTCTACAAGTTCGGGAAAACCAAGGTGCACATTTAGCAGCGCCTTTTTACGGACACCTGAATCTACCGTTCCCTCGTCCTTATCCTCTTCGTCAGGTTTTGACCGGTTCGTACTGGAACAGAAACTGATTTTTGTGCCACAATTTTTAGGTTTTAAAAATAAAAAACCGGCGGCTCATACATGATAAGTTCCAACTCCACGTCTAAAACTTACCTATCCATTTCACCGCCAGATGCAACACACCCGCAGAAGGAACTTATCTGACCCTCAACGGCTCCCTCGCGCTCTTTGATGCGTCAATGGAAATATTGAATGTGAAGTTTTTATATACAACCAAGCGATTTCGTATTATTAACAAACGCAGAACTTTTCAATGTAGCATTTTCATGAGTTTACACAAAGAAAGGGACACGATATTTTAAAGTGGCTCATCAAACTCGCCCCTTGTTATTTGATACAAATTACCATGATATTATACTTAATTATATGTCACACGATATCCAAAGTGGCTCATCAAACTCACCCGTCAGCTCATCCCCGACTTCATCGGTGGTCAGGCTCAAGCTCAGCCTCCCAATATCCACGTCCTCGCTCGAGTGCCACGTCGGGGTCCCGTCCTCGTACGCGTTCCACGTCAGCCTCCGTAGTCCGCTCCCGTCCAGCCTTGCCACATGCAGCTCCCCATAAGGCTGGAACTGGTTCGGTAGCGACACCGGCTCTGCCGTCACCCCTCCTAAGTTGGCCGTGAACAAGAGCCACTCACCATCCTTGCTGAAGCAAACATGGTTGATCCTCTCCCGGTTTGCAGCCTGCTTCTCAGTCAGGAACACTCTTTGGAGGCCTGTGCCGTCCGGCTTGATCAAGTAGATGCTGAAGGCCTCCGGGTTATCAGGGTTGTGCATGTTTGATGAGAATGCTATTAGTTCCCCATCCGGCGACCATGACGGCATCGTGTCGATCCACGGGCCGTTAGTTAACTGCCTGATGTCTCCGTCGAACTCTCCGTCGACCGCGTTGACTATGTAAAGGTTCTTGTTCCCTGACCTGCCAGACCGGAAGACCAGGTACTTGCCATCTGGAGAACAAGAGGGGAATGCATTGTTCCCCATGGACTCCCGAGTTAGGACCTTCACATCGCAAGCGATCTCCTCGCAGTCATCGCGGAGATGGGACAGATCGAAGGTCACCCGGGCAATCTGGACAGCCGTTCCAGGGGACTGGAATATTGGGCCGATTGAAGTGTAGATCACGTTCTTCTCAGTTGGGCTCCAGGAGTTGCAAAACGCGATGGTTCCCTTTATCAGGGTCCATCGCCTTGACCCGTCAGATCGAACGACTTTGATGCCGCCTTTGGATAGCAAATCATGATTGAAAGCGACAAGGTCGCCGTCAGGAGATGAAGCAGGGAAAAATCCGTTCAGCCTCAGCATCCGCAGGCTTGGCATCGGGGACTTAATCGTCTCCAAGTGCGGGATTCTCTTCTCCCCTCGAGTCACCTTGCCGCGGAACCGATGGTAGCCGATGTGCTCGCAGTTTTGCGAGACAAAGGGATTGTAGTGGTGGTATTCTGGATTCACCTTCTTAGTCACCTCCATGAATTTCCTAGATTCAATGTCGAAAATCTCAATGTGCCGGTACTTCGTGTCGGACCTCCGTGTTGCAAGGACCAATTTGCCCCCTTGGCTACCTTTCATAGCAGCAGGAGTGAAGCAGTGGACTCCCGGAGGGGTTACTCTCGTCGGAGTGACTGGGAACTGGGAGAACCCAGAATCTGGGTCGAACTCCGCCCTGAAGATGCTCCACCAGCCGTCCTCTGCCTCCCGGTGAAAGTAAACCACAGAGTCGCCGTACCAAGTCGGCCAGCCACCGCGCTCGCAGAGAACCGCCCTCTTCTTAGGCTCCCGTAAACTAAACACGACGACATCTGTCTCCAGCGCACGTAACTCGCCCTGCCACTCGCTGGTCCCATACGACGCCACGGCAGCAAAATCCCCCGACTCCGAGATGGAGGGACTGTAATCGACAGAGCCGGACGGCGTCAGCCTCAATACCTCCTTATCCTCCTCGCGGCCTTGGACGTCAACAGCATAGAGGGCCGACCAGGACCTAAAGTGTCGGCCGGGGTCCTCATGGGCCGAGATGAAATACAGGCGACCGCCCCGGATGATGGGGCGGTCGTGGAACAGGCTGCCGGGGGCAGAGGGGAGGGGGAGAGGGCTGGGGAGGTCGGGAAGGGAGAGGTAGATACGGGGATAGCCGGAACGTTCGGAGACGAAGACGAGGGAAAGGGAGGGGTAGGAAGGATCATGGGGGTCGTGAAGGAAGGAGGCGTTGTAGTTGACGGAGGTGAAGTCGGTGAGGGGGTGCTCGAGGAGGGAGGGGAGGTGGAGGGAGAAGAGGTCGAAGCCGTAGGAAGGACGGCCGATGGTGGAGAAGATGATGGTGCCCCTTGGGTCTCCTTCTCCACCTCGTCCTTGATGATGATCGTCCATGCTTCCTTATCTGTTTGTTTCCTTATTGGAGTAGCAGAGGAAGTGGATGAGTGGGTGACTGACTCTGTGCTGAAATGATTTATTTATAGGGGGGGTGTGAACTGGTGAGTGAGTCGGGTATCCCATGAGCAGTTTATAGTTCCCATGTGGGGTGGTTGTTTCCTTTGACTTGGCTTTGTTCTGTCTTGGGTTTTGTCTTTTCTCCTCTTGGGAATCTCGGTTGAGTTCACACTACAACAAAGGGATGCATCTTGGGTGAGCAAGCAAAACATAACATCCAGAATTCATTAAGATATTTTTTGGATAAAAAATTGTAAGAAAAACAAGCACATGACTCAATCTCGACCCTGATGTCCAGGTTCTTGAACCGAACTTTAATCGAGTTGGCTGCCTACCGACTCAGTTCGTTTTAATACCTAAATAATAGATCATGACTTCTAATGTTATTACGACGTGCAGACCAAAAATTTATTTAAATTCAAAATATTCAGTGATCCTCGGACATTCTAACTAGAAAGTTTGAAATTTACGTAAATCTAACTCGTGTTAAAAAAGATAAAATTTCATGAGTACGAAATTTCTAAAAATTCGAATTTGATTATCGAAATCTTTATCTGAATTCCTGTAACACTAAATTAGTTGTTTATTTAAAAAAAATTTAACCAAATTATCGATTTATTGTTTCATTTTTTTAATTCAAAACTACGATTTTGGAAAACATACAAATTTAAAATTATTGATTTTAATTACCATTTTAAAAAAATAAAAATTAAGATTAGTTGTGGCGACTAAGAAAACGTGTTTTAATAAATTGAAAGTCCGCACTTTAGAAATTATGAATTTCTCCATCATCTCCTGTCCTAATAATTTTTTTCTCCATACTTTTAGAAAACTCCCAGTAGTCAGTATCTGTTAAGTAAATCAAACGTACCGAGTGGGGATAATACTTCCCAATCCGCTTCTACCAATCCTCCACCAAACGATAAATAAATGCAAGGCCAGTTGTAATATTGTTAGCAGGTTCATCGTGGCCTCTCAGACCTTACATATCCCTGCTCATATTATATCTTGGCCAGTTGTTAAGGTTATATCACTTTGAATAATACCAGCCCACGAAATATTTAAGTACGTCATTCTGATCAGTAGAGTTTTGCACTCAAATGTCTTATTGAGCGAAAAAATCGAGTAATGAGGACGGGGAAAAATACGTAAAACTTAAGTGACGGCTTTTAAAAAATTAACGACGATTATTGTTTTAATACTACTTTAACCAAATTATTTTTATAATATTTTTGTCACCTCTTGACATCGGTGTTCCGATTAGATATGGCGAACTCGGTTTTTATAAAACGAGTTGGATATATTATTTTAGAAATTTTGAAAGTATGTATTCTAAACGGTAAAATATCTTGTGAATAACAAAGAACATTTTCCATAAAATAATTTTATAGTGCTTATTAGTATCTATCACGAAAGACGCCGGCCTGTAAAACCTTAGTAACGATCGTAATTTCTTTTTTAATAATTCGATGGAAACAACATGGATGGACGTTGTAAACTATGTGGAAAATTGTTGTATAAATTCGCACTCGTCAATTTAATCTATCTGCTCACCAACAAACAAGGAAGCAGAGGAAGCTGGCCCTAAGGAAATGGCGATTCCAGCAGGGATCGCAGCAGCCATCGCAGGGTTGGCGTTATTGCTCTCATTAGGCAGAGCGAGTGCAACTCCAGACTTGACGATCAAACACGAAGACTGTCCCGGAAGCACGTACGGAGGAGGCACCCTGTATGCGGCCAGTGTGGCTTTCATCTTGGACGACATGATGACTACCACGTCTAGCTTCCGAAATTACGACCGTACCACCCAGTCTGGCAAATATCCGACCGCGTACGGTCATGCGACTTGCAGCACCAACCTGTCTCCCAGCGATTGCGCCACGTGCCTTTTTGCTGCCAAGACCTTGGTTGGATACCACTGCGGGAATAAGATTACTGCAAAAATGGAGCTGCAAGATTGCAGCCTGGCTTATGATAAGAATCCACTCTGATCCGGAGGTTAGGACCGATGTCTGTCCAAAGGAGTTTATCGACATAACATCTGCAGAAGGTGAGTTTTCTGTAAAAGTGTTTAAGTTCTTGTTATGTTATACAGAGGAGGAATGTTCAATCAGCAGCTTTCCATTTCAATGTGCAACCAAGTAGATTTTCGAGGCCAATTTTATCGTTAAAGAAGTAATACAATGACTATTATTCTAGTGTACTTCTGGGAGATGTTGACATTCTACCCAAAAGCAAGAACAAAATCACATGAGGTGGCCGGGGTACTGACCACGAGCTCCATAACAGGGGTCGAGTCGCAGTTTCACATGTAAAGTCCCTCCACAATGCCCTTCTTTCTTCTTGAACATCACCTTCTCCTTTGCCTTCTTAAAGTCTGAGTGTGTAACATGCGAAAGAAGAAAATCAATTACAAAAAGGAAAAGACCAGGAGTTCACAATTAATAATCCAAACCATGAACTTTTCCCATTGTTTAAGTACAAGCAATGGCTCAATATATCATATTTATGTCCCACACATAAACCTCGCATTCATGCGGCGCCCTCTCAAAGTGAGCAAAGCCAGCTTCTGTGCATATGGCTTTGATATCGGCCCACCAAAACTCATCCTTAGTCGTTACAAACTCGTCTAAGTTGACACCGTCGGCCAGGGTCATCCTCAAAGTATGTTTCTGCTCCGGATACCACCATATCAATGACATTAATAGGTAAAATATTCAATGGGAACTAGAATCTTAAAAAGAAGAGAAAAAATGCAAATAAAAGTCCAAATTCTCTAGTCTAAAAAATTGTCCCTTGCAAATCCTTCTTCGTGTTTTGATGTCCGGAAGAGGGAACATCGATCTTCCAGGCTCTCGATGTTTGTCGTGAGGACGACTTTGACATCTCCTCTTTAGTCAAAACCATCCAACCGATTAAGCAATTCCAGCATAGTCCTCTGTATTTCACGTTCACCACCGGGGTGTGCATCATATCTACATGGCATTCAAGACAGGTTTTGTAAAATAATCCAGCTTAGTTAACAATGAAGCTGGTTTAACTCACCTTTCTGTAGCCACAGAAATCCAGACCAAACTGAAGTTACAGCGGGGTCGTACCTTGACAAGCAACGTTTTCCCTGTGCCAGGTTCTCCGAAAGGTATAACTTCCTTGGAGGGAATGACACCGATGTCTTCATAAAGCTCGGGACGCGTAAATGGGAGTTCAACGGCCGATTTTATCTCCTGTATCTGAGCATCTAAACCACAGCATAAGATTCCAGCAGTGCCTTCTCCACCTTCATTACAGACACCATGGGATCAACTTCATCCTGATGCCTCCCAACTACGGATAGTACCCGATAGGATTGCACCCTTAGTGAGCACAACCTTTGAGTTCTAAAGTTATTGCAATAAAATTACCATCGATCTAATCAACAGATATTCGTTGGAGCAAAAGGCAGGTGGTACATTGACAACCGTACACAAGAGGGAGGGAATCCTCAAAGCACCTAGAAATGCTACCCAACAAAACCTAATCATACACAGCAAATTCGATCCCGTATGAGGCAATACCGCAACACAGCTGCCCAGAAACGTGCTCATCAAGTTATATTTTCACCTTTTGAAATCCTTCACATCTATATTGAATTAAACAAGCACATGCTGAACCGTTTGCCACAGAGCCATCGCTTTGCTCCGCAAAATTCATATCATATACAACCCAGAAGAAACTCTAAATGTCAGAACCTCCCAACCCTCAGCCACTCCATATCACATACTTATCATCAGGATTCGCCAGGCTTCCGGTCGCCCTGCTGCTGTCCAATGGGCCGGGCGTGCTGGATTAGACTTAATGGGTCATACTGGGCCTCAGCGTTCAATGGGCCCATGGGCCTGGAATGGCTTGAAGGGGATACCGTAACTTCAATTCTCGAGCGAGTTACCCAAGAATGTAATGGAAGTCCATATGTAATAGCTCCAATTTCTATCATGTTTATTATTCTTTTAGAAAAAGAGGTTCAACTCTGTGCAGAACTTCTGAGCTACGTAAATAAATGTATATTTGATGTGTCTGATCTGCATTTTCGCAAAAATGGTAGACCAAGTCCTATTTCAAGTTCATGCCATTCCTCATCCCAAATGTATTGGTGCGATACTCGTTTACCATATAATTTGGATTGATCATTCACGTAATAAAAATTGAATTAAAATATGACATCCTTTACTTAGAAACTTACATCTTCGACGACTTAAAATATTAACGCGTTCAGAATATCAGAGTATGCGTGATTGCATGGTACGTAAAATAACGCGAAAACAGCGCGCCGCGTCTAGTAATTCGATGCGTATATTCCGAAGGTTTATACTATGATTCTTCTGACCATGAGACTGAGGTTTAAGATGCATGGCATTCCCTGAACAATATTTATGTGAATGTTCCTACGAAAAATTTCGGAGTTGGGAGGGAAGAACAAGTGGGAGGGGGGGGACCCAATGCAACTCTCTTTATTTCTCAACATTGATGGATTCCACGATGGTGAGAATTCAATGAATGAATCCAAAAGGCCACCGCCCCAATGCAGAGGAAATTCAAGAGTTAATGAGAAACAGGTGTCCGACTCAAAAATTGTCAGCCCCCGAATTAAATTCCTCCCCCACCGATCGATACCGACCATCAGTTCCCGGCACGAGAGTTTGGGAATATTAACCCTAATTAATAACGACACACGAGGACACGTTATTGCATCACACTTGTGAAGAAGTTATCCTCATCGTAAACGTAAACCTTCCATAAATCTCCATATGATCTCGGATAAGCATGATCTTGGAAAACATGAATAGCACAGAGGCAAGTTCGTCGAAATATTAAACCAACATCGACCGACACACTAGCGTGCCAAAGTATTGAACTTTCAAGTCACTAAACGCTTGCTCTTGGGGCCTACATTTGCATTATTACTATGAAGACAACGTCGTATTCTGTCCTTATAACGAGGGAATCCATGACAAGTTTCTGGCATTTGGAAATGGTATCTGTGGACAAATGGCTCGTGGGTCCCATCTCTGAATTAGGAATATTATTGTCGCAATGCACCGATGTTTAGGCAAATGGATGTAATTTTTTTGGCAGGAGACAGCCCACCACTTGGCAGATTTGCTCAAAGTAAATCCCTATGAGAAGGATTACATTTTAGGTAAATGACAACGAAACATTCAATTTTTGAAGCACGAACCGGAACGCAAAACACCGGAGGGAAAAGGTGAGGCAAGCTCGAAAAGTGATAGACAAATAATACTTACAACATGACAAGGTGTTATGTTGGGGGAGGGAGAGTGGATGTCTTCTCTTCATGAAAACTTCATGGATTATTAGGAAGGAAGCCATTGCCGCCGCCTCCCAGCCCGCCCAGACTGCCAACTCCACCCAAATCACCGAGGCCGCCCCCTCCACCAATGCCTCCAAGGCCGGCAAAGCCGGCAATACTTCCTCCCGGGAGACCACTATTGATTCCACCGCCACCCACTATCCCACCGTACAAGGGGATCCCTCCGCCGGCCCCCACAGCCCCGCCTATTCACGAGTATCCCCCTATACCGCCATATGACACGATGTTCTTCTGGTCGTCGAGGCCCACTGCGGGATCACCCCCACCAGGCACCTCCCTCGCACGTATAGTTCAAGCGAGCACAGCTTGGGCAAGGACCAACATGGCAAACTTGTAGTTCGCCATTCCCTTACTTGTTGGGTTGTCTATGTACGAACTCTATGTTGCGAGAACATATAGGATCTGATACGAGAATGCGGGGACGTGTTGTCTCAAGATATTTTTAAAGGCGGGTGGAGAAAGTAAAATTGGAGTTTAATGATAGGTCAGAACTTTTGAGTGTCTCATTCATATAGAAATGAATAGCCAACCACGAGTTGTGTGTTGGTCTTACTCCTCACACCATTCATTCCAAAGGAATAAGGTGCGTCATAAATAAGAGTACATCCAATTATTCATATTTTAATCATTGTATGATTTTTAAGGTAGTAACATTTTAAAAATACAAGAGAAATAAAAATAATAATAAAAATTGAACTCCTAATGCGCGAATACATAACATACATTTATAGCCTAATTGGATAACAACATAACAAATCAAAATTTAATACATTTATTTTTTACTAAATAAATATATGTGAGTCAATGATACGATTATTAATTGATAATGAAAAACATAACTCGCTTTTAGGAATTGTATGTGCATTAATTATGAATGATATTTAAATTCTTATTTTTAATAAGAATTTCAACGATTTACTTATTTTACAAAATAAATTTTCTAAACTAGGATAATCATAACACTATAATATCTAACTTTATACCAAATCCCTAGAAGAAAACTATGCAATCAAGAAATCTAATGTTATTAGGAGTTTTGCTCTGAAATCAAAGTATTCGAAATAAAACAAATAAAATGTTAAAAACTAGTAAAATAATTTAAAATAGATTTGTTCTCTTATAATTTCAACAATTTTATTTTAAAGTAATTATCTTGAAAAAATATTAAATTATATTTATGAAGGATTTTGTTAAGGAGTTCCTTCCCATAGTAATTTAGCATTTAATACATTTAGTAAGTTGTGCTTTTTTTATTTTATATGTTTCATAAGTTGTATTTTTTCATATTTTAGAATATATTAAAATTATAAAATTACACTACTTTTTTACTACTAGTAAAGCCTATTTATAATTTAGATTTATTAATTATTGTAATATAATTTATTTTTGTCCTGTAACTAAATCAATAAACATTATTATTTTGAAATAATTTGAATAAATTATATGTTGTGCTCGATATATTCACTTTCAAAATAAATCCTAAAAAATTAATAAAGTATTTTAAATATATGTATATATTATTAAAAATTAGTCCACTACTACAATACTAATACATATAAAATCAAAAGCCAAAATTTATTGATAAAATCCACAAGATATTTGTTAAAAGTTATAATTATCAATAAAAAATACCACCAAAAAAATATAATTTTTATAATTCAAATACAAAATTAAACTCATTCAACCATATTGCTATCCTAATTGTTTTATTTGAAATTCAAACTACTTAAAAATATTTTAAATTCAAACTTTAAGTCTTGAATATATAATTCATAAAAAAAATTTATTGTATAAGCATGTTTTATTGCGTAAATTAAATTTTCTTATTTAATTTTTTAAAATAATTCACAATATTTAAACAAAAATAATTAATTAATCATGCACACTCAAACCAAATTCTTTAAGCATTAACAGTAACCTATAGCAATAAAACTATTCATTAATTTTCCATTATCTTATTTTAAACATTAAAATTATATGTTAGAACAATTTTTTTTTACTATTGATATTTAATTTTAAAATTTAAAATTATCTGATTTGGAAATAAATTCCCAAAAATATAAACTATTAAAAACCACAATTAATTTTTTTTAACAATTGAAAACTTTCTCAACATTAGTTTTCACCATCAAACTTAACAAATTGTATTATTTAATATAACAAATCGTATACTTAAAAAATGAACCAAAACTTCAAGTCAAAGTTTCAGCAAAGTTGTAAAATGAGTTAAAAGTCTTAAAACTTTGAGACTTGGGAATCTTTCAAAAGTCCAAAATTTAATACTTTACTAAGACTTAAAATTTTATGAATTTAAATCAAACCCGGAAAAGAAATGTTTTAGAACTATACCTAATTATTTCAAAATTTTTAAGACTAAAAGAAACACTGAATTTTTAAGAATAAATCAGTAACTTGATTGGAAAAGTTTTTTGGAAAATTTTAAAAGATATGAATTAAAATAACTATTCTGGTTCTAGGCATATGGAGTTTTGAGATGTCCTAACCTCGGAGACCCTTTAAATATATTAAATAGTATAGAAAGCAAATAAAGTGTGAACTTCCTCCTACAAGCTTGAACTTCCTCCTACAAGCTTGACGTACTTGCAAGCCGCAGCCCTGGCCCAAGCCCAGCCCCATTACATCCCCTTCGGGATACAATTCTTTTACCAACGCATTTGAAGTAAAACCCTCTAATCCAGTTATATACTTGTTAATATCAAGTTCTTGATCTCAAGCATGACCATCAAATGATTGACATCATTCTTCCCATCTTATAAAAGAACCAAAACTAGAATGAGAAAGGAAAGCCAATTGGATGTACAACACCATTACATGATCCATTTATTTCTCCAATACCTTATACATATATATATTCCACAACCACCATTTCATAAACCCACAAACATACGAGTCTTTAACTCATACATACAGACAACTATGACAACATCGAATTGATACAAGACAACAGTGACACCAAACACTCTACTTACTCACGACATCGTCCAACTAAACATAACAGATGCACACAACACTTTTAGGCCTAACTGAACGCCTCCAAGAGTCTCCGTGTTACAAATCCTCACGTCTATCGAGACGTGAGAAACGTGGAATCTCTTGGCCGTCCATTTATTCTAGGGGGTGATAGACTATATATATGCATATTTCACGTACAGTTTCGTAGTTCTACCTCTATATAAGTTTTGCTTGCCATGCTGCCATTGTAGCCCTTCCTGATTCGCGCTTTCTTGATCCCCTTCGTCTCAGCTTTAGCGCCTTCCACCTGATCGACGCACCTTCACTCCTCTTATCTGCTGCGTCTCAGAAACATTTGTGCACACAAGTATTCAAGACGAGACGATAGATCGAAACGAAAATTAACCAAATAAAGTGAGTTTGAGGCAAAGGGCATACGTATTTGCCGGTTTTTACATCTAAGTATATCACTATGAAGTCGCCTTCTTTGAGACCATTTGCCCTCACGAAATCTCCTGGCATTTGAACGAAAAAGTGGGACAGAACAATAAGCAAGTAAACCTGCCATGGCATCGGCAGGAGCAAAACCAAGAAAAAAAAACTGAATTTGCGCCAAGTTATTAGCCGGTGTCGAATGACTAACCGGTATTCTCCAAAACGTACATCCTGCTCTTGTTGTTTGGCCAGTATCTGAAGCCAAGTTGAAATTCGCAATCAGGATTCATTTATTTACATCATCCATACAAACTTAGTACGATAAATCCAGCGGTAACTATAACAGGATTTAGAGGCGGAGGAATTACCTGTAACGCATGTTCCAAACCTTCGAACCTCCAATATCCTCCATGGCTAGTGAGATCCCATCCCTCGCCTCCAGCTCCGGGAGGTGCGCTTCCGCTTCTTTCTGTTTGAAACAAGTATAAAATTGCATTCTCTCCATCCTTCAGTCGAAAATATGAAATATCTATCTGAGTTAAGGTACTATCACCTTCGGGAGCACGATTCTGCCAAGGTTCCCAACATCACTCTGCTTCAGCACCTTCTGAAGAAGGAACCTGAGATTGCTTTCCGATCTTGAACTCTAACATGATAATGATGTGGAAGACAAACTTAATCGACATGATAATTGCTTCCAACATTCATGAACCGCGAGAAGTCCAAATGACAATACCGTAGGCTTGTCGGGCTTCTCAGTGAGAACTGACTGTGGAGCGCTTGGTGGGGGATGCTGCATGTCCGACTTTTCCAGCGCATCAACTTGCAAATGCTCCCCAGCAGCGCTGCTTCCTTGACCATCTGATGGCCAATTAATCCAGTCATCGACGCAATCAAGTGGGATCGGGTCGGCACCATAACTTTCGCTCCCTGTGATCCCTCCACCTTGATCGACCACGACCTTGTGATGACTGACATCCTGTTGACGACTACTGATTCGATGATGTTGACTGGACATGGACCGTTTCTGTCGTGCCATCCTGTTCTTCCTAGCTTCTTTTGTGGCAGTAGGACCCAACCTTGCGAACTTCAGGCGACTGCTCCCACCACTGCTGAAATACTGACTGGGGTATTGACCAGGGTACCCATATCCGCTGCCTCCGAACTCCTGCGATGACCTCAGGGAAGGGTGGAAGCTATCCTTGTATTCGTACTGCAGCCACTGGATGGGCGGTAGCCATGGCTGCATCGGATCCACCATGGGAAAATCCATCAACTCGTTTCCCAGGAATGTGCCTATCCCCGGGGCACTTTGATCCATGCCAGGTTGGACGCATGCAGGTGGAAGTGGAGCCCACTGTGAGGCAAATATGGGGTCGGGAGCATTTGGAAAATCAGTGAAAGCGGGAAGGGCCGGTTCAGGAAGCCCAGAATTAGGGTTAGGGTTAGGGCTAGGGATGTGTTGGATCAATTGCTGACCGGGATTAGAATTGGCCGAGGAAGACTCCGCATTGTGCTTGTGGTTTATGTAATTAGTCTGAACCCACTCGAGGATCAGTTGGAGGAGCTGTTTCATGGCTTCAATCCCCCCGCCTAGTCGTCTCGCTGCCGTATCGATGGTCGACTTCTTGATCTTCACTTTCCGGAGCTCCTCGGCAGATATCCTGTCTTTGTTCGTCTCCAGCCATTCCAGAAAAACTGCCCTCATTTCATCCCCGACTGCCAACCCACCGATGTCATCGCATTCCACATCCAAAACAACTACTGCCTCCTCCTCTTGCTCCTGCTTTTGTTGAAGAACCTCGAGCGCATGCATCTGATCCTCATTTTCCAGTCCGAACCATGTCGTGTTGCTGACCTCTTCATTGAACGGGTTCTCTGGATGGAATACCATTGTCGGGTCGAACAGGTCGTGGCACTCCAAGGGCCCCAGGTACCCAAAACACTCCATCATATCCATGCAATCGAAGGCCTGACAACATGCCATAGCAGCAGCCGCAGCATCACCAGCAGGAGCCTCAACCGCGTTGGCCACTTCGGCCTCCTCGGGCGGTTTCTCGAGGAGCATTTCTGTGGACGCAGTCGAGACCAATGCCTCCGACTGCTCCAGGGCACCACCATTCCCATCTGGAGCCACCGGATGGCAGGAATCTGGCGACAAGGCCAACAGGGACGACACATTCACGGACGATGAGGTTGGGGATGACGTGGCAGTTGGATTGGTGGGGGAAGGGGACCAGAAGGACGACATGCAAGGGACCTCCGAGAGGTGGAAGTCGCCGTAGAACACAGAACTGTCGTTGGTGTCATGCAGATCGGGGATAACCGTCGGAGCCTTGGGCACCATAAACATTGATTCAAGGGTGCCCTGATCCTCACATCCGAACATCGATAGTAAGCCCTCCATGATGATATAAAAAGCTCAAAAGTATGAAGATATGATTATGTGCTATGTTTTTTCTTTGGTTTGAGGGGGAAGGGGGTTTTAGGTTTAATAAAAAAAGTACGAGGAGGAGTGCAAACTCGGAGGAGGGAAGGGATGATTGTTGGGGGGGAGGAGAAAGGGGTGAATGGGAAGGACGAGGAAGAAGAAGAGGGGAAGGCACGACTCTTATACAACTCCTCGTGTCTCTGAGATCCTCAAAGCACATTAACTAGCATTGCAAGCAAACATTATGCATCTAAAATGAAGCCGACATGTAAACCTAGAAACCAAAAAACGAAAACAAACATCACACCCCACAGAAAATAAAACGAGAAACTCCCCAAAACCCTTTTGAAAATTTTCTTTGTCCCGGTTGCGTCGTGGGATTGTGTGCTTGCGGTTTCGTACACGATTCCGAACGGAATCGAGCCACACTTCCGTGAGACCTCATGACTTAGGAGTGTATCATTTCGGTCGTTTCTCGGGGGTGGTTGGGGGGGAGTTTCCTTCCTCAATGTTTAATGACAATTATGAACTCCTCTGAATCAGAATTGAATCGAGGGATGAGGTCAAAGGGATTTTAAGATGGTTCGAGGAGGGATGGAGACGAGTGTAAAGTAGAGGAAAGAAGACGACGACACGATTTCTTTTCATTCATATGATTTTCTTTTTAAATTTAGGGTTTGCCAAAAGGCAAGTAAAGAAAAATCTTAACGAGAACCCGATGCACGTGTTGTTCGGATGTTATGGTTACCTTTTTTATTTTTTGCATAAAAAATGAAATTTGAAAAATTTTTAAATTGTGTTTACGATCCGTGCCTTTATTAGGGAAAACACAGAAGAGTAAAAAAAGGAAGCAATTCTGGATCATAGTTTTTCTTTTTGTGTATAGTTTTAGTTTTTAATTTCAACGTCTTCTCTAATTTAAAAAATATATATATTCGCAACAGAAGAGCCGAAGCTTTTTATTTGAAAATTAATGAAGAATGTGATTGTCTCAATTCTCTTCACAAGTTTAGTTCTTTTTTTATTATTATTTCAATTGGCTTTCCTAATATTTCATCATTTCTTTAAATCAGGAGATCTTCAAAGACTCTTACCTCTCTTTCCATCTATTTTTTAATTAATTATATAATATTTATTATAATTGTAATATTATATTGTCATGCCATGTGTGTATTGCGCCTATTTGGAGAACACAATGACAATATGGTACCGATAATATGACATCCTTTATATATATATATATATACTGCAGTTTAACATGATTAAACTCAAAGTATGTTGTTGAGGATGAAGTAATGTATGATCATGTGATAAATAATGATGTATGAATATTATATAATGTAGAGACTTTTTCAAAAATTAAGTTTGATGATAATTTTTACTGTGGGGTTTGAGATCCTCGATAATTTTTATTATTTTATTTTAATTTTTCAATTAAAATGCCTAGAACAATCATTTGAATGTATCTTCTTATATTTTTTTAATAGAACATAATATATGATTTTACGGGAGATTTTATCTCGGGACTTCGTGCCAAGCAGGCGTCCTAAACCAAGCGTTGTGTAATGTATGGTACACCAAACGGTGCTCCGTGGATGCTTCAGTTATTTATTTGAATCAACACAGAGATATTTTAAAAATACATTTCTCACATTATAATCGTTTTACTATTCACTAACATTGAAAAATCACTATACAAACTTTTGATGGAAAGGTGTTCTGAAGGATTGGAGTGCCTCTTTTTGCTGGTAATAAGGCAGGTGTTCACCAGAAATTGATACTGCTTGGAACATTCTATTAGGGTATTCTACGCCAGGCCAGATCGCTTCATGACCGCTTGCATCGAATCATTTCATGAGATGGCTTGACGAATATGAAGTCTCCATGCATGTTTTCTGATCGATGCTTATTCTTTTTCTTATGCCATTAGTTTGAGAAGATAACAATTGCAGAATACGACGGTCGTAAGAAAGAGGATTGTTGCGGAAATGGTTTTACCCAGGCCCGATGACAAAAATCCGAGCTGGTCAGGTCAATGAGCCAGGGAAATGATTTGGCACATTCGCAAAATCACATCTTTCTCATTCGGGTAAATTGAAACGCCAATTACTCACGAGAATATCCTATTCTAGAACGCGATGAGTTCCACCAAGGCGCAAGATTAACGGAACCCAAACTCGACAAGCTGATGATTCCTCCCTCTGCGGACTCCACGAGCCGATTACTCCAGGGCAGATATACCAGGTGTATGGGATATCCTTACTCGAGTAATCAGGAAGATACCTGGCAAAGAGCCTCGCCTGGTTGAAATCAAGTACATTGATCTCCCATCCACTGTCAACGACACCGGTCATCAAGTAGTGGCATGGAAATGATGGGTATTGAGGTATTGGAGTTGGGATATGGAGTGCGGTGGAGGAAGGGTTGGTCGATGCAGCTAAGCTCGTTCCACTAGTTGACCTGGAAGCCCTAGATGGGCAAATCGCTGACCGGCTCAAGGAAAACATGAACACGCTCTTATAGTGTGCCCTGGTGCATGTTATTGATCAAATACCATCATCTTTTGACGTCTCTTCGGGTCTTAGGGTGCACATTCCTGGTTATGAATATGAAAAGGATTGCTTTCTTTCAACTATTCTTCCTACATGAAAATTAGGAGAAGGAAACAGAAGCCCCTTGACAACAACTCGTACATGTGATCAACTGACAAATGCAAGGTTGGTGCATTAGGATGGTATTAAATCCAACGCTACTATTAATTGTAATCGTTAAACCATGGTCAACCTTAATTTAACTACTCTCATTGTAATAACTACTACTCCACATTCAAGAAGATTTTCTCGGCTTCTACTTGATGGAATGTTTGGTCCATTGTTCTTGTAAGGTGCACGCAAGCAAGTTTATTATAAAGTAAACGGAATTATTGGGAAACAAAATTAAATTTTGATTTGTCCATCCATCACTACTCACCCTACAAGTGTAATGACAAATCGATGGCCGCTCGCTGCGTCCGTGCATCTTCGATGTTCTCACCTTCTTCGTATCCGGCACCGGTGATTGTATTTCCGCAGCTCGGCACTGTTTGGGGCACCTCGTGCTTACCGCCGAGAGGGGAAGCAAAGTCATCCCCGCCGAACGTGAATGGATCACCATTAGTGATCCAAGGAGCAACGCCGGGAACAAAACAGTGGTGGCCTGCATATGTGTAGCACTGTGCAGCTGAGTACTGGGAATAAGGGGAGACGTAAAGAGCCGGAGGGACGAAACCGAACAGAGAGGTGGGAGGGTGATGATAATGTGGAAGGGAGAACATCATGGACATAGTAGGCGTCGGCTGAGGGTGGAAATACGCCCTGGGGAAGATGAAGTTGGAGGCCGAGAGAGAGGAGAGAAGCCTCCTGGCCCTCCTGGCAGCGCTCCTCTCCTTCTTGTGGGCGTTTTGGTGTCCTCCCAGGGCTTGAGAGCTGTAGAACTTCCTCTTGCAGAAAAGGCAGGGGAACACTCTAGCCAGAGACGAGCAGTCGGCTTCTTCTCCTTCTAGCTCTTCTTCTTCTTCTTCTTCCACTTCTCCTTTCATCGTCTCCTCCTCCTCCTTCATGGCTAACCTTTGACTTTTTAACTATACTTGCAAACCGAAAGGAAGAAAAGTGGGAAAGGAAGAGGGAGGGTGGAGTGTGACGGGGGAAGATGAGATCAAACTTTATAGGAAATTGGAAGAAGGGGGGGGGGGAGTTGGGAAACGTGAAGATACTTCTAAGAAGTGGAAGAAGATAATGAATGGGGGAAGAGGAGGAGAAGCGTCTCTGAGAGACTGCTTTGGGAACAGAGAGTGGAGATAAATGTGAGAGAAAGAAGAGGGGGAGGGGGGAACTGGAACTGGAAACCAAAACTGTATTCACGCGTAAAAGAGGAAGCATGGGAAGTGAAAGTGATTGGACTGGAATTGTTAGATTTCGGAGCACTAAAATAAGATTTTTTATGTTGAAAATAAACAGATATCATGATAAGTATATAATATTTTCGATAAATAATTACAAAACAGCTTTATTCGAAAAGTGTACCTTGAATTTCCGGTAAAGCGAAAGTAAATCACAAACGAATCGAGAGCCGCACGTGTGACTCATACAGATGTATTTATATGTGCACAATCACGAGCCTCTCGATGATTCTATAAGTGCTAGCATCTTGGATCGCCTGAAAATATTTATTTCGAAAGCAAAATCAATTATTTTTTCGATCGGGTATTTTCTGAGGTTCTGATATCTGTCTCAGGCCCTCTTTCCCAATCTACATGTTATCTCACGACTTTTTATCAATACGATTGATTTCTTGTCTTTAAAAAAAATCTTTCCGTTTCATTTGCAAAATGAAATCCAAATGATAAAGAGACGTAAAGGAACATTAATTGCAGATAATAAATTATATTTGACTTATTTCCACTAAAATAATGTTAAAAACAACTAATGTATTTAACTATTAGAAAAGCGAGAATTCATTTGAATAAAAAATATTTTCTCGATGAAACATTTAAATTAATACTAAATATTTATTTCATATCCTGTATAGAATATAAATCGATGCCAATAAATTCATATTCGATCTTGATCTAGTTACTTGCTTCTGATATTTCAGAATAAATTAATAATCTAATTAATTCTAATTCTGAAATAATAAAATGTTTAATTTTAGTATCCACTAAAATAATCAATAAAACAATGCTTGTGTCGACGTGCTATGCGTGCGACCCTCTAAGTCCTATACACGAAGGTGTAAATTCATACACAAACTGAGGTAATCAATCGTCTAGCAACAATTTTTAGTCCCCAACGTGTTAGGATAATGATAATAAATAATAAACCAACAGAGTATCGTATAATTCAATCTTTTCATCTAACCGACATCTCAATTAATTCAGCGCAAAATACATCATTACCGAATTAATTATTTACTTGATTACAAAGATATAATAGGCTCTTGAATGTAAAACATCCCGACCAGAGTCACTAAAATCTCTATCGAGTGGTCTATATGTCAACTTTCTAATCCAAAAAAGCGATTATTATTCTTTCTACGCTTTGTCATATACCCAACAATCGTATTACTAACAGTTCGGTTAAAGATTGCTTTTAACGACGTCAAAGCGCGTAAACTCCACGCATAGAATAAATGGAGGTCTAAGTCGAAAGATCAGTTACATTCGTTCAAAAAGAGAATTAATCAATGATGTTCAATATGTAATATTCTCTTAATGGGTCATGTCTAGTAACCATAATCTCAGGGTACCCCTAAGTATAACTTGGATATACAATCCATCGGTCTATCTTGACCTTAGTTATACTTAGTGATTATCTAGATGTTCATGTCTCATCTAAACATATATCCGATTAAGGACTATTTCATAATAATATACACATTAATATATGAGACTTTATCATTAATAATTTTACGTGCAGAAATGTAAAATAATCAATAATAAATACTCGCCATTATTAGTTATTTATTCACAAATATAATAAAGTGTCTTGGCACATAAATACACACTAACAGGAATTTGGGTGGTGCAGGATACCTAGAATCGGTGTGAGCCGAAGGAATCCCATCCCCCCTTCATAAGTTGCATAATGTTATTTTTCTTCAAACAATTGTCGTATGAAAAAACGATAAGTCTACAGGTGATACGGTGTGGGTGCACGGGGACATGATAGACGACAACCCACCACGCCCACTCATTGAACGAACGTGCGGTGTCGTGTCGTGTCGTGTCCCACGGCTCTCGACATGTAAAGTGTAGAAAGCCAAGTTCACTGAACTGAACAAAAGCCTCAAACTCCCAAGAGAAAAGAACAAGAACATATCATATCCGATGTAATAGTTTTTGTCAGCATCTAGTCTTCACACCCCACCACCCGCATGTACGGACACATGTGGCCGAAGTCCCGAACCAACAACTACAACACACCCCTTCTGTCCTCCCTCCACGTCATGTTTTCTTTACCAAATTTATAATAAATATTACAATACAAACATGGGGAATATGTTCGGTGCGAGGGATGGGGGTGCAGCGGCCACTGCAACAGGGATCACGTGACACTTCTCTATTGAGAGAAAAAAACATAGTGGAACTCGTTCCATTTTACTAAAAATAAAAATACTCGTTCAATATATTGGCAAAACCAAAGTTCATCGTATCTTCAATTAAATTTAGATAAGATCGGAATTGCATAAGGTGTGTGGCTTCGGCCCCCTCATTTAATTCTTTTAGTCGTGGCCTGCTTTGCGGCCTTTTATTCCTTTTCAATTTTTATTTATTGACTTTTGGTCACTTTACGCAAATAGATTTGAGGAGACGTGGTCGTAAAATGAGGGTTTGTCCCATCCAACCATTCATTCCCAGGTTTTCTTTTTTCTTTTTTCTTTTTTTACGGAGGAAAAGAAGTGAAATTAGGGTAAAGGGACACTGACAAGAGAAATGATTTTGACTGTTCAAATGTTTATGGGCATATAATTAAAAAAAAATGTCGAAAATAATTAAAATGAAATAGAAAATTCAATAAAGAAAAATGAGAAAATAATATAATTAGATGTAGGTAATAATAGGGGTGAGCATAGATTCTAAGTAAAACTACGAACCGGTCGGAACCGATATTATAGTGTCGATGTCAGTATATATTCTCGAATAGATCGGGTAAGTCTACGTTCTAAATTTTTGAAAATTGGTCGTACCAAGTAGTGTTTAAGATTCTCACTTTGAAAGAAACTTGAAGAACTTGGAACATGACACATTAATATATAATTTATATAATATATTTTTATAATATTTTTATATTGTCCGGACATCTCAATCCGCCATCCCTTTTCCCTTACCTTCTTCACTAGGCCTTAACCTTGCCCTCCTCGTCACCAGTTTTTTGTTGTTTTATATTAATTGGAGTAATGCTTAAGGTTTTTTTAAATTGATAAGAATAATGAGGTGGATTTAATAAAGGCATGGAACCGGAACCGGTACCAGAATCGGCGTGTTGGTTTTTGGGTGGTTCTTTAAGTTATACAGTAGATCCTAAATTCTAAAAATAAAGAACCGGCTATTACATGGTAGGTTCCAAGTTCCACGTCCGAAAGCTACCCACCCTAGAATCTGCTCGTCCTAATAATGTGCGAAGCCAATGGGAAATATTTTTTTAAAAAAAAATTGTTCAAAAAATAACGAAAAATTTTAGTAAAAAAAATGTGAGGTTAAAATGGGTCTTGTTAACTATGGATTTTAAGAAATTATTAACCCGCTAAGTTCCTAAAAACCTAAATTATTAACGACACAAAATCAAATAACAATCCCACCACCTCCCCTTATTGTCCAAAGTGACTTAAGTGTAGCGTAATCATGACCATAGTAGAGGGACACATTATTGCATGATTCATGTTGTCATTTTGTTCATTTTTTAAGGCAAAATATCGATATTTGGCCCAATCATTTTGGCATATCGTTTCAAAAGTTTCTAATTTGGCCTTATTTCAAATTTACTTTTCAATTTGGCTCTATTCGTAACGACGTTTACGATTTCGCCGTTAGCGTTAATACGTATCATTTGTTTTTCCTACATGGCAATGATAATGAAATAAATCAGGGTCAAAATATCAATATTTGGCCCAATGAATTTGCCAACTTCACATTGTGGCCTAACGTTTTAAAAGTTTTCAATTTGGCCTTAAATCATTTTTAATTCGATGAGGAATTCGAGGAACAAGGACCAAAACCCTAAACTCAGTGACAACTTGGCTATCATCCCCTTGTCTTGTTTTTGGCTTTGCTTCTCTCTTTACCTTTGTCGGTGGTGGCTGAGATCTATGTCATTAGGTTCATTTTCGACTCGTGTAATGATATAAGGGATTTACATTTGGGTCGTGTGCAATCTGCTTTTGCTTTGGTCCTTACCTTTTCTTCTCTTCTTAATGAACATGTCTTGAGGCCTCGCTCCCCTCCCTTGTTCCGTGAGGGAACCCAAGTCGTTAGTAGAATAAGAGGTCGTGGGTCAATCATTCAGTACTGGATGGATACCCTTTGTTCTTAGTCGGCGTATGAATCAATAGCCCAGTTGTCACTGAGGTAGACTCCTGCTTTCCTGGATTTTTGGTTCCTGTTCCTCGAATTTCTCCTCGAATTAAAATTGATTTAAGGCCAAATTGAAAACTTTTAAAACATTAGGCCAAAACGTAAAGTTGGCAGATTCATTGGACCAAATATCAATATTTTGCCTTTGATTTATTTCATTATCATTGCCACGTAGGAAAAACAAATGACACGTATTAACACCGTTACGAATAGGGAAAAATTAAAAGTAAAATTGAGATAAGGCCAAATTAAAAACTTTTGAAATGATATGCCAAAACATAAAGTTGGCAAATAAATTGGGTTAAATATCGATATTTTGCTTTTTTTTTTTAAATAGATAGGTTAAATCAACTTTTCCCAATCGGAAACACAACCTGAACTGAACGCAGAAAACATGAAGTTTTACAATCCATCTGCTTTGATTGACTCCGACACTGATATGTACTTGACATACAGACATTGGAAGTAACACTGATGCTTAGCCCCGGAGCTTAATGTGTTTTTTTCCTATGAAAGCCTTTTACTGTTTTACTTTCTTCTTTCCCCGTGCTTTTGAGTGCGTGCCTATAAAATCTTTTTACACATTCATTCAATCGCTAAGAAAGGTACTCCCCGACGCAAGCAAAAAACCATCCCCTGAAATCGTTTTTCGATCCCCTACCCCGTGCTCAACCTCGCCTATTAACACATAAATTTAGGCTCATTTGTCATATTTCAATTTCGAGGCAGAGAATGCCAAAAGAGGCTCAAAAGGTTCTTAAGAAAGAGTATCTCAAGAAAGTAGTAGAGAATAGCATGTAAAATTATCACCAGAAAATCAAAGCAATGTCTGATCTCGAGATTGGAACCTTTATATTCTATTTCTCGACTTTGAAAATGCCATAACGCGTCCAAGATGACCTCAAATCGAAAAATACAAAACATAAAAGTTGTAGCTCGAGAAAAAAGAGAACTATTCCAAGCGATCTCGAGTTAATCCGATCTTTATAGCCAAAGTTATGATGAAAATACTGGAAGAATATTATTGATATCGAGAACAGATATCAAAAACAGATGAGTTTTCGACTCGACCTGTCAAAACTCGACCCAGATTATCTCGAATGAGAAAACTCAAACCATGAAAGTTGTAGAAGAGACATAAAAGAAACTATCCCAAGTAATCTCGAAAAATTGAGGCCTTGTGACCAAAGTTTTGCTCAGTCGACTGAAACGACATTTCAACTCGAGGACGAAAAGAGTGTATTTCGTATTTTAACTATATCTCGGGCTACACACCCTCGATTCATATGCACAACCTATCCAAACGACCGGAAGAGAATAAGGAAGAGAATGAATCTAATGTTGCTTGAGTCCATTCGGGGATGGAAGAGTAATCCCCCCCGGAGTGGACTGCCAACGTCCCGCTTCATCCTCCCGGCCTTCGGTCGTCTCGAACTCGTGGGTAAGCGTATATTAATGTATATTCACACCCAAGAAAGTGGGGGCATCTTAAGCCCACGACCTATGGTAGTTAACATCCTTTGCCCCCATCTTTTGGTAGTTTTCTTGTGTTCCCCACTATCCGGGGCAGTTACCCACAATGTTTTGATAAATTTATTATAAATAGGTATTATTCCCTTCATTGAAAGACATGATCAATCACTAAGTCCAACCGGGATATTGATCTACAGCCTTTGCTCTCTTTCCCTATGTCCTGAAGGTGTCTTGAAAAGCGTCATGAATCATGTCCTAAAATCGCCCTTCACCATCTTCCACACTTCAACGTTCATCGATCCGCAAATCATACCAAGGTAGTCTCCATTAAAGGTGGTTATCTTAGTTGCCGCAAAGTTCGACCGATAACCGTCCCCAATTACACGATCAACTCCACAAACCCAGAATTTGTCTGAGTTGGAATGTAGCTTTTGCTCTCTTGCACAACCTCCTGAAACAGTGCCCTGAAACCACCATTCGCCTTCACTACATCCGACCACTGATCCATCAAAGTAGGTTCTATTGAAGGAATCTGTCGTAGTCGTCGTCCGTCCGCCATTCGTTGCGAAGACTCGTCGTCGTCCTTTTGTTGTTTGATCCTTTTCGTTATGTCTCTATGTCGTTTGTCCGCCATCAGTTGTGAAGACCCGTCGTTGTCCTTTTGTTGTTTCATCATTTTCGTTATGTTTGTAAGTGTTGTAAAAATCCAAACTTTGTGATTCAGTACTGCTCAATTCAATTCAAGTATTGTTTCCTTTGCAACCTGTACTCTTTTACTTTACGACGACCATAAATCACTATAAAAATCGATACGTGTTGCGATGAACATATTTCACGCCAACACCACCGTAGATATTCGAGGTGATTGCCGCAAGGCGCATTCTATCCTTCGTAATAGAGAAATGAATATCCGAACACGTTAATCATGTTTTAAACCCATTAGATTCAAAAAGACAAATAAGAGAAACAACATGAATATATTACATTGTCATATAATACCTGGGACTGGACGCACTTGAACATAAAACGAGATGCAACCCAAATTGTCCAATATGGGAAGTAAGTGATTGTCCATGTTTCTTATTTCGGTATTTACTAGGCTATTTATACTAATAATAGGATAATAATTAAAAAATACATGTGGAAATTGGAGTGCAATCATCGTTAGTCGCTAAACATACACTAAAGTTGCCTATAACCATCTTATTTACTTATTTATGTTTAGTCGACTTGCTTTTATAAAGTCCTGGTCAACGAGCTTTCGTAGGTACGATCGACATGCTTTTATAGGCATAGTCGATGGGCTTATGTAGATCGTTTGGCTGCTTTCGGTAGACATAGTCAACTGACATCTAGAGTCAAAATCGACTGGATTTTCAATCGACGAATTTCTGTAAATCCGATCGATTGTCTTCCATAAGCATAGCCGACTGACAGTTACAGCTAAAATTCATTGAATTCTCGGTCGATAGGCTTATATGAATATGATCGACTGACTTATATGTGTTCTATTTTTGAATGAATATCACGGTGAAAAATTATCTCATGTAATCGGTTAGGTCGCCTGCATGTCTCTCCACCGACGACATCGGTGGAATCTCCAGGGCAAGGACGACGACTCATAGTTGTTGCGTGCATATCTCTTGCCCTTCCTTACAACTCCATCCCTTCCTTACATTCCGAAATGTAATTAAGATGTTGGTTCGAATCCCATCGTTGGAACACGTGGCCCAAGCCTCTGAATATGTCCCAAAGAAGTTTCCGAGCCGAAACACCACCACCTACTATATACTTCATCGGGCCGCAAACTATTCCCCCAAAACGCAAACGCATCACGGAATCCCATTCAAAGTTTTTGTTTGAATTACAAAACCAAAAAAATTGAAATGATGGGAGGTCGTCGTCATTTTATCCGCTGAATTCCCCCCCACCCCACCACCAATCCTCCCTCCCAAGCAGAACACAACGCCCGATCCATGGGATCCGTGACAACCCCTTCGTAATCGACTTCCTCTCGTCCTTTTTCTCTAGCGTTTCTAGGCAACCGCTCGGGCTTTGCTTTGATCGGATTGTGTTTTGGCGTGATCGATTCCTGTTGTTTTAGTGTCTCGGATTGCCTGAATTTTTGGGACCGTCGTGATTCCTAGCGTCAGTCCCGTTACGTACACCTGTTTTGATCCGTGTTTTCGATGGTTCGTCGTTTTGATTTTTGGGGTTTTAGGTTTAGGTTTTTGTTAGGGGGATAGAGAGGGATTTTCTTGCTTCTGCTTGGTTTGTTGTTTTTTCTTATGTGGCGCGGAATTAGTGAGAGTCCTGCGGCAGCCCGTTCCGTGTTATGTCGTCTTCCGGGTTGCCATGCTTTTGGTTTTCTTGTTTGAGACTTAATCAGTTTAGGGTGATCGATCGGTTGATTGTCATTGGACCATCCCGATTTCTGTTTCGGGACATTGATGTCTGTTTTGTTTCTCTCTGTGTTGGTGTTCCCCCCTGCGATTGTCTTGACGTGCTATTGATATCCGCAGGTGGTAGGATTCCTGATGCTTTTAAAATTGTTCGTGATAGAGATCATCATCTTCATCATCATTGGTGCAGTTTTCTCAAAAGTCATGGGCTTGGAGTCGCAATAGTTATCTCGTGAAATCAACCCTTAGCCATTCGCTTGCCTTGTGATTCCCTGTTAAGCACAGTAAAGGATTGTTATACTCAGTTAGAAGCAAAAAGTAGTCAAAGCTATCAGTAGGACGCTCGTAGAGTTCTTGCTTTTGGTAAGTTCCTGCTATTACAGTATCTCTAGACCCACAAAAAAGAGAAGAAAAATATCTGATGTTTAATGGAATGAGCTCTTTTCATAGCATCAAACTCTCGATATGTGCTCAAACGGATCTTCGTTTTCATCTGAGCATACTCACAAGTTCATCTCTGGAGTGCATTTGTCGTTGACGGCTGCATATGTGTTGGAGTTGTGATAATTAGAGTGTGCAAACTGTCTGATTTTTGTGGTGTTGCTTTCTCGTCAAACTTCGGCAGTAGTTTTCTTCTCTTCCTGTGCCCCTCATTTTCTTCTTCCTCCTGTTTGGTCTAAGGGTGTCTAGATGGTGCAATTTACGCACATGTATTGTCCTTGTGAACTGGCGATTTTTGAGCCAGCTCTCAAGCTTTTGATGGCACAGTATTTCCACGATAACAATTCTCGTACTCGTCAAGTTCTGTTAAATGATTCCTATTATTGTTTCTCTTGTGCCTCAGTTTTATCTGAGTCAACTTTTGTTTAACTTATAGCTTGATTAATGAATGTACGTGGACATTCTGATGCTTTCAATATGTCGAGTTAATACTACAGTGCGTAGAAGATGGCTGGTGTAAAAAGAAGAGCATATACTGATTCAGATATTCACGCCTTGCACAAAGAGTTGGATGAGGTGTCCTGTCCAATCTGCATGGACCACCCACATAATGCTGTTCTACTTCTATGCAGTTCTCATGAAAAGGGATGCAGATCTTATATATGTGATACGAGTTACAGGCATTCAAATTGCTTAGATAGGTTTAAGAAATTAAGAGTAAATGCTAGCACTTCGACTTTGTCTGGGGATTTACCTGGAATTCCTGACCAGTTTAGTGGTGTGCCTGATACTACTATCTCCCTGGTTCCACAAGACAACAATGTGCGACAAAATGATAATAGTCGCCCAAGTGAGGATCATAACGCATTGGTCGGTGCTGGTCGCGATGAAGGATCAAGGCTGCCTCCTGAAGTACAAGGAGGAGATCACAGAGAAAGTAGTCGTCTAGACAATCAGGTAGAAGGTATTGATTTAGTAGAAGTTGTGAGTACAGAGTCATTACATGGAAGGGCCGAAGTGGAAGAGACGGTTTCAGAGGATACATCAGAATCCAAGTTAAGCTTGAAATGCCCGTTGTGTCGAGGGGCCATTTTAGGTTGGGAGGTGCGCGAAGATGCCAGAAGGTATCTTAATCTGAAGAGACGCAGTTGCTGTCGAGAATCATGCTCGTATAACGGTGATTACCAAGAACTGCGGCGACATGCCAGGAGGGTTCACCCAACGGTACGGCCCACTGATGTTGATCCTTCCAGAGAGCATGCTTGGCGTCGCCTGGAGCACCAGAGGGAATATGGCGACATTGTCAGTGCCATACGATCAGCCATTCCCGGTTCTGTTGTTGTCGGTGATTACATCATTGAGAATGGGGATAGGTTCTCTGGTGGCAGAGTCAATGGTACTGGGGAGGGTGGCCGTGGACCCTGGTGGACTACCTTCTTTCTGTTCCATATGATCGGCGCCATGGAAGCCAATGGTGATCCAAGGCCTCGATCAAGGGCTTTGTCTAGGCATAGACACCTGCCAGGATCTGAAAGGAGGGCTTTATGGGGCGAGAATCTCTTGGGATTCCTAGACGATGATGACCCTGACGATGAGGATGATGATAGTGACGAGGGTGTCCATATTCTCAGCTATGGCGAGGAGACATCTTCCAATCCGAGAAGACGTCGACGCTTAACGGGGTCAAGGTCAGACGAAGATCGGATCTGACGCCTTCCTCCTCAATTGACGGTACATGTCTTTTTGTCTGGTAGTGGACCCTTTATCTTCAATTGAGGCGTGTCCTCACTAGTGGCACGGTCAATTTTATAAATTTCAGAGGCAAGCCGCTCGGTATGGTCATGGCGAATGCTGATACCCCTGGCGACGGGACAGGTTAGGAAGTTCAAATGTGCCTCTTTGTGGAAGGTTGAAACCTTCCAATCACTAGCACTACCTCCATATGGGTGGGTATATACATCTCTGGGATTGCTGTTTGTGTGTCTGCTGTGTACAATAACAAGAAAGAAAACATTGGGGGGGGGGGGGGGGGGATCGGAATTTGTAATTTATTGATGGAGTCATGGAAGGTCGTTGGTTTGTGTGGTGTATAGGAGGAGGATATGTGATTGATTGAATGTATGTATGTATGAATGTATGTATCTGGGTGGAAGAGTTAAAATTCAAGCCAGTACTCACCTTGATGGGAAGGGATAGAGAGATTGCCAATGATGGGCTCATCAAATGGGTGGTAGGCTGGGCTTCTCCTTCCATCTTTTAGTTTAACAACTGACCTGATCAAACCAAATTAAGAAGACTTAATCTGACCTCCGTCAGAAACATCTGTCATATCGTCGAAGCAGAATCACAATAATCCAGCTAAGTTGCAGAGGCTGGTCTGAGAAAGAGTCATTAAATTAAATTAATTAGTCATCCAGCTAAGCCTCTAGATAGATACAATAAATAACCCTTATGCAGTTAGTTCTTTTTTTTTTTGTTTTTTTAAATCCCCACCCACCCCACCCATGTGTTTGATGCCAAGTCACGTGTTTTTTTGCAACAAACATATAAGTCTTGATGATCAGGATTAATTGAAAAGATTTGGCAAAATGTACTTACGTCATCTATCGTACTACGTGGATTAATATCAATTTATACCTAAATTTTTGCCTACTTTTTTTAGATATTTTATATCTTTTAATGACTTAATTATAAGGCTCGTACGTCAAATATTTTAATTAATTCATGAAAGAAGACGGGCATCATGGGAAAATGAAGCGGGAGTTACACGCAGAGTGGGAGTGAGCCTGCCTGGGTGTGTCCCCCTCCCTCTTTTTTTAAAAAATGGGTGTATGAGAGAGAGAGAGAGAGAGTGCAGCCGTCTCTCTGCTTCGCTGTCTCTCCTGATTCCCTTTCTTTCCATCCTCCTCTCACACCCTCCAGAACTCTGCTCATTCCCCCCACATCCCCATCGCAATTCAATTCCGTTCAGGTTATCAACGACAAGGACTCTCCCCCAAATTTGATTCCTCTCTTGTTCCTTTCTTTATTTTTTATATTTTTTGTAGTTGTTCTTGTTCTTGTCCTTTTTTTACACTCTTCCTTTCGGATGTAGGCGTAGTGGGGTGTTGGTTCTGTGTTTTGTCTCCTTCCACGGACTCTTGCTGAGGCCTCACAGCAGTCAAACACCAACTCCCTCCTCTTCCACCATTTCCGTATTATTAAAATTATTATATAAAAGCAATTCTAATCTACGTGCATTTGCTGCAATGTTGTTGTCCCACTGCGTTTGCAGCACTACGACGTCTTTACCCCCTGATTCGTTTGTTTTCTTTCCTCCCCCAGCTGATCTGCTCCTCCTGCCGGGCACTCGCATTCTCCGGGTGATGGCGCCAGGTTAGCTCCTGGATCTTCCCTACCTTCAGATCGGATCATCTCCGTACTTGGTTGTTCTTGTCGTTGCCGACTTCCCTCCGTCCAACTATGGGGTTGCTAGGGGAAGCCGCTTCCCTCCTGCACGACGAGGACAGGGCAAGGAGGTCGGATCTCGAGGTATCTGAGGACGAGCGGAGGCGCCCCAAGTCCAAGCCTCTCAAGAAGCGGGTGGTCGTCGCGTCTAACAGGATCACCCACTCCCTGAAGAATGGCAGGACGCCGGTCTCCGACTGCCGGTATTCTTGGATCGCAGCGGAGGACGTGCGTGATGCAGCGGAGGAGGGCGCGGTCAATGAGTTCCGGCGGTCTTTGGTTGCCAGGGACCTGCTTCCTCCCCGCCACGATGATTACCACACGATGTTGAGGTAACTGAAGGTTTTGTGTCCGAGTCACGTTCGAGATGGAATAGTTGGTTGTGCTGTGTGGCAGTGCATACTTATGGGGGGGTTGCTGTTCCTTTGGATTTGGGAAACAACAATGCTGTAGGGAGAAATTCACGCCATCCGTGTGCTGTAACCATTAGATGTCTTTGAATTGCGGAAAATACGACAATTGGGTGGTTTGCAGGAAACCCTCTTACTAGTATGTTCTATGCCAGTTTATCCCCTAATGTGTTCTATGATTTTATTGTTCAATTCATCTGATGGACTCAAATGATGGTTTTAAGAGTATTGGGAAGGCTATGCTGAGGATATTCTTTTTAAGAGAAAGAGGTAGTCCTCCTCCTCCTCCACATCAAACTTACAACCATTGGAGAGGAAAATTCTGTGGAAAATCCATGCGATAGCTTTACAAGTTTCCTTGCCTGTAGCTGCAACTGCACCGTGATGCATTGTTATTTTGGTAGTTTTGGTTATGCAGTGACAAAAATTCTGTCGAGTTCGCGTTCCTCTTTCCTCTTGAGTACCAGTCAGTTGGAAGTGTTCTAGCCAGGCTGATCTCTGCTGGGCATGTAATTTTATTTCTTCAGATTTCTCAAGGCCAGGAAGTTTGACCATGACAAAGCTCTGCACATGTGGGGACAAATGATTAATTGGAGGAAAGAGGATGGAGTCGACACTATCATACAGGTAAGGTGTCATTGGCCTTTTGTGCATTCTTTATGTCAGTTCTTTCAGATGATGGTGTTTCCTAAGTGAGGAATGCTATTTATGCCAATTCATTTCAGGATTTCGTGTATGATGAATACGAGGAAGTTCGATCTTATTATCCTCATGGTTACCACGGCATAGACAAAGGAGGTCGACCTGTATATATTGAGCGTCTTGGCAAAGTCGAACCAACCAAGCTAATGGCTATAACCACGGTGGATCGGTTTCTGAGATACCACGTTCAAGGATTTGAAAAGGCCTTCGCTGAAAAGTTCCCGGCCTGTTCAATTCTAGCGAAGAGACACATCGATTCTACGACCACAATACTGGATGTGCAAGGATTGGTGATTTCCTGACCACCTCTATTGTGGACTTCCGTTGAGAATTTTTTTACTGATCTACGTGCTCATCCCTCGTTACTATTGCAGAATTTTGTGAGTTTTGGTAAGGTTGCCCATGATCTTGTGATGCGCATGCAGAAAATTGATGGGGATAACTATCCAGAGGTAACTTGATCTTGTGTGTGGTGCCCCACATTAGGTATACTGAAAAATAACCTGTTGTCACTGCAATTTGCGGCAGACATTGCATCAGTTATACATTGTGAATGCCGGCGGCGGATTTAAACTGCTATGGAACACGGCTAAGGGTTTTCTTGATCCGAGGACTACATCAAAGATACATGTATATGACCCCGTCTCCCTTTTCTTTTGTTGTCTTGGTAGCCAGTTTGTTTCATCCCTACAATGTGTTTTTCTTTGTGTGACAGGTTCTAGGTAATAAATTCCGCCATAGGCTGTTAGAGGTTATAGATTCCAGGTGATCATTATCGAATTCCGTGGGTAGTTTTATAGTATTTACCCTTGGATACTCATGCTAGGGGTGATGTGATGGAGCAGCCAACTACCAGAATTTCTTGGAGGAAGTTGTTCATGTCCAGGCGAAGGGGGATGCCTCGGATCAGAAAAAGGACCTTGGAATGATCCGGAAATAATGAAAGTGAGGCTGCAGTCGATGACTTTGGTGTTGTCTTATCATGGTTTATGTTGGCTAGGAATCCACCTGTGGCTCATGCTTCATGTCCTCTTTTCAGATGGTGCATACTGGGGAAGCGATGCACCTGAGGAAACTCGGATGTTCCTCTGAACATGATATAGGAATCGATCCACAAGCCTCTAAGGTGATGAGAGAGTCCTCTACTAGGAAATGAGATAAATTGAGATATGGGAGACTGTACTTCTCCTCTTTCTCTAAATGAGATAAATTACAGTTCTTCTGTGTCTGCAGAGTGCAGTTGGACATGTAACTAATACGGACTCACTATCTACCCCTAGGACTGGTACATCCAGTGCGATGCCACTTCCTCTGCCCCAGCATGAAGTATTCCCTATCACTTTCACTCATTGTTTCTCTCATCTCTCTGCTCATTCTGTTAACTCTGCAAGCCTCGGAAAGTTATAGGCCAATGCAAGCTAATGATGGCATTTTACACTTTTTGTGGTGCATCAGGAGATGATAGTTGATCAACTGTATCCTCCCACTCCTGAGGCAGCAGCTGCCGCTGCTGACGGAAATGAAGATAGTATTTCTTCAGGTAATGCGACTGGTAACTTTTCATCAAGGTCACTGCAGTTTGAAATACCTTTTTCGTTGCATCTCACGACATCTAATCCAAGAAAAAGTAACTGGAAAAAGCCCATGCCTTCCCTGAATCCCTAGTTAAAATGGGTTCTGTCCCACTTCAGTTGCACATGTCTCTAACTTTTGCTACAAACACCCTCAGTGATGAAGCCTTATGAGCTGAAATCTGGTCTGCGAAAAATGATTTAGTCACTTCATGAAGTGATCATCAACATATTGATCATTCAACCTGTGATGAATGTGAAACTAGAGTTGCTAGGTGATGAATAATCACAAAACTGCGAAAGCAAACGACTCCCCACTGTTTATGATATGATGTGCATCTCCATCTGGCTAATGCTAATAACTATTCCAGGAGGAAAGTGCTCGTAAAGATACCCAATATATTCTCAACTAGGAAATGAATTTGTCTTTTTCTGAAGTTTCTACTCACCATATCCGATCTCATCATCCAACAGGCCATTTAAGAGATGACAGTGCTCGGGAGTCAGGATCTTGGGATGCATGGGGCCTCTTGGTTGGTTTCATAGTCAACTTATTCGCCTACATCTCCCTCATATTAAGAAAGTTGGGCAGGTTTTTCCTGTCAAGATCTGCAGCCCTGCAGATGGAAGGAGAGAGATCTCGTGGCAGTTCATGGGTGCAAGCCACTTCACAAACGCAGTGGAAAGAAGAGAAGTTGATTCAGCCACACTGGCAAAGACTGCAGAAGTTAGAAGAGATGGTGGCTGAATTGTGTGATAAGCCTCTGCAAATTCCTTCGGAAAAGGAGGAGGCAATCAATGAGTCCTTGAACCGCATCAAATCCATAGAGTATGATCTCCAAAAGACAAAAAGGGTGAGTTCCTCTATCTGAGCATCAGATAGAAAGCAAGCTGATATCTACTAATAAAAAGAGGGCATTTCGGTGAAGTATGTCATAAGTGCTGATTCGTTGAAAAACATGAACAGGCGCTGATCGCTACCGCATCGAAACAAATAGAACTTGCTCAGACACTGGAGAGTTTGAGATATGGTCCTCAAGTAAGTTTTCACATCCCATCCCAAGAAACAAACTTTGAATTTGACTAAGGGTAGGTTTTGGTGGGTTTAACTGGCTAGATGTTTAACGGCAATCTAATGTATCCCATTGTCCTAATTAAAGTACTCAGGTCGCTTACACCTTGGGAGCTCACTCACCTTAATTATTACTCAAACAAGGGGTTGCAGGAAATGAATCATTACATATTGTAGGAATAGCTTTGTACGGAATTAGGATTAGTTAGAAAAAAATTTCGCAAACCCAAAATACCGTCTCTAAGGAGCAGTTGGGAACATACCACTCAATTTGCTAAGAAGACGTGGTTCCAATCGCACCATAGGATGAGTGGGATTTTTTCAAAGTGTGTAAAAGGCGGGGTTCCCAGCAGCACCTTTCACCACTTAGAAAAAAATCTCTCTTGATGTGTAGGGGTTAAAGACTCGGTTCCCAACCCGTCTTTGTCAAGTTGCACCCAAAGCATAGTTGGAACCACATCATTTTTATAAATTGAGTGGCGTAGTTCTCGACCGTTCTTTAGGGACGGTATTTGGAGAGTTTTGCAAACCCGAATTATATTTCATAAATTTTTTTCAAAATTAACCTTTGGTATAAAACTCCTGGAAAACCTCAAATTACTTAGCCAGAGAACCAACTAGAACAAAATCAGATTGTTTAGACGACATAATTTCTCACCTTTTTTCCCCATTTGACAATTCTGATTAGCGTTTGGTCTCTTTGTACAGCAAGGAAAAACTTGTTGGCCAAGGAATCGCAGACCTTCCGGCCAAGATTTGTGAACACAATAGCCCCGACGTCCTGGGGTTACCGTTATACTTTCTCGTTCTTACAGCACTGTAGTCATCCAGCTAATCATCGTGAAATCCAGCAAACTTGCACAGGTATCTTCAGCTCATCCTCATCAGTCAAAGTCGCTCTGCTGCATTTCCATCTCTCACCCATCTCCCTAACTTTTTCGCTGCTTTCGCGTTTCATGAACACCCAAGACAACGAGCTGACATAACAGGGTTTGACACTTGGGTTATCCTTGTCCAGCTGAGATATACGCTTGGGAGGCATACTGCTTTTACCTGTGTTTGGTTTCTGTAAATACCTAATTTACCAAGTTACATGAACCACAGGTCCTATTTTTCCCCCAACAGAAACAAGCAACTTCTTGTATGTACAATTCAATTCATACGGCGTGCAAACATTACCTGTTACGACAGGCCATATCTGTACTGCCCGTGTAGGAGCCATGACAGTAGTCACAACAAACGTATAACACCAACAACCCATTTCTCGGAAAAGAAATGTTTCAAATATAGTCTCAATGTTCAGAGGACATTCCCCATAGTAGAATATTGCAAACACCTAACAAATATGGAACAAATTCCCAAATAGCAGATCTGCAAATGCGCCATGTAGAACTATTGTAAGACTACCTAATTTCTCAAAGCCCGGGCACAAGCACGGCAACAGCCATGGCAGGGTGTCAATGCATTTAAAATGGATCTATCAAGAGTATATACAACAGGAAATCCAGGCATTCACAAAACTTTTCGAAGGTGGCCTTTTCTTCAGCCTGTAAACAATATTCGCTACCAGCTTAATTTTAAAAGGGTGGTAATGCTAATGAAGGACAAATAGATCTAAATCTAAATCTACCAGGCCAAGAAAAGCAGAGGCCTCCCTACAGAGAGAGAGAGAGAGAGAGAGAATTTAGCATAGAGAAATGTAAGAAACCTAAAAAGGAACCATAAGGGGGAGATGAGAACCTGTACAAAATTCTCTATATCCATCTCTCTCCTCCCAGGCCCTATCCTAAATGTTATAATATACATTGGTCTCAGGTGGGGGGGGGGGGGGGGGGGAAGAATGACGTCTGGTCAACATCCCCTAACTTCAGGGTGCTCGCAAAATACCAACATCATATCTCTCAATTTTGGTGCCCCGCCGCAAAGAACCAGCATCATCTGCACTCAATAGAACACACTACTTGACTTAGTTCATATCCTAGCAATGATCCTACAGCATGCAGCCAAATGCCAATTTTCTAGGTATGCAAGTAGTGCATCTGACAAATAAAACCGAAAATAGATGAAACAGTTGTGCCCTTGCAAGCAAAGTGCTTCTTGGTTAGAGCATAACAGGGGTTGGGTGTGTATATACACATCCTTACCCTTACTAAAATACAATCATGGCAATTTTGATGCCACAGGCCAACATAGGAACATTTTCCGAGGCTCACGCTGTCCATGAGCACCCGAGACTTGAACTGTTGAAATTGATATTGATGTCCATTAGTATTCAATGCTACTATAGGAATATCACCTGTACAACAAGCGCGATAAGGGCATACTGAAGGAATTTGCCACATCCAATCCCCAGTGGAATGACCAGTTTCTTGACAGTCTCATCCCACATCAGAATTTGCTTGCCTTGGACAACTATTCCCCTGGCTAGCCACCAAATGTGGCGTTTGATGGTGAGGCTGGGAATGTAACAACTGTTCTTTGGAAGGGAGCTGTTCAAGCTCAGGAACCTGTTCCACTGCATGGTATTGCTGCTGAGGTGGCGGAGTTAATGCAGAAGAATGCCTTGAATGTGTACTCTGCAGTTGCCTCTGCTCTTCCGCCAACCCAGGGCCCTGACATTGCGCAGACGGGACATCCAACTTTTGCCTCTGCCCCAATCCTTGGTTAACAGAGGAGAGCAAGTCACTCCTGGCTTGCCCAGAATACACCAGATTTCCACCGCGACCCATTTGGCTGGTTGCACTCATAATCCCTGCCTCATATATCTGTTCTGATGCTTGCCAATGATTTGGTGGGCTACCAGTAGAATCATGCGATGCCAGAGGCATCCCCTTGCTTGCACCCACCATTAAGGCATTACTAACAGGATTGGGATCTACTTTACGATCGAGTAGTGATTCAGCCAGTGGTTCGTGGGTCACTTGGTTTTGAGGAACCATCCTTGTCCCAATTGATTGGGTTAGTGGAAACTGTCTCTTGTTAGTAATCTGGGGGACCTCTAGGTGGTTAGAAGCCGAATGATGCATACTTTGTCCAGAAGGAACAGGTAAAATCTGCCCCTGAGAACTACCATCCGAGTGAGAGCGTGGTTGGTGCTGCTGATGGAACTGCTTCAAAGGAGCCGTCATATCAGAAGATGTCTGCGGTGATACCTGGGGATGGCTTAGCTGGGAAGCCAGTGGTTTCGACTGTTGTACAGTATGCACACTGGTCAGACCCTGACCTCTCATTACATCCTTTTCACCAGCAGGGCTGCCAGGAGCTAAAGTGATACCATTTATTTTGGATGACTCATTCTGGAGATTCTGATTAGTCATGGCATTGCCTCTGCCACCACCTTTTGGAACTTTAGCTGGAGCTTGAGTTAAATGCCGTTGCTGAGGATGTTGTCTCCCAGACTGTTGAAATTGTTGCTGCTGCTGCAACTGACGCTGGCGCTGCTTACCAACCTGATTACCAACACTGCTCTGAGAATTCCTGACCAGTCCAGAGGCTTGCATTGGAACCTTCGGGGTATGTGCTGAAGTCATCTGATTAATGGGAGAAGATGGGGTGAGTGGTGCCGATGGCACTGGCTTAGCTGGAGACTGCAACGGAACTTGTGTACTGCTTGGCAATGCAGATGATAATGGTAGTTGAGGGGGTGGCTGAACATGGGACACTAAGGAACCAGATTGTTGCATATAATGCTTCTGAAGCTGCCTCTCTTTTGCAAGCCGGATGGCATAGGCTTGAGCTTGTGGTCCGGTTGAATGACTGGTACCCTGAAGTTGCATATTTTGATGGCGGTTGTGAGCCGGTGATTGTTGAGGGGGAATTTGGTGTTGAGACTGAGAATGGGCCGGAAAGCTTGAGACAGGTGAAGTGGCCTGGTTTGAGAAGCCAGAAGCTACGCCATTTGATAAGGGAATACCGGGAGAGTTTCCTTGTGCAACTTGCATCTGCAGTTCAGGTGCCATCATCTGCCTCTGATGCTCCAAATTGCCCTGCTGTTGCAAATTAAGAAATTAACTATTAATAGCACAGACAATAAAGAATCAATCTACACTTAATAATGAGTGCTATAGTCCTTTTCTCAGTTGAAATACACAAATATAAACAAGGTTGTCACAAAAACTGTTCATTTATTCCTCATGGTTAATAAGCAATTGAGATGTGAAAACAAAGTTTCTGAATTGCGAGGATAAAGTTGAAACATAAAAAACAATTCTCCTCCCACCCCTGCACTTTTTCATAACGAGATGCTTAGACCAATAGCTTGAAGCAGAGCATAAGGCGTATCAGCAAAGTTTTGCAAGTAATAGCAGCAGAAGTCACAATATCCAGGTTTATCTAGCAGATAATTTCATTTTAATCTGATCACACTCCAGTAATAATCAATACCAAGAAACTATTTCCCTTAGGAAGTCGCGACCACTTCCCACTCAACATTGCCATCAAATATCAAAAAAGATATAAGAACTGAGACAGACGGAAGCCTCTGGGGAAAAAAATTACGATAACTGAACATAACAGCAACAATAGCACCAACCCTTGCTGAATACAACGTATCACGAGGTCTCATAAATGGTGTTGCTTGACTCGGATTAGATCCAATATGTAAGTTTCCGCTGCTTGACACTCCCACCAAACCAGAGGATAGCATACTGCTGGGGTTCATTGCTGGCGTACCCCCCAGCCCTTGAAAAGCTGGTCTTGACGAAGGCATACTTCTGCTTGTAGCAGTTGGAATTCCAATGTTGTTACCATTGGGAAATGCATGGATACCCCGATCATTTCCAGAAACAGGCCCAGAAACAGACAACTTAGAATGCTGGCTATTTCTATTTGATAGTGCATGGCCATGCTGCTGGCTCCTATGCTGCTCATCTGAGGGCGGAGCTGATGGTCTCTGGATATTGTATCTACCATCCCTGATAATGCAGCAAGGGAATATAGTGCCCATCCAGAAGTCGCAGAAACGGTAAACATGGGAGAAAGAACGCACAATAAAATTACATATAAAAAAAATCACCTTGATGGAGCATTTTGGGGCGCAGACGTCGGTAACAGATTTGGTGTACAGACAGGCCCACCCGAACCTGGTAGGGAGGGATATGTCCCAGAATTGGAAAGCGCAGACGCGGCTGATACTTGATTTGCCACTGCCAAGCTATTACCATGGGAACCTTGATAACCGAGCGGAAGAAGAATATCAGCATTACTGTCTTCCTCACACAAATCGAGGGGCCTTCAGAAATATGTCAGTACACCCTAGTTGTCAGTACTTCCTCATACAAAGTTGCACCATGATGAAATAGTTAAAGTGTAAAGAATCCAAACTCTCACTTACGTGAGGACGACGCCATTGAGGTTATTGGGACAAACTTGGGAAAGAGCAACAAAATGCGAATTGTGAACAGCCATTTGCTTCACGTCATGGCTCTCATTCTTCAGTTGAGGGAAAACAAATTGGTTAGCTAGATCCATTTTATATGCATGAAAACCTTCCGGCTTAGTGGAGAAAACATATATTGAAGAAAAGCACTGAAAAAATGCATCACGTAATTCTTCAATACCACAATTGGTCCAGTCAATAATATGCTGATCAAGAAAGCAAATACACTGCTAGTTATCATGTTCTTGAGAATTAACAAGCTTACTGTGTGGCAGACCCAAATGGTAAGAAAGACTACAAATAAAAATGAGCCAACAGAACCAAACAGATGTTCCACAAAAAGCAAGAGATGATTAGATGGACTAATAAAATGGACAAAAATGATAATCTACAGAAGGCATCCCGAAGTTCATGCTGGCTGGAATCAAAATAACATGAAGAAACTAATAAATAATATATTGAGCCAGATATGCAGAGCACTTTCAATAGTTTTTTCTTTTTTTTTTAGGGTGGGGGGGGGGGGGAGGTTGGGGAGACAGAACTGTAATTACAATAAAGGAATAATCATCTTAACTATTTTTGTCCAAGCAAAAATTAGAGATATACTACACAAAAAAGACAGGTCAGAGTTTAACAGCAGTTTAGTTCTAGTAATATCAGTTTTTGTTATTTAGTAATATTATAGACATATCCGAACATATAATAACAAAGCCAACATCCACAAAGAATGAAAGCAACTTCCCTACTGAAACTGAAAAGAACTTTCTGTACGCCTATTTTGATCATCTAAACATTAATTAGGCCCAAGGACACCTCCAAATACCATTCAACAAGACAATGTCATTGGATATATCCTTCCAAAATATAGTATATATCTCTAGAACCCTAACGCTGAAGATCCAAACTTTTAATAAATAGCAAAAACTAAGTCGAAGCATTGTGTTCAGGTTTTGGTCGGATGAATAATCCAAAAAGAAAAGTTAAATTGCTTTTCCTTCCTATGAATACTGGGAGACAAAATTAAAAAATTCTAAAGCCAGTAATATCCAATCTACCCATGCCTTATCATCAAAGCCAAATCTCAATCCTGAGGCCAAGTACTTCTAATTTGAATTTAATAAAAAAGCATCCAGGAACTATGGACCGGACCAGCAACACACCTGCATTTTGTTGTACCGTTGCTTTTGTCCAATTTGAATTATCTTATTAAAATGTTCTCTCATAACATCCTCTTCAACAGGGCCCTGCAAACGTTGAAATAACTGCCTCGCACTTCCCTGCAAAATATCAAAAGCTGATAAAACAAACATGACTACTTTCTCAAAACGCCAATTCAAATTCGAAAGACCTTTGGTATTCCTGGTAAAGTAGACGGATAAGGTTGCGAGGACCCTGAATCTTCAGCACTATCAGCGCCATCATTAGCAGTCTTATCCATCAGAACCTTGTGGCGTTCCTTGCATTCAGCAGACTTTCGGTAAACAAACTGCGTAAGGTAGAATAGTAGGCGTCAACTGCTTGATTCCAGGAAACACCTCTTCAGAATGCAGTAAAAAAATTAGCAATATGATGAGGTGTCTATATTTATCTATCAGTGCCCACTGCAAGCCCCATTGAAATTTTCCCAAAAAAATGTTAGTGAACACTACATGTAATCAATAATAAAAAGTAATGGAAAGCAAAAGTTCATTTGGATCTGTACAGGGTACCTTTAGCTGCAGGATGCTGTTGATTGCATCACTCACAAGCTCCCAGTTTGGACCCATGTCATGTACAAGGACAACAAGTGCCTACACAGGTCAGGCGTGGTCAGTGAAGAATCTTAAAATAAGATAATACAAGATGAAAGAGGAATAACCTGGTCTTCAAACTGTGACCAAGAACTTCCAGAGCCCAGTTGAACTGATGGAGTCTGTAGATAAACTCGTATATTAACTTCAATAGTTCAACTTAACTTGGAGTAGCAAAAATTCTACTTATACAAAGAAATTTCTAGGCAAAAGCATAACTCAAAATGAAAATGTCGTAAAGAGAAAAGGTCCATTGAAAAAGGCTGGTGCTCGAACTACCTTGAGCGTTTTTGTTTTCCTGCCACCATCACGTCCATTAAATATTTTGAGGATTTTCTTTGGGTTGGATACGCTTTGTGAAGCCATGGGAGACGGAATAGATCCAGTTGCAAAGTTGTCCAAGGAATTATCAGCTGAATGCTTCATGACCTTTGGCTTCTTGATTACAGGTTGATCATACAAGCCTTCACGTTTAGAGTTATTATATAAATATCATTTACAAACAGCACAAAGTATAAGGTAGGGTGTTGTAAAAATCAAAGCAAAAATTACCACTAGTGCCATTGGATTCAAAGTGATGATACTGCAATCTCCTCTTCGATTGGTCCCACTGCAAAGTCCAGGGAATGTTTCAAATTAACTCAATAAAAATAAGTAGTACAAAGAAAAGCATAAATCTTCACCATACACCAATAAAAGAACTAGAATGAACATTGCTTTCGCAATCCAAAAGTGTTCTAATGTCCACGAAGTGGATCTCATACATAAGAGCATATCAGTGAACAGATTCAAAGCATCAACTGGAATGATCATAGAACAAGAATAACCTGCTCAGCAAGGATTGGCGAATCCATCTGCCAACCCTGCTCAAATTGGGATCCCTGCAAACAAACAAAATAAGTGAGTTGAAATTGTGGATGCAATGAAACAAAGGATCGTGATCTGCCAAGATCAACTTCATACCGTAGACTTTTTCTTCTTCTTCTTTGTTTTAATTGATGTTTCCACCATATCATGGGATAACCTACTACAATAATTCCCAACAGAATCAACCTCCCCGCTTTTCTGCGTTCGTAATGCACTAGGTACAGTGCTCTGGTCATCCTGGAAAGAACTAGTGTCTCCACTAGAAGCATCTGTTTTAGTTGGAGCCAGAAAGCTGCTCACACTAGTAGCAGTGCCTGAAGGAAGTATAACTCGAGGCCGCGATGCAGAGCGAAACCGTTTTGTTGGTATCTGACCAACAAAATTAGCAGGCCTTTTCCCCAAGGTCTGTTGAGTCCCAATCGTGTAGCGTCCGTGTGATGAATCAGCTTCCAATTCATAAGGCCTGGCAGTAACCTTCCGCTTTTTCTGGGATAATGCTAATGACTTGCTGCCTTCAAAGGCTCCAGGCAAATAGTATGTGCCAGTTTCACCCTCGCCTTCATTGTATGCATTTTCTTGATACCCATAGTCTACATCATAAAGAACGCACTAGAGATAAATAATCTAGCAATTATAAACACTGATAAAGGAAATAGGGAATGTAATAACATACCACAAACTTCTAACATTTGTGTTTTAGGGTCTTGAATATTTCCAGTCCCCTGAAGTAAAGTAACAGTCAATATGCCAAAAAGCTAAGGAGATGCATACACAATAACAACAACAACGGTAATAAGACGGCCATAATCAGTGGCATCCATAGTGCACTCACTTCATGCTGTGACATATAAGATTCTATTAGCTTTCGGTAAGTTTCCGTTGCACCAGAGGAAATCGTGTAGAACAGTTTTTCCTGCATCATTTTAGAAAAAAATCCAATCACCATGTTGTCACAAAAATGTGAGAACCGAGTAGATCAACACAGGACAATAAATTATTATGAAATCCATATCAATCAAGTAATCTTACTTCTGTGAGGTGATCCCCCCATGACACATGCTGAGAGTCGGACTCAGATGTCACATCCACAATCTCAGGCAACTCAGCTTGAAATGAGGGAACACGAGAATTTGTCTGCCTCAAAAATCGTACTGCGTAGGATTGAAGTGGGCATTTCTTGTGACTCTGAAGTGACATGTCGTTATCACACAATTCTTGCCCCTAGTTTCATCACAAGTTCACCTTATCAGCCTGAGATTCTTTAGACAGTCCAACTTAAACAAATCAAAACCAACATGACTTATTGTCTTACATTATCATATCTACAGGAGCAAACAATTCATGTTTAGTAAAAACGCATACCGTGAATAGAGAGAGATAAACATTGGCGTTGGTGGCTGATTTTCTTTCTGATCAATAGGTTTGCGAATAAATATATAGACTTTAAAACCTTCAACATAATACGACTATTCGGTGTTAATTGGAAACAAAGAGGATAACTGGTTGGGATGGTGGCATATCAAACACACAATAATTACTGTCACAGCCAAGCAGTATATAGGTTGCGGTTTTTACTAATTGTTTTTGTGTTTTGTACACCAAAACAAAAACAAAACATTGTTCTTGGACAGTTAAAAGAATCTCTATTTGTTGGACACATGCATTACAATATGGTATCAATGTCAAATAAATTAGCTCTAGCATAGTGGAAAAAGTCATCAAAAGAGTTTTATTGAATTACCATGCAAGACAAACTCGGAATTAGGTGACAAAGCAAGTAGATGACTCATAATGAGTTAATCTCACCGTGTCAGGATCAACTTTGCCTGAAGATCCTTCGGCCTCAACATCCCTCCCCGAATCAGCAGGTTCACACCTGCGTACTTTTTCATCAGAGCTTCCATTATCCTCCACAAAATTCAAGTTATCCTCCATGGACCCCCAAAACTGCATCACATCCTTGGCCAAGGTGAATGCCACTTTCTTATGATTAATCTGCGTATTCTGCTTTTTCAACCTCAAACGTGCTGCAGAAACAGCACGGCGACACAGCTGAGAGGCAGCGGTGCTCTTCCAAAGGCGCTCCTAAAATATTTCAAAACAAGCATTATCGCAACGAAAAAGTAGTGGCAAGATATACAACCTAAAAGGGCACAATCTTGGTTTCAAAATGAGAACAAAACAACAAAGATAAAAGTCAGATAGAAAGCAGAGAACCAAGCATTCAGCAATGAACCTGAGCAAAATCATTTGCCAACCATGCCATCTCTTCCAGGACGAATTCCCAGTGAGATCGGGGGCGTTCCTCGAAAGCCACTGTGCGAATGGATAACTCAGCAATCCTCTTACGCCTGGCCTGTTGAAACATAAGGTCACAAACATCAGTTTATAAGGATATTACGAAAAGAAAGAGCAAAACAGCAAGAAAAGAAACTTACTTCAATTATCTTTGCCTCTTCCAATACAGAATCTTCATTCACTGTTGCAGCCAGTCTTGAGTGACTGTCAGCAGGTGGAACCTCACAATCAGTAACCTCAACTCTCTTAGGCGGACTACTCTTGCAACTTTCAGAGGTAGCTGACCTGGTTGGTCCTTCAGGGTTCATGTCAGGGCAAATTTCCTCATTTGTATTGGCATTATCAGCTAAAAGTTCAGTTTCTTCTCGCTTAGGCTCTACTGGGGTACGTTCCTCAATGACGGAGGTGAAGTTATCGTATGATTTATTTTCACCTTGATCTGTCATAACATTATCAATGCAACTCTGCTTCCACAACATATTATCCCCTTTACCGTCAGCTTCACCTTTCAATGTCTCATTGTTATTCTGCCCATCGGCAGTTTCACCACCAGCCACGCTCTCAATCCCAGTCAATCCTGCTTCTTCCACTCTAACAGTTTGTTGATCAATGTTCACTGGATCAGTAGGCACCTCCTCGGTAGAAAAAGCACAAGAGGATTCTGAATCTAGAGCTTTTGAATTGGCAGCCACATTGCTGTTTGAGGCTTCAAGAATTGTTGTTTCATTATTAACAACTGTTACACAAATACTTTTCAGTTGACCACTCATTTCAAGGTCTTCATTTAACGAAGGAGCAGAAGGAAGATTACAAGCATCTGCTGACACTACTGTCTCTCCACTAATACCAATTCCCTTGCAAGGCACACCATTAGAAGTTTTCTGAGTGTCAGTAAAGCATTCAGGAGGCTGTTCCATCCTCCTCATGGGATCCATCCTATCATCTGACAGGTCGGTTTTCTTAAGGGTTAAGCTGGATTCTTGACACGGACCATCTACCTCATTCCCTAAGCAAGTCTCTGGAGTAATGCTCTTGGACAAGAATCCATTGTTATTATCAGGCAATTCGGCCTGCGAAACAGAGTAGGGATTTGGTCTTTGGTCAGAAGAATCCAACGTCAAAACCCTTGAATCTTTGATAAGGGAACGATTAGGCAATGAAGTTCCATGGCTTGTGCGGGAGTTCAATAAATCTGTTGAACTTGACCGGCCACTATCCCGGTTCAATCTTGACCTATTTCTCCTGGCGTATGGTCGGAAAATGGTAGAATCTTCTGATTCTTTGGCACTGCGATTACTATCTGTTTTGACCGACTGGTCCTGATGCACAACAGAATTCTTCCTATGAAGACGCGGAGACTTTTTATCACCTTCTGGAACTTCAGTGCCCCCATCAAAACGTAAATGACTATCAGCACTGTTGTGTTCACATGCTGTGGCCACGCCCGGCCTACCACTACTCTCGATAGAATCTCCGTGAGTTGATGCAGTCAATGCCAAACTGACTTTTGCTTCGCTGGAGCGACAAAAATAAAATTGACGCCAAAGCACCTAAAGTGAGTCGTGCCTGAATATATTGAAGTACTATACTGTCAATGAAATTCAGTAACAGAGCCAAACATACCCAGGGATATGTTGCTCCTTATGTTGGTCTACGAGTGATGTGGATTGTATACTAACAGAAGCTGCATTTCCAAATTTAAAGTCTAGAGGATTTCCGCCCTAAAGAAAGAAGATATATGGGCAGGTCAGCTGTAGTAATACTGATTAAGTACAGCGATAAACAGAAAACAGTCTATATTTTTAGAAAATATGTAACAAAAAAAATAGAAACAAAAGCATACTTTCTCAAGAAACTCCAATTCTCTTCTTCTTTTGTCTCGCACATCGTACTCCTGCCTGTTTGAAAGAGGAAAAAAAATAACAAATTTGCCACTTACAGGATATAAACAAACCAGGTAATAGGGAGGATGATGTAACAACAATCAACGGAACAACGTACCTAAGCTCTGCCTGAGCCTTTTCAATTGCTGCCTGACGCGGGGAGGCCTCAATGCCAATGCCAGCTCCTCCATCAACAATTCCGCCCATGGAATCGGCTTCAGCATTTACTCTATGGCCTCCCTAACCTCCGTCCATGCATTAACATTATTTACCTATAGCCCAAAACTGAATTTGAAAACATCACCCAGGACGTAGAAAAAAAGAAAAAAAATGGTACCAAAAGGTATGTTGGCAATAAATGGATACTAATTTTTTTGAGAGCTCATCAACCTCCTTCGTTAAATAGACAACCCATGAAGCAGTGTACAAGCTCCGAAGTAAGTTAAAGATATGTCAAAATGCCAACAGTGAAATATATGTGAGCTTGATCCAATCAAGCCCAGGTCTGATTATAAGGGATGATAAAGAAAGGAAAGAAAAGGATTCAAAGGGGAGTTTTTAATGATGTATAAAAATTCTCAGAATCATGTTTCCCTTTGTGTCCTGAGTATCTCTAAACATAACATATGAGCCAACTTCAATAATATCACTGACTAAACTGCTGGTTACACCAAATAGAAGCATGCATTCCAGCATTAATTAATAAAGGGGGGAACTCAGGAATACTGTGGAGTGACAGTACAGAGACAACAACAAGAAACTCCCGACCAGATGACGTCGCTCACTTTTACTAGTCACCAGAATCCATGAAGGCGGAATCAATGTCGAAAAGACAATGATAAGAAACTGAGAAACTCCTCAAGTATAATGCAGCGTCTCATGCCTGGTGGCATGGAAATAAAACGCATCTGCAAATATCAGAAGCAACTTTCCCTCACAAAAACCTGACTCATGAGGTACTTTGCCTCTGGTGCCACTAATTAGACTATCCAAGTAGGCCAAAACTTAAGCTCCAATATTCTTAGAGAATACATCGAAACAAGAGAGAGTGCACTCGACATAAGTTTAACCACCCCAAGCAAATGCAGCTCAAATCCAAAAGCAAGAGCCACCACAAAGATTAACAAAGTGGAATTGGCGACAGCAAAACCTGAGATAAGGCAAACGACCATGAAGAAAACATTCAAGCCAACCACTCGCACTGAACAGGCAATCTCAAAACGTACTCTCCAAAAATAGTAACTTTCAACCAAGTCCCCTGCACTAAAGCGTGACCCATCAATGCCTGAAAAGGCAACCTCCCATTGGCCAAACACCTCGAACTAGGCAACAATCACCTCCAATGCATCAATGCAGGTCCCTAAGATCACACCAAGCACTTCCCATAGGCATATCCAGATCACGAAAACCTCAGAGCATGCATACACAGATGTAACCCCCCCCCCCCCTCCCCCCCCAAAAGGAACCAGCCAATCAAGCAACAATCCCGAGAGAGGACCAAGACGGGCATTTCCTCACAATGAAAGCCCCCGGGAAAATCGGGAAGAATCCGAATTCTAGGGTTTGGGTCAATTCACCTGAATCAGCGGGAGGGAAGGGCAGACGAACAAAAATTGGGAGCTAGGGCAAACAAAAAGAGTGGAGGAAAACCACGGAATGGACGGTGCCCTAATCAACCGGAGACGGTGGTGGTCGGAGCCCGTGGTCGGGGCGTCAATCTTTCTCTCTGTCTCTCTCACTCTCCTAGGGTTAGGGCAATGGAAGGGGGGAATTCGATTTCTTATAATTGACCTAAGGGAATGAAAATTGGGGGATGAAAGGGGGAAGTGGGGGGGGGTGGTGTTAATCGTAGGTTGTCGTTTTTCTTTTCGCCGGGAGGGTGACGTCGAGACAAAACAAACTGGTGGGGAGGCGGAAGTAGTACGTACGTCTCGATTCGTAAGGAAGACGACGATGATTCATTGACTGATCAACGCAGAAACACAAACTACCATCATTCTTTCATCCATCCAAGAACGAAGATGACGATGCCCCGAATTTTCTTTAATTTGTGAATTTATTTTCCTTTGTTTCTCTTTATACGTCTTCTTGATATCTGATTCCTTTAATTTTGATTCTTAGTAATACAAAATTGCACCGAACTCAGAATTCGACCCATTATTATATCGACTTTTGAAGCTAAATCATGATCCCGAGCTTCGGGCTTTTTACTTTCAAACATCGATAATCTTGTAGCAAATTAAAAGGTGGGATGTTGTGTTTACTGGGGGTAAGTCCAATCCGCAAAAAAGAAATTTAACAGAGATGGCGATCGGGAGTTGGATCAAGCACTCCGATTAGATTAGACGAGAGAGCTGGTGGGGGTGGTAACAAATGATTAAGAAAATTTTACAGCCCCGTCTAAATTCCCCACGGGCCAACAACATCCCTTGTTGGTCCGGTCCCGTCGCTGGTTCCATTCCATCTCGCGACCATCGCCCGGATCTTCAGGCGGCCTCCGTTCTCTTCCCCACCCGTCGCAAAACACTAATCTTTTGGCGTGGAAATGGATGTTTAGATAGGGGAATGAATGGCTTATTAGGAGATGGAAGTTTATTTATATTGGGCAAATGGCAGAAGTGGATAGTCCTCGACGGGACACCCCATGGGTAAGTGTGCTGAGAATTCACAGGGAATACCCATGTTAGAATCTGGGCCATCGTGCCTTGAGTTGGCTTACCTGACTGATTGTCGTGGTCAATAATATTTTATTCATAAAAAAATATTCGAGCAAATAATAAATGAAAATAAAAATCATTTAATTAATCATACATGCCATGTATAAATAAATGCGGTGGATTGCCACTTCCTAGCACAAAGCTTTAACCATAAATTGCACGTTCTAGATCTTTGTGACTACTCTGCAACTATTTTGTTGTTTCCGGCAAACGGTTCCACCCGTGGAGTCCAAGTTCTCATGATTGATGCAGGGATTCCAAAGTTAAGTTTTAGTAGTGATAGGGGTGAAGGGAATACACCTGTCTTTGATGACCACGTTTGATAATAGGGAGTTGGCCCGAACATTACTAGCATATAATAAGTTGGATTTGATGTTAACGGTTGTGGGTAGTACGACTACATGAATGGTTGTCATACATTGGATGTTTCAGTCATGTCCGAAGGCAGGTACGTTGAAGAAGGTTGGTGTGCTTATAATTCTCATTTCGCTGACGTTAAAAAGGGTTAGAATGCGAGTGGCACGTTGATCGACACCGTTGGCCCTATAAGGTGGTAAGTGCAAGATGAATGACGCCACAAGTGTAAGGTGTAACCGCCAGTTTCCTTTACAGTAATTCGGTTATTCATCATCGTCTTCACGTATGATAACTCTCTCATGAAAAATTTCACCTTGTCCCCCAATAAAGATTTGTCTGCACCTTGGGCCGGTTCATGCGGGTTGGGATAAGATGGTGCGACGGTTGGTGGGGCCATCAATGATTGCATTGCCATCACTGTGAAAGTTGTCCAACAATGTGATGTAGATTGGAGTATCGACGCCAGGATTGTCCGATGGTGAGGATCGGGACTTGAGAGATCATCGATAAAAGGGTCGCCGTTTCGGCCAAAGGGGACGTCGATGTTGACGTTGGTAGAGAATGGTTGCGTCTCCAACCGTCCTATTTCATAATTTTTTAGATAAAAGAAGTGTTAACGTCGAAAGCTCAAATTATTGTGACAAATTTTCATCGAACCTTTCGCTGCTTTTTGTTCCGGTTAATAAAAAAGGAAAAAGATAAAACCCTAACCCTCTCTTACCGGAAGAAAAGAAAAGCCAAAAAAAAAAAAGGTCACCAACTAGACGAGGGGGAGGGATGTCGGCACCGGCGGACGGCGAGGAGGACAAGAAGCCCGGCGACCAGACAGCCCACATCAACCTCAAGGTCAAGGGCCAGGTTGACTTTCCCTGCTTCATTTCACCTTATCTCACTACTCGTTGTTGTTTGGCTTGGATTTCGGTGTTTTTGACCTTTTGATTTGAGGAGAAGGTAGACGCTTGGTTTCTTCGATCCTGATTTAGGTTATACTTTTATCGGAACCATGCCTGATCGAGTCATGTAATGGTCAATGGAGTTTTCCCTTAGGGATTTCTGTTTTTGTTGTTGAACCTTTCCCAGATACTGCATCCTCTCGAGTGAGTAGAACTAGTTTTTAGTTCTCCGGTGCGTTGTGATTCATGTTCAAGCCTTCAACTGTTCGGGATATTGATTTATCACCGGTCAACAGGCCTTTGCTTGAGGTGATTTGGAGGGAGATTGATGGTTCTTGTGTGATGTTTCTGCAGTGATGGTTTGAACACCGACGTTACCGTGTGAAAAGCCTTGTTATGATTAATTGATTGATTGCCAATGGGAACTCTTGGGATTAAACCTCTCGAACTTTCCTGGATGTTATTTTTTCTTAGTTGACAAGCAACTGAAAGGTTTCTCTTTGTGAGCTTGTCGCGAGGTTGCATGGGCTTACTTCAGGTCCCTTTTCATATTGCATATTAATGCATTATTTCTTAACCTCTGCTTGTGGTTTCTGCCAGTTTCTAAGTCTAATCTTCTGTTGACTTCCATTTTCATGTATTGGTCATGGCCTTCCAATTTTCATGTGGAACTTTCATTGCTCTATCTTGTAGGATGGGAATGAGGTGTTCTTTAGGATAAAAAGAAGCACTCAACTCAAGAAACTTATGAATGCTTATTGCGATAGGCAATCCGTGGAGTTGAACTCCATTGCTTTCCTGTTTGATGGGCGCAGACTTAGGGGAGAGCAGACACCCGATGAGGTAAAAAGTGTTCACTTGCACTTGCTATGTTATGTGTGTATCATATTCTTTTTTTCTGGGAGTCTCGTTTGTCAGTATCCTTTTTCTATATGTGATCCCTGGACATTGTCTCTAAACTTAAGGGTTGTAATAGTGTAGTTATTAGGTCTCTCGGTTCAATGAATTTGAACTTTGTCTCAATTTGAAAAATCCAGTTTCCTCGTTTAAACATCACAGAGACGAGGCTCGTACACTTTGGATGAAAACCTAGTCTTGTATGATATGAATGCATCTTGTAAGGGGGGATTATTGCTTGGATTTTAAAGCTGCTTTGGTTTTTCTCTGATGATCAAGATTTAAAGGGGCTAAGGCCATATTGCATTGCTGAATAATATCTTTTGAGGAAACTGGAGTTCCTTTAGTCAACAAAGCAGTAATTTGAATTCCACCGGGGGGGGGGGGGGGTTCTTCCCTAGTGATTGTGTGTTGTTGACAACCTTGCCCGTGCATCTATATTCGATGTTCATGCTGTGTATCATGTAACCATGCAGAATAACCTGCTTCAATCATATCATGCCAGAGCTTAATTCTTATGTATCCATGTTCCAATGCATCAAGCTTTATGATTTGCTTGCCATTTTATGTCGGACCAAAGAAGCTGAAGCATTTTATCCTTGCTAATTCACGATGCAAAATTCTTGGTACAGCTTGAAATGGAAGATGGTGATGAAATAGATGCGATGCTCCACCAAACTGGCGGGCACTGAATGCCATGGCTTCCTGATGATGCAGGGTCTCAAATCTGGAAGTTCTGAAGTGCCTAGCTTTATTATTTAAGTGATTGTAGTGATGACTCTGGATTACTTAAAACGCCCTGGTCTATGTGCCTGGTAGGCTTTAGTATTGCTTTCCCAAACTACAGAGGTGTCTGTATGGTTTCTGATACGATCTGGAGCTGTGTATATTAGCCCGAATGCTTCGATTGTGCACCTTTCTCTTCGTTTGTTGCCCATTTGTTGTTTTAGAATGGCCGATGGTTGAATGGAATGGAAATCAATTTGAGTAGAGAAAGAAGAGGAAATGGATGAATGTCCTCTCTTCAGAAGCTCGGCACCTCAACTTAGATTCCTCTATCCATTAACGGAGGCTTAGTTTGACGCCGAATGGTTTCGATTAAGATGGCCACAATGCAGTGGATACTTGATGGTTCTTCGCTAACTACTTTGCCTCATGTGGCCGTACTAAGTATATACGTGTTCATCGTGTGTTTAGAGAAGAGTAACTGCATAGAGCTGGAGGGGTGACCAGAAAGCTAGCCCTCTTTGAATAAATTTAAATATTATTGTACACCTTCTTCCGTTTTGTAGTAAGTTTATGTTGTTTTTTAGAATTTTCAAAGTGACTCATTCTCTTATTTATCGTTTCCTTAATCGGTCGATTTCTAACTAGCTGTAAATCTCAAAGTTTTGAAGAATTCATATTTGGGCAACGCATAGCTCCACACTACATCGTCTAAGTAATGTCTTCCCACTTTAAAGCCCTGTTGAACACCCTAACCCTTCTCATCTATGGCTTTGGCTTCCTTGTTTCTGTGCTCCAGTTCTAAGATCTCGTGTTATTTCCAACTTACGTTTATGCAGCCTTCTCCACTCGTAGCAAGCTGCAAATGAAGATAATGGGACGACCGACCAAGCTGATAGTTCCAGCTTTTTGTGGGTTTTTCCAGCTGCATAATCGCAAAACTCAGTCTATAAAATAACGAACAAGAAAAACAGGAAAAGTATCAGCACAATTTTGAGATTCTTTCTACCTTTGGAAGTAGTAGTAGTAGTAGAAGAAGTGGCATACAGGAGGTTCTGCACGATCCCAGAAATCCAAGCTGCAACCGGAACAGTTCCCGGGGAAAATTATTTCAAGTTGACAGCATCCAGAAAAAGAATGCCGATTACGGGCTCGAAGTAAGCAATTACAACTTGTCATACCCAAGAAAGAATGCATATTTTTGTCCAGTCAAGTTGTCAATGTTTCTGGTTCTTTGCAACAGGACAAGTTGAGGAAGCATGGCTACAGCTTCCAAAGATATTGAGAAAGTCCACAAGAAACTGGGTCCATTGCATTTCTAGAGAATAAAATTTGGAGAACATGTTGAGAAAAACATAAGAACAGAGAATGCTTAGAAATGACTCTTGTGTTTCGTCGTTCCCTCCTTGGAGGTTAATTTTTCATGAATCAACAAACTCAATACAAGACAAGGGAGTGTCTTGATCCTTATCGTAGGGCCGCTGCGGATGACCTTATGTCTTCTCATGTGCCACACTACAGAAAACGAACTCCCCAAGCGACATTCACCACAAACACCTTAACTTTCTCCCATCCTTACTGCCTTTGGCCTAGAACTGTGAAGATCAGAGGGGGCGAAACACCAAATGCGGACATATAGCCATAGGAGAGATCCCAACCATATATGGGAAGAATTCTTCGAGACTAAATACGGGATGAATGCCCACCCAGTTTCCAGTTTCGGGTATGAAGCGAAGCAAAGTGGGCGAGAATTGAGAATCCGAGGGGATGGCAGAGGGATTGGCAAATGGGAGCAAGACGGACGGAGGGAGGAATACTACCAGAGCAGGAAGTTGATGATGGTGTGGATCTTGAGGAGCAACACGACGATCAACAAATGCTAAACCCAGCCTAAGAGTGGCTTTGAAATTCCTGAGATAAGTTTCGAAATCATAATTATAAAAACTTACTTAGCTTGAGTCGACTTCATTTTGTTTTAAATCGGACTTATAAAATCCGACGATTAAGCTTCCATTTTAAATAAAATTGGATTTTATAAGCCTAATCTTAAGGGCTTTATTTCATAAATGTTTTTTTTTCCTCAAAATAGGCTATTGGGGAACATTAACTCCGAGATCAAACCCGTCAAGTTTGGATCTTTCCCATTCACAATTCAATATCAAAAGGAAACGAAAATATGTCTTCTTCCGTTTACACATTTTTTTTTTAGAAAAAAAAACGTCCTTAACTTATTCGATAAATAAAAATACACGAGTAATTTACTAACAAAATGTTATTTCGAATAATTATTTAGAAAAAATTAGCTAAATTATTGTATCAATACGACTTTGTGAAAATTTTTTACATTAAATCAAAATCGTTCTCATTTTTAAGTAATTAATTTTTATAATTAAAATCGTAATAAATTTTTTCAAGAAACGAGAAATAGGAACTCCCGCAGTTCCTATGGTGATCATTTTTTTATCACCTACACACACTATGCACGTTTCGAAACTAAAAATATTCTACTACTGGCTACTTTCCAGAGTTTTTTTAACGAAAATACGCTTAGTTTTAAAAAAAATTGCGAAACACGGTCTGAATTTCGTAAAATACGATTTTACTGTCGAACGGACGCGTTTTGAAATCACGCCCCTTAAAATACAAAAATACAAAAGGGCGTGTCCATGTAAATAAACATGGGCGGGTTTATGATGCGCATGAAGACGCGTTTTACAAACCCACCTACATGCAGGGGCGAGTTTTCAAAACACGTTTTTCGAGAGGCGGGTTTTGAAACGCACCCCTCCAATAATGTTTTAGCCGTCTTACCGGGGGCGGGTTAAAATTCACCAAGAAGGACTAAATGACATACGAAAATCTAAATTAGTTGGTTAGAATTCTTTTTACAAGGAAACCCTAAATTTTATTTAAAATTAACCTTATTTCTACGGTGGATTCCGAAAATATCAATGGCGACGTTTCGTACATATAGTATAATAATAATAATAATAATAAAAAAGGATAAAATCTTTCCAAGCGTCGCGTTGAGGGAGGGGGTGGGTATCACACACTCTCTGTAGATATAAAAAAGGACGAGGCTCACTCCCTCCCCCTCCCCAACTCCCAGTTTTTTTCCCGGAATTCAGACTTTTACTGAACTGACACCGTGATTAGTCCTGTTTTAAGAAAGTCTCAAAGGAGAGTTAGTCGGTCGGATCTGATTTCCGTGGGGGAGAACCGCTTCTCATGGACCGCAGCCGCCTACGCGAGTGAGACTTCCTTCCTTCCCCTTTCTTCTTTTCCACGAGGAGGCGGTTCCTGTTCTTGCGTGGGCGTTTGTCTGTCCGTGCTTTCGGTTTCCCCGGGTACCACTGGGTCCCCTTGTAAATAAAATGCTGTCGATTTCGTGAAGGTAATGGGTTCGTGTGTTGTTTTTTTTGTCAGTTTAATCGAGTGAGGCTCTCTTATAGCTGGGTTTTGTTCTTCTGAAAATGGATATGTCAGGGGGATTTTTAATTGGAGAGGTGGCCTCCTTTTTCTGGTGTCCTCGGAATAATTTTGACTGATCAGAAGCCCCTTTGTTTACCCATCCTCTGTCGGGGAACCATCTCTGTTGTTGGCGGCGTTATTCCCATGTCATCAGCCTTTCTTTGCTGCCCTTTGAGTTGTTCCAAATTCTCCCCCCCACCCCCCCTTGTTACTCCACCCGAATCGATGAAGACTATGCCAGGGTCCCGAAAATTATTACTTATGCACTGGGCACAATGATAAGGAGTCGTTTCTTGTGTTATTTGTCTGCCCTGTCCGGCTCGTTTTATTTAGTATGATCCTATCACCCCCGTTTCATTTCTCGTGTTCTTGTTTGAGATGTGTAAGGCGTTTAGTGCTTCCAATGTTATGCTGTTCTCTTTCTATGCTATAACGTTTGCAGCAGAACATGGGATTGGCAGGAGGAAAACGGTGTTGGGATGGCTGCGGATTTCGGTACTTTGCTGTCCCATTAACTGTGAATTTGGACTTTAACCACCTCATTATTCTTGGAAATGGAAGTCCTACATTTCTCTGCGTATTGCAATTGTTAAACTCCTTGTCTGCTAAATTGGTTTCACCTTGGCAGGCACATCATGTCTGTGGAATGACGTGACTCAAAATGCGGAGGACCTGTCTTACATGTTTGATGAAACAACTCCAGTGAAGGCCTGTACTGATATGGCATACGAGGTTATGGGAAACGGTAGGATCTTCCTCCTATTTCCACCGGTGTGTGTTGTCTATTGAATGTTGCCCGCCACTTTGGCGGTAACTTTGATTTTTCTCTTGTTCCATTTCCAGGCATTGTAGGTGAGACGAGCAAGGATGTAGGAGAATTTTCATCACATCAAGTTAAAAGACGCCGGATGCTTCAGTTTGATTCTCATGCCACTGACCCGTCGCTTCAATGCGATGAATTGTCTTCTTCCTTCCTGAATTCAGTGGGATGTGTAAGCACAATATCCCCATTTCGTAATGTGTTACTCAACAAGAACCTTTTGTTGCAGCCGATCAAAAGCTTATATTTACTTTTCCTTTTGTGTTTTTTTCTTGTAAAATGTCAGGAGATTAACAATACATCAGGAGAAGTATGCTCTGAATTGTCCTCGTGGATTTCTGCGGAGACTGGTTTGTTTCCCATTGTCTCTTCCACGGATGAAAACACTGGTGCAGTGACATTGCCATTTAGGAGATCTTGTACTGATATCTTCTATATTTGCCTTCCCCTTCTGGTTTTGCTGCAGTGGATGATTTCCCGGATGGATGGCTTTCTCAGTGCCTCAATGATCCTGACATGAATTTTTCACCTGATGATGTGTATGTGAAGCTGGCAAAGATATATTACTAACTTTCATCTGATTCTTTCCTTGGTATGAAATAAAACTTTTCTTTCCTTTTCCTTGGTGTTCAGAAATAACCTCGAGTATAACGATGTTCACATTGATGTGTCAGGTATCCCTACATTTCGATAAGGTCGCATATGCTAATGTTTGTATGATCTTCTTTTCTCATATCTTAATTTTTCATGATCAAGAGTTCTGGAATGATCAACCCAACTGCAAGAATGCGAGCACTCAACCACAAGTTGTTCGAACACCACAGAAAATTTTTTTCAAAGGTCCTTTCTGTCTTCAGTCTCTTGAAGTTTTTGCAGTACCAATAATGAAGTTATTATTGCTGCATTAAAAGCGAGAAAACTAGCCTATACGACTGTGTAAATTTGTTTTTATCTTATCTGCAAGGACTTGGATTTTTGTCGAAAATGGCAATGGAAATCCAACAATGCTCATTGTATGCTATTAATTTTTGGTGGATCAGGAAGGAAATCATACATAAGGACTCCATCCAAGTTAGCTACTTCCGTTGCCTATCCATTTGCCTTCATCAAGCCTTGCGGTGTGAGAGGAGATGTTACACTTAAAGACATAAATCAACGGATACGGACACCACCCCCACCGAAGATGAAAAACAGCGCTGAAAATGCTTCCCCTTCTTATCCAACTTCGGCCTTCTCGGGGAAACCTGTTGTCGGAAAGACGAAAATCCGTATAGAAGGAGGAAAGGGAAGTATTACCATCACAAGGACCAAAGGTTAACCAAGCCATGGTCCCTTTTGTCTCCCTTTCATGGAGTTTAGAGTGGGTTGTGTTTTATCCTGTGAAATATCTGGGTCTGACTGCTATTGATTGTAGATTCTGTTTTTACCGGACGCTAACCATCACATGTCCAATTGTTGTTTGTGCTTTTGAAATACAGTGTAATGATCTGTAGCTACGATTGTACTGAAAACCGAACTTGTGCTTCTTGTGATGCGAAATATTTTGCATTTAGAATTGACTGGGCTGCTTTGTGGGAAGGGATGATAAACCTTGCTATTGCACTTACCTGCAGTGTATCATTGTGTTTATGATAAGAGGCAAAAACAAGCCTTGCTCTGCTTTAATATTTTTCAATGGAATGGGAAAGTATTTCACCCGTTTTGTGATAGCGAAATGTCGAATCAGACGAGAATGATTAGAAAAAAAAAACATGACAATTGCAGAATGAATACAACAACGCCATTAGATATCTTTTCACAATCCATTTCATTCTAGCCGAATAGCAGAATAAGCACACCAGCATGAACTGAGATCATCTCCTTAACACACCCATCGTCTAACTACAACTCTTGCCTTCTCGTCGGAGGTCTACATATGACTACATCACATTGACCCTCTAAATTAACTCGGGCAAGCAGCAGGAGGCCATACCTCATCGGTATGGTTCTCTGAATCACTTCTTCTGTGTCAAAAGATGTCAAGGACTTCCTGGATGGAGCCGTTACATATTGGACAAGTCCCCCTGCTCACCCACAGCTCCCTTGAGCACAGCCTACAGAAGGTATGCCCGCAGGGAATGAACGCTGCTCCCTTGCGTCGAACCATGCACACACAACAGTTATTGGCCTCTCCCACTCCACAGCTTTCTTCCTTTCCATCTTCCTCTAGTAATGCATATTCAGTAAACTCGAAACACACTTGTCTATCCGTCTCCTCTAGCAGATCCATCAACAACATCCTTGGTGACTGTCCACGTCTTGCCTCCTCCCTTGCCGACAAATCCCTCTCTTCTGATAGAGCCTCCAACAAGCATCGCACTGGCTGTCGAGCTGTCTCTTCCATTTGTGACACCAGAACCTGGAAGATATTTTGTGGATGTTATATAAATAGCCAATGGGGGGGGGGGGGGGAGGGGACGCTGCGAAAGGCCGCAGCAACTGAATGCATCAAACTCCAGAGAAACAAATTCATACTCGGGTTCAACCTCATTTCTTCAAAAGTCCCTTGCTCAAGTGTCCATGATGCTTTTACCATAATACTCGTTAACAAACACCTCCTCACAGAATGATAAAAAAACATCCCTCAAGTAGAACTGTCCGAAAAAGGCATTGATTCCATGGAATGTTCAAACATCAATGTCAAACCAAAAAAAAAAAAAAAGAAGGAAAATTATCCAGTCATTTATTCTTTGAAATCACTGTATACTTGGTAATTCTCAAAACAGATAAATCTCACCACAAACGTTTAAATTAAAACTTCCATTCACCTTGACCCCGTCATAAAAGAACCCGCTAAGACAAAGCAACGACTGGACATCAGTAAGTTAATGAAGAGACTATATCAAACCAATGCACAGGGTTGTAATCGCTTCTCTAAATGTACTTTTAAGTAGCTGCTTTCCTATATGCAACTAATCCAACTTACCCTCAAAAAATTCACGCACGATTCCTGTAATATGACCAATTGACTTTCAAAAATTAGATTCAGGTTGCATTTCTTGGCTTCTGCTCTATTCTTGGGAGATCAAATGAAAAAAATAGAAAGAACTCCACTAATTATTCGAGAACAATTGTGAGGATGTCAGAAGAGAAATCAACAACTAATTCTGCAGCGACCCACTGCATCTGCATTCGACACAACAGGCACTCAAGCAAAATGCAACAATACACGGCATCACACTCAGAATCAAGTAGAGAATTTGCGCTAGTTAGCAATTCTAGCTGCAACGAACTCAAGCAGGCAATCAGGTAAACCGCCGCTACTTTGGTAACACAACTCCAAGAATCTATTGTTGAAATCACCAGCTCACAAGATATCTGGCTTGATGGAAAAATCTTTAGCGGACACAATATGTTTGAACAACAATGTGGGATATTAGAATGGTCAGCGACTCACCTCCCTGGAAGAACGACCCGGAGAGAGGGTGAGCTGGCTCTCACCCACCGAGTTGGCCCTGGCAATACCATCAGGCCGATGATTTGACTCGATCAAGATCGGAACCAGCAATCCGAATGGTGTGGAACTGCGGCGTGATACAACAGGACTCCTTACCTCACCACCATGGTCATTCTCGCCTCCGAGCACAACTTGCCCATTCCCAGTCAAGATTTCCTGAGGGGTCTCAACCGAACTGAATTCACTCCGTGTATTTAACCTCCCAGCACCGGCATTGCTCTCACAACTAGTGTTACCCATATGAAACGCCTGCGTCCGAATCATCTCCTCAAACGACCTCCGGCTCTTCTCATCCTTACCGCTATACAAGTTTATGACGGAGGACGAGGACGGATGCACCTCCTCGCCTCGGAACATGTCGAGTAGAGTCCGGCTCGGGCGAGGCGCAGGTGAGCCACAAAGCTTCTCCATCGTCGTCGAATTGTCAGTGGACAGGTGACCTCGGCGAATGGCGGAGCTGATGTCGTCATCGTTGAGGAGGAGGAAGTCGCGCAGGTTGGCGGAGGCCGACGGGGACGTCTCGACCGCTGACATTGCCCTCCACCTATCCTCTAGTCGCCCGCTCGGCCGTCGAACTTAAACTGATCAAGCGGGAACGAAACAAAAAAAGCAAGTTAATCAACTACATTTACAAGGAGGAAGACAGAATATCGGCGGAGGAAGATTACAGGTAGGAGATCTGACAGGATAAAACGGAAGGGAGGAGGATGAGGCCGGCGACGGCGAAGGAGGAGACGGTTGGCGTGTCAGGGTTGGGTGATTAAATTGGTTCTTTTTGGTGGGGGTTACCTGCGTAAGTTCTCTACTTCTTACGAGCTTACGTACCATAGAGAAACCCTCCGTACAACAGATGTACCTACAAGTAATATATATCGAACTGGCCGAGAAAATGATTTCTTTCTTAAAATTTTATTTTACATTAAATATATACACGTCCCCTTTATATAGAGGGAGGAGTAAGAAACTCAAATGAAAATAGAAATCGACATATTTAATAATCTACTTAAAATTAAATGCTCTGCTTAATGATTTACTTAAATGAGATTTTCGTTACTAATATTGCATTGAATTGGATAATAAATTACCTTCAACACGCCCTCTTAATTTATGATCTTCAGGCATTCTTTGAATGTCTCGAACTTATCCGAAGATACCGCATTGGTAATAACATCTGCTGGTTGATCATGGGTATTGATGAACTCTAGAAGAATCTCCTTCTGCGAAATTATCTCTCTGATGAAATGATGAGAAGTTCTATATGCTTCGACCTTGTATGGAAAACTGGATTCTTGGTCATAACAATTACAGATTGGTTATCATAGAAGATTGTTGTTGGCTCGTTCACCTTCTGTTGTAAATCTAGAAGTAACCTTCTGAGCTAAACAACTTCTCTTGTTGCTTTATTCGCTGCGATATACTCAGCTTCTGCAGATGAGAGGGCAACAATGCTTTGCTTCTTTGAACTCCATGAAATGGGCTTTGTTCCAATGCAGAACAAGTATCCTGATGTGCTTCTACGATCATCCAGGCTTCCTGCCCAATCACTATCTACATAACCTACTAGATCATCCTTCTGCTCTTTTGTATACTTCAGTCTGACCTTCTATGTGCCTTTTAGGTAGCGTAGAACCCTTTTTGCTGCTGTGAAATGAGTTCTATTGGGGTTGCTCATGAATCTAGACATCAAACTCACAGAATGAACAATATCAGTCCGAGTGTGAGTGAGATAGATAAGAAAACCAACCATTCTTCTGTAGATCTTCGAGTCAAAGCCTTCAGTAGAATCTTCCTTTTGTAACTTCTCATTGAGTGACATTGGAGTAGAAATTGGCTTCACATTCTCCACACAAAACTTCTTCAACAGATCCGTCATGTACTTCTCTTGAGAAATGAAAATCTCTCATTTCTTTTACTTCACTTGAAATCCGAGAAAGTACTTCATCAAGCCAAGGTCTGTCATCTCAACCTCTTCCATCATGGCTTCCTTAAACTTCTGCAGCAAGCTTCTGCTGGTGCTAGTATAGATCAAGTCATCCACATAAAGACATGCTATTAGAAAATCAGGACCAACCTTCTGTATGTATAACGAAGGTTCTACTGAGCTTCGGGAGAATCCTTTCTTTTGTAGATAGGAATCAATTCTGCCATTCCACGCTTTTAGTGCTTGCTTCAAACCATATAGAGCCTTATGTAGTCTGTAGACTTTGTCTTTTATGCCTTTCATCACGAATCGTTATGGTTGCTCTACGTAGACTTCTTCTTTTAGTACTCCATTTAGAAATGCTGACTTGACATCAAGCTGGAATACTTCAAGCTCCTTCTGTGCTGCAATGGCTAGAACAACACGAATTGTCTCCACAGGAGCAAAAGTTTCTACAAAATCAACGCCGGGCTTCTGTTAATAGCCTTTTGCTACGATGCGAGCTTTATGCTTCTGCATGCTTCCATCTTCATTATACTTGGTCTTGTAGACCCATGTCAAGCCGATAGCTTCTTTTCCTTTTGGGAGATCGACCAATGACCACATGTCATTCTTCTCTATAGAAGTCATCTCCTCCTTCATGGAATTTCTCCATTTTTCTTCTCTGGTTGCCTCCTCAAAGTTTTGTGGCTCAAATGCAGCAAAAGCAAAATTAGCTTGCTCATAAATGTCAGTGAATGGTCGATACCTCCTCGGTGGTGTATCTCTAATAGGACCTTTTGCTTTTGGAATGATTTAGAGGAACTAGCTTCTGTTGTTCCAATGGGATTCTGTATTGTAACTTCTGTTACTGCTTCTGTTATTCTGATAGGGTTCTATACAGATTCTTTTGTATACCGGAACATCTGAGTCATAAAAATCTCTTCCTGCTACTTCCAATCTGCAAGTTCATCAAAGATAACATCTCTTGACAAAACTAACTTGTTAGTATTCGGATTATACAAATGACATCTCTTCGATTCATCACTATATCCGATGAAAATCAACTTCTCACATTTCTCATCAAACTTTTCTCTTCCTTGAGAAGATGTGAGTGTATATCCAATACACCCAAATACTTTGAAATGATTCACCACGGGTTTACTTCTGTGCCACGCTTCATATGGTGTCTTGTCCCTAACCGCTTTTGTAGGGGACCTATTCAGAAGGTAGGCAGATGTGTTAACAGCTTCTACTCAGAACTTGTTGGGTAGACCTTTGCCCTTTAACATGCTTCTGGCCATCTCCACTATGGTTCTGTTCTTTCTTTCTACGACTCCATTCTACTGTAGAGAATACTGCACAGTCAACTGTCTCTGTATCCCATTCTGTTGGCAATAGTCCAAGAATGGTCTTGACAAAAACTCTCATTCGCGATCTATTCTCAAGGTCTTAATCATGTATCAACTTTGATTCTCTACGAGTGCTTTGAACTTTATAAAGGTGGCAAAAGCATCTGACTTCCTCCCAAGAAAATAAAGCTAAATCATTCTAGTATAGTCATCTACGAACAACAGAAAATATCTTTTGTTACCGAGAGACGGAGTTTGAGTCGGTCCATAAATATTTGCATGAACCAGCTCGAGAGGGGCTTGAGCTCTCTCCATGATGTGTTTGGGAATGGAAGACGATAATGCTTTTCGAAGATACATTCTTCACCGACGTCACCTTCTACAGCTTGTATAGTAGGTAGTCCTACCACCATATCCTTCTACTTCAATAGAACTAGACTTTTCTTGTTCAAATGTCCATACCTGAGATGCCACAGATGAAAATCATCTATAACCTCAGTTTTGAGAACCACATTCCTGCAAGGTGTCATCTTTAACAGGAACAAATTGTTGGGCGTCATCTTAACAACCACGACCTTCTGTCCGTTATCTCACATTGACCTTGTGCAAAATCAACTTATATCCATTTTTTATCATCTGTCCCACACTTAGTAGGTTCTGTGTGATTTCTGGAGTGTAGAAGATGTCGTGCATCCTCTTATGTTGACCTTCTGCACTAAAAACTGAAACAACACATTTACCTTCTATCTTTAACTTTTTGATATCTCCAAGTTCCAATTGAGATTTGTATTTCTCATCAAGCTCCACAAAGTTGTTCTTGATCCCTGTAACATGGTGGCTACAGCCACTATCGAGGAACCATATCTCATTCATATCCTGCACGGTGTTAGATGAAGAGTAGAAAATTTTAGAAGGTTCATTTTCCTTGGAGAAATTTGCCGAGCTTCTATCATCATGCTTCTGTTCATGCTTTTACTCTTTATCTTTGTATCAGCAATCACGATCTAAATGAGTTGGAAACTTGCATCTCCTACACCGAAGATGACAATCTTTTGTGTCATGATTATTCTTTCTGCAGATGCGGCATCCTGCTTCTGCTTCTCCATGACTGCTTATGTGCTGACCTTCTGGTCGTCCTTTTGCATAGCCTCTGCCTCTACCACGAGCCATGACATTCTTCTTGTACGTGCTGACCTTCTGGTCGTCCTTCTAAATTGTTACAGAAATCCGCAGAGCCATGATATTCTTTATGACGTTCTCCTTGTACGCCTTTTGCTCATCTTCTGTGGGGTTGATGACACATTCTGCGGAAGTGTTGTCACCTTCTGGAAAAGAGATTCCTTCTGGAACTTCTTTGTAGCATTCCTCCACAAATTTCCATAAATCTTGCGAAATGAAAATGGTCTCCATTTGAGAACTCCAATAGTCGAAATGCTTACCGTCGAAGATGGGGATTTAGTTGGGAGAAAATGTAAAGAACATGTTGCCAGCGGATGCAGACATGACTTTCTACGCTCTGATACCAAATTTGTTGGGGTTATATGTGTAGGATTGGATAGGAAGGGAGAAGGTGCTAGCAGAACATAGGTTCTGTACTGCTGACGACCTTCTGTAGAATAGCGGAAACCTTCTGTTGCACCTACGAGGAACATATATTGGAGTGTTTTGACCGCGAAAATGACTTCTCTTTCTTAAAAGTTTCTCTTACATGAAATGTATACATGTCCGAGGAATATTTTAAGTGTTATACTTAATGACCCGCTTAAATGAGATTTCTATTACTAATATTATATTAAATTGGATAAATTATCTATGTTATATTTGTCAATAATAATAATTATATAATGGAATATTTCAGTAATCCAAAGGAAAGGACAAACATCTTCCTGGCGAAAAGGTCAGTCGGAGGGAGTGCGATGGAGCCATCGGTAAAGTCGACGGGGATGGCCGGGAATCATCTTCTCAATCCCATTCCCCTTTCTCTGATCATCATCCTCCTCCTCCTTCTCCTTACGACGGCCACAGCCGACGAAGATGAAGAAGTCTTCAGGGAGGAACTCCTCCTCAAGCCGTTGCCCGATCGGAAAGTTCTCTCTCACTTCCGCTTCCTCAGTACCTCCACGGCCCCCCCGGACTCCAACCACCGACACTTGTTCCCAAAATCTATTTCCCAGCTCGTACGTCCCTTACTGTGATCGAATCGACCGGTTATGGCGGCGTGTGGCTTGGGTGATTTCGATGTTTTCTCTTTTCATTGGATTCTGAATTTGATCGTGGCTGTGGGCCGTAATTAAAGTCAAAATATTGTTCGGTGGGAGCTTTAGTTTAAACTGATGGGATGGAACTTGGGGAAAGCATTTTGATAAGTTGCATTCGTCTGCCCGAGGAAACTTAAAACTGATTTGATGAATTCAACCGCCTCACCGTGATGTAGAAGGCTGAAAGAGATATTATCCAGCTTTCCTCATTAGAATTAGGAATAATATGTAGCCATATATGGAATTTAGCTGCTTTTCCATGAATTGCGTGCTTTAGATGCCTACTCTGTACGAATATATTACAACTTTAAGATTATCTCACTGCCCCCATATTGTGTCACACAGCTCACAGCAACAGCAACAGTGCTCCAACCTCTCCCTCACTATGTGCACTTTGATACATGAAAACTTTGCCCAGCAAGTCAACTTGTGGAAACTGAGAATTTCATTTCTTTATTTACTTTTTGTTACAGGCTCTAGACTTGCAATGTTTCTAGAATTACAAGGAGCATATTCTGTTCGCTTGTTTTTGGATTTGTGATTTGCAAATGGAGCTGTCCTTCACACTAACGTAAAATAAATGCTTGTGTTCTTAGAATCTTGGTGTGTTTTCTGTAGGTATAGGTCATGCGTTGATTTGAAATTTAAAACATGCTTGAGTAAGAGCTATATGCTTTCTGTATTGAGAAAATAGTTATTTACTGTGCCAAAGCTCTATGCCCATCTGGTAGAAGTTTTTGTGAAACGTAATTTACATTGAGAATTTCTGGATATCCAACATGACATAGATCATGCTTTGCTTAAACAGGTCCAGAAGTTTCATGTGATGGATATGGAGTTGTCTTTTACTCGAGGCCGGTGGAATTATGAAAACTGGGGTGGATACGAACCTTTATCAAGTAGAAATGCGAAACCTCCTGGCGTTGAGCTGTGGGCCATCTTCGATGTTCCCCATGAAGATGTTGATTCTTCTTGGAGAGGTCTTACACATAGTCTCTCAGGACTTTTTTGTTCATCAATTAACCATCTAGAACATTCTACTGCTTATTCTACACCAGAATGGGGCTTTCAACCAAGTAGTGGAAGTGTGCGCTATGGCACACTACCTCGTGAAGCAGTATGCACAGAAAATTTAACTCCATGGTTAAAGCTCCTTCCTTGTAGAGATAAAGCAGGGATATCTCTTTTGATGGACAGGCCCTCTATCTACCGAGGATTTTATCATTCTCAGAGATTGAGACTTAGAGTAGACAAGAGTGGTTCCAGTGGCACTGGCTCTATCATCAGGCTTGAACAGACATTAACCGTGGTTCTTCAGCCTAGTTATCAGAGGGCCGGTTTTGATCCCAGAATTGCTAGATTACAACCAAGCTGGTCCATGAGCTCCCTCTTTGGTAGAAAAATTAGCGGAGCATGTGTTCTTGCCAGGACTTCTAATGTGTACCTCCACCTGGAAAAGAATCTGATTGCTACACTCAAAGGCATGCAGCAAGAAAATTTTCAGGCAGAGGCTGAAAGTTCATCACTTCAAAATGCCTTTGGCAGTTCTGCATTTGAATTGTCTGATCATCCAGACGAAATCATCAAAGAAGCTAATGACTCGCAAGATGATGACTTGTCTCATATGTATAAGTTCTGTCTTGGGAGGCTTACTGTTTCCAGACCTTTTGATCTAGGCATAAGATGGAAGAAACCTGTTCTTTGGTCATGTTCAGAACTCCCTTTACGCGTCAGCAGGTTCTTGATGGGCAGTGGGAATGAGCGGGGTGCTATTGCTATTACCTTAACATCTCCTTATAAGAATGCAGAGTTCATGTTGGCGAGTGGTGCTCATGAGGCTTGTCCAGTGACCGTCAATGTTTTCCAAGTTGTCCCTTGGTACATCAAAGTTTACTACCACACTCTTCGCATAGCATTAGATGGGGAGCTTCAACCGACAGAAGATGTCTTCGAGAAGTTGCGGGTGTTGCCCTCTGAAGATAAAGTGTCACCTGGTGTTTTGGAATTGGTACTGAAATTGCCCTGTGGTTTTAAATCAGCTGCTTTGACCGTGGAGTTTGACAAGGTGGGCTCTATCGAATTCTTATCAGTAGCAAATTGCTGAAAACAAAGACAAATAGTTACCAGCCACCACCCGAAAATCTACCCGTTGTTGATTCTAGAAAGGAAGTGGTGAAAATTTGACTAGTTAATTCAGTTTGCACTAAAAGCTTTCTTTCCTTGGTACAGTAGAGTAACCATCATGATGCTCTTAGATATAAGGAAGATCCAAGTACTAAAACTTTTAGCAGAAGTAGTTATGAACTTTCTTTTGTCTGATAAAAGCATCATCTTCTGTAATATGTCTAACTTTGTGAGATGTACTCTGGTCCAGGGGTTTCTGCACATTGATGAGTACCCTCCAGATGCTAATCAGGGATTTGACATTCCTTCAGCTGTGATCACCTTTCCAAATCATGCGGGCATACAATTTGATAGTCAGAGCCCGGACAGAAACTCGTCTCTTTTCCCTGGGTTTGAGGTATTTAAATCCTTCTTTCATTTCGATTGAGCTTTCCAGATGAATTTTGAAGTGGATTCTGCTCTGTGTTGCGATTGATACGCTATTTATACTTATAGGAAAGGGTTCCTGTTCGAGCTTATACAGAAGTACTGCTGGTGCCTCTGACCACTCCCGACTTTAGTATGCCGTACAATGTAATAACCATTACATGTACTGTCTTTGCATTGTACTTTGGATCCTTGCTGAATGTGCTGCGAAGACGTGCTGGCGAGGAGGAAAGACTGCTTCAGAGCAAAGGTAACTGTTGAAAGGATTTATTTTGTGAGCACTAGATGGTCGGTACAGTTCTCCTTTCTACTGCATGTATCTGTTATTCTCGTGGGCAGTGAAACCCTAGGCACCCCCATATAAATGTAGCGTTATGACCATAGGTAGGACTTTGATCAACGAAAGTCATTCTTAGCCAGCTTAAACTTTTGCTCTTGTTTTCGAACTCATTGCCATGGACGGGAATTGAATTTCAACACAAATTACTGACAGGAATTTTGTTTCCGAACATGAACATTACACTTCGTAAGTTATTATTCTTCAACCACAATTTGTGCTTATCTTGTTCTCTAGTTGGATTTTGGAATTGATCTTAGCTTCATTTATGAAAGATGTCTGCAATATTGCTTGAGAAAATTCACATTGGTGTTTCTTCTCTTACCATCCTATGTTCTAGGGATTTGTTATTTGATAATATGGTATCCGGTCAATGACATTAAGTTCACTGGCATCATGCCCATTCCCATCCCCAGTACTCTCACTAACCAAAATGTTCATGTACCATTTATCTTGCTTATAAGAAACTACTCGTGTGAATTTCTGTCGCTTTGCTAGTTATTACTGTACCCTTTCTTGATATTCTAATTTGATTTGCAAATGCACTCTATGCCAGTGACCTCACATTCGTGTTAGAAAAAGGTTCGTAGGATAGGAAACTTTGCCTACCAAATATTATCGGTTATCCAACCTTTGGGCTAGGTATTTATTGGCCATTACACTTGCAGCTCATGTATGCTTTTGTATTTTGATCTTTTGCAGGCAAGAAATTGAGTTCATTGGCTCAACTAGTCTCTAAGATATCAGCCAAGCTCCGAGGAAGGTCAGTTGCGTCTTCACAGTCACCGGCTTCGTCATCCCCATCCTTCATCAATAAGAAGCTGGTCTTGAAGGTTGTAGTTGTTGCAGGAATTGCAGTTGCTTGGCAATTATTTTCTAACTGAAGCCACTGAGAAACAAAATCAACCATGTTGTTTGTTTTGTGTACCAACATACCCTTATTAGCGTTGTTAGATCACTAACTAGAGGCATTGTCGTCGGAACCCCCAGCTGACTCCTGAATTTTGTACTCAATTGTGAGGTATAAGACCAATTGGCGACTCCATAACCCTTTTTAACCAATGACTGGTGGCAAGTCTTTTACACTGTTCCTTCTGTGATCTTAATTCTGGAAATTTATTTTGCACATTCCCATCAGAGTTTTATCCAGGTTTAGGTAAAAACTATTACTGGTGCAATGAGATCTGTGCTCTGGTCCATTGTTGCCTCATTACTACTAGTTGGCGAGTAAATAAATGGTGTCTGTGATAGCTAGAACAAGTCACTCTTGCTTTTCGGTAAAATCCTTGGAGAAGGTTTTAATATATGCTCATGAATTAAACCAGCTCTGTTCCATATCGGACTAGCAGACCAACCAAGTCCGAGCACGGGACAGCTCGACCACTCACATTTTCTGTTCATAAAATTCCACAGGAATACTCTAGTAAGCATCCGATCGGATCTCCTCGACTTAATACTAGAGATCGATTTCATTTTCATACCGGCAAAAGTTTGGACTGATGGAGAAACTCTACAGTAATTATTACCTATTGAAATGGGTACAAACCAGGTATGTACAGGCAACAAAACGGATTAAAGGAGCCCCAACTGGAGGAGTACACGCTTGAGTGGGGAAGCTGCTATGGGGTTGTCATCTCGAACTCTCTTCATGTTTTCACCGATGACTCTGCATACATAATGAATATCCGAACTGGGTGGCTTGAGAACCTCTCTGTTATGCTGGTCTTCTGCAAAGGAAAAATGAATGGAATTCCCTGTCATTCATTCCCATGTAAGCAGAAGAGAAATGGGGACTCCATGCCCGTCTAACAGGTAGCAGGTTTGATTAGCATAAGCAAAAGCAACCACAGGAGATCCAAGAGTTAGCTTTTAGTATGCAAATTACGAAAGGAGCTACTCTGAAACCGACCTGCAACAGAAGCATCATTGATTTTTAACCTCTTGAGCAGGCTCATATCCTCCAACAAGCACTTCCTTTTTGAACAAGTTCCACCGATCTCTTTCCCCTCGCTATATGTCGAAGATGGATGAGCTGCAAAAGGCACAAGTCAGGTCTGTTTACATTACAGAGAGCAAAAACTACAAACAGATGATCACATTTGTGAAAAATTCTGCGCGAAAAGCGTGATAATTAGCCCTTTTCTCTTCCTGGTATAGACAGAACACCTTTACCTGAATTAGTCCTCCTCAACCTTTTATGCACAAAATCCCCATCCCCGAAAATCCGGCCATCAACCCCTCTATCTTCACATCCTCCTGTACAATCCGAAAACAATAACCCCAGGAATCACGAAACCCCGATCCAACATCAACCCAGAAAGAGAGAGGCTTTCTTACTCTTGCTCCCTATCCTCAGGGGCTTCCCCTCTACGACGACTGCGCGTCCGTTGTCCTCGCTCCCCGAAGGAAGCCCCTTGCTCGAGAAGTACCCAAGCAGGGCAGCCCACGTGACGGACCTCGACACGAGGTCTGGACCCCGGCTGAGGTAGTGGCCGTTGATCCTGATGGTGGAAGGGTCAAGCCCGAAGGCTCGGGACACAGCCCCAACGTCGACCTTCCCGTCCCTGCCGCTCGGGACGAGGAGCGTCAAGGACTGGGAGAGCTGGGGGCAGTAGAGGTTGAGGACCATGGCCCCGTCGGTGGTGATCGCGGGTTTGGAGGGGTATTCGGACATCCTCGTTTGGGAACGAAGATGAAAGAAGACTGAGGGGAGAAGAAGAAGAAGAAGAAGATGCGAGAAAATCATGTCAGAAGAATTAAAAGCGTGAGTGTTCGGCCTTTTTAGCGGTTTCTGGACTACTCTCGAACACGACTAATCCATTTGTGTCCGGAAAGAAAAACAGAAATACAGACACACGACTGAATCCGTTAATCTTCCAACATCAATCTGCGAAATCCTGGTATTTGTTCCTCGTTCATCTCCACGCAGACGTTGATTCCCCCACCATCCCTCGGGCCTGGCGATATCGCCACCATCCACGGCCGCAGCTCGACCGGGACGCTGCATATCGGACGTCCCCACGCGAACTCGTCCTCGTCCAGCCCCAACCTCCACAACGCCACCACCGAGAAGCTGTCCCTCCCCCAGTGCACCCCCTTGTTCACCTCCAACCAGTCTATGCACGACCTTATGTACTCGTCCGTTAGCCTCCCTATTCCTTCCTGCACCTGCCTCACCAGCTCCCCGTCGTCTGCTGCAAGAAGATCGACTACCCTCGCCCTTGCGTACCCCGGTAGGATCGCATTCCCGGCGAACCCCTTTGGGACCTCCGGGACTACCCTCTTCCTAGTATCAGTAGGGAAGAGCATGTTCGAGTACCGCTCATTCGGGATCTTTAGTCCTATGGCCCGTGCTTTCCATATCCTTGCAGCGACGACCTGGAAGACGCTGCAGTTTGCTATTTTCTTGGTGGTGAGGGCCGATCTCTTCAGACTCTCAATCCGTTTAGGTGAGAGGTATACCGAATGAGCCTGCCTAGTTGATCTTGGCAGCTTGAATGTCCTGCCGACGAACGGATCTTCGCCTTCGTCGGTCTTGGAGTGCTCGTAATGTGGGTAGCTGATCTGAAGAGGATTCCTAGCCCGAAATATGGTGCGATCACTATTTGGGACGACAACAAGATCATCTCCCCGAGTCACAGCTGCAAAGTTGGTTAAGAAATCGTGAATTGCTACCCCATCAACCGTGCAGTGGTTCAATAGCATAGCCAACGCAATGCTGCCGCAACCGAATTGAGTCAGCTGTCATCACGCCATATTCCTTGTCAGAAGCATGGACAATCGGCATTTTGAAGCTATCCTGTGAATTTTACACGTTCACATAACCTGGAATCGCAGGAGAGGAAGGTCCCCGAGGTCCTTAAGCTCTTCCCCCTCGTCGTGCAAGAATGCCGTGAGCCGCTTGAACTCAGGCTTGAGCTCACAAAGCTCGCCGAGCTCGCTCAAACGACAATCAGTCCGGGCCACGACCACCACGATCCCCGACCCATCGCACTCAATCTCCAGGCGACCGACATCATCGGCGGAAGGCACCAGTCGGCCAGCCAAGAAGTCATAAGGAACGAGGAGGGTCTCCAAGGAGTCGTGCAGGATCTCGCGGACTCTCTGGAAGGTCATCCCGTTGGGCGGGGTGTGGAAGAAGCAGACGTGCTCGTGGTGGCCCAGGAGGCTGAGGTCGATGTTGGACAGGAACAACCGACGCGGTTTGGTGTTCTTAGTCTTGGGGAACAGGACAGTTCTCTCGATCAGCCTCAGGTCCTCCATCGCCACCCAAGGACCAAAGATCTTGACTTAAAAGTTGGACACTAATCTTATACGAGGACGATTCATCCTGCTATTAAAAAAGGATTCCGGGGGAGGGAGGGAGTTACTATCTCTCCGCCATTAAAGCCCTCCTCGGTTTCCTTTTCGTTTGCTAGGATTAATGCTACAATTGCTAATATAACCAACAATCAATGACTTCAGGTGGAGTTAGGAGGTTGTCTGAAATCAATGGGATGTGAAACATAAACAACTTATTTATCCAGAGAAATGTAAAAAAAGTCTAATAAGGAAAAAGGAAGGATGGTAAGGTAATAATGGTCAAGCCATTGACCGAGTTAATTATGTTGACATTTAATGTGGGTGAAGTGAAGGTCAAACTCCTTCTTGGTCTTCCCGTGTGGATATAATATTCAGAATCCCGGAACCCAAAATGGGATTAAGACCATTTCCTTCTTACATAAAGCCTTGGCAGTTTTGGTACTTAACCCTCCTCTCCCTCTTCATATACTTACCAGCAATCAATCATTCTCGATTCCCTAAGGCACCCGGAGGTCGAGGCCCTTCCCTCCTATCTCCGTGCTCTCTGTCGGCCGAGTGCTGTTTGTTTCCTTCCTTAAGCTGAAAGCATTTGCGGCCGATCCCCCTGATGGCGGCGGTGAGTACTTCTTCCTCGACATGGCTTCTTCGTCCTTTGAGGTTCATGGATTAGAACTCACTAGTTCGGCTCGGTTGTTGTGGTCGTTTGCAGCAACGTCCGCACGTGCCGCAGTTTGGCAAATGGGACAGCGCTCAGAACACAGCGTACACGGTCTACTTTGATCAGGCGCGCAAGGGACGTACTGGTGGCAGGGTAATCAACCCGAACGACCCCGAGGAGAACCCCGATTTACTGCCGAGAAACGCAGCGGCCCCTGAGGTTCGAGCCCCTGCGCCCGCACCCCCGGCGCCTCGCCGGGAGAGGCCGATCCAACCAGTGAAGGATGACACAGGGGGGATGAACAGGTCCAACGAAGCAAGGGGGCACCGGGTGGCAGCAAGGGGACGAGGGGGAAGTGCCGGCTCGGAGGTCAGCATCGAGAGGTCGCCGATGCACCCCCGGGCGAAAGCCCCTTCCAGGGTCGGGGGAGGAGTTGGAGTCGGAGTCGGAGTCGGAGTCGGAGTCGGGTTAGAGTCTCCATCATGGGAGGAACGGAAGAAGGGTCATACACGGGCTCAGGAGACCCCGGAACGTCGTACATCGGGTACGGGGGCGGCAGTGCCAAGGTTTGGGGAGTGGGACGTGAAGGACCCGTCGGCGGGGGAGGGTTTCACGGAGGTCTTCAACATGGTGAGGGCGGAGAGGGAGAGTCAACCTTCGGATACTCCATGCCGCGACGCTAGCAACAACAACAACGCTAGGATCCGTCAGTCTCCTTACGCACGAAGGCCGGCCGCCAACGACTCCCAGAAGGTTAAAATCCCCCTCCTCATTTCCATTATTTTATTATCGAATGATTTATTTTTTTTAGTACAAACAGTGAGTCATCCATGATTAGGAGGACATGGTCAAGTTGTCAAGAGGTTATATTATATCTATTTAAATATTAAAAAAAAATACACAAATGTGCCCCCCCCTCATTTGAATAGGTCAGCATCATCATCATCATCTTTTGTTTGTTGTTGTCCTTTTTGCTTAAAATGTTCAAAAAATTTATGCAGACTTGTTGCTTCCCGTGGTGTGGTTGAGTTTGAAGGCGGCACGTCAACAAGGAAGGGGAGGAGTATCTCTACCTACCATGTATGTTTCCGATGGATTTGGAGGGGGGAAAGGAGGAATTCTAGATGTTGTATTTGTCTTTTTTTTTTCTTTTGTTTACCATTTCATTCTTCAATTATCTTTTTTTTTTTTATGTTTCGGAGCACGTCTGCAAAAAAGCTTCATAAGAAAAAAATGTTTGATAGGCAGCTGATATCCCCCTCCTCCCCCCACGCCAATACAATGAACGTTTGAATGAATGCGACGTCTCACCATATTATGATAAATTTCAGTATTTTGTTATTTGTTCATATAGCTGCTGCAGCACCATATGATTTACCAAAATTTTTGTTTCTTGTCGGGACATTCAATTTTGGTGGGGAACGGCAAAATTAAAGGCCAGAATCAATTCAATTTGGTTTGATCCTTCTATATAAAAATATTAAAAAAAATTAATATAAGATATAAATTAAACGTGAAATTATTTTATTTAATTAAATCACATTTTTTTTAAATAAAATATTTATGATATAATATCTTAATAAATATTAAATATTCATTTTATATCCTTTATAAAATATAAATCAACTCGAATAAATCAATATTCGATATTGGTCTAAATTTTATTTTCGATATTTCAAAATAAATTCATAATTCAATTAATTCTAATTCTAAAATAATAAAATGATTAATTTTAGTATCCATAAAAATAATCCATAATATAATGTGTGTGTCGATGTGTTATGCGTGCGGCCTTAGGTCATATACACGAAGGTAGTGTAAATTCATACACAAACTAAGGTAACTCGTCTAGTAACAGTTTTAGGTCACCCAACGTGTCAGGATAATAATCTTAAATGATAATCAACCATGAACCGATTACTGTGTAATTTAATCGCTTCATCTAACCGACATCCTAATTAATTCGGTGCAAAATACATCATCACCTTTTACTTGATTACCAAAATATAATATACTCATTTGCTCCCAATGACCATGAATTTTAGAGTCACCAATATCTCTATCAAGTGACCTATATGTCAACTCTCTGATGCGATTAATCTTATATTGACTCAACACTATACTCTTTACGCTTCGTCACAGACCCATCAATAATATTACTCGCAATCCAGTTAAAGATTGTTTTTAATGACGTCAAAGCACGAAAATTCCACGCATAGAATAAATGAAGGTCTCAAGTCAAAAGATCAGTTACACTCGTTCATAAAGAGGATTGATCAATGACGTTTAATATGTGATATGTCTTAAACGGGTCGTGTCCAGTAATCCAAATCTCAGTCACCCTAATGTATAACTTGGATATACTCTCCCTCGGTCTATCTTGACCTCGATTATACTCAGCGATGTTCAAGATATCTATGTCCCCTCTAAACATGATCCGATCATAAACTATTTCAGATTAATATACTCATTAGTTTGTGGGATTTTATCATTAATAATTTTACGTGTAAAATAATTAATGACAAATACTCGCCTTTATAATTATTGACATATAAGTGCACACACCAATATGTAGTTCATTTTATTTGACGAGATGATGCCGGACATGTGGTCCGTAGAAGCCCGGTTAGTTCTTCGCTAGTGTTGGAGAAAACGGCCATTTCCTCACGTTGGTAGTCGTCCTACGTTCTTTTTTCTATCGTCGTGAGAGAAATCTCCGAACTAAGTCTATATTATATGTTTCGAACGTCTAGAATGAGGGATTAGAGAGTTGAAATTTTGGGAAACTGGTTCTTCGATTTGTATGATTAGATCAGTCAGAAAACGTATGGAAGATCAGCGATTTTTGTCGCCGCTGTTGTTGTGAGTTGTGTACTTGATATTCGTGACTGTAAATAGTTGAGCTATCAGGGTGATCACCGAACTGTGTTTTCACTCCTGAGGATTACCCGTATATATATGCGGCGTCAAGTTTTACTTTTTCGTAGTTTGGTTTACAGCCTAAGTTACTTGCTCACGAAAATAGTCGAGCCGGGAGAGGATTTATCTGTCGCTGGGTGGTCGTTCTACCTTTACTAGTCGGGAAACGCTTCTGGACGGAACAAACTATAGAACACATATCATCACGGAATGGGAAGAACTTTTATTCTGAAAGCATTTACCAACACTGCTAAGTGCAGGGGAATTAGGTAAACGGGAAGTAAATATCCGCCACATTATCAGGCTGTCTCCTGCCTATAATGCCGGTCTCAATCACGTACCAACGACAATATGTTGGGCATCGATAGATATCCCTATAGTGATCATAAATGTCGAACACACCCTTGAAATCCCCAACGCTAAATCCACAGTAGAAGAGCGTGTGGCCCAGTATATGTGAATGGAACTTGAACTCGTACATTTGGCCCGGTCCGAAGGTGTGTTGTCCAAGATCGTCGTCCTTGGATTTGCAGTGGACCACGAAGCTCTCGCCGCCAGAGACGTTGTGGTAGATCTGGACATGCCTCCTCTGGAAAGGGGTGGTGATTCCCGTGGTACCAGGTGGGATTGCTGGCATCGTCCAGGGGAGGGAAACCAACATGAAGGCCAAGAAGATTATGAAGGTGGTCAAGGTATCCATGATCCTTGTCGGGTATGCCCTGACTGTAGATGGAAAAAAGTGTAGGTTTAACTTGTGTGGCAAGAGAGAGATTACACTCGTGTCAAATAGTAGTAGTAAATCAACAACCCTTGGTTTCTTCTTTTTTCTCTTTGTTAAATGGATGTATTGAAAATATAAAAAATCCATAATATAAGCAAATCTGGCATTTAATGCTGCCTCGGTGAAAAGATAAATGGAATATTCGTTTTGATTTTAATGACTATGGAGATCTCTTCCCCATCTGCTATGCTTCATAGTCCAATTTTATAACCCAAAAATCATGTAATGTTTTCCTAAACGCGACTCATTTTACTACCCCATGTGTTATCTCTTCGGTTTGCTTAGACTTATCTCTTCAGTACTGCCTGACGAAATCCGACGGACCTTGCAATAACCCACAAACCGTGGAGAATGTATGTTACCGAGGCTAGACGAGTTTGCCTCAAACTCGTAACAGAGCAGAGGCTTGAGCTCGAAATCTCGGGGCCATTGTCACAAACTCCAACCACCGAGGCATCCCCTTAATCGTGATTTGCTTGGTTTATCTGTATAGGACGTGAATTCTTGTTCTGTTTTTGCGACATGAAAGAAAAAATAAAGTTTATAAAACTACAGCTCTGCCATCACGGAACTTCGACATTGAAGACAATATCTCAGCACAGCGCTGCGTGAACGGACAAGATTGAGGAGGTTTTGGGACTGAGATTTGTGATGGCAACTGAGAAGGAATCAATCCCTGTATATCCAACGATGGTGTGATGCAGTTGGTTTATTCTCCTTTATTAAAGAACCAGTCAGATTACATTGTGGAGGTTTCATTTAAAGTGATAATAAATGTCTTCGACATCGTCCTCCCTGTAACCTTGTACGCCAGTCCCAACTACGTACCACTTGCAGAATTCGGGACACCTCTTTATGTCCCTCTTGTTTTTGAAGACGTCGAATACTCCCCCGATGCTACCGACCCTGAAGGAGCAGTAAAAGAGAGTAGTGCCGAAGAAATTCGAATGGAACTTGAACTGGTACAATTGTCCTTGCCCGACATTATGGACCCCAAGATCGTCGTCCGCTGACTTGCAGTGGACGGTGAAGCTTTGGCCGTCCGTCATGTTGTTGAAGATTAGGACGTGCCTCGTCAAGAAAGCGGGGACGACGACACGGCTGCTGGTGGTGCCTACGGAGATTGTGGATGCTAGGATCAAATGTAGGATCAGTCGCATGGTCTTATAGGGCCCCATGGTTTTCTTCAGTTTGTTTGCTTGCTTGTCCGGAGTAACAATTAGCAAACACTTGTATATTTATAAGCCTTTTTCAAGTAATTGTTTTTAAATTTATTTTTTTTGAAAGAATCATTTTATAGGAATAAAAGAACGGAAAACTATTCTTTTTTTAAATTGAAATTTGGTGAAACATATTCTCAAAATTTTGAAAAGCTGAGGCTTTTTATTAGATTAATGTCAATTTAATTTATTATTTTGTTTACGTTCTTTATATTAACTAAATGGCAATTTAGACTTGTCTGTCTGTCTGTCTCTCTCTCTCTCTCTATATATATATATAGGATGAGTTAATGCATAATTATAATTTGGAAATCATAAAAAGTATCATAATGCATTAAAAAGGTAATGTGAACAGCCCGCTTGCAAAATCCCGAATGGAAAAGCGATGAATATTAACAAACCCCTCCTTGGATTTCTCATTCATCCCAGGGGGCGCCTTCATCTCAATCCCAGAGACCTTTTCAAAGTATAGCCCAAGCACAATACAAAAGCTACACCGGCATGTCGACCCAGTATTGACCTCTAACGAAGCTGCGAATCCGAAAAGGTTTTGAGAGAGTTACTTCTCCCATGTCCTGGTCATTGGTAATATTAGTGCTGATAGAAGGTGATTCGGGGCTTACCTCTTGATGTAGTAGTAGCAGAAGTCGACCAAGATGAAGGACTGCACGACCTCGGCCAAGAATAACGCGAAGAACCAGAAGTACCCGCTCCCGATCAAGAAAAAGTAGCCTCCCCGCGTCTCGTACGTCTAGTCACGAGCATTTCATATCTCGTTAGTCATGGCATGCAATATTAAGCAGAGTTTTCTCCAATGCAGAGGACAATGTGTTTGTAACGGCAGCGGTGATCATCGAAATTGATGGGACCCAAACACTGATAACCGATTAACTAATGATGAATTCTAAAGGCAAACCTGAATAATCCAGTAAGCCCACGCGAAAAATCTCGCCATGCCCAGTGCAAACACGTACTTTGCCGTGAAGGGTTCTATCATCTGAAATGACATTCAAAGGAGATGAGACGCCACGACCACTGTCCTAATGCATGCTATATAAGTAGAAATAGTCAAATGGGAAAGGTTGTATTTGGACCTTCATCCTCTGCATAAGTCGGAGCTGTGGCAGCACGGACAAGGCCTCTACGTAGATACAAAATGCAAACGTGGGTCCAGCAAGGAGGAAGGTACGAATAGGGGGGTGAACAAGCAAAGAAAGGATTGCACAAGGCACAAGCTGAAAAGAGAAACTAGCGAATGTCACTCGAAGCGTAACTCCTCGGCATTAAGATGATCCTGGCTAGGCATCACTCGGCTTACATTAAAGAATATCATATAATTGAAAATTTGCCCATCAACTACTAAGTAAGTCTACCATTCGTTTAAGTCCTAGCGTATGCAAGAAGGGCAAACTTTTCCTTATATTAATAGCAAAAGAAGAAAAACTCGAGCAATATCGAATGTTGCTATTTACTCTATCCATGGACAAGGACTCAGGACCATCAACTTATTACCTGAGTCTACATTTTAACATGGTCCAACAACCTACAGAAAGGGCAAGTCAACCATTCCTACCGTACTTTGCTAACTATACCTCCCAACTAGATGAGAACTAGGAACTTTGGCGAATCTATTGCTAGAGCGTGACAAAGTCAAACGAGTAGGCAAGCATCGCCAATATACAGGGGGCTCTTGATAAGCAAGGATGCAGAGAGAGTAGACTTATCCAGTCGAATCAACGTTCGCAGTCGACACAATGCAAGAGCTTAATTAATCAAGGGTCTAATTTGGGCTCAAATCGATGATTGAGAACACTAAGAGGACTATATTCATGGCGGGTAAGTTTTTCCAGGCGAATGCGCCAATCAATCTTAATTTGGAAGCGAGGATGCTTACCACATAGTAAATAGGGAGGGTGTCCATGTCTTTGGAGTAGCTGGACTTGAGCTTCCGGCGCATCATGTATATAACCCAACCAGTCGTTAAAAGGGTAAGGAGATCCAACATCGTGTGGATGTTCTTCTCGAGGTTGATGCTACAGATTAACCTCGCGACCAGGAAGATCGCGGTGAGTTCCTGGGTCTTGATAGATAAACCTAAATGTGTGAACAAAGCACGAAAGGGGAATCGCCCATAAGATTCGGCAAAACAATGATATTGCCAAATGGGAACCAACAGAAGTCAGGTAATTTTTATCTTGAAAATGACATGATCGAATCTCAATCCAACTGCGAAATCACAATACAAGATGCACCTCGTGTAAGCTACCGATCAACTTAATCGTGATAATTATCTCAATATTTTTATATAATAACATCATGTCCAAACTTCAAAACAATCAGAAAACGTAGATTCTCCTCCCACATCGAAAGACAAAAAAGTGGTTATCTCTTGACCAAGTAAAAGTAACAAATGATAATCTTTTAGTGTGAATTTTACCAGAGCATGATTTCTGGTACATGAGCTTGCGGATGAGAACGAGAATGCCAGCAGCATGGCAGGACTCGGATAGGAGGTAGAAGTGAGAAGATTTCTTAACCGTAAACTTCATGACGACGATGATCACGAGCGAGGCAAGGAATCCCGCCACGACCTTCGCCCTCATTGATAGGCCCTTGGCCCATCTGAGCAGGGCGTTCAAGGACTTGGGAGAGCTCTTCAACGTCTCCTTGTTCCCCATCTAAACACACGCGCTGCAGACCCTGAACTCCTTTTCTCTGGTTTTTGTGATCAATGACAGGTTTGAAGAAGAAGAAGAAGAACGGGGTGGGTGGGGGGGATTTGAGCGTTTTAGTGAGTGAATGAATGAATGAATGGGATTAGACAGATTATGCGAATGACAGAAGAGGAGGAATAAAAATATGGTAACTAGTAATTACTCTTTTCTTTTTCCTATTTCTCTTTATACGTTATATTTTTTATTACATATTTCATCCCATCTGATACCTTAAAATACCTTCAAAAACTTAAATAAAAAGATTATAGTCTTCCTTTTTCTTCTTGGGCTGGGATTATTTATTGACAAAATCTCTTCGGATGGGATGGATATTATTTACTTTAAGAAGATGGATTCTCTAATTATTTCTGGGCAAAAATATTTGAAAAAAAGAAGAAGAAGAAAAAAGGGACATCCTTTTCGTGAATGGGAACTTAATGAGGGGACCAAGAACCTTGTTTTATGTTTATGGTGGGGATTGAGAGTTGGGTAGAATTTGGGATTTCTATCTGCCTTTTGTATGGCAAGTTAATTAATTAGGGAAAAAGAAGAATCGGGGACAAAAGTGTAGACTTCCCTTTTTCTCTTTGATCCTTGAGAACTTTTTACTCAGTGAGAGATCCTTTGGTTGCTTTGTCAGGTTAGTGTTATTGGCTCTCTCGTTATGTAACTGTTACATAAAAAGATTGATTACGGTAATTCCTATCCCAAAATCGAACTCGTGGTTAAATATTTTTTAACGCGAACACCGTCAAAGGTACATTCACGGTTGGTCGTTCCTAGGGTAGAAATTACCAAACAGTTCACGAAGAGATATCATCCGTCCATCTCTGCCCCTAACTTTGTATAAACTATGGTCGTTCCTAGTTTAACACCATCCATTTCTGCCCCTTACTCTGTATAAACTTTTGAATCTTCCTTTCATATTCTTTACATATCATCGCCATCGTCACTCGTAGAGTCGGCTCGGCAGCCGAGGACATACCAGTGCTTCCAGTGGAGTCGCCTTGGGCAAGTTAATCCCCAGACCTTCTGTCATGTCCACAACCTCCGACGTTCTCCCTATTTCAAAACCCTGCAGCAGCCTGCCAAGGGTCAGGTGCCCAACCTGCAGTGCAAGCATGGATCCTGGGCATGACCGCCTTCCTGAACCGAAGGGAACATACTCGTAGTGCTGCCCTGAAGTGTCCGTACTGGAGTGGGTTGTCATGAACCTGTCGGGCTCGAAGATTTCAGGGTCCGACCATACGCTAGGGTCCCTGTGGAGCTTCCACAAGTTGACGATTATCCTGGTGCCTTTCGGGATCCAATAACCATTCACAACACAGTCTTCTGTCGCTTCATGTGGCACCCCCGTTGGACCTATGTATTGATAAAAGGAAATAATTATTTGAGCACGAGTCAGATCAGGGAATACATGGATGCCGAACTGGCATAAAGTGTAAACAGGATGCTCGCTTGCCTGGAGGATAAAGCCGCAATGATTCTTTGATGATGGCTTGGAGGTAAGGCAGATTCTGCAAGTCCTTTTCTTCCACCCATCTTTCCCTCCCAACCACAGCATCTAGCTCCTCTTGGGCTCGCCGTAAAGCATGCTCGTGGTTCAACAGAAGAGATAAGGTCCATGTCAAGTTCAGAGCGGTCGTGTCTGATCCGGCAACTATGATTGTCTGCGGAACAACATATACAACTCATCTCATCCCTAATTGATGTGGAATAATATCCTAACGATAAACAGATCTTAACTCAATCTTTCAATTAAACAAACAATCGAGATTGGGCCCAGAGGGGGATCTATCATATCATGCTAACTGATGCTAGCATGGCGATGGGAAGTGTTAAATGAACCTACCGTGATCGTCCCCTTGATGACGTTCTCAGGAGGATGTCCGTACACAGGGTTCTCCCCAAGCACCGAAAGCATAACATCTATGAAATCGCTGTTATCCGAATCCTTCCCCCCTCTCGCTTTTCTCGCCGCTTTATGCTCTTCGACCCATTTATCGACTATACAATCCAGCTCCCAAGCTACCTTCTTCATCCTTCGTATAGTCCCCATGTGATCAGTCCATCCCATGAACGGCACGAAGTCGGAAACCGCTGGAAGGCCTGATATGTACATGTAATTCTTGATCACCTGTCTCAGGTGGCTCCCCTCTTCCCCCAATTCAGCTCCAACGAAGTACCTCCTACCTGAGATCATCCTTAGTATGATGTTGAGGCTCAGATGCTCGAGCAACTCGCTCAATACCACCCGGACAGATTGTTCGCCTCTCTTGCCCTTACACATCCCATACAGACCCCCAATGAAGTACTCCACCTCCTCGGACCTAACGTGCTTCAGGATCTCCAACCTACGACCACCAAGGAGCTCGACCATGGTCATCTTCCTTATCTCTCGCCAGAAGGGTCCATAGGGGAGGAAACCAAATGCAGCGTAGTCGTAGCCCAGGTGGATGCCTGCCCGGCACCTGGGGCGAGACGCGAGGGCCTTGTCGTGGGTGGTGAAGCAGTCCCTCACCAGGTCAGGGTCGCTTATGATGACGGTCGGGTAGACCCCGAGGAGGATACGGAAGATAGGGGAGTTGACGGAATCGGATAAGGAAGCTAGGATCTTACAAAATGGTGTCTGCCCCCCAAGGAGATGGAGGTGGCCTATGACGGGCCATGCTCCCGGAACCTCCGGGACAGTCTTGGGGGCCGCCCTGCTACCGGAAGAAGGTGGCGGTTTCGTTCGTAGGATAAGCAGGGCCGCAGAGAGGACGGCCGAGGCCAGGAGGACGAAGATCATCATCACCATGATATTTGAGTGTTTTGCTGAATGTTGTGTTCAGATGAATAATTGGACTTGGTCAAAGGGGGGAAAGAACCCTTCGCCATTATATGTATGATTGAGGATCCTTTCTTATCTTAAAGTCTTCGGTCGTTGGTCAATCATCTTCTGTCACGACTTTGACATCTACATTTATTTATATATTTATTTTGTACGATCACTTACGAGAATTGTTGTCTTTGGTGGTTTCATTTTAACTACCCTTTCACAAAAAATGTTATTCGTAAACGTAACACGTCCTTTTATTTGGCCTGGGAAACATCATCATGAGGAGCATGATATTTATGTTATGCATAATGCCAGATTTTGGAAAGTCGGGAGGCGGCTAACATCTCGTGTATGTACTACACACTAACACATTGTTTAAAACATTTGTACGACAGAGTGCTTTCAGTTTCGTATATTTTGAAGTCCTGTTTCGTAACAGGACGTTGGGTTTCGTACTTTTCGTGCAAATGTATAAGCTTTTATGAAATAACGTTAATGGACTCTATCAATTTTATGAAAGCTGTTGGTGTCCGAGAATGACCCACTCAAGTATCTCTTCGACAAGCCAATACTAGTAGAAACGATCTCTAAGCCGACCGCACACACCTTTGTTCATAATGCACGATGTTCATGTATCTACACTCGCCAAAGGAAGGACACTAAGTTAGCTCATGTAACTTATTCCGATACAGAAAGTATTAAAATTGGATTAATACTCCCTTGATATCATTTCGCTATTATGTCTTTGTCCGATGGAATCGAAAGATTAATGAAGTCTACACTTGCCATGTACTGTTGTATAAGGTTGCTAGTGTACCTATCAAACAGATGACGAGAAAATAAGTGAGTTCATACGACTTGTTTCTTTTAGAGTAGAAACAATGTTTGCTCATGTAACTTTGTTTTTTTGCAACAAAGGTGAAGAAGGATTTTGGTACTTCCCTTTTATGTTTCGCCACTGCATCTTTGTCCGCAGGAATCGAATGATTGATGAAGTCTACTCTTGCCATGTATTGTTGTATAAGGCTGCTCGTGTACCTATCAAATAGATGACGAGAAAACAAGTGAGTTCGTGCGACTTAATTTTTTTAGAGTAGAAACGATGTTTGCTCATGTAACTTCATTTTTTTGCAAGAAAGGTGAAGTAGAGTTTTGGTACTTCCCTTTTATGTTTCGCTAGTGCACCTTTATCCTCAGGAATCGAAGGATTGACGAAGTATACTCTTGCCATGTACTGTCGTATAAGGCTGCTCGTGTACCTATCAAATAGATGACAAGAAAACAAGTGAGTTCGTGGGACTTGTTTATTTTAGAGTAGAAACGATGTTTGCTTATGTAACTTCGTTTTTTGCAAGAAAGGTGAAGTAGAGTTTTGATACTTCCCTTTTATGTTTCGCTAGTGTATCTTTGTCCGTATGAATCAAATGATTGACGAAACTGCAACAAGTCTTTGGCTTGAATCTTTGCCACCCTACCACCCTCGCCTTTGTCATAGGAGCCAAGTACCATTCATGTGAGGAGCTGTTGTACCTGCCCACGAGACAAAGGACGTAAGGCGAAATAAACTCATGTAATTTCGCTTAGATTTTGATGAGGAGCGTAGTGATAATGTAATTCTCCCTTTTCATATAAGTTGTCGGCGTCTTTGCCCCAATTGACTCCTTGGGGACATAAAGGAATTTCGATGATGGAGATCGTTTCGATGTTCTGGCTTGAAACTTTGACACCTTTTAGGTGTAGTATGTCGGAGAACATCTGCGTTGATTGCTATGTGGTAGGTCTTCTCTATCCATCTTCGTTAGGTTGGTTGCTTTTCCGAAAAAAGCGTGCTTAACGACGAATGACCCTTCATAGTTCGGAGCGAATTTTCCCCTAAGATCTCTGACGTTCGGTAGGGTCCGCTTGAGAACAAGGTCACATGGCTTGTATCTGATCGGCCTGACCTTCTTGTTAAAAGCCCAGGACATGCCCTGTTGATGGCATTGCATATGACGGGTGGTAGTGAATCGTTTCTCGTCTATGAAGTCGAGGTGGGCAAGCTGATGGTTGGCCTTCTCTTCTTTTGATCATGTTGCTTTGGGACGAGATTCTGAAAGTCGGTAGTTTGACTTATGCTGGAATAACTACTTGGGTGCCGTAGACGAGCTCGAAGGGAGTTGCCCCAGTCGAGGTACGTATCGTCGTCTGGTAGGCAAGTAAGGCGAAAGGGAGTTTCTCGTGCCAGTCGCAACACGTAATTGCTGTTTTCTAAAGGATCTTCTTTAGGTTCTTGTTTGCAGCTTTGACTGCACCGTTCATTTGTGAACGGTACGGTGAAGGGTTAAAATGCTTTATCCGGAACTCCTTACAGAGGGAGTCCATTAGTTTGCTGTTGAAGTTGGCGCCGTTGTCTGTGACCAGTAGTTCTGGAATTCCGTATCAGGCGATGATGTTCGTCTACATAAATCGCACAATGTTGTTTGCCGTAACTTCTTTGAAAGATTGGGCTTCGAACCATTTAGTGAAGTAGTCGATGGCGACTAGGAGAAATTTATGTCCGTTGGATGCCATGAGATTGATCGGTCCAATTACATCTATGCCTCGCATTGAGAACGACTATAGTTCGAAGAGTGGGTAAAGTCTTGTTGGGAGCATATGCACTTTGTCGTTGTAAATCTGATACTTGTGACAGATTTTGACGTATTTAATGCAATCGGCCTCCATTGTGAGCCAACAATAGCCCTGATGCATTATCTTCTGGGTGAGACCGTATTCATTCATGTGTGGTCCGCAAACACCTTCATGTACTTCAATAATAAGGGCTCTAGCTTCTTGTTCATTGACGCACCGCATGATGGTTGTTGTGAATGATTTCTTGCATAAAGTGTCACCATCAAGAAAGTAGCCTCTTGTTATCATTCGGATGAATTTATGTTCTTTTCCGGTGCTACTTTGGGGAAATTCGCCTTACTATAAGTAAGCTTTGATGTCAGCAAACCAAGGTGGAGAGTCTCCAGGTTGACTTTGCTCAATGTACATGCAGCTCGGGTCATCAGTAATGTTGATACGGAGAGGCTCAATGTCTATTTCTCCAGCTAGCGGAATCATTGATGCAAGTACGGTAAGCGCGTCATCGAATTAGTTATCCGTTCGTGGGAGATAGTTGAATTCTATGTCAGTGAACTGTCGGACTAGCATTTGTAAATAGTCTTAATATGGGATAAGCTTTGGATCTCGAGTGCGTCATGCTCCATTTGTTTGGGAAATAATGAGTGTCGAATCTCCATGAACATTAAGGAGCTTAACTCCTATGTCGAGTAAGGTAACGTATGAAATAGTGAAAATGTTTCGTAACGGGCCGTTGAACTACGTAAACCCTTCGTATAAATGTACAGACTTTACGAAATAATCCTTAATGGGCTTAGTAAATTATACGAATCCAAAACAATGAATAGTTAGTAGTATACAAAACAATGGCCTTGTTTCGTAAAGATTGTTAAATGAATTTTGTAAAAATATGCAGATTTTTATGAAGCCGGTAGATCCTCCAAATTGACCATTAATGAAATGCAGGTGGTGGACATATTTCTTTTGAGATTTTTAGACGAATCGATAAATTTTAGTTAACTTTCGACAAGCATTTAAATTTTCTTAAACATCTATTTAACATGACATTTCAAAATTAATTTTTACCTTCATTAAGCATGATTAATGGTTTTTTTAGCATTTGTCAAATTAATAAAATTTAATTGCAATTAATTTTTCTTAATCATTTTTTTTACAGCCATCTCCCTAAATTATTCTCTTAAGTCACGATTAGATTATTTAATTGCATGTTAATTTCATTGTAGCGTGACATGTCATTGCAACATTTGGGGTCATTGCAACATTTGGGGCCAGTTAATAATTTTGGGTTCTCTTATTCATTTTTGGATCGATTTGAAGGGGCATACTGAAATTCAAAATCTAGTTCTTAAAATTCTTCATTTGATTCTGAACGAACATGATGGGCATGATAGATTTAGCAGAGAGAGCCTCTGGGGGGTCGAGGACCTCCATTTTTCTCCGGGGAATCTCGAACCAAATGACGGAGGAGCCAAAGCTTGCCTCCCGCCGCTACCCAAACCTCTTCCGAAAACAAAGCCCCTCTGTCCCTTCACTTTTTTGCAACCAGAAAACAACCCACACCTTGTTTCAGCACCATTTGTGCTCCAAAGTAGCCACGCCGGACATACGCACCTTCAAAAGTCTCTCGACCTCAAGCGTTGATTTCCTCACAAGGCAGCAGATCGCATCAAAGATGCGGCTCCACCTTCATTCAGCTCCAATCCGATAACTAGTTGGCACTTTCCATTCCACCGCGGTGGCCGTCTTCGGTCCCGGTCACCAGATTCAGCTAACCATCCTATTGTCGCAGCACCCCCTTGTTCCCACTGAAAAACCCCCCTGCCGGTTACTCCTCCAAATGGTGGCCCAGGTTTGCGTCAGCAGGAGGGTAGTTCTCCCGCCCTTCTCCAACTCGCATCGACAGTGAGTTCCAGGCATCCCAACCTCACGCTCCATCGACGAGCTCCCGATCTGAAGCTTCAGCCCCATTCCAGCGACGACAACGACAACCCAATTATTCCTATTCAACCCTCCCTTCACTCCAGCATCAACCTGTTCAACCGCAATAATGAACTGACTTCAGCGGCAGCCGACCTCCCGGGCTCTAATAGCATGACAACTAGGGCTCCCCTCGAGGCCATCATTCTTGGACAACCTCTCCGATTAACCAGAGATGGAGTCAAGGCCTCTGCTCTTCAACCAAGAATGCAAGGCACACTTTCATAGCATCAGCTTTCCACCCGCTCTCAACCGTGACAGTGAACTCCTTGCACAACCGGCAACCTTCCGAATTCTAGTTTCCTGGAATACACAGTGACAGTCACAAGCGGCTTCCTCCCGGCACCCCACCTCAACCGGAGCGACAATAGTTTGTCCCAATGGAACAGACGGCTCTGGATCCATCCTGATAAGATCTGAGGCGACTCACAACTCCTGTCAACTCCAATTTGGCCAAGGATCAGAGCATACACAATACTCTAATACCATGTTAGAAATCGTGTCGGGGTTACTTATTCACCTAAAAGCTAGCAATTAGGTGAAGGGTCTCAACCCTATCTATGCATCGGCTCAGGCCTTTCTCTATCCGGTGTGGGATTATTTTCCAACACCTTCCTATAATCCCACATCGTATCTTTGTCCGGGGGTCGGGCGCCCTCGTTCGGAATCTTTCTCCGACATGACGAATGTGGCTCTGATACCATGTTAGAAATCGTGTCGGGGTTACCTTTAACCTAAAAGCTAGGAATTAGGTGAAGCGTCCCAACCCTATATATGCTTTGGCCCAGGCCTTTGGCTATCCGGTGTGTGACTATTTCCCAACAGGAAGTACCAGATAACTTTTATATTATTACCTATCATATTTATATACAAGGATCATTAACTTCCCACTAACTAGGAATTAAACTTTCCACTAACTAAGAATATGTGATGCCACTAATCCACTAACAAAACATTGAAAACATGCAACGAATTAATTCTCACAATTCACCCCCTAATTTCGTTGCACCTTGACAACTCCAAGCTTCTACCTCATCTCGACGAATTTCACACGTCCGAGTGCCTTGGTGAGGATATCGTGCTTGTTGGTTCCAATATGATCTATCTTCATCCTTCCATCATTGATGCATTCACGAATGAAATGATATTTTGTGTCAATGTACTTACTCCTGTTATGGTTCGCCGGGTTCATGCTCAACGCAATTGCCGACTTGTTGTCCAACGGTAATTTTACTTGAACGGAGCATCTGTCGTTAGCTCTCCCAGGAGACGACTCAGCCACACCCCTTGACAACACGCCGCCGCTGCCACGATGTACTTCGCCTCGCAAGATGAGAGTACTACAACATTTTGCTTCCTGTGAAGTCCATGAGACAAGACAAGAGTTGAGGAAGAATGCGACGCCGGTGGTACTCTTTCGATCATCAATATCGCTAGCAAAGTCTCTGTCACGAAGTTAATGATTGCGAGTTGTAATCAGTACGCCTTCCTGTAGCCGCAGCCATATCCAATGGTACCTTTTAGGTACCGGAGTATGTCTCTCACCGCAACCCAATGTTTTGCTCTTGGATTTTCCATGTACCTGCTGACCATACCCACCAAATAAACGAGATCAGGCCTTGTGTTGACGAGGTAACGCAAGCTGCCAACAATACTCCTGTATCTCGTGGCATCCACGACCTCCCCTCCTTTATTCTTACTCAACTTCAGTCGGTTCTCCATGGGAGTTTGACATGGATTTCATTCGCTCATCCCTCGTACTTCTAGGATTTTAGTCCAACACCCGTAAAACATTGATAAGAGATCGGCCCAACTCCCGGATCGGGTCCAACGCCCGTTAATCAAAAGCAAGCTTTTTGGACAATTGCCACTATTTTCGAATGTTTAGAATGTAAGAGTTAGTAAATAGTAATTCCCGAACACATTCTGGTTTTTTCCGACTTAAATCATTTTCAAAATTAAGTCGGTGGCGACTCCGTATAGTTCATCTACTTGTTTTTATGGAGCCATTTTGGATGGGTAACGGCGATACAAGCCACTCCCGAATCCTCCCAAAACCTCTCGAATGAGGCCTTAGCGCGGTTCTTTCACCTCTCACCTCCGTTGAAGTGGAGATACCCGTGAAACACTCCGCAGGCTCATTTAGGAACCAAGGGAGGGCCCAACCCAATTTCCTTCTGCAGCGTTCGACGATTGAGTCATGAAGCCGATCGGATTGTGCCTTAGAGGAGCGGGCCCGGATCGTCGGGTTGTCCTAACCGCCACGCGTATGCTAGGCCCGAGGACGTACGTACAAAGCCCATCGATATAATTTTTTTTTTTTATAAAAATGTATGAAATGATTTTTTAATTTACGAAATTTGGACGGTAGATTTCCTTAATTAACGGGGATTTTTACCGTAAAATCCTTCTTCTGAAGCAGTGGCATGCTGCTGAACAACAGAATCCTGCGGTTAAAGTCAAATACCTTTGCCAGTCCCTCGAGGTAATCTACATTCCACGGTGGGAGCACGGCGTCCGATTCCTCAATTGGAAGCCGCCTGTCAAAATGTCCACGTCAAATAAGAATCAAGAGGAAGAAGAGCAACAACTACTGTCATGGGAATCAGGAGGAAGAAGAGTTGCAGCAGCTAATGTCGGATTTACCAGGCAAGTCAATGAAGAGTGACGTGGTGCAAACTCGTGCATTTCTGGAAGCAAATGCCAACAGAATAAATGAATTTAGTGTCTTCCAACCTTTGGATGCAACAGCTATACTAAATCTGGTCCATCCATTGTTTTATTTGTCTTGTGAGTTGTTCTAAGGTTGTTGAGGGGAAAGGACGGGATATCCGTAATAGAAGGAAAAACGAGAATCAGGAGGTTTGGGTGGGGCATCGGTGGAGCCGGTAGTCAGGATTACAGTGGAGAAGTCTCCAATAGACGAACACATGTTAATGTACTCTGTTGTATGTTGTGATTGATTTCTACGAATCTACTTTGTCTGAGTTGTGATCTTCCATAGTTCAAGTGGTATCTGAGCATTGTCTTTGTTCTGTGTTGCAACAACGATGTCTGATGAGGTTGAGGGAGACTTACCAGATGGACTTTGATCTTGCTGTACTTGAATAGTATGACTACATACATAAATAAGGTCTCACCAATCATGTTGTTTGATCTCTGCAATCATCATAGTAGACAAAACTACATTTTAATCAGATCCAGGCGTGCAAATCGATTCTCAGGAAAGTCTCAAAGCTCTTTTAATCGGTTCATATGATAAGCTCCACTCTCCGCCCAAATAAGCAGTGACACCAGAGGTGTATCTGGATACAGAAACCATCAAGAATCGCTTGATCAGTCTCAAGTCCAATTTCCACGAGACACGATATTCTAACAATGTAAAATCCATAGTAAACTACTGATATGTTATATAATAGACAAGTCAGCAACTATAGCCTCTAGTGAAAGCAGTTAGTTAGTCAAACACATGTTTAGCTTGTGTCAGAGTCGTGCTCGTTGCTCTTCCTCGGATTGTAAAAACTAAAACGGATCCCCTCCACCAGCATGGACGTGTAATCTCCTCCTTTACTACATCTGCAATTCTTGTCATAGGTTGAGACATACAGAAACTAAATACGGAACCAGTTAGCACAAATTAGTCAATCTTGTACTGCCTCCTCCTCATCCACCACTCACCAAGCCAAACAACAGGTTAACCCTCACCAACCGTGAAATTCCCTGTGATCGTATCCCCTGCTAACTCACTCCTATGCAATCATTCTGATAAGGAATCATAAGCCGTGCAGCATAACACCCCGAGTTCAAAGGCAAGATTCATTCACTAGAATCCAAAGCAAGAGATGACCCAAGAAACATATTATTTGCCAAATGAAATGGATTAGAAAGCTCACTTCATTATGTTGTAACATGAACAACTTTCATTGGTCCTTACAAACACCAAGTCTTCAAAAAGCAGCAGCCAAAATTCACAAACAAAGGCCTCTCAATCTTCTGTTTAAATGAGATAGTGTAGACACCCCAAATTCTCCAACATTCCAGTCGAGATAAATCGAAATGGGTGACTGGGAGTACTGCTGTTTGAGTTGCTTCACGGGTGGAGGATGGTGCAACAATGTCACTACTTGTCTCGCACAGGGGGACACCCGATTAGACTCTTCAAAGCATAGGGCAATGGAGCTCGTCTTTTCGAGGATACTGAGCAACATACAAAGTTTCAACCCGTATTTTTATGACTGGAACATAATCAAAGTTAGATATTGTGATGAGTCTTCATTCACCGGAGGTGCGGAAACTGTCAATCCAGCAACGAAACTTCATTTCCGAGGAGGACGGATTTTCATTGCCATCGTTGAGGACCTACTTACAAAAGGAATGGAGCACGCTCGAAACGCAATTCTTCCTGTTTGTTCGGCTGGTGGACTGACGGCCATCGTGAACTGTGATAAATTCCATAGTCTCTGGCCACACAACACTAAAGTTAAACATTTGGGGGATGCCGGATTCTTCATCAAAGCCAAGGACGTCCCTGGGAACCAACACACTGAGGCTTTCCACGCAGAAGTCGTCGCAACTCATGGATCAGCCAAGAATCTACCAGCATCTTGCACCTCCGGAATGAAACCGGATCTGGTTTCCAAAACATCCCATACTCCGAATTCACTAGTACGACAAACCCAAGTGGAGTGCACGTGACAGCGGTCTGCCCAAATTTCTTAATAGGTGTGCCACTCCCCAAATGCACAGCTAAAAGAAGAAGGATCATCATCCAATTCATACCTCAACGCAAGAGCTACTCCTAGGATCATCATCCCCTTTGAAGAGGCCCTTTCACAGCTAGTGGGCAACTTGCGGGAGAAACTACATGGATAGGGGATCGCTTCCTGCGTCTCACAGCTTTCAAAATGATAATGGGGAATCACTCCGCCCAAGGCGCCATCACTTCACCGCGAGAAGATAAGAGAGGGAAATTCCCTCGTTGAGTGGGAGACAGGGAGGATCTCCTTCTCCTTCAATTTTTTTCCGATCAACAACCTGAGGCCGGAATCCAACTTCGCCAGCCTCCTTCGCCCATTGTCTCGGAGCCGCCATTAAGCAAGGTTGAACGGAAAAGCTCCTGCACAATCGGCAGCATCGATAATGACAGTCGCGACCCCTACAGCGGCAGCTCGAGCACGGCCACCCCATTCCCCCAAGACAACTCCAAAGCAGCCACGGAGATGAGAGTCAGGCTTCACTTGCGACGGACTTTATCAACCTCCCCGTCACGCACCCCTACCCCGACAATTATCAGACTCAGTGGCGACTCTCCCTGATCCGGATGGTCGAACCTCACTTCCACTACAATCATCAACGGCACAACCAAGGTCGAACTAAAAGAAGAGATCTGGCTGAAGATACCAAGGTCGGGCACACCTGCCTTCTCCTCCCTTGGTGGGGTGACCTCCTCCTTCTGCCTAAGGCACAGACCAGCACCGAAGAACCTTCTACCATCAAAGCCAACCCCTCGACGACGGCGAACCATTAGCCTGGATTTTAACAACAAACCAACAACAAGAAGCTCCTCCTTCCCATCGCGGAAGACCACCCCCCGAGGCCAACTCCTCGGCGACAGCAACAATCGATAACCCCTTCAATAATACGTGGCTCCACAACAACAGCTCCTGACGAACTACGGAAACCCACGCCCAGACTTAGCCAATCCCCATTTCCATCCCTCGTCGCCAGACCCGGCCACCTTACCCCATGTCAAGTGGCGCCTTCAATCACCTCACACCGGCTCGGTTAGGGAGTGACGACGCCACCCTTTCTTCGGCAGCTGTACAACCCAAGACCAGGGGGGCGCCCTTTCGTTACTCAGCCCCGATTCGGTGACGGGAACCCCACTCCCTCCTCTCCTCCTTCACCCGCCATAGTCTGCCCACCTCGCTCCAAGGCGTACCTGCGGACGCCGGCGCCAGATCCGACCGTCAAGATCCAGCGTCGACACCTTCGATTCCCGACTCCCGGTGAGCTTCGGCTGCATTCTCCCACCACCTCCTCTCGGCGTCCCCAAGGCGGACGTTCTCTTTGGCTCCTAAAACCACCACGCCCCTAGTCTCCTCAAACCTTACCCGCACCCGGCAGCCACCATCGGCTCAGCCCCCACCTGGCTCCTCGACGCCCTCGCCCCTGGGACAGAAGGTAAGTCTTCTTTTCCATTTAATTGTTTTGGAGTTAATCTCCACATTTCGTTCTTGTTTCATATAATTATTATTATGATCTTTCTTATTGTTAGTGGTGATTGTCTATTCTCTGTCAATGTGCGTTCACTTGCATTTTTTTTTCTTTTTTACAATGACATTGTTCAAAGCTGCTTGCAAAATGTTATCTTGGATGTTTAATTCGTTAGATTAAATTGAATGTCGTTTTTCTATTTCTAATTCACATAGTCCGACTTATCCGTAACCATTTAATTAAAATTCTAATTTTAACTTAAATAATTATCATTTCTAATCTCTAGTAAAAATGTTCAATTTTAATTAGTACCATAATGCGATCTTCATTGTCCATGTGATTTGCGTAGTTTCAAATACATTGATGGTTTGTGTAATTTCGGTTTCACTTAGCATTTTACCATTACTTTGACTTCAGTCTCGGTGCATGTTCCCTAATCATGTCTTTTGTCTATTTTCTACTTTGTTTTGCATGTGAAAGACGAATAGCTGCAGAACATGTTCAAAGGACAAACATTTAATCGGGCAACTCCCGATGGATCGTATTTCCTTATCCTCTTCCACGAGGAATACAATCAAATTACACGTGGACGGATTAAAGAAAATCAAGGTTCGACTTAATCATCTCAAAGGTAAGTAATGCCTTATTATGTCAGTTTGGTTAAATTTACATCAATTTAATCGTTACTCCTGGACGTATATTATTGTCCCATCATCTTCTTTATTTTGCATGTAAAAACAACGAGAATTGACTACAAAGGAATATTACCTCCCAACATCAACAGGGTGCAAAATGCCCCATTTAACTCAAACCATTTCAAACGGTAAGTCATGCCTTACTGTTTCGGTTCCGTTAAATTTACGTCAATTTAACCGTTATTAAAGGCTTTGCACATCTCTTCCCTTTCCTTGTTTTACATGTAAAACAACGAGGAAATCATTACCAAGGAACGTCATCTTTCGACGTCACGGAAGATCAAAATCAACGGGTCACATAACGCCCGGTGAGTAAACATTTTTACTCACCAGTTAATTCCAGATATTCAATATATTTTGGAATTTTTCTGAATCTCGTTTTCCTGTGGTGTTTTGATTTTGCATGAAAAATCAACCGAGCTTCATGGAATCCCGACAAAAGCGGCATTTTGAAGACAGAAAGCTCCAAGGCACTAGCTTCGAAGTAAAGCGGCATCAACCATCATATCAGGTACATGAGGGAAGTGCGGGCTTCCCGTCTTTTCTTTATTTCCACATGTAACGGGTCGTGAGCCCAAGTGCATAGGCTCATGATCACCGCCCTTCCCCGCTCCCTTTGATCTCAATAATTGGTTGTGATTGTTCGCATGCCTTAGGCCCGTAGGTTTATCGTCGCGTGCTGTTTGCTAAGTACACATGAGGTTGAGCCCGAAAGGCTCGAATCGGGTCCAACGCCTGTAAAACAGTGACATGAGTCCGGAGTCATGCCCGGATCGGGTCCAACCCCCGTTAATCAAAAGCCAAACTCTTTTGGAGCAAACGCCACCTCTCTTCGCATGCTTAAGAGTGTAAGGACTAGTAAGTAGAAATCCCCGAACTAGCTGTTTTTCCGACTTAACAGTTTTAAAATAAAAAGTTGGTGGCGACTCCGTAATAGCTTACCTAGGTTAAGCAATAACATGCTTTACAAACGGAGCCATTTTGGATGGGTAACGGCGACACGAGCCGCTTCCTGGATCCTCCCCGAAAATCCCAAGTGAGGTCTCACGCAGCCCTTCGCCCGTCGCCTCAAAGGACTGGAGACGGTCGGCGAAGTATCCCGCAGATCCGCTCGGGAAACAAGGGAGGATTCAACCCGGTGCCCTTCCGCAGCGTCCGATGCTCGAGTCGCGACGCCGACCGGATTGGGCCTCGGGGAGCGGGCCCGGATTCTCGTGCCGCCGAAGCCGCAGCGCGCGTGCTACGCCGGAGGGCGCGCGTACAGATAGAACAACGTCTGACGATTCATCCCCAACTCAATTGGATTCCCTCAAAAAACACACCCCCCAAATTTCAAGAACAGACCCACATCTAGCATTCATCTCCGTCTTAAAAAGAGACGGTCAACCCAACACACCGCCTTTCTTTCTCCCATCAAGACAATTAGAAAGAAACCAAAACAAAAGACAAAAATCACCCAAGCTTTTCAGAAAGCGTGTTACTAATCCAGGAACACTGATTCACGGACTTACTTCTACTCGGGCAACAGGCGGAGGATAAAGTAATACCTGTACAGGCAAACCTCATCGTGGTGGTTGTTGTCTGCAGCCGGGGCGGGCTATCCTTAGGGCGGTCTCATCGTGTTGGAACACCGAGAGATTCAACCCGAAGTCGAGGGCGACATGGAAAAGCTGGCGCTGGTTCTGGAGGATCCCGGTCAAGTACCTCCCGGTGGTGGACAGGGGAAGTAACGGGGCGTTAAGTCTGGGATGGCCGTGGCTCACCCTGGCCGCGACAACCGAAGCAGACCTCCTCCGGGAACAGGACTTGAGCTTGACAACAGGGAATGAAGGAAAATCCATGTGGACTCTCTTGAGGAGGAAAATCTGTCTGCCGCCTGGATATGCTTCTACCGATAAATTGTGTTCTTTTCCTCAGAAAATGTTACAGAGGTTGTTGGTTATGTTGAAGTAAACCAAGCGCCAAGTGAACCGACTTCAACAGCTGCTAAGATGATTTAATTGTCATCTAATCTAATGAATGAACAGCATTAGTTGGCATCAACAACTAAAATAACAACGCATCACAATGACGAGGAAATTTTCATACTGCCTGAGAGAGGTAGAAAATATGAAGATAAATAAATAAATCTGGAAAAAATTTTAAGATTTGGGTGGAAGGACTAGGAAAGGAAAATCGCGATGTGGACTTGGAATTCTCGAATGAAGGGAGAAAGTAACCAGTCCATGCATTTGCAACCCCCATTACCCATTTCTATATATGGATATGTTCTTTTCCTTTTCATAAGTATAATATTTAGGTCCCACGTCTATTTCTGGAATCAACTTCATTTACATTTTGCTTCCATGCCTTCTAATAACAAGCAATGGTCCGTTCTGGACAGCCTTTGGAACATCGCACTGCATCGATAGTGGCCTGAAGTTTCTGAATGTACTCAACAACCACTCTGTCTCATGGGATGTTATCATTTCCTTCGCTTCATGTTTTCTCACCGAAAACTAGCTTACTTCCAAAGTTGTGACGGCAACCATTTCTATTCTCCTACATTGGGATGTTCCCTCGATCTCGGAAGACCCGCACACCGTAATATGAAGCAAATCTAGGCAGGAACCCTTCGGGACCAACCTTTCGTTTGAACTTCAAGATCTGGATTGTCACAATTGGAGACCTCTCATATTATTGTTTTTTTTTGCGAAATCTCAGGGCTACTGTCATATAAGTATTCTCTTCTGGTAGAGTGGATTCTAATACTCTTCGCTGTTCTGAGAAGAGTGAGTTCAAACCTTCACTTCGCAGTAAGAAGCTCTTGAACTTGTTTTCATAGCTCCCATACTTCTTGTTCAAGGAGAGTTACACTAGCCTTTCCCCCCCACACCATGACAGAATTTATTTGCCGTATCAAGGTCGTGCTATTATACCAAGTTCTTCACCCTCGGTTGGATGGATGGAGGGGATATAATGAACGGATGGTTGTTACAATAAGAACTAGGGGAACTCCAGTACTTAACGGCACCACCTCTGTAAACCTCGGGGGGAAGCTAAGCAAGAAAGGACGAATACGTGCATCACAATTGATCGAAATCATCGCTTAGATCAATCCGCACCCCCGAAATCTTACTAGCTCACAAGAGATTACAGAAAATGGGAAAAGAAACTCCCGAAGAGTAACTACTCGTTATTCAGAAATGTGCAAGACAAATTGAACGATCACAGATGCTCGGGATGGATAATTGGAGCTGGATATTTGCTGGATTGAGGTCGTGGTTGGGAGGATCTCGGGATGGAGAAAAACTCGGAAAGGAGGGCGAAAAAAAACACAAGGCTAAGGTCAAGAGGATAAGAACTCATTCACTCACCTTCACATGGTTCAATGTTATTACTCATGAATGCAATCCCAACCAACCTCTGACACCACATCCCCATAAATGATCCATAAGAATATCAACCAATCCTCCCATCATCTTCCCCTTAAACTCAGTCACCCTCGCCCTTTTGGCTCCTCTCTGACACCATGGAACGTGTTTCAAAACACGTTCGTATCCATTAAATGAATGTCACCCCTTCCCTTCACAAATGCTCTGTTGCTTGCTAAACCCCCTCTTACCACAACCAACCTCGCGACTGCATTTCGATCCTAACCCAGATTTTGTTTAGCTTTCACTTTCTCTTGTTTGGAAAGCATGAGTTGGAAGAGTTCCGCCAACCGGGTCATCAAGGAGATAGAGTCCAGCAAGCCGGCTGGGAATGGTATCATGATCGGGGGATTGAGCCCCCTCAGTGAGACCATATGGAAGGAGACCACCGACACGGAGTTCGTCGGGGACGTTTCGGCCCGGCTCACGTGGAAGGATCTCACTGTGATCGTCACCCTAGGCAACGGAGAGACCCAGAATGTGCTCGAGGGGCTCACTGGGTATGCCGAGCCGGGGACGCTGACTGCGCTCATGGGTCCGTCGGGATCTGGGAAGTCTACGCTCCTGGATGCCCTGTCGGAGCGGCTCGCGGCCAATGCGTTCATGTCAGGGTCCATCCTGCTCAACGGCCACAAGACCAAGCTCTCCTTTGGAACGGCGGTGAGTGAAAGTTCGTATTTTTACGACATTTAGTTCCTTCTTTTTCTGTCTTACGTGATGTAAATCGAACAGGCTTATGTGACACAAGACGACAACCTGATTGGTACTCTGACTGTGCGAGAGACGATATCATATTCGGCTAGACTGAGGCTTCCGGACAGCATGTCGTGGTCAGAGAAGCGAGCCCTGGTCGATAGCACCATCATCGAGATGGGACTCCAGGAATGTGCTGATACTGTGATTGGGAACTGGCATCTGCGTGGGATAAGCGGAGGGGAGAAGAGAAGGGTTAGCATTGCACTCGAGATCTTGATGAGGCCCAGGTTGTTGTTCCTCGATGAACCGACCAGCGGACTCGACAGGTAAAATAAACAGCCGGTTATTGACCATTTTGGCTGCCTTCAACTTGATAAAAATAACTCTTTGGTAGTTGGATTCAGAGATTGTTCTCCTTGTCTTTTGTTCGGTGTTTTCGCAGTGCTTCGGCGTTCTTCGTGACTCAGATGCTGCGTAGCTTGTCGAGGGATGGAAGGACTGTGATAGCCTCCATTCACCAGCCGAGCAGCGAAGTCTTTGAGCTATTTGATCGGCTATACTTGCTGTCTGGTGGCAAGGCCGTCTACTTTGGCAATACTTCAGAAGCTTGCGAGGTATGAGTCCACAAAGTCTGACATGTTGATGAAGGGCTTCATACTCTGCACAATGTGAAATTTTTAACAAGTTTTTACCGGGATTCGTGTTCAGTTCTTCGCCCTGGCCGGGTTTCCATGCCCTTCCCTCAGGAATCCATCGGACCACTTCCTCAGATGCATCAATTCAGACTTCGACAGGGTAAAAGCCACTCTGAGAGGGTCAATGAAAGTTAAGGTAACTATTTAGCGAGCTGATGTTTAGCCTTTTGCCTAGATTGAATGGAGAAAAATCTGAAGCCGGATCATTATTATTGCCTGTCCTCAGTTTGAAGCAAATGACGATCCTCTCGAGAGGACCACCACAGCGGAAGCCATCAGGATTCTCGTTGATTACTATAAAAATTCTTACCATTACCATGCAGCCAGAGAAAAGGTGGAAGAGATGTCAAAAATCGTAAGTAAATAAACTACATGCTTCGTTTTCATCGGCATATCACATCAATTCATTACTAAGCTTCCACAAACTGCAGAAAGGAACTGTTCTTGACTCAGATGGCAGCCAAGCAAGTTTCCTGACTCAGGCTGCTACGCTAACGAAGCGCTCATTTGTGAACATGTCACGGGACTTTGGATACTACTGGCTGAGGCTAGTGATTTATATAGTTGTCACCATCTGCATAGGGACTATCTATCTGGATATCGGGACTAGATACAACTCAATCCTGGTAGTCCACTCAACACATTAAGTACATAGTAAGGAGCCACCTAATCAGTCACACCCTTTTTAAACGGATTGCTTTACTTGTGCAGGCGAGGGGATCTTGTGCATCTTTCGTCTTTGGTTTTGTAACCTTCATGTCAATCGGCGGGTTCCCTTCTTTCGTAGAAGATATGAAGGTCTGATTGATTACCCTGGAAAGGCTTCAATGCCAATACCAAAACACATACTCCATCTCAATTCTTGTATTCTTCTTTCAGGTGTTTCAGCGGGAAAGGCTGAATGGGCACTATGGTGTAGTGGCTTTTGTCATCAGCAACACACTTTCGGCAATGCCTTTTCTGATACTGATCACCTTTCTCTCTGGAACAATCTGTTACTTCATGGTCCGGCTCCACCCGGGTTTCCTGCATTACCTATTCTTTGTGTTATGTCTCTATGCAAGCGTAACCGTCGTTGAGAGCCTGATGATGGTGATCGCCAGTGTAGTCCCAAACTTCCTCATGGGTATAATCATAGGGGCAGGCATCCAGGTAAGAATTTTAAAGCAACAGGTTGTCGTTGTGCAATCCCCTGTCTCACCCATCCGAATTGTATGCGAATGTAGGGGATATTCATGCTCGTGTCGGGATTCTTCCGCCTTCCCAAGGACATCCCGAAACCCTTTTGGCGTTACCCGATGTCCTACATCAGTTTCCATTTCTGGTCCCTTCAGGTAAGAAACTCACCTGTAGGTATTCATCTCTCCACTGGTGCGGTACGGCAGAGCCAAGAAACTCACGAGCCGTGAGATGATTTCAGGGCCAATACAAGAACGATCTGGTGGGCATGATATTCGACAACCAGTCGCCCGACCTGCCGAGGATCCCGGGGGAATACGTCCTCGAGAACATCTTCCAGATCGATCTGAACAGATCGAAATGGATCGACCTGATCGTCCTGTTCAGCATGATCATCATATACCGCATCCTCTTCTTCATCATGATAAAGATCAACGAGGACGTGACCCCGTGGATGAGGGGTTACATAGCGAGGCGGACGATCCAACGAAGGAAGGGGAACCTGAACAACGTGGTGGCCCCGGGCGACCTCCACCAGTGCCCTTCCCTCCACTCTTACTCTAGCAACCGTTCGAGGGGACTGAGGCGACTGTGACAGAAGGAAGAGAGTGATGCTGTATCCCTTGGGTGAGGCGATATGATGTGATGTAATGATGGCTAATGGTTTTCCAGGAGTAACGTGGATTTTCCTTTACGTTGCCTGATGTTTGTTTGATTGGTACACGTTTTTTTATCATCGTTTGTCGTTTGCCCTCATCATCATGCCTCTCTTCCCAAACAGTATTCAAATTATGCCGGCGATAAAAAGATTCTTTAAAAAAGAAAAGAATTATTAGTTTGAGGAATTTTATGAGTAATGTTGACGTAAGCCATGACGTTTCGCCACCCCATGCATCCGACAAGAAAACGTCAAGATATTTCATGAGAGTTATTTGTGTCCCAAACGTAACCAAATTAGAGATGCCCATTTTCCAAAAGGTAAATTGAGGGCCGAAGTTGTAGACCGAATACTTAATTAAAATCTTTGTTTGTTTATGTTAAGGATAATTAATAAAAACAGTATATTGAGTTTGTGGCTCTGCCTCTTTCCCACCCCCCATCTGTGAAAGATTGATCATTATCCACCTTTCTCCGTTTCTTCTTCCTTAGCTGATTAGTGATGGAGTGGAGCTCATCCGGGTGGTTCCCGGTGGTCATCGCCCTCTGCGTCGTCGCCCTCCTCAAGCCCCTCTTCGACGCTGTCTTCTTCACCCCACAGTCCAAGAATCTACCCCCTGGACCCCGTTTCTTCCCCTTCCTCGGCAACTACCGATGGCTTTTCCTCTCCTTCTCCCAGATGGAGCCCATCCTCAAGGACCTACATGCCAAGTACGGCCCCATCGTCACCGTCTTCGTTGGCAAAAGTCCCGCTATCTTTGTCGCCAGCCATGAACTCGCCCACCGTGCCCTTGTCCAGAACGGGGCCTCTTTCGCCGACCGTCCCCCTCCCTTAGTCTCTTCCCGTGTCATGAGCAGCAACCAGAAGAACATCAACACCTCCTTCTACGGCCCCACCTGGCGCCTCTTCCGTCGCAACCTTACAGCCGAGATGCTCCACCCGTCAAGGATGAGGTCCTTCTCAAAGTCACGGAGGTGGGTGCTGGAGGTTCTGATGAAGCGCCTAGGGGAACATCCAGGAGGCGAGGTCGTGGTGGTGGAGCACTTCCAGTATGCCATGTTCTGCCTCCTTGTTCTCATGTGCTTTGGGGATAGGCTCGATGAGAAGGCCATCAGGCAGGTCGAGGACTGTCAAAGGAGGCTCCTATTGAGGGTGAATCGATTCAACGTCCTCGGGGTGTGGCCAAGGTTGGGGAAGGTCATTTTGCGCAAACGCTGGCAGGAACTTCATGGGCTTATGAATTACCAAAGGGAGGTTCTCAGCCCTCTGATAGAAGCGCGTTCCAAATTCATCCAGGAATACCGTCAAACAGATGGTGAGCAGCAGGAGCGGACGGTTGCTTATGTCGATTCACTGTTCAATCTGGAGTTACCGGAGGAGAAGAGGAAGCTTAATGAGGAGGAAATCATCACTCTCTGCTCAGAATTCCTAAATGGTGGAACTGATACCACATCGACAGCCCTGCAGTGGATTATGGCCAACATGGTAAAGTACCCCCACATCCAAGAGAAATTATACCAAGAGATCCGTGGGGTTGTCGCGGCGGGGAGCGAGGAAGTTGAGGAGGATCATCTGCAGAGCATGCCGTACCTGAAGGCTGTGGTCCTAGAAGGCCTACGACGCCATCCGCCAGGCCACTTCGTGCTGCCGCATGCTGTGACGGAGGACGCGGAGCTAAATGGATACAAGATACCGAAGAAGGGGAGCATAAACTTCATGGTGGCACAGATGGGTTGGGACCCAAAGGTGTGGGAAGATCCCATGGAATTCAGGCCGGAGAGGTTCCTGGGAGAAGGAAGAGGGGATGGATTCGACATAACAGGGAGCAAGGAGATAAGGATGATGCCGTTCGGGGTGGGGAGAAGGATATGCCCAGGCTTCGGACTGGCGATACTTCACCTGGAGTACTTCCTGGCGAATCTGATATGGAGGTTCCACTGGAAGGCGGTGGATGGTGACGATGTGGATCTCACGGAGAAGTTGGAGTTCACGGTGGTGATGAAGAATCCTCTGCGGGCCCTCATCTCCCCTAGTAGATAAGGAAAGGAAATACCTGGCGGGTTACTTCTTGGGTGCTTATAAATGCTTCCTGGGATGTGGTGGTGTTTCCGAATGAATATATATATAAAAAGATAATTGAAGAGCTTTTGCGTCCGTATGCCCTTCTTCCTGCTCTTCATTCTGCAGATGGCCTCCACACTCTTCCGCTGCTGCAACTCTTTCTTTCTTCACACTCCCCCTCTTCATACTATAAATTTTTACAACTTTAGAAAGTAAAAACTACAATTGAATAACTCCTCTCTAACAAAATGATAGCAGATTTTAAAATGTTTCGTAATTTTATAAAACTCTGGGTTTCTTGAAATGTAAATATCCGATTGATTGTAACAGAGCATTGTGACTAGCCTTTCCACTTTAACTCCATATTCTGACAACAAAGAGATCGACCATGCCATCTCACAAGTTATTACCCAAGAACTATGTATTTTGCTTCCATTGAGCTCATTGAGATTGTTTACCGCTTCTTCCATCTTACCGTAGAATCACCAAAGGAAACACAATAAATGTTGAGTAAATTCCTAGCTCATTTGCTAGCTTTGAACTAAAGAAAACTCATTATCCAAGTGATCTTTTTGTACATCAAAGTACCTGGGATGTTGCATCCGAGTAAATCTCAACAGGTATGGTATAAACTATGTTAATAATTTGAATAACTTCTTTGGACAATCAATGATTAGGAACTACAAGTACCGAAGCTGGTTTTGCTCCAAATATTTGGTGTTTCTCGTATAAGTCTAAAATATATTTTCTCTCACACGACACAATACTTGAAACTAACCAAGCAATTTCAAGCCCAAGAAAGAACTTCAAAATTTTCAAATCCTTAAAGCTTAAATATTGATGCTAAGTACTCTTTATGTTTTGGTATATTAGGTCCTCCTACAACGATGACATTGACATACAAAAAGCAAGGCGACAAACTTTGAACCTGAACACAAAAAAAAAAAAAAGAATAATATGACTTTGATATTTTAAATTCATATTGCAACAATGTTGCAAATGACTTTGAAACCCATTGCCTTGAAGCTTGTTTAAGTCCATATAGAGATTTTTATAGTTTACACCCTTAAAGACTTGTATGATTCTCGGCCAAGGCATCTAATTCAGTAGAAATAGCTTTGTACCAATGTGTGTTTCACAACTTCAACATAGGTGACATGATCAGTTTGAAGCATGCTTTGCTTATCAGAAATATCATCATGAAAAGAAACTTCATCATGCAAAAGAAGCAACATCATGCGAATATGATACAAATTGTGATATTGGAAGATTTTGATGCACATCAAAAGAAACATGCAGAGGTACAAAAAGAAGAAGTTACTTATGACTCAGTACTCTTTGAGATGAAAACTATGTTCATAAAAAAATAAACATCTCTGGAAACAATAATGTTGTTAGTTGTAACATCATATGCCCTGTATCCTTTAGTTTCTGGTTAATATTCAATGAAAACACATTTAGACGTTCTTGAATCATACTTTTTCCTTTGATGCCGTAAAGTAGAAGCAAAAGAAAGACTGTCAAATATTTTTAAATGATGACATCCAATTTTTCTGCAAAATAACACTTAAAAAGGTGTCTTATTATGCATAACTGTAGTTGAAATTCTATTAATGATATGAAATGCCGCAAAAAAAGCATGTACCTAGATTTTAAATGATAAAGCTACGTTAAGAATGTGACGACGTTCCCTCCAACAATGGCGTTTTGTTGTAGTGTCTCCACACGCCATTTCCTCTTGTCGCCACCATACCTCCTCGGCGAGCTTCGACCACTCCACCATGTACTTCTCCGACGACCAATTCGGCAAACATGGCTTCAATACAATGATAAAATCGAGCGTCCGATGAGCGAGCAGAAAGGAGGACACAGAAGTCGTAACAACTTGCATTTAACTAACCAAAACGTCTGTACAACAGAAATGCTTTTTAATATGGCCAAGGCCTGACCATGTACTAAATCAGGACTATTTAAATGAAGCTCTTCCTTCTTCCTTCTTCTAGAAGATACGCCAGAAGAAAACATCATCGGTATTTACAATTTCTTCCGAGTTATTTATGTCCTCAACGTGGAATGTCACTTTCAACCATAGTCGAAGAAATTATTATTATCCTTGAGGAAAATGACCGTTCTGACACTCGCCAGCCAACTTATACTAATATAATTGAATTAATATCGGAGTAACATCAGGGGGCGGGCCGACATTGTATACCAAATACTTAACAAAAACAAATAAAATAAATACTCGAAAGATGATTAATAGAGAAGCCAAATATTAACGAAAGGGGTTAAATAAGGATGATTCATTGAAAACAATATATAGAGTTGCGGCTTCTTTCCCACCCTCAAACGGTTTTATCTCACCGTCTCCGTTAGTTCTTCTGGTTGGCTCCCCGCGGTGGCCGCCCTCTGCGTCCTGCCTCTCCTCAAGCTCCTCTTCGACACTGTCTTCTTCACCCCACAGTCCAAGAATCTACCCCCTGGGCCTCGTTTCTTCCCCTTCATATGGCTTTTCCGCTCCTTCTCCGAGATGGAGCCCATCCTCAAGGACCTCCATGCCAAGTACGGCCCCATCATCACCGTCTACTTTGGCCGCCGCCCTGCTATCTTTGTCGCGAGCCATGAACTCGCCCACTGTGCCCTTGTCCAGAACGGGGCCACTTTCGCTGACCGTCCCCCTCCTTTACTCTCTTCCCGTGTCATGAGCAACAACCAGAAGAACATCAACACCTCCTACTACGGCCCCACCTGGCGTCTCTTCCGCCGAAACCTCACCGCCGAGATGCTCCACCCCCTTCGAGGATACGGTCCTTCTCCAAGTCACGAGGTGGGTGCTGGAGGTTCTGATGAAGCGTCTGCGGGAACAGCCTGACGGTGAGGTCGTGGTGGTGGAGCACTTCCAGTATGCCATGTTCAGCGTCCCCGTGCTCATGTGCTTTGGGGATAGGCTCGACGAGAAGGCCATCAAGCAGGTCGAGGACTGTCATAGGCCGCTCCTATTGAACGTGAATAGATTCGATGTCCTCGGTATCTGCCCGAGGTTGGGGAAGGTCATTCTCCGCAAGTGCTGGCAGGAGCTTGATGGGCTTACGAATTATCAAAGGGAGGTTCTTGGCCCCTTATAAGGGCTCGTTCCGAATTCATCCAGGAAAACCATGAAATGGATGATAAGCCGCATGAGCGCAGTGTTGCCTATGTCGATTCGTTGCTAAATCTGGAGTTGCTCAACGAGCAGGAAATCATCGCTCTCTGCTCAGAATTCCTTAATGCGGCCACCGACACAACATCGACGGCCCTGCAGTGGATAATGGCCAATGTGGTCAAGTACCCGGGCATCCAACAAAAATTATACCAAGAGATCCGTGGGGTCGTTGAGGCAGCGGAAGAGAAGGTCGATGAGGATCATCTGCAGAGCATGCCATACCTTAAGGCTGTCGTTCTAGAACGCCTGCGGCGCCATCCACCTGGCCATTTCGTGCTGCCACATGCGGTGACGGAGGATTTTGAACTGTGGGAAGATCCCATGGAATTCAGGCCAGAAAGGTTCCTCAGTAACGGGGGAGGAGGAGGAACAGGGGAGGGATTCGACGTAACAGGGAGCAGAGAGATAAGGATGATACCGTTCGGGGCGGGGAGAAGAATGTGCCCAGCCCACGGACTGGCGTTACTTCACCTGGACTACTTCCTGGCGAATCTGATATGGCGGTTCCACTGGAAGGCGGTGGACGAGGTGGATCTCACGGAGAAGCTGGAGTTCACGGTGGTGATGAAGAATCCACCGCGGGCTCTCATCTCCCCTAGATAAAAATCGAAGACTTGCATGCGTAAAATTGCTTCCATGGAGTGGGGTGGTGGTGGTGTTTCAGTAGGAAGCATCTGTCTTGCTACATTTTACGCATCTAAGTCTCGTGATAAAAAAAAAAAAAAAAAAAAAAATTGAAGAGCTCCTCGTGATAAAAAAATTTTAAGGAATGATTTTTAATTAATTTTAAGTAATAATTAAAAATGAAAAGCTTTTTCTCCCGTTATAGACAAAAGGTCCCAAATTAACCTCAGTAAGGGTTAGGAGTTGGATTGGGGCATGGCAACCGACTTTCTTCAGATGATGTCCGCCACAGGTGGTGGCGATGTCACTTCTTCATCGTCTTCTTCACTCATCCCTGGCCTCCCCGACGACGTGGCCGTGAACATAATCGCCCGAATCCCACGATCCCACCACCCTGGACTCACCCTCGTCTCCAGGCCCTTTCGATCCCTCCTCTCTTCCCCTCTCCTCTTCTCCACACGCCGCCTCATCCCTTCCACCCACCCCTCCCTCTACCTCTCCCTCCGCCTCCCTTCCTCCCTCCTTTGGTTCTCCCTCCACTCCCCCGACCGCCGCTTCTCCCCTATCCCCCCTATCCCCTCCCCTCCCCTCGCCGGCTCCGCCTTCGCCTCCCTCGGCTCCTTCATCTTTGCCCTCTGCGGCTCCCTCCCCAACCTCTCCTCTCCCTCCCCTTCTGTTTGGTCCCTAGACTGCCGATTCCACCTCTGGTCCCCCTCCCCTCCCTCCCGCATCCCCCGCGAGTTCCCTGCTGCTGCGTGTGCCGATGGCAAGCTCTACCTCCTTGGCGGTTGCTCCCCGGACACCCGTGCACGCTGCTCCAATTGGGCTGAGGTCTTTGATCCGGTATCTGGCAAGTGGGAGGCCGTCCCCAGCCTGCCCGAAGTAAGGGATAAGTGGATGCACGCTTCGGCCACCATTGATGGCAGGGTTTATGCAATGGGGGACAGGGGCGGGGTCATGTATGACGCTAGGAAGAGGACGTGGGAGAATGTGTGTGGTGAGCTGGATAATGGGTGGAGAGGGAGGGCCTGTGTGGTGGGAGGGGTCCTTTATTGTTATGACTATCTGGGGAAGATTAGAGGGTTCGATTTTGAGGCAGGGATGTGGAAGGAGTTGAAGGGCGTCGGGAAGGGTTTGCCAAGGTTCCTGCGTGGAGCTACACTGGTCGATTTCGGGGGGAATTTGGTTGTCGTTTGGGAGGAAAATGACGGTGGTGGTAGCTGTAAAGGCAAGGGAATGGAGATCTGGTGTGCGGAGATCAGGGTGAGGCAGGATGAAACTTGCCGTGACTTAGTCGGAGAGATTTGTTGGTCAGGTTGCGCATTGAGTGTCCCAGTCAGGGCTTCCATTGTTTGCTGTTTGGCTGTGGAACTTTGAATTTTCAGGTGCGCTGTTGTTGTTGTTGTTCATCCCTCGGACTCGCAGATCAAGTTCACCCTCATATAATGCTGGTTGATGTTAGATCTGTTCTTGAAATATGAATGATGTATATAGAGCTGTACTAGTGCACAGGAAGTTTCATAGATGATGTACATGCTGAAAACTTCATTTAGTGAATGTATTTGAGTAATATTAGACTGAAGGGGGCATCAATCATCATCGCCTCTGTGATATTGGAGCATACAAGTTCAAGCATTATTAGCAAGAACATTATGCCTTAAGGAATTTTGAGCTAGTGCTTTCTTATCTTGCCATGAGCTGACCTAATTGCGACGAGGCACCTGGGAGGCCGACACGATGCAGGGGTTTCTGGACGTGGATACATTTCTAGGTATTCAACTTGTGGCATGTTTCCAGGGACTGTGTGGAGAGTGTTATTGGACTGCCTTGAATTGGCAGGTTTGAGTTTGGGAGCTTGTATTGTTCCTTTCCAGTCCTCTCCTCTGCAGCATAGATTTCAACCTATCATGGGCAGGTTTTGTTATATATACTACATGCAGTTGCCCTGGTTGGGATCTTCTACTTTCTTGGTGACTACGGTATTGATGCTAGATTGAACCCTTTAATTGGTCCGAGGTCTGTTATCATTTAGATATTGCTAGACTGATATTTGTGTGGTTCTCGTCTCTTTTCTTGGATCACATTGGACCAGCTGCCGACTTAAGTTGTGTGGTTATCGTCTCTTTTCTTGGATCACATTGGACCAGCTGCCGACTTAAGTTCCGTGTTCGTCGATCCTGGTGCAGTTGATTTCCAGGACCATCGCTGCTGTTAATCTGTTTGGAACTTTTGAGGAACCGACCAACAAGTTGGAATCATGATCCGAGGTCGGACATGAATGACAGACAACCTTTACACCTCGATATAGAGGAAGTGAGTTTTGAAAGCGTGGAGTCCTCTTGGGATAGAAGGGGATGATGTAATATTAGGAGGGAGAGATCAGTCAGCCGTACAAGGTGCGACGGGTCTGATACACTGCTACGGCCAACTCATTCTCAGTAACGTTACTTGCCCGGTGTCGTACTCACCCAAACACGACCAGCCTTTTTCTCACTATCTCCAGGAACAGAATGACCTCGACCATGAACGTACCCAACCCAGGAAGATGGTGGCAATCATCGTATTATCACTTATAATAATATAAAGAGAATTACAAGACTCTCGAGTATGGGTATCTCGCCCCCCTCACTCTCCCTCTAAGTACGCTCACGTCCTCTTTCTCGCCCAAGTCCGTACTCACTCATTTATAGGGACTAATGAGAGTTACAACTAGATTATAAGACAATGGACACTTGGACACAATGCGGTTACGAGTAACCCAATAGTCTCGGAACACACCAGCCAGGAACACCAAGGGTCGTCTGCACTCTCGTCAGGGCTGTCACCTCTTGCAGCAGCCATCCGAAGGGTCGCCTGCAGCTTACATCAGGACTCTTCCGTCAGCAACTACCCACAAGCAACCTCCAGTGAATCTTCGTTGCTTCCTGTGGCACGCCACCTCTGCAGCTTCACACACCAGGAACGCCCAACAACCAGATTCCTTCCCGACCAGCGCATTTCGTCGCATCCGCATCGCATTGTTCATTGTCCAGCACGTCTCTCACTTTCCGCCAACGAGTATAGTTAAGGTTTCGCACCTAAGTTGATCCTCACACCAAGGGTTTCGGTTTCGGGTCATATGCTCGTGCCTCCCTCATGAACACCGCACTAGAGCCCTTCGTATTCTAGACACGCCTCGTCTCGTGCCCAGATTCAATGCGCGAGCCTCGCTCTCGAGCATCGATGAGCGCCACCCAACGTTCAAGCCTGTGCCTCCTTTACGGACTGAGACCTAAACAGCCTTGGTCAAACTCGCTGGTTGAGGCAAAGGAACCCCTCCGACTCCGCTACAGAAGGCATGTGAAAAGACAGTCTTTCCAATCATAGCCACTAAAAGGAATTGTAGAATCGGGACAAAAGAAGCCCTGCAAAAGTTCATTGTCTTGACTGTTTCGGCCGTCTGAATATTGTTTTTAATGTCGGGAAAAAAATGGCACATGTGCAACCACCAACTCCATCATCAAAACCCTCATCGGAACTTTCCGAAGGAGCTTAGAGTGAGTGAAGTCGTCGTCGTCATCATCATCATCCCCTGCAGGCGAAACCATGGCAGAGGCCCCGAAATCCCCTTCCCCACGGCCCCACGTGCTGATCGTCCCGTACCCTGCCCAGGGGCACATAAACCCGATGCTCCAGTTCTCCAAGCGCCTCGCTGCAAGGGGCATTCGGGCGACCCTTGCCACCACAATCTACCTCGCAAAATCCATGCACGTCGACCCAACCGCCCCGGTTGACGTCGAGACCATATCCGATGGCTATGACGAGGGTGGGTACGGTCAGGCGAAGACGCCGGATGACTACCAGAAGAGCCTCGAGACAGTTGGCTCGAGGACCCTCGCAGCGCTGATCGAGAGGCTAGAGGAGTCGGACCGCCCGGTCCACGCTGTCATCTACGACGGGTTCATTCCATGGGCCCTAGACGTAACCAGGCGGTACAGCAAGGTCGGGGTGGTGTTCTTCACCCAGACGTGCGCAGTGAATAACATATATTACCACGTCCAGAGAGGGCTCTTGGGGCTGCCTCTAGAGGGGCCAGTGGTATCGGTCCCCGGCCTCCCTCCCCTGAGGCCGTCGGAGACGCCTTCATATGTGTACAAGCTCGGATCATATCCGGCTTTCTACGACATGGTAATAAATCAGTTCATCAACGTAGATGAAGCTGATATCGTTCTCTTCAGCACCTTCTATGAGTTGGAGAAAGAGGTAAAATGATATCTCCTTTCCTTTCCTTGTTGTTTTCTTTTTCCTTTTTTAATTTGTTCAATTATTGAACCGTGTAGGAGTACTTGCAAATTACCATTTTCATGTCATCACCATCGACGTCTACGTCTTTGTTATTTATTTTTTTTGCCCTTTCTTCGTCTTCTTTTCATCTCACTGTCAATCATGCTGGCATATTAATAAAATAAACAGAACAATTTTGATACGATTCATTAAGTTGTAGGAATAAGTCCAAATTAGTGACGATGATGGGGGTTGATCCTTATCTGTGTAAGATGCCAAGATGTTCATTTTTTTTTTGTCAAAGGTAAAAAAGGGCTTCGAATAACATCATCAAATTGGTGGTTTTTTTAAGATGGGGAGTTAATTACGGCAAGCACAGGTGTCGATGAATCATTCATCTACTAAAATTTGAGACAATTGCATGTATGTTTAATGACAGACAAAAATACTTCCTTAGCACTCCCTCTCTGGATTACTTCTCTTCATTCTCGCAATCATTCAAAACTATAAACACGATTCTTAGATCACGGATTGCGCCTGCATGAATTTGTTTCACGTGTGATTCAGGTGGTGGATTGGATGTCGGCCAGCCTTTGGCCGTTGAAGACAATCGGCCCTACCCTCCCCTCTGCGTACTTGGACAAGCGCCTCGACGGCGACTCCGACTATGCCATCAACCTCTTTGAGTCTACGGCGGATGTGTGCTCCTCTTGGCTTAACTCCAAGCCTCATGGCTCTGTTATTTATGTCTCATTCGGCAGCATGGCACGGCTGCCCCATCTCCAGGTCACTGAGCTATCGAATGCTCTGGTCCGGAGTGCCAGGCCCTTCCTGTGGGTGGTCAGGTCAGACGAGCAGCACAAGCTGCCAGGACACCTGTCTACGGCGACGGACAGGGGATTGTGGCTGATTGTGCCTTGGTGCAACCAGCTGGAGGTGCTGAGCCACCGCTCGGTCGGCTGCTTCGTCACCCACTGTGGGCTCAACTCGGTGATTGAGGCCATCTGCCTCGGGGTGCCAATGGTAGCGGTACCGCAGTGGACCGACCAGACAACAAATGCAAAGTACATAGAGGACGTCTGGAGGGTCGGGGTGAGGACAAGGATGAGCATCGGTGAAGATGGCAGCGAGATTGTAAGGAGCGATGCCTTAGAGGAGTGCCTGAGGGAAGTGATGGAAGGGGAAAGGGCGAAGGAGATGAAGGAGAATGCCCTGAAGTGGAAAGAGAAGGCTAGGGCAGCCCTAGACGATGGCGGGAGCTCGGATCAGAACATCGAGGCGTTCGTCGGGCAGCTCCTTCGTATGATAAACACTATCGAGTGATGCCGGCTAGAAGGCATACCACATTTCCTTTCGGTGCTGGGATCCCACCGCATTCCACTCGTCCATGTCTTCATGATCGAAACTTCCTATGCACAATGAAATAATTATGCTTAGCATCGTTCTTCCATGGAAACATTTGCGAAAATAAACTTTGGACAATATGATCGAGTAAGATTTCGTTCGTCTGTTGTATCCTAGGATTGAGAAACACTAAGGGGTGTCTGACAAGTTTGGTAATAACAAGCGAACAACCTTCACTTTATAATCTTTAGTTCTAAGTAAGTCGTAATTATTGTGCTTTCAAATTAAACTCATGTCAAATATAACAGGTAGGTGAACTGTGGATAAGATGAGTTGTCTCCTTAATATAAAATGACTCCTGTTAGACAGACATTGGTCACTGTTACTTTACTGTACGTAACGGGCCTTTCAAATACGTGAGTGATGGTAATAAATTATTAAGATTCCGACATGAGGCGAGAGGCGGGCGAACCTCCAGAGTTGTCGCAATAATACTATGTGGTCGGAGGAAATGAGTTGATGATTGAAGAGGCAGGTCTCGTGGAGTTAATGCGCATTTACATGGGGTTGTCTGCTGATCGGAGCTAATGTAAAACGTCTCAACAAATTGATTCTCGATGCATGTTTTTTCAGCCATAAATACGATGTCTACGGAGCCAATAATGAGGAGGGATCATCATCATCGTCCTCCAGAATTACTAATGAGCTCCACAAATGAACACGACACTTAGAAAAAAAAAAAAAAAAAGAGGTACCAAGACATGTTTGAGGTCGGAAGTCAATGCCCGAACCATACATAATGAATCAAGTGTCAGTTCTCCGAAAATACACTAGGAGAAGATAGCAAAGCCGGGTCATACGCGGGGGGATATGGTGCGTTCTTGACTCCCTCCTAAATTCACTACAAACTCTGTACAGACATTTAATAGGTAAATAATAGAAGACGGGGTGGGGGGGGGGAGTAAATTTAGAGCATGAGTTATGCGTTTCAGAACTTGACCCTTGATGAATCGAATCTCCTCTCTTCCCTCATTCAATTCCAAGGGCAGGAGCAGAATTGAAACAAACATGACCAAAACCAAAACAAAAATAAATGACATGTAGATGAATGGAATGATCGAGAAGGAATTAACCGTGGCCGATCAGTGCGGACTTTATCTGATGCACCGTGGTCGATATCAAGCTGTTGATCGTCGATACTGAGTCTATGCTCAGCCTCGCTGACTGCGGGCCACTCACCATGATCTGGAAGGAGACGGTCACCAGCGACCCGCTCGACCTCTCCATGGTGCTGCCAGATCGGAGAGCAGTGCTGGATGATGATGATGATGCCCCGTCCCCCCGGTCACAGGGCCTGCCATCCGGTGATATGGTGAAACCTGATGGCAGGAGGGGGATGTAGGAGGGGTCCTCGCCGTTCATGGCCCGGTTGATGGCCGGGAGGTCAACTGGGCAGTAGACGACGAAGGACTCTGTCGAGTCTACACGACTTTCTTGGAGTATAATCATGTTTTGTTGACTCGCACATAAGGCCTGAAAACCCCAAGAGGATCAAGCAAGATGCAGAAAGAATTACGTTAAGATCAGCGACTGAATGTCCGAGAACAGAGTGAGATCGAAGGAGTGAGATCGGCGAGGGAATTTACCCTGAGAACAGATATGCAATTTCCGGGATGATTGCCGATTCCTATATGCGCTATCTCCTCAACAGCGCTGCCGTTTGACAGAACATCCCACTGGAACAACGCAATGCCATTGAAAACCAAAATCACGAAAAGGAAGTCTGCTTCCTTGGGATACGAGACAATAATTGTGAAAGCATTGCATCGTATTCATGTCCAATACCTGCGGGCGAGTCCTTTCGTCCTTGAAGAAATTAAAGACGTTCATGGGTGCAATTGGGAGCCAAATCGTCGTCGCTGCACTGAGCACTGCACTATTAGGATGTCCGGGGTCAGTGGCTCTACGTAGTGCGACTCGCACGCCGACCTCATCGAGGCTGGGTGGCGTCGTCCATTGTTGCTGCATGTTTGGAGATGTGCCGATGCTGCCACAGAAGTTGGTCACCATCCTCTGTGCAAGTTTCATCATGCTCCTTTTACCTTCCGGAGAAGGAATCACTGAAACTCAACGTCAAATGAACCATCAAGGCTGAGACTGCAGTTCTAAAACGAAAAGACTACCAAAAAGCATTTGTGCAGTCACACCAACCTCCCGAATCTGTTGAAGGGCTGCTCGTCGTCATCATACAAGCAATTCTCTCGCATGAGCCCTCAAGGGAAGAGATCCATCTTTCTGCTGAAAATGCTAGTTCGTCGTACACTAGATCTCTATAAAGATGATGAACCGCAACTCTGTCCTCGATCTCTACGTGCTCGACCCACGTGACCTGCCACGAGCCACAAAGTAATAAAACATCGGGATAGTAAAACTTTCGCTCTTCATGTGAATCGGAAGCACTTGACTTCATTAACCCGCACGGTAAAACCTTGGAATATCCACTGGGGAGGTCTTGAATTAAGCATCCAGAAGGAAGCTTTACGGAATGACTTTGAGAGGAGAATTGGTCGAATCTTGAGAGGTCATAGGAGACATCCACTATTGCCAATAATCCTGGCTCAACCCGCTTGCAGTGCCGGAGGAAATAAAATTCGCGAGTGGGCAACAATGGTGAGAGAACCTGCAGCTCCCCGAACATCTACGGGAGAACGGTGAACCATTGATGAAATGGAACTGCAACAGATATCGGGATGTCACAAAAAAATGGACATGGTCAATTACCAGTTGCAGGGGACCATTCCAACGGGCCAAAGTTCCGGAGGAGATCACTTCAATGGTCTTCGCCATTGCAATGATGGTGGGGAAGAGATTAACCCATTCGTTCTGTAATTTACATGGCAAGATGGAAATGAACAACCAGAAGCGAGGAACATAGCCAAAGTGAAAGAGAATCTATGTGGCTTACTGAGTCCATCAAAAGCTCGACCAACGCCAATCCATTCATTGCAATGACACGTGATTCCCTCGAGGCCTCCACTCTAACATTCGGATTCTTCATATGGCTACCCGCCCTGGGAAACATCCTGTCATAACACTCTAGATTGAGAATGTCCTTCCCATTGTTGGGTGACTTTGACCACAATGGCTCGTCGTCCTGCACGAGCCTGAGAAATTCTCCTAATGCGGCCGCGGCAATATCGACCATTATGGACCGGTCGATGTCCGAGAAAGCTAATGACTGGAAAGGTATGCTCGGGATTGCAGAAGAACCGCCATGGAGCAGATCAAGATCGAGCGATGGGACGCCAATATCATGGCTACTGAAACCGGCCATGGTCAAGTCCAAGGGAGAACTTTGTAGTGGTTGAATGAGAGGGAGCTGGGAAATTGGCCTTCCGATGTACTTGGCCGCAATGCTGGAAATTCGATCAAGCTAGCAGATGCAGGCAAAACGAAATGAAAAACAAAGTATGACAAAATGAAACATCTGAACTTTCGATCTCAAAATCCGGCAAGAATGTTCTCACCTCATTCTTCAAGTGGGCATTCTCTGCTCGCAGCTGCTGCTCCTCAATGTAAGACTCGTCGCCTGTGGGCGGGCTGCCACAGCTTGGGCATATAACTTTCTTCAGAGCACCCCTGATCATTATGTTCTCACAGCGGATCCGGTCATTCTCCGCCCTCAACGCGCTGTTATCCGCCCTTTCAATCTGGGCCTGCATCACATCCCAAAAACCAAATGCAATAAATCACACAATGGCAAAATAAACCCGGGGAACCGGAAAGTGGAACAGGAGTTGTGCGAACAAAAGAGGACGCGGAGAGGGGGGGGGGGAGTACCTTCATCTGAGTCCTCCTGTTCTGGAACCAAAACTTGATCTGCCTGGGATCAAGACCCAATTCCCTGCTCAGCATCAACCTCTGCTTCTCGTCCGGGTGATGGCACTCCTTGAACATGCTGCGATGACACAACAGACGGGCGTGCACAAGCACATTGCACGCCACACACACACACACACACGATGAGGTCAAACGACTCAACCACAAGTGTCCTTCGGGGAGGAGGTGTTCCAATGAAGGATGATAAACCCCTGACTTACGCCTCGAGCTTCTGTATCTGGTGAGCGGTGTGGCGGTGGTAACGCTGCTTCCTCCTCTGGTTTTCATCCTGGTCCCCTGCGCCGCCGCTACCGCCGGCTCCGCTGCTTCCGCCACCGAACTGCATCCTCCTCCCGAACTCACTGTACAAGGGCACCTATTTTACTGACACTCTGGAGGCACCTCAGGGGAAGGCGGATTCTTAGCCATGGGATTGTGGGGGGAGGGGGGAAGGGGGAGGAATCCACGGGGGGGAGGAGGAGCAGAAGGGATTTGGTCACTCCATGGACAAATAAATACGTGACTAATTTACAGGGGAATGGAATGGAATGGAATGGAGCCCCCACAACAACAACACACGGACGCAGCGGAAGGCCAACCAAGCAAAGCGTAACGCACGAGCGTGTGAGACGACAGAGTTTTACGATGATTTTTCTGGCTGTGATTTGAAACGTTTTTGTTTTTGGGGTTGGTTTGGTTTCCAAAAGAGAGAGAAAATTTGGTGGTGTTTTGTGGGGGGGAGGAGGAAATCAGGACGAGACGACGATGAAATGAATACGTCGCTTAGTTCGATGCAAAGAAGAGGAGAGGAGAGGAGAGGAGTGATGGTGGTGGTAGTAGCTTTTAATATTAATGCTTAATTGTTGGGGAGGGGTGGCATCTTCTTTTGCTGGTGGGGATGAAGTGAATTCTTCTGCCTACCCCTTCCCTCCCTCTTCTAAAATAAAAAAATAAAAACAAAAAGAACAAAACTACTCCCCCCCTCCCTCCCATCCTACCTTCCATAGTAAATGAGAAATGTGCTGCTAAATTATGAAACTGCAAAACGTTAACGACTTCTGACTTCTCATATTACTCCTCCTGCTGCTGCTGCTACTACTAAGGAAGGGGCTTTGGACATTTGAATTTTCGCATGTCCTCCCATTCTCACCGGTTTCATTCATCCATCCATCCTTTACCCTTTGAAAGAGAACCCACTGGGCTAGGGTTTTAGTATGGGGGGGTGTTGCTCAAAAAGCTTTTGTCCAAAAGTCAAACAGCCCCCCCGGGGGAGTACTTTGGAAAGCGATTGGCGGTGGTGAGTGTTGTTGTTTCGCTTCCCCGTCTTCATCTTCTTCTTCTTCGATTTTCTTTCTCGGGATAATAATATCATGAGCCATTTTCTTGACATTATTGTTCCATCTATCCATGGCGGCCAAACCCGCAAAAATGATGCGCGCGCGCGCACACACGCATCCCATGGGATTTATAGACGAGTAGACAGTCAGTTCACGTTCCCATTGATTCTATTATTGTTATTCGTCCTTTTACGTATCCACTCGTGTTGCAAGGGTTTCGATAAAAAATAACTGTGTGTAATGAATTATTACGATGGTTTTTTCTTATAAAAAACTTTATATATATAATTGATTCATTATATCACTAGTCAACACATATTAAATACATATTTTTATGCTTCAACTACACATACCATAGCCTACCTATGTGAATATGGCATCTCTTCAGGGCATTCAAATCATTGTACCAAAAAAAGAATCCAAAGAAAAGTATTAAGTTTTTGGGATATGAAAACACTGCGTCGAAGCTTAAACAACAGAAAGAAGAAGGCGTTCAAATAATATTTATCATAATTCTTGATAAACGAGTTTTAAAAGATGAGATGTATTATTTGTACACTTCTTTTTACGTTTTATCAAAAGTAAAAGTGATATTGTAACAGCCCCGTAGTTCCGTCGGACTACAGCTGGGACGATGATCTCCGGGGCATCGACTGAGATAATTCATTCCTTTTCTTTTCCTAAAGATGATTTACTTTGAGCTGGTGTGTTTGGCCAATTGACATTGGCATCGAGTCCAGTAATATTGAGTCGATTGTGACTTTTGAGTTGGGGTCTTAACAAATGGGGAGGGTTTGTCTACACACGTCCTGGGATTTTGTGGGATTGTTACATCTCTAAGACGACAAGGCACTTTCGTTTTGTTGGTCGCGGTGTGTGGTCTCGCGCAGAAGAAGAGTTAATTCTCCCCCTCCTTCTTCGTTTCTGTAAATGGGACTGACTGGTAACCACACAGTGAAAGGTGATCTTGGTCCTATCATTATCCCTAGTTTAGCCTACTTATTCGCAGACTCTTTGCGGCTGTTCTAATCGGACTAGTTTTAAGTCTAACCATCGAGTGGACGTTAAAGAATGGCCCTCCGTTTAGTTCCTTAGAGTATAAAATACAAGCCCTAAACATTAGATTAGAGGATCCCCCAAAAGAACTAACCAAGAGAAAATGTAGTCCAACTTTAATTGAGGATATAGCAATAAAAAATAAAGAATTCCAATGTTAAAGAGAACTGGTGATGAGATTACGACGGCAGTCCTTTAATGAGTTGTGATGTTATTAAAATGATTATTGTGTGTGTGTGTGTGTGTGTATAGAATCGATGACATGAAGAGCTTAGATCTCCAGTCCTCATTGAATCCCTGTATTTATTGTTGGGATGTTGTTACGTATCACATCCTAATAAATACGATATAAGATCGATAATATTTAGTGTGAGTCCTGGCAGAGCTCCTCATGCAAACCATATCCTGACGATCTGCTTCCTCTTAATAAGAATGGCGTTGAATATCTCGCAGACTGTAAGTAATCTTTAACGCTCCTTCAAACCCTCGTGCATGAAATCTCACTTAAATCAAACAAAATTCGAAGGTCTTCTCCCTCATGTGCGATATCAACTTATCGGATTTAGGTCCCAATCATTGAAAGCCAATCGCCCTGATCATAATATCGTAAAAAAAAAAAAAAGTTTCGACATATATGCCATGATCCCGCTGCTTATTTAACCTCCAAGCTCTACTTCATTAGCAACTATGCATTACTCAATTATTAAATGCCATGAGACCCCAACCGTGGCATTAACAGTATGTTGGTTGCAAAGTAATAATGTCCCTCCCTCCCCCCCAACTTACTCGAAAGAGCAAACAGCGGCACAAACGGTGTCATACCCTGAGTTTTGTTTGCCTTACATTAATTTTAGCATTTAGGGCGACAATTAAATTAAAAAAGAAGCAGAGATCCTTTAAGTACACGACGTTATGCCCGAGTTTCGGCTTGGTTCATTTAATTTAATGATAAGAAGCTACTTAAATGGAAATTGCACCCGACTGAATGAATGAATGTGAATGTCCCCCCCGCCCAATAAATATAGCTTTTGTGCACTCCCATTCACTTTTATGCTTCAATGAATATGATGGACATCCATGGACAAGATGGAATAGGGCTCAAACCATTGAGCAATTATAAGCCAAAGACAATGGCTCCATTGATCTGATCATCTCAACAATCCTTCATTTCAAAAGCTCCGTAGTCCTCAAAATATATATTAGCCAACAAAAAGCCACGAAGCAAAGTTATCCCGGTCCAAGCTAAGCTTCCGTCGCAATTCCGGAGTTTTTCTATTCACGAATGAGGATAATAAGCACGCAAGTAGTTTATGCAAAAAAGAAAAGCAAACTTAAATTATACATCAAGAACATTTTTATCATGAGCTAGCTGATAACGTACTTCTCTGAAATCCGGCAATCGAAACGAGAAGCCATCTGACAATAAATTTCATTCGCTGGTTTTAATTACCGTTCGCATCGCGTACGTTGCCAGAGACTAGAAACGATTGCCTGCTGTTTTTATTTAATGAAACCCTGGCTTCTTGTCGAGGAACAGCTCTTCTTCTTTTTAAATGCTTAGTAGTTACCCCTTAAATGATTTTCATTTTTCCTGATTCTTCCTTCATGAATTCCCTGGACTCGTCCTAGTAGACCTGTCAATTTAAGGTTAATAAATGTTGTTTAGGGACGATACGTGCCATAGAAACCCTCCATAAGCTTCTGCATTTAAAAAAAAAAAAAAAAAAAGCCAATACTTCTTCTCCCCTATCCAAACAATGAAACCGGTTCATTTTTCTTTCCTTATTTTCATGGTATCTGCATAGTAATTGATTTTGTTCGAACGGGGATACCTAAAGATAGGAAGTATATTAAGAAAAGGAAATGAATGAGTAGGATTTACCGAAGTCATTTGCGTTTGCCAAGGATGGGGGAATCATTCCTTGATTGTTGCTATAATCAGATATAGTGGCGATGGAATGAGGAAACTTTGCCTCTTGGAGGGGGATCAGGCCAGCTGTTTGCTTAAACCCCCATTTTCAGGAACGGTTTCTCAATCCCATTGGTAGGACGATTAGAAGAAGGCTTTAGTTAGTAACGCGGGGAGAATTATTCAACCAAAGGGAGTAGTGGGTGGAATTCTTTATGACTACTTGTACTTCCCATGCCATATTTAGCCCCCATCCACATATCTATCTATTCTGCATGACCCAGTTCTCAAATTCCAATGAAATTGAATACATCCCTCCCCCCGGAAGTTTATGAGTAGAAATTTGATCGAAGGAAAGCCAAGACTTGTATACGTTGTCCCAACAAAGATGACTTAAGTTAAGATGGTATATATTTGTGTTGAATCACATAAAGCAAAGAGGAAAAAAAAGCAGCCTTACGTGCGAACCGGGGTCTTCGGCAATTTTTTCATGCAATCAATCCGATTCATACGAGAACACATGAGCAGATTTTAGAGGGTTTTACGAGAATATTTACTATATTCCATGATGAAAATAATTGTGCTAAAAGAGTTTCGATCTGATGAGAACACGAGAAAGAAAAAAAAAAATCGAACGAGTGTTTATGACCTTTACCCTTGACATTCTTTCTGCATTAATTTATATTTTGAACTGTTTAGTAGGCAGTCCCACAAGCTAACATTGTGCGGGCATAGCTCTATTGGGGGGGGAGGTTTAACTCTGTACAGAGTTGAGTTGGAGGGCCATTGACATCTTAAACCTTTACATTTAATCAAAATTTACGACCCTAAATGGGGGGGGGGGGGGGGGAATAGGCACAGAGGGCATGGCATTGGCATAGAATAGCATAGCAATCCCCCTCACCCTAAAACCCAACATTAAATACTAGTAATCGGTTTTCCCAAAGGATACTCTCTCAAAACATTCAATTTTAAGGACCGAATTCGTGAATTCCAATTTATTATCTAAAATGCTCAATCAAAGACCCCCACTCCAAATTAAGAGCTGATTCGCCATGATGATTCCCAATTTCTCATGTTCATCCGCCCCTAAAGTTCCCTCGGAAATTTATGTCGATTGTTAATCAATTTCAAAAGCGATTTGAGTAATCACGTCTCTCTAGACCAGTGGATTTAATTGTGGGGTCGGAACCAAGAGACAGTCATTAACCATCTTCGGGGAATTGTGGGTTTGAGCAACTATTTTGCTGGGACTTGGAGTTTTTTACTTAAGAGAGACCATTTGGGTCTAGCCCGGTGGAATTCATGCCCCCCCCCCCCAAAAAAAAAAAAAAAAAAACAGAAACTTTTGTTTGCGACCTTTTCCAATTGTAGAAGAGGCCCAAAAGATTTGCCTCTAAACCCACGACAAGCTTCACTTGTGAAGTTTGATGATTGTTTATGCTCGGTAATTTGGATGGTGGTCCCGAAAAGGACGTGGAATGATAAGTTTGAACGTAATACGAGAATACATTATGATTGTACGTGCATTATGACTATACTGGCATGGATCGGAGCGGGGATCTGAGTTCGCCCTCTACCGTCGTCCGGTCAACACCTTAGTTCGAGCGTTGAGGAACTGCGGAGAGTAATAGAGTTGATCCCTCTGTTCTTCCTAAATGAGCATACTCGGTCCTCATCCGTTGTCTCCTATTCCTATGGGGAGTCGGGATGCACAAGAAGCGGAGAAAGAGCTCAAAGGAGGAAGAAGCAAAAGGAATCGGGCGGCACACACTATCTTAAAAGGGCGTCCGTGTCGATAACATGTTTGTTTTACCATAAAAAGCTCGTCACCAACTTAATTTTAAAATAGTGATCTAAGTCGAAAAAACTAGTGCGAGTTCCATAATTTTTATTTATTAAGCTTTTACGTACGTAACGGTGACTCTCATCGATTTTACATGCCTTGGATCCATCCGGGCGTTGAACCTGGAATCATGTCAAGTAATAGCAGGGGTTATCCCAACCTCAATCACAGACACATAGAATAAAGTAGACGGGGAGAGTAATCAAATTACGGGAAATCATATTGTGCCCGAAATTTTACAATTCAACAATATAAAACAAACTCGTGAAGCCTCACTTCCCTTAGTACCTATGACCCGTTAGAATGGCATATCATCGGCGGGTTCCATCAGTTGTGGCTACTCTAAGTGAAGCATTTTCACCGCGTTCGACCTCATGTCATCCTATCTTGTCACACTATCTTTAGGGACTCTTTCCCAGATGTGTTGAAATTGGCAACTGTTAAATGACTTGAATTATTATTAGCCGACCTAAATTATTACCCTACCCAAAAGTTTAGGGACCTAGATGGTAATTTCTAGACCTAGGGTTACTTGTGGGTTTGTAAAGGGTTATTGGGGGGACAAGGCAATTGGGGACGACGGCTCTTGATTAATAGAATTCTCTCTGCCAGTAGATGTAGGCTATCTTGGCCGAACCACGTAAAATCCTGGTGTTTGTGTTTTTCTTGTTTTATTTTCGTCGTTAATCTGGCTGCAATCGATAACAAGTGGTATCAGAGCAAGGTTTTGTTAGATCTGAGGCAATGCTATTGAAGATGCCTTTTCACAAATTCGAAATTGAGAAGTTTAATGGTTCGAATGATTTCACGTTGTGGAAGGTGAAGATGCAGGCTCTTCTGGTACAGCAGGGATGTGCAGCAGTGTTAGATGGAGAAGAGAAATTACCAGCGTCGATGGATGCGGCAAGGAAGGCTGATATTCTGTCCAAAGCCCATAGTACGATTCTTTTGAGTGTGGCTGATGAAGTTTTGAGGGAGGTGCTTGGAAACAAAACGGCGGCTTCGTTATGGAAAACGCTTGAAGATAAATATCAAAATAAATCATTGACGAACCGTCTATATTTGAAGCAGCGTTTATATACTTTGAGGATGACAGAAAGTGCATCAGTTAAGGAGCACGTCGACAATTTTAACCGAATTATTTTGGATTTACAAGGCGTTGATGTTAAAATTGACGATGAAGATCAAGCTTTAATTCTTTTGTGTTCTTTGCCTAGTTCATATGAAAACTTCGTTGATACTATGTTGTATGGAAGGGATACCATTTCTGTCAGTGATGTAAAAGATGCGCTACAGTCGAAAGAATTGAAGAAGAAGGTCTCTGAATCATATGAAGCTGGATCAGAATCAAGTCTGGTTGTCAGTAGAGGCAGGAATAAGGAGAGGGATGGCGGAAAGAAGGGCAAGTCACGCTCAAAATCTAAATCCAAGGGACCGATATGTTATCACTGTAAAGAGCCGGGGCACTTTAGAAGAGATTGTCCGCAGCGAAAAACTGGTAAAGAAAGTAAGGAATCAGATGGTAAAGCAATTGCGAGTGTAGTGCGTGAAAGTTCTGATGAAGGTGAATATGAAGGCAGTGATGTCTTGATTGTTGCAACTTCTAATCTTACAGATACATGGATCATGGACAGTAGCACCTCTTATCACATGACTTCTAATAAGGACTGGTTCAATTGATTTAAAAAGTGGAACAGTTTTGTGAGGTTAGGTGATGATAAGGCAATTCCAGTTTTGGGCAGTGGCTCAGTGCAGATCAAAATGTATTATGGGACTGTTAGAATAATCGAAGCTTGGTATGTTCCGGACCTACGGAAAAATCTGATATCTTTAGCTACTCTTGATAATCATGGATACAAATTTACTGGTGGTGATGGACAACTCAAAGTCTTGAAGGGTGCCATTACGGTGATAAAGGGTAAACGCCAGCATGGTATTTATGTCTTGATGGGTAATACAATGACGGGAACCGTGGCTGTCTCTTCTTATGAACAGTATGTTGATTGTACAAAGTTATGGCATTGTAGATTGGGGCATATGAGTGAACAAGGTCTTACAAACTTGAGTAAAAAGGGTTTGTTTAATGGAGCTGAAACTGGAAAACTGAAGTTCTGTGAAACTTGTGTTATGGGCAAGCAACGCAGGGTTAAGTTCAGTTCAAGAAAGCACACTTCAACGGGTATCCTTGAGTATATTCATTCTGATTTGTGGGGTCCAGCTCGAGTTAAGTCTCATGGTGGTTGCAGTTACTTTGTTACATTCATTGATGACTACTCTAGAAAAGTTTGGGTGTACTTTCTGAAATCAAAGGATGAAGTGTTTGAGCGGTTCAAAGAGTGGAAGACTATGGTTGAAAAACGTACGGGTAAACAGGTCAAAACTCTGAGAACGGATAATGGGTTAGAATTTTGTAATGCACCATTTGATGAGTTCTGCAAGAAGGAAGGTATAGTGAGGCATCGCACTATACGACATACACCACAACATAATGGAGTTGCAGAACGCATGAACCAAACACTGATGCAGCGTGCTTGATGCATGCATTAAACGCTAGACTCCCTAAAGAATTTTGGGCTGAGGCAGTTAATACTGCCAGTTATTTAGTGAACAGATCCCTATCAACTGCAATTGATTGTAAGACTCCGCAAGAAGTATGGTATGGCACTTCCTCTTATTATTCTGGCCTGCGCATATTTGGTTGTTCTGCATATGCTCATGTTAATGATGGTAAACTGGAGCCGAGGGCAATGAAGTGCATATTTCTAGGATATGCTAAAGGGGTTAAAGGATACAGATTGTGGTGTATCAAAAAGGATAGAACTCTTAAATTTATTATTAGCAGAGATGTTACGTTTGATGAATCTGCTATGTTTGGCCAGAAAAGGGAACTTGATGATCTTGCAGGGAAAAGTGATCGTGGTGTTGTCCAAAAGGTGGAGTTTGATGCCGAAACTTCGAATAGGACATTGGAAAATCCTGAAAATCAGCCCACGGAGATGCAGCAAAATGAATTTGAAAGTATTGCAACAAGCAGAGTTAGGAGGGTAGTAAAAAGGCCCGCCAGGTATGCAGATTTTGTTAATGTCGTGGATACTAATCCAGTTGCTTATGCTCTAGCAGTAGCTGAGAGTATAAATTCGGATGAACCTCGGTCATATAAAGAGGCAGTGAAGAGTATGGAAGCAGCGGAATGGTTGGTAGCAATGAATGAGGAGATGAATCATTGTCAAAAAACAAAACATGGGAACTTGTACCAATGCCAAACGGCGTTAAACCAGTGGGATGCAAATGGGTCTTTAAAAGGAAAAAAGGTATTCCTGAGGTTGAAGCAGCTAGGTTCAAAGCACGGCTTGTGGCACTGGGGTTCTCGCAGAAGGAGGGAATTGATTATCATGAGGTGTTTTCTCCGGTTGTAAAACACAGGACTATAAGAGTTCTATTAGCCATGGTGAGTGCATTTGATCTTGAGTTAGAGCAGCTTGACGTAAAAACTGCGTTCTTGTATGGAAACTTGGAAGAGCAAATTTACATGTTGCAACCCGAAGGTTTTCTTGATCCTGAGAAGAAAGATCACGTGTGTTTGCTGAAAAAAATCTTTATATGGTTTGAAACAGTCGCCAAGGCAGTGGTATAAGAGGTTTGATGCATTTATGATTTCTCATGCTTTTATCCGAAATCAGTTTGACAACTGTGTCTACTCTAGAAAATTGGCCGATGGATCATTTGTGTATTTGTTGCTATACTTTGATGATATGTTAATTGCAGCTCGCAGTAAAGCTGAAATTAACAATTTAAAGGCTTTGTTGAGCAGTGAGTTTGAAATGAAGGATTTGGGTGTAGCCAAGAAAATTTTGGGCTTGGAAATCTGGAGAGACAGGAAAGCAGGATTATTGTACTTGTCACAAAAGAAGTACATTGAAAAATTATTGCAGGTCTTCCAGATGGGGGAATCCAAGCCAGTTAGCACTCCTTTGGCGGCTCACTTTAAATTTGATGCTAGTGCGTTACTGAATACAGAGGAGGAGAAAGATTACATGAGTCGAGTTCCCTATTCAAATGCCGTAGGCAGCTTGATGTATGCAATGGTGTGCACTAGACCAGATTTAGCTCATGCTGTTAGTGTGGTTAGCAGATTTATGAGTAATCCTGGAAAAACTCATTGGGAAGCGGTGAAATGGATTATGCGATACTTGAAAGGTATAAGTAGTTTATGTTTAGTTTATGGAGCTGGTGGAACTGCTAATGGTCTTATGGGATATACTGATTCTGATTTTGGTAGAGATCTCCTGAGAAGAAGATCATTGACATGTTATATTTTTACTCTCTTTGACGGTAGTATCAGTTGGAAAGCAACTCTACAGTCTACTGTTGCTTTGTCTACAACTGAAGCAGAATATATGTCATTGACTGAAGGTGTTAAGGGGGGCATCTGGTTGCTTGGTCTTGTTGGTAGTTTGGGTTTGGAGGTGCAGAAACCTGCTATTTACTGTGACAGTCGAAGTGCATTATATTTAGCGAAGAACCCTGTTTATCATGAAAGATCGAAGCATATTGATGTTAGATTAAATTCAATCAAGGATGTTATTGAAAAAAACGTATTCTCAATAGAGAAGATTGCCACAACAGATAATCCAGCAGATATGTTGACTAAGCCACTGCCTGCAGAAAAGTTCAAGCATAGCTTGGACTTGGTGAATATTCGCATCTCCCCAGGGCCTTAGAGGCATGAATGGCAGAGAGTTATTCTTGTGAGTTTCCCAGGAAAATTCATGTCTAGGTGGAGATTTGTTAAATGACTTGAATTATTATTAGCTGACCTGAATTATTACCCTACCCAAAAGTTTAGGGACCCATATGGTAATTTCTAGACTTAGGATTACTTGTGGGTTTGTAAAGGGTTATTGGGGGACAAGGCAATTGGGGATGATGGCTCTTGATTAATAGAATTCTCTCTGGCTGCAATCGATAACAGGAACTAACGTCGAGGTTGATCACTGGTCCATCGCATCGAATCCTCGAACTCCCATGAACGATGTTCGGGCAATTAAAACCGGAACGTGGTCAAAGAAATTCTAGCGCAAAAATACGTTAAAGAATTAAAATAACTTAGTAAGAAAGCGATACTGACATGCCCATTGTAGACGATCATCGAAAATGGTAGGGCGCGAGCTTACGATGGAAGACTCGGACGTCCTCTATACCCTCCCAAATCCGTGATGGGGAGACTTGTGTACGCTCAAAGGGACTCCGTGGATATACCTTTGTGAAAGAAAATGTATATAGTTCCCAAGGATGGCAGTTACAAGTCCTCCGCTCATGGATGTCTAAACTGTGCCCGTCTCACATCTTCGTTCACGATTACATATAAAAAAATAAATGGAGAATTGCATTAATAAAGTTCATGATACGTAAACGAACTTACATGAGATAACATAAAGTGGAGACTCACCGTGTCGAATAAGCAGGTTGTCCAACTCGGCCTCGTGATCTCAAGTGTGTCCTCGTTTCATCGTGTTTACGTGCGAAACAAAACAAACAAACAAACGTACGTCATATTCATACGTGAACATGAATATATATGTATATATATAAACTGGAAACCTAATAAACGACGGTGACGGAGGTCGTCACCGCACTCTTACGTTAAAGAAAATTCATGACCAGACTTGCATCGAATTGCCCCGTCCAGATTTAATGACAGAAAATCATGCAAAGTCAACTGATAAACGTTCCAAACTATTCAATTAATGCGGACAAGATTATGAGGAACAAGTAGGGACTTACAGTGCCCGGTGCTGGCCAAATTAACGTCCCACGAGACTTTTGCTAGGATGGGGAGTAACTTGACGAATACCCGGAGTGATTAGGGAGTCCGAATGCAATTGGGGGTGTTCCTTCCATTCCATTTCAGCATCATGGATGAAGCCATCCGATTGCACCGCCAGGCACATCTCGAATACGGCCATGGGGATAGGGAATTGTTCGTGTTTCGGCGCTCGTGGTTTCAGCCTTCATGAGGATGCGTAGGGCCTTCCTGCCATAGACAAACCTTCAACTGTATGATTTCGTGATGATCGGAATATGTAGAGCAGAGAGCTTTGATATTCCCCGGGTGAGCTCTTGTCAAGGATGGTTCAAGTACATCCGAGGGACCTGCGGATCCTTGCAAACGGGTACTTAGAGATTCGTTTAGAACACGCTCTCTATCCGTATATGTACTGCTTTGCCAGGATATTTTAAATGCACTCGGGAGAGGTTCGTCTCCATCGTCTCATGCTCGTGCAAAGTTGGACCACCAAAAGAAAAATATTTAAGGTAGGTTGGCCAAGCCAAAGAGATGTAATGAAATGGTCTTAACAAGTCGATTTTTTTTTCTCTGACAAACATTCACACCAGTTCCACGACGTATGTGCAAAAATACAGGTTGTTTTCTTTTTAAAGCAAAACTCGTTCAACTCCGTGTCTCTGTTGTGGTCATAAACCGCAATATTTAATTTATAAAGAAAATACGGTTCTTACACGACACTACTTTAGAGGAGGTATGGTGCAGTTGTGAATCATGTCATTGATACCCAAAGGTGTCGCCGTCCTGAACCATGATACTTTGAGCACTTTGAATAAAGTTTTTCTACATATTCAAATGCAAAGGTGTTATACTTGGACACTTCGAAAGACTTTTTCTAACCGTCCTAAACTTAAAAACGATCCCGTGAAAGTTTTGCAAAGTGGAATCGTTTTCCATAAACTTATTTTAAAATATTAACCCTATTACTCGTAAAAAATATAACGGGAATAATCGAATACCAGTTCCAGACTCCCAAACCGAGTTAAGGTTGAGTCCTACAAATGTGCATGAAATATTTTTAATTACATCATCACGCATCGAACGTATCACCACAAAGAGATCGTCCACGTGTCGTCCCCGCCCTCCTCCCAGCTCCAAGAAGCGATTGCGCGTGTTCTGCCGATTCGTTCTGACATTCTCGCCATTCGTCTTTATTTCATAATTTCTAACGAATCAATTTTCTTGGTCATGGTCAATGCTGAACCGAACGTGACCGACTGCTCTATATCAGAGGGTGGTCATACCCGGGTGGGAGGGCAGCAAGCGAAGTTAAGAAGATGGTCCACCATCATCCTCCATAGTCCATTGCCAGCATGTCTCCTGTAATTGGCTCTCGAAAGAGAACATATCATGAATACGATCAATTCTTTATATGCCTTCTTAAAGTCGTAATTGGAAATAAGTAGATATTAAAGCCCTCGGACATTATTCTAAAAGAAAAATTTATTAAAATCTAGGAAATGTACATGGAAAACAAATTCGTGTAGAACGATTTTCTAGGAAATGTGTTTCTCAAGCAGCAACGATACCAGAGGCGAAATTGCGGCTGTTTGTTACTGGGTTTTAGAACGCGAGAGAGAAGCTACAGAAACCTACCCGAGACGGAAAAAGGATGAGGGACAAGGTCCCAGATCTACTCGCACTTGATGGAGCGATATATGTGACGGACGAAGAGCAGCGCTGCTCGGAAACCTATGGAGCCAAGCATGAGGAAGAAGCCATAACAGATGCAGGCCATATAGCCGAAAAAGAAGGATGTTTGCATGAATCCGGACATGTCCGACCGAGCATGGTAGTAGTACAGGCAGTAGGCATATATGAACAGGCCGGTCGAACCGCCGCAGAGAAAAGACCTGTCATGGAGAAACAGAGATCAGTGGAGTCAGTGAGAACATGTTGTTGCTCGCAAACCCAGATAAGAAAGAATTCTGGATTACCTCCACCACCACTCATGGTCCTCAGCAGCTAGTTGGAAGTAAGTAAGTGCCACGGTGATGAAAGCAGTGACAATCAGGAGAATGATGAACACGATGAACAAGATGCTGTATATGGTGTAGATTCTGTGACCCCAAACACTGGCAAATATATAGTAAAGCTCGATGTAGATGGCACTGAACGGCAGAAACCCGGCCATGGCCATCTGTGGAATGGTTGACCTGTACCAGGGCAATTGTGGGATTTCTCTGGGGTACTTGGTGGTTCGACAAGGGGCTTGGAACTCAGACTTGCTGTTTTTCCCAGCAATGCCACCCAAAACCAGCAGAGGCGATGTCACAAGCGTCCAGATGAGAACGATCACCATGATTGTGCCGAATGGGAGTGCGGCTGTGGCCGTGTAAACAATTGCCACGGTGTTCAGGAAGCAGAATGTAAGAAACAACGGCCCACAGAAGAGGCATCCGGTAAATAACAGATTCCTAATCTGTTGCACATTTCATGTAAAGAAGGAACTTCAATTCTGTTCGAAAAAAATGAAATCGTATCCATGGTGTTGGTTCCACAAAAACCTTACCCAATTTGTTCCTTCGAGTTGGCAGTAGAATGAAGTAGCAGTGTAGCCAGCAATTCCAGATGTGAGGGCATATATGACGACCAATGCCGTAAAAAGTGCTCCGCGGTTGTAGGGATAAAAGACACCAACCAATGCAAGAACAAAGATGAATATGGCTCTGCAACACACCGAGGAAAATCATTGAACCGCCATATTCCGTGTTCCAAAGTAGTAAGTAGGGCATTCCGCTGGTTTGCCACGGAACTAAGATGCTACTTACAGTGTAAACAACTGAGTCCCAGAACCAAGAGCCGCTGCAAACAGTGATTTGTACTTTGGGTACCTGAACACATCTCCATGTATGTATTTCCATCCGGTCTCTTCGGCATCTTCAACTGACTCCTCATCATGAGCATACCTAACTCAAATCATTGACACAAGTGGAGATCATAGAAATTTCCCAAAATAACGTCTAGAAAAAAGACAAGGTAATGACCACTGATCTTACTTGACGAAATCATTCTTGAGAACCCGCATGAGAATAGTAGCGAGGAATCCGGTCAATAAAAGCACGGTAACGCAAGAATTGATGATTGAAAACCAGTGAATCTCCAGATGATGAGGTAAGGAAGAAGATTGTGAGTACTTGTCCATCCTCTTTTCAAAAGGGGTATCAGTCTCCTTCCACTTGACGGTGTACAAGAATTCGACATTGGTTTCTTTGTCCTCCGTCACATCTACAAGGGCATCGGGGTCCGTTCTGACATTGATCTCGATGACCCTGTCACCATTGTAAAAGACATCGAAATGGACGTGCTTGTAAAGGAAGTAGTTGTACTTGCTGGGATCTTTGCCTTCCCTGTCAACCTTGCCGATGAAACCCCAGATGGGGAGGTCATCGTAGTACATCTGGAAGTAATAGTCCTTCATGACCGCAGATCGGAACTGTGCCACTTCATCTTTCGTGAGCCTTTTCTTGCATACGACCTCGGATTCCTTATCCTTCATGAAGTCAAGCTTGAAGGGGGCGCTCACGAGACGATCTCCATTCAGGACTTCACCAAGCGCTTCCGACTTCTCTTTCACATGATCTGACAACATGCAAAACATGCCCAGTATCAAAGCCGCCACAGGATAAAGAGAAAAAAAAAAAGCAGAAACGACAAGCAGCTAGTCTTAGCCAAAGTCGGCGCGAACCTGGAGTACAGAAAGGCAGATCGAAGTAGCGATAAGTTTCGCTGAACAACACAAGAACAACCAGATAAACAGAACAGGGTTAGGTCCTTACTAGACAAAACAAGCATCAAGAGCAAGCCAATCAAACTCTCCTTATTCCCAAACATTGCCGAATGAACAGAGATCCTCAAGGCAAACGGTTCCAGAACATAATGAACATAAGCCACAAACAATTTAAGAAGAAGTGCAGATCCAGTCCAAAAACCAGAAACGAGCGAGGGAGACGACGATGAAACGCTGGGCACATTAAACACAGTTGCCTCCCTTCCATGACACCACAATGTAGGGGCAACCGGCAGATCACTATTAAACAAGAAAGACAGAGAGACAGAGGGGGAGAAGAAGGGAGATACATTACCTGGGATTATGGAAAGGGCCGACCTTGTTGGCATAGAGTGGAACCTGATCCCCTTCCATGTACCGATGATCTGCTGCGTCTGATCTCACCCCGACCAAACCCGACATGGACAACAGGAGGGCCGTCCAGACTGCCGCGGCCATCTCCGACCGCCGCCACCACCCCATTGATAAAAAAAAAAAAAACAGACTAATTCTGTTACAGCGTAAGTCACGGGTAATTTAGTGACTGCCGGAATGATGTTGTGATTTTGGATAGGCGTAACAGAGGAGAGAGTAGGGGAAACGATGGATTGGAGGATGCCACCACAACGCTGGGAAAAATGCGTTTGTTGGAATACTCTTTCTTTCTAACATATTCGATCCCAACCAAATCCCTTTATTTCTGAGACTTTGGTTTTCTAATAAAAGAGATTTCCTGATTTAAAAAAAAAATTAATATAAAAAAACACCAATTACCTATTTTACTCTTTTACGTGACATCAATTTAAGTGAATTTATGATGAGAACGATTCCCCTTAAAAAACATTCGTTAATAAAGATGATGTATTAGATAAGTAAGGAAGGAAATTATACTAAGCCGAATTTCGCGATCACAACAAGAGGGATGAAATTAATCACTTCCCCTCCAATGCTGTAGGAGAAACGTTACACACGCTCACCATATTCGGACCTCTGAAGCTCATGTGCATACAACGGCCATGAATATGACAGCCGGTTACTTCAGACCTCCTCATCACGTTCATCCGATGCTCGCTCGCGGGGGCGTGGCCATCGTATCAATGATTCATTCCGGTGATTAAGCATTGGACATGCAATTCCGATCAACACTGTCGTTTGACTCATTTTATTCACTCGGATCATAAATTATATCTTACCGGGCCCTGAAAGTAGACCTGTTAATTGGCCCACTTATTAAAGATTTCTACTAAAAGCCCGTCCAGTGGAAAATTGATATCTCAAATAAAAGAACATTAGGCATGGGAGAGTGTTTTTATTTGACAAGATGTCTAAGAATCCCCTAATTGTAATAATATTTAACAAATGGTCGGGCTGTGACCATCACTGTTTGTTTTGTTTTGTTTTTTCCTTTTATACTATTATTATTGTTCATCCTGTGGGGGGGCATTGGTGGTTGTTTGCCTTCATTTGTATATGTGTTATCAAATATCAGGCTCCAATTGGCCCCTCCTACCTCCCCTCTTTTACTCTTTCCAATAGGAATAGTAAGTAGCAATCCCCCCCCCCCCCCCCTCCCCTCAGGACAAACACAAATCATCAATTCCCCAATTTGTTTTTTTACTTTCCACTGGTGAGTGGTGGGGGTTGGCCCCGAGTGTTGTGTTTATAACCAAAGGGAAATCTCCATTCCTCTCATGGAAAACTTCTTCTTCCTCCTCCTCAGTCATCCCCAAGCTCCCACGAAACGCCAAAATTCAAACCAAAATATGACAGGAATCAATACCACTTCTTCTCCTTCCTCTTTCCTTTTCTCGAACCCCAGCAAGAGGAAGAGGAGGCCCCGAGGAACTCCAGGCAAGCTTACTTTGTACTCATCTTTTGTTACCTACCTAGCTAGCATTCTCCTCCTCCCCTCCCATTGTTATCGATCCATCTTTAGTTTTCATACAGCACGAACCGAATTCTTCTTTCTCTCATTTCTTCTTCTTCTTCTTGCGGGGTTCATGAAATGGGACGAAAAGATCCTGATGCAGAGGTGGTGTCGTTGTCGCCAAAGGCACTGCTGGAGTCGGACAGGTACGTTTGCGAGATCTGCAACCAGGGGTTCCAGAGAGATCAGAACTTGCAGATGCACCGGCGGCGGCACAAGGTGCCGTGGAATCTCCTCAAGAGGGAGAGGAGCAAGGGCTGCCCCGAGTCCACAGCGAGGAAGAGGGTGTACGTGTGCCCCGAGCCCAGCTGCCTGCACCACGACCCGGGGCACGCGCTCGGGGACCTCGTGGGGATCAAGAAGCACTTCCGGAGGAAGCACAGCGACAGGAGGCAGTGGCTGTGCGCGCGTTGCGGGAGGGGATACGCGGTTCAATCGGATTACAAGGCGCACCTCAAGACGTGCGGCACCCGTGGCCATATCTGCGACTGTGGCCGCGTGTTCTCGAGGTACGACTTCAGTAGAACTTGACTCTCGATCTGGGTACTTACCTTTTTCTTAGTTATTTTCAGTTGAATCTCCATCGAACAGAGAGGGTCCACTTGAATTGAATGAAACGCTTTCAATTTAAAAAGAACGAGATGACTAGAACTTGTAATCTAAATACGGATAAACTACAGGTCGTTTTGACTGGATATAAAAAAAGGAAGAGAATATATCATTACGACTTCTTATGATAATCTTTCAATTTGGTCTGGACAATGATCATGTGTGCGTACACGATCGGTGATAAAGTCTGGGGTAAGAAAAGTAAGAAATAAATTTCTATTATGATGGTGAGATTTTATTGAGAACTTGGATATATGATTGGACCTCAAGTTGTGGTGGTGCCTTTTGTTCCGCCACTATACTGTTCGTGAACAGTTGGATGGGACTGTTCGTTCCTCTGTCAGAACAATCTTGTTCGTTTCTGTTTCCCTGGTGAATGGCCAGCAGCCACATTTCAAAACTGGAGTGGATTTTGCACATTTCTTTGACTAATATGGAGTCTTTGTTCCATCAGCTATTTATCGTAAGTAGGTGTACTTTTCGTATCTCGATCAAACACTTTACTATTTATGTTTATCGATGTTATTATTTGTTAGTTACTATGTTATTAGGGTGGAGAGCTTCATAGAGCATCAGGATTCTTGCAACATGGGAGGAATGAAATCATCATCATCCACCGTCAACTTCCTACAAACATTCCAACCTCGGTGCATGTCTACAACAACAGCTTCATATAGCCCTAGCCCTTGTTGTGACACCACCACCACCACCACCTACAACAACACATTGTTACCACCCTTGTCACTACAATTCACCGCCTTGCCCAGCAACATCTTCAGCCGCCGCCTGGCCTCCAAGAGAAACACGGCACCCATCGAGGGTGTCTTTCACAACCTAGACCTCCAGCTCTCATCCGCGCCAAGAACTAGCGTGAGCATTCCCATCCCCACCAGATGGGACAGGCGATTCCCTCATTGTTCCACCCAATTGCACCTCTCGGTGGGAACATGTTGCGGCACCAGGGGCAACGAGGGGATGGAGTGGTCTTCATTGGAGGCCGCGGCGGTGGTAGAGAAGGCCTATGCGGAACAATGCAAGGTGGCAGATGGATATTGCCCGGAAGGTGTTCCCAGCCGCCAATCATTCGAAGAAATCGGCGGAGAGGCCACAAGCCCTGAGGGAGCAAGCAACTGATCAGATCACGAAATGTCGTCGTCTTCGACACCACCTGCAATGCTTGCGAGGAGAGGATCCGAGGTAATAAAGACCTACTACAATTTTCTGAAAGAACAAAAAAATGCTTAGCAGGAGAATGTTATTTGTGACTAGATGAAAATAAGCCCCGTGGTTCCAACTGTCGTTTGCCATATTGCACCAGGAATGACTTACTGCTATGTAACCTTATCAAACACAAAACTCGTTGTCACGACGTACATGGTATATATGTAATTGAGTGAAGGCATGCAGGTATAAGAGATAAGAGTATGAGGAGGTCTATCTCCAATGGACCCTACGTAATAGTCTCCCCCGAAAACCCTCACACGTTTAAATGCTGATGTCCTTGATTACTTTTCCGACACGGGGGGGGAGGGCGTGTCATCATTTCATCATTCACAATCAACTTTAATGGGACGAACTATTTTGGATTTTCTGCTTGGACATATACGTGGGATTCGGATCCAAAGCCATTCGTTGGAATTGGGCATTCATGCACCTCGACCCCTCGCTGTCTCTTTGACCTCAAAAGGGTTGCAGAACATCATGGTCACACAGCCTTTTTGCCAGTTGGTATGGGGTAAAGGGTGGTTTAGAAAACGAACTAATTTACATATAAAAGATGTAGTAACATTTGATTACGAAGGAAGTAGTGTTAGAGAGACACTTCTTTTGTTGTAAAAGAAAATTTATTGTGGTGTATTACCTCTATGAAACCTATCGGTGTTGTGAAAATGCTACAGATTCAAAAGGAAATATTGATGGTTTTAAAGGAAAAAATATCGTTAATAAAGTTTTTTAATGAAGAAAATGTAAAAAAAGGACAACGTTTTAGTTTTTTTAATGGGAATAATTATTTTACTTGCATGCCAAAAATATAATTCCCAAAGTTAATTTATTTGGTTCCTTCTAAAATTGGAATTAAGAATTGGAAAGCCTGTCGACTGAAAAATGAAACAATGTTTTCTTGTGCCGACAGCCATGCCTGATATATTCACTATTATATCTTGTATGACTCAAGAAAGTGACCAAATCATAGTACATACATATTCTAAAACGCTAGTGTTGGTTTGTTTCCATTTTAAGAGTTTTCAATGGCGTGTTATGAGTTGAAAATTTGGGTACGGAACTCATATATTATCGGTGATTCAAAGTACCTTTTTACGAAACCTTTAGGTTTATTACGAAATTTTTTCACAAAGCTAAAAAATTTCGTAAAAATGTACGAAAAATATTCGTAACATGAAAAAAACGACTTAACCTCTCTTGCGTGGGATTTTACCCGCTTCCGATTAGACAGAGCTATTGTAACATAGGAGGAACAGAGATGTGGAACATATGTATTTTGAGAGGTGCACATGATAATGATAAAACCCAAAATCTTGGCTACCAAATCACGTGATTTCTAAAACGCACTCTCTTTTTCTTCAATTGATTGCATGCTAACATCATTTTCATATAGCCAATCGCTACCTAACGGAAGCATTGAAATCGAAACAAAAAGTCCCGCCCCGGATACGTCGCTTTCTCTTGGGAGACTTGAATTTTTCCTATGGTCTAACAAAAAACTAGGGAGGGGACGCATGGTTTTCAGTGTCCCAATGGACCACCCCGCCTTTTATATCTTATCATAGAAATGTAACTTGTTATTGTCGATACAAAAAAAATTTCGAAATACGATTTTAATTTTAAAAATATTTTCATGTGCGTCGATTTAGACATTCAAAATAAATGTGAATAATGATATTAATAATTTCATCAATAACGCGATTCCGAACTACGACATTACGTGGCTGAATGCAGCCTCAGACCGTGACATTTGTGAAATTAATAGTGTTGCTTGCGTCTCAGGACCACGACACTGGGCCGCTTAATGAATTTGTTAGCTTACAGGTGAGTTTTCTTGTGTCAAAGTGTCGCGGTCCCTAAAGGAAACTCGCAATTAGCAATTGCAAGACTACCCCGACACCGGAATTATGAAGCTCGTAAAAATGTTTTTAAGTCCACCCGCGTTGCGGCTTTAAACTGAGACACTTACTCAAACTCGCGATCCCTAACCGCAATATTGTCGGGTTATACCCGACCCTCCTACTCGAATTCAATATTGTGGTTCGGCCAAAATCGACCTCTTGAACATCTCAATCTCCGAAATCAACCTCCTTAGTCTCATCCCCGCGATTCCCGACCATCTCGGCCTTATCACAATGATTTCCAATCACCTCGACCTTGTCCCCGAGGTTCCCGGCCACTCCGATCTCGTTCCCGTCATTCTGGATCACCTCAACCTTAAGCTCATTGATGTCAACCTTTGTTCTTGTGTGAGGTGAGTTTGATGATGGGATTTATGTGTTTTCGGTCAGAAGCGGTTAGGCTAAACTAAGGTAGATTTGTCTCAGTCAAAAACGACGAACGACGGGAATTGAAACATCGGTACACGTTTAAACGTGGTGCTCCACCTAATTGAGTTATAGCCGTACTTCAATTGATTCAATTTATACTATTAGTATTACATTCCCTGTTCCAATCCTATCAGATAACACTAATCTTATCATGGCAAAGCTTCCATAATATTGTTTGAATGATCGAGAGTGTTGGCATGCACAAGCGCCCCTAGTTTGCTTATTCATTATTGAGTGGCACTTCCCAAATAGAGTCATATGTCTATTCGGCAACCAACAGCCCGTTCCAAGTCTTTGTGGCATGGGAAAGAGCCTACATTGTATAGACTTACATGGAATGTCCTTCAACAGTTGGCTAGAAATACATCGTCTGGATCTCGAATTGTTTGATCATAGAACGAATCATATCATGCCGCTTAATCAAAAATTGAGCTAGAACACAACAGATGGTATTTCAGGCACACCAGGAAATACAATTCACGTACCAATGAAATTTTATGGACCTGATAAGTGTTCATATGCTATGGAACCGAAATATATAGCTGAGTTCAATAACACTGAGATGCTGTCGAGTCCAATCAATACCTTCCGAGCTTCTTGTTCCTAATGCCAAAGATATATTTGGATAACAATCCCGAACATGATTCCAATTTCTCCGAAAGTTCTCGAGACTTTGTTGCCCTTTTCCAGCTGTTTATTGATTACCATGAAAATACAAGAAGGATGGAAGGCGTAAGAATCGTCATCCGATTGATGAAACCTTATTTGGGCGACCGCCGTTCGAAAGGGCTATATCTTCTAGAGTGACGGTACTTGCTGCCTCCGCTAGGTAAGAGCTCTCTCTATATTGTCAAATACATTACATAAGCGGAAGAGGTGCAGATCAACAAACTACAAGACTCTCTTCCCTTCACAAACGAAGGTAGGAAGGACGAGTGAAGATCCCCACAGAAACGCTATAAAATTTATCTTTGCCGTTTATGTTTGTCATACATTGTGTTGTGCATCAAGATATGTTTTATCCAGTAAGAGGGTGATTGTATGTCGTCGTTTGTAACTCCTTAACGGTACACTACGACGCATCTTCTTCTCAGAAGTGTGCTAGAGTACGATTTCGTAAGGTACTTATATTCATCTTTACTGTCGTAAAACATCCTCGTTGTGCATTTGAACTAAATACACTTATACATTTGGGTCTTCATTATTTCTATCAATATATATAAATATATAAAAATAAGAACATTGATTTGCCGTATTATAGTTAGATGCCTCCCACTATCATCCCCGGTGCATTCTATTGGATAAAGTAGAGGTTAGTCGTATTTGTTTTTCGGCCCATCAAATATGGCGGCCCAATGCGTATCTAGATTGAAATAGGCCCACATTATTTATCTAATAAAAAGATATCGTGTCTTTGTGGTATATCTAGTAATTTGAATCAAATACTTGTCAGTCGTATATTTATACAACATCATTCGATATGGCATGATTCCCGATGAAAGTTAATCTCTTTTAGATTATTTCAATGAATTGAAAGCGAAAATGATTCTAAGTAACTCCTTGTCTACTTAGAGTAGAGTATCGAATTTGCTCCTTTATCAATAAAATAAAATAAAATAAAATACAATTGACATTTCTACAGAAAAAGGAGAATTGTTTAGGATTTCATTTTTATAATGAAAATGAAGAACTCGGTGGTGAAGTTGAAAACTCAGGTGGATCCTGATTAGAACAAGGAAGGCAGCAGGAAAAAAGGAAGAAGAAGAAGAACAGAGAAGAAGGAAGAAGAAAGGAAGATTAAGGGAGAGAAAGATATCTAATTAATTGTATTCTGAATCCCATATTCTATTCTTTATATTACAACTTGTAATGATTAAAGGAAAACGGATTTGCTGTTGAGGTTGTTGTAATCAGAATGCAGTCTGCCACGCAGTCATCCTTCCCTCACCAGATTCTGTCCTTTGTGCTGACAACACGACAGCCAACATAATCACTTCTTGTTTGGGCTGGATTTATTTCTTCATGGGTTAGACTCGCTGGGCTTTCATCATCCAATACTCCCCAGTAAACTGAACTCCTCCTAGTTTTCCAACATCTTGATCCTCCTCCTGATCAATCCAACACTCCTCAGTAAACTAGAATCCTCCTAGTTTTCCAATATGTTCTTTATTCTCCTCCAGAACATCTTCTAGCCTTCCTTCTCCAAAGTCTTCCTTTGTCTCGTCATCATCGAACCGTCCACTATTGATTGCTGATACACCGAATTCTTACAGCGCAGATGCTCAAGTAAAGCAAAGTTGTTCTCCATTTGATGGCCTCCCTAGAACTGTCAACACTGCACATATATTAACAAATCTATGAACAGGAAGCACCTTTGTTAAAGGATCAGCAATTTGATTTTCAGAGGCAACATGTTGAAGCACTAAAGTGCCCTCAACCTTTTCACTAACAAAGTGAAAGTCAACTTCAATATGTTTTGTCCTCGCATGCAAGATGGGATTCGCAGCCAATTGAATCGTGCTAAGGTTGTCACAATACAACACAGGAGGCAGAGTCAGAGAAATCTGTAGTTCACATAATAATTTTTGAAGCCATATAATCTCAGCTGCACCATTGGCTAAGGCTCTATACTCTGCTTCTGTGCTTGACCGAGAGATCACTTTTTGCTTCTGTGATGACCAGGATATAAGATTAGAGCCCATAAATGTACAATATGCTCATGTACTCTTCCTGTCATCTGGACAGCTCGCCCAATCCGCATCAGTAAAGCAAGTTATATGAGATAGGCTCCCAATTGTTATAGTTAATCCATGTGTGCAGATTCCTTTTAGATATCTCAGAATTCTCTTTACTGCCTGTAGATGTTTGTCCGTAGGTTGATGAAGAAACTGACATGCTTTATTAACAGTAAAGCTAATGCCAGGCCTAGTATTTGTGCAGTATTGTAAAGCACCAACCAGACTTCGATACAAAGTTGGATCCTCTAACACAATCCCTTTATAACGCGACACAATAACAGTTGTAGCCATCGGTGAGGCAACTGGTGTACAATCACTCATTCATGCCGTCAGAAGAAGTTCATTGATGTATTTTTCCTTGTTCAGATGCAACATGCTCCCTTTCCTCATGACCTGAAAACCCAAGAAGTATGACAAATCACCTAAGACCTTGAGAGAAAATGTCTCATGCAAGCGAGGCAGCAGTGACTGAATCTCCTGTTAATTTGAACCAGTCACAATGATATCATCCACATAGACAAGAAGTATAACAACACCATCTCCTGAGTGTTTATAAAACAATGAAGCATCTGAAGTAGAGTTCTGAAAAACCCAATGAACCAGACAGCTGCTAAGTTTCATGTGCCAAGCCCTTGGACTTTGCTTCAGGCCATAAAGTGCCTTTTTAAGTTGACAAACATGATTTGGAAACTGTGGATGGGACCACCCAGGAGGTTGATTCATAAATACAGTTTTTGTAAATTACCATTGAGGAATGCATTATGAACATCCAATTGAGTAAGTTGCCATCCAAACTAAACTGCTAAACAGAGAACAACCTGTATAGTTTGATGCTTAACAACTGGGCTGAAGGTCTCCTTATAATCTAAACCTGCTATCTGAAGAAATCCTTTGGCAACCAGCCGGGCTTTGCACCTTTCTAGAGTACCATCAGCTTTAAGTTTCACCTTAAACACCCATTTACAACCAATAACCTTCATTCCCTCTGTATATGGACCCAAGTGCCAAGTATGATTTTTATCTAAGGCCACAAATTCATCTTTCATAGCTTTCTGCCAGATAGGTGTAGTTAATGCTTCAGCCAATGTATTGGGTTCAGTAGGAATACTAGGTGAGTTGATATCAAGTTTGGATGGGTAGGTAGTCACTAGGACTTTTGGTTTGAATATACCTGCCTTGGACCTTGTAAGCCTAGGGTGAACATTGGTTGAATCAGGAGCTCTTAACTGTGATGATGTCTCCACCTGAGTGTTATGTCTAGTCATGACTGGAACTGATGTAGGACTATCAGAAGAATATTCAAAATGTTCAGAATTTTGTGAAGACTCTGGGTATAGGTCTTTGGTTGAATGTGACAAAGGAGCAGGAGAGGAACTGGGCACTGGAAGAGTAGGATTTAAGACAAAACTTGGACCTAAAGACTCTATCTGTACTGAACTCTTAGAAGAAGACTTGAAAGGGGACACAGATTCATCAAATTTCACATCACGAGAGATAAAAACTTTAGTTGTCACTGGGTCATAACATATATAACCCTTGTGGAAAGCACTTTCGCCCAAGAAGACACAAGGAACTGACCTAGGAAGAAGTTTATGGGAGTTGTATGGTCGTAAACAAGGATAGCAGAGACAGCCAAACACCTTGAAAGAAGAGTAATCTGGTTTAACATGAAACATGAGTTCTGAAGGAGAGTTAAACTGTAAAATTCTAGAGGGAAGAAGATTAATAAGATATACTACTGTGTGAAAAGCATAGGGCCAGAAAGATAAAGGTACATTTGAATGCTGAAGTAAAGATAATCCAACCTCAACTACGTGCCTATTCTTACGCTCGACTCTGCCATTCTGCTGAGGAGAATGAGGTCATGACACTTGGTGAATAATGCCATGTTGTAGAAGATACCTATGCAAGGTTCGGAACTCTCCTCCCCAATCAGATCTTACAGACTTTCTAGACTGAGAAAATTGATTTTGAACAAACTTGTGAAACTGAACGAATGCTTGCAAGGCTTGTGATTTCTCTCTCAGAAAATAGACCCAAGTGTATCTAGTTGCCTCATCTACAATAAGCATGAAATAGCGAACATCAGTAGTAGAATTAACAAGAGCAGGGCCCCATAGATCAATATGTAGCAACTGAAAAGGTAAGGAAGATTGTGATTCAGACAATGAGTAACTATGTCTGTGGTGTTTACTCATAACACAAGCTGGACATAACTGTAAGTTTATAAAAACAGTTTGATTACAAGATGGGATAGCAATGTTTAGAACTTCATGGCTTGGGTGTCCAAGTTTGTGGTGCCATCTTGAGTAATCATCTGATATGAGATGAGATGTGGTATAAACAAGAGGTGATGAAGTGGGCGAGATGGAAGATTTTGCACTATGGAGCTGCTGGGTTGGAAACAGGGGAAGCTTGTAGAGTCCCTATTGAGTTGGTCCCTGAAGCAGTATCTGATTTGTTACCTCGTCCTTAACACAGAAATTATCAGAATGAAACTCAACACAGATATTATTATCTTGGCATAACTTTGAGACACTTATCAGACGTTTTGTAAGAGACGGGGTATGTAGAATATGATTCAGGTGTAAAGGCATTGAGACAGAATCAAGAAGGAGAGAATTTTAACCAATATGAGTGATTGACGGTCCCTGACCATTTCCTATCATGAATTGAGACTCACCCTGATATGGAGACATCTCTTTTAAATCATCCAAAAATGGTGTAACGTGATGAGTAGCCCCTGAGTCCATTAGCCAGGCATCATGTGGTGTATGTTCAGCAGCAAAAACAGGCTGAAAGGGTTGTTGCTGGAGGAAGGCATTAGTAGAAGGTCTGTAAACATTGGTAGTAAAGTGTGTTTGAGGAGGGTATGATGAGCTTAGACGATGATAACAGTTTTGAGCTGTATGGCCAATCTTATAGCAGATTTGGCATCGAGGCCGTGGTCTGGGAAATAGGTTATGAGACCATCTAGGTTGATAGGTGGGGTTAGGGTATTTAGGAAGAGAAGGACTTGTAGGAGGTTTTCTCATAACACTTGGCTGATAATAAGTAGGATCCTGGTGTATAGGGAGGTAATTACTGATTTATCAATTCGCTGCTAAGACTTAAATTCCGGATTAAGCACCCTCTGCTCTTCATCTAAAAACTGTGGCGGAGGTTGTGAAAAACTATAGATGAAATCTTCATAGCCCCCAGCTATCATTGCAGTAAGAACCTGCCCTTTCCATAAGGTATAGTTACCTTCATCTAATTTCAGCGTGGAAGAAAAAAAACCGTGCTCTGTGCTCTTGTGCTCTGCACCCCAGTTGCAGACGAAGCGGAGAACGGTACTGCAGCCATTTATCTATCTCAGGATCGTGAGTCAATGAGACTTGTGCTATGATACCATGAAGCTCAGTGAAGTTGAAAACTAGGTAAATCCTGATTAGATCAAGGCAGGCAGTAGGAAGAAGGAAGAAGAAGAAGAACAGAAAAGAAAGGAAGGTTGAGGGAGAGAGAGATTTTCAATTAATTGTATTCTGAATCCCACCTTCTAGTCTTTATATTACAACTTAGTCTGTCGCGCAGTCATCCTTCCCTCGCCAGATTCTGTCCTTTGTGCTGACAACACGACAGCCAATATAACCACCTGCTGTTTGGGTTGAATTTATTTCTTCATGGGTTAGACTCGCAGGGCTTTCATCATCCAACAGAAAAAAGGTTGTTGAGAAGGTTCAAAGGATTCAGAAATAATACGTCCCCATGACTGTCGCAAAACCCAATCGAGCCCCCACCAAAAGCTACTAAGATCTCCAGGTGGGTTGGGTGAATCAACAACAATTAATTGAACCAAACATACACTCATCTTATTCCCCACCCAGAAATATGTCCATAAACAGCAGCAGGCAAACACCACCACGACGCAGGCAGCCATTAAATAGCACCAACCAAACTCGTCTATTTAATATATAACTCATCCAATCTAGGGGAGATGAGAGCCCGCAGCGGGTTCTTCATCACCACAGTGAACTCCAGCTTCTCCGCGAGATCGACCTCGCCCACCGGCTTCCACTGGAACCGCCATATCAGATTCGCCAGGAAGTACTCCAGGTGAAGCATCGCCAGTACGTAGCCTGGGCATATCCTTCTCCCAACCCCGAACGGCATCATCCTTATCTCCCTGCTCCCTGTTATGTCAAATTCATCCCCTCTTCCTTCTCCCAGGAACCTCTCTGGCCTGAATTCCATGGGATCTTCCCACACCTTTGGGTCCCAACCCATCTGAGCCACCATGAAGTTTATGCTCCCCTTCTTTGGTATCTTGTATCCGTTTAGCTCCGCGTCCTCCGTCACCGCATGCGGCAGCACGAAGTGGCCTGGCGGATGGCGTCGTAGGCCTTCTAGGACCACAGCCTTCAGGTACGGCATGCTCTGCAGATGATCCTCCTCAACTTCCTCGCTCCCCGCTGCGACAACCCCACGGATCTCTTGGTATAATTTCTCTTGGATGTGGGGGTACTTTACCATGTTGGCCATAATCCACTGCAGGGCTGTCGATGTGGTATCAGTTCCAGCATTTAGGAATTCCGAGCATAGGCTGATGATCTCCCCCTCATTAAGCTTCCTTTTCTCCTCCGGCAACTCCAGTTGGAGCAATGAATCGACATAAGCAACCGTCCGCTCCTGCTGCTCACCATCTGTTTGACGGTATCCCTGGATGAATTTGGAACGCGCTTCTATCAGAGGGGCGAGAACCTCCCTTTGATGATTCCGAATATGGTGAAATTCCTGCCAGCGCTTGCGGAAAACGACCTTCCCCAACCTCGGCCAGAAATTTAGGATTCTGAATCGGCCCACGTTCAAAAGCAGCCGCCTTTGACAGTCCTCGACCTGCCTGATGGCCTTCTCATCGAGCCGATCCCCAAAGCACATGAGAACAAGGAGGCAGAACATGGCATACTGGAAGTGCTCCACCACCACGACCTCGCCGCCACGCTGATCCCCCAGACGCTTCATCAGAACCTCCAGGACCCACTTCCTTGACTTTGAGAAGGACCTCATCCTCGAAGGGTGGAGTATCTCGGCAGCGAGGTTGCGACGGAAGAGACGCCAGGTGGGGCCATAGAAGGAGGTGTTGATATTCTTCTGGTCGCTGCTCATAATCCGGGAAGTGATTAAGGGAGGGGGACGGTCCGCGAAAGAGGCCCCGTTCTGGACGAGGGCACGGTGGGCGAGTTCATGGCTGGCGACGAAGATAGCGGGGCGGCGGCCAACGTAGACGGTGACGATGGGGCCGTACTTGGCATGGAGGCGGTTGAGGAAGGGCTCCGTCTGGGCGAAGGAACGGAGAAGCCATCGGAAGTTGCCGATGAAGGGGAAGAAACGGGGTCCAGGGGGGAGATTCTTGGAAAGTGGGGTGAAGAAGAAAGTGTCGATGAGGGGCTTGAGGATGGCGAGGACACAGAGGGCGATGACCACAGGGAACCACCCGGATGAGCTCGACGACTCCATCTCTGGGTGGGAAATCTCCTTAGCCCCAGGAAGAAAGGGGCAGGATGGGGGAGGCGGCTATATTACCACGTGGATTCCTTCTTTACCCCCCTAATATTAAATTCACTTTTCAAAAGTTTAGGAGACTGGACTATATAATTTTCCTTTTTTAAAATGGAGAAGAAGATAAGGTCGTTGTTTTTTCTCAGTTGCATTTGATTTAACGACTGGAAGTTGAATAACAATTTTATCATTTTTATTCATTTTTATTATCTTAATTTTTTTTTTTTAAAAAAAAGAATGGGTATTCCTTAATACACTTTCTCATTTCATTCTGTTCACCTCCCTTTAGGATGAACGTTTATCGGAATAACTTAGGACTTAAATACGAGATTCTTATTTAATTCAGTAAATATGTTTTATTTAATTCGGACAAGTGTTTGGACTCGTGCTATGGCGTTAACGCCTTAGATTTGGGCCCGTGTACCGACTGGGCTCAACCGTGGGCTTAGGACAAAAGGGTCAAGACCTGACATGAAGGAGGTGGCGTGGGTTTTGACTTCGGCCGTTAATTTAGTTTAGGGGTTGACCAAAAAAGGAGGAGAAATCAGTTTGTGATGCAACAATCAATTGATGGATTGCCTGCCTGCCTGTAATGTTTGTATCTTTGTGAGGAGGAGGGGTGGAGTGAACACCAGGCCCGTCAAAACAGCGACGCCCCCGACACCCAGAAATGACACACAGAAATTTACGGACAATGCATGCCTTTCCTCTCTTATATCATTTACAAGAGTTTAAAAGAAAGACCAAGCATAAACTTCGGCCTCTTCTCCCACCACCACCCTACCCTCCTGCCCCTCTCATTGCCTTTCCCCTGGACAGTGAGCACCGGTGGGAGGAAACCACCTACTGCCGTGGCAAGAACCCCGTAATCATCAGGCGATGGCTGTCGGAAGCGATGTTTTCTCCACGGTATCCCCTCAGAAACATAACAAGGGAGGCCGCCGCGTAGCTTTCTCCGACGTCGACGCAAAGGAAGGTGGCCGCAGGGACTCTTGCTCGCCGTCCATCCGGCGGAGGAGGGATGTCGAACACAAGAAGTCTTGCTGCTTCAGGTGCTGCGCTTGCACCTGCCTCAGCGTGCTCGCCATCCTCCTGATAGGCCTTCTCCTGGCCAGCACCCTCGTTTTCTTCCTCCAATCCGAGCTCCCCAGGATCCGCGTGGAGACCTGCTCCATCAGCAGCATAGACATGACGAGGACCCAAGTCAACGGGAAGACCGTGTTCCTGACGGACCTGGGAACCAACATATTGCTCAACGTGACCAACAGGAACGAAAGGGTCGCGGTATCGTTCGGGCCCCTGAAGGCAAACGTGTCATGGGAGGACATTGGAGTGGGGGAGGTGAGGTTCGCGGGGTTCTTTCTGGACTCGAAGTTAGTATCGAAGCTCAATGTATCAACAAGGGTCACCGGGGCCACGTTAAATGAGGACGACGCCGAGCAGCTACAGAAGCAGAAGGAGGAACATAATACGGTACTGACGGTGGTGATGAGGGGGACCGTAGGATTCCACGTGGGGTGGTTTCATTTGCAGAGGCTGCCTCTGTTGGTAAGATGCTCGGAGATAAACCAGGCAGCACTGGAAGTGGGTCAGGATCAGGAGTGCGGGGTCAGGATCTACGCTTTTAGTTAGAAGACACCCATCTCATATCTAACAAACGTATCCCTTTTTCCTTTTTGGTTCTCTGTGGGAGGGGATGAGAGTGATGTGTCCCGTTCGAGGTGGTGGTGGGCGGCTCCTGAGTGTTGTCCTCCCCCGCAGGGACGCAGGATCACACCTCTGCATTTTCTTACAGGGAGGGACGTTTCCCCGTGATCGCCGGCACATTTCACCCCCTCCGGCCATTTGTTTTCTTTTCTAGTCTCGACTTATGAAAACACACGAGAGAAATAAAGCAGACAACTAAACGAAAATTGAAACAACACGACGTGCCCACACTCTTTCCGACTTCCCCTCCCCCTCCTGAACGTGACCTCCACCTTCCCCCAACTCTTCTCGTACCATCGCCGGCGTGGCATGGATTCTTTTTGTAGATCCCCAAACTGGTCATTAACCCAAAACTCTCAACAATAATCAAGTTTTAATCACAAGCGATTAGACTAAGATTTGTTAGAAATTTCTGATTTCGAGCTTCCATTAATTGTTTATTTTTAATTTACTTTTATTTATTTTATTTTACTTTATTAAAGTATATTTTATAAAACAAGCTGTGACGTAAGACAGCGCATGAAATCCCAGTATCGTGATCGCTAAATTCACTGGGATATGCGCATCTCGTTTGTCTAACGTGGCTTACGATTGGGTGTAGGCTATTTTATAACCTATGGTCCATTGATGGATAGGACATAGGCTACGGATGCCATTTCCCCTTTCCTTCGAACCATTATTTAACTAAGGGACAAAACTGACATTTCGCAGCCGTACGAGAAGGAAAAGGGGACGAAGATCTACGCCACCCAGGTTTTAATCTTCAGATTTACGGTATGGCGAACGTGGCGAATACGGGTGCGTTTTCTTTTCCCTAAATCTTTCTCGGTGGCCGTAAACCCGCGTTATCGATCCAGTCTTCCGCTGTTTCCTCGGTTTTGTGGTTTCTATGATTATGTGATTTCTCACATGATTAACCTTAACCGACGATGCTCTTTAAATTTTAAAGATTATCAAACATGCTTACGGTTTCATAAAAATCGTTCAACATGTTTAGCGATATTTAATTAATACTTATCATCCCTAAACATGATTAAGTAATTTATTTCGAATTAAAAATTAGTTACATGAAACTAATATCCTAGTTGCATTTCTATTAAGCGACAAGATCACTTTTAAACTTTTAATAAATTTTTAAGCATTTCTACTTGTTTCTTTTAGTTTAATTTTGATTTCGGACTAAACCGAAAACCACTTTAAAATCCAAAGAATAATTTGCGACTTTGTAAATTTTCATTTAAGTTCCCACTAATTTGAAAGTTAAAATAAATTTACGGACCCAATCGATGATTTTCGGACTCTTCTAATTCTTCTAAAAAAGAAAAGGGAAAAGAACCAGGATGCTCACTGGATCACGGCCACCTTTACAAATCCCACACTCGGACGTACGACAATAAGAAAAGAGGAGAAATGGCAATTCGAGGCCAACGAAATTGGTTCGGTTGGGAAAAATTTTCAAAAACTTCCCAAATAATCCACACCAGCTCACCACCCAAGGACAGATTGTGTCGGGGCCATCCCACCATTTTCTCCACCACATTTTGTTTGGTTTGCACGAACACCGATCGAGGAGTGCGAGAATCCGACAATAAGGATGTCAAAGACCGAAGATTACTTGAAGGCACCTGTATCAAACCGCGTGGATCTTTCTGCGTGTGTAAAAACCGCGATGTCAAGGCAATAAAGCGGCCCCGGCCGTCATCTAAGGTACAAAGGGGAGGTTCGGGCTTCCCCGAAACATTTTTAAATCCACTTGTGGCTGTGGGCCCAAGTGTATAGGCCCACGGTCACCGCCCTTTCCCGTCCCTTTTATCTAAATAATTGGATGTGGACGAGTGTGTTGTAGGCTCATTAGGATTACTGTCGCATGTTTGATGGTTTTTCTAAACAACCAACACAAGTTCGGTTCTAAAGCCCTTATCGGGTCCAACGCCCGTAAAACATTGATACGAGTCTGACCCAACTCCCGGATCGGGTCCAATGCCCGTTAAACAAAAGCAAACATTTTGAAGCAAACGCCACCTCCTTTTCGCATGTTAGAATGTAAGAGTTAGTAAATATGAATCCCCGAACTCACTCTGGTTTTCCGACTTAAACCAGTTCTCAAACTTAAGTCGGTCGCGACTCTGTATAGTTTACCTAGGTTAAACAACAACATTTTTACGGAGCCATTTTGGATGGGTAACGGCGACACGAGCCGCTCCCCGAATCCTCCCTAAAATTCTTAAATGAGGCTTAACGTAGCCTTTCGTCTGTCACCTTCAGGAAACTGAAGACGGTTGACAAAATATCCCGCAGGTCCATTTGGGAACAAAGGAGGGCCCAACCCAATTCCTTTCCGCAGCGTCCGACGCTCGAGTCGTGACACTGACCGGATAGGGCCTTGAGGGAACGGGCCCGGATCCTCGGGGCGTCCGAACTGCCACGCGCGTGCTAATTCGGAGCGCGCGCTTATCCGGTACTCCTGGGAAAGAAGAAAGGAGATAAGCATGAAGACCGAGGCGTGCCTTCCTCTGGTTTTCCAGTCACGGCTCAAGGGGAACCCGAGCAAAAGGCTTGTGCTCGCCATCAGGCTCAGGAGGAAGGGGATCCCGTTTCATCCCTCCTTTCGTGGATAGGGAAGGGGAGGGACCCCGCGAACGGCAGGGAAAGGAGCCCCGTAGCGTTGCTGGGCGGGGGAGCGTGCAGGTGCTTCGAGAAGTATCTGATGGAGGTCATCCTGGACGAAGGCAGGGTTGGGGATCTAAGGGATGTGGAGGAGCTCCTGCTCTGCTGGAACAACCTTCTTTGCCCTGTCTTGTCTGATATCGTCGCCACCTTCTACGTGGGAGGCTTGCAAAGAGTTATTTACCACCGCCCACTGACGTATTACGAAAGTCAAATATCGAAATTCGTGTTCCAAATTAATCTCAGTGCAACTCTTTTCTTATATAGAAACAAAGTATTATTAGTATAAAATTTCCTGCCAACTATTGCTTCGATAACATGTGATGGGACAAAATGACTTGGTTAATACTAAGGCGGAACTACTACAGTAAGTCACTAGGAGTGAGTCTGTTTCGTCACTAAACTATTATTACGTTGGGGTGCTGAGTTTGGAGTAGAAGTCCCGAGTCCGCATGTAGAATATCAAAGCTAGGAAAGTCCCGCAAGTGCAGAGGCAACCCCAGATGATGAAGGTTGTTTGGAAGCAGTCAGAGCCCATGCATGTCCCGGTTTCTTGGGCATGGCGGCGGTATAAGAGGGCCGCCAAGTAACCGAATACGAGGGAACCGATAGGGATGTTAGCGACCACGATGTTGTGGTTGATTCCAAAGTTCTTGGGACCGAACAGCTCGGCTGTGGTGGACACGGCCGTGCAAGAAATGGCCCCCGTGCATATGCCTATCAGGGCGGTGCTCGCGAAGAGGTATCTGGCCGAGGGGTTTAGCAGCATGAAGAAGGCCGCCGTCATGGGCACCATCAGGACCCCCATGATTGCTGGTCTCGCCACCGTGTATTTCCTCCTGGATATCATAAAAAATAAAAAATAACATGATCTCAAATTTAATTTCATGGCGCTCGGAATACATCGACAGAGAACTTGTAATGGTGGAAACATTAAAGAGGGGGAAGGGGGAGCAGAGGGAGAGAGCAAAATAAGGTAGGATACCTGGAGGAGATGTAGTCCAGCAAGGACGGCAGGAGGCGCCCCAAGAATCCAAACGCTGACGAAAGCGCGACCAACGAGGAGGTCCCGGAACACCCTCGAGACTCAGCGATTTGTCCCAAGTTGTTAAGGAACACGAGGCCGAGGGTGGCTCCGAGCAGGTACACAAAGAAATACAGCCAGAAATCCACCTTCCTAAGCATCTTCCATGGTCCAACATCCTCGAGCGCCCGTTTCTCCCATTTCTCCCCCGGTTCGACTGGTACATCCCCATCCCCCGGAATATCCACCACCACCACCACCTTATCCGTTATCTCTCCAATATCATCGTGTACTCTTTGCTGCCGGCTGCTCATCCACTGGCTTACTACAGTTGATGCCCTGATGCTTACCACTAGGGGTATCACGGTGGGGACCAGCAGAAAGGCCCCCATCCCGAGGGCACCGGCCAGTGGTGAAAACCTCCGGGACACTGTCTCCAGGCTATTCATCACAGCATAAATCCCTGTCGCCACGGTGATGATGAAAAGCACTATAAAACCTACTCCCCCGTTACTTGTTTTGACATCATCGGAGGCATTGTTGATCCGGAGCAGAGGTGCAGCTATCACAGAGACTACGGGGGGAATAAGAGAATTAAGGAGCAGGTAGGCGCTGGCTGAGTTGTCGCTGTTGGTAGTGGAGGGGGAGGAGGGAACATTAACGCCCTTGATATTGAAGGCAGTCCGAACCATGTCAGCATAAATGCTGGCGCTGAGTCCCTGATAGCTGGTGGTCAGCCCCACGGCCACCTGCTGTTGGAGCGGGAAATACCTTATGGTGGCGACATAACAAACCGTGTTTATCCAACATATGCTGTTCCCTCCCAAGATCGTGAGCAGGAAGACCTGAACATAGGATAGGGAAGAGATCCTGTTCGCGACGAACAGGTACTGGATGCCGTAGCCGAGCGACCCGAGGGACGTACCGATGAAGAGGACGACCCAGAGGGGGAGATGAGCAGCAGCGAGCCCCGAGAACCATCCCAGGAGCTTGCCGGAGTCGGAGGCAAAGGCGAGGTTGTTGAGCTGGAGCTGGGAGAGGGAGAGAGAGCGCTTGAGCTGGGAGGAGTAGGCGGGGAAGTTGGAGTTGGTCCCGCTGAAGGACTGAAGCCAGATGACCGCGACCAGGCACAGCCAACGCGCCGCAGATCCCGAAGGAGGAGACATCCCTGAGGCTCACTCCCGGTTAGTGTGGCTCTTCTCCTTCCACCAACTAGAATTTCGGAACCATAAATAGGCGCAGTAAAGTCTCGGGATGACGTTAGATATTCACACCGAGATTCATTTCGGACCAGATTCAGATTACAAATATTAACACCATCATGTATATTATTCATCCACCGAGAATAAGACGGTAAATAAAGGTGGCGGTTGGCCTTTAAAAGCCTTGCTGGACTGTCCCTCCTATACTTGTGTGGCTGTTCCCCTAAGTAGCAAGGTGAAATGTGGCCTCCCCACACAAAGCCATCACCTCAACCTCCCCACCCTCAATTAAATGCCATCCCTTCCGATCTCCACCATATCAAATGCTCGACTCTCCCCAGCCCACGTGACCCTGACCTAATGGCACACGTAATATTTGACGGGTGTCCTTAGGAATTGCACCAAAAAGGATTCACTTGAGTAACACTAATACGTATAAAATTGGCTAATAAAACAAAACACCCTTGGAAGTTTTCTTAATACGAGTACGCGTACTCAATAGACGTGAAGTAGAATCCTGATCACGGACCCTCTCTTCGAAATCCTCGAACGCCGACTCTTTTAATAGTATTCACGTACACGTACACGAACAAACAGCCATCTTCGAAGCGCGACTCCGGCTGAACACACGCAAGCATGGCGCACAGATGAGGAACCCCTTGAACTTATTTTTTTATCGGAAGCGAAAGCATATAAAATGAACAACGCGAAAGACCAAATCTCCTTTGTAACAACGATTCATTTAGTATAGACTTTATTCAAGTATAAGGAGAAAAACTAAATATTAAAATAATAATCTGCAACACCTCTGCACATGTATACCCCAACCACACTAACAAATACGTATCCCACACGTACAAAGGCAGCCTCGTCCGCTTAGGGAATGTCGATAGATTCGGGGGGTCGCTTTTAAAACGTCCCTCCACGGCACGTGACGTGAGTCAGTCCGAATACAATTGCTTATCATGAGAACATTACAACAAAGTCAACAGAGGACCGCAGCCGTATAAAAAACCGACGTCCCCTTAAAACGAGTGGTAGGAATCGGTGTAACCAGATTCGGGCTTTCATGTCCCTCGATGTTGATCGCTGTGGCTATGATACGACACACATTTTTAGATACAACCGGTCTATTCGATTAGTGTCGCCGTCGGAAGGAATGACCACAATAACGTCACGACTCCTAAGATGGTCCCCATATGATATAGTTCGACGATAACGTGGCGCACGCAAAACCCATAGAAAGAACTCAAGGGATGCGTGATTAATAGAGCTGTTCAGAAGGAAGGGAAGGAAAAAGATCTACGTAATGCTTATCAGACGATGATGCGCAGCCATATGTAGAACTTTGGATTGTTTGAAACATATTAAGCCTATGAGAAATGGATTTTACATCACACGTTGAGTAAGCCCGTCCAGGCATCCTTTAGCAGCCATCCCTTGTTCTCTCATGACCTGCTGTTGCACCACCAACACTGACCCCACACCACCGAAATCTGGGGACGAGACCCAGTCGCCTGCCAATCCCGACTCGTAGTTATCTCTCCAGAACTTCAGCCTCATTAGTAATGTGGGGTTCATGCCGCGTCCCCTCCCTAGGATCCACAGGTCAATGTCGTCCATCGTCTCTTTCATGACTTGTATGCAACCTCCTTTTTCACCTCATGCTTCACCCAGAACCATGTGACCACCCCATCGTCGAGCTTCTTCTCCGCCTCACTGTCCCCCTCCGAATTGTGGGAGAGGAAATGTATGACAGTGAGGCTCACTACTGGGTTCCCCACCATTCTATCTGCATAAACGGGCACTTCTCGGACATCGGATCCTCCCAGGACTAGCACCACTACGTGTAGATGTTCCTCAACCGACGAGGTCGTAAGGTTCCTTTTGAAATTGCCCTTGTCGACAATAATGCCGACGGAGCATGGAGCAGTAGCCAACACCTGTGAATTGGCGGACCGCACACCATGACGGGCAAACTCTATTCCTAATCTGGTCTGCCTGGTTTCCCTGTGAAATGGTAAGATTATCAAAGTAGCCATATTAGCAAGCGCAAATGTCCTGATACATGCTTCTTTTCGGAGAAATGGCTGTGAATGCCTGTAGCTGTAAGCATTTGCCCCTGGCATCTCCACAGTTCTTAAAGGCACGGAGGATGACATCGATGTCCCTGTACTTGGTGATGACACTAGAGACCAATTGCTTGTTGTGATCTATCAGCAGGGGAGATGCCCGACCCTCCAGCTCGATCAGGCGCAGGGTGCACACCATGCCTGGGCTACTTGGTGTTGGGTTGGAGACTTCCAGGAGATTGAGCAAGGAAATCACACTGCCCTTGTCATAAAGGCAGAGCAAGATACGGAGGGGATCACTAAGAGGAGTGTGCTGAAGATTTCTTCTCTTGTTCACCATGTAGGGCCTCTTCGGATATTACATTATGTTGATCAGTGGAATTGCTCTTAATATGGTTTTGATGGTGCCATACAGAAAGTAAGCTTTTACTACTCTATAAAAGGTTAACCTACAAGGACAGTCTATTACATACCTTCTGTCACCTAATCTGTATCACGAATTATTTAATTAATTATCTGATTATTTAAATATATTCATGAGTAGGGCAGCTACGTGCTTACGTGGAGCCGCCACGTTCTACATAACCCAACGACATGGATTGTGGAGTTAGTAACTGTTTTCAGTGTAGAACCTCAATCAGAGAGTTTCTGAAGTTAGTCACATATCTATGTGCATGACTCAAAGGGTTACTGATCACAACTCATTCGGTTTCTGTGAGTAGAAAAGCCGAAGGGCTATTTACGTCATCTTCTATACTATAGAAGTATCCCATTACCTTCTGTTAGTACATCATTTGTGAAAAAAGCCGAATGGCTATCTACCATATCTTCTGCAGGAGTGTTTTATTTCTTTTGTCATTCTTGTATTCGCTATAAGTGTTCAATAGTGAATTACATCCTATAAGGGTGAAGAGTGGATGCAGGTACTTACCGAACCACTATAAACTTTATGTGTCTCATTACTTTATGAGCAAATGGTTATTTCACTAAGCATTCAACGATAACCTAAACAGAAAAGCAAATTAACAGACACAACGTGAACGTCTGAGCAGAGACTCCAAAGGTCCAAAAATCTACAAGGTTCTGTGACAACCTTTTGCTACGATAAGTATCATTCAGATCTTGGAATATACCTTGTTGATCACGCTCGAGCCGGTCAAATTTATAGAACCTTGATAGCAAAAGCATCAACCTTCTGCTACTGCAGAGTTATATCTTAAATCAGACTTTAACTGGTCATTCGCTATTCAAGCAGTTCACTTCGAGATTTGCTGTGAACAAGGGTTTACAGAAACCTAATCTTCCATTGCTAGATTCTATTAGTTGTAAAAAATCTAAAAAGGCCATTGCACTTGTTAACGCAAAAATCTCACGAGGAAATATCAGCGTACAAATTATCGTATTGAAAATATAGCGGGTTCAATTTCTAATCACGGACAAAGCACGTGAGTCCGCTGATTCGATACTTGTAAGATATCGTAAATATAGATGGGCTGATGCTCTGGCGAATATCTGCTGGAGCTTCAGGGAGGTATGTTGATGAAGATGTTGGAGCTGTAGAGCTTGATCCGGCGGGTCTTCAGTGGTGGCAAAGATCACCAGGGCTGTTGTAGAAGCTTGATCTGGAGAGTCTTCTGATGATGGGCGAAGAACACCAGGCTGCTGAAGCTTGATCTTGAATGCTTGCTTGAACTTGATCTTCAGGCTTGATCTCGATCTTCAGACTTGATCTCGATCTTCAGACTTGATCTCGATCTTCAGACTTGATCTTGAACCTTGATCTTGGCAGCACTGCGTCGATCGGGTGAGGAAAAGATGCTCGAGAACTTCGCTATCGAAGGAGCTCCTCACTCTTGAAGTCGTGTCTCAAAGAGGGGGAGGGACTCCCTTTATATAGGAGTTGAGAAGTCCTTAAGTGCCATCTCCTTCCGATGTGGGACAAAGATGCATAGGCTTTAGTGGTCATATTGGACCAAACTTTGGATTGGGTCGAAATTTAAATGGGTCGGACCATGGATGGGCCGACGTATGAATTGACTCATGGGCTAGACTAAAGTTTATTCAACCCAATATATGAATGGGTCGGGCTTATTTAACCCAAAATCATCTAATACCCTTGGACTTTATATAATTTTAAGTCCAAGTAGTAATCATATTAATTTCACACTAAATGAGTGTAAAATATTTTATGTCATATCGGTCGATATAATATATGATTTCTTGAACCGAATAACATTATTTCGACATTAATAAAATTTTAATGTCTACAGCACTAATTCACCCCCACTTAGTGTCATTGTTACATCAATAGTTGCAAGAGCGGTCACTCCAGTTGACAGGAGAACCATCATCGTGATAGATGGCAGATCTATTATCTGCATTTAGTTTGACAGAAACATCAATTGAAATCCTATGTTGGGGATGAGAAAATGGCATTTTGAAGTACACTCTCAGGATTCCATCACTGGCCTTGCAGGGCATCTATGGACCTTGATTTTGCAAGTGAGGATGATACCGCTCCAATGGAGGTTATCTGGGCCAGGTCTCTATCCATGAAGCCCATGATTCCGACGTTCTTGATGATGACCACAAAAAAGATAAGATTAAAAAAAGTTGCACCAGCCGGGAATCGAACCCGGGTCTGTACCGTGGCAGGGTACTATTCTACCACTAGACCACTGGTGCTAATTGAAATTAGGCATTTTATAAAACTTTAAAAACAATTCTACGACGGGTGGAGGCTGAATACTAGAGGTTAGAGGACGAAGAGTCTGACGGAGAGCAGGTGGAGGGGCGCGAAATGGCGGTCCCAGCAGCGGCTGCTATTTTCAGTTTCCCCACCGAGAAGAGATTGGTGGAGTGGGGATGGGGATGGGGATGGAGTGGTTCTTCTTCTTCTTTGGTCTCCTGGCCTTCAATCCGGTCTCAGCCAAATCCCCTCAGGTAACAACCAACGAACTTACCAACAGAGCTTCTACTCCTCTTCGGCTCTTTCTTCACGAGTCCTTGCTCGTACAGAGCTGACGGCGATGGTCGTCCTTTGACGACGAACACGGAGCTCTTCTCTCTTTCCGTCGGGGCGCACCTCATCCCTCACCCTCGAAAAGTAACTCTTCTTGTGGAGGAACGAACTTTTGTTCTTTTAGCTATCTTTTATTCAATTCCGATTTCCAAGGTATTCCACATCCCCGTTCCTTTCCCCCTTTTGACAGGTCGATAAAGGCGGGGAGGACGCTTTCCTGGTGAGCAGCCATAATGGCGGAGTCATCGCCGTGGCCGACGGTGTTTCAGGGTATATGCCGCTGTCTTTTACGGGACTCAGAATTTTCTTTTTTTTAATATGTTAAGTGGAGACATCTACGGCGGAAAGATTATGTCGTTCTTGAATTGCATTCCCCTTTGACGTAGGTGGGCAGAACGTAATGTGGATCCTTCCCTCTTCTCCAAGGAATTGATGGCTAGTGCCCTCTCCTTTGTTGCTGACGACGAGGTGAATTGGCCTTCTTGAGGAAAGGTTTCCAATCTCTATGCTCGCATTGTGAGCTGTTGGTTCTCTTCCCCTCCGTATCCCAAAACATGTTGGAATTGGGAACAGTCATCGTGCAGCTTTCGGCTGCAGAAACCAAACTCCCTCCCCCATCTCCATTAGTTTTGATTGATTTGGTTCTGGCTACTTAGAGAGATCTCTTCTCAGGTCAATTTTGATCCTCGGATGCTACTCAAGAAAGCGCATGCTGCTATCAGATCAGTAGGGTCTGCCACAGTGTGCGTTTTCGTGCACCACTGATGACTTGCTATACAAACTACTGCTTAATGTTGATTGTGCCTAACTATGGATGATCTCAGCAGAACCATTGCCATGTTACAGACGGATGGGGTCCTGAAAGTAGCAAATCTAGGTGATTGTGGACTGAAAATTATCCGCCGGGGTAGGTTATTTTAACCAAGCCAGTGCCAAAACATGAGTATTTCGGCCGATCCTTGAGAAAAGTCCATCGTGCCTTCTTTTTGTCAGGGCTGATAATCTTCTCTACAACGCCGCAGGAGCACTATTTTGATTGTCCCTTTCAGCTAAGCTCGGAAACTTTGAGTCAGACATCCCTAGATGCTGTGGTAACGGTTTCCATTTTCTTTGTTTTGCGGGAATATGACAGGATTTTAGGCCAAATCTCAATTCTTGCCTTCTTTTTATCCAAATGTTAAGAAATCTTCGGCTGATGTATAATCTTTTCCTGCTTTCAGCCTTGCCAGAAACAATTTTGGTGTAGCAATTACACGCCCTACTTGATCCTTATAAATCGTCAAAATAAAACTAAAGTTTGTCGAATTCAAAGTCACTTCTATTCGAATTATTTGCCTGCTTACAGTGATATTGTAAATGAATAATTCTTTTCCGGTTGTACACTGTTGGAATGCAAAGAGTATTGCGTGGCGGTATTTTGAACTGCTAGGTCAGGTTGGAACTATATCATACTTTTTCGACCCTAGATTTTATGTACTTGCCACAGCAGCTTGAATTCAAAAGTGCAGTTGGAAGTTCAAATTGTCTGTAACTGCAGTCTTTACTGGAGGATCGCTACCAGGGCATTATATATAGGATCATATTTTGGTCTGAAACATTGTAACCTTATGCTGCATGTTACTGCATTCACCGTCTTTTGTAGATTTTAGTGCATTATATTTAAGATATTTTTTAGGAATATGGACATGATCCAAATTTATGTTGTTGTGTCACTACTAGTTTTGCTATGTATGATAGGTGACTATAGTTCTACTTGCTTGCCCACTGAAATTGTAGTGGGCAAAGAACATATAGTAAGAAATGGTAAAAACAATCATCCTGCATATGTCATGAATCTGAAATGATCAGTCAGATTGACAATGAAAGATTTTTTTGTCATGGATTGTTTGTCATTGGCTGGAGTTGATTCCATGATTTTCTTTTCATGTCTCTGCAAACAGCTTAGTACTGTTCAACTAATGGAGAAAGATATCATAGTGATGGGCTCAGACGGGCTCTTTGACAATGTTTTTGATAAGGAAATCACTTCAACGGTGGCAGAATGCGAAGATGTTTCAGAAGCCGGTAAGCTTTACCTCGATATGCAAATTGAAGTTGCATTGAATCTTCTACTTTGGAAATGAGCGTGCAATCGGTTTATTGTCAGCCAAGGCGCTAGCTGAACTGGCACGGACACACTCAATGGATCTGGCTTTTGACTCCCCCTACTCCATGGAGGCAAGATCTAGGGTAATGAACTAACCTGAACAACCGCAAATTTTATCACCATAGAGACTTCTGACAGGAGGAATTGCTCTTGCACAGGGTTTCGATGTTCCTTTCTGGAAGAAACTAGTTGGAATTCGGTTGACAGGCAGGTATTCTCATCCCTACCTTTCTGGGATACAATTCTTGGTGCTTCTTCAACTTGGCCAATTGTGCGTTTTCAGGCGGAAAGCTAGATGACATCACTGTGGTGGTAGGCCGAGTTGTTAAGATGCTGAATTCCCTAGAAGGGATGGCTGACATGGACTAGCAATTACATGCTAAGTAAACCTAGATAGTCACATTCAGATAGCCAAACTGGAAAGTGTATGTACATTATCCAGCCTATATAGCCAACAAGACTCCCGACTGCCAGGACGATGGCGATGAGAAAGCTCAAATGAAGTCACGACTTTCTACTAACCCCTTGAATCTTAGAACGGCTTGTAAAACAAGAGAGGATCTCATAAGAGGGAAAATAAGCGGATGCCGAGCATCCATCTATAATCTATATGGCTTGGAAGAGGCATTAACAACTATTCTGCTCAATCTTTATCAAGTAAACTTTATTCAGCCGCAACCTTGCCGACTCATGGTATTAACAAATTAAATTGCCAGTAGTTCACGAAAAGCAAACCTCGTCTAAGAATCAGGACCCTCAACCAACCTCTAGTTACTGGCATGCTTCCCTGCTGGAGTTATGAGGGCAATATGTGACTACGGTTCCCTGTCTGTGTATGGAGGAGGCATACTGAGCCTCAACAGTGTGAATCTTAAGAAAGGAAATGCGGTGAGGTACGATCCTTCAAGTAGTGTCCCCGCTGTCATTATCGTTGAGGTCTTGGAAAAATGCCTTGGAGGCTTCGTATGTAGACCAGCAAATTGCAGCTGCAGGAGCATGGAAGAGCATCCTGGGCATCCAACCCCTCATGAGCCCTCTGTATCCGTCCTTCTCTACTATTGTTTTAATCACATCTCTCATTGATCCAGTCTTGAATCTATCACATCCGCAGACACCCTGCAAAACAAAATCAAGGAAGTTCATGGTCATGCCATCTGGATGAGTTTGGATCAAAAGTTGGCAAAAGCAACCAACAGTTGGTTTTTACAGGACAATTTCTAGGGCTCTGAATCCTATCAACCAACAACCTGTCCATCTCAACAACAGCCCATTAATAACACAAGTTGAAATCGAGCCAATACTACACAGTCGCAACAACACTGGTGTGTCTTCTTTGCTCGCACGGACAAATTGCTATAATATGCCTGGATGAAACCTTTCATAGAAACAATTTATGCAAAGGCTTTCAACAAGTAAGATTAATGACTAAAAGAGATTCAGATAGCCGGGCATCTCATACAACAACCAACTTAAATGCCAAACAGCCTATGAGAGAAAGGCCACCTAGACAAGCGTATACAGCACGGATAGGTTAACAGTCAGCGGGGAAGCATCGGCACTTATAGGCATTGAAGCTGCGGCATATACCTGACACTGCAGCTGAGTCTTGACCACATCAAGGGGAGTGGTGACAGCAGCTGCTAAAGCACCAGCTGCAGCCCCTGCAGTGGCGTGGACCACCCATCCCTCGTCTTCCACGCTCTCTGGGGAAACCTCCATTAAGCACCTCTTGGTGGCCTCGTATGTCGAGAAGTGCACGGCGGTAAAGGGAGCGTTCATGACGACAGTAGTTCTGTAAGAGGCGTAAAAGGCCCTGAACCTCTCTTCCCTAAGGACTTTCCTGATGCAATCCAGGACACCTTTGTAAGGGCTGTTGTGCAGCTGCAGCCTCTGCTTGATCATATCCATCGGGGTGAGGATAGCATCGCTTGCAACGGTTGCGAAGACTCCAGATGCAGCGTGGGCGACAGGGTTATCTGGTTTACCGCGGGAGAAGAAGTCCTTGCAGACCTCATAAACCGAGAAGTACACAGCGTGGGCGGGCCCGGCACCCAAGCCCATTGCACCGATTCCGCGGTAGAGTCCGAGGGGACCATCATGCTTGAGGATGGAGAGGAGGGCTTGGCGGAGACCAACGGACCTGGCGGGGCAGGAGCCGAGGGCCTGCATCCGGGTCTTGATGGTATCGACGGGGAACATGGCCATGTGTTCAACGGATCCAGCGACAGAGCCGGACACCATGAATTGCCAGAACAGGAGGCCGTCGTGGGCGGAGGAGGAGGAAGAGGAGAGGGAGACATCAGGCCGGTAGTCGGGACGGAAGTCCCTGTTCTGGAACTCGGAAGCGGCATCGGTGGTGGTGTCCATTGGTTAAACCTTCGACAGCTTGAGATCCCACCACTAAAAACCCCCAAATCCCTACACAAACCCTCAAAACCCAAATTAAGATCCTGAGCCTGAGCCTGAGCCTATCTGCTGCGCTTTCAGATTCCTCCTCTCAATCAATCTCCGAGAACAAAACCCTTGTCCCTAAACCAACAAACAACAACGACGCTCTCACTGAAAGCTTTGGAAGACCACCGCCGGTGCCAAGCTCTTGGGAGAGCCGGTTTCTTCGTCCGATACAAAATAAAGAAAAGTCAATATCTTTATAAGATCTCTTGAAAAAAGCAACATAATAATGTAAGAACGAGTCCAGAAGGGGGAGGGAGGGAAACGTTGCTGTTGGTGTTCCTGCTGTCGTCCTGACGGAATGATCGGGGGAACCTTCTCTTCCGCAAAAAATATATATAAGCCCTGGAGGAGGAAGAGAAGGACCCTCCACCGCCGGTGAAATGGGGGTACTCGTTCTCGGATCAAGAAGAGGAGGCCCTAAGCTCCTTCGCTTCAACCCCGTCCCCCCTTCTTCGGCCGTGGGGAGTCTTTGCTTTGCTTTGCAGACTCTAAGTAGGCATCCCTTCTCAAAAGATCAGCTGTGCAGCCATCTCCTAATGTGCCCTGCACCCTTGATGACAGCCGATAATGAGATGTTTGCAAAGTGATTAAAATGGAAGATGAAAAACTGCCCAATCTTTGCAAGTAAATCTCCAGCCTCACTACCAACATCAACACACAATCACAGAGAGGAAGAACAGAAGTGGGAGGAAAAAACTGTTATTTCTCAATCTGCTCAAGGCAGTTATGCTTAACTGACTCTATATCTCATGGGTCTGGGCTTTGTATACGCATAATGTTAAAGCCTAAATCCAACTTTGTTAACTCACAATCCCCAGTTGATGTGCCTGTTGTGTCCAAGGCTTCATCTGCTTGTTATGTTGACCATCTTGCCTGTCTTCAGCCTTCATCTGCTGACAAGCTTAGTGAGACCACAGGTTGGATTGGGAACACAATGACAAATCAATTTTCATCCCCCAGCAATGTGGTAGTTAGTCTTACCACCAAATTCTTAAGTATTCCTTTTCCAGGGGAAAGGGTATGGAACTTCCACGGCCATTGATATTGAGCTATTAAAACTAATGTTTTATAACCATTGGTTGGTTTACTTTGAAGTAGATTGGCATGTTTGTCTGAAGGGGATTTTTCTTCTTCTTCTTCTTCTTCTTCCTTTTCTAGTCAGCTTTATTCATCTTCCCTTCAGATAGTGAAATTCAATAGTTATGCCACATCGTTTTGGTTCTGTTTATCTAGTGGATGATGTTTCTTCTCTCTTCCTTCCACGATGAGAAGGTGCGTGCTGTCTGTGCTTTTGGGAATGAAGAATCAAACTGTTCAATGAGTAAAATATGTGCCAGTGTAATCGGTGCTCTTTAACTTTTCATAAGCAATCTTTTGTTGTGGGATCCCTTTTATTCCCTTAACCCCTCCAGTTTTTAATAAGGGCACGGTGCCAAAGGCTTTTCTTGTGGTCAGTGTCAAAGAATATCTCTTGGATGAATTATGTACCAAGGAATAAATACTACCCAAGTTTTCCCATTTTGGGATAGGGAATAAGTAATTTGCTTCTGCCTTGGATGCCCTTTTTATAAGAGGTCGAGAAGGAGCAGCCTGCAGTTCCATCACACCACACAATTCCGGAAATGTCAAAGCAGGCCTATAGTTTCAAGATTTGCTTTTGTTTCAAGAGGATTTTCAAGCTGAGGGAGGCTGAGCCTCCAGGAGATGTCAAGCGACTCTTTGAGGATTACTCTAAGGATGGGATAATGACCATTGATGATCTGCTGAGGTTCATGGTGGAATTTCAGAAGGAAACAGACGCCACAAAAGAGGATGCCCTGGCAATCTTCTACAGTCTGAGACATCTAAATATCTTCCAGGGGAAAGGACTTCACCTTCATGCTTTCTTCAGATATCTGCTGGGTGATCTCAACCCTCCTGTACCCCCATCCTCAAAGGTGGTCTATCAATCATTTAGCACTTTGCCTTCCCTTATTTCAATGCTCTTATGTTGGACCAAATTATGTGCTTTCAGGTGCACCACAGCATGAGCGCTCCCCTTTCTCACTACTTCATGTTCACCGGTCATAACTCCTACTTGACCGGTAATCAGTTAAGCAGTGATAGCAGCAGCGCACCCATCATAAAGGCCTTGAAGAATAATGTCAGGGTGATTGAGTTGGATCTCTGGCCCAATGCTGGAAAAGATAGAGTGGAAGTTTGTCATGGAGGGTGCTGGTCTCTCTTCTCTTCAGTTTATCATCCAGACAATAACCTTGTGACTGATGCTGTCGTCTTTAACGTACAGAACATTGACATCTCCAGTGGACCTGGCCAAATGTCTGCAGGCCGCCAGGGATTATGCCTTCGTTGCTTCTGACTACCCAGTTGTTCTAACGTTCGAGGACCATCTGACTCCATTCCTTCAATCTAAAGTGGCTGAGGTTTGTGAATGAACGACTGGTATCTTTTTTTCTCCTACATAACGTGCTAGTGGATGACCCAAAACGAAAATTCAATCACTCTCCAGTTGGTCACTAAGACTTTTGGCGCAATGCTACACCGACCAGAAACAGGTCCTATGGCGGAATTCCCATCGCCAGATTCTCTGAAAAGGAAAATCTTAATTTCTACCAAGCCGCCAAAAGAATATCTTGAATTTCAAAAGAGTATGGAAGAAGAAAATGAGTTGGATCAGGTGAATTCGCCAAAGAAGTATCCTCAGAAACTTCATCTTGTGCTGATAGAATTATGATTTTTAACTTCGAACGTATTCAATCAACACTTTATGTGCAGGAGGAACAATCAGCACAACAAGAGCAAGATGAAAACGAGGGCAATGTATTCCCAGAATATAGGCACTTGATTTCTATCCATGCGGGAAAGCCTAAAGGTGGTGTCGAGGGCTACCTGAGAATCGACCCTACCAGGGTTAGGCGTCTCAGCTTGAGCGAACAAGAGCTGGACAGCATTTCGGGAACATATGGGCCTGATATTGTCAGGTAATCTGGACCATGACAAGCAATTGGCAGAAGAAAATATTTACTAGCACTTCCTTATCAGAATGATTTTGTGGAATGTTTGCCTACATGATATTAGCCTGATCGATTCCTGTGTAGGTGGCTGTGCTGATTTCACTAAAATAGTTCATAACATTAAAGTGGTTGGAAATTAACAAGAAAGAACAACAAATATTTTCTTTGCTGTAGATTTTCACAGAGGAACTTGCTTCGGATATATCCCAAAGGACTTAGATTCGACTCTTCTAATTACAACCCATTTCTCGGGTGGGCGCACGGAGCACAAATGGTGGCAGTCAACATGCAGGTCTTCTCTGCTCTCTTCTCCTGCAGAGTCGTTCATCACCCGTCTTCCTTTTGTTTAGTCCTGGATATTGTGTAGTTGTAGTTAGTGTCATTAATCACGTCTTCAATCATGGTGCCTAACCTGATATGAGTTCATATATTTGAACTGGACGGAAGGGATATGGCAAGTTCCTTTGGATAATGCAAGGAATGTTCAGAGGCAATGGCGGTTGTGGCTATATCAGGAAGCCAGATCTTCTTATGAATCCAGTTGACATATTTGATCCCAGGAAGACACTGCCTCCTAAGACCATCTTGAAGGTCACTGTATACCTGGGGGAGGGGTGGCATCTTGATTTCAGGAAGACTCATTTCGATAAGTTCTCTCCTCCAGATTTCTACGCAAGGGTAGGTGGACAAACCCCGAGTGTCAGTGCCTTGTTAATCATTTCATATGCTTATCTGGGGAAAGTTTGTGATGCGAGTGTGTCTAATGTGAACTGGGTCGGACAGGTCGGGATTGCAGGAGTCGCGGCAGATTCTATCATGAAAAGGACAAGTGCGATCGAGGATGAATGGATACCATCGTGGAACGAGGAGTTTGAGTTCCAGATAACAGTTCCAGAGCTGGCGGTCTTAAGGATAGAGGTTCTGGAGTACGACACAACCGGGAGCCCTGACTTTGGTGGGCAGACTTGCTTGCCAGTGTCGGAGCTGAGGGAAGGTATCCGAGCAGTCCCTTTGCACAGCCGCAAGGGGGAGAGGTACCGATCCGTGAAGCTGCTCATGCGTTTCCAGTTCATTCCTTGTTAGTTTTTCACAGCCTGCTTTGGTGGGACTTAAATGATTCGCTTGTTCTATCCAATCTGAAGTTCCAATCCTAAGCCCTAACCTTATTATGTCTTTCACTCCAATTCTGAAAATCTCTGTGAAAAAAATTATCTAACAAAACCTCGGAAGCATTTTTAAATATTGACGGGCGCCCCATCCTATCTGCATCCGCGCATCACGAGGGGGGGGGGGGGGGGGGGGGGGACCATCAGATCAATCCGAGTGCCATGGAAGCAATTCTGCCCACTTCCCCTACTCCCCACTCTTCTTACTCCCTCAAGCCGATGGTGTTATGCCAGGGCGCCTGGCGTGGGCACTTGCATCGTGACTTTCACCATCGGCAGCCTCAACGTCATCAATGCCATCCCCGGTCTTACAGCGATAACCTGCCCGTCAGCTGCATCGCTGGTGGTCCCAACATGAATGACTATGGACTAACCAGATCCTGCAGTACACCATTGGGTTACCTGATTTCACCCAGGAGCTCTGCTGCTTTCAAAGTGCAACCTGCCGCTTTGTAATGCAGCTTCTTTTTCGATTAACGGTCCAAACGTGAGGAACTTTTATCGATGTGGTGAGAATTTTAGGCAGTCTTGAATAATCTGGAAGATGCCCACAAACAAATCGACGAAGCTGTTTCAACAGCCCTCGGGGAAAGTAAGCTGGTGTACATCAGCATCAGTTGTAACTTGCTTGGCATAACTCACCCGGCATTCAGCAGAGAACTGATTCCGTTTGCCATCTCGGCCAGATATCATTGCTATCTGAGTTTCTCTTCGTTGAGCTCTGTTTGATCAGCACTCTGGGGTAATACCTTAATAATTGATGTAACAGGTTAGGCAACAGTGTTGGATGGAAGCAGCTGTTGAGGTGATGGCAACTTTTCTCAACAATGCAGTGAAGCCGGTTTTTGTTAGTGGGCCCAAGCTCCATGTTGCTAAGGCCTGCGAGGCATTCGTGGTATAGGTTGACGCCAGTGGTTATCCTGTGGCAGTAATGCCTTCCACGCCAAAGGACTGTGAAGAACACCCTCAATTCATTGGTACCTACTAGGGAGCTGTGAGCACTGCTTTCTCTTCTCAGATAGTCGAATCTGCCACTGCATATGTGTTTGCTGGACCCATCTTCAATGAATACAGCTCCGTAGGCTACTCGCTCCTCCTCAAGAAGGAAAAGGCGATTATCTCCATCCAGACAGGGTGGTCGTGACGAATGGCCCTACTTTCGGGTGTGTCCTTATGAAGGATTTCCTAATTCCCTTGCTAAGAAGATCAATTTCAATGGTACTGCCCATAAAAACTACTGTCGCATATACATTCCCGATGGGTCCCTCTCAAGTGTGTTACTGAGGAACCTCTAAGAGTGAACATTCTCTTCCAACACATATAGAAGATGCGTTCTGATGATACGGCCATAATTGCTGAGACCGGAGACTCCTCATTCAACTGTCAGAAGCTCAAGTTGCCGAAAGGATGCGGGCACGTAACGTGAAACTGGCTTTTCTTATAATGGTAGGATATAATCCGACGTAAAAAAATTTATCACTGAATGATTCAGTTATGAGTTCCAAATGCAATATGGCTCCATCCGGGGGTCAGTCAGTGGATTTGCACAGTCAGTGCTGGAGAAGAGAGTCCTCACCTGCATCGGTGATGGGAGCTTCCATGTTTGGTTATTCGTGATTCTTTTACCCTTCCTTATACATGCGCATCGCCCGTTGGAGAATCTTTGTGTTTGTGTTTTAAGCCCGGAGATTTCACCGAGAAGCTGGGCAGTGAGATAGATGTCATCTGGTTAAATTAACTTTACAGGCGACCACACAAGATACATCGACAATGATCCAATGCGGGCAAAGTAGAGATCCACAATCCCCTATAACGTGATAAACAACTGGAACTATACAGGGTTGGTGGACGCCATCCACAACGGCGAGGAGATGTGTTGGATTCGTAACGACAGCAGAGGATGAACCGTTGTACATGCCAATAATGCAGGTGAGATGCGAACGGGAGCCGATCGAAACCATAACCACGGCCACGGACAAGAAAGCGGATTGCCTGCTCTTTATCGAAGTCATCGTTCGCAGAGACGACACCGGCAAAGAGTTGCTGGAATGGGGGATCCGGAGCCCGTTCAGATAACAGCAGCCCACCAAATCCACAGTGAAGAAGCCCCCAAGACAGCCCTTTTAGGCCCCAGACTACATTGGCCTTGTTACTATCACCATTCCCCCCAAAACATTTTGTTCCCTCTTCATCCACACTCAGAAAGAGTAGATATACATCTTCACCACAGCCAGGAGCTCGCCCAGTTGCCTTTCCGATGTCCGAGAATCTGCAGGAAACAACAGGATCTTTAGGTGGAGCCCATCCAAGTCTTTAGCTGGAACAGGAACATCACCCTTCTTCTCTCATGAAACACCTCGGCCATTTAATTCAACAGCCCAAAAACAAGCTGAAAGCAACGGATGCATTGAAGTTGGAATGGAAGTGCCATGCCACCCACGGCAAAATAGCCCAAGCCAATTTAATTACATCACCCACCACGCTTGTTATATCACCACCCCCATTAGTCCCATGTCCTTTGTTCACCCATAGCCAAACACATCTCCAAAGAAAAAGAAAAACATGGGCAGGTTGGTGCAGGGTCACAACCAGTCAAAATCTCACATTGAAGGATGAGGCAAAAGCCTAGTCATGGGAAGAAAAAGCAGCATGTTGGTGAAAGGTGAAAAGGGTTTTTCTTTCTTTGGTGGTACAACTCTCAGCCCATTGTCTAATAAATCACCAATCTGTCAAACCAGTAGAACAGAAGCTCCAATGACAAATATATGGAAGAAAATGGAATGAGAGATAGGGGCGGGGAAGGTTAGCAATCAATCGCATATCATTTCCTACTGGGCCACTGTTTCACACCCCCCACCCTTTGGTTGTTGCCTTGTTTAAGGCCATAATTTTACTCAACCAAGAAGCTCAAACTATAGGCCAGATCTTAATGACCCGCCGTCCCACCGGTTGTTGTTCGTGGAGATAGTCCTCCACAGCCTTCTTCTTCATTCCCCACCTTTTCCCTCCCCCCGTGATCATTCGAAAAATAAGGAACATGCCTGGGGCTGATAACTGGTCCGAGATCACCATCCTCAAGGAGGAACTCGATGCATCGCTGGAGATGTATTCGTCCCTGAAGAAAGAAAACCAGGAACTGAGGCAGGAGATTGCTCGGCTTAAATCTCAGATTAGCTCCCTCAAGGCTCACGACAATGAGCGGAAATCCTTGCTCTGGAAGAAGATCCAAAACACCCCCGACCTCGACAGAAAATCCCCGGAAGAAGGTCGTCAGGAGTCGTTGCGTCCGAGGGTGTCAAGGTCGGGGTGTATTGTTGATATTGAAAGAGGAGAGGCAGTGACGAAACCACCACCTACGCCTGTAGTCGACTCCGATTCGTTTTCACTGGCAAATCAGAGGTCACCACATGCAGGGCCAGTGCAGGCGCCACCTCCGCCTCCGCCTCTACCTAAAGCTCTTGCAGGGACAAAAGCACTGCGTCGTGTGCCGGAAGTGATTGAGTTGTATCGTTCGCTCACGAGAAAGGATGCCCGGTTTGGCAGCTCGGGCAATCAAACTGGAGCTACCGCCGTCACAGATACGAGGAGCATGATTGGAGAGATCGAGAACCGCTCTGCCTATCTTTCAGCTGTAAATATCTGTAGTCGCATCAGTGATATCACTAGCTAGCTCGCCTCAACTTCTATTAGGTAAGTCTGTCTAACTGACATGTTTGCCTGGACAGATCAAAACGGAGGTGGAAAAGCAGGGACCGTTCATCGACATCTTGATCAAGCAAGTTGAATCTGCAGCTTTCGGGGATATTTCCGAGGTGGAGGCCTTTGTCAAATGGCTTGATGGCGAGCTTGCATCCCTTGTTGATGAAAGAGCAGTCCTGAAACATTTTCCACGATGGCCGGAAAATAAAGCGGACGCACTGAGGGAAGCGGCATTTAGCTACCGAGACATTGTGAATCTTGAGTCCGAAGTTGCATCTTTTCGAGACGATCTGAAAGAGCCCTTCTGTTCAGCTCTGAGACGAATACAAACATTGCAAGACCGGTGAGAATCACGTTTGATTCAACTTGAATGACCTCTGAACATTGAAACTGTCTGGCAAATCCAATCGATCACGGCGATGCAGATTGGAACAAAGAGTCAACAACGTGGAGCGTGTGAGAGAAGCTACGAGCAAGAGATACAGAGATTTCCAGATCCCCTGGCAGTGGATGCTTGAGACAGGACTCATTGGTCAGGTATGTGAATAAGGGCGATGAACTCCTGTCATTTACGACGGATAAACACAGCAGCACGAGGCACACCGCTTACAATTACTGAGTAAATCTCTCTAGCAAACACAAGCATTGGGTAACAATTACGTCTTTCTTTTGTTTTTTGGGGGCATCGTGATTCATCTGACAGATGAGGCTAAGTTCGCTGAGACTAGCAAAAGCACACATGAAGAGGGTAATCGGAGAGCTGCGCTCCAACCATCGTTCAAGAGAGGATGAAAACGTGATACTCCAAGGCATCCAGTTCGCTCATAGGGCGCACCAGGTAAACGCATCCCCTCTTTCTCCCTAGTTCCGGGTCAGTTCAGGCATGCGCTAAACCAGCTGTTGTTTCAGTTTGCACGTGGTTTCGACAATGAGGCCATACGTTTGTTCGAACAACTGAAGGAGGCGATCATCGACAGCTGGGGGCGGATGGAGATGAGACCACGGGGTCGTCCGGTTATTCTCGTATAAATTGTGAAGCAACTCGTAAAATCATCAGAAGCGTATAAAAAGGGGAATGTTGTTGTAAAAAGGAAATCCAATCCGAAACGAATGGAACGGGGGAAGGGAGTTGCCAAAGTCTCTTGATCATCGAAACACAAGTAGAATAAAATGAAAGAGTCAGTCGGGTATTTACTGTGTGCTGCGGTTTCTTTCCATTGAAATTGACCCTCCAATTTTTTTTTTTTTTTTTTTTTGGTAAAAGTTAAATTGGCGTGGTGTATTAGTTTTGGAAGGGCTTCGTATAATTTTAACCTGAACAGGAAAAAAAATTTGTGAAATGGTAATTGAATTCGAAATTTCGAAAATATAACGAGACTTTATAAATTCGAATTTTTTTGACATCATACTTATAAAGTTCGGTCGCGACACTTTATAAGTTAAACTTCACTTCTTATAAAAATCGAATTTATAACTTCCGACTTTAACTTATTATTTTTGAAATTTTAAAAATATTAAATTTATTACACTGTTCATTGTAAATTGTTTACATAAATAATTTTTAAAAAAAGTAAAGTCTTTATTTAATTATATAAAAATGGGTCTGCCGTGGATATCACGAGACCATCCTTCCTTCATATTATCCGTCGTCCCCCGTCGTCTCCTACAATCGAGGCAAAATTGACACTTTTCCTAGCTTACAGTGAGATTGCAGTTCAGCCAGCCTCAGATTGCTCCTTACGCTACGCCACTCCTCCCCATATCACAACAAATACGGGGTAACGAATCAGGGGCAAACCCCCCCCCCCCCCCCCATATGACAATGAGCCGCCTCTCCCTCTCCCTCTCCTACAATCTCAACCTCACCCTCGCTTCCATCGTCTCCCTCCTCCTCGTTGTTCTCTTTGTCCTTCTCCTCCATGTCTACGCCAAGTGGCTCCTCCTCCGTGCTCGCCGCCGCAGCCGGATCGCCAGGCGCACTGCCTCCCTCCCCGGCTTCCCTGTGATGCCCTCCGCCAGCTTCGACTCCCTTCCCACCGAGGGACTCGACCCCTCCCTTATCGCCTCCATCCCCATCTTCCTCTACAGGCGCGACCCTGGAGAATTTGGGTTAGAGTGCGTGATCTGCTTGAGCCACTTCGAGGAGGATGAGGTAGGGAGGTCCCTCGCCAAGTGCGGGCACGCCTTTCACATGGAATGCATCGACATGTGGCTTCATTCCCACACCACCTGTCCCATCTGCAGAGCCCCCGCGGCATCAACTTCTGACGTCTCGCAGGAGACAAACAAAGGAGAAGCAGCAAGCGGGGTGTTGGCGGGGGATGAGACGAGAGGGGTGAGGAGGGATTGGGAAGCCGTGATCGACGTGTTGGAAGGTGAGGAAGGCAGCAACATGGTTAGTGGGGGGGAGGAGGAGGAGGGAAGGGAGGTGGTATCGGTGGTGATGGACGTGTTCATCGTTTCGGTGTCGGTAGGTTAGCAGGGGCGGCAGAGGAGGCCGCTTAAGCAAAGCTGGAGTGGCAGTGAGTCCAACGAAAAGTTGGTGGTATTCCAAAGTACATGCGCATCACGAAGAAACCAAGCTCTCCGGAAGAAATTCAGGTTGTTATGTTACATGTAAAGGTAAAAAAACATCAAATAAAATTTTCGGAGGAGACTGAAGTGAGTTTGGTCGGTGAGACTTGAAGCAGTGCATTCCTCTTCCTCCTTAAAAGAGTAATGATTGGGTTGCGGGTCAAAGAGACAAACTCCCCCACCACCCTGATTGATTGGGGCTTCGAGATCTGAATCTGATGATCTCCCCCTCCCCCCCCCCCCAACCCATCATTTGTCGCTTCTATTATAATTTATTTTTTGGTCAAAGGTCAACTACATTGAACACTTTACCATATTTATTTAATTCAATTTCTCATTTTTATTTTTTACTTTTTTTTTTTTTGGAAAATGGGCTTTCTTTTACCATCACGGGCTTTTTTACCCCCACCCTTTTCCCGTTGTTTTGTGATGGTCGCATCGTCCCCGAGATGCCGATGGTGCAGCTGCTCGAGTTGGACAGCATAGAGACTGCCGACGGCCAGGCCATTGTCCAGCCAGTGGGGCATCGAGGTAGGGCTCTCAACGACCTCGAATCAACTTGACGTCGATTAACGATGATGCTCTTCTCCACTTTGATCAACATTCTCTCACCCTTAGAATTTGAAACGTTCGCTCGGGCTGGATGTATTCTTTCGGATGTTATCCAGCGAATCATCAACAGGAAGGGAATGTACCGAGATTGCCCTCACTTCCCATGTTTACGTAAACCAAATGCCGTGTAAACCCAAACTAAAGATTCTTCAGTATTGTCAAATTCTATTGCAACGCCAGCAGTGTTAACGGACCAGGATTCAGCAGAAATAAACCGACACCATCGGGATGTCGACGTTGTTGTCCTCCTCGTCCTCGCAAGCCACCACGACGTCTAAGTGGCGGCGATAGTCGGGCACTTCTAGTTTTGCCACCTCCCGGGCGAGATCCACCACTTTCTTGTCCATTCGCTCTCTGTGCTTAGGGAACAGGCTGTTAAACAGCAGGCAACTCTCGCGGGAAATGCTATAAGCATTGAGCCCCTTCTTTTGAAGCCACTGCAGTAGTTCTTTATGATCCATCTATCCCACCCGGTCCAGCTCGTCCCGATGCTTGATTACCTTAGGAGGAACAGGCTCGGCCATGGAGAACAGAGGCAATGCCAAGTTGGCGAACGTGTTGCGGTAGTCCTCCAGCTTGTGCCCGCCATCGAGAACCTTATAGAGCTCCAAACAGACCAGCCCTGTAGCCATGGCGGTTGAAGTCGCAATGGCAGGAATAATCCTCCCGGCAATGAACTTGGCCTTCAGCTTGTCGACTTCAGGGATGCTATAATTCCGTGCCCTCGTATTGGCCAATGCAGCTATCAGATCCATATGGTAGTGTAATACCCCAAATTTTCCCACAAATATCTTTTAAGATTTTCAAACAAAAAAAAATCTAATCACCGACTTTCTCCTAATCACATTTAAGTCATTCGAGATTTCTTCATCGTATATTAATCACAATTTAATCCCCTTCATCACTCCCAAAAAAAAAAAATTAAATTCCCTATTAAAAAATATCTTACCTTCCTTGTGTCATCAGAGGAAGAACCTGGACACAATCCTCTTCCCATACCCAGCATCTCCAATCAATCAGGGGACCAGGCAGACGTAAAAAAATCAATCAGACAATCACACGTAAAGAAAAAAATCAGAAATTCCCCAGAGCCAAAGCCTACCATTCCCCTTCAGACAATTATCAGACATCAAAGAAGAAAAATCAGACTTTTAGACAATCGGAGAATCGCTGGAGACGTCCCTCCTCTCAGACGTTCATCCTCCCTCTGGAGAACCGGAGATTCCACCTCCCCTTCCGGGGAATCGGAGACAAATTTCTCCACATACAATCGGAGGCCAACTCCTCTAGCCATAACCCAAGCATGGTGCTCCAAGGCAGCCTTCTAACGAACTCCCGACGTCGTTCATCCTCCTCGGGCCACCCCGAGGCGAAGTAACCCCTCGGTGAGATCTCCTCTCACTTTGCTAATTCCATCATGCTTCTACCATGTTTGATATGCTGACTCTGTTGTTCCTTTTCTTTTTTTTGGCCTAACACACACACCATGGGGTGAGGAACGAGCCTTCAGACAAGGTCGTAACAGCCAAAGGACAAAGGACAGCCGGCGTGCCATCTCCCGTCGACACTTAACCACAACGTAAACAAGTCATAATCATTTAAACTCCTCTCGAAATGCATTTTCATACGTTTTTTTAGATCTCAAAGCTTTCACGGTAGCTTTGGGGTCGATTTTGCATTCATTTATGGCACGAAAGTGTCGGGACATCTCCCAGCCTTCTATTTCGATTGTTTTCAGCGGCAAACGCCTCAAAAGGCTCTTTTTTTCAAAGAGGTTACGGACATTTTCGAACCTCGAACCCAAAAGGTCAAATGATCTACAATGAGTGATGATCTTGGGAATATTTTTATTTTAATTTTTGGTTAATCGATGACCAAGATATGCCCCCCGAAACTAGCGCCACCTTCGCTGGCCGCGACAGAGCAGTCTGTCGCATTGTTACTTCCGGGGACATTGCTAAAGATCTAACCGTTGGATCTTGTTAAAACCTTTTGACCAGAAACTAGACTTCAATATAATTGTTTTCATATATTAACTAACCGTTGAAGTTTCTGTACTAACAAGATACGACCTCGTGAACAGATTGTACACCAAGTGAGGTCTGCCGAGCGTCGCTACTTCACTCTTTGCACAATACCCGCTGATCAAACCGTTGGAGTGTACTTAAATTTTGTAAATATGTTCTTCAAACTTAATTATGTTGATTTTGACATTTTATACACATTTTTTCACAATGTGGATGAAAAGATATCAATTTTTGTTCCAACGGCTCAGGTCAGCCAAACTGGACAAGCTATTTATATTACTTTCAATTTTTGCACGAGTATATCTTTCGATCTAACCGTTGGATCCATGTGGAATTTTACACACGAATTCTTCATTGCCTTACCTTTCTGTGAAGTCTTTTTGCACTCCGATCGGATATTCGAGGACCATGATATGATAGGAATAACGCTGTCGGTGCAAGCTATTCCGCTTTTCCGGACAGCCAATTTAGTTCCTTGATCTTGTGAGATTGCACCGTTAGATTTTTATAAAATTTTACATGCAAACTCGCATTAAGTTTTAGATCTTTTGGTTTTAATTTTGATTAAATCAGACACTCCGAGTCAAAGTTATAGATCGCTTTCTGAACTATGCGTAATTCGTATTCGTTGTGTTTTGTGATTATACAACTCTTATTATTTGAACATTCTAACCAAATTTCCATTTTATATTACATGAAAAATCAACAAACGATTTCGAGGATTCGACAAAGCGACTCTGAGGACACCTGTGGTGGAGGTACGTTACCAAAGTGGCCCAACTGATAAGCCTTAGCCGATGACATGCCATCCCGGCGGGCCACAGGTACAAAGGGGAGGTGCGGGCCTCCCGAAAAAGATAGAAAATCCACTTGTAACGGGCCGTGGGCCCAAGTGCATAGGCCCACGGTCACCATCCTTCCCCGCCCCCTTTGATCTAAATAATTGCCAGTGCTTGTCCGCATGCCTTAGGCCCATAGGTTTATTGTCGCATGTTGTTTGCTATCAACAAACATGAGTTCGGGTCCAAAGCCTGAATCGGGTCCAACGCCCGTAAAACATTGACATGAGTCCGGAGTCATGCCCGGATCGGGTCCAACGCCCGTTAAACAAAAGCAAATCTTTTGGTGCAAACGCCACCTCCCTTTTTCGCATGTTAGAATGTAAGAGTTAGTAAATAGGAATCCCCGAACCAACTGTTTTTTCCGACTTAAACAGCTTTCATAAATAAAGTCGGTGGCGACTCCGTTTAGTTTACCTAGGTTAAACAACAACCACCTTTTCTTACGGAGCCATCATGGATGAGGGACTGACGACACGAGCCGCTCCCGATTCCTCCCGAAAGTTCCTCCTTCGGATCATGCTCCGCCTTTCGCCTACCGCCTCTTAGGAAAACAGAGACGGTCGCCGAGGGCCCGAGCAGGCCCAGTTAGGAACCCAGGGAGGGATCACCCAATTCCCTTCTGCAGCGTCCGACGCTCGAGTCGCGACGTCGACCAGTTGGGCCTTGGGGAGCGGACCCGGATCCTCGTGTCGTTCGAACCGCCTCGCGCGTGCTAGGCCGGAAGGCGCGCGTACATCCCGGATGGCAACTCCGTTGGGGAAACTGCATGTGGATTCCTTTCAAACGCTCTTACATTTTTAATCCACATACGGAGAGGAGTTCTTGTTTGCGTATGTAATTGCTTGGCTCGGTGCCCTTTGTCTGCCCTCATGGTTGTGTTTGTTTACTGCTTTCCTAGGCATATCTAGGTGTGCCCGAACCCGGGGCTAGGATATTTAGGGGGGTCACCGAGAGGCTCAGCTTGCTGCTATTTGCGGTATGGTTTTTGGCCGGGGCCCCGCCTCCCTTAGTCCGAGGGAGGTTTAGAAACCTTCATCCGAGAGTCTAGCATTGTTTGCCCTCTACAGGTACCAGACGCCGCACGTGCATTTGTCTGTTACTGAGTGACTGCTACTTGTGCAGGGACAGGTGTCAGGTACGCTTTGTCTGCTATGACTGTAAAACTAACACTTCTCGTTTTGCAGTTTGATGGAGTTTATTACAATAGGCTTCAACAACCTTCATTTCTCCTATCCCTACCTATTTTATTGTTTACTGCATCCATACATTCGCTACCTATTTTATTGCTTATTGCATTCGTACATTCGCATGACCACATGAGTGTATGTTTGATTGCAGTAGTTACATTATCATGTCATTCACAGAAGTTGCTCCATTGCATCATGACTTCTCATTTACAATTGCAATTACATAATGCATACTTTTATGCATACATGAGTGCGATTAAGTATCATCACAAATTTATCATACATCGATTATATTATTGCATGATATTAATCCAAACATTCTCTCTATTTTCCTTCCGAGGTTTAATTCTCCAACATGGCTCCTCGAATGGGACTAGGGAGCATGATATTACAAATCTACAAGCACAAGAATGCCAAAGATTTATCGACGGCTACCTGGCCCAAAGTCGAACATCTAACAACATGAAGACCAAAGTTTTCATACGGCTACCAAGGTCCAAAGCCGTGTGTCCAAAGACATGAGCCCAAAGTGTTATCAACGGCTACCAAAGTACAAAGCCAAAAACAAAGACCAAAGTTCACCCAACGACTACCAAGGTTCAAAGCCGAATCTACAGCAACCTAAAAACCCCAAGAAGGTTACATTTCAAAAGGCCAATCTCCATCAACATCAAAACTAACGACAAACCAGAGAGCTGTTCATAGACATGCAAAAACCGGACGCGTCGAAACATTACGCCTACTGATCCGACAATCGCTCCAAGGCAATAAAAGCGATCCCTCTACATCATCAGTCACCACAATCTGGCACAAGGACTCGTCGACCTTCTTCACGGTGCCAACAGTACATTCTAGCACTATGGGCAAACCCGTCTTCACAACAACCTCGCAAGATCAAACTTCCCAAAGAACTTGAAGAATGTCGAATCAGCATCCCAACGACAAAGACATGAACATGGACCAAATTCTTCAAGCGACGTCGAACACACAGTGCAACTGGCATTAGAAGCCCCCATTCGCTCTATTCGCCTTCCAACAGTTCAAAGCATATATGATGAACTTACCGATATTTAAACTGCTAACACTTAGGCATCCATTTTACCTCGCAGGTACAAAATGTCTTGTCTGGAGCTCACACAACAGCTTACCAATACCAAAGAACATGATTTCTACCAAACAACGACGCATACTTCGACTGGGGCAATTCTCTTTGAATTCCCTACGGTATCCAAGCGGTCATCCCGACAGTATTCAACCACCGACTCTCACCAAAGAACAGAAGAGAAGGTCAGTCACCGCATCACTCATTAACGAAAAACAAGCACCTCGGCCCACTACATGAGTGGCCAATCCCCACCCATGCCCACCACAAAGTGCTACAACAACTCACATCCCGTGTAGTCACGCCTTTCAAAAGAGCAACTGTCGTAACAAAGAGGAACTGCCACAAGCACTCAATGTGTGAGTGGCAGGGTGGTAAAGTTTCGAGCCAAAGCCTTGAAACAGTTTAAAGCCAAAGCTTTGAAATATCCTTCGTTGTTAACAAAACAACAGAACAACATGAAAGGAAGTATTTGTTCCCAAGTTAATACTTTCTTTGCAAAAATAAGTTACACGAGCTTACTTATTTTCACCATGCATTAGTCTTATAGGTACATGAGCATCCTAAACTCCAAGCAATCTTGGAGAATTCTCTGTCAACAAAACAATGATCTACATGAAAAGGGAGTATTCGTCCCTTAACAAATGCTTTTTTCGCAAAACAGGTTACATGAGCTTACTTGTTTTGCCCTTCAGCTTGTCTTAGAGGTACATGAACATCCTAGACAGACGACGAAGGCGAGGGTGGTAGGGTGGAAAAATTTCGAGCCAAAGTTTCAAAATAGCCTTCGTTAGCAAAACGACGACGACGACACTACGTGAACAATCCGGGGCAAATCTCCATGCGATCCATGGGCAAATCTCCAAACGATCATGGGACAGATCTTCGAACAATCCTGAGACAAATCTCCGAGTAATCATGGATAAATCTACAAGCAATCTTAGGGCAAATCTCCGACCGATCCGGGGGCAAATCTCCGAGTGATCATGGACATCTCCAAGCGATCCTGGGGCATACCTCCAAGCTATCCTGGGACAAGACAGAGCAATCTTGGTTAATCCCCCATTGACAAACCAACGAATCACATGAAAGGGAGTATTCGTTCTTTAACTAATACTTTCTTCGCAAAACGAGTTACATGAGCTTATTTGTTGTGCCTTTCATGCTTATCTCAGGAAGCACATGAACATCCTAGATAGACAATCAAGACAATCAATAAATTTCGAACCAAAGCTTCAGAGTAACATGTCATCAACAACACCACAAATTACATGGAAGAGATACATGAGCGCCCTAGGCAGAAAAATGAAAACCAAAGCTTCAATTCAACATGTCATCAACAAGACAACAAATTACATGAAAGGGGTACATGAACGTCCTAGGCAAACAATGAAGACAAATAATAAAGCTTCAAACCAGAACTTCAGAACACAACCTTCATCAAAGAACTTCTTTACATCCCCAAAGAACTGGGGCAATGAACACCGACAATACACATGAAAAGGGAGAATCACACATTCATTACTCTCTTCATCAAACTAAGCGAAATTACATGAGCACATTTTGTTTACGTCTTTTGTCTCGTTGCCAGGTACAAGAGCTCCTCGCACGAATAGTGCACAACTCCTATGACAAAGGCGAGGGTGGCAGAGTAGCAAAACTTCAAGGCAAAGTCTTGTAGCAATTTCGTCAAACCTTCGAATCCATTGGACGAAGATGCAATGACGAAACGATACAAAAGGGAAGTACCAAAACTTTACTTTACTTTCCTTATAAATGAAGTTACATGAACAAACTTTAATCATACTCTAAAAGAAACAAGTCACATAAACGCACTTGTTTTCTGTCATCTGTTTGATAGGTACATGAGCAACCTTATACAACGGATACAAAACCAGAGTAGCCATTTCGTCAAACCTTCGATTCTATCGGACGAAGACGCAATGATGAAACCATGCAAAAGGGAAGTACCAAAGCTCTACTTCACTTTTCTTACAAATGAAGTTACATGAGCAAACTTTATTCTTACTCTAACAGAAACAAGTCACATGAACTTACTTGTTTCTCGCCATCTATTTGATAGGTACATGAGCGTCCTTGCACAATAGACATCAGGCAGGAGTAATCTTCGTCAATCCTTCGATTCCATCGGACGGAGATGCAATGACGAAACACATGGAAAAGGGAAGTATCATGACTCTACTTCACTTTTCATATAAATGAAGTTACATGAGCAAACTTCATTTTTACTTTAACAAAAACAAGTTACATGAGCTTACTTGTTGTCCGCCCTTTGGCGAGTGCAGGTACATGGACATCCTTGCATTACGAACAAAGGCGCGGGCGGTTGGGTGGAAATTTCGAATCAAAATTCGAGATTGCCTTTGTTTATCACCAAGGATGATTACATTAATTCAATTATAACACTTTCTATATGAAACAAGTTACAAAAGCTCACTTTTATTTTCGTCCTTTGGCGAGTGTAGGTACATGAACATTGCATTACGAACAAAGGCACGTGCGGTCGGGTGGAAGATTTCGAACCAAAGTTTCGAGATTGCCTTTGTTGTCACCAAGGATGATCATATCGAAAGTATCATCTACATTACTCTCTAACAAATTTCTTATCATTCCCTAGACGGAGTTAAACCTCCATTTCCCCAGTTGGAGTCGGTTACAAATACCGTATTCCTCAACAAGAGTAGAATATACAAATATATTCCTCCAGAACGACCATCGAGATGGCCATATTCATCTCATATCCCCAGCGAATACCCAACTTTGTTATAATCTCCCCAAGCGAGGGTCGAAGTACATGAGCTAACTTCATCGCCGTCCTTGTCAACTGTGTAGGCACATGGGTTCCATACAGTACGGTACAAACTCTTAGGCAACGGCGTGGGTGGTTGGATGGAAGCTATTCCGAGTCTAATCTCAAGGACTATGACTGGGGCATGAAAGTGCAAACACTTTCCCCGCGAAGCTTGCACAAGAGCACCACCTTAGTACGACGTCTCCAAAGAGGTTTGCGTACCTAAACATATTCACTTCTTAAGCATTTGTGTGCCCTTTTGCATACAATTTTAAAAGATCTTTTACAATAAGAATGCTTCTGAGCGAGAATGGAGAAGGCAGCCCATTCTTAAACACTTACCCAAAGAGAGGAGTGCAAACACCATGAGGGTTCACATACATACGTCTAGGTGGACAAAGAATCCTTTGACGAAAGATGCTCAGACTAGGATGAGATCGAGCATTTATTCTCTATCCCAAACACGGGCATGACCATTGCTAGCCCTTCCGAGCCAAAGTCGAAGTTTCTACACACACTAGTCCCACTGAGTCTAAGGATCGCCTTACATCGAGGTTAACAGAGATCCTATAGTTAGAAACCGGAAGCGACGGACCACAGAGGCGACACTTCCTCAAAGTTCATGCGAAGAGGTACCATCAGCAAACGTGCTTGCTAGTTGACTTGCACCCAGGGACGAAAACCTCCAACAATTCTGCAAGACGTACAAATCCTTTGGGAGTCCAAAGCAGCTCCAAAAAGATTAGCAGAGAAGAAAATGGGGCAAATCCTCATAAACCATCAAGAATTATAAATCCCCAAGGAGTCCAAAGCATCTCCAACAAAGTGGAGTGAACGAAAGAAAGCAGGGCAAATCCCTACGATTCAACAAGAAAAAGCAGAATTTGTGCAGAGACTAAAGTCTTCAAGAGCATAGCGCAAGAAAAAGAAAACAAAAGAGCAAATTAAAGCACCAGGGCCGACATGAACGGTCGCAAAAACAAAGGTGCTATCTCCCGGACAAAACGAGGAGAAAAACACTCCCCAAAGCAGATTTTCAAAGCTCTAGTTGATCATCCATCTGTCCCCAACGGCGTGTCTCAACGGGTCTGCTGCCTAGTAGATGGAAAATTCGCTTGGACGGTGGAACCTCTATGGTACAACAGCTTCCGATGAGGTCCTTGGACTCTTTCCTTCAAAATGACAAATTCAGATTCTCTATTCGAAGGCCTTATGCCAAAACTATATTACAACCTAGATAAAGTCTCTTTCGACTAGTACATGAGCATCCAAGTCAAAGGAATTCTAAAGTCCTACCGTGACAGGTTTCAGAAGTAAGAGCGAGCCGAGGAAAAAGTCAGAAGCCCTTCTCTGTTCTCGCTCAGAAATTATCCTAATAAGCTTCATCAAAATAAATCACGAGATGCATGAGTGTTGTGATCATACATATTTCATTACTCCGTATTTCACGGGATCTCATTTATTACTGACAGTTTCCTTGATTAGATCCCAAAGTACAGGTCTATCAAGAATAACCTAAATCCACAATTTGGGGTATTAATGAAGTCTTTGTGAGAAAATCTTCTCCAAATTCCCTCGCAAAGAGGGGCAACTGTAATACCCCAAATTTTCCCACAAATATCTTTTAAGATTTTCAAACAAAAAAAAATCTAATCACCGACTTTCTCCTAATCACATTTAAGTCATTCGAGATTTCTTCATCGTATATTAATCACAATTTAATCCCCTTCATCACTCCCAAAAAAAATATATTAAATTCCCTATTAAAAAATATCTTACCTTCCTTGTGTCATCAGAGGAAGAACCTGGACACAATCCTCTTCCCATACCCAGCATCTCCAATCAATCAGGGGACCAGGCAGACGTAAAAAAATCAATCAGACAATCACACGTAAAGAAAAAAATCAGAAATTCCCCAGAGCCAAAGCCTCCCATTCCCCTTCAGACAATTATCAGACATCAAAGAAGAAAAATCAGACTTTTAGACAATCGGAGAATCGCTGGAGACGTCCCTCCTCTCAGACGTTCATCCTCCCTCTGGGGAACCGGAGATTCCATCTCCCCTTCCGGGGAATCGGAAACAAATTTCTCCACATACAACCGGAGGCCAACTCCTCTAGCCATAACCCAAGCATGGTGCTCCAAGACAGCCTTCTAACGAACTCCCGACGTCGTTCATCCTCCTCGGGCCACCCCGAGGCGAGGTAACCCCTCGGTGAGATCTCCTCTCACTTTGCTAATTCCATCATGCTTCTACCATGTTTGATATGCTGACTCTGTTGTTCCTTTTCTTTTTTTGGCCTACCACACACACCATGGGGTGAGGAACGAGCCTTCAGACAAGGTCGTAACAGCCAAAAGACAAAGGACAGCCGGCGTGCCATCTCCCGTCGACACTTAACCACAACGTAAACAGGTCATAATCATTTAAACTCCTCTCGAAATGCATTTTCATACATTTTTTTAGCTTTGGGGTCGATTTTGGGGTCGATTTCACGGTAGCTTTGGGGTCGATTTTGCATTCATTTATGGCACGAAAGTGTCGGGACATCTCCCGGCCTTCTATTTCGATTGTTTTCAGCGGCAAACGCCTCAAAAGTCTCTTTTTTCTAAGAGGTTACGGACATTTTCGAACCTCGAACCCAAAAGGTCAAATGATCTACAATGAGTGATGAACTTGGGAATATTTTTATTTTAATTTTTGGTTAATCGATGACCAAGATATGCCCCCCGAAACTAGCGCCACCTTCGCTGGCCGCGACAGAGCAGTCTGTCGCATTGTTACTTCCGGGGACATTGCTAAAGATCTAACCGTTGGATCTTGTTAAAACTTTTTGACCAGAAACTAGACTTCAATATAATTGTTTTCATATATTAACTAACCGTTGAAGTTTCTGTACTAACAAGATACGACCTCGTGAACAGACTGTACACCAAGTGAGGTCTGCCGAGCGTCGCTACTTCACTCTTTGCACAATACCTGCGAATCAAACCGTTGGAGTGTACTTAAATTTTGTAAATATGTTCTTCACTTAATCATGTTGATTTTGTCATTTCATACACATTTTTTCACCATGTGGATGAAAAGATATCAATTTTTGTTCCAACGGCTCAGGTCAGCCAAACTGGACAAGCTATTTATATTACTTTCAATGTTTGCACGAGCATATCTTTCGATCTAACCGTTGGATTCATGTGGAATTTTACACACGAATTCTTCGTTGCCTTACCTTTCTGTGAAGTCTTTTTGCACTCCGATCGGATATTCGAGGACCATGATATGATAGGAATAACGCTGTCGGTGCAAGCTATTCCGCTTTTCCGGACAGCCAATTTAGTTCCTTGATCTTGTGAGATTGCACCGTTAGATTTTTATAAAATTTTACATGCAAACTCGCCATTAAGTTTTGGATCTTTTGGTTTTAATTTTGATTAAATCAGACACTCCGAGTCAAAGTTATAGATCGCTTTCTGAACTATGCGTAATTCGTATTCGTTGTGTTTTGTGATTATACAACTCTTATTATTTGAACATTCTAACCAAATTTCCATTTTATATTACATGAAAAATCAACAAACGATTTCGAGGATTCGACAAAGCGACTCTGAGGACACCTGTGGTGGAGGTACGTTACCAAAGTGGCCCAACTGATAAAGCCTTAGCCGATGACATGCCATCCCGGCGGGCCACAGGTACAAAGGGGAGGTGCGGGCCTCCCGAAAAAGATAGAAAATCCACTTGTAACGGGCCGTGGGCCCAAGTGCATAGGCCCACGGTCACCATCCTTCCCCGCCCCCTTTGATCTAAATAATTGCCTGTGCTTGTCCTCATGCCTTAGGCCCATAGGTTTATTGTCGCATGTTGTTTGCTATCAACAAACATAAGTTCGGGTCCAAAGCCTGAATCGGGTCCAACACCCGTAAAACATTGACATGAGTCCGGAGTCATGCCCGGATCGGGTCCAACGCCCGTTAAACAAAAGCAAATCTTTTGGTGCAAACGCCACCTCCCTTTTTCGCATGTTAGAATGTAAGAGTTAGTAAATAGGAATCCCCGAACCAACTGTTTTTTCCAACTTAAACAGCTTTCATAAATAAAGTCGGTGGCGACTCCGTTTAGTTTACCTAGGTTAAACAACAACCACCTTTTCTTACGGAGCCATCATGGATGAGGGACTGACGACACGAGCCGCTCCCGATTCCTCCCGAAAGTTCCTCCTTCGGATCATGCTCCGCCTTTCGCCTACCGCCTCTTAGGAAAACAGAGACGGTCGGCGAGGGCCCGAGCAGGCCCAGTTAGGAACCCAGGGAGGGATCACCCAATTCCCTTCTACAGCGTCCGACGCTCGAGTCGCGACGTCGACCAGTTGGGCCTTGGGGAGCGGACCCGGATCCTCGTGTCGTTCGAACCGTCTCGCGCGTGCTAGGCCGAAAGGCGCGCATACAGGTGGTTTGCATCGTCATCCAGCGGGGTTAACACGAGCCCCTAAACTCAGGCAGTAGAACCACCCAACTCACAAAAGCAACAGATAAGCTAAACAAATAACATGGTTAGCATTAGCAGCAAAGCAGATGGAAAACCTTCTCAAACTGGATGACACTGCTCTAGTCTTGCAATCAAGTCAAGAATGACAGCTTCATCATCCACGGAAGCAGAAGAGAGGCTAGTCGCCTTCTCGTCCGTCACTATCTTTGCATCCTTCTTTGGTTTAAAATCTGGTATTATGACTTCATCAACAGCTTCGGCTAACTTTCTTGGATGCTTGATCCAGTCAGGAACTGAGATCCCAAACGTCTCTGCTCTGAGTATCGATGCAGACATTACAAAATGCAGGTGTGCAGGATCAGAAGTGGAAAACTGGAGAGGATGTGGGAAACGCTTTGGAGCGGACCAGAAAGGAGACCCGGTACTGGTCGCAGCATCTTCAGGAAAAGTATATATCAATTGCTTTACACGGTTAATGAAATAATCTTCAAACCTGGCACACAAGAAGGAAGAATCAGGAGTGAACAAAACAAAGAATAAGATATTAACAATATAGTGAAGATCTTTGTCTGCAGTATTAACAATAACACAAGGCTGGAAACAAGATAGTGAAGATCAATATTAATTGAGATGAGCCCAGGTGATGCAACCTTCAAATGTCTCGCATCTTTCCAGGTCCAAGTACTCGAGAACGTGTTCCAACGTATCCCTTGCCTGAGCATCACCAGCCTTTATCATCAGCTTAGAATAGTCAGATGGATTAGACAGATAGGCATTAACTTCAGCTGGAGTCTTTTCCAGCAAACCCTCAAATTCTGATCGTGCCCAAGTCAAATAGTGATCAATGTTGTGGGGAAAAGAATGAATGGTACACATTGGAGCCTGTTTCTCTGGCGGGTCCCTTGAAGCACCATAGTTCTCAGTTAGATGCAGAATGACCATCTGATTATTGCATTTGGCACCAAGTGTTCCCGACTCAAGAAGTGGCTTCTGGAAATACAGGCATCTTTGATCGACATACAGCCTAGCATTCACGTTATCCAGTGCATTGATTGTCACATCCAGGTTTTCCCAAAAACCATCATCAAACACACTTTCGGTTTCTGGACCAACACGATTCTGCAGCGCTTCGACCTTCAGATGAGGATTTATAGTCTTAGCAGCCGAAGCGGCCACCGAAGATTGCGACTGCCCAATATTCCAATCACGAAATAGGAACTGCCTACTCAGGTTGCTCTTCTCAATTACATCATCATCTGTCACAGTCAGCTTTCCTTGATGGCCACAGGAAACACCCATCAAAGCTAATAGCATGTTTGGTTTGCGGAATGGAATTCCTGACGGAATAGAATGAGAAAGGAGAAAAAATACAGTAATTAGGAAGGGAGGTTTTTAAAAAATGGTGTGTTTAGTACAAGGATGAAGAGGAGAAGAGGACGGGATGGAATGAGTAAGGGGAATGGACATTCCCTAGCCCATGAAAGGGAATGCCCTTCCCCTTCTCTTCATCCTTCAACTAAACACACTATTTTTTAAGCAATGCCCTTCATATTCACTATATTATTTCTCCATTCTCATTCCATTCCGGAAACCAAACGGGCTCTAAGTTCTTTAGAAATTCACGTTCTTAGGCACCAGATCCTACAAGAAATACTTTAGCATCCTCCATTATCCTTTGTAGCTTGGAACCAAAGACAGATATATGTGCATCATATCGACTATTTAAAGGGCTGAAGTCGCCAACGCCTTCTGCCTTTGCGGGGAGAGACTCTAAGGAGTTAAAGTAGAAAAACTGCAACCATGAGGTTCAACTTAGGGATTACTATACATGATTCCCACAGAAAGTATTGCTGGAAGGATGTATTATGCTGGCAACAGCGCCATAGTCTAATCCAAAGCAACACATAATCCCTGTAGTCATCTTTGAATTGAACAATGAGAAACTGTCTTCCCTCCATAACTACAACTACCATCTACGCCAACAATGATAAACTAGGCATCTTAAACTATTTCCATCACCTTCGAATTCATAAATATTTTGACTTGGTCATGACACCTAAGCTGATTTCGAAGCACGACATTTTATGCATGCACCTATGTTTGCATATATGTAAATCTATGTATGAGGAAATACAAATTTTGATAAAGAAGCCAGATGAGGGAACGGGAACACCTAGGATGTAGAATATCATAACATGAGTGATTCGGCGGATTTTGATTCTATGTATGTGGAAATGCAAATTTTGCTAAAGAAGGCAAAGCTTACCTGAAAGAGAGGATAGAACTTCCCCGAGCATGCCTTGACCACCTCCTGTCCAACAATTCCTCCAAACATAGCAGTCATAGGGTTGAGAACAGCTCTGGATCCAAAGGCAAAGGACTGAAGAAGTTTTGGGTTAATATCTTCCAGTTTGGCATCACCAGCACTGTCATTTATAGCACTTGCAATGCATATAAGCCTTTGTGCATCATCTTCCGAACCAGCCACCAGGAAGCGCCCAAAATCACAAATAAATTTATCCAGTGCTTGAAATGCTAAGTGCAAGAGTGGTGGTCGATCAATCTTCAAAAAGTCACTCAACAGAAAGTCGCCAGGATCTTTAAAGCTTCTTTCAATGCTTAAATTTAAGTAGTTTTGGAAGTTTCACCTGAGTGACAATACCACCCCTCTCATAGGTGTTAAACCCTGTAGTATCCTCCTCGAGGATGAAAGAATAAGGCCTTGCATTTTTTATCCTCCTTGGCTTGTTATCATTCATTTCAGACATACCCTGAACTTCAGAGAACACAACAAGATCCCCATCTTGAAACTCAAGTCATTCATCATCCACACATGACACCAGTGATGGATTGTCATTGCTGATAGACGTAATAATGCCAGTGCGTGGATCCTCACCATCGACATCGACCACAGTGAATGCTGGACCAAAATCACAAAAAATTGATCCAAACAGACCTCTGACTTCAGCCTTGATGAAAGTAATCGGAGGGTGATGCGTATGGCAGAAGTGATCAAACTCAACGGCTCTCTCACAATCAATATCCGTGAATAATACTGCCTACAAGTGTCAAAGAAAAACCCTACAGCTTGTGAGGACAAACTGGAGAAAAGCCACAGAGAGCAGAGTCAACACTCAGACACATTCATTGTTATAAAGAACACCATAATTATAAGTCATGCACCTCGTCTAAACAATGGAAAATGCACGCGCGCCTTTCAACCTAGAACGCGCGTGGCGATTCGAACGACTCGAGGAAACGGACCTGCGCTCCCCAAGGGTGAGAGACGTCCAGGAGGGACTGGAGTATGGCCGCCGCCGGTGGTTTGGAGACGCCGAGGAGACAGGTTTGCCGATGCCGGTGGTCTGAAGGCTGGGGAAGTTATGGATCCTCCGTCGCTGGATCGGGAGACGTCAAGAGAAAAGGGTCGCCGCTGGTGGTGGTTTAGAGACGCCGGGGAGAAGGGTCGCCGCTGCTGGTGGTCGGAAGGCGGGGGAGGTCATGGATGGAAGGTGACTCTGTGAGGCTTTGGCTCGTTGGCGTCCGAAAAGGGGATGACTAGAGTCGGTGGCTGAAGACCTCAGATCTGAGGCAGGGAGCCGGTCAGGGAGGCGTCGCGACAGGTCCGGCATGGTCGGGGGATGGTGGACGCGTCCGGATTGAGTGTCAACAGGAATGGGCGTTTAGGAGATCGGGATTCCGAGGAAAGCGAGGCGGCTGGGTGTATTGGGGCTGTCCGTCCGAAGCCGAACTCGCTGGATTGGTCAAAGCGCCGAGCAAAGATGGGCCTTTGGCGAGGGGAATGGAGCCTGCGACGCTCGATGATGATGGCTCGACTAAAACGTCCGAAAGCCGGGGAAGGAGGGGACGGCCTTGGCGCTGATCACGCTTTGGAGTGTTGGGCTGATTTTCCTGTACAAACAAATAAAATGACTTCCCGCGGTGCCGATGCACAACCGCGGGAAGTTTTGGACGCCTATTTTTATCGACGACGATAGGATCGGGGTTTTGGAGAAATTCGCTGTTTCGATTGAAAAGACAGTCGTCTAAGCAGCAAGAGGCAGGAGCGTCGGGTTTGGCGTGGATCGAATTGGTGATGTCGTCATCGATTTTCTCCGTTGGTGGGCTGGTTCTACGGGGAGGCTCACTCCATTGTTGCTATAACTCAAAGACGAGAGAAACAACTGTTATTCAAAAAAGCTAGCTATCGCCTACATTGCATGACATCTTGGGATTGCCAAACAAGTAGGCCAGGCCATGAGTATTCACATCTAATCAAAATACCTGGAAGTTCGACAGCTGTTGTTCTTTGGTCAATTTTGTCGTAAGAGAAGAAACGACCACGGAGTTATTAAGCTCCTGCAACATAGGCTTAGATGCCACAGCCCTGTTCTTGCCTATATCGTCCTCCGAGAAGATAAAGTTGCTCGAAAGATCCCACAATTCCACCACTGCTTCATTGTGCAGTGTGACTGACTTGACACCGGCGAGAATAAAAGGTTCTTCGCTGCACTGAACTAATAAATAAACAATAAACAAAGCAAGTCCATCCCCAAACTTTAGATAAGCCCAACAGAGTTTTGAGTCATCACGCTTCACATGTGCCGGAACACTAAAGAAGCCTACAATACAAGAAACGTCGAAAGTAGGCTACATCGAACAAAACGAAAACTAGACATTCCTAAAACAAGCTATTGAGACTATATCTATGAAATTCAGGAACACGGATCCGAACAGCAGAAATCAATTCATCATCATCATCCAAGCCGGAAAAAAACTAGTGGCATATTATTAACGAAAGGGCAGAAAGAGTAACATGCAAGGCAAATCAACGGTTAATGACTGACCACTGACTACAGGCTAAGCAACCGAATCCTCCAAGTGAATCGAAGCTCAAACGGAGAAGCCACGAGATGAGAATTCATCTCGGTAACAGCAGCAGCAAGCGTAACAACTTCAGCACCGAGGCCTTGCATTCCGGAAACAAGGACGTTAGAAGCAAACAGGCGGCACATCGTCTCGCGGCCATAAACCGCAAGCTGCCTGCTGTACAGATCCTCGTCTATGTCGACCGGAGCCATGACGGCCGGTGAAGTTGGAGAGACGTCCGGTTGCATAGCGGTCAGCGGCAGTTAGGTAGGGTAGGGGGAGGATGAAGGTGGGCTGGTCTCTTCCTAGGGAGCCAGCGGCAAGTCGAGGAGAGAAGAGGCAAAGGAAAGTAGAGGAATCGGAATCGCGGAGGGGAGGGGAGGGGAGACCGGAGCTGAAAAAGTCAAAAAAAAAAAGAAGAAGAAAAATAAGGAACTTCCGCAGCGTCGTCGGTTGGCAGGCAGAAATAAAACGGCGAGGGGGTGACGTGAGACTGAGGATAGTTTGCTTGAGACAAATCGTCAAATAAAACTTGATTAGCCCCGGCCGGCCGCACCATCGACTGAAGGATAGGCCCGATGGTCCACCTCCTTAAACTAATTTTTTTTCGAATGTTTCTAATTTAAAAAGAATTTTAAAATATATAAATATTTTATTAATTAATTTCCTGAACCGCAGTATGATGAAAAAGTCTTGATTTCGGAATGGTCATCCAGTATGCAACAGCGTAGCTCAAACAGTAGCTTTACAAAAAGTCTTAAAAGCTTATTGAAATCCACATGGACAGTTACATGAAATACCCAGAAATAACTGCATATTCAACTTATTTGTTTCGCAGACATTTTTAATGGACAGTCTTACCATTTGGTTGATGTTACCCATTTTAGTAAGGATGCTCCTTTGTCAATGAAAGCAATTACCAGGAGAAATTGAGAAAGTGACATAGAAAAGCTCAAAGTGTTTTTTTTTAAGCTTTTAAATACGATTATATAATTAATTTAAAAAAAAAATACCATCATAGTTTTTAAATTTACGTCTATACTAATGTGAAATTGAATTTTAAAAACTTCAATTAAAATTCATAAAATAATACAATCACAATTTATAATTACCACTGTACTAAATACAATAGTAAAACGGGCGACGAAAGTCTCCCACTCCCCCTCCCGACTTCTTTCTTGACCTGATTAAACCCATCATCATAATGTTCATGAGGGAGGATTTGATTTGCCTGATATCTCAGCTCAATATCTTGTAGCATGTTTCTAATAACTAAATTATCCATTTCGGACAATAAGTTTCTCAAGTTTTATTCCAAATCGAAAAATATTTACGAATTTACGCTTTAAACTTTTAAAATTCTTATTTACCGTCCCGAACTCGAATTCTTAGAGTTTGACTTCTTTAGCAATCAAAAAAGTCGAACTTTAGGAGCTCGACTTCGCCTTACTATGAACAAACACTTAGAAATTTTTTAATTATTGCAGCGTAGGAAGCTGTCTGATGGAACTCGAACTCGCATTACGAGTTCGACTTCCCAACATTTGGAGTTTTTAAAGTTTTTGGAAAACAGAAGTCTAACTTATAGAATTCGACATTTGTCTGAATAAGATACAAACTTATTGTATAGTCAAACGATTTAATATGTCTTATTCTTGTCAAAAGGTCATGGATTTAAATCCCCTTGGGCCCCTATCCATCTAGCTTAATGATAAATTTTTTATTTATTTAGATCAAAGTCGTGTTCCAACTCCGAATATTTCGACGAAATCTTCGGAGTTCAATTGGGACTGTATACGAGAAATTTAACTTACCACCTTAAATTTAGAAATATTTCGTGGGCAAACGTATTTAGGAACAGATCTCTAAGTTTCCCTACATTTTTACACCAACACATTCTTTCCTGCTTCACGGTAGGAGCTTCGTGTACGTGTTATATCTTTAGTCATCAGCTACCTGAAACTGATCCCATCGCTGCACTGAAGCAGCATTGACAGCACGTCTGGGAAAGTGGGGCGCCTCGTCGGGCAATTATTCCAACACCTGTTCATCAGGGATCTTAAAACCGCCGGGCAGTCCTTGGGGATCTCTGGCCTTAGACCAGAGGCAGCGATGCCCACCGCCGCCTGAACAGGCGAATAAGCAGAGTATGCTGCCTCGCCCGACACCATCTCCCAAACTACCATCCCGAAGCTGTATGCATTGCTCATCCACGTCTCTGCTACGGTTTCAGGGTCTCCAGCTATGATCTGTTAAACCAGAATAAACATTGACAGAGTTAAGCGATAGATCGCCAAAACTTGCATAGCATATTCCTCAGCTTAGAAAAATGTGTCCAGCCAATGATGAGAAAGTCACACCCTCGGATGTCTCCTTCTGATAAGGAACAAAGTAGACCAACACTACTAAGAAAAAAAAATGGAACTGATGTGATTATTTATATAACAAAATAATAGGGGTCGATGCGATTCCGGTTGACAAACAGGATGGGGGCGCTAAAATAAACTTGATCCAATCTGTGGTATCAGGTCTAGCTCAGAGTGGTAGTGTGTTCTGACGACGGAGTCATCATCAAATTCCAAGTATTTGACTACAGGTATCACAATCAAGCAACTATAACCACATTGTGGGATTATATTTGCTGTGGTCTTCGAAATTGGCCTGAATTACCTGGGGAGGTAAAATGGGAGAAGGGTAGAAATGCTTCTTAGGTGAAACCAAAGGACATAATGAAAGGGAAAGCAAGAACACTCATTGAAGGTGGGATTCCATATGCACTAGGTGATATATCATGTAAAGAGTCTGGGGAGTTTTCATGAAGGACGAGGTAAGCATCCCCATAAAGTTTCACCTAAATGAAAAGGAGCTGTCATGACTATGAATCTCCTTTACCTGTTCATTTACACCTCCATGAGATCTCCATAATCTGGATAGACAAAAAGGATGCGGCCAGAAAAACGAGAAAAGGGAAAATGTCGCAGCTAAAACGAGGCAGCATGCCGGCAAGGTATGCAGAGTCAAAGAAATCGCCTCCTGCTCCAATTGGCCGACTAGACCTTTTCTTTTCTTTTCCTTTCTTCCTTCTTTCGTTTTCTGCGTATGACATCCTCCTTATTTTCACTTCAACAGAAAAAATTCCCACCATGGCAAGAAGTTCCATTTCTAATTTCTAGGCTAAAACTGGGTTCACAGGCAGAACGATGTCCCCTACTCCGTGTTCAGGTACTAAGGATTATGAGAAGCCAAACATAGAAGGTCCTCAAAGGCTAAACTACTCCCACCGACCTCCTTCGGGATGACAGACCATTGTAACAAAATCTCAGTAAAAGCATAGGGCATGCACAATCTGCACTAACTTGGACCAAAGAACCTGGGGAAAATATTACGAACCTCAGGAGCAAGCCACCGGTATCCATCAGTTTCATACTCCATCGCGTCCCCAATGCCCTTGCAAACGGTAACAATTCCCATGTCAGCCAGACAGACGCCACCGTGCCGATCAAGCAAGATTCTCTGCGTGTTGAGATCTCTATAGGCTACACCATGACCATTCATAAATTGTAAGGCTTCGGCCACATCGATGGCGACTCTGATAACTTCCTTCATTTGAATCTTCTTATTTTTCATCATTAATTCATGAACAGATCCGCCTTCCATGAATTTGGTGACAACGCACAAACCATGAGCTTCATCGATGCAAACGCCAATAAATTGAACAATGTTGTTGTGCCCACTGGTCATCAGCTCCAAGAGGTCTTTTCTCAGCTCGAACCCGAAAGAATTCCCCTTTTCACACCCCTTGAGCTTCTCGATCCCCACTCTTCTGCCTTTGTAAGTCCCCTTGAAGGTGTTGGACCCAAGTTGATCAATGAACTCCAGATAATCTGAATCCAACAGCCACTTCTCTATCTCGTCCCCGCCGGACTGGATTGTTTGCCATTCGTTAACCAAGACAACAAAAGAAGACGCGGCCAAAGGCGTCCCTAGTTGGACCTTTATGTGTCCTCCGCCATTTCCTCTATTAGAAGTGAGCTTCCGTCCATCCTCCTCGATGAGGCCCAATTCTATGCCATTCCCTTCACCCTCTTGGCAACCACACAGCCCAAAAGGGAGCCTCACGGTCGTAAGCCTGCTCTTCCTCATCGCCAGCTTGAGGGCATTCTCCATCCGCGTGAGGAACATCTTCTCTAGGCCGTCCTGAACAAGTAGGAGCAAGATGCCTAGGGTGAAGCCCTTCTTCTCGAAGATCTGGATCTTCTTGCAGCAAATGGAGGCGTTGTCAAGGGCAGTGGACATGGCCGGCCATGAGATCAAAGAGTTGCAAGCGAATACGAGCTTAAAGAAGCATCCGTGGAGCCCACCGCCGTCATCGTCAAGAACCTCTTGGACGACCATGGCAGGACGGTCATCCGTGGAGGCCTGCTCCATCAACTTTATGTGCAAAAACACGTCCTTCATGTCGAAACCGGCCTGCGCATAACTGAACAAATGGAAAGCGACAGCGGGTAACATATCACGAGCCTCCAAAAATGTTCAAAAAAAGAGAACAGGGGCAACGGAAGAAGGGGAGAACAGGAAGTTGGGGGCGGGGGGGACCTGAGGGGAAGGGAATCGAAATGCTTGCGGATGTTGGAGACGAGCTTCTCGGGGAGCTGGCTGCCTGGGTACAAGTGAGTGAGGCTACGGACCACGCTGCCCCAGACGACTTTCCGGCAGGCCTCCATCTTGGTCGGGGAGGCGGTGGACGCCTGGGAATCCAGGCTGAGGGAGTTCTTGAGGGAAGCGATGGCCTCGGAGACGTTGCGGCTAAGCCTCTGGAGCTTCTTCTGGACCAGGGAGGGGGATTCCTTGGTCCCCCCGGCGGCAGTGGAGGAGGATGAGGCGGCGGACTCGGATCGGACTTGAGCGGGCACCAGGACCTGCTCCAGCATGTCGTCGTCTTCATCGTCGTCGCCGTCGACGCCAGACCTGCTGGACCAGCACTCGAGAGCTGCCGCCATCAGCCTCCCCGCCAAACCCAAAAACTCAAGCCCACATAGAGGGAGGCATTTGGGTGTGGACACTTTGTTGAGGACGAGTGAGTGTGGGGGGGGGTTAGAACTGAAAAAAGATATTTGATTGAAGGTGTCCCGTCCGTGATTGACTGGTGACGTGAGCTGCTTATATTTTTAATGCAGTTAGATTGGGAGATGGGATCTACCACCCACCGGGTACCACAGACTGTCAGCACCCCATCTCTCCTTTCCTTTCTCACATTACAATCCAATTACAACGCTGTTTGATCATGTCTTGTGGATTTGGACATCCGATTTCTCCGTTTCTTTGACAATTATAGATCATTCCACTGTTCATTCAGGGCTTCACACGAAGCTGTGAATGCCTAGCTAAGGGACAGGGAAAGAGGCTATACGGGTTAGTCCTGTCACACGGCACTGCATGTGATCCCAATCCCATCAACGTGTCGATTGTTTTTTGAGCAAACATCGTACCACATCGCTTTCCCTTTGTCCATTCCATGTCTGGTCGTCCCCCGGGGGTTTCATCATCATCCGTAACCAATCTGGTCCCCTTGATTAGGCCGCCGTCTCTTTCCAATGTGATCTCTCACAGTTACAGAGAACATTACCAAGCCCGGTCCATCTGATCTACAACCTCGGCCCTTTTCGCCATCCCGCCTAAAAAACCTTCCGCCCGGTAGCTTCGTCGGTGGTGGGATCCATCTCGTTTGACTTTGATGGCACGACCCACACACTCACGCTCGCACGATATGTCTTACCCACTTGATGCCACTCACTAAGCAAACAACGTCAAGGATGATCCGGGGAACCGAGATGATGTTAGAAAAAACATGGCCCCGAGTCCCGACCGGTACTAAAAATTCAGCACTAAAATATTAAATCACGGTTTGGTGGCGATGATGATGTTCCCCCCCAAAATCCCTTACCCAAACAAAATTAACAAAATCTAGCTGAACGAGTTGTACCCGCATCGGACTCCTACTCAAAACGTAGTTACTAACACTCCCACTCCTCCCTTCTCCCCTCCCTCTTTCCCTCCTCCTTACTTCGACCACCTACTTGGGGGAAGCAACAACCCTACGACACACCCTCCGGATCGGTTCCCGCGTGATTCTTCCTACCCCGTGATCCACCCAAGTTACATGGAGCCCGGTTCTGGTTCCGGGACTGACCCTCCTGATCCGGGCGCTTCGGAGGGCCCCCCCACGGCTGCCGCAGGAGCCGGAGAAGGTTCGTCCTCCGCAGCACCTCTGAGCCGGTACGAGTCCCAGAAGAGGAGGGACTGGAATACCTTCCTTCAGTACCTGAAGAACCACAAGCCCCCGCTGAGCCTCACGAGGTGCAGCGGGGCGCACGTCATCGAGTTCCTCAAGTACCTGGATCAGTTTGGGAAGACCAAGGTGCACGTGACGGGTTGCGCTTACTTCGGGCAGCCGAACCCGCCCGAACCCTGCGGGTGCCCGCTGAAGCAGGCATGGGGAAGCCTGGACGCGCTCATAGGGAGGCTGAGGGCGGCATACGAGGAGAATGGAGGGAGGTCGGAGTCGAACCCGTTCGGCGACAAGGCGGTGAGGATATACCTGAGGGAGGTAAGGGAAGGGCAGGGGAAGGCGAGGGGGATAGCGTACGGGAAGAAGAAGAGGAAGAGGAGGCGTCCGGCGGCCGGGGAGGGGTCGAGTCGGGGAGAAGGGTCGACAGGGGAGGGTGGAGGGAGTGTCGGTGGAGCCACTGCTTAGTCTCAAGTTAACAGTTTGCAGATGCCTTGGGTTGGAGGAAGGGCGGGCCACGACGGTGACACCTCCCCTAAACAATATAATAATAATAATAATAATAATAATATTGTTTCTTGTTTAATCATTTCTTGTTACGATTGTGAATAATATTTTGACTTACTCAGACGAAATAACGTCATATACAAGTTGAGGAGGCAATCGGATTGAGCTTTCCCCGGAAAGAGTGTGTCCTTCTTGTGTTGATGGTTTAGTGGAAATGGAGGGAGGGAATAGAATAGAAAGGCCACCCAACCCCAACCAGAAGAACTCCAATCGGGAATGACACTGATGTGTGAGTCTGTGCACTTTTCCTTCCCTGGTTCATCCTCCCTGCCTCCCTCCTTCATCCCTTTGTTTTCTTCTTTTCTTTGCTACCCAACTTGCAAATAGTTATTTCCATTGGCTCATTGATGCCCCAAACATGGCCTCCTGAAAAAGATCCGTCGACGCCATATGCACACGTGCGGTGTGGGGGGTCATGAGGAGGACTAATACCAAGTCTTTTTTCGTTTCCAGAGAGCCTATGAATTCCTTTAATTTGTCTGCCGGCATGTGAGGTTAATTAACCTTGTGAAAACCGACCCTGTCCGTGTCCAGCTGAGCTGTTATCCCTGAGGCCGTCGGAGTTTCTACGTTACGGCGCCCCCGAGTGTTTGTTCGATGCTAATTTCATCCTTTTCCTTTTCTACCAATCTCGAGGCCCGAATTGTCACGCAACAGTTAACTGGAGAAAGAAGCCGGACGACTTGCTGTTCTGTGGATGCGGTAGAGGAGGAAAAGGAAAGTAGAGACTTGTTTGAGGTATTAACAGCAAGTGCAGTTGATTGAGATGAGGAGGGCGTTGGACCGCAAATCTGATCATTCGCTCTTTCATTTTTTTCTTCCCGGGTCAGCCATCCCTCCCGCCCCACCACCACCACAACCTTTGAAACGGTGAGATGCTACGGCTTTAAGAGTCACTCACAATTCACCCCTTGTGTCGCCTGCAAAATGTTTCGAGATTTCATATGGAACAGATTGCTTTGGGCTTAACGGGGACTCCTTAAGGAAATAAGACAAGCGTCCTTCAGTCTGATGGTTGTCCGTGACGGTTTTTTACCAGGCCATCCTCTAGGAGAAGGAAGATATGGTCCTCACAGTGGCCGGAGGAGATATCGAGGCAAATGCCGATTTGTGTGTTGGACAGTTCGCTTCAGCTACTTCATATAATTTGCCCTTCACATTAGTCCATACCAGGAAAAATGGTGGCGATTTGCCTGAAATCCAAACCCCAAATTCTCGATCTGAAACTGGAATGGGAAATAATGGCGTGCTGGGAAAAAAACTGTCGTCAAACGAAGCTTATGAAGTTCCTAGAAGCAGAATGTTTTTTTTTTTTTTTTTGCGGATTGGATGTTGGTTCCCTGCAGGAGGATTTTGACTATACAGATGAATCTCATTGTCCAGGCACCTGTTCCCGGGAAGGGTTCATGCATCGTTCCCTGTGGAGTCGAATGGACAACAGAGGTGGGGGTTTCAACTGGGAATTGGCCGGGAAATGTCCTGGTATCTCCCTGCAACACAGAATGTTCTAAGGCAACACGAGCTGGACATTGTTCATAGTGTATATCCTGCCCATGACACCTGGGATTCGGGGGCCAGCCAGGCCAACCATGAAAAATATGCTCTTATTGACTTCTGGGTGGACCAGAACAATGCTGGGACTCCTGAGCTTCTGGGTAATGGGGCAGAGCCATTGAAGCCAGGCTTACAGACACGGCAGATGTGGTTGCAAGACAGTTCTTGGCAGGGAAAGGGGCAGACTTGTATTCCAGAATTGCGATCGTCGTGGTATTGTGAAACTGCTCGAGCCCGCCACCCATATAGTACCAAGCGCAACGCTGGTCGCTGCTGACCAGGACATCAGTTGTATTCCCTGGACCCAGCATGATCACCAGTGTAGAGGTCATGGAACAAGTGTCCGAAATATTCGGGTTGTCACTCTCACAAGTAGCCAGCCTCCTGAACTACGCCGATGGGGTTGGCTTCCCACCACATGACACAAAAGCAAGATTCCGCAGTGTGATTACCGAACATAATGGACGACTCACAATCGACTTTGGCAAAGATTACAAGGCACGTACTAGAACTTCCAAGCATTTAGAAAACGTAAGCCATTGATTATAAAATATTTGAAAATTCAAGTTTGTCCCCAGCTAACAATCATATGCAGGACTACCTACAAGTAGTCAGGCTTCACAAATTACGTCTTTTCCATCCCCTAGTGCTCCAATACACAGGCGTTCGTGCAATGAATTCCTCTAGTATACATCTTGTACGCACCGGACAACCTAACTACCTACTCCAGCTTACATAAGTAAATTAACCTTAGAAAACAAGTCAACCGCGATCACTGTCTGAATCTGCAAAGCTGTAATCTGTGTGGCCATCAAGCTTCAACATTACGGTGCCCCTATTTTCTTTAATCCATTCAATCCCTTCCATTTCTGCCAATTTCAAGACCTATCCATCACAAGACAGAAAACAATCATGGGACAAAATCATCCGGGAAGGTACCAAACACATGTTTCAAATTTAATAAAATTTCTGATCAGACCGATTGATTGCTTCAGCTTTGATTTGCCCAAACCATGTGCCCTGCAGCCAGTTATCACCCTTATTTTCTTTATAGCTAAATGGAAACCAACAAACAAATGCATCTATATCAGGACATTCTTCCAGGATAAACTGAAATCACCAGCATTAGGTACCACTTAATGCTTCAGGCAATAGCTAGAGAACTGAAATCACCAGCATTAGGTACCACTTAATGCTTCAGGCAATAGCTAGAGGCTCAAATAAGGGACTAAGCGAATCCTTACAAGGTAATAATAGATAGATCTTCAAAAGCTTCGGCGCTTGTTTCACATGCTGCCCATGCAAATCAATTGTCACAACTTCAATATTCTTGTTTCTGCAATTTATACAGATGCAAAAGTTACCCAGAGAAAATTGCACTCCGGAGAGGGGAGCTCTTGCCGAAGACGGAATCGGAGAAGGCAGAGCAGGTAGAGGGGTGGTCATTGGCCTCGGACAAGCTGGAGGCCAGTGCCTCGGCACCCGGGATAGGGTTACCGAGGATCTCCTTGTAGGCAGCGGAGACTTTCCTCAGAGGAGTGGCAAAGGCCTAGGACAAGAGCCCCGATGAAGGCAGCCGGCGACGGGGGAGAAGAGGAGTTGAAACCCGTGCTTCTTATGCTGCTTGTTCAAGGACAACGGAGGGGATTCGAGGCGGGCCAAGAGGACGGGAACACGCGTCCGGCGTTGACTCTTGGTGATTGATCTGATCGAGAGTCGGTGGAAGGGAATATAGATCAATTGAAGCAATTTTATGAACGATTACGCTGGTGTTATCTTTTTCAGGACCTGGGAAAATTAGCCCCAATATAAAAAATCATAATCGGAACTCCTGATAACATCATTGAGTTTGATCTTTCCCGCTCATTTCAATTACATACACTACAATCGATCGGACAGTCCCTGCTACTCGAATGCAATCAATCGGTTAAGATCCGGTCCTGAAGCCGCGCATAGTCTGCGTAGTACCGGGGCCGTGCTTCCTCCGGATGACCCGAGTATGCGTACCCACCGTGGCTGGAGATATCGAGTCCTGCCATTTCGTCGTCCACAGAGATTCTCAGTATGTTAAGCTTGTGAAGAGCATAGAACAGGGGACCCATGGTAGCGCTCACCCATCCGACTATGGCTAGAATCTCTACCACCTGTGATCCCAGCAGGTTCCATCCCCCACCCAGGAATAGGCCGTAGGGCCGTGACACCCCGCTCGCGCCCGAGTCGTAAACTTGAACCACAAACTCCTCCTTGGCGAACAGCCCCGTGAAGATCAGACCCCACGCGCCACATCCCCCGTGCAGCTGCGTTGCCTCTAGGGGGTCGTCGAACTTCAGTTTCAGGGCCACGATGTTGAGCCCAATCAGGACCCATGCGGATACCAGTCCGCAGACAATGGCCGCCCATGGCTCGACCACGGAACAGCCTGACGTGATGGCGACGAACCCTCCGAGCACGCCGTTGCACACGTCCAGGGCGTCCCAGTGGCCAACCAACAACCGCCGTCCGAACAACGTCACGATCCCGGCAGTCGATCCAGCGAGGGCCGTGGTGACGGCTGTCCTGCTGACCCCAGTCCAATTGCCCTGGTCTGAGGTGGTGGGATAGGACACCAATATCTTATCGAATGACCCAGGGTTAAAACCGAACCACCCAAACCAAAGAAGGAAGGTTCCAAGCACGACAAGAGTGGCATTGTGTCCTCTCATCGGCACCGGCTTCCCAAACGCGTCAAACCTGCCAGCCCTGGGCCCTTCTATCAAGGACCCCCAGAGACCTGCAATCCCACCAACTAGGTGCACGACTCCACTCCCGGCGAAATCAATCGCCCCGGAACCTATGAACAAGTCACTCGCGCTTGGGCTCAGCCACCCGCTGGATGACCACATCCAGTGCGACACAACTGGGTACACAAACCCAGTGAGGAAGAAGGAGAAGATGAGATAGGTGCTGAACTGGGTCCTCTCGGCAATGGAACCGCTGGTGATGCCAGCGACGGCGATGGCAAAAGCCCACTGATAAAGGAAGAAGCTGTAGTCATAGGTAGAATTGGGAATGTCCTTGAGTGCGAAGTAGTAGGTGCCTATGAAGGGATTAGAACTAGAACCTTCCCCGAACGCGAAAGCGAAACCAAAGAGGTAATACGAAATGCTGCCGACGACTGCATCGACGACATTGGTGAGCATGATGTTCATGGCATTCTTGGCACGGACGGAACCGGCACAGAGCATGGCGAAGCCTAGCTGCATCATGAACACGAGGTAGGCAGAGAAGAGGAGGTAGATGGTGTTGATGGACTTCTCCACACTGGTTTCCCAGGAGACTTCCATGATTGTCTCTTCTGGCGAGATGGCGGAAGGAAGAGGAGGAGGAGGAAGGATTTGTTGATTGGAGTGTTTCTAAGGTGGAAACAGGAGATAACATCGTCCTGGAATTGATTGGTGAAGAAGGAGAGAATTTGGTCGATGGTTGAATGGTAGGTATGCTCCCATCAATGTGCGGGTGGCTTTCATGCCATCCCAAAGCAAGAACATGTTGAGGAAAAACCGATCTGTTTTTTGTTTTGACCAGAGGATGATGCTCCAAGCATTTCTCCACTCAATCCTACATGCATAAAACATCTTCCCGGCTAACGACCTTGCGGCGCAGATGATATCGACTTGAGCTCCTTTCTAACACGTTCGTGGTTCGGGCCGAGGAGTCGGTCATTCCAATAGCTGAACATCAGCAAGGACTTCTTAAACCAAACAAAATGATTTAAAAATATCAAGAAAGCCCATCGACAAGGAAGGGGGGGGGGGGGCTTCGGCAATCGTGTGTCTCGAGAGTCCAAGAGTTTGGACTGCTAGGCGAAGGGAGTTGCTATTCGCATGGATTATCCTTTTTGTTTAAACGCATGGCCGCATGCCCCGGGCTGAGGACGTCCCCGTCCACCCATTGACAGATGAGGAGATGAGGATTAGGCGTGGCACCGGCTGTCCACAACAGACACCTCCGGTCCCCCGTCCTTAATCGTTTCTCCAGCGTCATGCCCCATGCCTTTTGTTCTTCCCAATCAATGGACTACCCAAGTTCGCGTGGTTCGGCCTCGAATGAGCAAATATTTACATAGGCAAGGAAATCACCGTTGGTAAAGCGTGTCATCAATTCCCTCACAAAGGAGTCAACATCATATCCTCCCCTAAGCGGGGGAGCATCTCATCTTCTGTGGCAAAAGCTGGCTTCCAATATCTTCAAGTTGCGAAACCGACGACGGGAAAGCGGCTTTCATTGAGGGCCGTCGGTTCCTCATCACCCTCCAAAAAGATATTTTTATTGTTTTGGACCCTTACTTGCTGTCGAACTCTCCTAAAAACGACGACGACGACAACCTCCCGCCTCCCCCCCATGAATTATGGCCCAACAACAATAACAATAATAAAAGAAAACGAGAAGACATGTCCTTTGTTTACTGCATGCTCCAAACATTTTTTTTAATAGCCTCGTGCGCGCCCATATGAAGACATACTCCATCGTGCATGAAAAGCATAACCAAGGCAATCCAAGTGGGGGGTGTGTGTCCCTTGGGCTCATCGACGCCAGAGTTTCCGTGGCTTTGATTAATCAACGGCTGGGATGTGAACCTTTGCCTTGGGTCAATTGGGGGCGGAGAGATATTTTTTTGGGTCATGCAATTTGCAGACGAAATGCTCCAGCCTCCAACAAGGAAGTATAAGCAAAATGAATTCGAGTCTGCCAGCATAAATAAATAAAAGGCAGGGGATCGGGGCTCCATCTTCATCATATTGGGTCGAACTCAGGGCGCTTTGGTTCTCTAGATTTCGCCACGCCCAACCATTCCACCATCTCATCTCATCTCATCTCTTTTGTTCTTTTGCTTGGGGATCCGAATTTTCGGGACGAGTGCTATAACTAAACGAGGCGCTTTCCGGAAAAAGGTGAATCACAAGCACATGCCACCCCTTCTCGAAACGGAAGCATAGATGACGATTATGTTCGCCTCACTGTGCTTCTTCTGGTTGATATAGGCCAACTTTCTGCATTCTTTCCAAGAGCCCCCTCTCATTCACAGGCAGCTGTTTCTTGTTCGTCTGGCTGGCACGCTTGGAATAGACGTTGGAGTTCGATGGGGGTGAAGGTCGCAGGGGCGTCCTGTTTTGGACTTTCGCAGCCCATAGTCCCTCAGTCCCCTTCTTCCTCCCAGGCCCTTGCCTCGGCCATCTCTTCCCCTTCTCCGAGACGACAGCGCACACGCAGCGACGTCAGCCCTCTTGTTTGCCGTTTTGTCCAGCATCATGGCCGCTCCTCGCCTTTCGTCTCCCCGGGGATTCGGCGGCTGGCATCTTTTGACCTTCCACCCCCCAGGAGCACCAGGACGATCCCCCGAACATCCAGCGTTGCACTTGACTCTTTCTCGGATGAGGAGTTCTCGAAGAAGATTCAAGAGCTCGCCCTGCAATTCCAGCTCTCAAACGATGGCTGTAACATTGACAGACAGAGCAATCCTGACAATATTACCACAGACAAAGGGTCGGAGACAGTCTCGTATAAAGCTGAGGACCACGTGAATTCCCGGACGGATTACTTACAGCCGAGTTGGTCGGATGAAGTAATTCCGGCTAACCTAGAGAGGAAGGCAAACAGCATGGATCTACCAGTTTCGTTGAGAATCATCAAGAAGAAGCTGCAGTGGGATGAGGAATTTCAAGAAGCCGGGGAGTCTGCTTACTGCTCTGTCAAGAAGGCCTTCTCCTCAATGGTATTCATAATCAGGGAGCTCCACAGCTTCGCCTTGCAGATGAGAGAAATCCTGTTATATGAGAACCTGCAGGGAATCATCGACCGTGTCCACAGGGAGATGCACGCGTCATTTGTTTGGCTCTTCCAGCAGATTTTCTCGCACACCCCTACTCTCATGGTGTACGTAATGATTCTACTAGCAAATTTCACGGTTTACTCCGTGGGTAGCAACGACGCCATTGCGGCTGCAGTGCCTCATGTCGGGTCTCCTTCTGCCTCAACAGAATCAGTTTCGGTTCTCGACGTCAAGGACAGTGAAAAAAAGCAGAACGGGTTCGATTCCTCTGCAGTGAAGAGTTTCAAAATATCTTCCACAGGGGGTAAGAAAACCTCGGTGGGAGGCGGCCATGGAGGAGGCGGGAGGTTCCCGCCAGTGGCTACAGGGACAGGAGGGGAAGGCCAACTCCCACACTCGGATAACCACAGCGTCATCGTACCCAACGGCGCCTCGTCTCAGCTTTCATCATTGGGAACATCCCCAAACGAAGAGTTATCCATATCAGGCAAACAAGCAATCCAAGAAGAAGTCGTGCTATGGAATTCAATCGTGGAAGAGGCATCAAAGATGCAAGGTTCATCTAGCCACGAGTCCCTGGATCCCGAAACAAGGCGGGACCTGGTCTCGCCGATAACCGCGGAGATCGAAGCGGAGGACTACGCAGATTATTTCGCGACGGAGATGTCTTATCGAAACGGTTTGTCCCAGGATCCAAATAACCCTCTCCTGCTTGCCAATTACGCTCAGTTCCTCTACCTCGTCTCCAACGACTTCGACAGGTAACTATTGGCTTCTTAACACACTCCTAAGTACTTTTTACTGCGATGTCCGAAGATGCCACCCGGGGGGATATTCCCAAGACTTTTCTTTAATTGGAACGTGATTTTTTATTTCATCTCCTCCTGTTTTGGTGGGGGTGAAGTAGATTTTTCTTGAGGGACTTGGGGGGCTCGTCGGGACTATATTTATGTTATTTTTTGTCTTGTCGGGGAGCTCGGTAGATTTGGAAGGTTTCCCTTTGGAGTCCTTCGATTTGACAGGGACGTGTGTGGTTGTAGGTCACCTCATTCCCCCCACATGATCAACCTAACCCCCCCTCTTTTTATCACATGAAAGTTTCTGATCATGTCACGCCTTTCCCCCTCCCCTCGTGGTGTGGTAGTTGGGATCGAACCCCCCGGGATTGTTTTTGTACTTTAATGCTTGTTTTCTGAGAAATTAATGAGGGGTCGACTTTGATTAGCAATTTCCTAACCCGACATTGGATCTGAACTTTAGCTACTTGGAACTTTCCTTTGTGATTTTTTTCGGGGAATTGAAATGATTTATTGTTGTTGCAGAGCGGAGAAGTACTTCAAGAGGGCGACCACAGTGGAGCCGCCGGATGCGGAGGCCTATAACAAGTACGCGAGCTTCCTGTGGAGGGCGAGGGGCGATCTCTGGGCGGCTGAGGAGACGTTCCTTGGGGCCATCTCGGCCGACCCCGCCAACTCTTTCTACGCAGCCAACTATGCTCACTTCCTGTGGAACACCGGCGGGGAAGACACTTGCTTCCCTCTCAACAACGATGCGTAACTCCACACGACATAAAATGAGTAAATATAAATAACACACGTCTCGATAATTTATTTTTAGAATCTTCCTTTTTTCCATTTCTCGCCCACGGGGATTTCGTCTCGTCGTGAAGTTCGGCCGGTTGATTTAGGGAAAGGGCGGAGAATCGAGTCGTGAGCGCATCCCTGACGAGTCGAGTCGCGCCTGGTGAGCGACGAACTTGAGTAGTAGTAGTAGTAAGTTGGGCTCTAGCCCTTGTTGTTGGGTCTGGGAGGCTCCGTTAAGGTTTGTCTTTTGGGCTACTAAATCTACAAGAGAAAACTACAAATTTGGAGATGATTCCGATGGTTCAAATAAGGAAATATTCCATGCCAACAATCATTCTTCCTTAAAGTGAAGTTGGGACATCTTTTTTTTCAGTTCCCAGAAAAAGGGCTGAAGACCAATTTTCCGGCCCGGCTTTAAGATTTCTATTCCTTGCATAATTATTCAGAATTGGAAATATCTCCCCACCCCCATTTCAGGATCTTATTCTTCACACACACAAAAAAAAAAAGAAATATGGGATGATCACCTTGATCATGTGAACAGCTCCATTGGCCTTGATGAAGCATGCCCTAACTTTCCACCTCAGTCAAACCCCGCCTGGGTTTTCACGTCAGGCGAGGGCCGCGCGGCACCCTGCCTCCCCCGGATCTTTAGGTGCCGGTTGGGGAGGGAGGTTCTTGCTTGGCCTTACACAAGTATATCTCTACAAGCCCTGCCGGAGTACTATTCATATCGGCCATGATACACAGAGTCTATATAGTAAAGAAAACCACTCGGCCGGACAATTAGGCGCTTCTGGGATCTCTTCAAATGAAAGATTTGAGTGTATCATAACATCGGAGGAAATTCAACGCCAAACACACATGCGCGCGCGCGAACATTGGAATACCAAAGTCCCACCAGATACAAATTCAAGTTTCGGCCATGTTCGACCCATTCTGAAATCTCCCATCTATGGTAAGAGGGGAAAAGCAAGCAAAAATTACGTCCATTTATATGTCATTGTCGAGTTTTGGTGGTACGTGGGCTACAATCAGGAAGGCAATATCTGCTGGCCTTTTGTTCATTTGAAAAACCTTTGGCTCCTCCTCTAATTAATAACGAATTAAATCAGGAGGCAATTAATCCCTCCATTCCTCCCCACCACCTCTCCTACTATTTATGTTAAGAAGAGGGAGGGAGGGAAGCCGAATGGAGACGGTGTCAAGGAAACGAAATCATTTGGGCTAAGCCTTTGAGATCATTACTTTTTGCATTACATTACATGCAAACAAGGAAACACCGCCATTACCAATTTCCACCACCCACACAATTAAAGTGCCAAATAACTCTCCCACCTTAATTCCTCCCCTTCTCAAAGGCCTCTTCTCTTCTCCATGGAAGGAGGAGGATTCCATGGGAGGAAGGCTCCCTTTCGCGCCTGTCCCCCTGTTACCGCCCTTGATCGGTTCCTCTCTAGCCAAAACAACTCGACCGGCTATTGTTGCCCGAAGATAACCGGAGACGTCGGCCTCGTTGCCGATGATATTGCTGCTGTCGGTGTTGACTCGGTTCCGTGGCATGGCACGGCCGATGCTCGCCCGGATGAGTTCTTGTGGGCGAACACCATCCAGGAGGCGAGCTTCGTTGGCCATGCCTTCGTGGACCATGAGAACAGCTATGAGAAGTGGATGTATGATGAGAGAAAACCCGATGAAGTGGTGAAGGAAGTCCCCAGAAAGCGCATCGGAGCGTCAACCAAGAGAACCAAAAGAAAGCAGCTTCCCGCGTTGGTTAAGGGTCAGTGGACCGACGAGGAAGACCGGTGGGCTTCTATTATACTTTGTTCGTTTACCTTTTATTCTGAAAATCGCACGAATTCGACAAAAAATATCTGTCTACAATTCACATAGGCGACGTGTTCTCGAGGGATGTTACCCTGCTTGATCTTTCGTCTTGACAGGAAACTGATGGAGTTAGTGAATGAATATGGGATCCGGAGATGGGCTCTGATAGCCGAGAAATTGGTCGGGAGAGCTGGGAAGCAGTGTCGAGAGCGGTGGCACAATCATCTCCGTCCTGATATCAAGGTCTTTTTACAAATTTTTACTGATATCGTTTCTATAAGCCTATGAATTATTCCAGAACAGCTCCTTTCATAGATGCCCCGAAGTGCTTAGTCAATATCATCACTGTTTACATGTGTTTTTCAAATGTAACGTATATTTCGAAAATGTTTTGTTTAATCTTGTTTTTGCTCTTTCTCATGACCGTCCATTCGTGTTTCATATGACCAAAAAGATAAAATAAATAAACCCCATATGTTGTTCTTGGAGGATCCTCTTAAAAGATAAGGACTCGCATGTTGCTAATGACCTACAGAAGGATGGTTGGAGCGAAGAAGAGGAGAGACTTCTTGTCGAAGCTCATGAAGCCGTAGGCAACAGGTGGGCGGAGATAGCAAAATGCATTCCAGGCCGGACAGAGAATACAATAAAGAATCATTGGAACGCGGCCAAAAGAAGGCAGAATTCTAAGAGGAAGAACAGGCGCAGCGGCGACTCTCCTAAAATTAAGAATCCTAAATCCTCCGTGCTCGAGGACTACATCAGGAGCAAAATCGGAGTCAGAGATAACAGATCCAGCGAATCTATCATCTCGGTTGAGGATCCCGAGTCCAACTCTGAAGGCCCCAACTCATTGATCTTGCAGCCGAATGACGACGAGCTGCTGTACATGCAGAAGCTATTCGGGCAGAATAACCAAGGTGGACGCCACCCTCTCGGTGAAGATAATGTAACTGGAAGCTGGCTATCAGGCAACTGTGATTCTTGGAACGATCCCCGTGTGGTCAATCACTACCCGACTGCCCATCTCTGTTCTGATATCTACCTGTCACACTTGTTGAACGATGCGGAGGTCGGGTTCCCTGCTTATTGCTATGGATGTGGTTATACTCACAGCATGAAGGGAAGCTTGACGGCGATAGCTGATGAAGCAGGAGCTTCCATTGGCACAAGGGAAATGGATTTGATGGAGCTGGTTTCTTCCTCACGGTTCTCGCAGATGATGTAGGATAGGACTCCGTGTAGTTGATAAGTTGATGGCCCAGAAATTGACAAACTTCTTTTATCACATTTGATCAATGAGGCTACACAGTGAGTACAGAATCCACACCCTCTTCCTTCTATTCAAGCTCACTCTCACACTCTAGGCAAGAAACACGTGAATCTTCCCGCGGACGATTAGCATTCAAACAAACTCCTTAAGACTATCACTCAACTTTCTCATATCTTACAAGCCATACACTACGTTACTTTTGTCAAACACAGTACACAATCACAAAGCATGGAAGCACAGCCCTCGGATTAAACACCACCAGCTCTTCTTCATCTGCCCTCGCAGCTGCAGGGCTGCCTACCCTGCCGCTGCTACCTCTCGTGATATAGGAGTCGAACCCTCCGTCCTTATCTGCATCATCGGCGTCAGTTGCCACCCTTCCCGCGATCACCCGACATATCAGCATTGCCTTCTTCACGTTCATGAACTGGAACTCCTCCACTACATCGTCCGGCACTGTCAAATGTGCTCTGTAACCACTTGACAGGGTGCTGATTCCTTCCAATTTCGGTGAGAACCCTGATGTGATGATGCCACAAATGTTACAATGTTGCTGATTGCAGAGGGCGGAATTCCCACCGACTCCCAGATCGCACGCCAACGTCGAGCAGTGAAACCTTAGGAGCTCGTTACCGTCAGCAATGCACCTTTCATCTCGTTTTCTACTAACCGTGCCGCCACCGATCCTCGCTGCCTTGGATTTGACCGATTCCCTATGCTCTTCAAACTTCGAAAGCACCACCTGGCTGTTATGGATCTTTAGGATCCGGTCGATCTTGGGGACGCGATCTCTGTCAGTCCAACCAGCCCTGAAGATGATGTTCACAATGTTCATCCCCGATTCTTCTCCTAAGAGCTCCGAGACCGCATGCCTGACCACCTGGTGCTGCTCTAGGAGGTGAGGCTTGGGGAAAACCTCGCCGCAACTTGTGCACGGGAAAATATTGTTCCGAAGGGGGAGTAATGGGTTCTCGCGGGAAATATCGCATTCCTCAAACACATCGGGGATTTCATCAGGGGAATCGGGCATTGGAGACAGTAGTAGCTCAGACGAATTGACAAGAGAGAAGACGGAACGATGGGAAGTTCTGGCGGAGGAGAGGGGCGCGGTCGAGGGGCGAGGCTGGATACCAGCAGAGCAGAAGTTGAGCCGAGCGGAGAGGACGCGCTTGAAGAAGGAAAAGGAGGAGGATAGAGCTCGACGGGGCTTGAGACATTTCTTGAGGAGCTTCTGAGGTGGAGGATGTATGTTGTCGTGGTCTCGGCCTCCTCCTCGGCGGGGGGCAGAGAAGATGAAGCAGCCGAGGTGAAGGAGCAAGAGGAGGAGGAATGACTTTGGAGTCGACATGACTCCGGCAGGGAGTCGTCAGCCTCAGACTTTTATCTTCCTTTATTTTACTTATGACAGTTGATCCGGATGACAGGGTTGGGGTTGGAGGGAAGGTTTTGGTGGGGTGGAAGTTTAGGAAAAAGAAAAGAGAAAGCAAAGGGAAAGAGGAGGCCTAAAGGACAACGTCCTGATTACGCGCCTGCCTCAGATTCGTTTTATCTGAATGATTGGTGAGTGAGTCTGAACATCAAACACAACTCTCCCTCCATTATTATCATCTCTTCATCTGCCCGACTGCTGTGCATCATGGTATGGCCATGGACCCTCCCACCCTCCCTTACATAAATAATGTCATCCGAAACCCTTTGGCTTTTCTTCTCTTTTTTCCCCTACTCGGTAAGTCTTGCAGTCAACAACGAGCCTGTACTTTTCCATGTACTTTTCCTTTTCCTTTTGGGGGGGGGGGGGGGGTTCAATATGCTTAACAACAGGCGAGAGTGAGAGTAATCATGGAATGGAATGGATGGGAGTTGGTGATCCAGTGTCTGCCTCGTCCCTTCCCCAGTAACTACTGGAGGTGCCGGTCGGGAACTCACATGAAAAGATCATAGGACGCGTGGAATGACATCCATTATTCCCTAAACCACTCAAACCAAGTCAATGGACGCAAGAGCTAGCAGAAGGGTAATGTCAGAGTGAGGGTGTATCTGACTCGAATGTTGGGTTTGTGGGGAGTGTTGAGGTTGTAATGAGGGGAAGCCCCACCGGTCGGTCATCAGGGGAGAGGAGATTGCGGGTGATGTGATGATGGTCGCACTAGAATGAGAATGAGATCCTTCTTTTTAGTTACTTTCTCTTTTAGCACAAAACTTTCTTGTCTGATGGGCTGCTTTACTTTGTCCCAAGGCAGGCATGAACCCCAACCCATTTTCTCTTTACGCCCATGGATGCAGCCGTGACATAACACCAGTTCCCCCTGCTTTAACAATTGACGGATCAGGAAGTTGGCACGACGTTTTCACACTCTCAGCCAGACATCTATGTTGGCCGAACTGTCGTGCAGAATATTTTCTTCACAGGCGGAGAAAGATCTTGGAATTGGATGCAAATAGAAGATGATTGTCCTCCACCCGTCGAATTTGTCAGATCAGGGTATCTGAAATGCTGCAATAGATGCACCTCGAGATCAGCTTGGAGTTGTCGCGGACTCATACATTTATTAGTGGAGCGACAATGCGGGGGTCCTCTTGTTGCCCTGAAGAGGAGCACACCTGGGAGAGGTTCCCAGCCAAAGGTAACAACCTGAATGGCCTTTTCTTTGTTTAAGCTTTCGCAACTCGAAAGGAGAGTTGCATGCAGCGACAGTGAAATCCGATTTGGAAGGAGCGGAAGTCTTCGATCCAAGCACCGGAAAAGAATGCAGCAAAAACGAGCGGCACGGCCATGGATCAAGTTGAAGCAAGAGACTTGCAGGGCTGAGAGAATTCAAGAATGCAAATGTAGACAGAAATCCGTTCTTCATGAACAGCATCATCAGCAATGACAGTCAGTAGCGAAGCAGGACGGCCTGGGCGATGGATTTCATCGGCAGGTAGGATAGGTCATCCTTACCCAAGAGCAGATCCTTGGCAACGCGACCCTGCTTGCTTTATCAAACAGAAAGAGAAACAAATTATGCTAGTATACGATGCTGTGATTAGACTTTGTGCATATAACATGTTTTAGACATGTATATGTATCTCCATTTCTTTTTGCATTAGGATCATGATTGATCAGAAGATAATGAAACAATAGGTGTGTACATATTTACAATTAAAAAATAATGATGATAACAACGACGAGAGTTTGCTTGTAATGCTTTTACTTTGAAAACTCTCTCGAGTGGTTTTGATGTCAGAAAATGGATGGAAACGAGAGAGGAACTCATATTCCAAAGCTTTTTATTTGAGAGTTATTTGGGACAGGGACAACGACAAGTTGCAGCAGTGTCTCTGGGGGCATCCACGTGTCGCTCCATGGGATGAGGGGAAGAGGGTGAGGATAAGACACTCTTTGTCGGAAGGGACGTGGCTTGTGCTCACAACGCTTCGCTCCCATCTCACACCATATTCCACTCTCCAACCACAGAAAGACATGGCAGCTCTTGTTGGCATGGCAGCGTTCGTCCCTTCGTCCGGGAGAATGTTCGCGGCCACTGCTGCAAAGGTTCCCTCCGGAGGCAAACAGGAGAAGAGCCTCCTGGACTGGATCCTCGGTGGCCTGGAGAAGGACCACCTCCTGGAGACTGACCCCATCCTCAAGAAGGTCGAGGAGAAGTCCGGCACTGTTGGCAAAAGCTCTGTCTCCGTCCCTCCTAAGAAGAAGAACGGCGGTTTCGGCGGACTCTTCGCCAAGAACTGATCGATCTTCCCCCTCTTCCCTCTCCCCCTTCTCCCTCCCCGACGAAAACAAGATGTCGTCGTGTTTTGATGTCGCCTCCATTTGATGGTTTTCGACCTATTCAATTTTTCTCTTGTTAATTCAATCTTATTCCATTGAACGCGGAGATGGCTTTCGATGAATAACCGGGTAGGATCCTATTCATCTCGTGTGTGTTTTTAAGATTCTCTGATTCTTAGAGTTTCCTGGAAATTGAAATCTCTGATTTTTATCGAGTCGGGACATTCATCATACAATGGGAATGTTGGAGGAACTTCTTTAGTAGCCACTGCAAGAAAAAAAAAAGGAAAAACCATTCCTAGATTGCTATGTGGAAGGCGTACTTGAGATAAGCTTGTCCTGAGTAGTAGCAGAAATAGGAGAGAAATGAGGTGGAGGCAGGGGCGGAGGAGGGGGAGAGGGAATGGTAACCGCAGCAGTGGCAGATGATTCAGGAATCAACTGCGGAGGAGTTTCGTCAGGGACTGAGGTTTTGGGGGGAGGCGACCTTGACAGAGCAATTGATGAAGAGGACGTGGAAGACGCAGAGGAAGAGTTGATGTAACTGATGCAATCCTCGACGGCTTGACTCCTGTGGGAATCAGAAGAAGCAGACGGTTGTTTCGATGGCTTAGGAACGGCGGCAGAGGAGGGTGGCGGTACTGCTGGTTGCATCCAACTCATGGATACCAGGCACATGAGTGCGGATTTAGTCCTCTCTCTCAGGTTCCTCCACACTCTCATTGCAGGACATCCCGAAATCGCGACTTGGGTGGGCTGAGGCACTCTGAAGCAGCCATAACCATACCAGCAACCCTTCTTCCCGCAAACGCCCCGGGCGGCATTTTCTCCCTCGTGATGGATCGGTTGCCTCTTCATGCCTCCATTCGAACCCACCCCGTTCTCTACTCTTGCCGGCATAGTTGCCGTTGCCAGGTTTACTCCATCTCCTTTTTCCTTATAATTCATCAACAGCGGTTCTGAGCAGAGAAAGGAGAGAGGTGGAGAACAAAGGCTACACTCGCAGCGCTGCGTAAGGGGGCTCAAAATAAGAAGGGAAGTGTCGAGTTCAATGATTGCGGCTACGAGCACTGGGGACACTCTTTTATGGACCCCTAGTTGGCTAATGCGTATATTAAAAACAGGGGGGGAGTGAGTTTGCACCGAATTCTTCACCATTGCTTTTGTTCCACTAGACATGTTAACAAAAGGAAAAGGAAAGGGGCATCATCTCCTTCATTATTTGGAGAAGGAAGGGGGGCATCCCCCTACAGTTTGCCTATCGAGAAATTCCAATGCAGATCTAGGAAAAAGAAGATGAGACATTTTGCCCAACACAACGTGCCTAAAGCACGGGTTTTTCTTGACCCTCTGGTAGTAATACAATTCGCGTCCGGACACCGGATATATGACACATGAACGCGGACATGATTCAACCATGATGTCGGATCTATAGCAAGTCTTTCCACACGCATCGCTCTCAAACATTAGGACATCATATCGTTCAGCAGTACTCCTATCGTTCGGTCGATTCGGAAGAAAACAGCCCCTCGAAGGGGAAGGGCGGGGCGGACAGCTGTTAGTGTTTGTCCCCTAAGGTATCAATCAAAATCGTACCGACCGAGGGCAATGGCACGAGGTTGTCGAGTGGGGATGGTCTATCGGTAGCATGTGATCCGTCCTACGCGGAGCGCTTGAGGATCCCCTCAACCATCGTCCCGTTGTCCGAATCACAAGGCGCAGGGAGTTCACGCTATACCCCAGCCACTCTGGATTTTCCCGTCCCCTTGATCAAACGTCTATTCCATCACAACTCGGCAGTCCTTCCCGGGAGAACATTAAACCCGGATCCCCACTAGTTTGCCATCAGATGCATGGGAGTCAGTCCACCGACGCGGCCCCACTTCACTGCAGAGGCCGTGGCCGGACGATTGATGAAATCGTTCCCAAGTTAATGTATTGAAGGGGGGGGGGGGGGGGTCCAGAACATCAGATCTAATGGAGGGGAGGGGTGAGTCAGTCAGAATCATCCACGAAGGGCCCCTTCCCCATTATGTACAAAGTCTTCCCGGTAAAGGCATCTCTTTCAGTGAACCAATGATTGAACTCAAGAGTATAAGATGGATGGCATTTTCTCCCAGCTTAAGCTTTTAGGATAATTAATGCAGGCCAAGCATACACTAAACAATCCCACCCTGGGCGAAAATGGCCTGCATATGCAATATTATGACATGGCTTTAGGACTGCGACACTTGTGCATCCAATTTGCTCAAATGGGAAGAAGGAATTCAAGCAGATGAACAGGAAACTTTTCCAGGGAAAGAAAAACAAAGAGTTGGGGGGGGGGGGGGGGGGGATTTCTATTTCCTGACAGGCCTTTCTGTGAAAGGGCGTCCTTGAAGGATCTCTCATTATCTACTACCCAAAATTGGAACATGTCAAAAACTGAATCTGGGAACCAAACAATGTTTCCCCCAGTTTACTGGAGTTTCAACCTTGTTCCTTTGTTTCGACCCTCCCTCTTCTTCCTCCGGGATTTGATCAAAAGGCCGGTACACTTTGAGTTCCCTTGTCAGGACTGCAAGCTGATGAATAATGTAAAGGATGGCCTCTACTCTGTCAGGAAAATCGTCCGAACCGGCTGCCGATTCGTGCAGCTTCACCCTAACGTCTCCAGAATGGTGGCGTTCTTTCTAGAGTTGTATCTCATTTGCCCCTTTGGCTTCAAGTTCCTGACTTACTCCATCACGATGTTTTATGGTGTCACGGCTATAATAAAATTCATTGCAAATACAGTGCCACGTGATGTACGCGAGGCTACTAGGCGTGCCTCGAAGAACCGTGAATTCCCTCCCCTCAAGTCCGACTCGGCCGATGGTGGTTCCATTGGTCGAACGTATCAGAAGCCAAAGAGATCGTCACAAATTAGCAAGCGTCGCAACTTTAAAATAAGAATCGAAGATCTGGAGACTCTTGATGACGCTGAGAGGAAGTTGTCCTCCCCCATGCTTGGAATGGGGAAAGTCCAAGATCCTGACGGTGATACGGAGATGAAACTGAAGCTCTCTTCCTGGCACTTGGACGAGGACAATTCGATTGATCAAAATGGAAAGCTTGGCTGGAAAGATGGTGAAATGCTGCTACATAGCAGTGTCGTTGCTCAACAAAGAGAGAGCTCGTATCCGGGCAAGTTGGTTGCAGGAAAAGATGCAAAAAATTTAAATGGTGATGACTTGATCCCTGAGTTCGCGTCAGAAACAGGGGAGCCAAATCAGTGCAGAGAAGTTAGCCAGAGTCAATCCGAGGCAGATGATGGTTCTAAAGAAGTGGAAGATGCACACGAGGACAGGAGACAAGCAGGGGAATGGACTGAGGATGATCAACAGAATCTGGGCGATCTTGGCTTATCTGAGATAGAAAGAAACAAGAGGTTAGAGAATCTCATTGCAAAGAGGATGGCGAAGAAATCGATGAGCATGAAACTTTATGAAAAATTCCTAGACCCCGGCATCGGCCCCATTTCGCCTGTGAATATCTAAAAGAACCTCTTGGTGCCGCCTCATCTTGCGGGCGAAGCTCTAGACTCCCACTTGCCAGGTTCCGCTCCTTCAGTTTCATCACCCGGACGGAATCCATTTGACCTACCTTACGACTCGAACGAGGAGAAGCCTAATCTCACGGTGGATAGTTTTGGCACTGAAATTCTGGCACCCCATCCCAAGGACATCCTCAGTAGGCATGAGAGTTTCTTTTATGAATCCTCATTCATGGGATTTGACGAAGATTCAGGACACCCAAATATCCAACGGTTTTCGCTTATGGAGAAGTGGAATGTCAGGGAACCTCGGCATTCTAGATTCAGACAGAAATCAGGTAGTCTTTTACCCTCTCCAATTCAAGATCCGTCGCTTGCTGAGTTTGTCGGATCTTGTACTCACAAGAAATTGAAAACTTCATTTTTCAGACAATGATCAACAAGATTGGCTGGTCGAACAAAGGCTTTCCGAAGAGGAAGGTCCAGACCGGCAGCAAAATGAAAGGACGACTGACTCAAATCATGACAACCTAGAAGCCTCATCCGACGAGCAGGTGATCAAGCAGCATCAGGAAGATGCGGAAGAGGACACCATGACAGAAAGTGTCTCTTTCACATCCGAAGTTCAGAAAGAGGTCACCGAAACATCGAATGACCTCAATTTTTCAATCCAGGAGATTTCACCTGGCCTGGCAAACATCTTATCATATAAAAATTATCGTCATGCCACCGAACACCCAAACGGTAGAAGTAGCCACACCCCAACTTTCTCATTCGCTTACGACATGCAAGTAGAGATATCTGGCGGCAGCACTCCTAAAAATCTCTCAGATTACACACCCGATGATGCCGAGTCCTCGACCCATGATGATGACAAGGACAGGCAGATCGGCTTTACTGATGAGGAAATATGGGGAGCCCTGTCCAAGCGCAACGATGTTGTAACGCTGGACTTACCTGAAGGTGGTGAGGATGAGGAACCATCTAAAGGGAACAACTGTCTCAACAGCAACAACATGAACTATCCTTTCGGATCATACATTTCCCTAATTGAATTGGACAGAGAAGAATTCCATCTACGGCAGCATCTCAGGGGCGCACCGAGCCCCGAGAGCTCTTGTGATAATGATATAGAAGTTAGAAAAGCCAGATTTGACTATCCGCCAAACGGAAATATATCAGAATCAACAGCTTCAGAAGCTGAAAATTACTCAGTCCAGTCTGCGTAGGATCACGCACCCTCCGAGCAAGACGAGGTTACTTTCTTTTCTCCTTTACTTTTTAACTATAGCTCTCGTTAACCCATTGTTTCTTCTCTCTGCTTGTATTGTTCAGTTCAAAACATATTTAAGCAGAAATTTCCAAGCATTTTCCATGTTAATGTGATCGGTTCTTTTTTTACAGGAAGTAAATGAAGAAAATCAATAAAGAATTTCAGGAAGACGATGTTCAATCACAAACGGTCGCACCGTTTTACATGGGCTGGAGGACTACAGCAAGGCAGAAGTATCAGAATTGGTCGAGCACAGGCAGAACACGGAACAGTAGGTGCTCGCAGGATAAAGCAATTTGATGACAAGGGAATGGCACGTCAATGGACCATAACTTAAAATTACCGAATGGGGATCGCATTGCTCGATAGATACCTTGACAAAACGAAGGAGTGATCGAGGTCTGTAACAATTTTGGACAGCGACATACTTAATTCTTTTCTGCAAAGTACCCGGCCTGGCTCTCCCGTCGTCCCTGATGATCTTGACTCCCCCTTCATCATCACGGAAAAGCGGGACTTCATTCAGATTAGCATGAGAACTTCCATTGGCATCATGAAGTCGAAGGGAGAAAACATGGGACTCGGGAGTGAGCCAAACCCTGTGTGGATCACCGTGGGTGGAGATGAATTGGTCATGAAAGTTAGCGGGTGGAGATGCAGTCGATAGCTCTCAAACCTTGTGTCGATCACCGTGAAATTGACAATAATAGGGAAACAAAGCAGTGGAAAGGAGAGATCGAAACATGTTATGATATTGTTTTTGGTGGGTTGAATCCCAGTGTCATGAGTTCATTCTGACTCAGGTACTTACAGTAAGCAACTGCCGTTTGCACAACAATATCAAGTTTCATCCGCGTCACTTACCTAACGCCAGGTCTCTAAGGCACGGATTCGCAGCTGCACGCATGCTCCAAATTGGAAGTCGCGAATGATGGCCCGCCTTTTTATCATTCCCTTCTGCGCGTGGCTAGCGTCCCTTGGAGATGCTTCTCCGAATCTGCTTTACGTGGTGTTTCTCCATTCCAGCCCCGTCAGAAACAGCCTCTGCTAAGGTATCTCGATAGACATGAAAGGGAAGATGGAGAGACGGCTTTATACTCCCCCGAGCCGAGAATATACATTCCGTGTTCCTAAGCTCGTTGTGTTTCTTTTGGAGTCAGGGCCAGGGGAGTGTGGGATGCCCCCTCCCCCCTTACCTCCATTCATTCACCAAAAATATTCATTCCAATATACGGAGAAGAATGATTGAGAGTGTGACGCTAGACGACAAATGTGAGATGCCGGTGGTAAGAATTGGGACCCACCCACTCCCCCTCAACTTCAAAATCCCTATTGATTACGATTTCATCATTATTAATCTGGTTGATGCATCCATCCTTCATCTTCATCTTCCTTTTCTTTTTGGGTGAATTCCAGCCTGGGGGCTGCACATAATAAAGAAAAGAAAAAGAATCTTAATTTGTTCTGGGTGCGAAAAAGCACGTGAGAGTAATTAAGGAGGGGGGTGAGACCCGAATGAATCGGCGCTGGTATTGCGGATCCCCAGACTGGACTAGACTAGTTGATTTTATCTATCTCGATTGAATCTTGTGGGAGGAGATTCATTCATCTTCATCATCACCACTTCTTATTTTAACTTCTTATATATAAAAAGAATCACAGTCTGAGCCCGAGGGAGGGAGGGGGTGACTTTGAACTACATCCAGCCTTTTTACACACTCCACACTAGAACACTTTTCCGGGAAAACAGAGCTTCTCTGAGTGCGACTGCAATTAGGTGATGATCTTGATCTTGTTGTTGGGTTACTCTTCTTCAAACACAATGACCAATACATCTTCATCTTTTCTTCCCTTTTGTTTTTTCTTTTTCTGGGTTGGATGTGGACATAATAATTCCCATAGTTAATAATGGGAGGGAGGGCGAGGCCGACGTTACGGATCTTGCACGCTGCTCGACTTTTTACCCTTTTCGAAGGAATTTCTTCCTTGAGCCGTGTGTGAAGGCAGGGCAACGTGGGGTGACCGGAGAAAATGACCGAGATGTTGATGATTTGATTACCCTCAAAAAATTCCCCCGTCTTTCTTGTTTATGGGTTTGTTTGAATGGGTTTGTTTGGATGGCATCGTCATTGTCGACGACCGTAAAGTTTGTTCCTTTTCATACCCGAGGGAGAAAAAGGGGAAAGCCCAATGTTTTAGCAGTCTTCTTGTGGGGTGATATTTATGATTTGCCGTCTGACGGCGGTGCGTTGATTTCTACGAATAATACAAGTCAACCCACGACAAGCACCCCTTTCCCAATTCCCTCCCTCTTTAAAATATCCGGCGCTTCCTTTGTTTCTCCACTCCCCATAGTTCAGAATTCCTCCTTGTTAGGCCGCTTTTGCTAAGGCAAGGTCGAGATTGTCGCCTGCCTGGTTTCGTCTGTCTGTCTTTCTGTCTGTCTGTCTGTGTCTTTTGGTGTCGTGGGGCGGTGTATATTTTGCCATTGGGGATTGTCTCTCTGAGTGATTTGTGTTGTTTTTGCTGACAGGAATTTGATTTTTCTCAGTTGTTTCCGTCTCTCGGGGTTTTTGTTGCAGTTGAAATTTGAAACTGGTTGATCATCTGTTGCTTCTGTCGGGTGGGCGGGCGAGTGCTTACGAGCGGCCATGGCTGTGGGAGAAGAAGAGCTGGATATCTATACAAAGGATGGGACTGTCGACTACAAAGGCAATCCCGCCGTTAAGAAGAAGACTGGGACGTGGAAGGCTTGCCCCTATATTCTAGGTACTAAAGGGTCACACCACACCCGTCTCGATTGCGAATTCGACTCCGTACATGGGAAGTGATTTATGTGGTCTGGACCCTCTCTCTGTACAGGCAACGAGTGCTGCGAGAGGTTAGCGTACTATGGCATGAGCTCTAATCTCGTGATTTACTTCAAGAACCGGCTGAACCAACACAGCACCACGGCTGCAAACAACGTCACGAACTGGGGAGGAACATGTTACATAACTCCGTTGATTGGTGCCTTCTTTGCAGATGCGTACCTGGGGAGATACTGGACCATCGCGTGCTTCTCTATCGTCTATGTTCTTGTATGCCCGCGTATCTCTTGCCCCTGATTTGTTATAATCAATTAACATGTCATCTCTTTGGTCGCTGGAAGAGTCTGTCGAGAGAAGTTTTACCGGTTGTCCAACTGCTGTTATTTTCTGGTGTTCTAAGTCAAGGTGACCGTGAAATGAGTCACAATACCTGTTACTTCTGTGGCGGAGCTTCCCCAGTTGAATAAACTGAGTGATCATTGTAACTAGAATGACTAATAGTTGCAGTCACATTTTTTTCTGCAGGGCATGACTCTTCTCACGTTGTCAGCATCGGTTCCTGGCCTTAGGCCTACATGCTATGCCAAGGATGACTGCCACCCCACAAATGCTCAAAGTGCAGTCTGCTTTGTTGCACTTTATATGATAGCACTTGGGACAGGAGGAATCAAGCCTTGTGTCTCATCCTACGGGGCAGATCAATTTGACGATGCTGATGAGGTTGAGAAGAAACACAAGAGCTCTTTCTTCAACTGGTTTTATTTCTCGATCAACATTGGAGCACTTGTCGCCTCATCTGTTTTGGTCTGGATACAAAACAACGTGTCCTGGGGATGGGGTTTTGGTATTCCTGCAGTTGCCATGGCAGTAGCAGTGTTCAGTTTCTTTTCCGGTACGCGCTTGTACCGAAATCAGAAACCCGGAGGCAGCCCTCTGACACGAATCGCTCAGGTAATTGTGGCAGCCTTCAGAAAGCACCGGACAGAAGTGCCTGCCGACAAGTCCCTCTTGTATGAGACTGCTGATGCGCACTCTGCGATCCAAGGTAGCCGCAAGCTCGACCATACAGATGATCTAAGGTCAGTTTTCCTTTAATAAACGATAGTACACGGCCGGGATGGTAACACATATCATAGACTATCAATTCTTTCCAATAGATAATGCAAAGATCGTCAGCAGGCTGATAGAAGGAAGTTTTACACATGCAACGTGCAATAGCGTCACAAGTCAATTGATAAACTTCCTTCTGAATGTGCAGTTTCTTTGACAAGGCTGCTGTTGAAACACCCGAAGATCGAATTAAAGAACCCGTAAATTCTTGGAGACTCTGCACAGTCACGCAAGTAGAGGAGTTAAAGGCTATCATCCGCCTACTTCCTATTTGGGCTACCGGTATAATCTTTGCCACCGTATACAATCAGATGAGCACCCTGTTTGTTCTGCAGGGGAATGTGATGGATCAAAGTGTTCGGCATTCCAGTTTTAAAATCTCGGCTGCATCTATGTCCGTGGCCGACACACTCAGCGTCATTTTCTGGGTCCCCGTTTATGATCGCGTAATTGTTCCAATAGCTAGGAAATTCACTGGTCACAAAAATGGGTTGACACAACTGCAGAGGATGGGGATTGGCCTATTCATATCCATATTCGCCATGGTATCCGCCGCCCTGGTGGAGATCACCCGTCTCAACATGGTCAAAAGGCACAACTACTATGAACTCAAGCAGGTCCCCATGTCAATTTTCTGGCAGACGCCTCAGTATTTCATAATCGGTTGTGCGGAAGTTTTTACATTTATCGGGCAGATAGAGTTCTTCTACGAGCAGGCACCCGATGCGATGAGAAGCATGGCTTCAGCACTCTCGCTCACGACCAATGCACTGGGAAACTACCTGAGTACGGTGCTGGTGACGGTGGTGACCGACATCAGTACCAGGAACGGGAAGTTAGGGTGGATCCCGGACAACTTGAACTACGGTCATCTGCAGTACTTCTTTTTGCTCTTGGCAGGGCTGAGCGTGATCAACCTGGGAGTTTATCTCTTGATAGCGAGATGGTACACATACAAGAAGGCAGTCGGAACACTTCGCTGAAAGCACAAGGAAACTGGAATTCTGTCTACGCTTTTTCTTTTTAGTCCTTTTTTCCTTGTGCTGGGATTGTTATGTCGGGCCTAAGTGTATGGCTTTCAGCGTTTCTAAAAGAATAGCTAAAAAGACTGACAGTGCACGTTTTATCTTCCTGCAAAGGAAATAAATTCTGTCTAAGGGTAAAAAAATGCAACAAGTTTCTTCATATTTCTTGCACATATCTTCACTCAAAGTAATTCTTGTCGTTTTCAGCAATGTCACATAACGAAAGAAAAAAAAATGAGCAACAGAAATGTGATCAGCTGAGATACGTTTTCAATTGTTGGGAACAGACCAAAGTAGACAGCAAACATTATCCACCTTGCACAAGGAAAGATCACAAGTCTAGCTAGTTGGATACACTAATAGGATCTTAGTTCAGCAGAGTCCGATCACTGTGCGAAGATGCTGGAGGAGCAGGCTCCGAAGATGATGATGGAGTGGAAGCAGCTGCTGCAGCAGGGGGAGCAGAGCTCGATGATGCAGGTCCAGATGGCCCGGGATTTGGATGTTGTTGAGTCATGGCATTGGGAGGTGGCAGAGGACCAGATGAACTGGGTTGATGCTGGTAGTGTTGATACTGTGGAGCTGGCGGCGGCGGCATATAGCCATAGGGAGGATAAAACTGGGGAAAGTATTGTCCTGCGGGTGGAGTCATTCCTGGATAAGGAAAATGGGGTGGCTGCTGCTGCCCGGAACCAGCCCTATGCTCACCTGATCCAGCTGGACCACTGGAAGACCCTTCTTGGGAAGAAACGACTGCACCCATGCGCTGCGGATCCATGGAAGGATAATATGCCCTATCGGGCTGATGCTGCGGCATCATGTTATAGTAGTGCATACCCGGGGCTCCATCCTGCATCTGGCTTTGTTGTTGGGATATGACTGCCCTAGGCAACAACCCGCTATGAGCCACTGCTGCCTGCTGCCTAGCAGCCTCCGTTCCATCACCTTCTGGCTTTGGAGCTTGAGGCCGGCCCCACATCAACTTTAGCCTCAAACCCTTTATCACCAATCTATTTGAGAGTTCCTCAGCAGCCTTTTCAGCACCTTCCCTGGTTGTGTATGTCACAAAAGCGCAGGCTCGTTGCAGCACCATCCTTACAGATTCAATCTCCCCATGGGCATAAAAATTATCCCGCAGATCCTGCTCTGTCACCCTAGCATCCAGGCCGCCAACGTACAGAGTCCGGATGCTCTCATCTTCTGGAGGTTCCAATGAAGGCATTTCGCCAGCCTTATTAAGTAGCTTCAGAGCCACGGGATCGTTAATTCTGAAGATATCAAAAGAACAGTTAGTAAATGGTTTCATGGCACTTCATGATAGCCAAGAGATAGTCCAACAAATCAAGAGTTGGGCCATGCCCTCAAAGGAAATCTTGGAAATAAAATTCAGGGAGACTCTCAAATAGAATGCAATTGCCATCCAGAAGGATCACATATAAGGCATGAAACCACCAGCACTCTGGATTGTATCAATTGAAATTTAGAAAACAGAAGACATGGTAGAACTGACTGAAAGGATCTGCAGAGCAAGGTTGTACTAGTGTTTAACAAGATCGCCTAGAAGATGTGACGATGGGACAGCAATGTAATGATACACAGCTAGATGTGAATGGGACATGAGATAATTAACAAAGATTATTCATGGCTCTGAGGCCCGTAATTTATTTCAAAGAAGCAAGAAAGAACTTTAGCACCCATATTCCCATTTAATCATCCTCAACACTTTAAGTGAATTACTTCCGCTACAAAGTTCTTCCATTTATGCTCATGTCCAACAGTGTCCATTAGGTTTAAAGGGAAAAGTCATAAGAACTTCTCACATATGCAAATGCACACACGCATGCGCACGCGCGCGCGCACACACACACACACACACACAAGGAACTGGACAATTTAGAAAGCATACCCATAATAGCGATCCTTTATGTTTTGCTGAGACAGTTCCCCTGTTTCTGGCATCTCATGACGATAAGGACATTCCGCACCTCTGGTACACTCCCCTCTAATATAGAAACTGCAAACATGTGCACGGTTTCTTTTGTAGTAGGGGGTTGTTCGTTGAAGTTTCAGGATGGTATCATTAGGGCGAACCTTGCCATATGAGGACTCATAATCCAAGCCAGCTCTGGCCTGCAAAAGAAACATTACAAGTTTCCATGCATTAGTCGGTTAAAGCACACCGTAAACATGTAAAATGAAATAAAGGGTTATTCCGTAAGTAGAATGGTGTCACTCCCAGCTACTTAACTAACAGTTTCAATCTCATCTTCAAATCTTTATCAATCGGAGACCTTCTCTAGAATTATCCAGCACTAGTTTTCTAGGCTGGTGTGTCCATGCTTAGTGCAAATATTACCAAAGTCTCCCACCCAACTCCTAATGACAAATACACATATTATAGTGGTCATAAACAGCGCATCAAGTCGTGCTCAGAATGCACGCAAGCATCAACTGTCAAGTAAAAGAGAAACGGAGATATCTACCTTACGATCATGCTCCTCGGCAAAGTACTCCCTGTTGACATCGCTCTTAGGGATGGCATCATTGGAGTCAATGGACAAAGCAGTGTCTCTAACTTGAACTGGTAGCCCATATTCGAGATCCAAAAGGCAAACTTGGCAAACATTCTTCAGCTTGCAGCATGTCTGGCAAATCTCGGTCTTCTTATATCTTGCATCCCGACCGGGCCTCCATCTAAAAACTGTAAACGGTCTCTGGCAGATCTTACATTCCTTGTCATAGGATGCTTTTGTCTACAGAAAAGAACCAAAAAAGAAAACCACAACCCATGAGAAACGGACGCAGGATTTTAATGGGAAAACGGAACAAATGTTGCCCAATAACAAATTTTTATCACGAAGAGCCTTGTCAGGATTTCAAAGCCTAAATTGAACTGAAAAATCAGGCACCGGGGCTTAAGGCATCTGTTCTAAATAAAAGCACGGAACAAAACCATCCAAACAAATAAAACAGGCAAACGAGTCGGAGACCCTATCAACCAATCAACATAAATCCCCCCAAGTTAATCCGGAACTTCAACGTAACGTCCCAACTCCATCCTGCCGACATCAACATGGACTCAATAACCGAGGACGGATCCCTGCGCTTTCATAGCAACCGGAACAATCGAATAATAATAAGTCAACACACAGAGAGGAGAGGTGGCGGTACCATCCGGACGTAAGGGTTATCGCCGAGGCAGGACTCGCAGATGATGGGGAAATCGGATCGCTCCCATCCGTCGGCCTCCGCATCACGAAGCAAACGGTGCGCCATTTTGATCCTCCCGATGAACAATAGCTACAACCTCTCCGGTGGGCGGCGGAGCGGAGAAGAGAAGAGTCGTTTTCCGGTGGACAGAAAGAGGGATCTCAACCTCAACTCGGCTCTAACCCTGAAAACCGTAGACGAGTTGATCTTTTCCTGATTGGGTGATAAGGCCATCAGTTTTAGAGCCCATGGGCCCCATAACGGGCCTTGTGGACGAAGGTCCTCACGACATTCCCCTGGAGACCAACTCAGGGGAACCACCACTATCACGGCGGGAAAAAATCTTCCAATTCCCGCCCTTTGCTTTTCCCTCCATTCTTCTTCATCTTCTTCCTCCCCAACTCGAAGCGCCAGAAGTATCGCCTGTGGAGAACCCAAACCCTAGTTCGACATTTTCCCACCTCCCAAGGAGAACTCCTCTAGAGGGAAGCGAAGAAGATGTTGGAGCTGAGGCTGGTTCAGGGGTCCCTCCTTAAGAAGGTTCTGGAAGCCATCAAGGACCTGGTGAACGATGCCAACTTCGACTGCTCCGCCACCGGGTTCTCCCTCCAGGCCATGGACTCCAGCCACGTTGCCCTCGTCGCCCTCCTCCTCAGATCCGAGGGCTTCGAGCACTACCGCTGCGACCGCAACATCTCCATGGGTATGAACCTTGGTAACATGTCCAAGATGCTTAAGTGCGCCGGCAACGACGACATCATCACCCTCAAGGCCGACGACGGCAGTGACACCGTCACCTTCATGTTCGAGAGCCCCAGTAATCATCTCCCTTCCATTCCCTTGGAATTTTCTAATTGGTTGTTCGATACCCTGATTCGGTGGATTGATGGCGATCTTTGTGCTTGTCGGCTGAAGGAAATCGCCTGGTGTAATTTAAGACATCCTAATTGCTTATGCTTGGTGCTTTCCGGGGCTTGTTGGTACTTACTTTAAATATGATGCTTGCAGCACAAGATAAAATTGCGGATTTCGAGATGAAATTGATGGACATTGATAGTGAGCATCTCGGTATTCCGGAGGCTGAGTATCACGCCATCGTCAGGATGCCCTCCTCCGAATTTTCTCGAATCTGTAGAGATCTCAGCAGCATCGGCGACACTGGTATATCATTTCCCCAAAAGTCATCCCTAGTTTGTTGTTCCTTGCTGCAATTTGACGATGGTAACTGTCTGGTGAAGTGATGAGAATTGTGCCTGGCATTCTCCTTGTTTCTTCCTTTCAGTGGTAATTTCTGTGACAAAAGAAGGCGTGAAGTTCTCCACCAGAGGTGACATTGGGACTGCTAACATTGTCTGCAGGCAAAACACCACGGTGGATAAGGTCTATTCCATAAACTTCGAACTCTTCTTTTTCTCTTCCAGCATCCAGTGACTTGTCTTTACCGACTTTGCCTTTTTTGGTATCCGTTCTGTCATGTTGACGTCTTCAGCCTGAGGAAGCAACTATTATTGAGATGAACGAGCCCGTGTCATTGACATTCGCGCTGAGGTACCTTAACTCTTTCACGAAGGCGAGCCCTTTGTCCAGCACAGTCACAATAAGTTTGTCTTCAGAGCTCCCTGTTGTCGTCGAGTACAAGATCGCAGAGATGGGTTACATAAGGTTCTACCTGGCTCCCAAGATAGAGGAGGATGAAGATGAAACTAAACCATAGGTTTAGTGAGATGTTTGAGCATGTTGACCTAGGACTGCCTCCTGTGTATCTTACCTTGGGTTGTTAACGAACCTCCCCGGAAGTGTTGTTATTCAGGATCTGTCTTCTCATCCAAGGTTGCAGGTTAGTTTCCGGAGTTAGGAGTCTTTTATTGTCGCTATATTTTGATGTCATTGTTTGGGTCGGGAGATGAACATATAGATTACAATTGCTTTTTCGATTCGTGCTTTGATACTAACTGTCACAAGGATGTAACGAACCTAGAAATTTCTCGACTTCTATGGTGTTGTTACTCTTCCTATTTGGGTTACCAGCCCACTTATATTCGCCCACGGTGTTTCAACACTAAGGTCATGGTGCATGCATACTTATTTACTAGTGTACATCATGTAGTTATGCTCAACCAAGAAGGATCACGTATACCCTTCTGAATCTACCACCACCCTTCACCCTTCTGAATCTAGAAGGCAGCAACTCCAGGATCCCCTGCAACGAGAGTCCACACAAATTAACTCACGCCCAAAGATCTGTCATGGGTAATGCATTTGCCAAGTATACTCACACACTCCCAATAAATCTTACTCCCATGTTCGAACACGACTATATTTGAATTTCATCAGTATCTTATTGACATAAGACCACCTCGTTCTCATTGTATAAACAACCACCTTCTATTTCAAAGCTTTTTTATTAATGTTCTTAAATACAGTAAAAAATCATCAAATTTATAAATACAAGTTAAAGATGTCGGCAATTTGATCGTAGTCCGTCCTGCTTGTGCAAACCATGTGCTTGTTGTTGATTTTCCATTTCTTCCGTTTTTCTTAATTTATGTTAAAAGAAATTGGGATTATTAATTTACTGTTTTGAAGGACAGGATCAAAAGTGATATATTTAAAATGCACCACCATCCACAAATAGACCATATCAGCAGAGTTTTTGATCCTGTGCAGCAATGCCTTCCTAAGCTCTTCCTACCAGTGAATGGGGCGGATATGCGACATACTTAACAGGTAAAGCACGCGGTTGAGATCGAGGTTGAGGTACTACGTCATGAGCCTGAGCCTCACACATATTGCTAGCTTCGGATGAGCCAACCAGTTTCCTACTGTCCCAGACTGCTATGCACACCGAAAAGGCTTGCAACGCTGACAGAGATGACGCGAACTCGACAGAGTAGATGTTGTCCTTGAATGGGGTTAGGCTAAAAACGGGTCGCTCTTCCTGTGTGTCACCCTGTTGAGGAAAGATCAGAGAGTCGATTTTATTCTTTATACATTAAAAAAAGGAAAGAAATGAGGAAATTCAGTCAGAGTGTGGGGGCATGCCTGAGAGAAGAGGGAAAATGAATCGTCGCTCGAAGAAGCTTCTGCCGAACTTGGTTTCGTGAGGAGACGGCGGTTGCTGGATAAAATCTGAAGCTTACAACCTACATCCCAGCCTCCGCAATCACAGGACCCGCCTGATCTCCAACGTTCTATCAATGATGAAGGCCCTCCGCTGCTTGGAAGGCTGTGAATGCCACTCGGGAGTATCACGGTGGTGTTCTTAGTCTCTCGGCTGCATGAGGAAGGACGACCATTTGGATGTTCCCCGGTGTAAGGGTTGCAAACACCACTAGGGTGACACTGGAACAATCTTTCTGCGACCGGGTTCTTCATTACAATGGCTGCTAGCTCATCATGTGGTTCGAAGTTTGACGTACTCTGTTCTTGTTGTGCTGGGTCAATTCCAAGTAAAACAAATTCTCTGAGGCTGGAGGAAAGCTCAGCGATATGCTGCGATGTCCTTAATTCAATATCAGAAACCTTCATACGGGCAATGACATTAGGCACGTAGTTGGATGCCTTGCTTTTTGCACCTTGAGTGATCCAATGACCGTTCTTCTTTCCAACCTCTTGGATTGTGAAGAAAGTATACATCCAACCAGGGTCTTCCTTCCCTGAGGAATGGCTGTCTTTCATCGTGGCCGCAAGAATATCACTGTCATTGTCGACAGCAAAGGTAAGCAGAGGAAGGCCGTTCTTTGTGGCCACTCTGAGAAGCGCTTGTACCGCCACAGGTTCAAATTTCTTGTTCCATTGCAAATCTTCATTGATATGGATTGTCCTGTAACCAGCTAAGTCCAACTTCTTGGCAGATTGGAAGTTCTCAGATTCAGCCTGTCCAGCAGCTCGTCTACACACAACATCACCCAGAACGTAACTTCTTGACATGTTGCTACAGTTACGAGAATCAGGATTCTTAGGTTTTAATATAGGGTCCAGCAGCCTCCTTAAAGGGCTGGACCTGGATCTCATAGCAGAATTAGATCTATCCCCGACCGAAGCATATTGATGAGCCTGGGCCTCAGCCTTGTCAGAACTGGATCTCCGAGAATCATAATGAGTTCCCGAATGCCCATCTGTCGAGCTGGAGCTCTTGACAATTTTTGTCAGATTATGGCCTAAACGGCGCAGTGGTGATGAGCTTCGTGATTTTTCTGAGGACGTTTTTGCACTAAAGTCAGATCCTCTCAAAAGCCTAGGATCTAACGCTGGTGCTATGGCATTAGGCTTCCTCACTTGAAGGGTGCCAACTGCTGGCCGAGAAACAGGCACTCTGGTGGGACTCGATTGATGAAGTCCTTCAGACTTGAGATTCACAATATCCATGGAGCCACGGGAATTCAACTGCGCTAGCCTACGGGGATCAAATTCCGAATGGAGATTGGAACCATGAACACCCCTTACATTTTCCGCCCGACCTCTTCTACTCATCTCAGTACATCTTTTTCCAGCAGTTGCTGGTGAGTTTGAAAGTTGAATGGCCATAGATACAGACACATCCTGCCTCAAAATATCTCTAGGCACAAGATTGACTGCATTTTTAGGCTTCTTCGCTATCTCTGGCTCTGTAAGAAGACATCTTGGTACTTGAAACATCTCTGATCTGCTTCTCAAATTGCTTTCTGGAGCCTTCTTTTCATCCTTCCCAGAAACTCCTGCTCGAGCTAGATGACTCCCGTTGCAGGATAAAGCCTCATTAATTTTACTCTCGACATTTTCGACAGCTTGAAGCCTCTTGACATCACCATTGTGTGCGGACTTCTCTCTGTAGTCAGACAGTGGATCAAAAAGATGCGGATCTCCACCTTTTGGAGAAGCTAGCAGACGAGATTGCCGCATTGGGCGGTTCACCCTTTGTTGGATAGGAGAACAACTGCGACCTCGACTCGAATGGTTTGATGAAAGCTCCGGCGAGAATGCTGATGAGGAACTACTGCAAGAGGTAGAATACCTGTTATGTCCAGGTAACATCTGTTTATGGCTGTTCTGCCATTTCTCTAGGCGCCCCCAGTCCAGAACTCCAACGCTAAAAGCTTTCTCTGGAATATTTTCAGCTTTCCTGAGAAATGCCGGCAAATTTGACATGTACTCTACCATCTCGTCATCATCATTGCTATCTGTCTCAATCCTCGGACTTCGTTCATAGTCCGAAGAACCACCGTACGGTATGTTTTCTATATTCTGCGTAATTGAATGGTGGAAATCTGTATAAGACAATTTACCATCCATTTGAAGCCGCTCCTGCAGTTTCATGTTTTGCATAGCCACTGCCTCTTGCTCAGCTTAAACGATATTAGGCAGTCTTATGAACAACTTTATATCCCATAGGTCGACAATTCACCATCCAGTGAACATACATACCATTCCACCTCCCGGCCTCAAGATCGACCTTGTCTGCTAGCTTCTCCAAAAGGATACAAATGCAGTGTCGTATTCTGAATCAGACCGAATGCTAACCAGAAAGATGCTGTCCACTCTGCAAATGGTGTAAGAAATCAAAACGGTGTCAATAGTCGGAAAATTTTGTGATTGATGGGTAAACAACAGTGGCAGGACACAGGCAACTACCATGCCACACACACCAGAAAGGTGGTCTAAAATGGATCGTACAATCACACAAGCCATCTAAAACCCACCATATAAGACATCACACATCAATACAAAAAGTAAAAATCTGTAGTTTCAAAATAAGCAGGAAGCTAAAATCTTCACCAAATAAACAAGAGAGACAATGACACCGTTTCATTGTATCCCCAGATCAAGTTCCCAGGGCAAACCAATCTCAGCTGCTAAGCTACAAAGAGCTTGCGCACATCCACCAAAACAGGAGGAGACTGAACAGGCTAAGTAGATGACTCTGAGGCCTAGAAACGTCAAGTGGGAGGAAGACAACTCGAGCAAAACGGGCACGCCTGCGAGAGAATAAAATAGCCCAGTTCTTTAATTCGACTCGGATGACAGGAGAATGGAGTGATCCATCAAAAGGAACCCAAATTTCAAGAAGATTTGAGATAAGAGAGGGAAGACAACGACCCCTCATAACTATTGCAGATGAAAGATACCCCAACCGAGAGAGAAAGGGACAAAGATCCAGTCGATTCAAAGACAGCAGTTGGGGTGTCCATTTCAACATCTCACTAAAATTTACAAATACCAGAACTCCCCCATCCCTACTACCATTGCCAGAAACAACAAAGCCACACCCCCAAGAATTTCTATTTTCATTTTTTATGAAAAGGTGGAAACTTTGAGGGGGAAATAGAAAATAAAAGAACACCCAGAATTTTCCAACATGAGAAGTACCCAGATGGAAGAAGATGGAGAAAGAAGAAGGGGTCCGGTGTTGTCCGGGAGAAGGAAGGAGCAAAGCAGACGTGTCGGTGGAGGGAATGGACCCCGAGCACAGATACGTGGCCTGGGTTTCACACGGAGGACGAGGAGGAGGGAGGAAGGGACTGGGGGATGCTAATCACGTTCACAATTATCACCCGGAACGAAATCCCAGAAGAAAAGGTTTCAGCTTCAGCTATTTCTCTCTCTCCGAGGAGACCACGACCACGACAGACAGCGTAAGGGTGAGAGAGGGGCAGCAAGCAGCAGCATCACTTTCGAGATCCAGAGAAAAGGAGGTCGGTCCAGTTAAAGAAAGCTTAAAAGGAGCGAGATGAAGTAGGTGGGTGATGGCGTTGCGTGTCGGCGTGTGTGAGTGAGAGCGCGGGGGGCGGGGGAGAAAAGCAGATGGAGGCGGAGTAGCCGGGGGGGGGGGGGGAGGTGATGTATGGAGCCCCTGTTTCACCTGTCCCATGACGTCATCACCTGTCCACTCACATCCTTTTGATTTAATCATGGGATCAAAAGGTATTTAGTTTTAATTTTTTTTTTCTTTTGGGGGTATTGGGGTTTGGGCTGTCATAGAAACGTTATGTCCAATTACATCAACAAAAAGATTCACAAGGGCAGCATGATTTCTAAGTATGATGATGATGATAAAGGAAAGCTAGAACCATTTCATGGGAAAGCAAAACCATCCACATCAAAAAGACTAGACCGGCTTTTACTCCCCGAGACATGAAAAGAAAGAAAGAAAAAGAAAAAAAACCAAAAGAGTATTTGTGGGTGGCGTCAAGTCAACAGCGTCGCACGTTCGCCATCTTTAACTTTGTGTTTTGTGAAACCAGAATCGTGTCTTGATCCCTGGTGTCTTGAAAATGTGAGAGTGGCGACAAATGGTAGGTAGCATAGCATGGCCATGCCTCTCACCGACAGTCAAAGGGGCCACCCCGTTTCTCAACCTCCCTTTTGCATCTGATTTGCATTGTATCTATCCAACACCAGCAATCAATCCCCTTTCCATTCAGAATAGCAGCAGTCCAACAAGTTGAGGCCTATTTGGAATTGGGTGTTTGATTCTCTGCTCGATCTGTGTCTTATGGGCCTTAAGAAAAGAAACCCAACAATACCCACATTCCTACTCGAGCGCGTTTTGCAAGCAGAAGTCTGCTGCTCCACATATGTTTCTGCCTTCGAGTTGTGCTCCGTCGCATCTGTGGCTGTTGCATTTGCGGGATGCTGCAACAAGGGCTAAACAGCGAGGTCCCGGGCGGCAGCTTGGATTTCGTGAAAGGTTCCTAGGAGTAGGAGCCCTCCCTTTCTGCTGTCGGAATAATGTTCTTCGAAGCATCATCACCTTACTAGTATAGGAAACAGCTCTCCATAATGAGTTGCTAAACTTGTGTAAAGATAGTCCCAAAGACAAGCATGCGTCAATGGGATAACGTCCGTCATAGTCCTGTACCGGTGGTTTGTGAGAAAAAGCTCCTCCTGCCTCCATCCTCGACGATGGATGGTCATGACCGGGGGCTCGTCTTGCTGAAGTGGACTGTCAGTGCCTGTGCCATCCTATAATTCTTCAATATAGACGTTGATTCCCCGGGATTTTGTGGTCAATAATTTAACTTCAAAATATTGGACATTACGGTTGCCTCTCACACATATAAGGATTATACATCTCAAAGATATAGACATTGAAATTTACATCTAGCAAATCCACAAAGATGACGACATGGATTGTCGGTTGCCTACAAGTATTGAAAAAACGAAATTCCTTCTGAAAATGGCCTCCATCGTATGATATACCCTTCGCTTCGATCTTCAACACCATCCATTAAGGCTCTTATACAACCATATGTACTCAAATGTGACCAATACTTGGACTGACACACTTTAAGTAAATTCGAGTGAAAGAAAATTGGAGTTCCTGCATGCAAAATAAGTCTTGGGAAATATAGTTCAATCCACAGAAATAGAAGCCAGATAATGCCTCCTCAAGGCATGCTAGAAAGTTATTCAGTCTGTAGCTGCAACATAAAAAGCCCTATATAATTAGCTCAAGAAGATATGACCAAAGGTTATGGCAGAAGTCGCCTGCACCAGGAAGACACTCAACCCAACCATGAATAGTTCAAGTTGTTTGCTCATGCTGCAGAATATAAACTTAGATAAACACTCAAGGTAAAATTCAAATTCTTCCTATGGCACCTAATGCCCATTGGACATACTCATTTGTCGCTTAATCACGTTGTCGATCCTTGACTGAGGGTTGAACACAAATTGATCATCGTCCAGAAATTGAAAGCGAAGATGAGCATCATGGGCGTGACATCCAGTCAAGAAACAAACATCCTTAAGAGTAACATATATAAGCCCTTACAACAGAAAAAATCAGTTAACAGCGAGATTCCCAAATGACAAAAATTCAGAGCATATAATGGAATTGGGCTCCATATAAGAAGTAGTATGTCAATCAGAGTAGAAGTACCTAAACTCTCCCATATTATACCCTTCTTCTTTTTCCAGGGCAATCGGTCGTCAAATCCCATCGCTCCCTCGCGATAGGTAGCAATGAATATCCTTCATTTGAGCAAGGTTGTGTCATCCTATTGGCCAAAAGGGTTTGTCTCCAAATATTGCAGGGCGAGTCTCGATGTAGAGAAGTGATTGTTCCTAAAACTTATCCAGCCTGAAAGCAAGAAAGAAATAATCCAGCGTCTAACTTCTTCCAGTAGTGTCTCATCTCCATCGTCCAACTTAATGAGTGTTGAAGACGATGAACGAGATGGCATGAGTGGAGAGAGCTGTGAGGCGACACCATTGCATGATATGAGGGCAAACTTGAGGATTGCCTTTTTTGGAGGTTGTTTGAGGAGGCATGGATTCAATTTTCAAAATTTGACGAGATGTGTTCGTTAATTGCGTATCCAACTCTTGTAGGGAAATTTTCAAAGCTTATTCGGATTTTCGTTGAGCGGTCGAACAAACCTCTCAAGGAATTGTAGGTTCGAGACCTTGTTTAGTCTGCACTCACCGCACCAAACACATGTTTCTATTGGAGATAACATGTCGTGATACTGACGTGACGAACCCATTAGGTTCGAGAAAAGGAAATTTTGGGAAAGAACATACTTCCATCGATATTGAACTTGAGTTACAATACATTCAGCAAAACGAAGAAAGAGATGTGAGCAAATGAAGAGAACTAAAGTGCCCTAGTTTGGGTACAAGAAATTGTCGTGTCCTGTTATAAAGCAACTTCAACTATTTATGAGATATTCTAAACCGTTAAAAACCGTCGTCAGCAACTGCCATTGTGTGCTTGAATTCCAAAGATAACCGCCACAACTGCTTCCGACGATGTGCGTAGACCCTCCAGCTGCTTGCAAAATCTTATCCTCAATCAATTTTTATTCAGTAGAATGACATCAATCGACTAGCTTCAGTAAAATGACATCAATTGACTAAATTCAGTCACATTTATTTTACTCGTCGATTGTGTCACATTCAAATAAATACCGACGGCCAAAAATTATCTTGTACAAACAATTTGATGGCAATTATGAAAAGGTGAAAGACAATGTTTAGCCAAGGGGTTTTTAAAGAAAGGAGGTCTACATGTTTGTCTCTCAAACAAGAATGAGCATGTGGATAGACTCAAGCCCGGTATGCGGAGATCCAGAGGCATCGTTTAGTGCTGCCTATCACAGCCAGTTGGCATCCCTTAATGGATGGAGCATAAAGTAGCATGTTCTAGTTCTTGTTTGGTTGAGATTTCCGCTTGATTTTAAATATTACCCAAACTCCGTCATTTTCCTAAAATAAAGATAACCCTAATCATCCAGACGAAATACGTTACCGTTCCGAAGTAGCGTAAAAACGTGCTATTACAAAATCGAGTTGCTACTTTGCAATTATTTTTCGACTTTCTTGGTTTTTGCTAACGTGTTTTTCTGGCAATCACTCTGTATTAAATTAATTATTGTAATTCTCTGCTATTTACTACGAACATGTTATCCAACCAAATTTTCGAGCAATGTGTTTATTTCGGCAAATATTCCCTGATATATATATATATATAGGTGGGAAAAAAAATCAGGGAGAGATTCTTTGGTGGACAGAGACAGAGTGTGGGACGAGTTCTGACTTCATCTCGTGGGGGGGGGGGGGGGGCGGAGGCTTCCCCATTTCTAACTTGTCTCTTTGTCTCCTCCCCTTCCTTTCCAAACCTCCGGTTTTTCCTCCGTTGAGAGTCGGGAGAATCTACTCCGCCTACCACTTCTTCCCCCCCATCCCCAACCAATCTCCATTGGAGTCGATGGCTTCCATCATCGAATCCGGCTGGCTGGTACCCTCCCCTGATAATGCTCGTGATTTTCAATGCTTGCACTTTTGGATCTGGATTTCCTAGGTTCCGCTTTCTCTTTTGTTAGTCCATGGATGGTGTGTTTGGGGGAGTTGTCTGGTTGAGTGTGGTTTTGTGGTTTCCTCCCCCCCTCGGTGATTGCCTGATTGTGGCATCGAATGTCGTCATCCGGCTGATTCTTATCTTCCCATTCACCGCCGCTGGGATTTAATTCGATTGATTTAAGTTCTAGACGTCGGAGTCGGCGGGGTTTTTGTCGTTTCTTCCTTTTTTTGAAGGTAAAAAGGGTTTGCATTCCCCGTCATTGTTTGATTACCCCCCAAGTGTTTTTTGCTACTGCTGACAGCTTCGCTTTCGACTTGGGTTTGAACCACTGAACTGTGATGTCTGCATGTGTGGAAAGTTGGCTTGTTCATCCTCTCTGGAATCGTAGAGTCAGCATCAGCTCCCGTCTGACAAAAATTAAAAATTGATAAGAAAAAAAAAACCACTTGCTGAAGTTTGACTGATGAACAGTCCCTGTCACAAGAAGAACGCCCTCCTGATCGTTTCATGCGTTTCTGGTCTTCTCATGCTATTGAGATCATTCTTTATTTATAGATTTTGCTTTCTGTGATGCAGTATCTGACCTCCCACTTCAGTGACTTTCAATTGGCGTGCCTGGGGAGTTTTCTTCTTCATGAGAGTGTCTTCTTCTTAGCGGGACTCCCTTTCATATTCCTCGAGAGGGCGGGCTTTCTCAGCCACTTCAAAATCCAGGTTCGATGGACTGAACCGACTCCTCGAAAGTTTCATCTGCTTCTACTCTTGCTAGTTCTGTCTACTGAGTCTTGCACATTAGTCTTCGGGACTGCAATTACACGTCAAGGATTGCGTGCAGTGTCGGTTGATCTGTTCTCTTTTTACAATCCTATGGTCTTTATTAACTTTTGTTACTGAACTTTCAGTCGAAGAATAACACCTACGCAGCTCAAGAGAGATGTATCATCCGCCTTGTACTGTATCACTTAGGCGTTAATCTTCCTGTCATGATATTTTCATATCCCGTCTTCAGATACATGGGGATGAGAAGCAGTCTTCCCCTGCCATCCTGGTACTTTCAGGTTTTTCTTTTGTGAAGCTTTCATTCAACTGTCGGGTGCCATGTGTGATTAGACATCACACGCTCTACCGTGCCATGTTGGTGCAGTCTCCTCTTGCTAGAATTATCATTTCCCCTCCTCATGGCTTCGCAGGAAAGTGGTGGCAACACAGATTGTATTCTACTTCATTCTGGAGGACTTTGTTTTCTACTGGGGACATCGAATTCTACACACGAAATGGCTGTACAAGCATGTTCATAGTGTTCATCACGAGTAAGTTGTAAGCACCATCTTATTTGTGCTCCAGGCACGTGAAGGATCTTATGCTGCATCAATATCAATGCAGATATGCTACGCCATTCGGATTGACCTCTGAGTATGCGCATCCTGCTGAGATCCTATTTCTGGGATTTGCAACCATCATTGGCCCTGCAATTACAGGTCCGCATCTGATCACTCTGTGGTTGTGGATGGTACTTAGAGTGCTGGAGACAGTCGAGGCGCACTGCGGATATCATTTTCCATGGAGCCTTTCGAATTTCTTGCCTTTGTATGGCGGGTATGTCTTTGAAGTGCAAGTGTGTGACACTGATATTGCGAGCAGTAAGTTTTATCTTTGACAGATGTTGCTAATTATGCCACAAACTTGTAGGGCTGATTTTCATGATTATCATCACCGTCTACTTTACACCAAATCCGGGAACTACTCATCCACCTTTGTTTATATGGACTGGTAAGATCAGTGCAAGTTGGTTACTTCAGTTTCCTTCTTTCAATCACAAGTGTGTTGATGCATGGTCGGCCTGGCATTATTTGGAGTGACTACAATAACTTCATGTCGTCTCCATATTATCTTTGTTGGATCTAGATGGTTTATTGAATATCTTAAGTTACTGGTAGAGGAAAGGTAAAGTTGATATCTGATATCTCAGAGAGCATCTTGAGTAATTTCTCCTTGGAAACTGCTCGACAGTGATCCTTACTTCAGATTGATATGTCACCTAAACTTCTAGTTTGGGTTCTGGATGAGGGGTTTGGTAACGCTGAGGCTTCTTTTAGGATCTTTGGCACTGACAAGGGGTACAGAAGACTAAAGGCATTGAAGAATGGTCAAGTCGAAGAATCCAGGAAGGAACTGTGATGCTGCAGAGCAATTCCGTCCTTAATAGTCGTTGACACCGGAGGTCGACCCCTGGTCAGAGCAAACGCAGCAAAAGAGGTCCTCTTCCTTATTCCAGCATCATCTTCAGTGCAACTCTTTTTGTGTTCTAGTTGGGTCTTTTGTGCATTTTGTAAGGCTTGAGGCCTTTGAGTGACTGTTTCTGTGCCCATCCCTGTTCACTGTGCCAATGCCATGCTATCTGCCCACTTGTTGTTTTGTCTCTTGATCCCTAACTCATGTAACACAACTCCTCAATTGTAATGCCTGCACTTTTGCTGGTAGAATGGAGTGATGAGTTTATCAATAAAGCAGGCAACCGTTTTCTTTTAGTAGGGCTTGGACGATGATCCCCATGGACATCAAACAACCAGGCGACACCAAATGAAAGCAAAGAGGTGATCCCGAACTGAATGTTATCTGGTGATATTGATACGTGACTAGGTTGATATACTAAGATCCACAACAACTACGCTCACGTTGTCCGTACTATGCCTCTCGCCAGTGTCAACTCTATCAGCTTCATTGACGCGTCCGAACAAGCCCTGTCAGACCTCTCTGCGTCCACCCCCTTGGGACTCCTGTGTCACGCTGTCTCCATTGGATGACATGTAGGTGCATGCATTTTCCCCTTCAGGCACATGCGCGCTATGCTGCAGGCTGTGTCATTGGACACAGCATCCCCGAGACCATCGCTTGCGAGGATTAGACAGTCGTCGTCCTCGTCCGATCTATGATTGTCACCTCTGGTTTGCAACTTAAGGTTTTAGGTATCTATCACCTATCTCCCTTGACACGGAGGATGCCAAGCACCCACAGCCTGTCCCAATAGATGACTCGACCCCCAGCGGCATGGATTCTTTCCAACTCATCCGGCCGATCAGGCTGTCCTTCAGTTTCCGAAAAACAGAAACCACTGATAAACAAACCACCAAAAAAAAAAAAAAAAAAAGATCTTCCAACAAATACACATCAAGCGTCTTCAGGTGGCTGGGAGCCGGGAATTCCAGTCAGATCTTGTGATCGGAGGAGAGGGGGAAGGCCCGACCCTTACGAGACTGGACGGTCCTTGAGTCTCCACAATTTGTCACGATAATCTCGTCAGGTGTCACTATCGCTACCACGGTGGTGGATCCAACAGCATCGCACTCTGGGGACTGGAGCACTGGCAGACCGTCTCTTCCCGGGGAGTTCTCTGTGTTGCACATCATCAGCTCCTTGAAAGCTCCACTCCATAGCCACCTTCCGCTCTCGGTCTCCACCAATCCACTCCTTTATCAATCAGCTCGTGCATCCTTTCCCCGCACTTCCCAGCGACCTATCAAAGCTGAAACAGCAAAACACCTTCCGTTATTTTATGTGTGAAAACGGTTCAATTCAAACTAGACCTTGACGGAGTTCGATTCCTCGCGAGTTATATAATATTATATAATAAATATTAAATAAATATGTCTTCTTATTCAATCCAATCGAATTCAAGATTATTGTGTCGAGTTTCGAGACTATTGAGTCGAGTTCGAGCTATGTGTATTTTTAAATTTATCGAACCGAATTTAGAGTAAATTTGTATTCGAGTCCTGTGAGCTGAATTCGAACTCCCTTTAATTGAACTGAACCGAGCTCGAGCCTAGAAGTATTGTGTCTCATACTCGTTCAGCCCTAAGTTGTTCTTCGTAGATGATCATAAATTTAGTAACGTATGGGGGGGACAGGAACTTTCATCTCAAGTAGGCACAAAGCATACATGAGAGCATCCGATTGTCCGTCGTACGCTCCAAAGTAATGCAAAGCTGACATTGTTTCTGCATCCCCATCGATAAAGAAAGGGCGAATCGTGAACGCATCTTCCATCTCTCTCCTCCTCGTCCTCCCACAAACCGACGACACGCACCCTCACGTGCCTCTGGTATTGTTTTTCCACTTAAAAATTCGCCATCTGCTTTCTGGATGCTGACGTAGCTGAGCGAGAATGTTTTCTTTCTTTCTTTCTTTCTTTCTGAGGAGTTTCAGTAATCGTGTATTGTGGACTGGACGTCATTGTTGGTTAGATTTAGTTGCCCCATCGACCGCCTCTTTGTTGCCCCCCCTCCCCTCTATTGTCTGTTTCTGATTTCTATCAGATAAATGTCGAGGGCATGCATCTCCGGTGACTAATCCCAGGAGAAATGTGATGAAAATTCATTATGACGGATTTGTTGCACTCAGTTCACCCGGCGGGAGGAATCGACGGAACCGATGTTGTATCAGCCCAATGGGCCGATTTGGGCAATATAAGTAGTAGTAAAGCAAGTAATTGGGTCCGAAATAACATCATCGTCCGAATCTTTTTATGGGCCGCCGTGTGGGAAAGTATGCAGGATCCTGTGACACGTGGCAGGATCCCACAAGACAATCCCCCCACCCGCGCCCCCCAAAGCCCAAATACATTGGTCGGATGCGAACCTATTTATATTCCTCCGATTAATCTTTGGCTTTGTTGTCCGCCTCGACCACCACCACCACCTCCTCCTCCTCCCCTTGGCCTTGCTTCTTGCGTGCCCCTTCCCGATCCCCCTAAAAGGATTTGCCTTTGGCCTCTCCGCTTCGATGGCTGCTTCCTCCACCACCACTGTCACGACGAGCTCCGTTTACCTCCACGTCATCGAGGATGTCATCTCCAAAATTCACGGAGAGTTCGTCGACAACGGCGGTCCCGGCGAGGACGTCCTCACCGAACTCCAGGGGGTTCGTCTCCTTCCTTCATATCCTTCGCCTCCCCCTCCCCTCTTTCCCTCTTTTTTTTAATTGGGTGCGAGTTTTTCCTTTAGGGTTTAGCCTGATTTATAGAGGATGGGGCCGGGTGTGTTGGGTAATTGATTCTCATCTTTCCGCCTAGACCGTGTTATCATCGCTTTGGATTGATACCCGGTAGGATTCGGTCTCTCCTAATCTCGTAGATGCTTGAAATGAGTTTCGATTAGCTGTTTTTTTTTTAGTTGGGGGGCGGGGTGGCGAGGCTGACATCAGATTTTAGGAGCAATAAGTAGTTGGTTCTTGGGAAATTGGTGCATTTTTGTAAAATCTGTAAGCTTTTTGGCTCATGTATTCATTAGTATGGTGAACTTCACAGCTTTGGGAGGCGAAGATGATGCAAGCAGGGGTTATACTAGGTCCAGCCGACAGGCCTGCAGTGACGAAGCCGCCACCTGCTGGCGCAGCTGCTCCCGTTCATGATCTTAATGTTCCTTACGAGGGGGAGGAGTATGAAACTCCTACAGCTGATATGCTCTTTCCTCCTGTATGTTCTGCGGTGTCCAATTATGCTTATTTATTTCTCAGAGGTTTACCTTTTCTTTTGGGCCATCTCCATGCTTTTAGAACTTAAGCGGATTTTCCTGAGCTGCAGACGCCTTTGCAAACTCCGATGCCAACCCCTCTCCCAGGGACTGTGGATAATTCCATATATAATATTCCTACTGGATCGAACGACTATCCTCCTCCTAGGCCAGAATCAGGGGGAAACACTGGAGAAAATGCTGAGAACAAAACTGGAAGATCTAGCCCTTACATGGTATTCTAGATTACATCCTTGTGGAGCAGCCAAATATTGTCTCCTTGTTATGATTGTGGCTGTGATCTCGTGAACAGATTTGACTACAACAATACCTGCTTGCCTGCAGTTCTGCTGTCTTCTTTTTGCAACTCGGGTTTTTAGATATTTATTTTCAAGTTTTCTTTTTTTTTTTTTTTAAATCATCCATTTGAATCCTCCCTATGACTTGACAAATCACTTCTGAGGGGATGATGCTGCTGACTGGGAATAGTTTCGCCAACTGTTCAAGCTTTCTTATTGGTTTAGTTGCCGTGAATTCGCTTTGGCTTAGGCTCATTCCTGATAATATTTGTTCTCATTTTCTCATATTTTTAGTAGCAAGTTTATTGTGGGAAAGTGTCTTGTTTAGATATTAATGGGACCAACCATAGCCATTATAAGTCGAAACATAGTTTATTATCCTTGTAGTTTCCATACATGCTTATGCCTATGCAATGGAAGATATTGATAGAGGTGTTTCACAGCCAATGCTAACAAAAGAGTAGTGAAAATAAAGTTGAATATGGTATTTTGGACATTAACTATGTTGTGTGAAGCAACAACAAACTGCATTGTTCTCACTATGTCTTTCATGGAAAATGCTAGGATTTTTTCGTCCCACCATCTGGTAAAAGGAAACGTGAGGATCTTGCACCACAGTATCAGAATGGTGGATATATACCTCAGCAAGATGGGGCTGCTGACGCTCTATCTGGGGGGCTACAGGTTAGATATTCTAAACCGATAGATGATTTTTTACATTTAAATTTGGGATCTGTGCTAGACAGTTCATTAGTTGAACATGGGAGAGAAATCGGGCGAGAGTACACGACTAGGAGTAGTTTATTCTTTATGCTTGCTGATCTCAAGGCAATTATAAATGTTTGGACCATCGTTTATAGCATCCCTTTCAATGTTAAGCTCTCATAATTTTGAATTATTATGTTCAGGTGAAGGGAAAATTTGATTTGCCATCCCTTTTGAACCAAGAAAGTGAGGAAAAGTTGGCCGATGTCCAAAAGTCAGTATCCAATCGAAGAATTCCTCAACTAGATGGACAGACTCCTGATCCATATGACAATATGCTATCCACTCCCAATGTAAATGATAACCAAGCACGATGCTGTTCATATATCTTACAGTTCCCATACTTCTTACAAATGGTATACTTCATTAGAGTTGCTAACACTCTTTATCTTTTCTTGGCTCGATGTTTTGTCGAAGATATATAACTACCAAGGAGTTGTCAATGAAGATTACAATATTGCAAGCACTCCAATAAATAATGGTAATATATCGGCCAGAGCACGTGATTTTTTCTTTTCTGTTTTCTCTTTCCCTACGAATATGGCCCTATCTTCAAAGTCTTCAAGTTTTATTTTCATGGTCTTTTAGAACTGCAAGCTGGTACACCTGCTCATATCGGAAATAATGATGATGTTGACGATGATGAACCACTGAATGAGAATGATGACGACGACGTAGATGATGTGGATGAAGAGGAGGAAGTAAATACACAACAGTTAGTTTTGGCCCAATTCGACAAGGTGATTGATCAATCTTTTATAAGACATTGGTTTTTGAAGCCATAGAGTTTTCTTTTCTGTATTCCTTTATTTTAACACGAACATGAATGACTTTTTATGTGCTTCTGCTCTGATCAGGTAACACGCACTAAGAGCAAATGGAAGTGCACGTTAAAGGACGGCATAATGCATATAAACAACAAGGATATTCTTTTCAATAAAGTGAGTTTTTGCAGCATATTTCGCTGGGGCTCTTCCTTTGAAGTTGAAGTTTTTCTTAACCATTTATTCACGGGATGATCTTTGCGTCAGGCTACGGGAGAGTTTGAGTTCTGATTTTGGTGATGGGGCATCAGTTCTTCCATCGATGAGGAATTGACTCTGGCAAGCACATTGAGAATCGAAGTTGTTTGTTGTGTAATTTGTTGTCTCCTTGATGTGTTACTTTCTAGACATAAAACAAGGAGCTCAGGCCGATGGCCAGGGTATGTGGCCTTTTGCTACTTTAGCCTGTTGTACATATCGGAGGTGAGAAATGGTTTATCAGATTTCCCTTTTCAAGAAGTATGTTAGTGTTGACATAGTCTCAAAACGCCAACCAGCTGAGGCATGTATGAGGTAGTGGTCTATCCATGTGTTCGTTAAGGATCATGGCTAAAGACCAAAAACACAATTCTATGGAATTGCACTTGCAATGGCAGGAAGTTTTACATACCCAAGGCGTTTTAATGTAACACCACTGATGAATTTCATAATGAACAATTCGTTACAGCTTTGTTTTTCACCAGGTTGTACAAGCTCTATGATGTATGTCTTAGCCTTGGTTACCGCATCCAAAAGACACTCCTATAAGTGTGTCTGTACTTGCCACAGAAATGTTGGATTGAAAAGAAACTGGAGGTTTGTACGGATGTACAGTTCGTTTTTAAAAAAATTCGTCAAAAACTGTCCGAGTTTCGTAAATTACCTCAATACCGTCGATGGGGCGCGTTTTGCCCCTCAAATAACAAAGAGGGCGGGTTTTCCGTGTGAAATGGCAGGGGCGGGTTCTCAAAACCCGCCCCTCGAGCACTTAAAAAAAAATAAAGTTATCCGAGGGGCGGGTTTTGAGAACCCGCCCCTCGAGCACTTAAAAAAAAATAAAGTTATCCGAAACCCGCCCCTTTAATATGTAAATAAGGGGCGGGCTTTCAAAACCCGCCCCCCTCTAGTTGAGTCGGTAAAAATATTTCTGAGTTTACGAGAGGTCTTGGGTTCGATTCCTATTAGGGTGAAAATTTTTAAGTTTTTTGAAAAAATATTAATCAAAGTTGTTGTTAAGAGGAATCGAACCCAAGACCTTTCGCAAATTAAGGAAATACTTTAACCGACTAAGCTAGAGGGGTGAGTTTTGTTTACTTATTAACCCGCCCCCGAAACCTTCTTTTTTTTTTAAGTGTTAGAAGGGCGGGTTTTTGCCCATTTACACGGATGGCGGGTTTTGAAAACCCGCCCTCTTTATTATTTGGGGGGCGCATTTTTAAAACGCGCCCCATCGACGGTATTGACGTAATTTTGGAAACTCGGACAGTTTTTGACGAATTTTTTTAAAAACAAACAGTACATCCGTGCAAACCTCAAAGAAATAGCCCAAAAAGTAAAGCAAGCGGTCTTAATTGCAAGAAGGGGATGGATACCTCCATCTGCAACAAGTTTCTCCCTGTGCCTGATACGTTTCCTGCATGTGTACTTCCTAAGTGCATTCAAATGAGCTTCGACTCGATAGAGAATCAGGCAAACTGATCCTCTATCGTTGTCTAGACACACGGGTAACAAGTAATCATCAGCACTCAGCAGGATAATCTGTTACATCAATGTGTGGAAGTTGTCATTGAACTTGCATATGAACGGTGAAAGTTGCTGCTTCCGCCATCTGCATATAAAAACCTCATTAGCATATGGAGATACCCAACATCTGTTTTGTTCCCGACGGATCCTGCTGACTCTCCTCTCCTTGAAGGCCATAGAGAAAAGGCTGATGATTTTCCACAGGTTGCTCAATCTGGCGATGCAATTGGCTTTCATCTATTTCCACACCGTTTTTGGACACGCAGCTACAACATGTAACGTGCTTCCTCTTTGTTAGATTTAATAATTGGTTTTATCCTACACAAAAAATTGAAAATAGAAGATTGGATTCTCAGAAGATCATACTCTTTTTTATAAAAAAAAAAAAAAAAAATTTATGAAATGAGAAAGATTGTTTATCCTGCAAATGATTAATGTTTTCTTGACCCCAATGTTTTTGGTACATTTCTTCCGCCGCCAATGAAACGAGGATTGTGATGGTTGAAGAGGGTTGGTATTAAACAAACATTGACCTGGGTGTTACCTGTTGCAGAAGACTAAACCAGTTTGGTAGTTAAAAAGAGACACTTTAGGACAAAACCTTTAACGTAGCAAGATCACCGACTGGACACGTGGCAGATTCTGGGATATTCACGGCCAAACCTCCGAATCAGACCAAACCAAGAAAATCCAGAAGCACAAACCGAGGGTCGTATCGTATCGGATCGGATCGCTGGAAGACCTCTGGATCAATATCCGGTAAGGCTTGATGATCCATTTCAGTCCCAGGTCAGGACAAAAGCCCTGTTCGAAGATCCCGGTTTGACTTCCCTACCGAGTCGTCGATTTTTGAAAGACCAAATCTTTGAACTGCGTTTTTTGACCCATTTGGCGATTCTGATTTTTGAGGGGGAAATCGAGGTTTTCTGTGGGCATCGGATCAATTGGTATGCCTTTCGTACTCGGAAAGAGGGGGGGGGGGGGGGGGGGGTTGTCTCAATAAGCGATTGTGATTTGTTTTCTGACACCGATGACGGCTTGAACTTCAACCGATTGAGTTCGTTCTCAAGTTTGTTTTTTTTTGTTTTCTAGATGTTAAGGGTGATTTGTTGTCAGGGGTGAGGCCGGTTGTTGGCTAAGCCAGACGTGGGAATTTAATCGTCCTTCTAGATTTTGGATCGACCTTCCCAAGCTCGGGCGACATTTTTGTTTGTATTCGTGATTAGCATGACAAAGCATAAGCTAACCCATTTGTGGTTTTCTAATCTAGTTCGTCATGTCACTGTTATCTTGGTTGCAGGGCCTTCTGAACGCAGACATTGCTTAGTTTATCGGGATTGTTGATTGCCCTTCAGCGATGAGTTATTCTTTCAGAGGTAGCAGGGCAGACATTGAAGCGGGATTTCCATTGTTTGCTAATGAAAGGCCTAGTGTGGTATGTCTGAGTTGTCCACTAGCCATATTCGTGTTTCTCTGGTTTGTCATAATGCTGCTGGTTCATGACTGATGATTCCCCGGGTTTCTCTTGTTTGTCACAATGCTGCTGGTTCTTGATTGATGATTCCCCTCGTTCTATGTCAGCGTATCCGTGGACAACGGCCCATCAATTCCAATTCATTGGCATTTCTTGTCACGGGTAAAGTGTCTCTTGTCCAAGTGCCTATTCTTTCTCTTCTTTTGGTGCTAGAGCATGACAAATGCAACTGGTTTTTATCAGTGTTATTGCTCTTCATGGTCTTGAACTCTCATCAGATGTCATCAAACTTTCTGGTACGTGGTTTGTTTGTCGCACTTCTGGGTACTGATTCACTGGAACGTCATACGTTAACCTGGGTGGATATTCTGTACATGTAGCTCTGGCTTGTTGTCGGTGTCTTTCTAATGGCTACTAGCCTTAGGATGTACGCAACCTGTCAACAACTGCAAGCACAAGCTCGCGCTCATGCTGCAGCTGCCAATGGCTTGTTTGGTCATACTGAGTTGCTGGTACATATGCCGCCTCCGATAACTTTTGCAACAAGGGGACGGTTGCAAGGATTAAGACTCCAGCTTGCTCTTCTTGATCGAGAATTCGATGATTTAGGTAAAAAATATTTTCCACTCTCTGAGATTCTCCTGAAAAATTGTTTACAGGGTTAAATATTATATATCCATGAGCTGCACTGTTCATTTGTTTACCTAGTCTTGCACCGCTGCCTTATCAGAAAAAAAGTGTCTCTGGTTGAGTTATTGTTTATTTCTTGTTTAAGTTGCCAACGTTTAGCGTTAGCCGACATCTCCATGTAAACTGAGCACTGGGGGTGAATATGTTCGGTATTTGTCTGAGATGTGGAACATGGTCATATTTTGCTGCTTTATCTCGGGTCCCTGAGCTTGTGTATAAGGTTGTATGATCATCATAACACCACAGAGCAAGGAAACAATTTGTGTAATGCTTGGATTGAATGTTAATAGCTGCTTATTGATATTACTGATGTAAAGCAAATGACTCTAGCAGCCGAACGAATTGCCTGAACAATTGACCTTATTGCAGATTATGATACCTTGAGAACATTGGATTCTGAAGGCATATCTCCTAATTCAATGAGTGAGGAGGAGATCAATGCTCTTCCTGTTCACAAATACAAAGTCTCGGTACCCCAGAGGTAAAGCTACAAGGGCATTTGAACTAATAGAAGACATCTTTGTTTGTTTGGTATTGGTCTAATCATGCAGTAGTTGTGTCCTCGGTTGGACACCATTTCCTCACATTGCCTCGCATTTTATGTCACTGATGTCATTCCACATTGTTTATTGGAGTGTGCATTAATTATATCTCATTTTGTACTGCCATGCTTGATATTCACTTGCAGTGGCGATTCATCGCGGCAAAAGGGATCATCCTCCTCTAGTTCACAAGAGGTAGACACTTCATCCGCATTTCTTGTTCATATTTGTAACAACATAGCTTTTGGAACTAGGAGATGATACTGGAAATTGTCTGGTTTCCCTGCACTGATCTGGTTATCGGTCCTCAAGACAGAATTTCACCTATGAGTCTTTTCAGTCATGTTAGCTCTTCGTCACTTTCGTTTTCAACCTCATAACAACAACCAGGTGACCATGCAAGAAAGTGGTGTGGGTGATATATGCACCAAGCCAATGGAAGACGATCTGACTTGTAGCATATGCTTGGAGCAAGTCAGCAGGGGAGAGCTTGTCCGAAGCCTCCCCTGCTTTCATCAGGTATTCCTTATGGCATTGCCCCCGGTGCCTTTCTCGTTGATTCAAAGTACATCAGAATGCTTTTGATTCTCTCTCTCTGTCCCTCGCAGTTTCATGCCAATTGCATAGATCCATGGCTGCGGCAACAAGGCACATGTCCCGTCTGTAAATTCAAGCTGGGAGCCGCCTTTCCAGACGCCCAGGACAGTGAATCAGATGCCGGATCGGACATGGTTTAGTCTCTGCTCCTATTCTATCGACACAGAGAACCAATGTACTATACATATATACCAATTCCGACTCCTCCCCAATAAAGCAATCGGCCACTGTGTATTCATACAGGTGAATATGAAAGCTAGTGTTAGAATTTTATTTTACTTTTTATTATTTTATTTTGTTTTATAAAAATTCTGTTGGGCTATAATCAATTACTGATTTAAGTATAAATAGTCTTTTGGTTTGCTTAAAATGATAAATATTTAGAGGTCTTGAATTGACTTGTATAATAGGGTAAATCTTAATGTGTACTTACGTATCAACGTGAATTTCTTGAGTATGTCACTTTGTTTGCTTGTGGCTAAACAAAGTTTTATGAGCCAGGCGCTTGGTTGGCAAGGCGACTCGCTCGTTGAGATCCGTGAAATCTACTTGTTTGATAATATATTACATTAAATATGGGTTTACATAATTTATTTTTCTAATATTCAACTAGATTGTCGAGTTGGGAGGGAAGGTTTGATAAGCATCCCGGTATGGGAGATTTCACATGATGATACAGGTGTTTAATCGCCAAAGCGACTCGCTTGTTGAGATCCGTTGAGTCGCTTATGTGATATGTATTGTGATAGTTGTGAATACATATGATTTGTGATTATAGCCAGATGAATTTGGTTGTTTAGTTATAAATTATATGAAGAGTGGTAAACACTCAAACAAGTATTGCTTAATAGTAACTTAGCCAAAGATCTAGAGATTTAAATATGTGTCTCAATAAACTTGTGGTAGCCCTTCATTTCATTGCATATGTGAGATCAATTATGAAAGTTTGTTTTTAATGTTGATTAGATCTGCGGGAGCTTATTTGAAAATATGCATATAATCAAGAAATAAGTTCAAGGGTTTTCGGTGAAAGTTTTATAAATCCTTTATGTTGTAATTAGAAAATAATGTCATATAAAGATTTCCTGTGAGTATTGTTTCATTTCTAACCAAGAGGAATACCACGTGGAGCCTATCATGCCCTTATTGTTATTATACGTGGCATGTATTTTGATTTGCTTGGTTTGTGGGAACCTTATATCCATATCTTGTTTGATAGACATGATTATTTGACTGTCTTATTTGACATATGCTTTGTACATGTGGAATATTAGATTTGATGATCGTTGATTACCAGGTTTATTATGTGCACATTGTTAAAAGTCTTAAGATCTGATGTCTATCTTGAGCATGACAGTTATGTCAAGTTTGTATGTCTTGTATAACACCATCAATGTTTCTCGAGATATTTATGTTTTGAGACATATAGAACAGTAGTGCTCGGTTTATTTCATCCGGCTTCTTTGAGGCGTAAAGTTTACGGATGATTACTCTGGTTTTACCGTGGTATACAGGTTAGAGAGGGTATTCACTAACCTTGGTTCAATATAAAGGTGACAGACATATATTTGGTTGCATCCGACTTATGGATGATTACTCCGATTTCATTAAGTATTCAGGTTTACAGAGAGGATTTTCTCTGACTTAGTGAAACATTAAGGTTACGGAGGGAGTTGATTGCATCTGGCTTCTTTGAAGCGTTAATGTTACAGATGAATACTTTGATTTTTTTGAAGTATAAAGGTTACAGATTGTGCACTCCGACTTCAGATAAATGTAAAGGCTACAGAGTTATTTGATTATTAAAGAAAATCTTAAGACTTGGTGCTTGGTCTTGAGTATGACGGTTTTGTCAATATAGTTTGTCTCTTATAAAGCACTATGCAGTTTGCGCGCATAAGGTTTATGAAACATATTACATAGCGGTTCTACTCTATTGTCTTTTTGGCTCGTTATGGGCATAAGGTTACAGAAAGATGAGGACCAACCGAAAATAACATCATTCAGATCACATTTACGGATGTTATTTTCGGCTACACCACCACATTGACCTATTTACGTTGGTGTTGTCGGCGCTTGTGATCATGGTTGTTCAACACCGTTAAATGGTGTGACAACGGCTATGGTTCAGTGTTAGTAGCATTGATGGCCGGGGTTGTTTTTGAGATGTTGTCTCGTATATTGTGTTTTTCTATGGCCATATTGTATACAGCCTGAGAGTCATTTTCAAAACTAAAATGTTTTAAAAGCTTTGTAATTGATCATATATTGTTAGACTTTTATTTTACTTTTTATTATTTTATTTTGTTTTATAAAAATTCTGTTGGGTTATAATCAATTACTGATTTAAGTTTTAGAAAACCGGGCTGTATTATAATATACGAGACAATGCATGATAGCTCGTTCAATTTTGGTGATATTTTATTTGAGCTTTTGCGGCATCTCAGTTTGTTATTGATGTGGGCTGGACGGTATTCTGTGTAGGCCCAGTGTGTTACGTAAGCCCATGATGGAAAAGCCCGTCACACCTTATATTAACAGGTGCTAGGTCCCCTCTCCCACTTGCCATAACCCTAATAGTGGTGTTCCATCGGCCGTCGACAAGTCAGAGAGAGGAAGATGTAGATCACCGACTTCGCCCTGTAATTTGTTGATATCATCGGGCTGGAATAAAGATTGCGCTAAAGGCTTTATAATCGGGTTATTATAAAAGTATATTGGTACAAGGTATGTGATTATGTTTTCCGTACTTTTCGTATTCTAAATTCGATTGCGATCATACTGGTTTGGATTATTTTTCTTACAAGCTAGGACTTTTTCTTATATTCTCTTCTCAGTTTTCAGGAAAGAAAGTAGAGAATGTTCAATCACCTCAAATCAAGACCAGGGAACATTACAGAAATTTGCCTTAAAGCAACAAACGTCGTCTGCTTCTGATTGGGCGGGCCGTGGATGATTCACTCCGAAAACTCATCATCATCAAACAGCTACTAATAGATAAAAAGGAAGAAGACCAAAACCGGGCCTTAAAAAACCTCAAGATCTGCTAAATCTGTCCCCTTCTTCACTCTCCTAGGAATCGCCATCTCTGCGCCAACGGACGAGCATCCCGACGCAGCGCTTGATGATGTAAAACCTGGCCTTGTGTTCTCTCGCCAGGTCACCGCACCTCTTCGAGATGTCCGACGTCCTCCTCGACAGGCTACGTGCGAGGGATCCCTTAGGGGAAACGGAGCTCTTCAGCGAGGAGCTCCGCGAGAGGGAGTAGGAGGTGGAGTAACTCGAGCTCCTCGTGGAGAAGCTCCTGTGGAGAAGGTTCTTGGATGGCTGCCTCGACGGGGACAACGAGTATCCCTTAAGCTTTGACTGCGTCGGCCTCCATACGTCTTCCATATCCATTAACACACTAAAGGAATTTCCAGTAGAAAGAAGAGACTGCTGCTCTGTGACTGACTGACTGTTGTATGTGATACAAGATGTATTCAGTTGGCTCTCTCACACACACACGAACGTATATATATAAAGGTGGGCAGCAGGATGGAGCTGAGGATGGACTGAAATTCATTCATTCACTCATTCACTCCGTCACTTTGGGGCACGTTCTAAGCATATGATTATACTCCAATAAACTATACTTTAGCCACCCACCCATATGCCCCCAACCGATCCATCATGCTTCTGATCAAATTTAGATGGTCAAAAAAGGTATTTGATTACTCGGGTCAAGGTGGGGGGGGGGGGGGGACAAGGCATCATGCTTTAGCCACCGACTCTTAGTATATTATTCAACTCCCAAGTTGCATGCCATGAAGAAAAGAACAAAAGTATGAAGTTTGTGACAGTTTGGATCTGGGGCCGTGATATAATATGGTCATAATGCAATGTGGGGTCTTAGTCTTAGATATTAAATATTCAAGGTGCATTGAACATCGACATAATATAGTTTTGTGGTGGGAGGTCAGGTCATTTGGGTCTCTGTCCGAAATTGAATTATGGGACTGAGGGCAGGAAGTCTGCCTGCACCCGCGAGCATCTTTGTTAGTTTCCCACGTGCTCACATGTGGAATTGGGGAATTAGAACTGTGTCCGAAGGTATTCGCCCGTTATTTTTTCTTCTTCTGCTTTGTTTCGATCTGGTTTTGTCTCCCCCGCCCTACACCATTCAATCAACCATAAGTTTTAATGGGGACTGTCGGGTTGACCCTGACCCAACCCCCCACACCAAGAGTAAGTCGGTAATGTTTATCAGCAGAGCGATATGGTCGGTTCATCTTCTTCGGATCGAGCCGCGGCTGCCGTCGGTTGCTGCGAGTTCCGGTCACGGTAGAAAAGAAATAACTCGGTCGTTTATATTGGTTTATTGATGGAAGAGGATGCAGACAGACCCCTTTGACACAAATAATTCTTACAAGGGAACGAGAACGAGATCAGTTGGTGATCCAGCTAGAGGTCGCGTACATAATTCGACCCTTCCATCCCTGCAGCATCCACCGGTTGTCTTCGTCGATATGGAAGTCCTTGTGACTCTTCGATTTGAGAGTGGCCCTGAATATCTCGATCAGAGATTTGTCCAGGGGAACCCTCTGGAAACCAGCTTGAGTTATCCGAGCCTGCCATTGCTTGTATGTCTCTGGCCTCTCCACTCTCTCCAATCCTTCGCAGGAAATCACGTTCATTGCTTCCCGCCCGAAGAACTCTCTCTCTATCGTCATTCTCTCCTCGCTGTCTCGCGGCACATTCTCGTCCATCATGTCGAACAGTGCAGAGAAGTGAAACATCGCTTCCCGAAACCTCGCTACGAAGAAAGGGGAGTTGAAGGCTCCATTGATAACGGATAGGACGAACAAATTTGGCTGTATCTCCCTCAGAAACTTCAGCACGGCATCTCTTGGGTTGTTCTCGACGAGCGTCTCGTCGAGGAGAGAAGAAAACCGGTAGATGCTATTCACGGCAACCACCTCATCACTGGCCAGTTTGAGTTCCTCTAGTTTGATAGTCTCCCACTTGCTGGAAACAACCGCGTTGAACTCGAACGGAACACCGAACCGCTGACAATACCATTCCAAATTCTGACCTGTCTCCCAAAGTCTTTCTGCTGGCTTAAAACCTTGTTGAGGTAATTCAATCCCAGTAATGCGAAGTTTCGGAGGTCCACCAGGTCTTATCGACAGGAGCTGAATAAGCGACGGCCATTGGAAACCGAACAAGATTCCATAGTCTATAATATGCAGTACTTTCGCACCTTTCGCGGCATTAAGAATCATATTATTCGCGTAGGAGAAGCCAATCTTGACGAAAGGGCATGCACTGAAATAAACCTGACAGGTTTTGAAATTCTGGCAAGCTTTAGTGTTCTTTGCCATAAGAGAAGTGAAGATGTTCGGGACTGCATTGCCGGCCAACCTCGCCTCAAGAGCATTAGCAAGATAATGTGCCATCCGCTGAGACCCATCCCCCATGGGTGAAGAATGAAGCCTAATCTGCTTCAGCAGTTCGTTGGCATCTTTGAGATCACTGACAGAGGTTGCTTGCGCGCAGAGCATCAGCAAATTTCTCAAGTCCACGATGCCTTCTCGACTTCTCCCCTTCTTGGGACAGCCCCCTCGGGCATTAGTACCTTGAGTTTGCTTAGGAGGAGCAGAGCTTTTTCCAGTCATGTTCTCCTTTCCGTGCGAGCTATCATGGCCTGGAGGATGGTGATCATCACAAAGCAAAATCCTATCAAAAGCCTCGGACAACTTATCGACATCCAGATATCCACTGCCCGTTGGCTGTTTGCTATTCCTCCCTTCCTGCAACCTTCCCTCCTCTCTTTCATGATTCTTCTTCTGGTGGTGAAGATTTACAACACTCACTTGCTCCTGGTTGCGAAAATTCGTGGGCTTCAACCCCATTCTCAGTTCCTTCCCGTGGTTGCATTCGTCAACTTCGCTGGCGGTGTTGATAGTCCCAGAAAGATTAATGCCAGGTCCCTCCAATCCAATCAGCTGCCGCAATCCTGGCATTCTACCAGCGGACATCTGCTGATCATATGATTTATTTGCACGGCCGATCGATTGCCCTGCAAGGTCTGAAAAGGCATTCGATTGTTTTGAGGCTGACAGTGGCCTGACAACTGCAGCAAGTTCATCCATATCATTAACAAAACAAGTGCCACTTAAACCGGAGAAAAAGTTCTCCTGGATACCGTCTAAATAAGCAACATTCCCTGAAGGATGACTTCCCGGGCGTGCAACTCTCTGGCCAAAGGAGATTGGGGTATAAAGCGGAGAAGCAGGGCATTTCTTTTCGAGAACACTCTGCAATTCATTCTCTGTGGCCAGAAGGGCTGAAGGATCAAAATTTGTAATGAATCCTTTCTCCGAGTTCTCTTCCATTAGCGTTTGGCTAATGTACTTGAGGGCATCCTGCGGAAAAGGACCCCCACCGTGCGAATGAAAATTCTTGTCGTCGTCTTTGAGGGATGCGACATGGGCTGGCGAGACTAAACTTGGTTTCAACATCCGTGCGCGGAGAAGGTCCATCACAGAATTCCCCGAGGTCGTAGAAACTGACGGGCGGAGATTAGGGGCATCCCGACTTGATGACGAGGAAGAAGAAGGTTCCACTGTGCTGCGAGGAGGAGAAGTGTGCCTTCTTTGGCCGAACATACTTGGGTTCCAGCAAAAATCCACAGGAATATCTGACACCTCAAATTTGCCAGTGCTAACATTATTAGTAGACCTAGAAAACAGCGGATCCAGAAACATCTCCCCAGGGGTTCTCTCCTAAGAAACTATCCCACAACTGATCAAACTAAGAGAAAGCATGTAAGCTGATGAGCTCTGTTGGTTTTGCTGCGATATGTGATGACGAGAAACTTAACGATCAAAGGCTTTTAAATGATATATACGAGAAGGGTAAAACAACCATGTCATGGGATGTTACACTCTGGTTGTGATGGCGTTGTTCGCCCAATGTCACTATCCTCGACGAGGCACTCTCATTTTTTGGATTTAGCAGCTCGTAGATTACAGGCTTTGGCCGGCTCCGTTGTTTGTAGTTGATGGCTGGCTGTAGAAACTATGAGAGTAGATGCGGCCACCAATGCTTTATTACTCACCCGGAGTCAGGCAACAGACTAAGTATCCATCACCAACTTTGGTTAGTTCGAGGTAACAAAGCACTCCAATGGAAAGAGACAAAACAGATCACAACCACGCATTACCTTTTACCAAGACAAGGACTGCCGAAACAATTAGCTGAGTCTCAAGTCCATAGGTTAAAAGTTAGAAAGACTTCTGTCTTTGGACACTCTCTGTTGAACTAGTCCGTACGGATGACAGAGACATGTAATAAAACATGTTTACGAGAGGCAGGTCTATGCATAACTAAGCGTCTTTCTGTCGCCCGATGCTCAGACTCATTATCAAGAGTCTGCACCGTGCCATCTCTCTGCATGTCAGACAGAAACATCGTTTTCCTAAATGCAAGCATTTCAGGCAATTAAATACAAGACAGTCTTTCTGCAAATCAAAGTGTAATAATCTCTTTACTCCTGCCGTGTGCTAAAGATCAAGGGGTCAAATCTTGAACACCCAAATGGACAAACGTTGTCAATCTGGATGCCAAGGATGAGCATATCGTCTGTACATACCAACCCGCTGTTTATTTTAACATGTTAGAAGTTAAGGTTATTTTATGTTGCAGTTTATTTTATTTAAGTTTGTTTGTTTGAAGTTTAAGTTTGGCAGTTTGTGTTTCCTTAAAATAAGGAATACTTATCCTTATCTGTTGTAATCTGCAGTGTGGGTTTGTGTATATGCAGATCTTTCTTTTTTTTTCCTCCTGCTATCAGTAAATATTTCTGGGTTTTGTTTTTCTGAAATCAATAAATTTAGCAGCTTTTTCATTAGTATTCTGAGTCTCGTCTTCTCCGTTGTTTAATCGACTCGTTCTCTTTGATTGTTTGCAGTTAGCACCATTGTGATGCTGATTTTTATTGTCATAGTGAATCGCGCTTTCGGTATCCTGCCTCATGTCGACCGCTTTGCCCACATCGGCGGATTCTTATCTAGATTTCTCCTGGATTCATGTTCTTGATCCGGCTGTCTCGTGGGCGGTTTCCATGGCTTTTCTAATTGTTGGGTGAGCCTATCTGATATCCATTTCATTTCATCCTGCGTGGTCTTTGTTTTATTATGTGCATCGCTCTTTCACATGGCACCTGGCATGCAGGCGGCATTTTTATCGTTTCACTTTGATTTACGGTCAGTCTCTTGGTGCTCTTTCGGGGGGCTGATGCTAACAAGTACTGCACCTGGTGTCATTATTTAAGTTGTGTTCCTACCTCAAGGTGGAGCTGTGAAAACCACCAATTGTATTTGAAACTAGAAGGACCCTACACCGACCCAACCTCCATCTTGCTCAGAACCAAGAGAAAGAAGAAAAGAAGAGAAGGAGAAAGGAAGAAGAAGAATCGACGTCATCATTTCATTGTTTGCTGTGTAAAACCGTTTTGTACAACGTTGCTGTTATGGGATGTCGTTGCCCAACAACTTTTTGAGACTTTTACTATTTTGCCCTTGATTAATAAAGAGACTGGGCTTGTTATAAAAGGCCTCCAATGTACTTCATCTCGGCCCCTTCTTCATTTCTTTGCCCTGCACATTTTCTCCTCCAGACTCTCATTCCCTTATGTCTCCGCAAGGCATTCGTCTATTTCCCCCACACATGCTTGATAATGCCTCTGCCTATTATTTTGCTAACATTCCCCCTCAAGATGGGATGTATGAATGTCATACAATCTCACCAGATAGTTGAACTTGGCAAGAAGCAGTGCCTTGGTCAAGAGATCTGCTGTTTGCTCCTCGGTCTTCACATACCGGATGTGCACCTCTCCATTGAGCATATTATCCCTCACAAAATACAGATCTATTTCTAGATATTTGGTCCTCTCATGGAACATTGGATTCCTACACAAATGTATAACTAGTCTATTATCACAGTAAACAGCCATTGGCAGGCTCAAATTCAACTTTAAAATCCTTCAGTAGTGACTTTATCCACATCAGTTCAACTGTAACTGCTGCTATAGATCGATACTCTGCCTCTACAGAACTCCTTGAGACAGTGGCTTGCTTCTTTGATGTCCAATTGATTAGAGAGTCACTTAAGAAGACACAAAACTCCGTTGTTGACTTCCTCGTATCCACACATACTGCCCAGTCACTATCCACAAAGGCTTGCAAGTGAATCTGTGAATTACAGACAATATGAGTCCCTTTCCAGGCGACTGTTTGAGATATCTTAGAACCTGCACAGCTGCTTGCTAATGCTCGGACCTTGGACTGTCCATGAATTGTGCCAAGATGTGAACAACAAAAGCAATATCTGGTCTTGTCACTCCTAAGTAAATCAACTTACCTATCAATTGCCTGTCCATAATCACATCCACTCCAGGAGACTCCCCTACTATACTAAGCTTCAGATTAGGCAACATGGGAGTAGAACTCGGCTTCACCGCCAATTTGTCTTGTTCTTCTAACAATATCAGAGTATATCCCCTTTGAGACAATAAAATTTATACCTTAGATCTTGCTATCTTATTGACAAGAAAATATCTCAACTCTCCCAAGTCCCTTAATTTGAAATGCTTCTGAAGATGTGACTCCAAATCAGAAATAACCTTTTCATTTGATACTGTCACTGTCATGTCATCCACATAAACCAGGATAGCTACAAAACCATTTGCGTCATTCTTAGTAAACAAGGAGTAGTCTGCTCTGGACTGTCTATATCCATCTGCAAGAAGACATTCAATTGGCTTGCAGTTCCACTGCCTTGATGTCTGCTTCAGGCCATAAAGAGATTTCCTGAGTCTGCATACCATGCCTTCACACTCCCCCTGTATCTGAAATCCCGGTGGAAGTTGCATATAAACCTCTTCATGCAAATCACCATTTAGGAAGGAATTGTGAACATCACTCTGTCTGAGAAACCAAACCTTCATAGCAGCCAAAGTGAAGAAAACCTAGAGTGAAGTGTGCTAGGCCACAGGACTGAAGGTATCATGGTAGTCAATACCTGCACATTGAGTGCATCCTTTAGCCATTAATCAAGTTTTGTGTCTCTCAATTGTGCCATCAGCAAGTAATTTTGTTTTGTAAACCTATTTACAGCCAACAAGATGTTTATTGCTAGGCAACCGCACTAAGTTCCATGTATGGTTAGCCTCCAAGGCTGCAAGTTCATCTGACATGGCTTTCTCCCAGTGAGGAATGCCCTTAGCATGCTTATAGGATTGTGGCTCATAATTGCTCTCCAAGAACAAGATAAAAGCATGATAAGGTTTAGATAATCTAGTGTAAGCAATTTAAAGGTCAATGGGATAGAGAGGTAAAGAATGCTGAGACAGAACTGAACTGACCTATGACTTGGGGATGATTGAAGCAGCTGAGGCCAAAAAAAGACTATGATGATAGTCCTGAAGATAACTTGGTGCCTGCGGAGATCTGGTGCTTCTTCTCAATGATATAACAGAGTCATCTACCATGGGAGATGCCGCAGGAACAACAGGAGGAGAAGTAGAAGTAGAAGTAGAAGTGTCATTCAAAACAAAAGGAAAAGATGAACAAGAAGGTTCATCATGTGGTTCTATGGAGGGAGGAATTGGCAAAGAAATCTGAGAAACATAAGAGGACTGTGTAGATGAAACAAAAGGAAATATGGATTCAAAGAATACTACATCTCTAGATATAAACACCTTATGCGAATCCAAATCATAAACAAAATAACCTTTTACTGCATGTGGACAACTCAAGAAGACACATTTAATAGCCCTTACATTCCAATCAAGGGTGCTTGCATAACATAGGGATCCAAACACTCTAAAAGCATGATAGTTTGGTGGCTTGTGATATTGAACTTCAAATGGAGAGCTATTGTTAGGTAGAATTTTAGTTGGCAACCTATTGATTATGTATGTAGCTGTGAAGAGAGCATATCCCTAGAAGTGAAGAGGTAACCTGTAACAGATGCTGATGCTTTCTCTCAGCCACCCCATTATGTTGGGGGGTCTCAACGCAAGTCCTTTGATGTACTATGCCATTCAAATGATAGAATTCTGGCAGGTGAAACTCCCCACCATTATCACTTCTAACAATTCTAACTTTTCAATTAAAGTGGGTCTGAACAAAAGCATGGGCATCCGATTTATGTTTCATGAGATAAACCCAAGTGACTCTGGTGAAGTCATCAACTATGGTGAGAAAAAACCGAAAACCACCAAGAACAGAGATGGAGTGTGGTCCCCACGCATCACAGTGTACTAAATCAAAAGCAAAACAAGAAGAACTTGAACTTAATTGAAGGATAAGCTTTTCTGTTTGGATCTCTGACAAGTTGTGCAGACATTATGTTATAGAAATTGAACTGTACGTTTTATGGCATGTACAATCCTAGACTTGTCATAAGAGAAATGACCTAATCTAAGGTGCCATAAGTCAAAGACATCTAGTGTTTGATTGGAAACGACACTTTGTATTCCTGATTTACTGCATCTTTCAATAAAAGAGATTATCTGTCTAATTTGAGAAGAAGCGTCTCCTCTAGCTCCAGTATCAATAACCTCATATAAGCCATTCTTGGACTTAACATGCCCAATCATCCTCCAGGTGACAAGATCCTGAATGAAACAATCATTGTGAGAGAAGATGAGACAACATTGTTTTGAAGCAATGAGTTTACAGACAGAAACTAGATTGAAATGAAAAGAGCTAATCAAAAGAACATCATGTAAAACCATATCATTGTTTAGTTTAACAATTCCAGTGTGTGTAGCATAAACTTTGGCATTATTTGGTAACTGAACAAGAAGAGGAACAGAAAGTTTAATATATGAGTCAAACTAATCTGTATGGGAAGCAGCATGATTTGAATGGTGGAAAGTGAGGATTTTTGCAGAACATGATAGTTTACCAAATGGGTATGGAGTATCTGCTGTTGAGATAGGTATTGAGCGTGAGCTAACCAGAATTCTCAACACTGAGGAAAGTAACCAGCTTCTGAACCTGTTGTCTTGAAAGCCCCAGTTAAGAGGATAGACCCTTTTTCTGCACTTCATCATCTCCAATGCTTCCCAAGATATTCATAGACCTCCTTCCTGCTACTTATGGTGATCTTTGCTGAAAGTAACTTCTTCCTCTGCCTCTACCACCCCTTGTGTTAGGTGGGAATCCAATTAGATAAAAACACCTTTCCTTCAAATAGCCTCGTTTCCCAAAGTGGTCACATATCCATTCCATTCTCCCTTTCCTTATGTCCATAGTCATTGCAGCAACATGATTATCCTGCTGTATTGCAGACTGTGACTTTGTTTCTTGCAAGTTAGGAGATATCTGGAATGAAGCCACCATCAGGAACTTCTGGCATTGAACCACTGCTGCCTTTATGTCATTTCTGTGATTCTTCTCTTTGAAGAATATTGAATGCTTCTCCAATCGTAGGTAAGGGTTTCCTCATAAGAAGCTGTGAGCGAAGAGAGGCATATTCATTGCTTAAACCATTTAAAAATCTAAATACCATGTCGTTTTGTTCCTGTTCAGCATAAGTTTTTGCCCAAATGCATTTAAAATCTCCACACTCACAACATGACAAAGGCCTGTATACTCTCAGCTCCCTAATAATTGACAACAACTCATTATAGTAATCAGATAACGACTTAGTACCCTGTTCTAAACTACAAAAACGGGACTGCAAGAGGCAAATCTTTGAGTCATCCGATTGGGCATATCGTTCCTTGAGTTCCTTCCAAATATGTTTCACCGACTCTAGATAAAAAATGGTGGAGGCAATTGGTACAGATACTAATCTCTGTAACCAAGCCTTGACAAGACTGTTGCACCTCTTCTAGGCTGGGTAAAGTGGATTCCTCAGTTCTGGTTTTGTGATGCTATCGTCAATAAACTCCAACTTATTTCTGATGATTAGGGCCAATTCAAATGACGAGCTCCAAGAACTGTAGTTCCCATCCGTCAGCTTTAGTGTGACGATAGCTCCGGCCTGATTGTCCGCCAGTTGAATTGAATACGGTGATTGGGGACTCTCCACAATGGCAACCTCCATCTTTTGTCCTTCCATGGTACGCCGCAGAGCTCTGATACCATGAAACTAGAAGGACCCTGCACCGACCCAACCTGCATCTTGCTCAGAACCAGGAGAAAGAAGAAAAGAAGAGAAGGAGAAAGGAAGAAGAAGAATTAACGTCATCATTTCATTGTTTGCTGTGTAAAACCGTTTTGTACAACGATGCTGTTATGGGACGTCGTTGCCCAACAACTTTTTGAGACTTTTACTATTTTGCCCTTGATTAATAAAGAGACTGGGCTTGTTATAAAAGGCCTCCAATGTACTTCATCTCGGCCCCTTCTTCATTTCTTGGCCCTGCACATTTTCTCCTCCAGACTCTCATTCCCTTATGTCTCCGCGAGGCATTCGTCTATTTCCCCCACACATGCTTGATAATGCCTCTGCCTATTATTTTGCTGACAGTATTGTCTTGTAAGTATCCCCTCTTCGAATTGACCCGTCATTTCCTTCACTTACGATATGCCCCTGCAGCCTCTCTGCACATAGCATGTTTCCTGCTCTGTTGTGAAAAATCTGTTGCAGGCAGAAGAAAGGAGCAACTTATTAAACTTAACGTGCATGACCAACGGAAGAAGTCGCATGTACTCGATTTCAGAAAACAACATATCACTGGAGATATATACGGAGATCTCTGTTGAAAGAACTAGACAATGTGCACAGGTCTAGGAGAAGATACGAGCAGTACGCTCTTTCTGCAGAGAAACAACACATTCCTTGTTTTCTGCAGAGAAACAACACATTCGTCGTGGTAAAAGTCATCCATGACAACAAAGGAGAAATCAATCACAGATCCGGCCTGGGATCTCGCTTGTGCACCAAGGAAATCAAGGTCCCGTTTTGCCTTTCTGTGAGAATGAAGGAATATCAGTAAGAAACACAAGAGGAGGTCTTCAAGATCAGACACAGCAAATTCCTTTCCTCCCTCCCCCTGTGAAATATTGCTTCAAACGCAGAGAAGCATGCAAGCAGTTGTATCATAATAGTGGCCTTTTGACAATTGCCCGCTTCCGGTCCGAAAAAATCTCGGGTCCCCGCCAAACTTCTACCTTATCCCAGGATGACAAGCAGCACAAACTCGCGTTCATGGTCCTTTCGGTAGTAATCCACGAAATCTCTGTCTGTCATTCTCGCTCAAACATAGGCAGGCGACCCAAGTTGACTGACCAGAGACTAATTAGTTTTAGGAGTAGGAACCTCTGTGCTAATTAATGTATCTGGGGAGTAAAGTCAAGGCGAGGAGGGTGTGTTCGCACAATCTTCCGAGACGGTCCATATTTTCTGCTCTCCTGTTTATTGCCGCCGAGGTGGGGGAGGAGGAGGAGACTTTTTGGCATTCTTTTACATAAAAAGTAATGGCATCCGATGTCATCCAAATATTTTGCTGAGTAAATTTTTAGTCATTAATATTTCTTTTTTTTGCAAGAAGGGTAGGGAGGGACGAGAGAGACGACAAAGATTTTGGGATCGATGAGTGGGAAAGTTCGCCTTCAAAAGCTGCCCTTGTGATTCGTTTCTCTCTGCAACTTCTCCTCTATAGTAACACACACATCCCCCCCCCCTCTGCATTCCTAAAGAAACATGGCTGCAGCAACGTCTCGTCTCGCGTTCTCCCTTGTTGTTACCGTTCTCGTGATGACTTCTGAGGCGAGAATTCCCGGAGTCTACACTGGCTCGTCCTGGCAGAGTGCTCATGCCACGTTCTACGGCGGATCCGACGCCTCTGGCACCATGGGTACTGCCTCCACTTTGTGTTGTTTGTGAATTTCTCCCCTCGGGTGTGTTGGATTCGCATGACGAATGGGTTTCCTTTCTCTCAGGAGGGGCTTGCGGGTACGGGAATCTGTACAGCCAGGGGTACGGGGTCAACACCGCGGCACTCAGCACGGCCCTGTTCAACCAAGGCTACAGCTGCGGAGCCTGCTTCGAGATCAAGTGCGCCGAGGACCCGCAGTGGTGCCACCGGGGAAGCCCCTCCATATATGTGACAGCCACCAACTTCTGTCCCCCGAACTACGCCCTCCCCAGCGACAACGGCGGGTGGTGCAACCCTCCCCGTCCTCATTTCGACCTCGCAATGCCCATGTTCCTGAAAATCGCAGAGTACAGGGCAGGCATAGTCCCCATTTCCTACCGCAGGTAAACCCCCATCATCTAATGTCACAACCCAGATCATTATTGACTAAACAAATCATTACAGAGACGAGTGATGAAAAGCATGCAAGAACCGTGGGAGAGTGATGGTCCCCGGGAATTGGGTTTTGGCGGTTTTCTTCCTTCACATTAACTGCATTTGGTTTTGCATCCCATTTTTATTCGATCTTGTCGCGTCCTCTGCGGGAGTCGGGAGACGTTATCGTCGTCTCTCTCGCCAAAAGTCCTCCTCCACCTTCTAACAATTAATGTCCGAAGGTATCCTTCTTTCAACGTAGAAAAAGCATGCACTTCGTCCCCCCCCCCCCCCCCCCCCCCCCCTCTCTTTAACGACAGCAACTAGAGAGTTTGTTCAAACTCAACTCATCTCAGTTGTAAGTCTCCGATGTTGTCCGGAAAGTTTCTCGCTTTGCTGTTTTCCACGTCCTAACAACATGGCCCTTGTTTTAAGCACAAAGGCCGACCACCCACACTTGAACACCCCTCCTATCTCATTCTCCATTTACGTCATATGCAGGGTGCCTTGCCGGAAGAGCGGAGGGATCCGGTTCACCATCAACGGATTCCGTTACTTTAACCTGGTGCTGATCACCAATGTGGCGGGGGCGGGCGACATTGTGAGGGTGAGCGTGAAGGGATCGCGGACCGAATGGATGAGCATGAGCAGGAACTGGGGACAGAACTGGCAGTCGAACATGGTCCTGGTGGGGCAGTCGCTGTCATTCAGGGTCACGGGGAGCGACCGACGCACCTCCACCTCCTGGAACATTGTCCCCACAGACTGGCAGTTTGGCCAGACCTTCTCGGGGAAGAACTTCAGGGTCTGAATCAGGAACCAATATGAACGAATGGCTATATATCTGTGGGATCAGTTGCTGGAATAAATTGTAGGATTAGTTCTTTAAGTCGGCGAAAGACAGTGTAGCTGAGGCGGCTGCAGAAATGGAAAGGAAAATGTAGCCCGCGGCCTAATATGTAGTTCATATATGTTACTAGGAAATTGAAGCAGTCCTACAGTCCTTAATGTCCAAGGTGTACTTGTTACTAGTCCATCATGCATTTACTAAATTGGGATATGAATATGTTGCGGAATAATTCGGCATGCCAACTCTTTCTCGATATCTCCTCACCGTCACCGTACTCTACCTTTGCTCTTCCTATTTTTAGGGGGAGGAATGGAGATTCCATCGCCCCCACCATGGAAAAGAAAAAGGTCATAAGGAAAGAGGAGGAAAGGTGAGAATGCATTCTGGAAAGAGTCGAGCTTTCGTCGTTTCGTGTTGCACAATGGAAAACGGGAGCACAGAAACTTAGTAACCAAGAACAAGTTGGAAAAGGAAGACTATGGGAGAAGTTTCATGGGATTTTGGATTCCTCACGATGCTTCCGTAGGAGAAGTGGGGGTGGGAGGTTGGGAGTAGTAAGCAAAGACGCCAGCCACCGGACAAAATGGTCGGAAGAACGGCATGCCCTCCGTTGTTCAATGGTGAGAAAAGGCAAGTTCCCGTTAGGAGAGGGGGAGGGGGAGGATTACACCAGTAGACATCAACGGCCTCTATTGTTTGGTAGTTAAAAAGATGTTTTGTCATTTCTGGCCAAGAGACAAGACGAGATGAAGACAAAGGAAGCCACCCCCATCGACCATTTCGCATACAAAGAGACAAAACAACAGTAGACTCAGTCTTTGGATTCTTACCGTTCGCCTCCTTTTGTTACTTCTTGGGTTGGGTGGGAGTGCAAATTCCCTGCAACAAATGGGCTCTTACAAAGAAGAGAGAGAGATCAAAAGAAAGAGTTCAACATCCAACTGAGCTATGGGATCCGCCGTTGCTTTACTTCAAACGTTTTCTTAGATATCTAAACAACAAGAACATCCATCCCCCTTGTGATCCTTTAACGTCATTAATTTCGACCCAAGTGGAATGTCTCTCCATCCATACGCTTTCCCCACATAAGACGCCTCAGAGGCAAGGCTGGACCTCAATTACCATATCAACTATCATCAATCCTAACTTTACGTCAGTTCATACATTTCTTACATGATGATCCTTATTTCGCATTTAAACTTTAAAAGCACGCGGTCCGTAGAAACTCAAGGAAACATCAAACTCACAAACTCTCTTTCTCTGATAGAGTACAGCCCACAGAAATCTCGTGACCAAAGCCCATCCCACCTCTAATCACTCTTCTTCGCCGTGGCGGACTTGATGATGTCGATGAATTCTGGCTACAGGAGAAGGGAGGAACAAAAGAAGAGGGTAAGATCATTTTCTGTTATGCCCAAGAAGGAAATAAATGAATAGATTAGTCACCTTCAAGGAAGCTCCACCGACTAAAAACCCATCGACATCCGGCTGCACCGCCAATTCCTTGCAATTCGCTCCATTAACGGAACCTATGGCACATTAAATCGTCTAAGACATTGGGGACAATTTCTAAAAGATTAAATCGTCTAAGACATACTGGACACAGTGTTACCAAAAAGAAAGTAGATTAGCTACCTCCATAGATGATCCTGACCGATGCAGCAACTTCATGACCAACATTTTCCTTCAGCCATTTCCTCAGTTCAAAATGTACCTTTGAGACATGATAACGTTATTGAAGGACTAAAATCATTCAACGGTTTATGACAAGCTGTAGACAGCAGTCATAATAAAAATTACAGAAGCGTCAGATAGAATCATACAAAGGAGAGGACAACAAGTGTGTCATCACCATCAAGTTTCATCAGTTGCAGAAAGAATTGAGTGTTAGGGAAGGACGGTGAACAGTAAGCACTCAACAGCAATCATATGACTGAATCCTTTAAACTGTATGGCTTCTCCCCCTCAAAGGTGACTAGCAGAAAGAATTTAATTGCATATAGGCAACCTCTGTCTTATATTCCAATAATTAACCTTGAGCAAGTACTAAGGTATCTGATACATTCAAAATGAACAAAATCCAACCACATGAAGAAGATCTTGACCAATTCTAGCATAGATTACCTCCTGAGCTTGAGCAGGCGTAGCAACCTTGCCTGTTCCAATGGCCCAAACAGGTTCATAGGCCAAAACAATGTTATCCCAGTTTGAGACTTTCTCTGCAACAAAAGCATAGCAAATCATCCATCCAGAACCCTGTTAGGAAATTAAATAAAAAATTTCCCAAAGAAATTTTGCAGAAAAGGTCTGATTTTTTGGAGTAAATTTTTTGCAAGCACGTTAGTCTGGCAAATGAGAAAGACCTGCAATTGCCTTTGTCTGAGCAGAAACAATGGCCATAGTGGACCCTGATTCTCGCTGCTCAAGAGTCTCTCCAACACAAGCAATGACTTTCAATCCGAGGGACAATGCATATGCAACTTTGTCACTAACAAACTGTAACCAATGAGCATTTCACCTCGCACAGTCAGACTTTGAGAAAGATTGATAGAGCAACACAAGTTTAGATATCAACAACAATCAAAGTAAAATCCAAACGAGAGGAAATCTCTCCCATGAACTTTTCCGATTTGTTACCTCATCTGATTCATTCAAAATAAGTCTTCTCTCGGAGTGGCCAAGAATCACCCAAGGAATGTTCAGATTCACAAGCATTTCTGCACTGCATTGCTGAAACATCGAATTAGTCGAAAAAACTGTTCATAAAGATTAGTCCATACTAACAAATGAACAATACGAATTATGTACAAGGCATTTCTTGGAAAAACATTTCCGTCACTCAAAGTTCAACCAACTGGACTTGAATTTCTTGGACACCGACATTGCACAACTCTTCCACAGCCAAACACAAGGGACTAATCAAACAGGGGTTTGGGACCAAAATACCCAGGCATAAAAAATGAGGGAGTCGGGGAAAAATTGAGCGAAATAAACCTTGTATTGACGACTCCCTCCACCCCCCATAAGTCGTCATTTAGAGTGACGACTCCTCGTCACTAGGCCACTATAAATTTAAACCATCGAAGTTATTATTATTAATATGTTATTGTTTGTATTATTATTATTGATAATTTGTCAACACAATTATCATGTATAATTATTTACTGTTATTAGGAAATGAGGAATTGGGTTAAATTGTTGTGTTATATTGGCGGTAATATTTTGATGGCCAATGATGGAGCGAACTATGATAGAGATCCAGAGACTATAATTATAATCGGTTATTGGAGGTTATTGCAAGCAATCTGTAGATTGATTGTGACATTTATGGGATTGTGATTGTTCATCGATATACAACTGACGTGAATGGAAGGCTTCATTTTATTTACTGGGGAAAAGCTTCATTTTATTTTACCAGCGAAAAGTGATAAAGATGTTGAAATACTTGTACAATTTGCATTGAAGCACATGGATATAACACGACAACAACTTTATATTACGAAGATTATGTTATCTATGTTATGAAGATCCCGTCAACACTTTATGATAAGTCGTTACTTGGAGTGACGACTCTTCCCCGTTTAACGAGAGTCGTCACTCCAAGTGACGACTTATGGGGGTGGACAAGTGACGACTTCGGACAGGTATATCACTCAATTTATTTTCCTGACCCTCCTCTTCACTCAATTTTTATGCTTAGGGGATATTTTGGTCCAAAACTCAATCCGACAGCGAAGTAAATTGGAAAAGCACCTGATCTCTCCGGTGAAGGCACCTCCTTTGCGAACCCAACAATTTTGGGCAGCAACCCCAAAATCAGACCTCAATAAGCTTTTCACCAGACCGAGGAATACGAACGGAGGGCTAACCACGACTTCTGTGTCAGCATATCAGAATCAGAAACCCAACCATTCCCTTTGTACCTCAACCTAATTCACCCGAAACAGAAAGAAAGGAAGTACGAAAGAAGACAAAAGCAGAAGCCTACTAACCCACGACATCCTCGGAAGGGACATCGGCTCCGTTTAGGAAGGAGACGATCTTCTTGACGTCATCCGTGGTTCCATTCTGCAGTGATCGCCATTCCCACCAACCGCGATGATCAAAATCAAAGATAGAGCAGCCCCAGCTTGCAAATTCGATACAGTTACCACAAAAACGGAGTGATAAGAAAACGCACGCATTTCCAGTTACCGCCGACGAAGAACTGCCTCCCCATTTTAAGGCGTCCCTGGAAACAACCTCGACAACGAAAGTGTAGCGATGCGATCGGCTGCTTCGAACAGGCTTTCAGATGGCGGTAGTTGTCGGAACGAGGCGACTAATAGCCTGGCGGACCCAGAGAGCAAGCCAGGGCCTATCTGAAAATCACTGCACTGGTGGCCCTCAAGTGGGCTTGGCTGGGCTTGCTTGGTTATCTTAAGTTTGGATCCAACGACACAAAGACCCGTGACTTTCAATACAGGAGTCATGAAGACCATCCCGTTCCCTCTGCCTATCCCTGATCCTGATCACCAGCCGCGAAATTGTAATTCTATCCAAAATGTTATACCCAAAGGAAAAGATTACCCAGAAGTTAGTTCTCTCCATTCTAAACTAACCTATGATTACGGGAACACGACCACTACGCTGCCTGTTGCACGAGAGATGGGACGAGCAAAGGTTCAATATCAACAGGGGAGAGTCACTGGTATGTTGATGTAATCCACGAAAATGCGGCCGACCACTGTTGTTGGGCTGATTTCGTCACCTCGCGACCATCCACATGAGGCACCCACGAATCCTTTGCTCTGTCCTTCGCCACCCATGTCACTGTGGGCACATTGTCGAAATCAAGCTTAGGTGGAGCAGGAGCAGCTCCCCTCTTTTGCTTGCAGCCACTAGAGATGTCCGCATCCTGCAGAAGCCAATCTTCCTTAGTTATAGAAGGCCAGAGAAGACGTACACGTGTCTAGGTAAGAACATATAGAATCTAATTGTAACTGGACAACATGTGCTTACAGCAGCTTCACCGTCAGGGCTGTCCATGTTTCTCTTTCTTTTGAGCCTCATTCCAGTTTGAACGTAGTGCAACACCTCGTTCTTGGAGCGGAAGACATGCTTAGACACGGGGTCACAGTAATACTGCATCAAAAAGGAAATGTGACTTGGATGACTCATGGGAATCGATGGAAAAGTACAACAGATTAGCAAAGGCACGTATACAAGCAGGAGGACTAAGTAGCATCATAGCCAACTCCATATGCACTGATGTAAGACTGGCATACATAGATTAAGACATGAGTGGTTCAGCCAAACCCGGGTCCCCCCATGGAGTCGACAATCTATTCATTGCTGCAATGACCAGCAAATATCAGAATTTCCATCTTGGATACGGATTCGGAAGAGTTAACTGTTTCGTCACAGGAGCAGCATTCATACAACATCGGCGATGAAGCCTCACTAAAGTACATTGCTGAGAAATGATTCGCAGGCATAAAGAAGAAACCGGCAGGAACAATGAACGAACAACTAGAACTAATGATCAGCCCTGGCAGAGTTTCACCTTATCGACGGTCCCAGCCGTGGCGCCGGAAGTCCTCACCCTATCCTCAACAGTCCAACCTTTAGGCAACCAATCAGGCGCGTCAGCAGCGGGCCGTACACGCCGCCTGCTCTTCGAATCCTCACCGGACGCAGGTCCCATGTTATCCGTAGCTGGCGATTTGGTTACCCCATCGGGAGTAGAATCCGCCGGAACATCGGGTCCATTGGAGGTGGAGTCGGCGAGGTTGTTAGGGGTGCCGGGGACATGGCTTTCCGGGTCGCCGGACTCCGATGGGTCGATGAAGGAACCAGATTTGAGGAGCGGGTCATCCGTCTCAGCTCCTTTGGAAGCGCGGCCAGGAGATTCCGCCGTCGACATGGTGTTGGGTTCCCAGGGATTCTCCAGCGAAGTCGAGGAGTTTTTACAGAGGATCGAAACAGGACGAGGATTCTCGTGGCGGGAAGCGCGGGGAGACGACCGGAGAGATCTTGCGGGCGGGAAATTACAGCCGTTGGATCGGATAGTAAACTTGAAGGGCCGAGATTCTGCTGCACGGCTGGGATTCAATTACCAAAAATCGACGGCTGTGATCAAAGTTTATTCTTAATGAAATTGCTGCCGGGCAAACTAGTTTTTCAGTATCGTAGCAATGAGAGCGTTGCCAAGGAAGTTATTATGGTAACGGCATACTCGAGTTCTTAACGATGATAATCCTTCGGCGGATGCCAATATCACATCTTCGGACTTATTTACTGGTTATAAGCGCTTAACAGCGTAGGAACACGACGAGAGACTTATTTCATGGAGGATCCCTTCACAAGGAATCGGATCATGGCCGCCCCTTTCACTTATCATTTGCAGGAGCAGGTCGATCCACACTTGCAGCTGCTGCCGCAGCTACAGCCGTCATTCTCTGCTCCAAAGCTCATCTCCGTATCCTCGACTTGCCTGAAAAACATTTTAGGTTACCCGTTAGCCTGCATGAAATGACGAGGCAGGAACCTGAGTTAACTTTATTACACATACATGCTAACAGGGGCAACTCCAGCGATGACAATCCTGGAGGCGAGGGTCTGCTTGGAGGATCCGAAGTCAGGATACATACCACATCTAGTTTGACAAACGAAGTTCCACGATTAATCAGCAACCTGGTAAAAACACAAAACTACTCGCCAGAGTAAGCAGTCACATACCCATTGCAGCTGCTGCCACAGTTGCATCCAGAGCCGCCGCAGCCGCACTTCCCTCCACAGCAAGACATGGTTGTACGAGGCACTTGAACACGGATCTGGTTGCTGAACTGAAGGCTTTGGTTGGTGATCAAAGTGAGACGCGGTGGGGTGCTACTTATAGGATTTTCGAAGGACATCGGCAAACCACCACCCAACACATGGTCCAATCCGTAGTCTTCAACTTTTGCAGGGCAGGAAAGGAACAGATGCCCACCTTTTGAAACGATCAACTGCGGTTTTTCTCGAATTATTTAAGTGCGGCACTCATTAAGGGTGGCACTGCACATGGTTTCGAAGCCCACCCCTTAATGTGGAATCTCCTTTTACAAAAATGAATCACATCACCAGTAAAGTGCCAATGTCGCATTCGTCCGTAAGATCAAAGCAATTGAGAAAGAAAAGAGAATTTCTTGCTACAAAAATCCTTACCAGTTGCACAGGACTTAAGACCACAACATCCTTCACAGACAGACGACCAAATCACACTACTAAACCTAAAATATCCCTAAATCACAGCCCTAGAACAACACTCCAAGACACAATCAAGCCTAAGCCCTTTCTCCCCTAATCCTCCTAGCCAGCTGAATGTCCTTGGGCATAATCGTAACCCTCTTGGCATGGATCGCGCACAGGTTGGTGTCCTCAAACAGCCCGACGAGGTAAGCCTCAGCAGCTTCCTGGAGAGCAGCGACAGCACTGCTCTGGAACCTGAGATCGGTCTTGAAGTCCTGAGCGATCTCCCTGACGAGCCTCTGGAAGGGGAGCTTCCTGATGAGGAGTTCTGTGCTCTTCTGGTACTTCCTGATCTCACGGAGGGCCACCGTCCCTGGCCTGAACCTGTGGGGCTTCTTGACTCCGCCAGTGGCCGGGGCCGACTTCCTGGCAGCCTTGGTAGCCAGCTGCTTCCTCGGGGCCTTGCCGCCGGTGGACTTGCGAGCCGTCTGCTTGGTACGGGCCATTGATTACGAGATCGAGAGTGTCGGAGACTTTGCTGCTGGAATCGGAGACGGAGATGGTTTGTGGACAATTGGAGGCGGGGTGGTTCGTTTAAATGGCGGAAGGGATCGAGCGTTTTGGGAGAGCGGGAAGTTTGAGAATTTCGGGAGGTTAGGCGGGGGGATTGTGAACCGTCAGATGGAATTGAAATGGACGGATGGAAATGGGTTTTGGAACGAGCCACGGATCATGATCCCTAAATGGATGCTGACGTGGACTAATGCCTAGGTTGTGGGCCTGTCTTTGGGCCTTTTCCACTATATGGGCTTTTCCCTCTCATTCTACCGAAAGCCGACATAAATATAAACAGAATCTCACCCTAAAAATCATATGATTAATTCGGAAAAGCGAGAGAACAAAATTCAAACATGGAAGGAATTCAAGGCTTCATTCAGGAGTTGATCAAAGACCAAGTCCTCGAGCTCCAATGCCACGCACTCCCCCTCCCACCGGCAGTTTAACCACCCATCACCACCGTCGCCATATCGCAAGCATCGGTCGTCCAACGACTAGTCCAGCTTCAGCCTCAGGCCCCATAACCCATTCACCCTCATCCACACCTCCTTCACCATGCGCCTTGGGTGTGGACCACAATAGCCGGTTGAACGAGAAGGCCTATGGGAAATAACTGGTCGATTGCTCGTAGATTTCCAGCAGAGATGTGTTCACTGGTGTTTACACAGTAAATTAATTCTAGGCACATGGGTTTGAACCCATGAAATTTGGACTTTAATTTGGGTAGTCGATCCGAGGGAAGTCGAATACATCAGCTCGGGTGATGATATTCGACAATTAAATGGGATGTGTTCAGGGGTCTCGTCTAGCCGACGATGTATAGTTGAAAATTTTGGTGCAGTCGATGAAGGTCTAGTTGAAGGTAGTTGCAATTGAAGATTCTCGTGATCCGAGTTTAAGCACGTGTTATGGAAGCAACGGTTGATATGGGAATTTAAGCATGAGAAGGCGGTTTGTAAAGCGGTTATTAGTGTGTGAATAGGATGTAACGTATGTATACATAGTCGAAGAATGGCTTGTAAGAAGAAGAGACAATCACTTGTACCCACATATCGGACATTTTGGTTGTCTTGCTTGCTTCTTTTTAATCACAACGTTGTTTTTTTGCAATGACAGTAAGGTTCCTCTTTCTTTGTTTCATTGTTCTTCTCTAATTTTAGTTTCATTTACATCTATATCGCAATGTTAGTCATTCATACGCGTACAACCAGGTCAAATAGAAGCTCCGACTAATGATCGTCGAAATTGCCAGGGAACTTCTCGGCGTTGGGTTCTGTGGAATCGTTTCCTCCGAGTACTATGACTCAAGTTCGTTGTTGCACACTCCGGATGTCAGTGAGCAGTACTGTTGAGTACATAAATAATGCAGCAAGCGTCTTCCTTCTCATAATCCCTAAAGATGTTACCTGCAGCATGACTAGAATCGGGATTGTCAAGATCTATGTATGCATTCTCGCCCTCCGACTTACATATCTCTCGAATTACCTTCCTAGCCTTTTATACCTTAGCTTCTGGGTTTGAACTCCGTAGTGTTGGATACTGCCTAATACAAGAAGAAAATGAATGACTTTTAGAAGAATTACCAATGAAATGGGCATCCCCCCCTGCTTACGACACCGTTTTTCTTCGTTCAAACAAGACGGTTCTCTTCTCTTATACCATAAAGATTATTATTATCGACATGTAGGCTAGGGCATTGTCATCGGATCGATCAGTCAGTCATTTGGGGATGATATGATGTTTATCATACTTGATTTGTCAAGCTGGGCTTCAACTCGACGACCTTTTTATCCGTTCCAAATTTGGGCCTAACTTATAGTCCTAAATTGAGGAATGGTAGGGGGGGTGGTTATTATTAGGGCAAGTGCGCCATTGAGTTGAACAGTGATTAGGAATGATGATTTCAAGCCAAGAGATGCGGATAGAATGATAATGCAAATAATTAATGATAACAATAATAGTAGTCCATGGGAGTGCGTGACTGGGGAACTTTTCGTCAGATTTATATGAGATAGCATCATGCCACCATCATTCCCAACCCCCGCCAAACAAATAAAAGTCGAGGTATGTTTGTGGGGAGGACTGATTATTGAGTATAGTTTACGACCCCCCCAAGCTCAATGATGGGGATTATGCAGAGGCAGGCAGGCAAGCAAGCAAGTGTGTGATGGCCGGTAATTAAGGGACAAACCCCAACTCCTCATTATGAAGGAGGAAAAAAATTATGGGGATAAATAATATTGTATGGAATGGAAACAGAAAGAGTGCTGCTTCTGCTGCTGCTGCTACCTTTTACCTTTTATAAGGAGAGGCGGGTAAAAAGTCCACGGCACATCGTGATGATGTCTATAGTTGGGGTGAAATCCAAGCAAAGATTATTGCATTGGTTTTGGTGGTCCACCCCCAACCCCAAACTCAAGACTATTATTGAGGAAGAGGGAATCCTATAATATCTCGATATGAAACTGGGGTAGTGTTAGTTACTAAGAGACTTGTCATTTAGCTGGAGGCTCTATCCCCATTCCATATTATCCCACTCATCACTGTGCTCACCTATCGACATGCATGGAGAGAGAGGAGTTGTAGTTGGTCAAGAAATAGGGTCTATGTTTTAGTTTAGGAGGGTAAGTATGTCGATGCCGGCCTTATTCAAATTGAACTAAAATGTATTTGTTGTTTGCCAAAAAGTTTTGAGGGTTTTGAACCAGGTGAAGATAAAAACAAGTAAGAAGAATCAAAGGAAAAGGTGTAGGGGTGTATGTCTGTGTGTGGATGGGTTAGTCGGCTTTGTCGGACGTCATGCCGGCCGGTTGTTTTTTCACTCGCGGCCTGCCCCCCCCCCCCCCCCCCCCCCCCCCCTATTTATGATTTATTCATGTTTGATCTCGCCGGATGTCTACCAATACATCTATACATATGTAAGAAGCTATTTGTATTGTATTTTATTTATTTGTGGTATAATTAATAGCAGGTGGTTTATGTGTTTAGGCACGTGGTCCATGCTGCAACGAAAGCGTCTTAGTAAATGAGGAAGAAAAAAAAAAAGGAGAAAGAAAGCCATTGCCCTTTAAACAAGTTTCTTGTTTTCTTTTCTTTTTATTAATAAAAAAAAAATCGATCAAGTAAATATGTCAGTCACTTGTTTTCTTGAAGAAAAACAAAAGGAAAGGGGAGGAGGGGGGTGTGCATGTGTTTGGTTTGCCTAGGATCCTTCGCCGAATGCGGGTTCGATCGATAAAATAAATGCACAGAAGAAAGAATGAAGTATGTCTTTTATTTGTCCTGTTTTTTGTTTTGTTTGTTGTTACGTATGCGGGTTATTGACACATGAATTCAAGTCCTTTTTTTGTATTTTAATTTTGAAATGCTAGAAAATGTATGAATGTTTTTTCGAAATAAGACTCAAAGGGTTCTGAAGAAAGAGTATCTCGAAAGAATAGTCGAGAAAAACTTGTAAGTCTATAGTGAAAAAATCAAAATAATGTTTAATCTCGAAATCGAAACCCTTTCATTATGTTTCTCAACTTTGAACAGGCCATAAAACATTTAAGAAGACCTCTAATCAAAAAGTGCAAAACATAAATTGTTGTAAAATTCGATATATCAAAATAAAAGTGAACTTTATATATTCAAGTTACAACGGGGTCTCCTTTCGTATTTATAAGAGACGGCATTTGACCATAATCTTTTCCAAACCCTTCTCTTCTCCTCTTTCTTCCTCCTTTCTCCCTTAAACAAACATCCACTTCACCCTTCCCTAAGGAGAAGAATCTTGATCCATTTCCTTAGCAAAAAGCTCGAGGACGGACAATGGGGATGAACTCTGTCGTTGCAGCTCCTCAAGAACTCCCCCGCGGCCCGGCCCCGAGGGAGGAGAAGATCGTGGAGGCCCCCAAGGATCGTACTCCCCTTCCGCAGGCTCGCCCTAGGCAGCTCGGACAGATGATTGGCAGCGGAGACGAGGATGAGGAGAGTGGTTTCAAGACCCCGACATCCCCAGAACGCAAAATCCCCGTTATCCTCGAGTGTCCCCCGGCTCCCAGGAAGCCCAAGACGAAGAAACGAACGAGGGTCCCGACGATATTGGTCGACATGTCGTGGGAGATTGAGGCGATGTTTCCTATCAATGGAAACGTCACGAAGAGGGTCAAGGTTGAGGATCGTGCCGTAACAGGCTGACCCTTAAAGCTAATTTAAAAAAAAAAGAATCTAACGTCTCCCATCTTCTTCTTCTTCTTCTCATGAAAGTTTTCTGATATGTAGTCGTTATTAATCGTCCTCTTAAGAGACTTTGAGTCGAGACCGAGTGAAGACCTTGCTGTATATTACTCTCTCCCCCTTCACAAATAGAATGTGTTATCTAATATTATAATTCATTACATATGCTTGGTATTATCGACTGATTTTATATCATCATATTTTGGGATATCTCCTTGCCATGCTAACAAGTAAAGAAATGGATTACCGAAATTCATGGGGAAAACTTTCGAGTGCTGAAAACCCGACCCCATGTGGACTTTCAAGTTCTTTTTTCGTAGGGTGTTTGGACTTAAATGCTTATTGTTTACGAGGATGCGTTGACTTAACTGCATGAGAGAATTTTCCTTCGGGGCAATTATTTGCCTCGCCTCGGATGCTTTCTTTCTTTCTTTTTTTTTGTTTTGTTTCTTGGTTTGATAACGCCGAGGGGGCTTCTTCCTTGGGATGACTGCAATTAGTGTTTCTTTTGCTGACAGACAATTCTCCCCCCCTCTTTTGAGGAAGAGATAAAAGGGATTTGAATAGAATTTTCAAGGTCGTCATCAAGTTTTTTTTTTTTTTTTGGGGCATAGTCATTGGATTCTTGGTGTTGTCTGGAGTTATTTAGGACCACCCATCAACGAGCACCCTTCGAAGAAATTGTGTTTAGTCGGGCCATCACCCCCAATATGGTCAGGATTCCACGGCATAAGAGCTAAGGCCCAAGTATCTCGTAGGCCCGTGCTCAGTCGGCCCAATGAGGCCCAGTGATTTGTGGGGGTTGGGTGGTTTTTTACCCGAGGCATATGTCTCCTTTCTTGGGTCAAAAAGATTTTTAGATGGCAGAGATGGAAAAGACATCGTCGTCAAACTCGAGGGGAGATGGGGGAATCATTTTTTTTTTTTGGGGGGGTTCTGGACATGAGAGAAAACTACCGACTCACTACAAACCAACCCTTATCCATCCAACAACCAGAATAATTTTGTTTAAGTTCCCACCCAGCCTGGCCAAATAACTGAGAGCGCGTGCTCTCCGATTCGGCACGCGAACGAACGACCGAGCAGCAAAAAACATCTTTAGGGGGCTAAGTTTTCACGGACATGGTTGTCATATGGTAAGGGATGGGACATTGAGATGCTGATTATCATTCATGTGTTGAGGGCGCATTAGAAACAGAACGAGGAGATAAATATGATTGAGAGAGAACTTCATGCGGGCATCGATAGCCCCCCGACAACAAAAGCAAATGATTCCCCTTTTCTCCGTGGTCAACAGTATCATTGGACAATTGGGGAGGGGGGGGACTCTCTAGCTCTGTTGTTCTGCCCCCACCACCCAACTAAAAAAATTAAAAACATTCTTTCCCTTTTGATCCACGCATTTAGTTAGACACAATATGCCATTGATTCATTCATTAATTATGATTTTCTGAAGTAATTTGGATTGTATTGTAATTCTCCCCACTTTTTCTCTCTGTCGGTAAGAAATTTGATTTTGGGCGGGACAGACATTTATCGGGTGAGTTGGACCGGGCATCATTCGGCTGACTTATCTGGCTGTCATTTTATTTTTTATTTTTGTGTTTTTCTTTTCCTGCCCTTTATGAGGTGGTCCGCTTGGTATCATATCTAAAAGGAAAGCCTCCTCCCTCCTTCCTTGGATGTAATGACCTTTTCCTTTTCCAAATTCTAGGAGTAGGAGGAGGAGAGCTGGGGGGGGGGACTATGGCGCAGCAGGTACGGCTTCTTTCTTTTACCCCCCCAATGTTCTTGTACTTGGAGAGAATATCAATGTGGTTTGTTGCGGCCAGGGAGATGGTTGGCCCATGGGACTCCAGCCCGTCAGCAGGATCCGCGTCGGCTTCTCCAGGAACCCCGACGTCTCCTCTGCTTCCGCGTCTTTCAGTGCCCTCCTTACCAGTTCTCCTACCTCCTCCGACTCTTCCTCGGACCTCGACACCGAGGTCACTGTTGGCGGGCGCTAGCCTCTTGCTTTATTCATTTTTTGTTTTGGCATGCATGTCCCCTCGTCTTTTGACGCGTGAACCCCCTACTATCCCTGTTTCAGTCCACGGGGTCGTTCTTCCATGACAGGAGCATTACCCTGGGCAGGCTGATCGGTGCCTCCAGCGTGCTCAACCTCTCCAGAAGATCGACGAGGGTCAGGAACCGAAAACTGGCAGGCATGGATACCGAGAAGCACGGGAAGCCCAGGACGAGACCCTGCCTCCTTTCCCTGTGCTTGGGACGAGACAGCGTCAACGTGGAGGAGAACAGAAACATCGGCATCGCTGCCGCGGCATTGTCCTTGGGCCATTTCCTCGCCATTGAGAGAAAGGCCGCGGCACCCAGGGACGGGAGAAGCGTCCTTCCACCAGCATACAGCCCTGACGAGATGTCGATCGTGCAGGCCGCAGGTCAGTCCTCGAACTCGCTGTTCGTGGATGGCCGAATCGCTCCTCCTCTGCGTAGCCCGGGGAAGACACAAGTCAACACGGGTATCAGTGCATCGTTCTGCTGCGTTTGTACGAGGTGAACCCCCCCGGGCTTTGCACGTTGAATTAAGGTTATTGACCAATTGGGTGTCTTCTATTGGGACGAGCCCATCATCATCGAGGACGAAAAACTCCATGGACTCATTGTGGGTTAGTTTAGTTCCAGGGTCCAAATAACTTCATCTTTTGGACATATCCTTCGAGGACGTTCCTGACCTCCCTCGCACTCCAAAAGAAGTTTCTGGGGCCAATAAATTTCATGCTGAGGTGGACATGCAGGTGATCACAATCTTTGAAGTTCGCCAGAAGTTTCCCTAATCTTCTCGTATTTTCCAGTCCCCGCTTTGGGGACATAATCTATAAATACTCCCCCAAAGGCTTTCCCATTTTCGACGTCGAAGCACGATTCCGATGTAACTAATGCAATTAGCGATCAAGATCAACCCCCTCGAGATCTTCCTGTACCAAAAGTAATCACAATGTCGCTCGTTCCTAGCATCTGCGGTGGCCGACGGACCAATACCTTCGACCCCTTCTCACTTGACCTGTGGGACCCTTTTGACGGCCTCCTAAACACGGGCTCGGCTGAGCAATAGTTGTAAAAGGCCTAACGCCAGCCAATAGTTGAGGGGGAGAAGACAGCCAAAAAGAAATGTGTGCCCAAAGTCGCCGAGGGAGAGCATGTGCATAAACCGCGTTAAAAGCGCCGCTACAACAACTACAACTCTTTTCGATCCCCCCAAATCACAATGTTTAAGGAGTAAAAAGGATGCATTCCCCATCCATCCATCCACCAAAAGTGTCCATAAAATTCTCGCTTCATTATCCGTTTGTTTAACCTTTTTAATACCGAGTCAAGCCGTGAAGCCGCTCTCTGCTCTGCCAGTCCCACCTCTGAAGCCCCGGTGGCCCCAGCTCTACTTAAGCCGCTAAGGATGAACTCGTTACTACAACTCATTTCCTCTCGTCTTCTTTCTGGCATGCACTCCCCTAATTCCTGCAACTAAATCCCCCGTCTCCCCTCCTAATTCCGGAAATTCACACCCCCTTTTGCACCATCCCCCGCCGCAGCCCTTCGTTCGCCGGATCTAGTCCCCTCCCCTCAGGCTTTTTTTCTGCTCAATGGAGGAGGAAGACCCCAAGGCTGAGTTAATGCTCTCCCTGATTGACCGAGTCAACCGGATTTCCTCAGTCTCCGATTACAAGTTCGCTGTCAAGAAGCAGTATTGCAACCTGGCCAGGAGGTTGAAGCTTCTGATCCCCATGTTCGAGGAGGTTCGTTATTCGCCGGCGCCTCTCTCCGCCAAGAATGCTGGGTTACTCGGTTTGCTTAAGGAAGCCCTCGATTCCGCCGTGGACATACTCAGATTCGGCAGCGTGGGGAGCATCATTTTCATCGAAAGTTTGATTCTTTACGTCTCTTGCTTTTGTTTATTCGCTTTAGCATTAGTGTTAAGAGGTGCGAATGCTGGATGCAATTTTTCGAGCTCACTTGATTCCTCGGCGGATTAGAAGTCAACGATTGCGATTTCAGTCCCGTGTTTTCCGCTCTTTGGCTTTTTCGGAGTTTGCGGGAGCTGAGCTGGAAGATCCAATCTCGTCTCGTCTTCCCTTGTCATCGTTTCACTGTTTTGAAACTTGATCAGCACAGGGAAATCAATTTAGGGTTCGAGAAGCTTTTCTGACTGATCTGAGCGTATGCAATCCTTGATTTTGTTTCATTAGCCTTCACAAGTATGAATTGATCTGCGGGAATCGCTCCAGACCAGTTAGTATATCGGTTTTGTGATTCTGTTCGCTCTGATTATACCATGACAAGTCAATGGCCCGAGTGCCCCCTCCTCTCGAAGGAATTAGGGGTACCTCTGTAAGTGGAGAGTTTAGTATGGTTTAAGTCTAACTAAAAACGTCCCCTCTTGTAGATTGTTATGTGTTCAGTTTTTATCATGACGGTCCAATATTTGCCACAAGAGAAATGTGTAAGATTACGATTTTGTTTCTCTGACAGGTCCTGGAAAGAGAGCATATGATGATTACATTCCATGAGGTCACATCACAGCTGGAGCATGCGCTAAGCGCGATTTGCTATGAAGAACTTGATATCTCAGATGAAGTCAAGGAACAGGTGAATTTTCTCTCTTTTGTTTGGTCGGTTACATCTTACAGCAAAGTAAATCCTATTCGAGTGTTCCCAGAAGCCAAAATTTGCATGCCACAGCATGCTGTTGATTCTGCTTGCACATTGAACATGCGGGATTTCTATTTTTTTTTTTAAAGATCGATGTGGCAAGCACAGGTCCAAATTCTTGCGATTGATTCTCGATACTGTGTCCAGGTCGAGCTTGTTCTGACACAGTTCGGAAGAGCACCTGGAAGAATTGATCCTCCTGATGTAGAGCTATATGAAGATCTTTTGTCCCTCTACAACAATGACACTGGCACAGCCACAGCCACGGATCCAGATTTGTTATGGAGATTGACTGTGAAATTGCAACTAACAGGAATAGATGAATTGACGCTGGAGTCGATGGCTTTGCATGAGATGGTTGCCTCAGGTGGAGAAGATCCTGAGGAAAGGCTTGAAAAGATGCCGATGTTACTGAAAAAATTTAAAGATTTTGTTCAAACGGACAAGCTTGGCAGTGAAGTCGATCCTCCAGCGAGGCAAAGTGTAACACCTTGTCCTAGTGGGAATGCATCCGTAGAAGAAAACTCGAAAATGCCTGCTATTCCTGATGACTTCCGTTGTCCAATATCCCTCGAGCTGATGAAAGATCCCGTGATCGTTTCGACAGGACAGGTACTTTTGGCTGTCGCACATGCTTCTTGATCTGAACCTGATTATTTAATAGGATTTTTTTTCCATCAAACAGACATATGAACGCACCTGCATTGAGAAGTGGCTAGAAGATGGGCATGAAACTTGTCCAAAGACGCAACAACCCCTTTCCTCGACTGCCCTGACACCTAACTATGTACTACGGAGCCTAATATCTCAGTGGTGTGAGGCCAATGGCTTGGAACCGCCAAAACTTCCAGCTGCCTCTTGGTCCAACAAGACGCTCTCTACCCGCTCACCCGAGGATCATACCAAGATCGAAGTTATCCTCCGTAAACTTGTTTCTAGCACCCCAGAAGACCAACGATCCGCGGCCGGGGAAATCCGCCTCCTTGCCAAACGCAATGTGTATAACCGTGTTGCTCTCGCAGAAGCAGGTGCCATCCCCCTTCTTGTGGGTCTCCTCTCTGCGCCAGATTCCCGAATGCAGGAGCATGCTGTCACAGCGATTCTCAACCTTTCCATCTGTGAGGATAATAAAGGGATTATAGTCTCCTCTGGAGCAATTCCTGGTATAGTTCATGTGCTAAAAAAGGGCACCATGGAAGTGAGAGAAAATGCCGCGGCTGCACTTTTCAGTTTATCAGTGGTGGATGAATACAAGGTGACAATTGGAGCTTCAGGTGCTATCCCGCCACTAGTGATTTTATTGAGAGAAGGCACCCAGAGGGGAAAGAAAGATGCTGCGACGGCGCTCTTCAATTTGTGCATATATCAAGGGAACAAAGGGAAGGCAGTTAGGGCAGGTCTTGTTCCGGCGCTCATGCAACTGATAACTGAACCTGAGGGAGGAATGGTGGATGAGGGGCTAGCGATATTGGCGATCATTGCTAGCCATTCAGTGGGAAAGGCTGCAATAGGTGCAGCAGAGGCGTTGTCAGTTCTCATCTAGTTTGTAGGCCGTGGTTCTTCGTGGGACAAGGAGAATGCGGCTGCCATTTTGGTGCACCTCTTTGGGGCAGATCCAAAATACATAGTGGAAGCCCAAGATCTCGGTATTATGGGTTCTCTGGTCGATCTTTCGCAGAATGGTACTGAAAGAGGGAAGCGAAAGGCAGCTCAGTTGATCGAGCGAATAAACATTTACGTTGAGCAGCAGAAGCAGGCTTCTGACGGTGATGAAAACTTGCAGCCATCACCAACTAGCAACAGCATACCGTGACAATACTTCTTCTTTGTTATCTATCGATGGCTGGTCGTGGGATACATTCATATTTGAGCATGGATCCACATAGAAAGAGATGAAAGGATCAACTGTCCTGCCTCTGTGCTATTCTTTTTGCCGAGGGTAGCGGGGCATAAGAGTCGTGAAGTTCCCTAACCCGGTTGATATTTTTAGCGACTGGGATTTTAAATGTTGGTGGGATTGCCCAGGAAATTCTGACATCACTTGTAAAATGTATACAAAAGCCAAAGGCTACTACTACTACTACTGCTACTACTACTACAGACATCATCTTCCAAGCTTTTCAATGAAAGAGATGCCCATCGATTGATGAATCTTCTCATCCTCAGAAGTTTTGCAGTTGCAGCATTCTTCTCCATTTAACCATTTACTACAGAGGACGAAATCAACTCTGCCTCGCCGGAAACCTCCTTATCAAGCATTTTGTTATTCAACAGATATGCAGATTTTCAGCAACGCGACGGCCGGCATGCACAGGAGGTTCGCTGGTGAAAGGTCATGTGTGAGTGTGACTAAAGCACTGAACTGGGGCCTGTGGTGAGCATCAACCCTGATCGTAACCAACCACGTGTTGTAGGAGAGCAGAACGTTTGGTTTTTCTTTCTGCTGCAGCTGAGGTGCGAGGATCACGTAACGAACCGGTTCGATCTTAAAAGTTCCAGAAAGAGTCGACGACCTGCAAAAAGTAGGACAAGAGACGATGTCCCCTCGGCTGTGCATCTCGTGACAAACAGAAACACTGACACATTTCCTTGTCCCGGAGGCAAAGAGCTCGTCATGGGACTGTATCTTCTCCAGCCTTTTGTCCCAAGGGGCACCTCCCCACCAAGAAGCTCCAAAGCAGAAGGAAACAGATGTTGGCCTAACCGAATGAAGATCTGACTCTCTCTGCACATGGGGGGTTGCACCACCCCCTCCACACATGAAACCATGGCTGGCGATATTAACGCGTTTTTAAAACCGTAATTTCCACGGAATGATCACGTGGTCAAATTCTAATCAAGCTTGATGATGTACAGAATAACGAATTCTTATTACGAGCTGAGACAAGAGGCGTAAGTTGAGGCTCTCTCTCTCTCCCCCTCCCCCAACAACAGTCAAATCCCATGGAAGCCCTGAATGATTGATTGATCCCTGATCCTAAACTCCCCAAGTCCCTATTTGGATGAAGATGAACTTATCCTCTCATGGGTTCTCCACATTCATCCTCCAGTCTGGATGAATCGGATTCAGGACATCACCACCCAAGAACATCTGAACTAATGCAATGGCAGTTGTACACCAAAAAATGACCATCCGGACTAATGAGATGTGGTGGACTAACTAGGGGACAGCAATCCCCTTGTCCAGTAGCCTGAAGGTGGTAGCCGATGGCGACGACGTCAATGGGAGTACCTGTGAGGAGCTCGACGGGAATTGTGGCAAGTTCCGTATCACCTCCTTTGCCCCATCCCTACCTACGATGATTGCTAGGATCTGACCTCCTTCCGCTTCTTCTGAATGGTCCCTGTTGCTGGACAGCTCCAATGCTCTCCTTGCGGCAGCCTCCTTCAGCTTCATTCGCAGCTTCTCCTCTGCATCCCTCAAGAACTTGAACTTGGGTGGCGGAGATGACATCACCCCGCCTAACTCTATATCGACTGGTGACTCGAACAAGGGATTAAAACTGAACCCCCGGCTTGGGGATGCCAGAGGGGTGAGGAATGGGGTGTCGATCGCCAGAACAACATCGCTCAGGCTCCTCGTCCTCGATGCCTTCCTGCTCCTATCGCCCCTCGACTTCCCATCATCCGATTCCAAGTCCTCCTTCGTCTCCTCCTTGATGGTGAACAAGAACCTTGGCGGCCCCGCCAAGCCGTGCAACCTCATGAGCTCAGAGTCAGCACTCTCTTCCCCGGGGAACTTCATCACCACCTCCTTGCCATTGCTACTACCCATTTCAAGGTCCCCCTCACCTCGGCCAACTTCTCGGGCAGTCGTGCAGGCATTACCACGATTCCCGCTCAGCAAATCGTTTGGCAAGGAGGAAGACTTGTTCAAGAACATCTGGTGTAGTAGTTCCTTAGCATACTTGGCATGATCCTCGGGCGACCCATTTGCGTTGGGGATGGAACTCCTCTTCTTCCGCCACAACAAGAAGTAAACCTGGGCAGCAGCAAATGCTAGGAGGAGCAGACAACCGAACACTGAGCTCAACCCAACCGCCAAACCATTGAAAGACGCCATTTTTCTTCCCTTTACTTCCTCGATCGAGAAAACTCACATCCCACCAATCGAAATCATTAAAAACAGCGCCAACGTCCCAACCTTTAGCAATTGGCAGTAGCCAAAATTCAGAAACCCAGAATCAATATGCATTAAGGTGTGGTGTGGTTGATGGAAAGGTGGACTGAAGAAAAAGGCTGCAACTTTACCTTATTCAGGTGGGTAGGCGGAGGCAAGAGGCAGAGAGGGCAGAGAGCCTATGTTATTCCTCAGCAACCAACCCCCCGAGCTTACGACAGCCACATAAAACAGAGAGAGCAGCAAGAACAGGTATCCAACAAAATAAAAAAATCCAGGCATACGGTAAAAAAAAAAAAAAAGCAAAAACAGACAGCGACCCCTTTCCTTTTTCTTTTTAATAAAAAAATACTGAACATATAATCGAGCGTTGCTAAAATTGTTAAGTAATTCCGAAGATGCCAACCGTGAGATCCAGCTGTTCTTCCATACATGGTTAAGTTTCATTGGATTGAATAAAACATCCCACGTTATAAAATAACATTAGGAGTTCATCTTTTGTTTTTTTTTTTGGTCGGTTCCAATGTCATAGTCATCTGTCCCCTCGCCACGTCACTTTGTACGTATGTGGTTTCGTGGCGTTTTCGTTCCATGTCTCTTTCTTTTACTACTGTTAATTATATTTGGGGTTCAAAGTGCGACGTATGGCTGGACGACGAAAATGAGTGCTAAAACTTGCCCAAAAATATGATAAAAACTACGGACGTCCGCATGCGGACTTCCGCGTTACGTTATCAAAGAAGAAGGGGAAGATGATGCAGAATGGCCAATCCGTTTGAGGAGATATGAACAGAAAAGGAGAAAATTGAGTGGGAAATGGGACGTGGGCCATTTTGGGCCCATTCCATGAATATATTACGGCCTGAAAAGGGCAAGGTGGGCCCGGCTCAACTGCTCAATCAGCGGAACTTGACAATGAAGCCCCCCTTCTTAAAAAAGTATCCAGATTGGGTCCACAACGTGTTGTTGTTGTTGTATTATTATTATGTAATGAAAATAGAATAGATAGATAGATAGTGCTTGCCTGGCCTCCAGCAAAAATTGCACCCTTATCTTAAATTTTTCGTTTGTATTTTCACAAGAGAATGGTGGTTGAAGTTATATGGGCCTCTTGAGGACGACCTCAGCCCATTAAGTTTGTTGGGCCAAGACCCAATGGCAAAATCGACCCATATTCGGAAAAGCACAAACCCCGCGAAAGTTTTCAAAATCCACGAAAATGGCTATATCCATGCCCCTTTGCTGGTCGTGAATCCCAGCCGTCGATGTATTAGTTCAACGGCTAGGACACGTTTACTAAACCATCCCGCGGATCGAAGCTTGGGACCGTCCGATGGATATCTTATCTGACGGTTTAGATGTGCTCCGACATCAAGGAGACCGTCCTATATAAAAGCCCGACCACCGATTTTTATTATTTGTCCGCCAGCGCTAGGTTTGTCGGGGCTCGGAACAGGGGAGCAAATTCCTAATCGGGAGATTGGAGTGGCGATGTCGGGGCGGGGGAAGGGAGGCAAGGGGCTGGGCAAGGGAGGCGCCAAGAGGCACCGCAAGGTCCTGAGGGACAACATCCAGGGTATCACCAAGCCGGCCATCAGGAGGCTGGCCCGTCGGGGAGGGGTGAAGCGAATCAGCGGTCTCATCTACGAGGAGACGCGTGGGGTCCTCAAGATATTCCTGGAGAACGTCATCCGGGACGCGGTCACCTACACGGAGCACGCCAGGAGGAAGACGGTCACCGCCATGGATGTGGTGTATGCTCTGAAGAGGCAGGGCAGGACCCTATACGGCTTTGGGGGTTAGAGTTGTTTGGGTTTTTTGCTGTAATTAGGGTTTGAATCCTGTAGGGGCGGGGAAGGAAGGGATTGGGGGATTTGGGTGAAAATGGAAGCTGGCTGGTACTTGATGTTTTGGTCCATGGGGTAGGTGTCCCTGGTATGTGGAACGCTGTGTCGTCTGGTTTTGGTTATCTCTTCTGGGTTGAAATGAATCTTTTTAGATCAAAATCACCGGTGTTCTTCGCCTGCTAAGATTTGTCCGAGGGTGAATGGGTCAATAATACAAATTGCATCACGTCTAGGAGAAACATCAGGATTTTACCAAAAAGAGATAAGAAAGGGCCCAACCGGGTTCGAACCGGTGACCTCTTGATCTGCAGTCAAATGCTCTACCACTGAGCTATGGACCCTGAGTGATTGTTCCCATTTCTGAAATAATATATTTTGATACAATTTATATTTTAACTGTCAAGATATAACTGTCATCCTTGTTACGGATCAATGTTGGGCCATGATTTCTGGAAGCCCAAAGTGGTTACCCCCGTTCCGTTTTTTCCACCTCTTATGGCCCCCGCAAACAAATTTCCCCCGCCCTAGTCAGGCCACGCCCCCACACATCCATCGGTTCCGATCGGCACAAGGAAATGAGGCTCAGTTGCTCCCGGAGGTTCTTCTACTTGACCCACCGTCTCACCCCCGCAACTTCGGAGCCACTGCCACCGACCCTCCCCGGTGGATGACGCCGCCGGTGCCTCTGACTTCTTCTCCGTACTCACCAACATCGTCCGAGGCAATACCTGCTGGAAGAAGGCGTTCTCCGACCCCTCCATCGCTGTCTGTCTGAAGCCTCACCACGTCGAGGGGGTCATCTTTCGCCTGCTAGACGACCCCCGTCTGGCATTGAGGTTCTTCAACTTCCTGGGCCTTCACCGGGGGTTCTCCCATTCCATGCCTTCGTTCTGCCTCCTGGTGTTCGGGCCAATCTCTTCTGGCCGGCTTCTTCCTTGTTGGAAACCCTATTGGTTCATCACCCCTGCCCCAGGCAGACATTTGGTTGTTTTCTGGATTGTTAGGTGCGTGGCGGGTTTGGTTCCAGTTATGGGTTTGGTCTTGTGGTTCAGGCGTATGTGCAGAGTGGAAGAGCGGTGAACGGAGCGATCTTCCTTGAGCTCATGGCCCAGCGCGGGTTGTTCCCAGAGGTTAGAACCTTGAGCGCCCTCCTGAATGGGTCAGATAGATGCAGGAAATTTAAGTTGGTCGTACATTTGCTCGAATGCATCGTGTGGTCGGGTGTCCAGCCTGATGTATATGTGTTTTCCGTGGTTGTTAGGAGCTTATGTGAGATGAGAGATTTCGTGAAAGCAAAGGAAGCCATTTCTTCTATGGAGCAAAGCGGGTGTGCCTCAAGTGTTGTTCCTTATAATGTGCTGATTAATGGGCTCTGCAAGAACTTGAGGTTTAGAGATGCAGTAGATGTAATGAACCAAACTTTTATAATTATGAATAATGTAAGATTATCAACAAAGGTTCGTGATACACTGGCTGATTTCATGATTCAACTTCAAACTTGTCCATTTCCAATATTAGATGGACTTGTGTTCACTGTATGTGATTTTTTTAGGAGGAGATACGGACGAAACTAATAGCATTTAATGTCATTATGGGAAAATTAAGTACTTGTCACTTTTAGAAGCCAAAGGATGAGGTATGGATGTAATCCTTGTAATTGGCGGAATCGTTGCCACCATCATGTCCCGAGTAGCTATCTCGTTCACAAGTCCACTGTTTTGTCACATGAATTGGAAATGGTGGGACCCCGCCATCATTAAAGGACACTAAGCTCTACGAGAAGAAGTGAATTAGAGGCGGTTACTTGATTTGATAAGGATAAGGAGAAGTCGTGACAAAATAAAATGGGGAAGGAGGGGAGAAGGGGAGGAGGACAGGAGAGGAGGAAAAGTGAGAGAAGGAGAATACGGTGACGTCGAAGGTGGAGTTTCGTGCGGAACTTCGAGAAAAAGACGTCTTAACACGTCCGACCCGAAGCGAAATCGTACAGAGGCGTCGAGAACTTGAAGTATTGTGCGGAGGAAGTGGAAGTAGGTACGATTTCTCTACCCTCTCTTTCCTTTACCCTCCTCCAATGATCAACATATTACGTTACAAATACTTACTGTGCTATGGTTGTGAGTGAATATGGGTAGGCAAGGGGAGGACATTCTGAACCTTGGGAGGTGAAGGAAAGGATGTCCAACCCTTGGGAATAGGAGAAATAACTGCTCCTTCAGGAAGGAGGTATGGCGTTCCGTATTTTTAATTGTAGTAAGGTCTTCTTCCGGTTTCGAGTGGTTAAGACGAAGAACCTTTCAGGCAGCGACGGAAGAACACTTGAAAGCTTCTCACTCGACGGGAGATCGTCAGAGAGAGGAGGGAATTACACGGGGGTGGCTGGAACATGGTGAAAGTTATGCGTCCCTTCTCTTCTTCTGTCCGCGGCCACAACGTTCATTACCCTTGTGTAGTTGAGTGTGCTGTGATTACAATGGCCAAAGGAAATTAAAAAGAAGGGGGGGGGGGGAGGAGAAATGACAGATCCGTGGAAAGTGGAATGAGGTTACCCCGGATTACATTCCCGTATGCTGACGAATGTGTGGTGGTTGCGACGTATTTACGCGTCGGCTAATCATGGAAGTCTTGAATGATGGAGGTGATATGTGAGGGCTAAGAATGTTATATATACATACGTGTATATATATAATAATTTACGGGGTCTTGATTCCGGAAATGAGGGATTACCCCGGGTGGACGCTCGTTGGGGCGAAGTACGTGAATATACGAGCGTTGGTTTCGGCAGGAATTATGCCTTGAAATGGAGTAGGAAGCAAAGAAATTTTTGGCCACTGTTACCCGGCTAAAATAATACGGGATTAAATCATGTGTGGCTGGAAATGAGTAGATAAAGATACAATGAGGGTGTTTGATCGTCTATACTTAATCTTCCTTTCCCTTTGTATTTTACAGGAGTTAGAAGCTTTCGCTTATGATGATATTCATTTTATACGGATACTTCAATTAGGATATGGAAAGATAATTGGGTAAGAACAATGTAAATTTATATGTAATTAATAATGGAATTTAATCTCATAAATAATGAAGATCAGAACCTTTCAGTAGACGTGAAGGATTCTCTTCCAGAGCAGAAGTTGCTTGCCGATGTGGTTACATACTGTACATTAATACTTGGGATCCTGTAGAGTGAGTTTGAGACTGACATAGGCGGGTAATGTTCCCAGTGAAAATGCTCTTTCCTTTGCCGTAAAGGGATTTGACTGGAAGAGGTAAATTAATGGACGCTTTTGAATTAGTTGTTCGGGTTGGAGAAGTAGGGGTGTGTCCTGACTTATGTATCTTCAATGGGTTGATTATTTCTTTGTGTATATAAGTTAGAGGAAGCTGAGTTACTTTCCTCCGAGTTGAAGCGGAGAGGTCTACCCTTTAATTCAGTGACCTACTCCGTTTTTATCAATCACTTCTACAAGAAGGAAGACTCAGACAAAGCTCTACAATATTTGTATGAAATGGATAGCAGAGTTATTAAAGGGACAGTTTCTGGATACAATACGGTGATAAATTGGCATTGTAAGCTATTGGATTCTTCCAAGGCCGAGTCTTTCCTTAATGAGATGGCTGATAGTGGAATCACACCCACTGGGGTCAGATACTTCATATCGGTGGATGGGTATTGCAAGTACATCATGCGTTGAGGATCTACCACGAAATGATTGGTAAAGGAGTAGCACCGAACGTTTTCACCTTTACTGCTGTCATTTCCGGTCTTTGTCGGGTTGATAAGGTTTCTGGGGCGAGGAAGTGGTTCGACGAGATGATGAAGTGGAATATCAGTCCAAATGAGATAACATATAATGTAATGATTGAGGGATACTACAAGGCTGTAGATTGGACAGAGCCTTCTCCTTACTCAATGATATGGTTAAGCGTGGCCTTATACCTGACACGTACACTTACTGCTCATTGATAAGTGGCCTTTGCTTGACTGGTAAAGTAGCTGAAGCCAAAGGATTTGTGGATAACCTGCATCGTCAGGGAATCACTTTGAATGAGATGTGCTACAGTGAACTTCTGCATGGATATTGCCGAGCAGGACGGTTAGAGGATGCCATCAGGACCGCTCGAGATATGGTGGAAAGAGGAGTCAATGTGGATCTTGTATGTTATGGCATTCTCATCAATGGAAATCTACACGAACATGATATGTGCAGCGTCTTCAGTCTTCTGGAAGAAATGCGTGAGCAGAGATTGAAGCCCGATCATGTCATGTATACCAGCATGATTGATGGCTGATGCATATGGTAAAGCCAGGAAACTGGATGAGGCAGTTTCAATTTGTGATGAATTGACAGGGGAAGGATGCAGGCCGAATGTTGTGACGTACACTGCGCTAATTAATGGGTTGTGTAAGGCATCTTCATGAAGGAAATGCCGACCACTGGATGCCTTCCGAACACTGTTACGTTTGGTTGTATGCTTGATTATTTGACAAGAATCAGGATTATGGAGAGTGCCGAAAGATTACATAACGCAATGTGTGAAGGGTTGTTGGCAAACAATGTCACATATAATATGCTGATCCGAGGATTCTGCAGATCAGGTAAGATGCGAGAAGCTTCTTCTGTTCTAGCTCAAATGGCTGCGAACGGATTATATCCTAATTGTGTTACTTATTCAACATTTATCTGAGTATTGCAAATGGGGTGATTTAATGAATACTGTTCGGTGGTGGCAATATATGCTGAACAAAGGGTCTTAAACCAGATTCACTGGCGTATGGATTCATAACCTATGACTGTTGTCCTTGGGAGTTGGGACATTACCGGATGGCTTTAGAACTGCAAGATGATATGATGAGAAGGGGGATAATGCCAACCAAGGTGAAGTATGACAATCTTAGTCAGAAGATTTGCTAGGATGTGTTCTCCACAGAATGCCTGACTCTTGCATGTGGTAACATCAGTTTAGGGTCATCACTTTGTTTGGAATTGATAAATGATCATTCTTGATGAAATTGGCTATACCTCAGCTGATACCATTACTGGTATCTGAGGAAACCGTTCATGGTCTTTAGCAATGTTGGTTGTGGATGGCATATTGAAAAATGAAGAGAATTCTCAATCTTGAGAAAGGACCAAATTTCAATTGCACCAAGTACATAAGCCCCACTGCAAACACAAAGCACCACTGCAAGGATAGAAAGCTGAACCCAGCAAACCGAAATTGATCAAAAGATCAGTGTACAAGTCCCACACAACGCATACTTAAGAAAATGGAGGACACTTCATTCCTCTAGGATGAACATGGCAGCAAGTATAAACTTGAAGAACAAACCCATATCACCAAGTTAAACTCACCGCCACTACTATTGACATAATAGAATTGTGCTCGAGGCTTCAGAATGCGAACAGCAACAGCCCAAACAGTTGGTCTAATTTAGGCAGCTCGACTTCTAATGACGTCAAGACCCATTTCAGTTGGATCAGTTGCCTGCAGCTCAACTTGAATCCCATCCAGTTCTCTCTTAAATCTGTCCTTGGAGCTGGCATAAATCATCTTGCTTCTCACCCTTGATGTATCAGGTGACCTTTGCAAAACAAAATAATATATCTAAACACGATGCCTCTGCAACTCTGGAGATTGTCATGGTATGTGTGGAATATGAAGTGCTTACCAGGCAATGAAGAAAATCCTGCTCTTTTGAACATTCTCTTCAGTCACAAAGTCAAAATCATAGATCGCATACCGACACTCGTCGGCAGGGAGGCTGGCAGTGAAGTCCTCATAGCTTTGAGCAGGCTCCCCAAGTTTCTCCACAATAACCTGCTTCTGCTTCTCCTCGATTTTGAAAATTATGAACCGGTAGGTCCTCTTAGCTTTTAGTTCCAAAAACTTCAGTTTGCAGTCATCATGGACTGCCATGCCAGAGGCCGCATTTGCCTGAAATACCACAAAGCCGAAATCAGATGCTCCTTGTCAATTGCCCAAAACTGAAATGTTATATGTTAGCACTTTCAGACCAAAATCAGGTGTTGGATTTCATGAAAACAATCAATTCATGGACATATATTGTTCATCAACTAAGTGTTAATCAAGTAATTATATAAAAAAAAAGTATTAATCAAGTATGGTTCAGTCCAAGAAGTTTACAGTTCCACAAAATTCCAATCAAACTGCAGCTTCAAGAGCCGAATCACACGTCAAGAGAAGTTCAAGCTTCCAAGTACCATTCCACATCACAGCCCCGGTATAAGAATGCGTTTTTAACATCTTCTTCACCCACTGCTATCAGATACAACATGAGAACACCAGTGCAGTGCTTCAAGGCACTTTTTTAATTGCTCCACTGAAACAGAAATCAAGCTGACAGCTAAAAATCGAATGACAAGACCAAGCATCTCAAGTCAACCCAGGGTTCATTCCTGGAAAGCATGATGCACACTCCCAAATGCATGGGGGAGCATGGTTTCAATCACCGATACACTTCCATTTCAGTGTAAACAGATAGACAGCCAACAACCAAGCTCAGAATGCAAGCCTGCGCTCCAGAGCACCAAGAAAGCAGCAAACGAGTTGAGACCTGAGCCCAGAGGAAACACAACCTCCTCCTTTCCTTCCATTAGGGGAGGGGCAACTCAAGTAACAGCAAGGAATCAAACAATCTGCCCATCATCACACATCGAGACAACGAGAAACAACAACGGAGATCAGGGATCGTGACGATAGCTGAACCAAGAAGATCGCCCAAAACACTCCCCCCAACTAACAGATCAGACAACAAATCGAAACCCAGAACAAAATCAAAGCAAAGGAAAGAGGAGCAGGGCTTCGTCAAACCATGGATCACAAAGCTGCTGAGGATGATCCGAAGGAGAGAGTAATTCTCGTTTGAACTCGCAGCAGCCCCTGCAGGTGAAAACGACTCCTCCCGACCTTTTTCTTTTGTTTTTCTGTTTCTCTTTTGGTTTTAAATCCTCTCCCTGCTTTTGTTCGGGTCGGATCCGCCGATTGATGCCAGGCCAGTTTTTCTTCTAACAAATCATCAATCAAGGCCCAACCACTGAGGCCCATACACTGTTGGGGCGCAAGGCCAAGTGGGTCTCCGCCACGTGTCTTCTTAAAAGTCCAACCTGGAAGAGCTTCCTTCTTTTCTATCAAGAACCGATTAGGCTAATATTGGGCGGTCGGATATGATCTAAACCAGCCTCTCGAACCATGTTGTTTCTTGTTCGGGCAGAACGATGGATCATTTTTCCTGTTTCCATCCGGACTTCTTTCTTGTTGTACAAAAGACAGCCAAATTTTTCAGACACTTCGCCAACGAACAGCTGATACGGTTTTTAAGGTAATCTTCCATCGTCCTCGTCCTAATCCGATAATCTCCGTTCTCTTTATAAGCCCCCCATTCCCCTCCCGGCATGAGTATCCATTCCTTCTTCATCCTTCCCCACCAGCCTTCTACACAGCAGAGGAAATGGCTGCCCATCAGATCACCGAGGAAAAGAAGCGACCCTCCCACAACAAGTATGCCATCTCCTGCACGGTCCTCGCTTCCATGACCTCCATCCTCATGGGTTACGGTAATGCTCTTCTCCCTCTCCAACCCCTTCCTCGTGTGAGTTGGGATTGCGTCCTGATTGTTTTTTCTGTTCTGTTTTTACGCTTGTCCAGATATTGGCGTGATGAGCGGCGCAGCGCTATACATCAAGGAGGAGCTGAGGATAACTGACGTGCAGCTCGAGATCATGTCCGGCATGATAAACCTGTGCGCTCTCGTCGGCTCGGCGATGGCCGGCAAGACCTCGGACTTGGTGGGGAGGCGATACACCATGGTCATCGCTGGCGTGATTTTCTTCGCCGGTGCCCTCTTCATGGGATTCGCACCCAACTATGCTTTGCTCGTTTTCGGAAGATTTATAGCCGGCGTGGGGATCGGCTTTGCACTCGTCATTGCTCCCGTTTATGCCGCAGAGGTGGCTCCAGCGTCGTCTCGTGGCTTCCTTACATCATTCCCGGAGGTATGATCAGATTGCGCTGCCCCCTTCGCCATGGTGATTTAGTGTATTTGCGGTTGGAACTGACCAGACTAAACTGGAATCCGTCTCCTGCAGGTGTTCATCAATCTGGGCATCCTCCTTGGATATGTCTCGAACGTTGCCTTCTCGAAGCTGCCGCTCCACCTGGGATGGCGGTTCATGCTCGGGATCGGTGCCGTCCCATCGGTCTTCCTTGCCGTGGTCGTCATAGCCATGCCTGAGTCGCCCCGTTGGCTTGTCATGCAAGGGCGCATTGGGGAGGCAAAGTGTGTCCTTGGGAAGACATCAGATTCTCCTCAAGAAGCAGAACAGCGCCTTGCTGACATCAAGGATGCTGCTGGGATTGCACCGGAATGTCATGACGATGTCGTCACGGTCAATGCCCACAAAAGCCACGGCGAAGGTGTCTGGCGCGAGCTCCTGATCTCCCCGACGCCGACAGTCCGCCACGTGTTGATCGCAGTCCTTAGCATAAACTTCTTCCAACAGGCCTCCGGAATCGATGCGGTCGTGCTCTACAGCCCGAGGATATTCGAGACAGCAGGCATCAAGACAGCCGAGCAGAAGCTGTTAGCAACAGTCGCTGTCGGAATCGTCAAGACGCTCGCAATCCTGGTGGCAACCTTCTTCCTTGACAAGGTGGGACGCCGTCCGTTGCTCCTGAGCAGCCACGGCGGCATGGTCGTATCCTTGCTGCTCCTTGCCTCTAGCTTGACTGTGGTTGACCACCACATGAAAGACAAAGTACCCCAGTGGGCCATAGTAGTGTGCGTTGCAATGGTACTGATCTACGTCGCATTCTTCTCAATCGGGAGCGGCCCCATCGTGTGGGTCTACGGCACGGAGGTATGGCCATTGCGGCTCCGCGCCCAAGGGGCCAGTCTTGCGGTGGCCCTGAACCGTGTCACAAGCGGCGTCATAGGGATGACCTTCTTGTCCCTGGCCCACGCACTCACGACCGGGGGAGCCTTCTTCCTGTTTGCGGGGATCACGACATTCTCGTTCATCCTCTACTACTTGATCCTGCCGGAGACGCTAGGGAAGTCATTGGAGGAGACGGCAAGCTTGTTCGGGAGCCTAACCGGATGGAAGGCGGCTGCAAAGGAGCTGGAATTGAAGAACAAGGCCGAAAAAGGCCATCAAGTTTAGGACAGCACCTTCATGGGAGGTGTGTGAGTACATAATGTTCTATAATTGAGAGTGATTTACGTGAAACGAAGCTCCCCCCCCTGTTAACCTCAGCATGTTCACCAGACGATATTCTTTTTCTTTGTCACGCAAAAAAAATAAGTCTTTCAATATTAGCTTTTCTTATTGTCACCGACCCCAAGTCAACCCGAAAACCTTTTTATTACATTCATGAGTCAAGGCCAACGACCCGTCAACGGGTCTATCCGTGATTTACGAAGATACACTGCTTTTTTACTGCTTCGATTTTACGAAGAATTTCTTATTTTTAAAAATTGTATTCGCTGAAACGCTATTTACAAGATAAACGCATTTTTCATTAGTCTAAGGATTTTACTTGCAGGAACTTCCATTTTTTTCATGAAGATTTATAATGTAAAAAATACATAAGAAAGTAATAACAATAGCAAGAATATTAGTTTTAACATTAAAGCATTGGTGCCTGAGTATTTATGGTGTTAGACTTTTAGATTAAAAGGTTATTGGTTCAAATCTCGGGCTTACAAATTTCTCTCAATTTTTTGTTTTTCTATGATGTTTTGGGGATAGATACATGACCGGTGACCTTTCATATCACGGTTTAATTGACCATTTTTATCATCATTCTTTCTTTTTTTCCACATATATGCAAATAATATGTTATAAGATGAAGAATGAGAATGAGGCAGAAGAAACGAGAGAAAATAACGAAAAGACAAAATGGAAGACTTTCTTATTGATATCACGTAACTATATAAATACAATTGTAATAAAAAATAATAATAAATGACTGCACACTAATAAAAGATAAATGGAAGTCCTAACAACATTCACAGAAGATATATTTATAATATTTCATAATAAACCATTTGTTCCAGCAAATGATTTTTCTAATTATTTTTATCAATGCAAATGTTAAGGGTTATCGTTTTATTTGATACGGGTATTGCGGAGTTCATATTAATTTTTTTTTGGGCTGATGCGTTACAAATCAAATAAGGGAAATTTTATCTCATGAGGCTAGCAAAGAGTCGTTGTTATATTAATCAATACTCGTTTATTCCTACCAACTGGGTTGGTATATGTGGTAAGGAGTTTAGATTCGCTTAAGGAGATCTCGGGTTCGAAATCTACCGTACGCAGCCATTCTTGTTGGAAGACTTATCCGTCATAACCAAGTGTCCTACTCGGGTCGAGTCCGAATTAGACGAAGCTAGCCTTTGGAAACCGGCCAGGCAACAAAAAAAAATACTAGGTCGTCACCTCCAGGAATGAAGTGGAGACCCCTTGGTGGGGGATAGAGGGGTGGTCCCATTGCAGAGGTCTTGGCGAAGGTTTCATGGGATGGGAGGGAGTAGCAGAGTCGACTGCAGCAGCAGACAAAAGGCATTGCTGAAAATTATTAAGTAATTGATACATGTAGATCATGTTATTTAAACACGACAATTATATAAAAAGTTTGTAGCTAAAGTACAAACAGGATGCCCCCCTGCATTGTTCGGGTCGGATCCGGTAGATGATCACTGAAGCCGGGCAAGTTTTTATAATATCAAATCGTCAGCCGAGACACAACTAGTGAAGCCATCCGGATGAAAGACCAACTGAGTCGACGCCACGTGTCGCCTTTCCCTGGGGACCGATTTGGCTAGTATTGGGAAAATCTCGGCAAAAAGATTATCTCCAAAGTCCAGGGAATGTTGATAAAGATAAATACGATATGGAGATCCTTTCAAATCATGTTGTTTCTCTTTTTGGCAGGATAATGGATAACATTTTCCCCGTATCCATCCGGTCTTTGTTTCTCGTTATGACGGCCAATTTCAGACACTCTCACCCCCATAAAAAGCTGATACGATTTAAGGTAATCTTTCATCATCCTCGTCCTAATCCGATAATCTCCATCCTCTTTATAATCGCCCCCCCCCCCCCCCCCCCATTCGCCTCCTGGCCTGCCTAAGTATCCATTCCTTCTTTCTCCTTCCCCACCAGCCTTCTACACAGCAGAGGAAATGGCTGCCCATCAGATCACCGAGGAAAAGAAGCGACCCTCCCACAACAAGTATGCCATCTCCTGCACGATCCTCGCTTCCATGACCTCCATCCTCATGGGTTACGGTAATGCTCTTCTCCCTCTCCGACCCCTTCCTCGTGTGAGTTATGATTGCCTCCTGATTGTTTTTTCTGTTCTTTTTTTTTTCACGTTGGTCCAGATATTGGTGTTATGAGCGGCGCGGCGCTGTACATCAAGGAGGAGCTGAGGATAACTGACGTGCAGCTCGAGATCATGTCCGGCATGATAAACCTGTGCGCCCTTGTCGGCTCGGCAATGGCCGGCAAGACTTCGGACTTGGTGGGGAGGCGATACACCATGGTCATCGCTGGCGTGATTTTCTTCGCCGGTGCCCTCTTCATGGGACTCGCGCCCAACTACACTTTGCTCGTGTTTGGAAGATTTATAGCTGGCGTTGGGATCGGCTTTGCACTCGTCATTGCTCCTGTTTATACCGCAGAGGTGGCTCCAGCATCGTCTCGTGGCTTCCTTACATCATTCCCGGAGGTATGATCGAGTTCACGGAGGGTGCTGCCCCCTTGACCATGGTGATGGAGTGTATTTGTGGGTGGAACTCACCAGACTAAAATGGGATCCGTCTCCTGCAGGTGTTCATCAATCTGGGCATCCTCCTTGGATATGTCTCGAACGTTGCCTTCTCAAAGCTGCCGCACCACCTGGGATGGCGGTTCATGCTCGGGATAGGTGCCGTCCCCTCGGTCTCCCTTGCCGTGGTCGTCATAGCCATGCCTGAGTCGCCCCGTTGGCTTGTCATGCAAGGGCGTCTCGGGGAGGCAAAGCGTGTCCTCGGGAAGACGTCAGATTCTCCTCAAGAAGCAGACCAGCGCCTTGCTGACATCAAGAATGCTGCTGGGATTGCCCCGGAATGTCATGACGACGTTGTAAAGGTCAATGCCCACAAAAGCCACGGCGAAGGTGTCTGGCGCGAGCTCCTGATCTCCCCGACGCCGACTGTCCGCCACGTGTTGATCGCAGTCCTCAGCATAAACTTCTTCCAACAGGCCTCCGGAATCGATGCGGTCGTGCTCTACAGCCCGAGGATATTCGAGACAGCAGGCATCAAGACAGCCGAGCAGAAGCTGTTAGCCACAGTCGCCGTCGGAGTCGTCAAGACACTTGCCATCCTGGTGGCAACCTTCTTCCTCGACAAGTTGGGACGCCGTCCGTTGCTCCTGAGCAGCCACGGCGGCATGGTCATATCCTTGCTGCTCCTTGCCTCTGGCTTGACAGTGGTTGACCACCACATGAAAGACAACGTACCCCATTGGGCCATAGTAGTGTGCGTGGCAATGGTACTGTTCTACGTCGCATTCTTCTCAATCGGGAGCGGCCCCATCGTGTGGGTCTACGGCACTGAGGTATGGCCATTGCGGCTCCGTGCCCAGGGTGCCAGTCTTGCAGTGGCCTTGAACCGTGTCACGAGCGGCGTCATAGGGATGACCTTCTTGTCCCTGGCCCACGCGGTCACGACTGGGGGAGCCTTCTTTCTGTTCGCGGGGATCACGGCATTCTCGTTCATCCTCTACTACTTGATCCTGCCGGAGACGCTGGGGAAGTCATTGGAGGAGACGGCAAGCCTGTTCGGGAGCCTAACAGGATGGAAGGCGGCTGCAAAGGAGCTGGAAATGAAGAACAAGGCGGAGAGAGGCCCTCAAGTTTAGGACAGCAGCACTCTCAAGGCAAGGGTGGTGTGAATACAGAATGTTCTGAGAACGAGACTTCCTTTTATTTTTGGGGGATTCCATTTACACGCGTGTTTGAGGGATTCCATTTATTTTTTGGCCGAGAAAACCATTTACAAGCAACTAATCGACCAGACACGGTATTGAATTATTCACCAAAACTTTGATTTTTATTTCCAAAATAATCCCCTCGAGAACGGATAAGGTGTGTTAATCTCATGTGTGCCATCGCCCGCGCGGTACTCTTGGACTAAGGTAGTGTCTGTTTATGGTTTCGCATGTCCTATCGTGGTTTTGATTCCACTGTCGATCAGATATCGCAGATATCGGCGTGATGAGCAGCACGCCTCTCTACATAGAGAAGGATCTGAGGATAAGGGAACTGCTCGGGGATGTCTCAAACTTTGCCTTCTCCAAGTTTGCTGTCCGCCTGGGCAGGTGGTTCATTCCCGATATCGGAGCCTTCTCCAAGTTTGCTCTCATGACCAGCACCATCGAGAGGACATTGCATCATCACGAGGCGCTCACTACGGGAGGCACCTTCTTGCTGTTTCCCGGGGCGACGTCAATCTCATTCGTGATATTCCATACAATCCTTCCAGACACGTGGGGCAGGACAATCAAGGAGACACTACCCGGCTCGAGAGCTACTTCGCTGGAGTGCAGTGAAGCCGGCAAAAGAGCTGTAGCTATAGATTGTTCAAAGTGGGCAGCAGTGTTTCATCAGTATGAAGCCAATTACTGAACCAAAATTTGATTAAGAACAAATCCACAATCAAGAGAAAAAAGGGACCTGCATGATTGGATTGGTGTAAGCGAATTAATGGCAAACCAAGATCGGTCCAGTCGATTTAGGACATAAAACTGAGAGAAAACGGAATCGCACTAAATCGATTATGCGAAAGTCGAGATCCATAGATATGATCTGCAATAAGAGCCAAGGAATCGTACTAAATCGACTATGGGAAAGTCGAGATCCGTAGATATGATCTGTAAGAAAAGCCAACAAGGTGCCCTAGGTCTTTCCATCTCTCCTGACGTGACGGTCGATGGAACTCGATATATCAGTGGGAGAGGGGACCTAGCGTTATTATAAACGTGACGGGCTCTTCCATTATGGGCATTCGACATTTGGCCTACATCAAGTTGTTGTCCAGCTCACATCAATAACAAAACCGAGATGTCGCAAAAGCCCAAAGATCTCTAGAACCGAAAGGGACTATCATGGTCTTGTAATTAACATACAACCCGTTTTTTTTTTTTAAAAAAATAACAAAACAATTATTTATAACCCAAAGGAATTTTAAAACAAAATAAAAGAAATAAAATGAGATATTTATAAAAATTCCAACATTCTCCCACTGGGCTATGATTAATTTCAAAGTTTAAAACGTTTAGTTTTAAAACGACTCTCGGGCTGTACACAAATATGGCCATATCGTAGTAAACAATATACGAGATAACATCTCAAAGTAACCCCGACCATTAAAGTCTCTAACACCGAACCATGGTCGTCAACACATTATTTCACGACATTGGACAACCATGATCATGAGCATCCACAACTCTAACGTTAATAGGTCAATGTGGCGATGTAGCCGAAAACAACATCCCTCAATGGTGATCATAACGATATTATTTTCGGTCGGTCCTACAAATTATCTTGTAACTTTTATTCTTCTTAGAAGTCAGGAAAATTCCTATGTTACCTTTATATTTCACTGATGCCAGAGACATCAAAGTATACCTTAGTGAAATCAGAGTATCCATCCGTGATTTTAATGCTTCAAAGAAGTCGGATGAAATGATCTGGCACTAATGCCACCATATGTCTCAAATATAAAACTCGCGATAACATCAATGGTGTTATCAGAGACATACTGATTTGACAAACCGTCATGCTCAAGATAAATACCAGATCTTGAAACTTCAAACATGTGCACATCAATACCAGATAAACTCCCTCACAAGGTAGTAGGATAAGGTCTAGAGAGATTAGTGTGAATGAGTCTTAAAGCTTGAGCTACGAGCCGATTCGTTCTTTTGAGTCTTGGTGAATTTGCCTATAATACAATCAATACAAGTTTCTATGTTACCAAAATCGAGACAATGTAAAATTTCACATTTAACTAGCCTTTGGATTCTTTCTCTCAATATGTGATCTAAATGTTTATGCCAAAGTAGACCAAAATTAGTAGACCAAAATTTTCAACAGGCAAGGATCTTTTGAAGGAATTTGACTCCACGAAAAAGTTTTGCAAAAAAGTAGGAGTCAAAATCAACTGAAATTCCAGAACCAACAATATCAGAATTCAAAGACAATTGAGCTGAACTTCATTTGAAAAGAAATGAGTAACCACATGAGTTTAAGGCAAAAATAAAGATAATGTCTTGTCTAATACTGGGAACATAAAAGACATTTCTTAACACGAGATCATGATTTGACTTCAAAACAAGATGAACATCTCCTATGGACTCCACTTTGACCATAACATAATTTCTGACTTTAAGCTTTGGCTCCGTCTCACTCATCTAGATTTATTTTGCTCAAGTTGAGCCTTTAACTTATAGCATCTTTCTTTTAATGTCCCAACTTTTGACAATAGAAGCATTTTACGCCTTTATGAAAAACAACTTTATGACATCCCTCACTCTGATCGTAACCAAAGCCTTTTTACTTAGAAGGGCTGGGGTGAAAACGCTTAGAATGTTTTTCTTTTACCCTTTGAGAAAGCATGTCTAGAGAAAGACACAAGGAAAGCACTCTCACTCTTCTCCCTCTTAAGTTTCTCCTCCTCAGTCATACACTTACCAATCAGATCACTGACAGTCCAACTCTCATTTTGGGAGATAAAAACAATCATGATTTGAGAGATATTCGGAGACAAGGAATTTAGAGCGTGAAGAATGATGAACTTATCTAATAGAGGAATTTCAAGGCTTTTAAGTTTGGATCAGAGGGAAAACATTCTCAGGATATAGCCTCTTACGCCTCCCACATTATCACAAGACATATTCGTCAACTTTTTCAGAAGGACAATAAAAGATACTTTTCCCCAAGGGTTGTGATCGCTCATATAGTTTGAATACTCCCACTTGTTAAAGTGCTCCATTTGCTTTTGAGTACTAAACTCTGTAAGCGGAGCAGGGCGATCCACCTACAAAGTAAGATCAAGATTGACAAAACCCAGGTCATGCAAAAGTTTGCCCTTCCACATATTATAATTTGATCCATTTAGGATCTCAACAACACCAACACGAACATTGTTCAAAGCAAGAGTGACTGAAAACAAAAGACAAATAATATATAAGTGAACAAAGAAAAATGTAATAGTCAATGAATTTGACTATCAACTAGAGAATCTCAAACAACGTCAAATGCAGAAAATCCAACACCTTTAGGCAGAAGGACCCAACACCATCAAAGTCAAGACACCCTCAATAAGTCCAAAAAAATCCCACTTGCCACTTTGAGTGAGCCACTTTGGCAGCCAAGCACTCAAAGCACAAATATGAGACACCTCACTTACCGTGAACATGTGCGATTATAAGAAACTCCGGTTGTCACTCAGGTCGAGTCGCTTTGACAACTAAACAACTAAAGCACAAATCCAAAAGCCACTTACCCTAAATGGATATGCCTGTAAGACAACTAACTTATCGCTAGAAACGAGCCACTTTGGCAGTGTAGATCCCCAAATTGGCCATTAAAGAAGATGGTAAAATCACTTTTCTTTCTTTTGTCGTTTCTACGACTCAAACAATCAACCGTTCCCGCCCCCCCAAAGACGGACGGCACCCAACTACAGCCGAAATATCACTTTTGTTTCCTCAACTTGATTTGAGAAAATGACACGCAATGTTCTCTGACAAAATGGGCTGGGACGTTGATTTCCTTCTGCTGACAATCTTCCCGAAACAGCCCCCGCGACCTCATCACAAATTTGGTCCTTCGGAGAACGAGGGATCGCTCGGCCCAAAGCAACATCGCTTCACTCTGGAAGATAAGATGGAAGGGAGAGGCCTCCGAAAGGGGGGGGACATACCTGGGGCGAACAAAACAGAGAGTTGTCCTCACCAACATAGGCTACCTCGTAGATGGTCAGGCGATTTCCATCTCGAGCGCGAAGCAAGGGGACGAAGACCAGTAGTACATCACCACACCTGCAATGTGAACAGGAATGTAACATCAGTCGTAGTCCCTTGCCCCTTTCACATGTGAATGCCTTAGAAAAGAACGAATGTCTGACAAGAACTAGGGGGAGTTAGACTGGCCGAAGAAAGAAAAAGGAGAAAAGAAAGATCAGTCACAAGCCCCCCTCGCACCCCTCAGCTCACCGCAGGCTTCAGCCGTAATAGTCCTCTCGGGTAATGATCATTTTGCTCCTTGAGGTGGGTGCCGCGGCTGATCAGATAAGGGTCGAAGCCTTCTATAAGAAGAAACAGGGGCAGAAGAAATAAAAAAGCAGAACGGACTCCCCCCTTTCTCCCCGAGACCTCCTAAAAAAAAAGCAAGGAACATCAGCTTTCGTTTGCCCTCTTCTCCGACTCACCGGCGGATCCTTGTTGTCGCCCTCGTCACTCCGATCGATTCTGCCTAAGGTGAGCAGAAAGTAGCGCCATGGGGACCCCCTTTGACGATCAACCCAAACGAAGTATTCGGCAGCAGCAATGAAAAGAATGCCATACCTCCAGTTGCGCCAGACCTCGACTATTCTAGCCGCAGCAACGACCGCGTTCATCTCCAGCTCGACTAGGCCGAGACCAGTGGCAATCAGTGCCTTTTCTTGGCTGCGATGAAAGCGCGTTCCCCTTTGACTGTCTGACCGCTCCTCGCGGACGCACTTTAGCGTCGCGAGGAGCTTTCCCTGTATTTTGACTTGTTTCTTTCCACGCACAGGTACATCATGGAAACAAAGATCTCGTAGACGTATTCCTCGTCTAACCTCAGACAAACCAAGGTCTCCTTATCAGCGAGTACCCAGATGCAATCTTTCGATGTTCTTTGCCTAGCCGTTCCCAAGCCAACACTCTCCCAACCCAAATCCCTTCTCTCAGCTTTAACCAAAAACAGAAGCCAAAGCCTTCCGTTTCCTTTTTTTTTAATAAAACCCCTCCACCTCAATGAAACCTTCAGCAACAGCAATTCAGCCAACTGCAGCAGCGATCCAGCGACTGCAGCAGCGATTCAGCCAGCTACAGCAACAATTTCAGCGACTGCAGCAGTGATTCAGCCTGCTACAGCAGCAATTTCAGCAACTGCAGCAGCAATTCAGCCAACTGCAGCAGCGATCCAGCGACTGCAGCAGCGATTCAGCCAGCTACAGTAGCAATTTCAGCAACTGCAGCAGTGATTCAGCCAGCTGCAGCAGCGATCCAGCGACTGCAGCAGTGATTCAGCCAGCTACAACAGCAATTTCAGCAACTGCAGCAGTGATTCAGCCAGCAGCAGCAGCATTCCAAGAGTCAGCAGCAGCCTTCATCCTCCGGCGCTCCCCGATGACAGCGAACCCGCAGCGAGTTGAGGAAGCCATGGCCAGCACGGGCTCGAATCTTTGGCAGTCTCGTAATCAACCGCAGCGGCGCCCGTCCTCCTTGACATCCTGGGACCCCGCGGCGGTCCTCATCGAGGCTTCTTCCAACATAACCAGCCACTCCCCCCGACGTCCCCGATCCAACGGTGGTGAACGCATGCTCCTCCTCGGCGTCCCCAGACATGGCGGTGGTGAACCCACGTCTCCTCCGGCGTCGCCCAGCCCGACGACGAACCCGCCTCCCAACGGTGGCAACCCGTCTCCCCCGCGCTTCCTCCCCGGCGTTCCAGCTCCACGACGACGGCGAGATCACCCCTGCCCCGGCGTCCTTTCAACAGCCAAGGCGCCAAACTCTCAGATCTGGTGGTCGCCGCCTTCGTCTGCTCTGCCGCCCTCTCGACAGCGGTGACCCGACTACAACAGCGGCAGACCTTGCTCCCTCCGGCGTCCCCGAGCTTCACAGCGGCGGATCGACTCCCCTCCGGCGTCCCCGAGCTTCACGGTGGCAAGATCTCCTCCCCTAGACTCGGCTGCAGCAGACCCACGTTCTCCGGCTCTCCATTACCCGGTTCCTCCCATGGTGGCACATCTGGCCTTCCCGACCCCATGCTCAGACAACCCCTTTTTGACGCCACTCACCGTGGTTAATCAACCTCCCGGCGTCCCTCAGATTAGCCTCCAAGGATGCCGTCCGCGTACCTCTACCAGCCGACCATCATCACTGTCCCAAGATAAGCCCATCTCCGGAATCCTTCTGGAGCAGATCGATCCTCCCCTTTGATGTCTCCTCTGGTCGTTAGCGTGTGGAAGAAATCGAGCTACTTCACCTTGGCTTCGTCTGAGTTACGCTATAGAAGAAGGACAAGACGTCAGATGGAGGACAACTCAGAAAGGGAAAAACACGACGAAAGCTTGGACATCTCGAAGAATCGCAACCCCACTAACCGATTCATACGGTAAGACATGTCTTACTAATTCAATTCGATTAAATTTCATTCAAATTTAATCGATTTTAATGTTCATGGCATTGGCATATTTCTTCCTCTACTTTGCATGTGAACACCGAGGAATTCAACCAAGTAACGTCATCCTCCGACGGCGCGGACGATCGACATCAACGGGCTCGCAACGCCCCGTAAGTTCGCTCTTATCTCATTAAGTCCTAATAATTCCTTTTCGATTTAAATTAGGACTTTCTGACTACTTCTTTATTTTTCTTTGCATGTACATCGAGCATCTAATCTCGGAAGATCAACTTCAAAATTCCGAAGATTAACTCGAAGGCGCGTGTATCAAACCGCGTGGATCTACCCCGGCCTAAAAACCGTGGGTTCGAAGGTTTAAAGCGGCCACAAACTCAATCAAAGGTACAAAGGGGAGGTGCGGGCCTCCCCGAATTTTTATTCAAATCTACTTGTAACGGATTGCGGACCCAAGTGTATAGGTTCGCGATCACCGCCCTTCCCCGTCCTTTTGATCTAAATAATTGTTTGTGATTGCGCGTATGCTTAGGCTTTAGGTTTTGCGTCGCATGATTGGTTTTAATCAAACAAACCTAAACTCGGGTCCAACGCCCGTTAAAACGTCGATAAAAGTCCGGCCTACTCCCGGATCGGGCCCAACACCCGTCAATCAAAAGTTAAACTTTTTGGACAAATCGCCACCCTTTCGCATGTTTTAGAATACAAAGGTTAGTAAATAGGAATCCCCGAACCCAGACTCTGATTTTTCCGACTTAAAATCACATTTTTAAACTAAGTCGGTGGCGACTCCGAACAAAAGTTTTCCAAAGTAAAACTAAACCCCACTACCCTTTTTTCGGAGCCATTTAGGATGAGGTGACGGCAGACCGAGCCGCTCCTTGAGCCTTCCCCGAAATTCGTGAGCGAGGTCTTAACGCAGCCTTTCTCTCGCCACCTTCAGGGAACTGGAGATGGTCGGCGAAACGTCCCGCAGACCCGTTCGCGAATCAAGGGAAGGCCCAACCCCGGGTCCCCTTTCCGCAGCGTCCGGCGTTCGAGCCGTGACGTCGACCGGACTGGGCCTCGGGGGAGCGGGCCCGGATCCTCGGGTTGCCCGAACCGCCAGCGCGCGTGCTAGGCCGGAGGGCGCGCGTACATCCCGGATGGCGACTCCGCTGGGGAGTTCCGCATGTGGATTCCTAACGAAAACCTTTTCTAACCACATGCGGAGGGGAGTTACTTGTTTTCGCATGTAATTGATTGGCTCGGTGCCCTTTGTATGATCTCCTACCTGTGTTTGTTTACCGCTTTATTAGGCATACATAGGTAAGTCTCTATACCCGGGACTAGGATCTTTAGGGGGTCACCGAAAGGCACGGCCTCGCTGCTTTCTGCGGCTTGTAGGCTATGGACCGGGACCCGCCTCCCTTAGTCCGAGGGAGGTCTTAGAAACCTCCATCCGAGTCTAGAATTGATTGCCCACTACAGGTACCAGACGCCCCACGTACATTTGTCTGTTAGTAAGTGACTGCTACATGTGCAGGGATAGGTGTAGATACGCTTTGTCTGCTATAACTGTAAAATTAACACTGTTTGTTTTGCAGTTGGGTGGAGTTTATTACAATGGGCTTCAACAACCTTCATTTCTCCTCTCCCTACCTATTTTACTGCATTCATACATTCGCATGACCACATGAGTATCTGTTTGATTACAGTAGTTACATTATCATGCCATCCACAGTTCTACTCCATTGCATCACTACGTCTCATTTACAATTGCAATTACGTAATGCATATTCTTATGCATATACGAGTATGATTCAACATCATGAATTTATCACGCATCGATTACATTATTGCATGATATTAATCCAAATATTCTCTCTATTTTCCTTCAAAGGTTTAATTCTCCAACATGGCTCCTCGAACAGGAGTAGGGACAAAACATGACATTACAAATCTACAAGAACAAGAATGCCAAGGATTTATCGACGACTACCAATGCCCAAAGTCGAACATCTAACAATATGAAGACCAAAGTTTCCATTACGGCTACCAAGGTCCAAAGCCGTGCGTTGAACGACATGAGCCCAAAGTGATATCAACGGCTACCAAAGTACAAAGCCAAGCACGAACACCAAAGATCACCCAACGGTTACCAAATTTCAAAGTCGAATCTACAACAACATGAAAATCCCAAGGAGGTTACAACTTACCAGCCAATCGCAGTCAACATCAGAGCTAATGATGAGCCCATAGAGCCGTTCACGGACATGCTACAATCGAACACACTGGAGACGTCACGCCCCTACTGATCCGACAACCGTTCCAAAGAAACAGAACCGATCTCATTACGTCATCAGTCGGCACAACCTCGGCACCAACGAAAACTTCCATTACAGACAGGGACGATTCCCCAGCATACAACCCAAGCCCCAATCCTCAACGATGGGCAATCCTCAAGTCTACGTCTCAATCCCTGATCGTCAATATCTGCCAATCGGGGACAAGTGGCAAATCCTTTGACCGAGAGTACATTCTAGCACAAGGGGCAAACCCCGCCTTCACAACGACCTCGCGAGATCGGGACACCTGCAAGCAATCGACCTCACCGTCTCTCAGATAACAGGGACTCGACGAACACCGGATCCAAAGCATCCCCACGACCAAAGCATGAACATGGACTAGATCGTTCAAGAGACGGCGGATACGTAGCGTGATTGGCATCAGAAGCTCCCATTCGCATTACTCGCCTTCCAACAACTCAAGACATGTCTGACGGGGCCACCGATATTCAAACCGCCCACCCCGGGGCATCCATTTATCTCACAACACAAGACGAATCGTTTGGGGCAACGATTACATAACATCTTCAACCTACACCAAAGAACACGCAATCTACCTAATGATGACGCGTACTTGGACTGGGGCAACTTCCATCAAGCTCATCCACGATACCTGAGTGATCAGTCCAGCAGAAATTCAATTACTGACTCTCTCGAGCTCGTCCCAAGGAAAAGACCCACCACATGAGGAGGCCAGTTACCCACCCAGGTCCACCTCAATGGGTAATCAACAATGCACATCCAAGGATAATCGACTTGACTACTAAGGAGACGTTCGCTATCAAGCACGCCTTTTCTAAAAAGCAACCACATTAATGGAGAAAAACTAGCACTCAATGCAGACACTATTACTACACGTGAAAGGGAGTACTTGTTCCTTGATCAATACTTCCCTATTTATGAAAATAAGTTACATGAGCTCATTTATCTTTAGCCCTTGTCGCATGTTGACGAAAGCGTGGGTGGTAGGGTGGTAAAGTTTCGAGCCAAAGCCTTGAAACAGTTTTGAGCCAAAGCTTCGAAATATTCTTCGTTGTCAACCAAACAACAGAACAACATGAGGGTACAGGAGCACCCTAAGCAGACAAGCAATATTGGGGCAAAACTCCAAGCAATCCTGAAGAAGTCTTCTTTTCCAAAACGACGATTTACATGAAAAGGAGTATTCGTTCCTCAACTGATACTATCTCTGCAAAACAGGTTACACGAGCTTACTTGTTTCGCCTTTCGGCTTGTCTCTTAGGTACGTGAACATCCTAGGCAGACGACGAAGGCGAGGGCGGTAGGGTGGAAACGTTTCGAGCCAAAGTTTCGAAACAGCCTTCGTTGGTAAAACAATGATGACGACAACATGAGAACAATCCTATGACAAATCTCCGAGCGATCCTGAGGCAAATCCTCGACCGATCCTGGGGCAAATCTCCGAGTGATCATGGACATATCTCCGAGCGACTCTAGGGCATATCTCCAAGCAATCCTAGGACCAGACTGAGCAATCTTGGATAACTCTCAGTTGACAAAATGGCAAATAACATGAAAGGGAGTATATGTTCCTTAACAAATGCTTTCTTTACAAAACAGGTTACACGAACTTACTTGTTTTGCCCTTCGGCTTGTCTCATAGGCACATAAACAACCTAGGCCGACGAGAAGATACAACAACATCCTATCATGCCAATCAAGACAACTTTCGAATCAAAGCTTCGAAACAACACTCCTGATCAACAAGATAACAAATTACATGAAAATACATGAGCGTCTTAAGCAGACAACAAAGACAAACGATGATGTTTCAAAACAACGCTTCAGAACAATCTTCGTCAGCAAACTTCTTTATAGCCCCAGGGAGTCAATTGGGGCAAAGAACACTGACAATACACATGAAAAGGGAGAATCATACAAATATTACTCTCTTCATCAAGCTAAGTGAAATTACATGAGCTCATTTCACTTACGTCATTTGTCTCGTGGGCAGGTACAAGAGCTCCTCACACGTATGGTGCAAAACTCCTATGACAAAGGCGAGGGTGGCAGGGTGGCAAAGCTTCAAGCCAAAGTCTTGTAGCAAGTTCGTCAGACCTTCGATTCCATCGGACGAAGACGCAATGACGAAACCATGCAAAAAGGAAGTACCAAATTTCTACTTCACTTTTCTTACAAATGAAGTTACACGAGCAAACTTCATTCTTACTCTAACAGAAACAAGTTACAAGAATTTCCTTGTTTCTAGCCATCTGTTTGATAGGTACATGAACATCTTTACACAACAGACATCAAGCAAGAGTAACAATTTCGTCAGACCTTCGATTCCATCGGACGAAGATGCATTGATGAAATCACACAAAAGGGAAGTATCAAAACTCTACTTCGCCTTTCATACAAATGAAATTACATGAACAAATTTCATTCTTACGTTTAAAGAAAACAAGTTACATAAGCTCACTTGTTGTCCGTCCTTTGCCTAACATAGGTACATGAGCATCCTATGTTATTGACAAAGGCGCGGGCGGTTGGGTGGAAAATTTCGAACCAAAGCTTCGAGATTGCCTTTGTCGTTATCATGAATAACCATGCCAAAAGGGAGTATCATTTACATTACTCTCTAACGAAATTTTTATCATTCCTCAGATAAAGTCAGAACGACCATTGAGATGGGCATGTCCATCTCAACTCCCCAACGGATATTTTACTTCATCTCCTCAAGCGAGAGTCAAAATACATGAATTAACTTCGTCTCCGTCCGTTGTCAACTGTGCAAGCACATGGATATCCGTACAGTATGGTACAAATTCCTAGGCAACGGCGTGGGTGGTCGGGTGGAAGCCGTTCCGAGTTCAGTCTAAAAAAGGACATGGAACGCAAGAGTGCACAAGAGCACCATGGAGGTTTGAGTATCTAAACCTGTTCATTTCTTAAGCATTTGTGTGCCCAATTGCATATAATTTGAAATCTTTGATAATAAGAATGTTTCTGGGCGAGGGTGGATAAGGCAAACCTATTCCTAAACACTTACCCAGAGTGATGAGCGCAAACACTGTGAGGATTCATACACGAGCGTTCAGACGGACGAATCCTTTGACAAAAGATGCTCTAAACCGGGATGAGATCGAGCATTTCTTCTCTACCCCCAAACACAGACATTGACCATTGCTAGCCCTTCCAAGCCAAAATCGAAGTTTCTACACATACTACTCCCACCGAGTCTAAGGATCGCCTCACATCGAGGTTAACGGAGATCCTGTAGTCAGAAATCGGAAGCAATGGATCAAGGAGGCGGCACTTCCTCAAGGTTCAAGCGAAGATGTTTCATCAACGGACAAGCTTGTCAGTTGAGTTGTACCCTGGGACGATTCAAGGAATCCAAAACTTCTCCAAAAAAAGGGATCAACAAAAAGAGACGGGGCAAAATAAATTCCCAAGGAGTCCAAAGCAACTCCAACAAAGCAGAGGGAAAGGAAAGAAAATAAGGCAAATCCCGACATACAAGCAAAGAAAAAGCAAAACCAGCGCAAAGACCAAAGTCTTTAAAAGCAAAGCGCGAAAAGTGAAAGAGCAAAAGTAAAGCACCAAGACCAATACAAAGAAGGTCGCAAAAGCAAAGGTTTTATTTTCTCAAAGCTACTTAAGAGAAAAGTTTCCCCGAGGTGGTGGGTCACCAAAGTCCAAATGGTCAGCCACCAATCCCAAACGGAGAACCTCGACCGGCACGCTGTCGGAATGATGGAAGATTCGCTCGAACGGTGAAACTTCTATGGTCCAATTGACTCCGATGAGGTCCTTAGACTCGTCTATCAAAAACATAAATTTAAAGCCTCGATGAAAAGACCTTACGTCAAAGCCACAGTACAACCATAACAAAGACTCCTTCGATCGGTACATGAGCATCTAATGTCAAAGGAATTCTAACATCTAAACGTCACAGATTACGAAACAGGATTGAGCCGTTAGAGAAGTCAAAATCCCTTCTCCGATCTCGCTCAAAAGCAATTTTAGCAAGTGTTGTCAAAACAAAGCATGACATACAAGAGTGCCATAATGTTTTGTTATCCACGTACATCACGGGGACATATTTGTTACTAACAATTTTTTTTTTATGAGATTCCAAGATGCAGATCTACCGGGAACATCTCAAGCTCACAATTTGGGGTATCTATGACGTCCTTGCGAGAAAATCTTCTCAAATTCTCTCGCAAAGGAGGGGCAAACTGTAGATCCCCAAATTGGCCATTAAAGAAGATGGTAAAATCACTTTTCTTTCTTTTGTCGTTTCTACGACTCAAACAATCAACTGTTCCCGCCCCCCCAAAGACGGACGGCACCCAACTACAGCCGAAATATCACTTTTGTTTCCTCAACTTGATTGGAGAAAATGACACGCAATGTTCTCTGACAAAATGGGCTGGGACGTTGATTTCCTTCTGCTGACAATCTTCCCGAAACAGCCCCCGCGACCTCATCACAAATTTGGTCCTTCGGAGAACGAGGGATCGCTCGGCCCAAAGCAACATCGCTTCACTCTGGAAGATAAGATGGAAGGGAGAGGCCTCCGAAAGGGGGGGGGGACATACCTGGGGCGAACAAAACAGAGAGTTGTCCTCACCAACATAGGCTACCTCGTAGATGGTCAGGCGATTTCCATCTCGAGCGCGAAGCAAGGGGACGAAGACCAGTAGTACATCACCACACCTGCAATGTGAACAGGAATGTAACATCAGTCGTAGTCCCTTGCCCCTTTCACATGTGAATGTCTTAGAAAAGAACGAATGTCTGACAAGAACTAGGGGGAGTTAGACTGGCCGAAGAAAGAAAAAGGAGAAAAGAAAGATCAGTCACAAGCCCCCCTCGCACCCCTCAGCTCACCGCAGGCTTCAGCCGTAATAGTCCTCTCGGGTAATGATCATTTTGCTCCTTGAGGTGGGTGCCGCGGCTGATCAGATAAGGGTCGAAGCCTTCTATAAGAAGAAACAGGGGCAGAAGAAATAAAAAAGCAGAACGGACTCCCCCCTTTCTCCCCGAGACCTCCTAAAAAAAAAGCAAGGAACATCAGCTTTCGTTTGCTCTCTTCTCCGACTCACCGGCGGATCCTTGTTGTCGCCCTCGTCACTCCGATCGATTCTGCCCAAGGTGAGCAGAAAGTAGCGCCATGGGGACCCCCTTTGACGATCAACCCAAACGAAGTATTCGGCAGCAGCAATGAAAAGAATGCCATACCTCCAGTTGCGCCAGACCTCGACTATTCTAGCCGCAGCAACGACCGCGTTCATCTCCAGCTCGACTAGGCCGAGACCAGTGGCAATCAGTGCCTTTTCTTGGCTGCGATGAAAGCGCGTTCCCCTTTGACTGTCTGACCGCTCCTCGCGGACGCACTTTAGCGTCGCGAGGAGCTTTCCTTGTATTTTGACTTGTTTCTTTCCACGCACAGGTACATCATGGAAACAAAGATCTCGTAGACGTATTCCTCGTCTAACCTCAGACAAACCAAGGTCTCCTTATCAGCGAGTACCCAGATGCAATCTTTCGATGTTCTTTGCCTAGCCGTTCCCAAGCCAACACTCTCCCAACCCAAATCCCTTCTCTCAGCTTTAACAAAAAACAGAAGCCAAAGCCTTCCGTTTCCTTTTTTCTTAATAAAACCCCTCCACCTCAATGAAACCTTCAGCAACAGCAATTCAGCCAACTGCAGCAGCGATCCAGCGACTGCAGCAGCGATTCAGCCAGCTACAGCAGCAATTTCAGCGACTGCAGCAGCGATTCAGCCTGCTACAGCAGCAATTTCAGCAACTGCAGCAGCAATTCAGCCAACTGCAGCAGCGATCCAGCGACTGCAGCAGCGATTCAGCCAGCTACAGTAGCAATTTCAGCAACTGCAGCAGTGATTCAGCCAGCTGCAGCAGCGATCCAGCGCCTACAGCAGTGATTCAGCCAGCTATAACAGCAATTTCAGCAACTGCAGCAGTGATTCAACCAACAGCAGCAGCATTCCAAGAGTCAGCAGCAGCCTTCATCCTCCGGCGCTCCCCGATGACAGCGAACCCGCAGCGAGTTGAGGAAGCCATGGCCAGCACGGGCTCGAATCTTTGGCAGTCTCGTAATCAACCGCAGCGGCGCCCGTCCTCCTTGACATCCTGGGACCCCGCGGCGGTCCTCATCGAGGCTTCTTCCAACATAGCCAGCCACTCCCCCCGACGTCCCCGATCCAACGGTGGTGAACGCATGCTCCTCCTCGGCGTCCCCAGACATGGCGGTGGTGAACCCACGTCTCCTCCGGCGTCGCCCAGCCCGACGACGAACCCGCCTCCCAACGGTGGCAACCCGTCTCCCCCGCGCTTCCTCCCCGGCGTTCCAGCTCCACGACGACGGCGAGATCACCCCTGCCCCGGCGTCCTTTCAACAGCCAAGGCGCCAAACTCTCAGATCTGGTGGTCGCCGCCTTCGTCTGCTCTGCCGCCCTCTCGACAGCGGTGACCCGACTACAACAGCGGCAGACCTTGCTCCCTCCGGCGTCCCCGAGCTTCACAGCGGCGGATCGACTCCCCTCCGGCATCCCCGAGCTTCACGGTGGCAAGATCTCCTCCCCTAGACTCGGCTGCAGCAGACCCACGTTCTCCGGCTCTCCATTACCCGGTTCCTCCCATGGTGGCACATCTGGCCTTCCCGACCCCATGCTCAGACAACCCCTTTTTGACGCCACTCACCGTGGTTAATCAACCTCCCGGCGTCCCTCAGATTAGCCTCCAAGGATGCCGTCCGCGTACCTCTACCAGCCGACCATCATCACTGTCCCAAGATAAGCCCATCTCCGGAATCCTTCTGGAGCAGATCGATCCTCCCCTTTGATGTCTCCTCTGGTCGTTAGCGTGTGGAAAAAATCGAGCTACTTCACCTTGGCTTTGTCTGAGTTACGCTATAGAAGAAGGACAAGACGTCAGATGGAGGACAACTCAGAAAGGGAAAAACACGACGAAAGCTTGGACATCTCGAAGAATCGCAACCCCACTAACCGATTCATACGGTAAGACATGTCTTACTAATTCAATTCGATTAAATTTCATTCAAATTTAATCGATTTTAATGTTCATGGCATTGGCATATTTCTTCCTCTACTTTGCATGTGAACACTGAGGAATTCAACCAAGTAACGTCATCCTCCGACGGCGCGGACGATCGACATCAACGGGCTCGCAACGCCCCGTAAGTTCGCTCTTATCTCATTAAGTCCTAATAATTCCTTTTCGATTTAAATTAGGACTTTCTGACTACTTCTTTATTTTTCTTTGCATGTACATCGAGCATCTAATCTCGGAAGATCAACTTCAAAATTTCGAAGATTAACTCGAAGGCGCGTGTATCAAACCGCGTGGATCTACCCCGGCCTAAAAACCGTGGGTTCGAAGGTTTAAAGCGGCCACAAACTCAATCAAAGGTACAAAGGGGAGGTGCGGGCCTCCCCGAATTTTTATTCAAATCTACTTGTAACGGATTGCGGACCCAAGTGTATAGGTTCGCGATCACCGCCCTTCCCCGTCCTTTTGATCTAAATAATTGTTTGTGATTGCGCGTATGCTTAGGCTTTAGGTTTTGCGTCGCATGATTGGTTTTAATCAAACAAACCTAAACTCGGGTCCAACGCCCGTTAAAACGTCGATAAAAGTCCGGCCTATTCCCGGATTGGGCCCAACACCCGTCAATCAAAAGTTAAACTTTTTGGACAAATCGCCACCCTTTCGCATGTTTTAGAATACAAAGGTTAGTAAATAGGAATCCCCGAACCCAGACTCTGATTTTTCCGACTTAAAATCACATTTTTAAACTAAGTCGGTGGCGACTCCGAACAAAAGTTTTCCAAAGTAAAACTAAACCCCACTACCCTTTTTTCGGAGCCATTTAGGATGAGGTGACGGCAGACCGAGCCGCTCCTTGAGCCTTCCCCGAAATTCGTGAGCGAGGTCTTAACGCAGCCTTTCTCTCGCCACCTTCAGGGAACTGGAGATGGTCGGCGAAACGTCCCGCAGACCCGTTCGCGAATCAAGGGAAGGCCCAACCCCGGGTCCCCTTTCCGCAGCGTCCGGCGTTCGAGCCGTGACGTCGACCGGACTGGGCCTAGGGGGAGCGGGCCCGGATCCTCGGGTTGCCCGAACCGCCAGCGCGCGTGCTAGGCCGGAGGGCGCGCGTACAGGCAGCCAAAAGCTTATAGCACAAATGTAAAGTCATCCGACGTATTTACTCGCACAAAATAACACTTTGACCAATCACAAGAATAAGAAAACAACTCAGCACAATTTATCTACAAATGGTGGACCGTAATATAACCACCTATTTCTTTATGCACATATATTCATCCTATTACAAAATCATTACAAACAAATATAGTGTGTTAAAGTAATAAGATCCGGTAAACCCATATTTTATTTTTAAATTCTAATTTACAAACCCACGGATCCTCTCAACGTGGGTATTATTTTATTTTATTTTAAATTATAAATGTGGAGAAGCACAAATCCACTTCTCTCATGCGGGTCTTGGTTTTTTTCTTTTTTTAATACTACAATGCAGTACCGATCTACATGGGTGTTTTATTTTTATTTTATTATTTGAAATTTAAATTGGCAAATTATCGATTTTTGGCCCAACGTATAAGCCAACTTTCTTCTGTGGCATATCGTTTAAAAAGTTTTAGTTGTGGCCCAATCTCCATTTTATTTTTTGATTTGGCCTAATACCCGACGTCCGTTAAACGTTGCAGACGTGTCTTTGACAGACATTTACAATGTCCTACGTGGCTCTATTTCCAGATTAAAAGATTAAAAATGAGTGAAACTCAACCCTGCGACAATGCACAAGAAAACTCTCTTTCTTTCCTCACTGTCTGGTCCGTCGCCTGTGTCCAGGTCAAGTTTGTCCCAAAAGGAGGAGGTCCATCGAATCTTCTTCCCTGTGTTGTCGCCATTGTTGATTGATCTCTCCTCATGGCTACCCACCTCCACCCAGTTCCTCCTCTCCCCAAACTCTGTTTTTGCCGCCTCCTTCTTGGCTTCCTCCTCCTCCAACTCCACCTTCTCCTTCTCTATCTACTACCACAACCTCACCCCTACCACCGTTGTCTGGTCCTCCTCCCCCATTCCCTCCTCCTCCTCCCTCTCCATCTCCTCCTCCCCCTCTCTCCTCTACCTCAACACTTCCTTCGGCCGCAACGCCTTCCCTGGTAACCCCTCCGCCTCCGCCTCCTCCTCCCTCCAACTCCACCGTCTCCCTCTCCCTTCGCGACGACGGCTGCCTCATCTTCGGGAGTGGCTGGCGGAGCTTCGACTACCCGACCGACACCTTCTTCCCGGACCAGACCATGAATGGGACGAGATTGTCTCCCTGAACGGTAGGTTCTCCTTCGATGGCGAGGTCCTCACGTTCAATGACACTGATGTTTATTGGCCTGTTTATAATGGGAATAAGTTCCTTGAGCTCAGCCCTATCGGGGATTTTCAAGTTGATGAGCCACGTAACATTTCCCTGAAAAAAAATAGAGCCACGTAGGACATCGTAAATGTCCGTCAACGACACGTCTGCAGCGCTTAACGGACGTCGGCTATTAGGCCAAATCAAAAAATAAAATGAAAATTGGGCCACAACTAAAACTTTTTAAACGATATGCCACAGAAAAAAAGTTGACCTATGAGCCAAAAATAGATAATTTGCAATTAATAACTCCAAGACACTTTTCCTACGTGGGTGTCGTTTTTTTTTTTATTTCTATTTCCGTATCCCACGTGAACAAGAAAAGGATTTCTTTTTTAATTATTATTATTTTAATAATTATAGTTCCGCAACTCACCATATGTAATGAAACTTTTAGGATTTAACTAATTCAGAGTAATCTTAATTGGTTATCTTTGATTTCATCCAAAATAATATAAAATATATTTAAAAAACAAATTCAATAAAAAGTAACTAAATAAACTGAATTAATCATCAAAACTATCCCCTGATACATTGGCCCTTCCATCATTTAAAAAAAACAACACGCTTAATTATAGCATAAAGAAATTTTAAAACAAAATAAAATAAAATATTTATAAAAATTTCAACAATATCAACAAAATACAAAGCATGTCTATATCTATCTACCAACTGACTGACACAACTAACAGATCCAACACCAGACCGCCTAGAGAACAGACAAGAAAATCACAGAAACCCTAACAACGACCATCCTCCTTCCTTCTAAGTGCTCGTGAATTTGGTTACGGCCTTGGTGCCTTCCGAGACGGCGTGCTTGGCCAACTCCCCGGGCAGGACGAGGCGGACAGCAGTCTGGATCTCCCTGGAGGTGATGGTGGGCTTCTTGTTGTACCTGGCGAGCCTGGACGCCTCCTGGGCCAGCTTCTCGAATATGTCGTTGATGAAGCTGTTCATAATCCCCATGGCCTTGCTGGAGATCCCGATGTCCGGATGGACCTGCTTCAGCACCTTGAATATGTAGATCTTGTAAGTCTCCACGCTCTTCTTCAACCTCTTCTTCTTCTTGTCCGCCGCGGCCCCTCCCTCCTTGGGGAGCTTCTTCCCCGCCTTGGGCTTCCTCTCCGCCGGAGCCTTCTCAGCCACCGCCGACTTTTTCTCCTCGGCGGGCTTCTTCTCCGCCGGTTTCTTCTCCGCCGGTTTCTTATCCGCCGGTTTCTTCTCCGCCTTCGGGGCCATCGATTACCGAATTCCTCGTGGAGAGCGAATCGAGGGAAACGAACGGGGGTACCAACCGCCGGAAATTGCCCGAGTGAGGAAGACGACCGAGAATCAAACAGAGATCGACGGGTTTACTTCCTCCGGAGGAAAGTCATCATTATAAGGGCATGACGGGTGGATTCTGATTGGCTTCTGGAGTAGTCACGGAGATCGATGAGACGGAGCGATATTTACCGTTGGATTGGAGTGAATAGAACGGACGAGATTGGGATTGCTGTGATGAAGAGTGCGGGATTGTCGACGTGGCAACCATGCGGATGGATGGGCCGGATAGATATTGGGCTTAATCAGTTTAAGCCTAAGGCCCGCCATTTCCTTTCTGTTTTAGTTTGACTTCGTCTGATATTGATTATTATTTTTAAACGTCGAGATCAAAGGTTATACTATAATTTTTTACTTAACAATAATAAGAAAGGAGAAGAGGAAAACGCGAAACCGGAGATCAGACAGCCAAGGATTTGAGGAACATGAAACCGAACCATCCCTCCCTTCTTAATTAAGAAAAAGAACAAAGGAAGAGAGGGACAGGCCAAAGGAAAGAAAGGAGGGAAGGGAGCCGCGCATTACTCCCCGACCCAAAACACCTCGTTCGGCCGGGGATTGCCTCGCCGCCGCGATTGTTTAGGCGGAGGAAACGAGATCGGGGCCGGTACGGAGAACCTCTTTACTGCCTCTTCTTTTTTGTTTTAATGTGAATTCTCTGCTGATTCCTTCGTCCGTGTTTTGATCTGGTGAAGATGTTGTGTTGGTAAGGAGGAGGGGGGGGGGTTCAAATGGCGGCCCCTCCGGTGAGGGCGAGGGCGGATTACGATTACCTCATCAAGCTCCTCCTGATTGGCGACAGCGGTATTAACCCCTTCCCTCTTCAATTTCTTCTTGCTGTTTCCTCTCCTTTTGGTTTCTTCTTTTTCTTCGGATTATTGACGTTGTTTGTCCCGTCGGTTAGTTCCTTAGGGATTTGATTGAATTCCTTAGGGGAATTTCGGACATAGCACTTGCTCGTTAATTCGATTCTTTCTCCCATTGTAAGGAACTCTCCGTGTTCTCTTCCCGTGGTTGCCCATCGAACCCATAGCTCGGGGTGCGACGGAATCTTTGGTTCCATTCCTAGTTAGATGAGTGAAGCTTACCCCCCCCCCCCCCCCCCGGCCCGGCTATGGAGTGCTTCGAGTTATTGTTCTTTGGATAGATAGATAGGATGGGGTTAGTAGAGAGGGGCCATGAGTTGAGAGTCTTTCTGGATTGACTCTCAAAAAGCTACAGATAGCTAAAGTGTTTGTTAATACTTCCCGTTAATGCCTGTCCGATCAAAGTCTAAGATCAACTTGCTATTCAATATTCTGAAAATAGCAATTTCCATGGTGCTCTTATTTTTCATGTTTTGAATTCTGGCAGGTGTTGGGAAGAGTTGCCTTCTGTTGCGTTTCTCTGATGGTTCATTCACCACGAGCTTTATCACCACGATTGGGTATGATTCTCTGGGTCTTGGGTGCTTCGTGAATCGGTTTAATTATATGGCTGTGATAATGTTTCCATGCAATTTCTTCTTTTGCAGTATAGACTTCAAGATCAGGACCATAGAGCTTGATGGCAAAAGAATCAAGCTTCAGATATGGGATACAGCCGGTCAGGAGCGATTTAGGACCATCACAACAGGTGATTTCAGTACTAGCCGACCGGGAAGCTTGTATTTGATTACGGAAGCTTATTGGGTGTTCTTGTACTAACTTTTCCTGCTGTCCTCTTCTTTGACTCTTTCAGCCTACTATCGTGGTGCAATGGGCATACTGCTTGTTTATGATGTCACCGATGAATCATCCTTCAACAGTAATCTCCGTGTTCTTCTCTACTGCTTTAAGTTAGGAGGACAAATCTGTCGTCCATTTGGAGTGAAGGCTGATATAATATTTAGTTGACATATCTTGATATGCTTCTCTTTCCAGACATAAGGAACTGGATTCGCAACATTGAGCAACACGCATCAGATAATGTTAACAAGATTCTGGTGGGCAACAAGGCCGATATGGATGAAAGCAAAAGGGTAAGACACGTTCTCTCTGCTGGTGGGACTTGCATACATTCATTTTGTGTTTGGGCTACTTAAAGAAGGTCTTTGTCTGAAGGGGAGGTCTCATTCAAAAGGATTTGTAGTGCCCCACCCTCCCGACCCCCCTGCTCTGGAATCCAAGAATTAATAGATAAAAAATTCTGAAGTGGATAAGTATTCTGATGAACCTATTGTTTTCTTATCCCCTTCTCAGGTGGTGCCTACTTCCAAGGGCCAAGCCCTAGCTGATGAGTACGGGATCCAATTCTTTGAGACTGTAATTGGAAACGTGAAACAACTGCTTTTTTGATACTCCAAAGTAAGCTGGCTAATGAAAGATATGCTGCAACAGAGTGCAAAAACTAATCTTAATGTGGAGCAAGTCTTCTTTATGATTGCGAAGGATATTAAGCAGAGGCTTTCTGACACTGAAACTAAGGCTGAGGTATCCTCAAATCTCCACTCTATCCCCGATGACGAGTCTTTGGTTTTGATAAAATTCGTGCTTTCACGTTCTTTTGCAGCCATCTGCTGCCATTAGAATTAACCAGCCAGACCAGGCTGCGCCAGCGCGATCTTCTTGCTGCGGATCATGATATGCCAAAGCTGGTTTTTTATGGTTACCTTGCTATAAAAGCCATGGGAACCAGGCAGCAAGGAAACAAGCTAATTGTGATTAAAGATCAAGGACTTGTAATGATTTCAAATGCATTCTTTTTCTAATATGAGATTGGATGTGGAAAGTTGGTCTCTTTGGAAATAGTCAGGCATAGTAAATACTATTGCAAGGAGATTAAAGAACCGACACACAATGGGCAGATAATGATACATGTGCTCATATAGCATCACATGTCCTGGTGTCGCAGAGAAAGAGCCCCGGGACCAGGATGAGCATAGACCTCAATAATAAACTGAGCCTCCAACTCTAAGCATTGAGCTGCTAAGCGGCTAAGCATATGATTATAACAATCATATACTTCTATGTACGAGGTTTCCTACATTAACCATACAAGTAGGGGGGAAATTACCTAAGTCAGCAAACATCTCATGTGTTCATCTCCTTTCCGTAAATCCGCCGCAGCTCCCGGGTAGCAGCTAGATATGATTCTAGAGCACACAAGGTTCAGTTGGCTCATACATCGGAAATGAAATGAAATGAATGCAGCAAAAGCACCAAGGGTTAAGTTACCTTTCCAGATGCGAAAAGATTTCCGGTTAATTGGGGCGCCAAACACGCTCTGCACAGTATCGAACAGCATATCTTCTGGAGTACTACGCAGTTCTTGTACTATCTGATAGATTGTCTTTCCATTCTCAAAGAATATACGGTTGTTAGGATGCTTTGTTTTGCACCCAGCATGTTTTTCAAACTCAAACGCGTTAAGGACCTGGGAAAGAAGATTTCTGTCGGGGGAGCACTGGACTTGAGGCTTCCAGAGGCAAAAGTGGCGACAAAGCTTACCTTTGTGAAGTCACATGTCTGGCAGCCACAAAGATATCCAGAGCCCTTAATCACGCCTCGGAGTTCCTACATGGATCAAAACCATAAAGCCAGGCAAAAGCACGAAAAATGGGAGCTGACTGTCCAGAGAATTTACCTCCCGTGAGGATGAAACGTACTACACCGGCACCCCATCAAGAATGCCGGTACAGATCAGGTTCCGAACATTGTAAGGAAAATGGTTTAAGGATTCCTTTCTAAGATGTTTCGATTCAGGCTTATTCTTGCTCCCAGTGTTATTCCTAGGCTTGACCATCCGAGTCATGGGAACTGGATCAAGCGAATTCTCACCATCAATTTGCTTCATCTGCGGGAGCTGAACATAAGAGTCATCCAGGCTGCAAAGCGGCTGGCCTAAATGGATAGCCGAACCTTCTTCACCATTATAGATGCCAAAAGAAAGTACCCCAACTTCTCCCTTGTAAGGTTCCGTAACCGAGATGACATTAACAGCTTCATGGCCATAATGTGAGTCCACAGTCCCGACGTGGGTTTGTTCCTCTTCCTCATAGTCCCGCATCAAGAAATTGGCATCATTGACATTCTTGTCCCCCGCTTGCGGGAAGCCCGTCTCGTCTGCCCGGTTGGGCAAACCACCGGAATCCCCAACCTGATCAACTCTCGACCTTTTGATCCTACTGAAGCTGAGGCATGCTTCGGGGTGTTCCCCGCGGTGAGACACAGACAAGCCGACGGCAATGTCGTCGCCGTCCACAAAATGATCGCCCTTTCTCCCGTGAAAGCTCAAGGAATCCACGTTCGCAGGTCCAAGTAATTTAACCAGGCTCTGGATCGGGATCGATGGGAAGTCCGCAACGCCCTCCCAAGGAGCAACAACACCGGAAGGCAAAATCCCAGAGATAAGGCTAGTCGTAGGGTGTGCGTCTGGCTTCTCACCAGGGAGCGACTCGGATCCGAAAGGGTCGTCGGAGGAAGAAGAACCGATCACAGGATCTCCAGCAGTAACTCTTGCCAGCCCATAACTCCCCTCCTGAGGAAAGGACTCGCCGAAATCAACAGGGGCCGTCGATTAGGGCAACAGGAGAAGGATGAGGGGACTTACCATCTTGTTTGGATGGCTGAAGTCTCCGACAACGACAGCAAAGAAGAAGAAGAAGAAGAAGATGACGATGATGATATTAATAATTGATGGGACTAAAACTCGCAATTGCAGTTGCAGACGTATTCATCAAATTCATTCATTCGGGAAAAAAAAAATCACTCTTCCGACCAATTGAATGACACGGAAACTTTAAAGAATGAGAGCTAAATCTCAAGGTCGACCACAGATTCTCCCTTGGACATCGAACACAGTTTCTCCCTCAGAGATTCACCCCTGGAGTCGGCCACACCACAAGGTTGGTGGTCGTATCCGGGGTCATGGAGATGGGGCACGCCGCTCTGGTTTCCATCGAGCTCGTCATCGTTGTCCGTGTCAATGCTGATGTTGTGAAGCAAGCAGCAGACCAGGATCACCCTCGACAACCTATGCCTGTCAGGTCTCCACATCACTCCCTTGATTATCCTCCAGTTGTCTTTCAATGCTGCCAGGGCCCTTTGCGCTACCAGGACCGCTGCCCCGTGACGTTTGTTGAACTCGAGTCCCGATTCGGTGACTTCCTTCCCGTGATAGGGAGTGATGAGGTACGGGAGCAAAGGGTAACCCGAGTCCCCAACGATGTATTCACTTAGGCTCGTCCCATCAGCAAGCGTGCTTTCTTCGCCCAACAGTTTCTTGTTCTCGCAGAGTTGGTCAAAGCACGAGGACTTGAAGACCATGTACTCATTCATTCTTCCCGGCCAACCGGTGACTATATCCAGGAACCTCATCTCGGGATCGACTATTGCTTGCAAAACCATGCTGTAACGTTCTTGCTCGTCAACCCAGGGCACGGTGTTGGGATCTGCCGTAGGCAAGTTCATCATGATGTGGGTTAGATCGACGGCGCCGCAGCAATTTGGGAGGCCGCTCAGCTTCTCGAACTTGGACTTTATGCTCATTTGCTCCTCGCTGGAGGGCCATTTCAGATGATGTAGCGCCCTTTCCTCCATGGCTTCGATGAAACGCCAGGTGACTTGGAAGACCGTTGAGTGGCCCACACTGAAGAAATCCCCCGTGGTTATGAGGGAGTCCCCTGTGCTGAGCCTTCTCAGTGCTATAGCGACTTGATCGTCGATGGATAGGCTGACGCCATTGCTGAATACAAAGTTCCCGGTCTTCGACATGAGGTCATCCTTGACTAGCAACCGTACGTAGTCGAAGGTTTTCCTCGAAATCCCCAGCGTGGATTTAAAACGGTCGAGCCCCTTCAAGGGCAGGGGAGAACCTGGAAAACAGGAATCATGAATTTTGAAATACATTTGCCCATCAAAGTATCAAGATCATCTCGATGCAATGTGCTCTTTGATCATGTCGAACGGGCCACCATTTCATACCCTATTTATGAGACCAACCCTAAATTTTGTGGCATCAAATGGCTCTTGCGGCTTGTTATATCCAAAAAAAAGCTGCAACTAATCTTGTTGCCAATAGCAGTCATACCACTCTGGAAAGCCACACTCGGACCAAGAACATCGACACTGCAATTTTAATACTTCCTTCTAAATTCGCATCAGACAGAACTCAACAACACTGCTACTCTAGACAACGGTGCTACTCAAAGGACACATTCCCAGTGCTGCACATAAGTAAGTCCAACTCCTTTAACCTATACGCCGATTGCTGTTCATAATCCCTAACAAGTTTGCACCAAACGGATTGCAAACTGCCCCTCACACATTTCCTACCCAGAGAGCTATCCATCCACCTGAATTGCACTTCGAACACCAGACAATTCATGGCTAAACTGGCTTCACGGGGGAGAAGATCATACTTTTACTAGCTCCAAGTCGTGGGGGTTTCGAATTCCAGCATCTGCGAGGTTTGCATTAAAGATCGACTTTCGACTGGTGAATTTGACTCGCCCAGATCTCATTCAACAACCACGCGATGAGGATCCGAACAAAGACCGAACAAGCAAACAAGAGAAGCAAGACCCTTCCCCCAACCAAGCAGATTCAAACTAAGCAGACGGGAAGGGGAACATGAAAGAGCAAGTGAGTTCTTTACCATTACATATCTGGGTGAACTCGGTCCACCAACCCATGTCCCGACCCTTGGACAAGGAATGCCCAGAAGCGGCATCAATCGCCTCTTGCTTGTCCTCGTTCTTCCTCCTCTTCTTGTTGACCCCACCACCTCTGGCTTGACCCATCACTCCTCCCCTCCCGCCACCCAATTCAGACCCCCCTCGTCGGAATCCCCCCCCCCCCCCCCACCTGCCCCGCCTTCAAAAAATTTACCTATAAATCATCACAATCTCTCTAGACAAAGACCAGAATTAAAACCCACTTTAATAATGATAATAATAATAATAATAACAAAAAAAAAAGAAGAAATCTGCATCGTCGGTCCGTCAAAAACATAATTGGAAAGGAGAACATGTTGCCCTGCCATGAATGCAAGGAAACTTACGGAAGTCAGTCGTGATTCAGCGAGAGCTCCGTGGCATGCAAGAAGAGAGAAGAACCCTCCCAAAACTTCGTACAAATTATAGGGGGAAAAAATGAGAGAGAACTTTGTCTAAAAGAAGAGTAAGGATATTTATATGGAGAAACCGAGGAGGAGGGTACGAACATTATACAATAATGATAATAGTTTCGTTATATATATGTATAAATTTGATTTTCTTATTAGGACAAGAAAGAAGGAAATTTGGCAGGAGGAGGTGAAAGCCCGAAAGAGATGGATCCTGGGACGATGGGTTCCTCCTGCAGATGCTGTAATAAAAAAAAAGTCACGTACCGAAACGATCATACCTTGTTAAAAGGGGAAAAACTAAATCTGGTGTTCTGTTTTTCGATTAAATTTTGAACCCATTAAAATATAAAAACATAATTTCGTTTTCGTGGGTGTGGGAGGGGGGTAGGGTTTGTCTCTCATTCATTCGGTCATCTGGGTTGACCCTTGGCGGGCCTGCCTAAATCGGAAAAAAAAAATGTGGATAAAAATAAATAATACATGGCCTGACAAGATGGACCATCTACGTGTTACCAAAAATCACAGTTCTTTTAAATCTGCCGGGTTGGATTGGATTGATGGAGAATTAATCAGACGCCGGCGGCAGCTTTTGTTTGGTTTGGGCCTATTGGGCCTAAAAAGCCCATAAAAGACGAGGCCCCTTTTCTGAGCTTTTGAAGGGGGAAATCACTCTTTCTTTCTTTTTTTTTTTTGTTTTTTAAATGGGAAATGGACAACAACAGCCAGGAACGGAGAACGGGAAATTACAATTACAAGCCATGGAATGATCGAATGATCACAACATCGGAGACACGAAAGCAACCCAGCCCCAAATCACATCCGCCATCAAATGAAAAGTCCCAGTTCATCCGCGTCCCCTTCAGTAGTCGGTAGTCGGGAGCTGCTCGTGGGTGCTCGGGTTAATAAAAAAAACCTCGTACACGACCGCGGCGATCCCTGCCCCGAGGAATGGCCCTAGCCAGTACACCCAGTGGCTGTCCCAGGACCAGCTCACGACCGCCGGACCGAACGACACGGCAGGGTTCATGGATGCACCGTCGAATGCTCCCCCTGCCAGGATGTTTGCCCCCACGATGAACCCGATCGCCAGGGGCGCCACGATCCCGATGTTCCCCTTCTTGGGGTCGACCGCGGTCGCGTACACGGTGTACACCAGCCCGAAGGTCATCACGATCTCGAAGACCACCGCGTTCCACACTGTGACGCCGGATGAGAGCGAGAAAGCGGAGGTCGTCTGCACGAAGCGTATAATGAGGGAGTCAAACTAAAGTTGGTTGGCTGCAACATTTTAAGGATGTCGTCGATGTTTCGGGTTTTTACCAGTCCGCCGGTGGCGAACTTGAGGAGCAAGCAGGCCACCACGGATCCCAACAACTGGGAAACCCAGTATACAAAGCTCCTGGCCAACGTGATGTGCCCACCGACGAATGCACCGAACGTGACCGCAGGGTTAACGTGTCCACCTGATATGTTAGCCCCCACCGAGACTGCCACAAACAGTGCGAAACCGTGAGCCAGAGCCGCAGCCACCAGCCCTGCGGGTGTCGTCGACCCGTCGTTCGTGAGCTTGTCTGTAAAAATCGGCGGCGCCTCATCAGTTCTCGACGTACAACAAAATCATTACACGACTCGCGACCCAACAAGAGTGAAAAAAGGTGCCTACTGAAAGCCATGCCAGAGCCTTCCCCAGCGAAGACAAAAATCAGAACGGAAATGAACTCTGCGAGGCCTGCCTTGAGGGCATCGGCCTGGCCAATCTCGGCGGGAGATCCGATGGCGATTCTAGAGATCGGCATTTTGGCACGAGACCTTTTGAAGCTCCGGGAAGGGGGGGGGGGGGGGGGTTAAGGAACTTCCCTTACTACTACTCCCTTATTATGTTGCTCTTTTGGTGCATAAATGACGCGAAATGGGGGATGTTTTTATAGTCCAGAAAGGGCTCCGGGTGAGAAAAACTCGTTAAACCCAATTAATAGTACATAAATAATTCTGTAATAAACATATAAAAATTTGTCTTATTGAACTGTTAGTACAACACATTTGGTGGGAATAGCCCCCATATTTTTCAACGATTGGAGGGGCGGTGTGATTTTGTCTATTGGGGAGCCTCCAAGGAGTCCTCTCCATGACACGTGTACGGCTTAGGGTCCCGCCAATGATAACAGGTGAGGGAGGGAGGAAAATTCGTAATACATATATATAATCCACGTCCTCAATTTGCTTCTGTTTTTAAAAATTCGAAAGAGAAAAATTATAGTCGTGTAAATTAACAAGAGTCCATCCAATAATTTAAAAGACAAGAGAATTGGTCGTTTCCTTTTTAAAAAACATAAAGATGTCCAAAAAGGACCGACCGACCACTCGATTGTTTATGATTGGGGGGGGGGGGGAGATGTGGACTTTTTGTTTCTGGTGGAGTAGTTGCTACACAAAAATAATAAAAACGATTATATGTTATGGTGCATTTCAAGTGACGCATTCGGGGGGGAACCACCGCTACTCCCGATTTTACTGTACGCGCATTTACGGGTGATAATATTTCGTAAAATTAAGTTCAAAATTTTAAAATTTATAAATCGGTATCAATTTAATTCGGAACACCGCCACCTAATCCGTCGTGGTTGTCTCCGTGACTTTTTACAACAACACAAAACAAGGGGGAAAAATGAAGAGAACTCTGCTGTAGTAATTCGGCGGTGGTTGTTTTTTTTTTTGGTGGCCGTGGAACATGCCTTTCCTTCCCTAATCTGGCAAAATTCCTGTAGGCACGTGACTCTGCAATGTTAGTCTCCGACCCTAAGGTAAAAAAATGAGGATCATATTAGGAGAGGGTTGCCCCTCCCCCTCCCTTTCAATTTAGGACCGACCAAAAACAAAAATTTAATAATGCCGCCCTAATCTAATCATTTGGTTATAAATTAGTTAACAATTAGGTCATTATGACAAGCACTCGCCTTGTCAAATGGAATATGAGTTGTGAGGTTGGTGCGGGGGAGGGGGGACATTTGCCTTGTTTAATCATATAATTAATGCCTCCTATTTTTCTAACTTATCTTCTTCCCTTGACGAATTTAATCATTTTTAATTTTTGGTCTTTACTCGTGTTGGGTGTTCTTAAAATTTTAATGAGAGTCGTGGAGTGGAAGTGGGAGTGGACGGCCCACATGCCATGGAGGAAATTTACACTTTTTTTTTAGAAGAAGAAGAAGAAGTAGCTCTAAACAAGTGTGTTGTGATCATTTACCGACGTGTCCTTCCTATCCTCGTTTTAGAATTAGTTTTGGATCTTATTAACCAACCAAATCCATCCATCGGTCCACTATCTTATTAACAAGTTTTGCAAAGTTGGTTTTGATGGTGACGATGATGGGATGGGGCGGAGGAGTCGGTGCCGTCAACGAAAACGACCGGCGAGGGAGTTCGTCCGAGGATGTGTTCTTTTGTGTGAGTGGGGGGAGGAATAACAACCCTCTCTTTTTTACGAGCGGAGACGCATTGGTATGGAGGTCGCTTCATCGACTTGTAGGTGGCCCCCGACATCCTTACAGTTCACCATTAGTTTTATGAAAGAGCCTTCCTCCTTAGAAGGCACATTAGATCCGTTTTCCTTTTTTAAAAAATATTTCCTGAAAGTTAGACCGTCTAAAAATGCCAAAGCACATCTCAACACAGCACAGAGGGTAACATTTGGTCCACTATTCCTGTTTCCGGATTCACCATTTTCACACAACTCGAAACCCGGATACTATACTCGAGTTTTGTACGAAAATACTATTAATTTTAAAATTTTTTTGTAAAATACGATTCGCATTTCATAAAACATGATTTAACGGTCAAAGTAGTACGTTTTAAAAATGCGCCATCTAAATTATAAAGAATGCGAGTTTTCAAAATCTGTCGTTGAATGGCGAATTTTAAAAGCAGCATACCTTAACTTTTTATTTTTTTAAAAAGAAAAAGGGGTGGGGAGAAGAATGGAAGAAGGGGAAAGACGGGACGGAAATGGCGAGGAAGGAAACAGAGAAGGGAGGGGAAGAAAAGGGGGGGCGTCGAAAGTTTTTTTTTGCAAGAAAAGTGACTGGAAGGTGGGTTTCTAAGCCCGCATTCCACTTGGTTATTTCAATCGGCGGGTTTTGAAAAATTTGGACTTATTTTTTAAATCCGTCGTGACAACTGTATTTTAGGAATACTGTAAATACAAATTATATTTTATAAATTTTTTTTAAAACTAACAGTAAAAATATACAAAGTTCTTGTACTCTAGGCCTAGTTGAAAAAAAAAATTAAATACATAGGAATTTATGAAATTTGGGTATCGCGATTAGGAAGCACGGTAACAAAATACAAAAAAAAAAAAAAGCGTGATCCTCAGTCGTAATATTAGCTCAAAAGAAGTATATCGTAATTAATACTCACGTTTTTTAATAAATTAGGGTCGCGGATCACAACAGAGGAGGCGATGTTGAGGGTGTTTTACAAATTAAAATAGTATTTTACAATTATTTTAAAAATTCAGCTGTATTATTTTGACGCATTTTCATATAAACCTGGAAACACTACTTTGACGCATCCCGGGGACTGTGTTGTCTGCCTTGAGGCTTAGACCTGCATTATTTGGACGAGGAACCACCAAGAGGCATTTGACCAGTTTGCAGACAGACAACTGAAAAATCTCTTCCGGTTATGCATCTCCGATCTTTAATCTATGAAACAACGAGTGCCTAATCAGCCTATCGTCGCCAAGAGACTAACATCACAGGACTCTATAGGATGGAAGAAGGTCTTGCTTTGCAAGGTCATCATCAATATTAAAAGGCATCAGCTCTTTATCCATTTGGTTTGGATATGCAATTTTTTTACAGCACCAGGGTCTCCAGCGATGACCGCCACTAACACATTCATCAATAAGAGCAAGACAACCGCGAAGAAGTCCGATTCGAGAAAGAAACCTCAACAAAACCCCTTTCAATGGTCCGCATTTTCTCCGTTTTCCCGGGAATTCGCGAATTCCACGAAGATTAGCCTATTGTTAATCACCTGCAAGGAATTCACAGGGAGAAAATAAAAAATAACACACATGAAGCATCCGGAAGAGAAAAAAAAAAAAACAGAGATCTACCCTGCCGTTCATGGCCTTCAATGCCCGGCGGGCATCGTCCTCTGACTCGTAAGCCACGAACCCAAAACCTTTGTTCCTCCCGGTTCTCGGATCCTTGACCAACCTAGCTATCACCATCCATCCCTCAAACATCAGCATATAATCCCATCCAATCCAGTCCAGTTCAATCCAATCGATGCCTCGCGATTATAAGTGGGAAAAAAGAAATGGAACCTTGTCTAATCAAGCCGTAGGGAGAAAACATCTCCCTGAACGATTCCTCCGTGGTGTAGAACGACAACCCTAAAATCAAAACCCAATCCCCCCAATAATGAAAACATTTCCATTCGAATCGACAACAGAAGGAAGAAAACTCTTTTTTTCTTTTAGGGGGGGGAGGGTTTCGAATTCTTACTGCTGACGAACAACTCCGACAGACGCTTTGCCATTTTCTGCCTCTGCTCGGAAGCAATTCGGTCACAGGATGAGGCCCAGGTTTACTTTATGTGGTTGGGTTTTTTATTTTTTTAATGACCAACATACCTTTATTAATATACATTGTTCGTCAGTCAGACTTAAACGCTGTGCATGAGTTAACTACGAATTCCCAAAGTCGAATATAATATATACATGTATACAAAAAGGCATGATGAATGTAATCAATCCCCTATACCAATGACTCTGGAAGCGCCTGAGCTACCGACAAGGGGCTCCCCGTCAGATGCCGCTCTCTCGGAACTGTGCCAGAGAGCTTGGGGTCCTGCTTCTGTGCTGTTAGGATATCCCGACCACCAAGATTAACAATCTCCATTGTATGAGGCAGATTTGTCTCCGTAAGGAAATTTGTCTGTCATTTCTTCCCATAAACAACGACAAGGAGGGCATGATCGGTGAAGCCAGGAAAGATGGCGTGTCGATGTTTGTTCCATTTCACATATATATGTTTAAGCTCTTCTGCACGAACAAGACTTGCAACTCAGCCCCAGTTTTAAATGGAAGTTCTTGTTCAGGATAGTGTCCATGCTCAATGCGATGGCGGTAGGAGCAGGAACATGTACCTGAGCTATATGATGGAATCGCTGCCGTAAACGGTGCATGACCTCTGGAAAGGGAATCCCTTAATCTCGAGGGGCAGCAGATCGCTGTTTTTTGGATTCATAACCACCTCCAGCTCTCTGCTTGTGAAGCCACTTCAAGTGATCTTCATGTCACAAATCAGTTCCTTCTCATCGTCATCATCATGCAACCGAAATACTTGCCAAGAACCACCCTACAAAACCTACACAGAAATCTGAGGAATGAGAGAGTAAACAGAACTACAGAGACAAAAAATGACTGAATCATGTTCAAAACTCACTTGGCATTGAAAAATGGAACAAACAGGATGCCTGGCTGCATCAAGCACAAGTTTCATGGTACGCAATTTGGGTTGAGCCTTAACCCCGTAAACAATATTTCCAGAACAATGCACAAAACCGAGCTCGCTGCCCCAAAGGCCAGCAAACTTTCTTGACATGAAGAAATCCTCCAGAATCGGGGGATCTTCTGCTTCCATTCCTTTCGCTCCCCTCTCTTTTAACTTCGACAAATCGAACGTTACCTATGAATTGAAATCAAGTGAGTTCTTTTAGAAACGGTTTTAAAGTGCTCGATCTCCAAACAATTCTCAACAAAAAAACCTATACCATCTGAACAATGGGGGTGCCATCCAATACCAAACGTGAGAAAACCTCAGCCGGCAATCAGCACGCTCAATTTGCCCGTGTTATAAACTGCTGGCAACTTATAAAGACCAGAAGACCTTTCTTTTGCAGCTTTTTTCCACATTCAATCCGAAAATCACCCAAACAAGCGAATCTAAGGGACTTCCGCCGCCTTTCTATTCCGACAGTTCATGCATACCTTCACCCAATTCCCTTGCTAATAATCAATGAATCCTAAATGGAGAACCTGGGTCGATCCTATATAGACAACGGAGGAAGAAAACTCACTGGTCTCGAGAAGAACATGTGATCAAGCAGTGATTTATATCATATAGTCACTCTCCTGTTTGATTTAAAAAGGTAAGCGGTTAATAATTTATATTATATAGTTTAATAAGAAATTACAAGGCCAATACAAAACCGAACCTCCGAAAAAGGCAATACAAAACCGACAAGTCGAATTCTTGGAGATGGTAGAACAATTTAAGCATCAATTCCCTGATGATGCTGGGACCAAGGGAAAAGGGGAACATTTATTTCAGTCAGAAGTTCGATTTTGGGAAAGTCGGGCAGGAAGGGGCGATGGGGGCCGAAGACCTCCGAAACAGAAAGCAGATGGGCTTTTTTTTTTTATTTGGGGAATTCTCAAAAGGCTAGACGGTGCCATCTTGAAGCCCAGAAGGGTTAATAAGAAGATTGAAGCTTGAAGCTTGAAGCTTTGCGTTTACTTAATGTGGAGCTGCTGTTGATTGCCTTTGGCCCCCTTTTCGAAGTTCCCATTTGTTTATCGTGGTGTCGGGAAAGGGGGGCGTGGCCGGATCCGACCGCGGCGGCGGTTGTAGTTTGACCGGCTGGGCATTGTTCGGAGCCGCGGTGTCGTTGGATGGGGGTATGGCCGGAGAAGCGGCGCAGGAGTACGTGGACCAGGAGAGGAGAAGCAAACTGTGGCGGGGAGTCTTCGCTGTTTCTGGGATCATGACCACTCTCGTCATCTATGGGGTCTTGCAGGTTTTTGCTTGATCAGTGTGATTTAGTTTTCTGGTCGGTGATGTTGTTCTTTTAGTTTAACTATTAGGAGTAACAGGAGCCCGCCATCCGAGTACATACTGCAATTCTATATCTGTCCGATCGTTAGACGTCCAGGATTGCTCTGAACAATGGATATGAGAATGAGATTTCCTTGAATTCGCCGCGTTGAAGCTTAGTTACAGTTTCTGAACTCTCTTAAGTGTGGAGCAGGCAGTGGGATGATCGCTTTTGATGGAAATGGCAGATCATATTGTCGTGCTGTTGTGTGATTTCTCAGTTGCGAATCTTTGTGCTTAGTCACTTTCAATTAAAAGTGAAATAAACCACGTAGTTGTGTAGCTCTGAAAACTGTTCTTTTGTTCGACATTCAATGTTAATCGGTTTTGGCACATCCAGTGGGTGACCCAGTTGGAAAGAAGAGAAAACCCCAGTTGCATTCAATGCTCTCACAAGGAATTCAGTTCACATTTGCTGGATTATGGGTGATTCTTCATCTTTTGATTCTTGTTTCTTATCAACTTTGGTAGGAGAAGATCATGCGGGTGCCTTACGGGATAGAAAAGGAATACTTCAAGTATTCTCTCTTTCTTGTTTTCTGCAACCGTATCATGACATCTACTGTTTCTGCTGTCTTTTTACTTGTAAGTCAGATTTGCCTGCATTTTAGCAAACATTCGTTCCCATAAAACTACCTTACTGAAAGGCTTTGTGGAACCTGACTCTTGAATTATTACTACCATGTCTATTAGGCGAGTAAGAAGGCGTTGGACCCTGTTGCTCCAATCTATAAATATGGCCTCGTATCTGTATCAAACATTTTGACAACTACGTGTCAGTATGAGGTTTGTTACACCTTCCAATTTTTGTTAGACCCATACCTCACCCATCAAAATTTCTTTTTGGGACCTTGTCCGGTATTTTCACTATGTCGTTGAACCCATATTGCTGCTCAAAAGATGTGCAATGGTTGCAATGTAGAGACTGTAGCATTTTACTTTTGTTTGTTGACGAGGATGCTTGATGCAGGCTCTGAAATATGTCAGCTTCCCTGTCCAAACCTTGGCAAAATGTGCCAAGATGATACCTGTAATGGTAAGTTGTATCATTTCCTTTTTGTTAGTTTTCCAACTTTTGCAGCGACATTGTTTCACTGTTCTTACAATTAATGCTTGCTTCACCCTTTCTGTGGAAAACATGTTCTGACTACCTCCTATAAAATCATTCATTACCTAGAAACCATGAATGTTAAAAGGTCCCTAATGTGGGTGTTTTATGGGCATACTTTTCTGTTGTTGCTGTTATTTTTTTATTCAAGTTCCTGCTTCTGTCAGTTTGTGTAAATTTATGGGGTGTTGACTATTTTCCTGTCATGGTTCTGTAATTACTTGAATTGTGCATTATGATATTAGAAGGATTTGTCTCCCTTATAACTTGTCATGATTTTTTCCCTCGCCAAATTTTCAGATATGGGGCAGTGTCATCATGCAGAAGAGATACAAGGGGCAGGATTATTTGATAGCTTTTCTTGTGACATTGGGATGCTCGATATTCATTCTGTATCCTGTGAGAGATATCCTTCCTCTTCAGCTTGCTTTTATCTCATTTCCTTTCCTTCTTTTAATGAAATCATCCATTGACACTTGAGGACATAGTTTTCTTGAATTGAGATTTTGACTATTTGCATTTTATCTTATTTTGCTTCTTTTTCTTAGGCAGGATCGGACATTAGCCCTTACACTAGAGGGAGGGAAAATACCATATGGGGAATTTCACTGATGGTTGGTTATCTGGGGTAATATTAGTAGTCTTTTCATTTCTGTGAACTTGTTGGGTTGAAGACGAATCACTTGATAATTCTTTTAATCTGATTTATGTTAGTGCGGCCAATAGTTTCCTTTTGATTAATCTCCCTAATCATTATTTTCTTTTCTATCAGGCATGCTCATAAGGGGATATGTTCTGATTTTTATTTCTTAGGAAATGACACAAAATAGTTTTTTGAACCAGGTTTGACGGTTTTACCAGCACATTCCAGGATAAATTATTCAAAGGTTATGACATGGAAATACACAATCAAATATTTTACACTACTGTGTGCTCCTGTATTCTCAGCTTCACGGGTAATACTTTTTATTCTTCTTTCAGTTTTCTTTTGAATCTTTCTATAGGAGCGCTGTCTATTTATAATCGCCTCTCCTTGTGCTTGTTTCTTTACAGCTATAAAATAGGGGGAGAGGGGGGGTTGGCGCTGCTAAATTACTTTGCTCACTTTAGTAATTTGATTTTTTTTATCCCCTTTTGAATAGGTCTAGTGCTGCAAGGACACCTTCTTCGAGCAATAGACTTTGTTTATCGTCATCACGATTGCTTCTTCGACATTATGTTGCTTTCAACTGTAAGTAAACAGTCGAAACTCAGCTTATCCAAGCATCATGTAGAGGGTTCAGTTTTATTTCTCTGCATTCCTGTAAAGACTCGTCCTTTGACAACAATTTCCGGTTTCATGTTCCCCGTCTACAGGTTGCTTCAGTTAGCCAATTTTTCATCTCCTATACAATCCGAACGTTTGGAGCTCTTACTTTTGCAACAATTATGACAACGAGACAGGTACATATCCTGCTTAAAAAGTTTCCGCTTTCTAATTTACTGGCATTCTTTCCTCGTGATCGCCAAACCCTTCTAACTTGCACTCTGCTGTAGTTGGTAAGCATTTTACTATCCTGCGTGTGGTTCGTCCATCCTCTGAGCTGGGAACAGTGGATTGGCGCGGTAAGTCAGTCCCATTCCTAAATCCGAACAAGTAGTCCGGCTGTAGTTTCTAATTAATCATTAAGGATGATATATTCCCATGACTGATAACTCCGACTTTGTTAATGTTGAACAGGTGATCGTGTTCGGCGCCCTATACACGAAAAGTTTCCTGAAGAAACCCCCTCAAAAGCCAGCCGCCTCTGATTCAGAACAATCACAGGACAGAGCGACTAGGCTGCCGAGGTGAAAAGGACGAGCGACACGGGAGATTAACTAGCATTTAACTCTAGTGCATACACCGACATGGACTAAGAGGCATCAACTTATGGTCGGCTTGCCGTGATTGGATTTTGGTTTTAGTTTATGGACAGCAGGAAGTTTAACCACGGAGTTGCGCTGTGTCTCGTCATGCTGTTAATAATGACTTTTGCCATTATTCACAATGCTTTTGACCAGTTTTCTCCCACCTCAAATCTTGTTGAAGAGAACACGATGATATCTGTATGGATTGTCTGTGATCTTTGTTGGTTTGGAACATGACAAACAGAAACACTTAGATGGAGCACTTGTTGACTTTATATCTCTCTCTCTCTTCATTACTAACCGACTAAAATAACAAATCATTAAACACGTGGCAGAGCCAAAGAGAAATAAAAGGTAAAAAAAAAAATTCAGAGATCTGCTGAATTAGTCCACAATAAAGAATCAGATCCAATCGTCCCCCCGCCATAATCTGATGCAGGGATAGTCGGGAGTTAAAAAAAAAATAATCTCTTGTTATTATATATATATATATATATATTGCTAAAATAAAAACCATTAGTATTTCCTCCTCCTCCTCCATTCATCAACGAGTGCACAGTCGAAGAGGAAGGATGGATTTCTTCAGCCCGAGGAAGAAGGGGCCGATGGACCTCGACCTGTCCCCTAAGCTACCCAAGCGAGTCTACGGCGGCGACGGCGACGGCGGTTCTTACCATTCCTGGTGTCCCTCCGATCTCCCCATGCTCCGCGATGGCAACATCGGCGCCGCCAAGCTCTCTCTCGAGAAGTATGGTTTCGCCCTCCCTCGTTACTCCGATTCCCCCAAGGTCGCTTACGTCCTTCAAGGTGATCTGTCGATCTTCCTCCCGCTGCTACATTTGTTGGCGACTTCCGCGTCGTGATCGAACTCCCTGGCCCTGATTTTTTGAGTGTTCGGTGGCGATTGCTGATGCTACCTTACGTTGTCGTTTTCACGCTTGAGTAGTCACCATTGATGATTGTCGTCTTCTCTGCTGTTGGACTGATCCGTGGGATATTTCGTCTGGCCGTGCCTGTGTTATTTATTCCCCCCGCAGGTTGCGGTGTTGCTGGGATTGTTCTCCCTGAGTCTCCCGAGAAGGTGATCGCCATAAAAAAGGGCGACGCCATCGCCCTCCCTTTCGGAGTAGTTACTTGGTGGTACAACAAAGAAGACACTGATCTCGTCGTCTTGTTCCTTGGAGAGACTCACAAGGCCCACAAGGCAGGGGAATTCACCGACTTCTTCCTCACCGGATCCAATGGCATCTTCACTGGGTTCTCGTCCGAGTTCGCCGGCCGTGCTTGGGATGTGGATGAGGCTACTGTCAAGGCCCTTGTGAGTAACCAAACTGGCAACGGCATCGTGAAGCTGGATGCATCTGTCAAGATGCCTGAGCCCAAGGAGGATCACAGAGAGGGGCTCGCTTTGAACTGTCTGGAGGCTCCACTGGATGTTGATATCAAGGGCGGCGGAAGGGTTGTCGTGCTGAACACCAAGAACCTTCCTCTGGTCGGTGAGGTTGGGTTTGGTGCAGATCTCGTGGGGATCGAGGGAGGTGCCATGTGTTCCCCTGGATTTTCTTGCGATTCGGCCCTGCAAGTGACCTATATCCTCAGGGGCAGCGGCCGTGTCCAGATTGTCGGTATCAGTGGAAAGAGGGTCCTGGAAACAACGGTGAAGGCTGGTTATCTATTCATCGTGCCGAGGTTTTTCGTCGTCTCCAAAATCGCTGATTCTGATGGGATGGAGTGGTTCTCTATTGTCACTACTCCCAAGTAAGTATGCCGTAAAGTCTGGTCTGATGATGTTGCTCGACTGTTCCAGCATCAGGACTGTTGAAAACCATGGTTGTTTGTCTTGTTTTTTTCGTGGCAGTCCTATATTTACTCATCTTGCTGGGAAGACTTCAGTGTGGAAGTCCTTATCCCCTGAAGTGCTGCAGGCAGCTTTCAAAGTTCCTGAGGACATAGAGACCCTCTTCCGCTCAAAGAGGACCTCCGACGAGATCTTCTTTCCCCCGCCGAACTAAGGAATCTTTCCACAGATAAAATCTGGTTTATGTCTAATTCTAGTGCTTTCCTTAGTCTACATAGTAGCGTGAGCACGCGAGCAAGCATATGCTTTATCAGCAGAGGCGATGGCGATTGTGATGTTCTACTTTCTGATGGCAATCTCTCTATGGCTCTAGCTTCATATGGACACTGTTATTCTTAGGTGGAAAATGATGGGAAACAATCGCTGAGTTTGTCCCGTGCACTTTCTCATGTTCGTCCCCATCTTAGTCTGTCACTTTCCTCTTACGCCATCGTCAATGGCTTCATACTAGGTTACAGGCTTTGCCAAGGTACCTAATCCATCTGCATCAACTTCATTCAAAAGCCTCATCTCCCCTCGTTAATGCCTGTTATATGAGCTTCCATAGCACTCCTAAAACATCCCCATATCCATTTAGGCGAATCATTAACTTTGGCCTAAGGAGAGATTCGTCATGACCATAAGGAAGGTATAGGCCCATTTATGAGGGCAATCGGGGGAGGAGATCCTCCTTAATCACGACAATCAAACTGAGATACATTTACATTGATCTTCACCTTTTAGTTTTCAAGGATTCTTGGTCTTCACTTACACCGTTGGGGCGAGCAACCGTAACCCTGACAGCCAATCCCCGCCTTCACTCCATCGTCTTGGTGAGCAACCGTAGCCAGGACACCAAAGCACTACCTTCACTCCACCGTCCGGGCGAGCAACCGTAACCTAGACAAACAAATCTCGCCTTCATTGCGTCACAAGGGTGAGCAACCATAGCCTTAGTATCCAAAGTCCGCCACTACCTTTGTCCATATTCCATCCACTAAGCCTCCAACGATCAGTTTCCATCTTTCCTATTCGCAAGTCTACGGTGCCAGCAGCAAGTCTACAGCGTCACCATCATCAGCACCAGCAACTTTTATTTGTTTTTATAATTGTAAGCTTTTCAATTCTATTATAAGACATCATTTGACATTGTTTGATCAATTCAATTCATCTTTTTCTTTACCGACGACCACATTCGAATTCCTGTGAGTAATCGTGTCAAATATTCCCAACTTGATCCGTTTCGACGCGGACACCTTGGAAGATCATTCAAGGGCGCATGGCTGCTGGGTAATGCCAAGGAGTTTGCCTTTTTCAAGTGTGCAGCCACCTTCCTCGTTGCTCTAAGGAGTTACGCAAGACCGATGGCGCTGAAACAATTCTCGAATTCATCTGCATAATTTTTTTCTCCATGCGAACAATCAACATGGGTGAATTGTAACAATTTCTGATGGCGATGGAACAGGAAAACATTGACGGGGTGGACGTCAAACGATCATCAACTACAAATTAACAGCGATGTGATTGCGAAATAGCAAGAACTGTGCGATTCTCCGACCGCCTTTGCGGAATTGGTCCTGTCCAAATCGTTGGAAGGATATACGGGAAAGGAAAAGGGAGAAAGAGTCCATCCGCTCAACTCAACTGACTCACATCAGTTTGACCTTGATGCAGCTCTAAAATCTGGAAGACACATTAAATGACGGCGGAAACAACACAGCACCCCTTCGCCTCCACTTGTCCTGACCCAGTCAACATTCTTATCCGTGTATAAATCCCACCATTTCGCCTCGTTAACGTTTTGGGTGGGATAAAGGGAAGTTGGATCGCCAACTCATGGGGTTCAAAGGCATCGGGGCGGTGCTCTTCAAGCAGGCTCCTCCCGTCAGCCTCTTGCCTGCTACAAGTCGCAGCCTCTGCGAGATGTTGACCGAGGAGAGAGTCCACAGCACCGAGTTCATCATTGCGAGATGGGACTCGGAGGGCCATCTCTTCCCCGAACGCCGGGAGGAGGTGAGGCAGCACGTCGTGTCACTCGAGGAGTTGCAGGACTTGATGCGCCACCTGGTTAAAGAGGACCCTCACTCAGAACTGCTTGTGAGAGCCCAGATTCTTACTGAGGATTCCATGAAGAGGCTCGCCAAGGAGTTCCGTCGCCTTCTCTCGGCTGGTTTAAGGCTTGGCCTGGACATCGACGAGTCGGTTCATGGCTACTCATCGAGTCCATCGACACCTGACAGGTCGAGGTTTTCTGTTCAATCAGATGATGACTGGGAGGTCAACGATAGTGGACTAGAGGATTGTGATCGCCAGGGAATGGCTATTGAACTGTCTGATTTAAGGACAATAGCCGACTCCATGATTTCGTTGGGATACGCCAAAGAGTGCATTAGTAGCTACAAGATTGTCAGGAAATGGGTTGTCGAGAAGGACCTTTACGCGGAAGGATTGGAGCGGCCTGTTATCCCCTCGCAGATTCAGAAAATGGATTGGAAAGTCCTGGATGCGAAAATCAAGAGGTGGTTGAATGCTGTCAATGTAGCCGTGAAGACGGTGTTCCCCAGAGAGAGGATCTGGTGTGAAGCACTTTTCCCCTCCTCTGAGTCCCGCTGGCGGTCCTGCTTCGCTTACATCACTAAGGACATTGTGCTGACATTGTTCGAGTTCGCCGCAGCCGTGTCAAGAGTGAAGAAATCGCCCGAAAAGATATTCCGCATGCTGGACATGTATGAAGCCGTCGCCGACCTGTGGCTTGAGATTGAGACCACCTTTTCTTCTGATTCAAAATCCACTGTCCAATCACGAGCAGCCGACTCCTTGATCAAACTGGGAGAAGCCGTGCGTTTGACGCTTGTAGACTTCGAGATGGCTATCCAGAAGGACTCCTCTAAATTGACCGTTCAAGGAGGTGGCGTGCACCCACTCACGAGCTACGTCATGAACTACCTCGTGTTTCTGGGAGACTACAGCGAATCGCTGGCGGATATCCTCGCCGACTGGCCACTGGAGCTCCATGGATCATCACCCGAGCCACTATCTAACCAAGTCAGCGACGTATCTGAGGAGTGCGGAGGCACTCCCTCGGCGATCACCACACGATTAGCGTGGCTAATACTGGTGCTGCTGTGCAAGCTCGACACGAAGGCCCAGCTTTACGAAGATGTGGCCCTGTCCTACCTCTTCCTAGCAAACAACCATCAGTACATCGTCGCGAAGGTGTCGAACACGACCCTAAGGCACGTGACGGGCGGTGAGTGGATAACCAACCACGAGTCCAAGGCCCGGGGGTGCGCGATCAAGTACGAGCGGATAGGGTGGGCGAAGGTCCTCTCGTCGCTGCAGGAGAGGCGGAAGGCGGGGATAGTAGAGTTCAACGCGGCGTTCAAGGAGACGTTTCTCCGGCAAGCCAGCTGGGTCGCCCCCAACCAGAAGCTCAGGGAAGAAATCAGGGCGTCTCTGGCCGGGAAGCTCTTGCCGGCGAACCGCAGGATGCACGAGGCTCGGTCGCCGGGGGCGGATCGAGTTTGCCCCTGAGGATGTGGAGAATTACCTATCGGCGCTGCTGGACGCGTCTTCCGTTTGGAATACGACGCCGTATTAGGGCCCAAGGCCACTTCTCATTTGGGCTGGGCCGTCGAACGAGAATGATGGTATCAAGCCCGTAAAGTGAGAAGCCCATTTTTCTTTATTCTTTTTTATTTTTTTCCTAGAAAAGGAAACACTTTGTGGTATGACGGCATCAGAGTTTAGGATAGACATTAGTCGTAATCATTGAGGATTATGGGACCCAAAAGAGATGGATGGGGGGGGGGGGGGGGGGGCGAGATTAGGGTAATTCAATTGGGTGGGGGGTGGACAGTGGTTACCCCCTTTGAGACGCAATGTTAGGTTCTGTCTAGTTAAAATCTCGTTAACAAGTCTAAATCTAAGACTTTAAGAGTGTCACCACCCTCCCATCCCAATTCCACTTGTAAAATCACATTATTTTCATTTCCTCTTTCTTCCCCCAAATGAGCAAAACCCATGTGATGTGCATCATCAAAAGGGTACGTTCTTTCGTGAATTGAACGGGTCTTCTTCTCTTTTGGGTGGGGACCCAAAAAATGTCTTCTTTGACCTACCCGAATTGAATGGGGTTGACCTCAGGCGTACACAAAACACAGACACACCCAAAAAAGAGAGGCGAGAGAGGGATGATTGATCCTGACCGTCCCTTTCTTTCACATGGGAACAAAACCTTTCCACTGCCCATGTTTTTGATGTTCCACATTTTGGTTAAGGAGATGATTAATCCGATTCTGAATGAGAGACTTCTAAATAGTTGGAGATAGGGTGGTGGTGGTGGTGGTGGGGGTTGGGGATGGCATTAAGAATGCCAGAACCACCGATTTGATATGAGGCAGGGAAGCAAGTTGATCAGATAATCTTAAAATAATCATGAGGGAATACAAGACATTGATTACGAAGTCGCACCTGCCCCTCTCATTTATTCACTTCAACTAATCTTTGTGTGCCCACGACCTCTTGTCCTGCTGGGACAAACGCGCTTCCCACCTCCCGTTCCGTTGGTTCGAAATCCTTCGATACGCCCGAGAGATCTCGCCGAGCAATCCGTTCCACGAAAAAAAGTGCTGCTTCATCCGTGTTTATGAAAACATAAACCAATGCCGGGGTCCATGTGGCCGGCTCATAATATCTCCTCACTCATGTGGAACTGTCCGCTGATAGGTACTGACATTTCCGGGCAATCTCGAGCTTACTACGTGTCGGGCCTGCTTCGAGACACGCCCACGAACCTCCCTCAGTGCATCCGGGGTTCTCGTAGATTCTTCCCCTACCCTTAACGGGGATAGTCATTTGTCCATGACTCGTATATGGCGTACTCGTGCAGACAATTCAGCTGATGCCACCGGATGTGTCGTTGCATGAATGCAGATACGGTTGGTTATGAGGAAGACCATACCTCGGTGTAGAGCTAGCATGATGTACTCTGGCAATGGGAGGGAGGGATTCCATGCTTAGTGCTTGTTGTCGAATATGGTTAAACTCGTCATAAATGGGAAAGCACTGACATTTCAGGATCATGGTTCGGATAGGAATTCAAGAACGGTCGTGCAAGATTGACTCGAGGATCCCACACAAGACATACTGAAGTGGTCGCTCCTTACGTTTCATCTCATGTGCCGCCGGATCAAGACAAGGATAACTTCGTAGACCCCGGTTGTTTTCGTGCAGAAGACGACACCGAACAGAGGGAAAAACTCCATAATCTCAGCCCATTTTGACCGACTCTCCCTTTGCACACGGCAGCAACTTGGCGAAAACTCGAACTCCTCTCCTGTCCGCCTCCACAATCCTCTTAAATGTTGGGGTGGGGGATAACCAGCCATTCTTGCGAGCTGCTAACTGTGAACTATAATGGCCTTTCGTCTGGTAATGTGAATCTCAACCAGACCACTGACTCTCCCCCTTTAAGACATTACAAAAAGACGACAGTCCATTTTACTGGGGTCATCATGTAATGGCCTAATGATGCGCCGGGGGTGCGCAGAGTGCACACCCCCCCCCCCCCCCCCCCCTCGAGGGGCCCCTTGGAATCACCACAATATGAGGCTATAAATACTGAGTGGTTTGCTCGCATGCACCAAGTGTGATCTCCCCTCAGAGTCCTCTTCACCTATTGTCACACTCGGTTCCTGAGTGGGTTTGTAGGGAAGTTTCCAAGTTCGATTAGAATGTTCACACGAGCCTGAGCTGAGCACTGATGCAGCCTCTTTTCGGCAACCCCATTTGCTGATCTCCTGGGCTCATCCCTTCTGACACTACCAGTCCCCACAGATTCCTTTCTTCCGGTTGCCCTTTGTCTTTCATGGAGTTCCTGATTTTATTGTATGGTCTGCCCCTTTTGTATCTTTGTTTTGTGTTGTGGAGGAAGGCTGATAAGAAGAGGGACCAGGGTTGCTACATTTTGGACTACCAGTGCTACAAGCCCTCCGACGACCGGAGGCTTAGCACGGAGTTCTGTGGCGAGGTGATCAAGAGGACCAAGAACCTTGGCCTCTTGGAGTACCAGTTCCTCCTCAAGGCTATCGTTAGCTCTGGCATTGGCGAGCAGACCTATGGCCCCAGGATCGTCTTCGAAGGGCGGGAGGATGAGCCCACGTTGGAGGACGGGATCTCGGAGATGGAAGAATTCTTCCATGATAGCATCGGGAAGTTGCTGGATAGGTCGGGGGTCTCCCCCTCACAGATCGACATTATAGCAGTGAACGTGTCGATGTTGGCCTCATTTCCTTCGTTGTGTGCAAGGATCATTAATCGCTACAAGATGAGGGAGGACATCAAGGCATATAACCTGACTGGGATGGGGTGCAGCGCCAGCCTCATATCTGTCGATTTAGTGCAGCATCTGTTCAAGAGTTACAAGAACATGATCGCCCTGGTGGTGACATCGGAGTCCCTCAGCCAGAACTGGTACTCCGGGAGTGATCGATCCATGATCCTGGCGAATTGTCTGTTCCGTTCAGGTGGTTGCGCCATGCTACTGACGAACAACACGGAGTTGAAGAGCAAATGCATGTTTAAGCTGAAGTGCTTGGTCAGAACCCACCACGGCTCTAAGGACGAGTCCTATGGGTGTTGCTTCCAGAAGGAGGATGATCAAGGAAGGATGGGATTTTACCTCGGGAAGGACCTCCCGAAGGCGGCGACACGAGCATTTGTAGACAACCTAAAGGAGATATCCCCCAAGATCCTGCCACTGAGGGAGTTGGTTCGGTTTGGCATTTTAAGCCTGGTCAGGAAGTTGAGGCTCAACTCCAAAAAGGGATCCGGATCCGCAAGACCCACGATCAATTTCAAGACAGGGGTGGACCATTTCTGCATCCACACAGGAGGGAAAGCGGTGATTGACGGGATAGGAACAAATCTCGAGCTGTCAGAGTACGACCTGGAGCCAGCGAGGATGACTCTTCACAGGTTCGGTAACACGTCGGCTGGCAGCCTCTGGTACGTCCTGTCCTACATGGAGGCAAAGAAGAGGCTCAAGAAGGGGGACAGGGTGCTGATGATAAGCTTTGGAGGGGGCTTCAAGTGCAACAGCTGCCTGTGGGAGGTGGTGAGGGACTTGGAGGATCCAAACGTCTGGGAAGACTGCATCGAGAGTTACCCAGTAAAGTCGACGGTCAACCCGTTCATGGAGAAATACGGTTGGATCCAGAATGAGGATCTGAGCACCTTCAAGATCCCTGAGTGAACTCACATCTTCTGCTTGGACACAAAACACAATGCAATATTTGCTGCTGATGATATCTTCTGTCTCAGTAGTGAAAGCTTTTTTTTTTTCTGTCAATGAATGTACTTTAAGAAAATGTTTACCAGTTTGGTTTCCATGGCTGAATCCAATTATTTGATTTTCAGAAACAGCTAATGAGAGATCACAGTGGTTTGATCTCTGCTCATGCAAGATTGTTATCTGCGGCAAGCTAAAGCAAAAGGCCTTGCAACCTCCTACCCTCTCCTTAGCAAGGGATAAGCACAGGGTATGCTGCTTCACGGGGCTTACGATCTCTTGTTATGCTTCGATGTCATTGTAAGATCCGGCTGACTCCTCGATCTCGACTCGCCACGTGGGTGTCGTAGAATGACTGCTTGCTCAGCCCCCGTGATACTACTACAATCGGATCTCTCTATCCCAGGGTCCTCTCTTTTATGTTTATCATGACAACTATAAAGGCGGCTCTTTTACGTCATTGTTCGGTGAAAGGGTCACAAGGCTATCCCTCTTTGTCCAAAAAAGGGGCTGCACTTCCTTGTTGGGTGGAGCCTCCTTTACTGGCATTGGTATGCTTTGGTTTCCCAACAATTGATAATCTTGGAGTTTCGGGGTTGTTTTGATATGACCATGTCTGAATAACTCCAGACTCCGTCACTCCATCCTCGCGCAAAGTCTGTTCCGAATATCAAACACAGGCACCACCCGTTTCGGTTTCGGGCCACCTTTTTGGTGAGGAATGTGCGATCCTGCCATCACCAAGAACAAGGGGGCTCGCACATTAAAAGGGGTCCCCCCTTCCCCTCCTCCCAACTCACGACACGACACGACACGACACGGACTCGGTGAGTCCAGTTCATTCGTAGCTGGAAGGTGACATGCTTTTCTCGCCCAACGCGTTGGGGGCACGAGAACTGGTCTCTCAGATTTGCCTCCATCCGGCTTTGTTCAAGAACGTTTCCCCGTATCTTACCTACTTTTCCATGACGCATCAATATCCGATGATGTTGTCCGAGGATTTGATCCCGAGAAACCTTCTCCCCCCACCAGATGATTTCGCGCTTGGATTGAAGAGGGGGTTGAGGTCGCTCTGCTCGGAAAAGGAGACGTATCCGCCACGCCTGGCTATTGAATTCATTCACCCTCAGGCATGACAGGCCCACCCATCCGCGACATGCTCCTCCTCATTTATTGCACTCTCATTGGCCGGTGATATTAGATAGATAGATAGATAGATCCACACGCCTCGGTCCAGGAAGCTTTTTCTGCTCTCCCTGTTTGTACCAAGAGGGTAGCTGGATTTATTTTGGGCCCGGACCAAGCCCAACTTCTGTTCTAAGCCCACTCATGGTATGGTCTAAGCCCCCATTTCCCCTTTCCTTTCCCTTTTTCCTTTCTCATCGAGGCAATGTCGTCGTCGGAGCAAGCGATCGGCGACGTCCCTCCGGTGCCTTTCGAGCTCCTACTGGCGTACCCCGGAGGTCTTTCTCCGTCGCAGGTGTCCGCTCATATCCTTACTAGTCGCTTCCGTCCTTTCCTTCGAGGAATCCGAAGGATGTTATAGTAAATTTCGGTGTCGTTGTTGTTCCCGCGGCGGAGCGGCGAAGGTCTCCGTTGATTTCCAGGAAGCGTATGACAGGATTCCGCATCCCGAAGTGGTATTGGAGTCATCGATCGACGAGGTTTTTTGGTTTATCTTATTGAACTTTGATTATTAGTCTTGTGTTATATCTCAAATGGCTTGGTTGGGTAGGATCGGATCGGGTCGTTCCCAGATACCATTGGCTAAAAAGTTGGTGATGTTTTCGTTGTTGCAGATATGGGGTCAGAGAGTCCAGAGGAATCCGTCCCTCTACAACGGGAAGAAGTTCAGGGTATTAAAGTCTTGCATGTAACAATAATAATTGTCATGTTTGTTTCATTTGTGGGTAATTGGCATTTAGTGATATTTGTATTGATTCCCACAGTATGCAGGCTATGCAGCGCATACAGGAGGAAGTGATTCCAATCAAGTCTCTCGAGTGACCCTGCACCTCGGTCTCACTGACTATAGGTCTGTTGCTATAATTCTTTCAGATCGTATCAAATGAGCTGGCATTTTTTCATAATAAACCATTATATAATTATGTAGGGTGGCTCATTGTATGATTTAATGTCTTCCAGCTTCCGGTTTCAACACTATTAACTTTGGATGCAGGACCTTTGTTGGGACAAATTTGAATCCTTTATGGGAAAGTTTCTTAGTTCCTTCAGAAGGTATAGTCTTGATTGTTGTTGAGAAACAAATAAATCCATCTCCACGTCCCTGGGCCGTTACGTAGCTGACTTGATTTGCCCTTTTCTGAATGATTCCTGTTAAGGCCCTTTTTGTTCTCTTAATCTAGACGATGTTACACGGTGTAAACACACCTCCAGTCCCTTAGGAAATGGTGCGATTGTGGAAACCTCGGACGGGAAGATTATTGTCCTGAGAAGAAGTAACAATGTTGGGGAATTTCCAGGGCACTATGTGTTCCCGGGAGGCCATCCTGAGGTACAACATGGCACTTTATGGGGTGGAAATCTTGTTTCCATTCGTTGGCTAGTTCAGTCCTTTCAAATACCTAAACACTTCTACTTGATTTGAGAGTTCTCTTAGTTTCTCGAATTTGACAGCCTGAAGAAGTTGGAATATCTTCTCATCCTCCAATTGAGAGTTTGGTAGACTTCGAGACCAATAGAAAGCTCGCCGATGAGATGTTTGATAGCATTTTTCGAGAAGTAGTAGAAGAGATTGGAGTGCCTTCAACGTCTCTCGTGAGTAAAGTTTCGGCTTCAATTCAAATTAGCACTTGTTTTATACATACATCTAGCACTGCTGATAAACTTTTATTAAACCGCATACCGTACATCTGAGAATTATTCACATAATGTACACTAGTATATAGAAGCCTGCAGTCCATCGATTTTCTTCTCGGCCATTTGGGTCTTTTTCGTCATTACTGGAGTTTGAGTGGCTTTAATCTTCCAAAAAAATTGAATGGTGAGAGATGCTTTAAATTAAACACAGAATTAGGAAGAAATATTAAAGTTGTTTATTTTCAAGTACAGTAGACATGTTGAGTTAAAATATAATTGTGTGTGCGAGTTTCTAGCCTAACGAATATCATAATCTAATCCTATCCGTCTTATGCAGGGCGATGCAACTTTTATTGGTGTATCTCGTCGGAAATTAAATGTTAGACCAACTGCATTTTTCTTTATGAAATGCTGTCTTCACTCGGATGAAGTACGAAGGTGCTATTCAACAGCACAGGATGGATACGAGTCGACCCAACTCTTTTCCGTACCTTTGGTTAGTCATAATTGATTTCATAAGGATAATGTCTTCTGACAATTTATTATTGTTTTTGGTTGTTTGATAGGTCCATATAGAGAACCATTATCATGATTTTTATGTAGTCTAACTTGGAGATAACAGAGTCTTCCGTCATCCATTGTACAAACCATTTCTAAGCGATTCTCTAAAATCTGTTCTTTTCTCATTTCCCAGATTGAGTTAATGGACTTGGCCCCCAAAATGCCGGGATGCCATCAAGGTGGCTTTGCCCTCTATCAGTTGATGTTGCAATATAACAAACAGGAAAGGCTGATGCTAATTTCAAATCCTGAAAAATGAAGCTAACAGCTGAGTGCTCGACTCCTGGTGTGCCTATATTGTAAGCCTTCAATCAACAGTTAAGAATTGGTGTCAAGGCATATTTGATGTTCCTTTCTTTGTTTGTTGGAGAATTAATGGATTCAGACATATATTTTGTTTCCAATGACCGACTTGTATTTTCTTGCGGCAAAACTCTACTGCGGGCATCACATATTAGAATAAAATGTTTCCCTCTTGTTTCAGTTTGTGCATGTATTCTGGCATGATGTTTGTGTGAATACTCCTGGTGGATATTCTTCATGTGTAGTTGCTATTGACCTTGTAGTTTAGATGGTAGTAGTCCACTAGATTGTTGTCGCAACTCATTAAGGAGCTTTTCTTCTAGCTTTTACTTTTTTCTTCAAACTTTCGAATTAGTTGGAAAGTTGTGTGAAATGGTGTGCTTTTTTATTCAGTTTCCACCTACCCTCAAGACGCTGCCTTTATTTCCCTTGACTTTATTGGTCCTTTCCTTATGATGGAAGTATAGAAATTGGATCGGATGAAGGCACTGGTGGTAGATAAATTCACTAGCCTGGATTGGATGGTAGGAAGCCAAGCAAGGAAACAGCAAGGTGGAAGTCTTCCTGACGTTTTCTATAAATTAGAAAGTTGAAGGCCGGATTAATGGCTTGCTACAGAGAATTTGAGTCCACATTGTTAGGACTGCGTCCCATGTCATAATCCCATCGTCACATTTTTTCACCCACTATTGACTTACTAGTGACTCCCTGTTTCTCCAGAGATGTTGACACCGTAACCGGACGGCGATGACGTCATCATCGCCCGGTCGGTTATTGTGTCGGTCGACATCCATCACCACCTTTTTTTTTTTTTTGATAAAGCATCCCCCTTTGTTTTAAACTTACTCTTTTCCCGAAGGTGCGATCCAAAGACAACCTCTGCATCCCTGTTTGTTGCGTCCATGTGCAGTTCCCCTCTTTTTTTTTTTCTCTCTTTTTCTCCTTTATCTACCATTGGTTCAAATGACTTGCAACGTTTTTATAAAATCTCCCCCTGCTAAATAAAGCAACGCCTATAAAAAGGGGCTTTTCAGTTTTTTTGCCCTCCTCTGATTGTTTCTCTCTCCCTCTCGGGAGGCGTTTCCCAATGTCCTCCAATGAGCTGGAAATGATGGGTTATCAGGGCTGAAGGACAATAGGACATGAGGAGTCCCTTCTTCCTTATCCCCATGTAAGAATGATTTTGTGCTTCTAATCTTCCTGGTTATCCAGACGAGGAGTTTCGTTTGTTTTTTGAATATAGTTATGGCAGATATGTTCTGATGAACAGGGCTCTTCGATATGGGTAGGAGGAGAGATGACATTGGATTCGACATGGGAATCATTCCCGAGAACATGCAGATTGAGGTGAGATAGCGAAATCTTCGCTCGGATCAAGAGATGGATAACCCGGACGATCACTCGAGCGTCCTCCGGAAGAAGATGACCAAACAATTGACCGGGAAGAGGGAGGACACACCCTTGCATTCCGCTGCTAGAGCCGGCAATCTTGCTCTCGTAAGCAATATTTTGAGCGGAAAAGAGGGGGCTGAGCTGCAGGAAATTCTAGAAAAGCAAAACCAGGCAGGCGAAACGGTATTATATGTGGCGGCTGAGTATGGTTACGTGGACGTCGTAGGGGAACTGATCAGGTACTACGACCTCCCAGAAGCCAGCATTAAAGCCAGAAACGGCTACGATGCTTTGCATATTGCTGCCAAACAAGGGGACTTGGGTACGGTGCTGCAAAAATGATTTTGCTTTCGGTTTGTTGTTGGGTTCGTTGCCACTATGATGGTCACTTGTTTTCGAATAGACTTCACAGACTAGCTATTTTACAAGGTCATTTTACTATCCATTACCTGAAGCAAGGTGTTATTTTTGCTTTGGCAGACATAGTAATAACGCTCCTAAAGGCACATCCTGAACTGGCGATGACAGTAGATATATCCAACACGACGGCATTGCACACAGCAGCAGCTCAAGGGCACATAGATATAGTGAAGCTGTTGATGGATGCCGGAAGTGGTCTCTCAGCCATAGCAAAGAGCAATGGAAAAACCGCGCTACATTCTGCAGCAAGAAACGGGCATGTGGAAGTCGTGAAGGTGCTGATAGCCAACGATCCAGGTGCGACAGTCAGGACAGACAAGAAGGGGCAGACGGCATTGCACATGGCTGTCAAGGGGCAGAACCCCGAGGTGGTTGAGGAACTTATAAAGGCGGATCCTTCAACTATAAACATAGTCGACACGAAGGGCAATTCAGCGTTGCACGTAGCTTCTAGAAAGGGAAGAATTCGGGTAAATTAGTTTCTCAAATTCGGATTATATGAATTATTGTAGAAAGGGGTGCCTAAAGAGATTACTTTTGCAGATAGTAAAGATGCTACTGGGTTACAAGGAAACCGACACGAGGGCAGTCAACCGATCTCGTGAAACAGCTATCGACACGGCAGAGAAAATGGGACACCCTGAGGTTGCTGCCATCCTTCAGGAGCACGGTGTGGAGAGTGCAACGACCATCCAGCCACAGGGCATTGCAACAGCCCGCGAGCTTAAGCAAACAGTCAGCGACATCAAGCACGAGGTCCATGACCAACTTGAGCACACTCGCCAGACCAGGAAGCGCGTCCAGGGCATTGCCAAGCGTCTGAATAAGATGCATGTCGAGGGCTTGAACAATGCGATCAATTCAACCACGGTCGTTGCCGTCCTGATAGCCACTGTCGCTTTTGCCGCCATCTTCACTGTCCCAGGCCAGTACGTGGATGACCCCACAAGCATCCCTGAGGGAATGTCGATTGGGGAGGCAAATATTGCCCCTAAAGTCCCATTCGTAATCTTCTTCATATTCGACTCGGTGGCCCTGTTCATATCCCTGGCAGTGGTCGTGGTCCAGACCTCTGTGGTGGTGATTGAGAGCAAGGCCAAGAAACGGATGATGGCTGTGATCAACAAGTTGATGTGGTTGGCCTGTGTGCTCATATCTGTGGCATTCCTCGCCCTGTCATTCGTCGTCGTCGGGGAAGAGACATGGCTGGCGATTGGGGTAACAATAATTGGGGCCACGATAATGGCTACAACCTTGGGCATTATGATTTACTGGGTAATTAGGCACCGGATAGAAACATCTAACTTGAAGAGCATCCGGAGGGCATCCCTGGGAAGCAGGTCGCGGTCGTTCTCCGTGTCCATAGCTGTTTCCGATGCCGAGATGCTGAATGCCGATTATAAAAGGATGTACGCAATATGAACATAGAACTTAACTTATCAGCCGTTCCTACTGGTGACACACTTTACTTTTAGTTCTTCTGCCCATTGAGTTGAGGAGTGAAAAGCACTTAGATTAACTAAATTAAAATATTATCATGCATATAATATCTATAATTAGTATTAGTTGATTGGGCCTAAAGTAAAGTGGGCCTTAGCTCAAAAGCCCAATAGTAAGCCCATGAAGACGATGTCCTGACAGCGTATATAAACTCCGAGAACGGGCTCAATAGCATGACTGATTGACGAGCTGACGAGGATGGGGATGAATGAGTCCACGGCAAGGGATCCTTCATTCCATGTATATATATAAGTTGTGAATCCGTCAGTCTGACAGTTCATTTTGGACTGAGAATGTGTGGTTGGGTGCTTTTTTTGACCATAGCCCCCCCCCCCCCCCCCCCCCCCCCCCCCCAAAAAAAAAGTGAGGAGAGAGCCCCGATAATAATAAACCAAAGAGATTACAAGCGAGAGAGGCGCCTCATCTTCCGCAAGGTATGAAGGATGGAACCATCGTTACTTGGGTTTGGGCATTGAGAAGGCCGAAAGCTTCGGCTACTTGTAAATTATAAAGCGGACAGACGCCAATGGAATCCCTGGCCGATGACGACGTTAAACTCTTAAATATTTCTTTGTTAAGTTTTTGCCTTTCGTGTTTTGAACTTCTCTCTTCTCTTAGCTAGTTGCCCACTATTGTGGAAGAATGGAGGTTGCGGTCACCGCGTTTAAGAAGTACTCAGTCACCCACATTTCGAGAAGCCAAAATCATGTTGCGGACACGTTAGCCAAAAGAGAGTTATTACGGTAGGAGACATCAGGCACCTTAAACTACCCTCCGAATTACATTTTGGATTTACTACATAGAGACATTCCATGCTATCGAATCGGATGTGTAAGGCGTGTACCTAAAGATTTTATCTAAGCTATCCATCTACCTCCCTTTATTACAAAAAAAAAGTACTAACCTGATGTTGATCAGCCACAAGAGAATCATGATGAACCGATGTCGAAGGCACATCCATCGTGCCATAATCATTGTCATCAGGATATTTGAGAACAACATCATGGGCTTCTAGAGGCACATCCCTCGGACCATCATCAGCATCAAAAGACACATCAATCAGTAACTCAACATTGGCACCATTAACATTCAAATTAGAAGCAACGGTAGAATAAGTGAGACCATGACAAGAAGCATGGTGAAGAAAGAACAACGAAAGTTGAATATAGGCGATTTCAAGACGCAGCTACGCAAGGAATGATCAGGCGGCAGTCCGAGCTTGAGAATTGTGTGAAGAGAGAGTTGGCAGCGCTCCTCGCAAGAATGATCGGGCAGCAATTGGGCACGCCTTTATATGGGGTTCGTTGGGCCTGACCCAGTAAATATTCCTCTTATACATGGGCCAGGATTTTATTCATTAAATTATGGGCCTGGATTATATTAATTGAGTTGTACATTTATTATTTTGAATTCAAGAAAGTCTGTGGTCTGACGTGACTTTAAAATATAATGATGTCGATGTTGATGGTATGATGGATGTGCCTTCGACCCTTAAAAAAAGTTGCCAGATTAATCTGAAAATTGAACTTGAAAATTTTAGTGTGCACGGGTTTGAACACGTAACTACTCTGATACCAAAAACAAATTTCTGAAATATAAATGTTTGTAATGCCATACAAACAGGTTCAAACCCTAGCAAAATGAACCGGAAGCCTACCTAGCCTTCTAGCCCGATTGGTCTGAGATAATATGAATCCTACTACATTTAACTTTAGGTTTTTATAACGTGGATTGTTTCATCGGCTCAAGTCTGCGCGAAGAACTTGCAGCAGTACTTGAAGAATTTTGAATGACTAGTAGACCATATGAAGTCTGTATCAGCCTTATCCATGGATGTCAACACTTCACATTCAAATAAGGAGGAAGTAACCTGTGGCCTTAGCTTTTCCTACACCGGAAACTCCTCCTATGGCTCTAGCTTCTCTTTTATGCTGTTGTTGTACTTAATCGGAATGTGTTCCTCCTATATCTCTAGTGACCTTTCATGATTCTCCTGTGCTAAATGTCGATGATCCGATTGACATGCCGCCTCATATTGATTCTCCTGCTCTTGATGATGATCCGATTGCCGTGCTTCTAACTTCTCTTCCAGCGACTCATGATGACATGCCTCAGGTTAGTGCTTGAACTTACTTTTTTTATGAGTTTGTTTTTGTTCCTCCTAGTCTCGGTTTCAGGCGCATGCTTTCGTGGCATCCATGAGTGAAGCCATAGAAAAAGGCTTCGGTGACCATAGTCTCAGCGTTCAAGACGTCTTGATCATGGTAAGATAATTTTGTGTATGAGTGTTTTCCTTGTTTGTTACTTAATTTGAAATTCTTTTAGTTAGGTTTTGGAAGCTTTCAATTTGGAGGTTGCAAAACATCTTTGAGGTTAATATTCGTGATCTCCTTCTTTTTTAACTCTGAGTTACGAAGGTTTCCTGACAAGTTGACCGTTTAACTCTTCATATTTTGTTTTCCTTGAGAAAAATTAGCTATATCAACCGAAATGAATTGACTAGAACGGAACATAATGTTTAATTTGCAGGTTGATCCAAGGAATCTGGGATAGCCAAATATGCTGAGGGTTGCTTTGATGGAGCCTAGCACATACTAGATATATACATATACATTATATACCTCTTGGGATCTTGCATGAAACTGGGCTGAGTTGCTTGATTAGAAGAGATGCACCAGTGATTTTTCATCTTGGTGTGGAAGGGAAAAAAGATAAACAGAGAGCGAACATCAGCTCTTTTCTTCTTTTCTTCTCCTTCCAGACGTTCATTGAATTTTGATCAAGGAGGATGATGATGATGGGCTGGCAGGAATCCCCTCACCTTCCTACTCCCCCAACTTCTTTTGATTTTTCCTTTCCACATCCATTTCTTTATTTCAAAAACTTCCCCTGCTTTTGCTTTATCAATGTAGGGAATCATGATAAATCTTCCTCATTTCATCCCCTCCTTGCATTCCAAGAGTTACTCGGATGACCCCCTCTCCATGCAAATCCTCTGCTCATGGAAAGGTGATGATGCGTGGAATGGAAGTGGGGAGCTGAAGTAAGTTGAAGGGAGAGCCTAAGTATGTTGCTGGGACTAGAGAAGACAAATCAAAATAGAAAGGATTTAATTGAAGAAAGGATTGAAGGACTTAATTGTAAGAATGAGAAGAAAAGAAGGATCAAAGAGGTGAAATTGAAGACTTGTATTAGATATAAAATGAAAATGAAGTCAGAGGCGGTGGAGTTAGTTAGCGGAGAGAAAAAGGTGGTGTTCGAGGAATGCAGGAAGGAGATGCTGGTGGTTTGAGAAGAACAGTGACGAAGAAGGTTGATCTTGCATCGTCATGATCGAGTGAGGCCTTCTACGAGTAAAATTCGCATAAGTGTTTTCTGTTAATGGAGGAATAGTCGCAACTAGCTAGAATTCTTATGGATGCAGGAGTGGAGGATTGCAAAATTGGTTGAATTCTGGTGAATGTGAACTATAATGCGATATATGAGTTTGACGAACAAAAGGTATTCGATTGAATTCTATAGTGAAGGTGATTGCCAATTAGTGTTGTTGTTGTTGGAAAGTTGGTGAATTAACTGTGTAGAGAGTTAATCCACGCTTCAAGTGGTATCAGAGCGAATATTGCTCTAAATTGGAGTAAAGTTGACGGTTTCAGATGGAACTCGGTCTAAGACAGTAGCGGCGGAAGTTGAAACTATGGGCGTTATGTTCCAAGAGTTGATGAAGCGTTTTGATTCAATAGAATCAAGGATGACTACAATGGAGCATAAGATTGCTGATTATCCAGATAAAACATCTATAGAAGGTGGAAGTTATGGTGAGGTGTCAGGAAGGAATCTTAGAAAGGAGGATTGGAGAGGAGACAGTCTTGTTAGACATACACGTATTGAATTTCCTACGTTTGATGGAAGTTGTGTGAATTATTGGTTGTTTGAAAGCGAAAGGTTCTTTGAAATTGATGGCACTACTCCTGAGTTGAAGGTAAGTATTGCTTCAGTTTACTTACATGGTATGGCTCTTGAATGGCACTATACATTTGTTAAGAGAAGAAAGATGATGGGACCTGTTAGCTGGGAGGAATATACCAATGCTATGTTGATGAGGTTTGGACCAGGAGAAAGAAAAAAGCCCATTGCAGAAATTAAAAGGTTGGAGGAAGGGGAAAGTCTAACTGAATATATTGACAGTTGTGTATCACTAATGAGCAGAATGGATTTGACGGATGAGGATCAAGTAGCCCTGTTTATAGAGGGTCTGAAATTTCCTCAAGGGAAATTTGTGTCAATTCTAAATCCCAGAAATTTGCAGCAGGCCATTTCGTTTGCCAAAACACTATCCATGGAAGAAGGGAAGGTTGGAAGCTCTGGGAGTTGGGGCGCCTATACTGGGAACAAATAGGGTTGTGAGTACAGAAAAATCTCTGGTAATGGCGGCGCAAAACAAAGTGTTGAAAGGTTTGCTATATAGCAAACCCAATCCCACATCGGATAGAGAAAAGAGTCCGGTCTAGTATATATAACCTAGCGGGCTACTCCCTCTATAGCCAATTGGTTTTAGAGAGGAACCCCGTTGGGCTTGTATGCTGGGCTCGGCATATGGGCCGGTCCAATATTCTAACATGGTATCAGAGCACGGTTAAGCCTAGTAAAACCGATGGTGGGCCCCCCTCGCCTGTGTGGTGCGGTGCAACCCAAAAAAGGGTGCCCGTGTATGTGGACCAGTTCAACAAAAAAAAGTGTGCTGGCTTGTGGGCCCTATGTGGGTCATGTGTGTGGCCCGGTTCAATCCAAAAAGGGTGCCGGTTTGTGAGCCCGTATGTGGGCTTGGGTTTGAGGGGGCGTGTTGAAAGGTTTGCTATATAGCAAACCCAATCCCACATCGGATAGAGAAAAGAGTCCGGTCTAGTATATATAACCTAGCGGGCTACTCCCTCTACAGCCAATTGGTTTTAGAGAGGAACCCCGCGGGGCTTGTATGCTGGGCTCGGCATATGGGCCGGTCCAATATTCTAACACAAAGTTATGGGAGTATTGCAGATTCAAGATCGACATCGAGAAATTAACAAGGGTGGGGTGAATAGATGTGATAGGATGAACTCTTATAAAAATCCTCACAAAAGGATTCCGTATTCTGAGATTGAGGATAGGAGAGCCAAGGGGTTATGCTTTTGGTGTGATGAGAAGTATACTTTTGGTCACAAATGTGCTAATAAGAAGTTGTTTCCTTTAATTCTGGAGCCTAGAGAGGAAGGAAGAGAACAGGGGGAGGAAATTCTGAATTGTGACGAATCTCCTGTTATTACTCTACATGCAATATATGGATTGAGGGGAGGCACGAGTATGAGAAGTATGAGGTTAATTGGCTATTATAAGAAAAGGAAATTGAATGTATTGATTGACTCCGGAAGCACTCATAATGTGTTAGATCTGCAGTTGCAAATCAGCTGAGTTGTGAACTCCATTCCATTCCGGTGCAAAAGGTGATGGGAAAAATTGGGATTGCATTGTATGCACAGACATTTGTAAAGGGTTTCGATGGAAGATGCAGAGCATTCAGTTTGAGGGCGATATGTTGGTGATGCCTTTAAAAGCTTGTGAACTTGTATTGGGAATGCAATGGTTAAAAAATCTGAAGGTAGTGGAGTGGGATTTCGAGCAGATGCAAGTGACGTTTGCTAAGGATGGAGAGAGGGTGCAATTGTAAGTTGAAGGAGATATTCCGGTGAAGATACTAGAGGGTAATGTTCTCGACTTACTAAATGATGTTGGTGTGTTTGTGTTGACATAATCTGATCATTCCAGAGATGCTGGGAAATTAGAGACTGAAGGAGAAATGCTGAAGTGATCCAGCAAGTATTAGATGAGTTTTCTTGTATATTTGAAGAGCCTAAAGGAATACTACCTTCTAGGCAAGCATGATCACATGATACATTTGAAAGACAGAGTGAAGGAATTGAGCATCAGGCCCTATTGATACTCTACATCCCAGAAGGATGTCATTGAGAAAATGGTGAAGGAGATGTTGCATTTCGGCGTTATACAACCTTGTTCTAGCCCTTTTTCATCACCGGTTGGTGAAGAAAAAAGACAATAGTTGGAGAATGTGCATTGACTATAGGGAACTTAACAAGAAAACTATCAAAGTTCCCTATTCCTATAATAGAAGAGTTGTTGGATGAATTATGTGGATCTTGTTGGTTTACTAAGCTGGACTTGCGATCGGGGTATCACCAAATTAGAATGCGCTCGAGTGATGTTGACAAAACGGCATTTCGTACTCATGATGGACATTATGAACACTTAGTCATGCCTTTTGGGTTAACAAATGCCTCGGCTACATTTCAGGGTCTGATGAATGACATTTTCAGGCCGTTTTGATAGAAATTCGTGTTAGTGTTCTTCTTTGATGATATATTGGTTTATAGTCGGAAGTTTGAAGAGCATATCCATCATTTGATTGCAGTTCTGGAAATTTTGAGGAAACAGGTTCTGTTTGTGAAGAAGAGTAAGTGTTCTTTTGCTTGTAGAAGGGTAGAGTACTTGGGGCATTACATTGATGAGAGGGGTGTTTCCACTTAACCTAAGAAGGTGGAAGCTGTAAAACATTGGCTAGCACCTTAGTCTCTTAAGCAATTGATGAGTTTTTTGGGACTTGCTGGTTATTACAAAAGATTCATCAAGGGTTATGGATGTTTTAGCAAGCCCTTAATCGAACTACTCAAAACATATGCATTTCAGTGAAGTGAATCTGCCGATTGTGCTTTCAGAACGTTAAAGGAAGCATTGATCACTGCGACCGTGCTTGTCTTGCCTGATTTTACTGAGACCTTTACAGTAGAAATATATGCAAGTTTAGTGGGCATTGGGGCCGTCCTTATGCAAGAGAAGCATCCTATAGCATTTATAGTAAGGCTTTGACTAAAAGGCATCTTGGATTATCAGTGTATGAAAAGGAGTTGATGTCGACTGTATATGCGGTGGATAAGTGGAGACATTACTTGTTAGGGCGCCAGCCCCTCAATGAAATCCATGCTGATTTCATTTCAAACCACAGTAGGAATAGGTAATGGTTGTAATAACCCTAGAGTAAGAGTATTATCATACTTACAGCGTTGATAAACATCGCATTGTCGTACAATATTACGAACATCCCGTTCCAACCCCCTCCAGAAGCAAAAACCTGAGACTCTTTTGAAGGTAGCATGAACACCTAAGTGTCCTCCAGCGGTAGAAAAATGAAATGTCTTCATAATCAACTGCCTCAATTGTAAATTCCTTCCCACCACCAATTTGTTATTCTTCCATAACATATCCTGCCTCCAAACAAAAGAGGTGGACTCACCCTTCTGAGCAGCCTACAACTCTTTCTGTAACTGAGGATCATCCACCCAACTCTTCTTAATGTCATCTAATAAAGTCTCTTGTTGCATAGAAAATGTCATAGCTAAAAGCTCATCCCCTTGAACTCGTGACAAGGCATCTGCTGCAACATTATCGCATCCCTTCTTATAATGCTTCAAGTATCTTCTATCCTGAGCCATGCTATCAATTATGTCTGGCATTATCATGCTAATTTTTCAAAAGTATGGCGAATTAATGTTTGAACCAATTGGCTTCCACCCGAATATCCATTCTTCAATGTGATTCCTTTTTCACCTATTGATCCATTCCTAGAGGAACTTAAGTGGATGTTATGATACTTAATGCATCGACACGCTATATATTTTGAATTTCTATGAAGTAAACCATTGAGATAGTAAAATCTCTCCAGAATGAAGACCTCAAATAAGTCTTTTCAGTTGAGGAACATTATTATGAACAAATAATATTCTGTCTTGAAAGATATTCAAGTGAGAGTGAACAAATCGATTCCTTATATGAAACTGACTTCCTTTGATGAAAGCTATAACTATACAGAATTCAGATGATCAAGCTCAAGAACCATTTAAACTTGTGGCAACTGTTTAGTAACATAAATTATGGGCCACATATCTCAGCACCATCTGTGGATCAACAGTCCAGAATATAGGCCCAAAGTACGAGAAGACCGATAAGGAGGTAGCTGTGAAAACACACGAGGCGAAAGCTTGCTAGCGAAGCAGTTATCAAACGACGGGCTACCAGTCGATATGGGTCAACAAGGTGATCAAGCAACAGTCAACTGGGTGAACAAAGAAACTCTGCAGCAAATGCTAGTGGGTGGTTCGGTCAATCGATGGTTGTTATGGGAAGATTTCGAATGATCTCCAGACATGGAAGGGAATTGTTGCCAAGATTGCTCAAATGGAAAGGAGATATTTCATGAAGACTAGCAATAAGGACACGCAATATATGTACAATATTTCATTTCTAGCTTAGTATAAATAGTCGTTCTTAGGCATTATATTCAACACTTCTCTATAGACGGACATATTGTCTTTTTTATCTTCAAGCATTCCTGCATCCTTGCGATCTTGTGCTCTTGTGATCTCGAAGGCATCGTTGACGGCATCCGTAAATGCTTCCGCTTAGGGGTGTTCGTCCGTTGTTTTCTCCTCTTTCTTCATTCATACGCCGACCACAAATTTCAACGAACCTCCGAGTACGAGTTATGAATCCGGCTCGTCCAGCGGATTCCCCACAATAACAATTGATATTCCCCACATGCAAATGCAACTCTTTACCTCGAAAAATATGGCAAGACATTCACATGATAAATTTTTACGGGCTTCCTTTCTTCAACTACGGTTAGGATTTCTTGATGTATGTGACCCGCTGGCTTGTCAATCGACTTAATGTTTTTGTACAACTGTAGCAATATCAGCTGGAATGAATGAGAGGAAATACTTGCTTCATCATTGGATCGCTTCTTCCGAAACTAATATGAGGAACATTTGCGCTCGAAAAAATTAATCCTCTTTTTCTCAACCAATGGTTTGCTCCACTAACTAAAATGGTAGTAAAGTAAATATATTATGGCTATTTTTGTTTTGTATCTGTAATTTTGATTATCTACACACAAACCGTTCGAGTCGAAGGTTCGACGAGAGGCAGCAGTTTTCTCTGAATAGCATGCCAATGGATCGGATATCGGTGCTTCCAGACGCCTTAATCCACCGTATACTTGCTTCCGACACCCGATGTCGCTAGGACAAGCGTGCTTTCCAGGAGATGGGGTTGCGTGTGCCACTCCTTTCCCTTCTGGGATTTCGTCATGGGTTACTTTGGGCGTTGTGAGAGCTATGAGCAACAAGAAGACGCCAGCATCTGCCTGAACTTTGCTCTCCGCTCCCTTGGTAAGCTTCCAAGGGATGGCACGAGTATTCCCAGGGTCCAGCTTTACCTGAGCAACTGCCCCCCCGTCTACGTCGTTCGCTGAACCATTTCCTCGATATGGATGGTCATGGACAGACGAGTGATGTACCTGACCCTAGAATTTTACTCCGGGTTACCGTTCATTGTGCCTCTGTCAAAATTCGCATGCCTTCCTTGACGGTTTTGAAATTGTGGGGCTGCACGATCGACGAGTTGGTACTAGAAAGCGGGTTTCGGAATCATACACTCCGGAGATTATCTCTGAGTTGTGTTCGTGTTAGCCAGAAAGTACTCCGGCTCCTCTTCGGTTGCTTCCGCTTCCTGGAAGACCTGACCATCAGATTTTGCGCCTTGTCTAGCGTTTCTGTTTCTGGGCTTCCAAACTTAAAAGTTCTTCAAGTCTACTCCTCTAGAGCTGAAATCGATGTGCCAAGCCTTCGTAGGCGGTATCTCGATTATGATTTCGTCCGCTCCACATGCTCTCCCGTGGGGCCTACATCGACAAATCTCGTACTGAATGGTTGTGGAAATCTGAAGGAGGTGGAGACATCAGGCTTTCTGGTCGTCCCTGATCACCTAACTTCTAGCTTTGCCCTGTTAGAGAAACTCCGTATAACAAATTGTCTCTCGTTAGAGGCAATCAAGATTTCCAGCCCCGGGCTCAAATCGATTTACATCAATAATTGTCCAAATCTAGGGGACATTAGGATCGAGGCACTGCAACTGCAGTTACTTCAGTACATGAGCCATCGATCTCCTCTCGGTGCACGCGCCTCATCTGTCGGAGTTTGTTCTAAATCTATCCCGTAAAGCTTGTTTGGACGACTCCCTGTTTCTCCATTTAAATTCCATGTTGTCACAGTTGGATCAGACGACGGAGATGAAGCTTTCTATTGAATCGTGCAAGGTAATGTGCACAGTCATGGCTTCATTCTTCTTTTCAACGCTTTGCCTTCTCGAGATCATTTTGATATAGCTTTTATGATGTTAGTGGCAGTGTTCTCCTGCTGTCAACATCCCTGAATTGAGCCGAAGATGCGTCTCCCCCATCAAGGAACCTGGATCAGCTTAGGATAGTGACAGGTGGTCGAAGGTGTTTGAATATTCCATCGCTCGTTGAAGCATTGCTTTAGAGTTGCTGGCCGAGGAGCCTGTGGATACATACAGCATTCTATAAACAGTTTGCAAAGGTAATAGCTTGTTTGTAGACATTCGGAAACATTTCATTGTATTGAAATGGATAAACCGACTCTAGTTTCTCTTCTCCGAGATGTCAAGAGTAAGTTCTAAGCAAGCTGAATAATTTCAATGCATGTTCTGTATGAGAAGTTCATGGAGCATAACCCTTGGAACGTGGAATTGAGAACAATTTCCCTGTCAAGAGAACTCGGGAAGCTGAGATGGACTTTTGACGTCGAACAGGACTCGTTGCCGCAGCCAGAAACTTTTTCTCGTTTATTTCGGAAATTCGGCGCTGGGGAAGCTCATTTTAATTTGCAATGGACGGGCACTGCTGAACAGTCGGGTTGACGAAGATGGTGACTCCATCATGGATGTTCCAGAAGATGAAGATGCAAGCAAAGATCCTCTTAGAAACGCAGTTACCAAAACAACAAATTTCACTCCCCCTTCCCGACTATTTCTAGAACCTTTTCATGTTTTTGAGAAGAAGATCCTTTGAGAATTCTGATCCAAGACGAAAAGTATGATTGTGGATCGGTTTCTTGATCTGTAATGTTGTCTGCCGCTGTATTATCATCTCTCTTGCAGAGTTCATCAACCGAGCTCATGGATCGGACTTCCAAATTGCCTGTGGACATCCTCCAGTGGAATCAAGTCTTTGCCTTGCCCCTTCACTTCGAGATCATGTCCAATATTCCACACAAGATTGACTAACTGTTCCATCGATTGAGATGGTCGCACTTCTGCCTAATAAATTGATATTAGGTATTTAGCATGAAATCAGGCTGCTTTTCCACAGTTAACTACATATTATGCTAATGTAACAGATAAGTCAGTAATTGTAGCATCTAATGAAAGCCGTTAGTCAAACAAATGTTTGGAGGAAGTGTTTGCTGCTCTTCCTCAGACTGTAAACTAAAACAGATCCCCTCCCGACCACAACATCGAGCTCCTCTTGGGCTAGCCGTAAAGCATGCTCGTGGTTCAACAGAAGAGAAAAGGTCCATGTCAAGTTCGGAGCTGTTGTTTATGATCCGGCAACTATGATTGTCTGCGGAACAACAGATACAAATCATCTCACATCCTATCGAGCTCCACTCGATCTCTATATTAAACAACAATTGAGATCGGGCCTAGAGGGTATCTTATCGTGCTAATGGCGACTGATGTTAGCACGGCCAAGGGAAATGTTAAATGAACATACCACGATCGTCCCCTTGATGCCGCTCTCCCAAGGATATGCCCGAACACGGGGGTTCTCCCCAAGCAACGAAAGCTTTCCCCCTCTTGCTTTTCTGGTCGCTTTATGCTCTACTCATTTTCTGACTATGCAATCCAGAAGATACCTGGCTTGTTAAGACATAAATTTATGAAAATGTTTGTACATGCATGTAGGAAGTTAGCTACACGACAAAAGTTTTTTAAAAAAGTTCCCTACATTATGAAAAATATTTCGTACAATGTGTTCGATGAAAAATGTTCTTACATTACAAACAAATGTCTTTGTGTACTAAGTTTGGTAAACGATAAATATATAAAAAAAAAATGTTTTGTACATTAGACAGAATATATGTTTATGGTGCAAATTTACGACCAATTTTTAAGCACGAATTTTGTATTGTACACGCTTATTTCACAAATTAAGGTTTCCATCACCTTTGTGGCCCAACCCTGACACCGTCAATGGGTGGCTCAAACATACCCTAACAGAAGTATTTTTTTTTTATCCCAAGTAACAGCCATCATCATCACTAACACATCAATCACCCAATCTTTTTCCTTCAATAAAATCGAAGAAATGATACTGGATTCATCTGAGCCATACTCCTAGTACCTGTCAGGCCCTAACCTTGGTGGGCCTGACTGACCCGACGGTCGTGAATTGTTGGTTCTTGCGTCGGCTTTAAGAGTATGTAATAAATTTGAGTCGGGCAAAGCCTTTAAACAGTTCTGGGAACCTCTTAGCTATAAAAAAATTGAAGAAACATTAATTTGTGGCCAGAAGAAAATCGCGATGAGATCTCAAGCCACTCTACGATGACAAACTCCGGCGGCTCCAGCAGCATGAAGACAACACGAGTCCTCTGGTCACGGGCTTTTCTTTTCAGCTAAGTCCTCTCTTCGTTGACTCCTCTCGGTTTCTAATTTTGAGAGCATTCATTCAATTTAGGGTTTCCATGTTTTGGGAGGAGGGACTAAAAAATTAGTTTGTGACATAAGCGATATTAAATTTGTACTTGAATTGAAAGGTTGTCGTAAGCTTAAGCCATAATCCCATATTTTGCCGAACATTTATTTATACGAATTTCGTTAAACGACAGTTACAAAAAAGTTTGGGACATTACAAAAAAAGATGAAGTTTGTACGAATACGCATGATGACAACAAAATGTAGGGAAAAAAATTCGTAGAGTATGAAAAAAGATTTCCACACAAAAAATGCATGATGACAAATATATAGAAAATTTCCGTACATTGCGAAAAAATGACATTTGTATGAAGTTAATTAAAACGATAAACGTAGAAAAAGGAAATTTCTTACATTTAATGTGCGAAATGAACATCTTTGGTACACGCACGCGCTACCAGGAGAAGACCCTGTGCATCGTCAGGTCTTCCAACATGATTGGGGCCGACTAAGCCGAATGAAATGTGAATCTATGGTTGACACACACAAAAACAAAAGACAGTTAAATCACAACGGGCCTAAGATACATGGGCTCACAAGAAAATGGCACCGAACCGGCCCATTGGTAAATGCCTGCGATTAGGCTTGTTTGGCTAGAATGTCATGCTTTCACTTTAAAATGGCCTAGAAATACTGATGCGGAAGTTACGTTACGTGAAGTTCACCCTCAAGTTGGATGATTAAAATAAACAGCTCAAACAAACAGAAGGAAGAAGAATAAGGGGAGCAGCGCTTCTCTAAGATCAACGGCCGCAACTGCATCTCCAACAGCCCAGGGTCAGACAACCCACCTGCAAATCTCTGTCATCTGCATATAAATGAAATAGACATTTCTTATGCATGAAGTGCACTATTAAGTTAAAAATCAATCCAATATCTATCCCTTTGATGTAATTTCACGCCATGATCGCTTTCACTAAAACAACAGAGAACATCATTTCTCAAGATACATAAAAGTAAAGCAGCACCAGAGCGCATACAACCATTAGTACATAATAGATAACTAAAGACGAGCTTCAAGAGAGAGTTCGAATATAACAGCACAACATCATCCCGAGAGATCGAAAAAAAAAAAACAACACTTGTCAAAAACAAAAAGATATAAGAACGATGAAAACAATAATCCATTCCCGCAGTCAAAAGAAAGACAACATCATACTCAACACAAACATGAGCATTTGAAGGAAAAAGACAGATTGCATACCAAAAAACAAAGACAGATAAAAAAGCCATATGATTCAGGCTCAAACCTATTTGAACGCTCGAGATAACAACAGCCTTCAGAATTCTTGAGTCACCAAACCATAGGAGCCGATCTCACCCAAGGTATCCGAGAAAGCCTGCCTCAACTTCCTCAAGGGTTGTCATCTTCAATTTCAGTGTCATCTGCAGAAGTTAGATGTTTAAGTACAACTTTTGACTTTTTGGATTTGAGCTCTTCAGAGGGTTCCTCTTCTCCTTTTCTCTTCAAGATGCTACTCTCATCTTCCATGGGGCCTTTAATGTTTTCATCATTATGGGAAGATTCTGATTTTTCGGGGGACTGCAGAGCGTCATCTGACAGCCCAACTGTTTTGGAATCTCCCCCTTCATCAGAGATCTTCTCACATTTCGACAACACTGAGCTAAATTCTTCACTCTTAGCTAGATCTAGTGGGGTCATTCCCGACTTGGTCCTTGAACAAAGACTAGCACCTTTCTTTAACAGGTACTTCGCTACCTCCAGATGTGAACCTTGAACGGCAAAGTGAAGAGGAGTAAAGCCCTTGCGATTACAAGCTTTGACAGAGACTCCAGCAGAAACCAAAGCACGAACAACTTCCAAATGGCCCTTCTGGGCAGCAAAATGGATAGCACCCATGTCATCCATGGCGGCGGCCCCCACATCAGCCTTGTTTTGGCAAAGATAAATGACAATCTGTGCATGGCCAGACCATGCGGCTAGGTGTAAAGGAGTACGCGAGTGCTTATCGCGGGAGTTGACAGCGATGGGATTTGAAGCAAGGATTGAAACTACGGAATTCAAGTCGCCTGCCCGTGCTGCCGCGTGCAAGTTATTATCTTGGTGCTTCCCCATTCTCTTCCTACTATCTTGAATAAGACGACAGTTTGACAACAACCTGGCACCCGACACTTTGGAGCTGCATTTGAATAAGAATGGAATCATACATATAAGATTAGGCAATCACCCATGATATACTACTCCAGAAAAAGACTCACCATCACAAAAACACTTCTCCATTTAAAATTGATGGAAATCCAATACGATAGCAAGCCAAAAAACAGCAACTCGTAAACATGCAATAAGATTCTAGAAAAAGGCAGTACAGACAGTGTTGTTAAGGCGCCAAGGCACACCCGAGGAGCAATCCCCACCAATCGCCCGTGACGCAACGCCCAAGGTGCAAGCTTAACATAAAGGACCAAATTGAAAAAAAATGAAGTGAGGAGATCGATCTGAACATAAAGGAAAATTTTTAAGGTCTAAATTGAAAAACATTTCTTTTATGAGGGGTGTTATTGTCTTGGCCAACAATCCAAATTCCAAATTCCCCAAATCCCAAATTCAAGACCCCCTGCTTCTAGGTTTCAATTGATCAAACGAAACTGAGGCCAGAGCTGGAAAGGAGAACGAAGATGAGGCATTTCGGGGCAATTAGGATAGCGCGTCTGGGAGGAGGGCCTTTTCCTCAAATTTTTAATAGCGTCTTACTACCCTTGACGCCTGAGCGCCTGAGGCCAAGATGCACGCCCTGGGAACGCCTTCTTAATGGTGCCCGACCGGGGTTACTTGGGGCGCTGGGGCAGTGTCCTACTGCGCATCAGCAACTCGGGAGAACCTTAGGAGAGCTTTTAATAAAACTGGCACAAGAATATGAGCAAATGCCAAAAAATAAAAGAAAAAGCTTCAATAGACGTAAAAAGAAACCAAGAATAAAGAATACTATTGTGGCTTCCCTCAACAATTTGCTGGCTGACTGAAAACTACTCACGGGAAACACATCTAGAAGACACAAAGTTAATCACAGCACTGCCAACTTCAGATTAATGCCAACTCGTTGCTAAAGCACACCAAACCCCAGAATTCAAGACCCTGCAGCTGATAACAAGATTACGACCAACATGCCAGAAGAAATGGCAACGGTTACAAACAGGACCGCCTCAGACAGGGAATCAAACGTGGAAAAAAGGAGAAACAATCTTAAATTCCTACTGTTCACTAGCAGCCAGAACCCTCCAGGCCAAACCAAACCAAAATCCTCAGAATATTTTGCAATTAGCCCCTTTCATCAAATAATTAAACCAGAAACACCCCCCCCCCCCCACCCCAAAAAAAGTCCCTTAGACATGCACGAATAGAATATTCCAGAAACTCCCAAAGCAGAGGCATTTGACATGACTCGTAAAAACGTCAAGATCGGCAGGTGTTTTCTAGTTAAACTACAGAGTAATGTCGACTCGTCAACAAAAGAATACGAAACCCTAGGTATTCGAATTTCCTACAAGAGGAAACAAGAAGGCCGCCCTCCGTTCCCATCGCCGATTTCAATCACACGAAAACGCGCGCAGAAATCAACAAGGTAATCAAGTCTGCAGTAAAACCCTAGCGGTTCCGAAGTTAGTCTAACCTGGAGTCGCCCGGCAATCGCAATCGACCAGACGGACAGGAGAAAACGTAACCGACGTGGCCGAAATGAAAACCGTTGAGAAGGCTGGCTTTTGTGTAGGTATGTTATTGGGCTTGGGCTTAATAAATGGGCTTACCAGTAAAATGGGCTGTCAGAGGAGATTTATAATACCACCTGTATGAGAGTCTCAATAGAGCTTCTTCCTCGCACGAGGTTTTTTTTGTTTTTTGTTTTTAATGCATGGAAAGGTTCTCCCACCTTGCGTTTTCAATGTTCCTCCAAGTGACTCCAAAAAATCTCAAGTGACTGGAGGAGCTCCCTTAGATTGATGCTGGGATGGAATCAGACCCATGATCACGTGGGCTTTTCGTGTGAATATTACGCCACCTTCTTTTATTCTCCCAAGTTCCTAGTGCAGTTGCACATGATTGCACTGACAAGCCATTTTATCTATCCCATAACCGTAGATATCTCATTCATCATGTAAGATTTTTTGGAATTGCATGAAGGGCAGATTCCCATTTTAACAGTGGCAAGTGAGAGTTGACATGACCCGTGAAAATAAAATGCGAGATTCTCATTGGCTCGGCCATAGAGATTGGTGTTTCTTGCCACTACTTCTTTCTTCTCTTGTTTTCACTTATCTAAAGGATCAAAAGCTACAGACACAAGACAGATTTGTGAGTGTGCACAGAGCATCTGCTGATGGACCATATAATTAAGATGGACAAGAAATGTGTCTGCACTAGTGGTTTGCATGATAAGTCAAAATCGGTGAAAGAAATATTACTATCACTTTGAAGCGAGATGTTTTCTGGTTTCAAGTCCCTGTAGCTTATTACATGAGGAGGGAAAAGCGCACAAAAAAATGTTTAAGGTTAAGAGCTGCAGTTTTAGACTTCTTAATGCAATCATATCGGAAGACCTGAAGATGCACGGCCTTATCCTTGAAGCGTGTGTTGTACCGAAGCTTCCGTGTACTTTAGCATTTCTTCCTAATGTACGGAAATCATTTTCATAATGTACGAATTGTTATTGGCTTGAGAAATGAGGACGATGACCATGGTCGAGATCCTTGGCGGCTGGAGGTTGGAGATCCTTATACGAGATGAGGAAGATGACCATGGCCAACACATGGTCCATGCCCCTTATCCGAAAGCCTCTCCAACATGGATCTGGATTATGCGACTACAGAGATTTGAATCAAAGCTACACCAAGGTTTCAAACCAGGTCTAAAATCGACCAACCATCATTTCCAATGAATCTACAGCCACTCAAGGATGTCCTTGGACGTGAGGACCTGATTTCATGCTAAATACTGAATATCAGTTCATTAGGCAGAAGTGCGATTTAAAAACTAGAAGTAGAAGATAATCTCTTTAATGTACTAGTTTTAGTATGGATAGTAGTAATTCAGCACGATGGTGAGAGGGACACTGCCAAAACCAGAGTCCACCGGGTGAGTGGTTCCAGCAGAAGAAATTTCACGAAAAAAATGCAACAGATCAAGAAACCGATCCACAATTAAGGTACTTCGTCTAAAACACATGGGAGCAAAATTTGTTGTTTTTGTTACTGCAGGATCTTTGGTAGAGGAATGCTTGGATGTTATGCTCTGTGTGTCCAACACGGGCATTCCAAGTGTTATGCTCCGTGACTTACAGCACCTGCAATGAAATTATTCAGCTTGTTTAGAACTTAGTGCTGATATCTTGGAGAAGAGAAACTAGACTCGGTTTATACATTCCTATGCAATGACATGTTTCAGAATGTCTATAACAAGCTATTACCTTTGCAAACTGCTTATACAATGTTACGCTCCTCTGCCGGTAACTCCAAAGCAATGCTTCGACGAATGATGGAATATTCAAACACCTTCGACCACCTAAGCTGATGTTCCTTGATGGTGAGGCGCATCCTCTGTTCAATTCAGAGATGTTGACAGCAGGAGAACACGGTCACTAACATCACAAAACTATATCAGAATGATCTCGAGAAGGCAAAGTGTCAATAAGAAGAATGAACCGATGACTGTGCACATTACCTTGCATGATTCGATGGAAACATTGATCTCCATAGTCTGATCCATCTGCGACAACAGGGAATTTATATAGAGAAAGAGGGAGTCGTTCAAATAAGCTTTACGGATAAGATTTAGCACAAAATCTGACAGACAAGGCGCGTGCACCAAGAACATAAGAAGAGATCGATGGCTCGTGTACTGAAGCCACTGCAGTTGTGGTGCCTCGATCCTAAGGTCCCCTAGATTTGGACAATGATCGATGTAAATCAATTTGAGCCTAGGACTGGAAATCTTGATTGCCTCTAATGCGAGACAATTTGTTATACGGAGTTTCTCTAACAGGGAAAATCTAGAAGTTAGGTGATCAGGGATGACCAGAAAGCCCGAGTCTCCATCTCCTTCAGATTTCCACAACCAATCAGTAAGAGATTTGTCGATGAAGGCCCCACGGTTGAGCATGTGGAGGGGAAGAACCCAAGACATGGCTCCCCCTTAACATCAATCTGTCCACCCTTTTCCAATTCCAGTCTATCGACATTCAAAAGCATGAAATCCTCTATTAAAGGTAAAAGAACGAGATCAAACTGGACAGTTCCGATGGAAATGCAATCAAGATACACAGCCTACATAGGAATGCAAGACAAGAAGTAGCAATGAATGATGGTCAAGGAAGTGTAAGCAACCAAAGAAGAGCCGGAGCACTTTCTGGCTAACGTGAACACAAATCATAGATAATCTCCGGAGAGTATGATTCCCAAAACCGGTTTCCAGCGTGCAGCCCAGTACAGTACTACGTTCAGATCCTTCACTCGTCTAAGCTGCACCCCGGAAATACTCGTGCCATCCCTTGGAAGCTTACCAAGGTAGCGGAAAGCAAAGTCCAGAAGAAGACGCCAAAAGCATTTCATGTTGAAATCCACGACACCCTAACAACATCTGGTGTCGGAAGCAAGGACAGTATAATGTGGATTAAGGCATCTGGGAGCACGGATATCCGATACATTGTCCTGTTATTCAAAGCGCTGCCTCTCGCCGAACTAAACCAGAAAAAAAAAAAAAAATAGCCATGGTATATTTACTTGGTAGGGATGTTTGGGTTCTTCGAAAACACTCCATTCATGTATAAATGCCATGTAATTTAAAACTACTAAAACTTTGTACATAAAACATCATATACAGCTAGTGTGACATCTCTAGAATATATTTGAAATTCGACGTATGGCGAAAATGTAAACGAACATATCCAAAAGTGCGAAACTCGGTTGTTTGCAACCAGTATAATGTTTTATTCGAAACTCCTAGGGTATAAACTCAAATTAAGCTTGGTTGGTGTTCTTAGAACCATATTTAAGTTATAAATCAAATGCAAGTGGTTTCGCACGATTCCGATAAGTACACAGAAAGATATGCAGAAAAATGCAAAGGTTGCGCAGGTAGATCCGAGGCATACTCGCACTTACCGAGCTATTTTGGCTCGATGGAGGGGCTGCGACATGTCCCATCATGCCAGGACGTATGAAGAGGAGGGGATGTGAGAGTCTTGGCCTGTTTGTGCGACCACGGGATGTCTCCGGGAGTTGGTTGTCGGCTGTCCAACCCTTACACCTGTGCAAACAAGAAAACGTCAAAGCAAAAGGGAGCACTTCAACAGAGCTACGAGGCTACGGAAGGTGGTAGTTGAGTCCCCCTCTTCTTTGGACGATGGAAAGCAGATCCTAGTCGCCGGGGAGAGTTCCTCGAGCGGATTCATGGAGACGACTAGGGGAGGACGCCGGGAGTCGTTCGGGGCAGCCATCATTTATCCTTGCCGCGACCATCGATTTGTGAAGCTGCGTTGAGCTATTCACGGTCAGGTTGGTTGGGGGTCTCCGTGGGCATGGCTAGACCTACCTTGGGGTCACTGGATGGAGAGGGCGGAACCAATATCTAGAGGGAGTGCTGGAGAATCTCTGAGGGGTGGAGCGTCTCTCTGAAGTGGAAGCGTCTGTGTCCTCTTATGTGTATGTGATGTCCCTATATAATTGATTTTTTTTTAGGTGACGGACAAAAGATAACGATTCCCCCAATTCATCCCAACAATTTGCGGTTACTGATAACTCTATGAAAGTAGAGTTATTTAGGGCAGTTTCATACTTAGATTTTGTTAGATTTGTGAAATATTGCGTTCATTATATAATATTCCTAGTTATTTCACATTATTCCCGAGATATAGATTACTGCCGAGTTTTCTGATTTATTTCAGGACAAATATGAAGAAAAAGAGGACCTCGGCGTAATTATGAAGACTTCGTGCAGAAGGAAAATCTCTGGCTGCTCTTGCAAGACCTAAAGCTACGATGGGGAGAAATTAGAAGATTTTCTTTCCTTATTTTCTAAAGATTCTCTAGGTTTAGGGGGATTATAAAAAACATTTTATTTTTACCTAGAGAGGAGGAGGAGGCGACTACAGAGAGCCGTCGATAAAGACTTTGGGAGTTTTTCTTTTAGTTTTCTTTATGTCGTTTTTATTGTTTACGATGGATATGATGTTTTCGCTTATTTCGGCTATGAACTAAATTTCTTTGCCTAGGGTTAAGATGGATCTTGACGATTAGTCAAGAGTCCATCTCTTTTGACACACTGGAATGATTTTGGGTTGATTATTTCTGTTCGTTCTTAACGCTTTCTTATTGCCTGATCACCAATAGGATTGAATAGTGAATTTATGTGAATTCGAAAGGGGAATCCTAGATTAAGCACGGGGAGAGGAATAACTTAGGGTAAACTTAGTCGGAAGACGGGTTTATTAACGAGCAGGATAGGAATATACCCAATCGTCCTAGGTAATCGAATTGGAATTGATTCGTAAGGGGCACTCGATAGTTAATCTACCTAGGAATAGAGTGATTACTATTTACAGAGATGTACGTTCTTATGATCTCGGGAGGGGCGTAGGAAGATAACCGAATTCCAGATTATCAACCAGATCGTCTTAAGTGTGTTGATTGAGATATGACTTGCGATTAATTGTCCGGTGAAATCGTCGCCTTAGGTGCTTTTCTCATCTGAATTTTAATTCAATTTACTTACTCGTCATCTTTAGTTTTACATTTAGTTTAATTAATTCTGAACTCGCTTAGTTGGATAATAGTGGTTGACGGTATTTTAATAATTGGGAGAAGTTTAGACCAGTCCTCGTGGGAACGATATCTTACTTACACTTTATTACTTGTACGATCGCGTGCACTTGCGTGGTGAATACGTTTTCGACGTGACAAGTTTTTGGCGCCGTTGCCGGGGACTGTTTTCTAGACTTTCTGTCAATATTAATGTCATTCAGATCTTTATTAATTCAACTTTAACCTTGATTTGCAATTTATTTGCAGGAAAGATCTTAACGTTGCATGCGCAGTGGTGAACTGGTTCCTTTTGATCCTGAAATAGAAAGAACGTTTCGGTCACGTCTGAAAGAGCAAATGAAAGCCATACGCCAGCAAACAATGGATAACAACAATCAAGAAGTTAAGCCGAGAATCATGCGTGATTATGCCCAACCCCATGTGCATGAACGCTCTAGCATAGTGAAACCGACTATCCAAGCTAACACATTAGAAATCAAACCTGCAGTTATCACTATGCTACAAAATTCGAGTTTCGGGGGATCTCCATCGGAGGATCCACATGGGCACATCACCAACTTTTTGGAAATCTGCGACACTTTCCGCTATAATGGAGTGTCGAGCGAGGCCATTCGGATGAGACTCTTCCCATTCACGTTGAGGGACAAAGCACGAACATGGCTTTACTCTTTGCCAGAAGGGTCCATCACAAACTAGAAAGAGATGTCTGGAAAATTCCTATCAAAGTATTTCCCACCTAGCATGATTATCAAGATGCGGAATGACATCACTTCGTTTCGACAACATGGGACAGAGTCACTTTATGAGGCTTGGGAGATATTTAAGGAATTTTTACGACTGTGCCCACATCATGAGATACCTCAATGGATGCTGGTACAAATTTTTTATGATGGATTAACTTATGCACTTCGCTCAACGATTGATGCAGCTGCAGGGGGAACAATATTAAACAAGCAGCCGGAGGAAGCAATGGAGCTATTCGAGCAGATGGCTAATAATGGTCATGGAGTATCGCGTGCCCGAGGAGTAGCTGGAGTACATTCGGTGGATGAAGTCGCTGCCCTCAACGCTAAAGTGGATGCGTTAACTCGGGAGCTAAATGCATTAAAGGATCCTAGTCATCCCATTTATTATCCGTGTGAGAGGTGTGGAGAAAATCATGCTCCTGGTCAATGTTTTACTGGTGCCGAGTCAGCCAACTACTTGGGAGCCAACTCGAGGAACAACCCCTTTTCGAACACTTACAATCCGGGATGGAGGAACCATCCGAATTTCTCGTGGGGAAATCAACAATCGGCGAAACCAACTCCTCCACCAGGGGCTCATCAACAAAAGCCACAACCGCAAGAGAAAATGTCAGGTATTGAAGAACTATTAGTCAAATATATTTCTAAAACCGACACTCTTTTGCAGAACCAATCGGCTTCACTTCGGAGTTTAGAAGCCCAAGTCGGACAATTGGCACAAGCAATCAATAATCGACCTCAAGGCACTCTTCCGAGCAATACTGAGGTGAATCCAAGCAATGACGGGAGCGCACAAGTGCAAGCTATCACTTTACGGAATGGGGGAACACTTCCTGAAGCCTCAAAGTTCAAGCACGACGTTGCAACTATACCAGAAGTTACGCACAAGAGCAACGAACCTTCTGTTCAGCCGAGCCAGCCACTTTCTCAACCAAAAGAAGGTATGGAAAATGCTTCTATTGGAAAAGATAAACTCGTATATCCACCTCTTCCTTTTCCACAGCGAGCTATAAAGCAGAATGATGAGAAGGATTTCCTGAAATTCTTAGAAATCTTTAAAAAGCTACACATCAACATCCCTTTTGCTGAAGCGTTGGAGAAGATGCCGAGCTACGTTAAATTCATGAAAGATATATTATCTAAAAAGAGACGTCTCGGTGAATTTGAGACTGTTGCTTTAACTGAAGAATGTAGTGCTATTTTGCAGAAAAAATTACCTCCAAAGCTGAAAGATCCAGGTAGTTTCACTATACCTTGTTCTATTGGTTCAAATTTCAGTGGTAAGGCATTGTGTGATCTTGGAGCAAGTGTTAATTTAATGCCTTTATCAATATTTTATGAATTGGGTTTGGGGGAAGTAAAACCTACATCGGTCACGTTGCAATTAGCCGATCGGTCTCTTGCTTTTACAAGGGGAATCATTGAGGATATTTTGGTTAAGGTAGATAAATTTGTTTTTCCCGCGGATTTTATCGTGCTTGATTTTGAAGAGGACCGTGAAATACCAATCATCCTTGGAAGACCATTCCTAGCCACAGGTAGGACTTTAATTGATGTCCAAAAGGGTGAGCTAACCATGAAGGTTAATAACGAGGAGGTATCATTTAATATTCTTCGTGCAATGAAATGTCTGAATGAACCTGATGATTGTTTTTCTATTGATATCATTGAAAGGATAGCAATCGAAGAAGTTACTATTTTGAAGACGACCGATGTGCTTGAGCTAACATTAACTTCTGAGGAAGCAACTACTGATGAAGAAACTAAGGAAATGATCAGTTGGATGGAATGCAAATCTTACATACCAAGCGATCTGAGAGCTTTCGATCCTTTGGAGATGCCAGAAAAGACCATCAAACCATCCATCATAGAAGCACCAGAATTAGAGCTTAAAACCTTACCCACCCACTTGAGGTATTCATTTCTCCAAAACGCCAATCAACTTCCTGTGATTATTTCTGCAGAATTGACAGAGTTGCAGGAGGAGAAATTACTTCGAATCTTGAGGGATCACAAGAAGGCGATAGGATGGACTATTGCAGATATCAGAGGAATCAGCCCAGCAATTTGCATGCATAAAATTCTCCTCGAGGATGATCACAAACCATCGATAGAGAATCAACGGATACTGAACCCAAACATGAAAGATGTTGTAAAGAAGGAGATCATCAAGTGGCTCGATGCAGGCATCATATATCCTATTTCTGATAGCTCGTGGGCTAGTCCTATACAGTGTGTTCCCAAGAAAGGTGGAATGACAGTAGTAACAAATGAGAAGAATGAACTCATCCCTACTCGCACTATCACGGGATGGAGGGTATGTATGGACTACCGGAAGTTGAACAAAGCAACAAGAAAAGATCTCTACCCGCTTCCATTCATCGATCAAATGTTGGACAGATTGGCAGGTAAAGAATATTATTGTTTTCTCGACGGTTACTCAGGATATAATCAGATTGCCATTGCACCAGAAGATCAGGAGAAAACAACTTTCACATGTCCATACGGTACGTTCGCCTTCCGTAGAATGCCATTTGGATTGTGTAATGCACCTGCTACATTCCAAAGGTGCATGACGTCCATTTTCACTGACATGGTAGAGCGATATTTAGAAATTTTTATTGATGATTTTTCCGTTTTTGGTGACTCATTTGATAATTGCTTACATAATCTTGCGTGTGTACTTGAACGTTGTGAGCAAACTAATCTAATCTTGAATTGGAAAAAGTGTCACTTTATGGTTCGGGAAGGTATTGTCCTTGGTCACAGGGTGTCAAGCAAAGGCATTGAAGTTGACAGAGCAAAGATCGAGACAATCGAAAAGTTATCCCCACCAACATCGGTAAGAGCTATTCGAAGTTTTCTTGGTCATGCTGGCTTCTACAGGCGATTCATTAAGGATTTCTCCAAAATATCGAAACCGTTATGCAATCTTTTGGAGAAAGACATACCATTCAATTTTGATAAAGCATGCATGGAAGCATTTACAAAATTGAAAGAGAGGTTAGTCACAGCACCTATCATTGTAGTGCCTGATTGGACGTTACCTTTTGAATTGATGTGCGATGCGAGTGATTATGCCTTAGGAGCAGTGCTTGGGCAACGTAAGAATAAAGTGTTTCATGTGATTTACTATGCTAGTAGAACTTTGGACGATGCACAGGTAAATTACACGACCACTGAAAAGGAGCTACTAGCTGTCGTATTTGCTTTCGATAAATTTCGATCTTACCTTGTGGGTTCGAAAGTCATAGTTTTCACATATCACACCGCGATCAAGTACTTGATTGAGAAAAAGGATGCAAAACCACGATTGATAAGATGGGTTCTCTTACTACAAGAATTCGATCTCGAAATCAAGGACAGAAAAGGAACAGAGAATCAAGTAGCTGATCACTTGTCAAGGTTAGATGGTCAAAGCGACACCAAGCTCAACCAGGTAGCTATAAATGAATCTTTTCCTGATGAACAGTTGCTCTCGGTGAGTCACACGCAAGTTCCGTGGTATGCAGATTTTGTTAATTTTCTTGTTTCGAATTTCATACCCACTGAATTGAATGCGCAACAAAAGAAGAAGTTTTTACATGACGTTAAGAATTATGTGTGGGATGAACCATTCTTGTTCAAGCAATGTGCAGATCAGATTCTTAGAAGATGCATACCTAAAGAGGAATGGGATCAAATTTTGTGGCAATGTCATTCATCACCTTACGGCGGACATTTTGGAGGAGATAAAACAGTTGCTCGGATTTTACAGTCAGGTTTCTTTTGGCCTACTTTATTTAAGGACGCTTACAATTTTGTTGCTAAATGTGACAGATGCCAACGAACGGGAAACATATCAAGGCGACACAAAATGCCTTTAAACAACATTCTGGAGGTAGAGATTTTCGACGTTTGGGGTATCGATTTTATGGGACCATTTGTTTCGTCTTTCAAAAATCGTTATATTTTAGTTGCTGTAGATTACGTATCTAAATGGGTTGAAGCGAAAGCTTTACCCACTAACGAAGCTAAAATAGTGGTTGAGTTTTTGAAGAAGCAGGTGTTTACAAGGTTCGGTACCCCAAGAGCAATCATCAGCGATGGGGGATCTCACTTTTGCAATAAACAAGTCGCCAATTTATTGAACAAGTATGGAATAAATCACAAGGTTGCTCTAGCATACCATCCTCAGACTAGTGGGCAAGTGGAAGTATCAAATCGAGAAATTAAGAGAATTCTCGAGAAAACAGTAACCACGTCACGGAAGGATTGGGCACTGAAGCTAGAGGATGCATTGTGGGCTTATCGAACAGCATACAAAACGCCAATTGGAATGTCTCCGTTTAAGCTAGTTTATGGGAAAGCATGTCACTTGCCGGTGGAATTGGAGCACAAAGCATTCTGGGCGATTAAGAAACTGAATTTTGATCTCGAGAAAGCTGGACAGAAGAGGTTGCTCCAACTGAACGAACTTGATGAATTTCGACTTCAAGCATATGAAAACGCGAGGATCTATAAGGAGAAGACGAAACAGTGGCATGATAAGAGGATCATTAAGCGGAAATTTGAGCCTGGACAACAAGTATTGCTATTCAATTCTAGACTAAGATTATTCCCGGGAAAGCTCAAATCACGGTGGTCTGGACCATTTCAGGTAGTTCAGGTATTCCCCTATGGTGCCGTAGAAATACGAAATCCAACTTCAGAACATACATTCAAGGTTAATGGACAGAGGCTGAAACACTATTGGGGAGGAAACGTTGAAAGGGTAGTTGCCGCGGCAATATTAAGAGACACGTGATGAATATCAAGAGTCGAGCCGTAGACTATAAACCAAGCGCTTCTTGGGAGGCAACCCAAGTTATTTTCTTTGAATCGTTTTTATTTCTTTTGTTTTATTAGGTGAAAAGGTAGCGGGGGACGCAAGAGCAAGCAACAAGATCGTGCAACTGCAGAAAAATCTCGTGCAGCTGCACCGCTTGGACCTCCAAGGCACAGAAACTCTGTGCAGCTGCACCATAATCTAGTGCAGCTGCACCATGCGGACCCAGAATGCACAGAAACTTTGTGCAGCTGCACGAAAATTTGGTGCAACTGCACCGCTGGGAGCATAAAATCCACATAAACTTTATGCAGCTGCACGAAAATCTCGTGCAGCTGCACCGCTCGGAAGACGAAATGCACAGAGACTTTGTGCAGCTGCACGAAAATCTCGTGCAGCTGCACCGGAATTATAAATTAAAAAAAAAACATAAAATAATAAAACGAATTTGGGCATTTGACTCGACAAACCCTAATCGTTGTTTTTCTTGTGACAGGAGAAGCAACCGCCGTCGCCGTTACCCACGCCATCGCCCTCACGTGTGGCCGCCGCCGCCGACGCCGACGCCCTCCCATGTAGCAGACGCCGTCACCTTCCGTGTCCAGCCGCCGCCGCCGCTGTCACCTAAGTCATCGGTGTGCCGCTCAAAACCACCCTCTCCGAATTTGGCAATCGAGATTTTCTTTTGGGGAGGGGATTCGGGTTCATTTTAGCCATATACTATTGGGGTAGCTCGATTAGTGCGTATTCCTTCCTCGAATCGTTGGTCGGAGAATTATTGGAGTAGTTCGAGTAGTGAGTTTTCTATCCTCTGGTCGACTCTTATTGTGGGAGTGTTTTGGGCAAATTGATTTGTGGACGTGCTAGCTTGTGTGTGTAGAAGTACTTTGTGATGGCACCCAAAAAGAAATTGGCTGTAGGGAGTACTTCTGAAAGTAGGAGAGGACGAGCCTTGACGGACGAAGCGGCGAAAAACTACCAAGAATCTATGGTGCGTCGAACCATAATTCCGGAGTGTGGATTTGAGGTAAGCCACAGGTATATGGAAACTTATATGTTTCAAATTTCGCATATGGGCTGGACTCAATTTTGTACTCCTCCGGAAGCCGCGGTTGTGCCACTAGTAAGGGAATTCTATGCTAATACTCACACTTATGATGAGAACCGCGAAAGTATTCAAGTTCGAGGTATGAGTGTTGTGTTTAGTGCTCAAGTGATTGCTGAAGTGTTTCATCTTCCTGTTTTTGAGCATGATGCTTTTACGAAATACCTGACTGAGGATTTTAATGCTGACGATGTACTTGAATGCTTAACTAGACCAGGTTCCACATGGAAGAAGTCGCGCAAGAACGAACCGCTGGCGCTATACTTTAGGGATCTCACAGTAGACGCAAAGATATGGGTTAGATTTGTCTCGGCTCGACTGATTCCGGGAACAAACATTAGTAACGTGACCAAGGAACGAGCGGCTTTGATTTTTTGCATCTTAGAGGGCAGGAAGATTGATGTGGGAAAAATTATTAACCAGATGATGCATAGAGCATTAAAGGATACTCACCTTGGTTTGTGGTTTCCATCTTTAGTGTTTCAGCTATGCAGGAGGGCAGGGGTACAGTGGGACCCTACAGAAGAGATCGCACACCCACAGAAACCAATCACGCATGCCACATGGCTGAAAATTCAACGGGAGGAGGAGCACAAGGATGACCCCCCGTTTGGCACATCTCATGGTAACCGCACAGAGGGCGATCCTGCCATTGCCACCGCCAACACATCTTTTGCCCGGGAAAACTGGACCAAGATCATCGAATTCATGGAGTATTCAATTGCATGCCATCAAAGGTCGGAGGAAATTCAAAGGCGAATCGCGTCAACATTAAATGTGGATATATCAGACCTTGGCGAGCAACCAACTACACCGTCGATAGGTGCTGAGGAAGATGAAGATGCGGATTCAGATGATACGACGTAGTTTTACACCGAGACTGTCGGTAACTCCTAATCGGCGCTTCCCGGTCACCGACATATCCTAGTACTCTCGTTTCCTACTCGTTTGATCTTAAGCACCGAGGACGTTGCTCTGATTAGGTTTGGGGGTGTGGTGTGGTGTTGTTTGTCATTGAATTTTTAGGGCGAGTCCTGTCTAGGCCTTATTTTTCATCTTTTTGGTCGTTTTTCCTCGACGTAACCTTAGGAAGTCGATGTGGAATGTCTGTTTTCAATGATGAGCATATGGGTTGCATTCTTCAAGTGTGGAAAGATGAAATTCTTTGCTTAGTATGCTAAATTTTTTTATTTAGTTTTGAAAAGATCTCCCAGTAGGAGGTGTGCTTAGCGGCAATAGGTTACATCTCCTTAGAATGCATGGTGACTAGTGCTGAGTAGAGTAGTTTGAATTATCTCTTGAAACGGCATCATTGGGGATCTCGGCAAAAAGAAAAGAAAAAAAAAAGAAAAAAAATTAGGTTGCCAAGGCTCTGAGTACCAATGTTCAGGTTTGAAAAAAAAAAGAATAGAGGAAAAGATATTACCTGAATATGTGCTTGTGGTGTGAGTCTTCCGTGCTAGCTTGAGTGATTGATCCGAGGGGTGCTTTATCACCTAATGCCCTGGTTCAACTGAGTCGGGAGTCATTGATCGAGAGCTTGCTACATAAGCTTCAGCCGGAATCAGATGAACATTTAGAGTCGTGCAATCTGAAAAGAAAAAAAAATGATGATGAAGTTGTTAAAAAGTCGGAAAACCTGAGATGAATGAATAGAGATGTTTGTGGTGATCTTTGCGAGTTACTGGTTGACATGAGCTATTTGGAGTGTATGCTTGTTAATGTTGAGTGTACAACCTGCTGGGACGAAGATATTGTGATTTAAAGCCTTTAATTGAGCATGTTAGGTAGTGAATGGAATCTAGATACATGAGGAGGATGCACCCATTTCTGAGAATGTTCTAAAAGACGCTTCTACGTTTGACGGACTCGAGGTGGTCGAGGAGAGTCTTTTAATTTTTATTTTTTCTATCTTTGCTCGGGACTAGCAAAATTTAGGTTTGGGGGTGTGATAACTCTATGAAAGTAGAGTCATTTAGGGCAGTTTCATACTTAGATTTTGTTAGATTTGTGAAATATTGCGTTCATTATATAATATTCCTAGTTATTTCACATTATTCCCGAGATATAGATTACTGCCGAGTTTTCTGGTTTATTTCAGGACAAATATGAAGAAAAAGAGGACCTCGGCGTAATTATGAAGACTTCGTGCAGAAGGAAAATCTCTGGCTGCTCTTGCAAGACCTAAAGCTACGATGGGGAGAAATTAGAAGATTTTCTTTCCTTATTTTCTAAAGATTCTCTAGGTTTAGGGGGATTATAAAAAACATTTTATTTTTACCTAGAGAGGAGGAGGAGGCGACTACAGAGAGCCGTCGACAAAGACTTTGGGAGTTTTTCTTTTAGTTTTCTTTATGTCGTTTTTTTTGTTTATGATGGATCTGATGTTTTCGTTTATTTCGGCTATGAACTAAATTTTTTTGCCTAGGGTTAAGATGGATCTTGACGATTAGTCAAGAGTCTATCTCTTTTGACACACTTGAATGATTTTGGGTTGATTATTTCTGTTCGTTCTTAACGCTTTCTTATTGCCTGATCACCAATAGGATTGAATAGTGAATTTAGGTGAACTCGGAAGGGGAATCCTAGATTAAGCACGGGGAGAGGAATAACTTAGGGTAAACTTAGTCGGAAGACGGGTTTATTAACGAGCGGGATAGGAATATACCCAATCGTCCTAGGTAATCGAATTGGAATTGATTCGTAAGGGGCACTCGATAGTTAATCTACCTAGGAATAGAGTGATTACTATTTACAGAGATGTACGTTCTTATGACCTCGGGAGGGGCGTAGGAAGATAACCGAATTCCAGATTATCAACCAGATCATCTTAAGCGTGTTGATTGAGATATGACTTGCGATTAATTGTCCGGTGAAATCGTCGCCTTAGGTGCTTTTCTCATCTGAATTTTAATTCAATTTACTTACTCGTCATCTTTAGCTTTACATTTAGTTTAATTAATTCTGAACTCGCTTAGTTGGATAATAGAGGTTGACGGTATTTTAATAATTGGGAGAAGTTTAGACCAGTCCTCGTGGGAACGATATCTTACTTACACTTTATTACTTGTACGATCGCGTGCACTTGCGTGGTGAATACGTTTTCGACGTGACAATTACCTTACTTGGGTGAATGGATATTTGATTGGGGAATTCAGAGAATGTGATTGATTTTTTTCTAATTATAGGATTGTCTGATGAATACGATAAGGCATGTTTTGAAAGGAAATCAGCTAATGTGATTATGCAAAGGATTGAATTAAAGAAATCAAAGCGCAATCTTATCTAATATCATTATTATTCTTTTTTTCAATTTGGGGTATTACAATCATGAAGGATGCCATAATGATGGTACTCCTAATGGAAGGACATCCTGTAAATCTGGGCTTTATTGTTTTTTAGCACATGGAGAGATGCGCAAATCAGGCTGACAAGGGATTGTCCTATGTTCACATAATTATGAAGCTTCTGCAGACTTACTCCTATGATACAACTCCCAGGAGTGTTGCGGACACCGTCATTGTCGAGCTTTTCGATTGTACTACTCTTGATCACATTGGCCATGTCTTTACAGGGACTCTATGGATCCACAAGAGGAGCATGTCATAACCTTCCTCTCGTAGTAGAGGCAAACCCTAAGGAAAAAACCATCTCGTCTCGTCTCGCTTCCGACGCACCGATTGATCCTTCACCAGTGATTCTTCCTTCCCCTTCTATTCTTCCGTCAGTTCCCACACTCCCCTCCTCCCTCCCTCTTTAGCTTTGTCGGTGGATCAAGTTTTTATCTTTTTTGGCATAACGATTGCTTCTGGTGTGAAATTCATGGTTTTTCTATTTGTGGGTATTTCATTTTTCTGTTTGTGTGTACTTGGGGTTACGAGGAGGTAGGGTTTTGGAGTTTTGAAGGCTGGTGGGGACCTCCAGCTGTCAAATGCGGGCGTGGACGGCTCCCGGGGAAAATTACCTATCCCTTTGAAGATTGTTTAACTGATAGATTTTCAGAGTCAAAAGATAAATGTCGTGTAACCCGCGTGTTTCAACAGTATCACGCAACCGTTGCCTCCCCTTGTTTTTGAGTCGCGGATGTTGCTTTCCCTAAACAATGAAAGCAATGTCGTTTGATCCCTCCATTTGTTTTGATTCTATTAGTAAGAAGACAACCAGACAGTTTCAAGATAGGGAATCGGACAAACAGGAAAAGTTTGCTTTTCGAAATTGTATAAGATTTGGAATTTTGTGGTACTTGGACTCTTGTGATTATTTGCTAATATTTTATAAGTGATCGGGCGATTCATTTGTTGGGCAGTGAGGGTGGTGATGGAAGGGATAGCGAGGGTGAACAGTTTGTATTTGTGTATCATGTTGTCTGAACTTCACGCGATTCATTTGGTAGGCGAAAGCCTTGATCTTTGTGCGGGATTGATTTGGTCTCACATCTTCTTTTTATTTGCCATGTCAGCCGGAAACAAATATGTCAACAGATTATATGTCTTCTGCATCAACCGTAGGGAGTGGTGTTGCTAAAAGTAACGAGTTGGGGATGGAACTTCAAATCCAAACGGGGGCATTGGAAAGGATAGAGCTAAATTCAGCTGGTAAAACTGATAATGCAACAAAGAAGGATGCACTAGAAGAGGAGACATTCAAAGCAAATAAAATGAAGAAAACTTCAGCGGTTTGGGATGATTTTGAAGAAATTTTGGAGAATGGAGAGAAGAAAGTTAAATGCTCTCATTGTCGCCATCTATTAGCGATTGTTAAATCGGGGAGTACATCTCACTTAAAGAGGCATATAGATAATTGTTTGAAGAGGAAGATGAACTTGAAAGAAGCTGAAAGATAGATGCACTTGAATTTTCTGTCAATCGATGGAGCTATACTTCTAGTTCCCACTTTGCATTCTGGAAAGCTCGACATGGAACAAATACGGGAGGCAGCTGCACATTGGATTATGATGCATGGATATCCATTTTCCATTTTGGATGAACATGGATTCAATACGATAATGAAGTTAGGGATGCCCGAATGGAAAAAGATTGGTAGAATTACAGGCAAGACAGATTGTATGAAAGTTTATGAGATTGAAAAGAAGAAGTTGAAGAAGAATCTTCAAAGTGTTAGCAAAATCAGTTTGACAACTGATTGTTGGACATCAAAGAACCAAAAGATCAAGTATATAGTTGTTACAGGGCATTGGATTGACCGATCTTGGAAGTTGCACAAGAGGGTCTTGAGCTTCTTTCATATTCCACCCCCAAGAACAAGTATTTTGATTTCCGATGCAATTTTTAAATGCATGAAAGATTGGGCCATTGAGAACAAGGTTTATTCAGTTACCATTGATAATGCATCTAGTAATGATGTCGCTATCAAGTATTTGAAGGAAACGATTCAAGTCTCAAGGAAGTTATTGGGTGGAGGAAAGTTATTTCATGTTCAATGTTGTGCGCATATTCTTTGTGTTCAGGATGGTTTGGATGAAATTAAAGACATCATCCAATTAGTGAGGCAATATGTGGAATATATGAATTGTTCTGATGATAGGCTGATAAAATTTGTTGAGTGTGTACAACAACTACAATTGAAAGAAAGGAGATCGGTTCATGATTGCAAAACTCGATGGAACTCAACTTTCGAGATGCTTAGTTGTGCTTTAAAGTTCAAGGATGCTTTTAGAATGCTCTATCAACGCGATTAATTATTTGATTGTTGCCCTTTGGATGAAGATTGGGATAAAGCTCACAAGATTTGTTCGTTGTTGGAGTCATTTTGGACAGCGACACATATTATTTCGGGCAATGAGTATACCACTTCAAATCTGTATCTTCAAGAAGTTCAGAAGGTAAAATCGGCCTTAGATATTGCTGCTGAACATTCAGATGAGTTTATAATGGCATAAGCATGTAAGATGAAGCTCAAGTTTGACAAATATTGGGGCGAATACAACTTATTGTTGGTTGTTGCCATGGTGCTCAACCCAAGTCAAAAAATGATGGCAGTTGATTTCTGTTTTCTAAAGCTTTATTCTGACAGAGATGTTTCAAAGAATTGGTTGAAAAAACAATTGAATGCATTTATGAAGAATATGTTACAGAGCATTCAAATGCATCTTCTGACTATTCGAATTCTGAGAGTTTGGTTCTTCTAGCAGTGTTGGCATGCAAGCAAGTATTTCTCGAAACTGGGATGATTTTGAATCATATTGTGAGAAGCTTGAGACTTCGAGGCCTAGAAAATCGGAATTGGCTGAATATTTAGAAAAAAAGTCGTCTAAAAAAGAGTGAAATTACCAAAGACTTTTCTTGTTTGGATTGGTGGAAGATGAATCGGGTGCATTACCCAATTTTGTCAAGAATCGCAGCAAATATTTTAGCCATCCAATAAGCTAGGTGGCTTCTGAAGCTACATTCAGTGCTGCAACAAGGGTAATTGATGCTTATCGTTCATCTCTTTCTTCGAACACAGTAGAAGCATTACTTTGTGGAGGAGATTGGCTTTGACATTTACATGGGGTGAAAAAAAATGAAAAGTTAAGTTTTTTTTCATTTAAAGTTTTTTCAATTTACGAAATATATTATTTATTAAACATGTTACTAATCCGAGCTTTTTATTTCTCTTTTTTGTTTCTTTTACAGAAAGGGAAAACATACTAAGAGATATTTATTCAAGTACCTAATTTAAATTCTTGAAGTAAGCTAAATATCGTTACATGCTTTACAAAATTTTAAAATATTTATTGCCTTATTATTGTTATGGTGATTGTAATACTCTTTATAATATTTTGTATGCAGGTGATGATGCCATTGTGGTATTATTATGATTTGGTAATGAAGCTATATCGTGAAGATGATTTAAGAGTATGGTTCTTGTGGTTTGTGGTTGTTTTGAGAAATTTAATTATATATTATGGAGATGTTTTGGGAGAATAGTTCTTTTGGAGATGGTTTGGAAGTATGATTTTGTTCAAATGTTTTGGCAACATTGTTATTTTAGTTTTATGGATTTAAAGAACTTTATTATATATGTTTTTGAGCCAACCGAGCCGAGTTCGAGTCAACTTCAATATATGTATATGAAATCGAGCTCGAGCTTTCGAGCCGAGCTTAGGCTCGATTTACATTCGAGCCTTTCGAGCCGAGCTCGAGCACTTCATAATTGGACTTAACCGAGTTCGAACTTTAATTTTTTGAGCTCTATCGAGTTTGAGCCGAGTTCAAGCTCGGACTGTTCCTAATCGAGCCGAACTCGAGCCTGGGGGTATTCTGTCTCGACTTGGCTCGTTTTCACTCCTAATTTTGCCCTTATGCAACTCATAAGGAATTTTGTCAAGAGTCTTTCGTGCATGGACACGGTTAGACATGTAACATGCTGTGTTAATAGCCTTAGCTCACAAGTTCTGTGAAACTTTGCTTTCACACATCATCGTTCTGGCCATATCTAGAAGAGTTATGTTTATTCTCTCAGCTACTCCATTCTGTTGTGGAGTATATGGAGCAGAGAATGTGTGTTCTATGTCATTTATGTCACAGAAGGACTTGAACTCATAGTTTACAAATTTTGTGCCAAGGTCAGTTCTTAAGCTTTTAAGATAGGCTCATTTATCATTTTGCAGCTTTCTGACAAGGCTTTTAAATGCACTGAATGCATCACTCTTATGAGCCAAGAACTTTACCCATCTGTATCTTGAGTAATCATCTACAATTACCATAGCATAGCGTCTGTGACCCAGACTCTGCATTCTGGTAGGACCAAACAAATCCATGTGTAGAAGTTCAAGTGGTTTTATGGTGGAAATATAACCTTTGCTCTTAAATGAAACTTTGGTTTGTTTTCCCAAAAAATATTCTTCACAGAAGTTGTTCTCTTCAAAAGAAAGCTTCGGTAATCCTCTTACTAACTCCTTTTTGGAAATCTTAGACAATAATTAAATTGATGTGTCTCAATTTCCAATATGCCAAAGATTGGTTTCAGCCTTGTAAGAAACAAGGCATTTCTCGGAAGACAGAAGATTGTCTTGAGAAATGATGTAGATGTTCTTTCTGCGTTCAGTAACAAAACAGACTTTGTCGTCTGTGGATCCGGAACATCCTTTTGTATTAAAGTTTATTTCATAACCCTTATCACAGAGTTGGCTCGCACTTAATAGGCTATGTTTTAATCCTGCAATAAGCAGAACATCGTTTATCTGCATTGTTTGTGAACTACCAATAGTTCCAATGCCTTTGATATAGTCTTTGTTATCATCGCCAAATGTCACAGATTCACCATTCTGTAACTCCAAGCTTGAAAACTTAGAAGGATCCCCGGTCATGTGGCGTGAGCATCCACTGTCCAAGTATCATTCATTCTTCTTGGCCTTAGCTTTCAAGCATACTTGCAATTAAGGACAAGTTAAGTTATAATAGGAACCCACTTTAAGCTGATTCCATATGATTGTGACTTGTTCCTAGAAAGAATCACATTGGATATGCATATATACTTCTTGATTTGACATTATCTGATCATGTGTCCAAGCATGCCAATAGTGACAGGATTTAACCTTTTCTGTTAATCCGACACGGTTTTTAATCCTTGTCTTGTTACTCTTATGTTCAGAAGTATAACATTTCACAACTCAGGTTTTTGTGAAGTCACATATTTATGTTTCTGCGTAATTCTGGGACTAGTCACATAACATGATTTTTGTATCATATAGAATACCTTATATGATCATTCAAATTTATTTTTGTGACACCTATGTGGTTGTTTTTTAGGTAAAAAACCTGTGTTAGTCTCATTAAGTGGAGAAATCACTTTGTCACGAACAAGTAGCTCGTCTCACACCTCAGAAAGAGGTTCTCTGATCATAAGAAATGCTTCTGTGCTGAAGATCGTAGCTTCCTTTACTAAGGCAACCTTTTCTCATTGTAGAGAAGATAGTTGTGACTGCAGAACCTTGTTCTGCTTTTTTACCGAGCGATATTTTGTGGATAACTCTTCTACTTTTTCAAGTATTTCAGTAAGAAAACCTTTAAGATTATTACAAAATAAATTAGACAGAGATGTAGAGATTACCCGTTCATCTGAATGAGATTCTGACTTAGAACAAGCCATGTAGCATAGATTTGCCATATGCTCTTCCTCGTATTCAGATTCATTGTCCTCCTCATCACTCCAAGCCAGTAAGGCTCTTCTTTTGTTTCGAGAAGGCTTCTGCCTCCCAGTTAATAGAGGACATTCATTCCTCATATGTCCCAATTTCTTACAATCGTAACATACTGGCCCCTTTTATCTTCTAGATTAGAAGACTTGGGTTTAACACTTCATTTGAAGCGTTTCCTGTAAAGAAGTTTGTTCAAACCTTTTACTAGTAAGGAGAGCTCCTCATTTGTTTCTGCTTCTATGTCATATGATTCATTATCAGTAGAGGCAGATGCCTTGAAGGCAATCGATTTGGTCATCTGAGGCTCAGATGACCGTTTCTCTTCCTCATACGAAAGAAGAGAACCCATAAGCTTATCCAAATCCAACCTTAGAGTTGTTAGATCTTTGGCTTCCTCAATTGCGGTCTTCTTAGCTTCCCAATTTATGGGCAAAGACCAGAAGACCTTCCTCACCAATTCAACATTAGTGTAATTTTTCCCAAGAAGGGCTAGGCTGTTGATGATTGTGTTATGTCTATCATACATTTCTGATATAGACTCATCAGGTTTCATTTTGAAAGCATCATAGTGCTGAACCAGCAGATTGATCCTTGTTTCTTTGACTTGATCCGTCCCTTCATGGGTCAAAACAAGTCGATCCCAAATCTCTTTTGTTGTGGTACAAACCGAGATTTGGTTGTACTCCATAGGAGATAGAGCACAATGAAGAAAGTTGATAGTCATAGCATTCAGCTTGATGATTTCAGATTCCTCATTAGAAAGTGAAATCGTGCTGCCATATTCAACTTTCAAATCGTGTCCTCTGTGAAGCAGATGACCATTTCTGATGATCTCTAAACACTTCGGTTCACGGGATGTTATCCTGAACTCCATCCTACTGTGCCAGCAGGAAAAGTTCTATCTATCAAATAATGGTGGACTGTTACTGTTGAGTCCAACAGCGTGCATGTATCTCATTTGCATTCTATCGGATCTCTCAACAAGCGGTTAAGCCTGCACTAATACCAATTGTTGGTATAAAGAAGGGGGGTTGAATTAGTGCCTTAAGAGTTTTGACACTTTCTGAATTGTATCTGACTACAAAAGTAGTGCTCTGTCAGATTACAGACAGATTCTCAATTCTGATGTATATTGTTTTATGTGTAGATGACACAAAAACTTATAATGGTTCGGCAAACTATGCCTACGTCCATTCTCCCGGCGCTCACTTCAATTAGGGCTATTCACTATATGATGATCAAGGGAAGTTACAGATGCACACTTCTTATCAGAAATGCGACTAACCAATTGTATGTACGCACGTGACTAACCCAACCTGCACGTAACCGACGTGACTGACTCCGGCTCCTCACTGAGCCCGTGGCTTGACGGCTACCACCTACCCTTGCCCACACACACCGTGTGACTAACAACCCAAAATATGGACAGCTACAGAACAAACAATCTGCAGCCACAGAAGAAACACTCTCTAAAGAGGAGATCGGCTCGGTGAAAGAATAATGGACGCTATAAACGTTTGCAACAGTGAAAAGACGAAGGTTTTTAATAAGCTCTCAGGTAGAATGACGAATTGGAATTACATCTTCACTCTTGCTTATAAGCTTGTCCACATAAGAAGCTTCCTAGTCAATCATAACGGCTAGTTGATATCTTGTCATTTGCACTAATATTCGATATGTAGGATATCTTCCAATAATATAAACATTATCCATAAAATGTTAGATAAATAAGACTTCAAATCAAGGATAATATATTTCGCACAGAGACTGTTTTCTGCAACAGCAGAATCATTACTTTTCCGCATATGAATTTGGCATTGGGATTGATTTGTTTCCTTAATATGAAAACATTCTCATTGTAAAATATTCTCACCATACAAGGGAGATTTCAACCTGATTAGGTAATGGCCAAATTCCATAATCATAGATTTACTTAAGTTTAGTAAATATATCTCATGATATCTTTCCAAATTAACTTAAAGAGTGATCTTGACAAATCAGTCAAGTCAAAAAGCGAATCTAGATTTAATTCATGAGTTAATTCAATAAGAATTAACTTTAGGTCGTATGAGATCATTATCTCATGTGCTCGCTTAAATAACAATCTCCAACAAGGAAATTGTCATTCACAGAACTGTCATTCTATAATCCGTAGTAAGTATTCCAGTAAGGAGAGTTATAGTGTCTATCTCTACAATAGAGATAGTGAACTCGATAATAGATCTTGTCCTCGCAACACCGTTTATGATGGCTAGATCGTTTCCTCCGCTGAAGTCATCCACATAACTCTTTTACGTATTACTCAGATAACAAAGACCAGCTTCTACACTTGAAGATTTGTTACTCTGTACACTTAAATAGCATCTTAGCAATACATAATCTTTGTCATCATCAAAATCAAATTATATCAACACAGTTTGACATCGTCTTTGGGCTGATCGAATGCATTTTCTTCTTCTTTTTCCTTCAACAATAAGTTGTTGTGGTAGTATATACCTAGGAGGAGGATTAAAGTGCATTGAATTGCAAAGATCTCGTGCACGAAGGCAGAACTGGCATGTCTTTTCGCAGTAATTGTTCCTCAAGCACAAAAGCCTACGATCAGGCCATCAAGCTCATGTCCTTACGAACTATATAAAGGCGGAGGGAGCCTGCCCATTTTCGGGCCTACCTTCTCATTCATCATATGAGTTTTTATGGAATTGCATGAAGGGCAGATTCCCATTTTTTAAGGTGGCAAGAGAATGTTGACATGACTCGTAAATATGAGGTCAACTTTTGCACATACCAAAACTGGGACCTGTTTGTTGTTGGGATTTCCCATTATTCTCATCTCCCCTGATTTTCGACATGCTCCAGCAGCTAGTTCGATTCCGTGCCAAGAGCACAAGCATCGAGGAACTCGATGACCCAGTTGTTGTAGTCGTAGGGCTCTTCCTCCTCTTCTTCTTCTCCCAGTTCAATTACACGGTCCCAGGGAGGTTGCGGCCCAGTTTTCTCAATCTCGTCATTCCTGGCGAAACGTCCTCGGATGCGCGGTCTGCCATCTGCCAATGTTTTCCTACAAGCATACTGCGGAGAAAAGGAAAAGAGATTCAACATATCATTCTATGCTCGTTGCATATAAGGGAGATCAGGAGAGAATTGCCTTGATCTTCTTGTTGAAGTTCCTTAGAGCCCTCTTGCTTCGGTACCTCTTGATCCTTTCCTTCTTTTCCTCGGGACTGTATCGTGATGTCCTGCTCAACTTTTCGATGATCATGTTGCTCTCGCTCATCAGCTGACTCCCTCTCGATCTCAGTACCTTACTGAAACCTCCATCAATCCTCTCCAGATCACCGGTGCTGCCGACTCTCCTAATGAAGGGGTCCTCAGGGTCAGCAAACTCAAGGGTGGAGCCAAAGGGGAGGAAGTACCCGGAATCCTTCTGCAGGGAAAGATTGCTGCAGCTCCTCTGCATGAAGCCGAATTCCATGACATTGCTCCCACAACTGGGGGAGCTAATACAGCTCCCACCACTGCTGCTCCCACTGTTGTTGTGGGGAGTCTCGAATGCCTTCATCGCTTTGCTCACAGAACCAAATGCAGAACAAGGGCCAAGTTCGTCAGGAATGGTAAGGAGAGGCATAGATGGAGTAAAGGAGAAAGGGGACAGGAAGAAGGAGTCATCGAACTCGGGGTTGAACATGGCTGGTTTCTGTTTGGTTTGTCGAGTTAGGGGAATGGAGGGGACAGACAACGGAGGCGTGCTGAAGAGTCGAGGGCGTTTACTTAAGGACACGGAAAGGACTGGGATGACGTGGATGTGGACTCCCTCTTATGCCTATTTTTACGTCTCTTTTCGCTCCTTCGACATGAAATTGGGCGCATGTTTCTACCTTCTGGGAGCCAATCGATTAGTTAATTTAACTGGATCCAATAAAGTGATAACATGACGTATAAGACTAATAATCGCCTTGTCATTTGCCGATGATGGTTCATTATATACATGAAATAGGCAGCGTACACCGAGCCGAATCTGCACGATGAGGTCATTGTCGAATTTCTGGTCGCGTGTAATATGCAAAAATGGACCACCTACATTCCATCCACTACCGCAAGATTCCCACTTGTTGAATCAGAACCAGAGACAATCCCTACAGTAGGAAAGACCGAGCGGACCCAAATGGGGGCATTTGTTGTGGTGGGGGATGGAAGAGGAGGAAGAAAGCAAATCCTGGGTGGCAACACAAATCGGTTGTGAATAAGACGTAGCAGAGGTAGGAACATTAAGGCAGAAAAGTAACCAACGGAGGGGAAGGGATCCGTTCCTAACGTTTCGATCCCTGGTTGGTCCAACTAGGTTTGCGAAACAGGAGTTCCACAGGGATTGGATGTACAGGGCAGGAGAAACGTTTCGGTTCGCGGATGGTCCATCGCAAGGAAGTACCGGCAGCGAGCCAATGAGGAACTGAGACGAGGTGATATCCCCTTGGTGTCTTCCCTGCAGACTGCTATCCACAGTTCTGACCGCCCAGGGGAAGCATAATCGTGTACTCTGTCCTTATAATGAATTTCTGCACCGCCGGGACAACAGGGTCAATTCAGACTGGACCATCCATGGAAAGGGATGCCCTCAATCTTATAATCATCAATGGGGTCAATTCAAACATTTAAGTATGCACCAAAGAGATCCATGGCTTTGCAGATATTCTTTTCCTAGGAGATGTAAAGACTTTCGAAGAAACTAGACATTTCAATGATCAAATGTGTGGCAAAATGAATTCCCCAGTACAAATTTAGAATTTAGATATACCAAAAGATAAACCAGTAATTTCTTGCTGATATTTATTTTCCACATACCTTGCTTTTTATACTAGAAAGAATAATCCCTGGCCTGTCTGGTGAAGAATACTAGCAGCAGTGCACAATCCTTGAACACAGTCAAGGAGCTAAACATCCAAAAGCAAAAGCTTTTCTTCTCAGGAGCTCGAATCTTCTGACCTCAACAGATACAACTATACAAGTGTTCTGATAGACCAACAAAGATTGGAATTGCCAGCAGTCTATCTGACCGTGTGTTCTCACAGTGTCTAACCCGTAAAGATTGGATCTAAACCATACTTTAACCCTGGCTTCTCATCCCTGCCATTAAAAAATAAAAAGAACCAGAATAAAACAACCACCCTCCAGTTGAAGCAACAACATAAAATTGAGATTGAGAAACCTAAAACTTCAGAGGGATTTAGTGCCAGGTGGGTTAGTTAATCCATTTAAACATAGCAGGACACGAAGATCTGCAGCTATTTCCATCAGCCATTTCCTCCCCAAACAGTCAGATTCTACCTTCAGCTTGCCAAGAAAAACACTGGAATTACTCTCAGATAATCCTTCTCTAGTGAATATGTTAGATTCTTGACAAAACAACAATCTTTGTAATGTGACATTGTTACAGTAGTAAGTCGTATCATTTGCTAAAGAGTGGCTCAAATTTTCATCACATTATGAAATGCAGTTTGGCAATCAGCAGATGCAAAATACAAATAGTAAATAATTATCTACCATTTTCAAAATCCTCTATTTATTTGTTTGTATAATTATTTAGATTAATCCTTGAGACAGTTGGCACACATACCTCTGAATCACCCTGAGCATTCCAGTGCCTAACAACATTGGCACTCCCATTATAATGCACTCACTGACACCTTCAATCTTGTCAGTTATACCACTTGCAGATGCATGAAAAAGGTGATCAGAAGTTCTTTCAAATGAAGCCAACATCAGGACACTCTTGTCCATCTTCTGTATTCCAAATCTTGTAATCCCAAGGACTTCACCCTATTCTCACGAAACAATTCAAATTGAAACATAACAATAAGATTCCTTTTAAGAACTCGCTACTTGAACAATGCAGAATGCAAAATCCGCATACTTACCCGAGAAGTCATTAAATCAGCCAAAAGCATCATATGACGGATATCAATGCTCATGCCATGATTTGACATGATAAACTGTATCTCATCTATTATGCATCTTCTCGCTGCTTCAATTCCGAGTGTCTGATGCACTTCGATGACATGATTACTTTTAGTTTTACGCCCATCAACTCCTTCTGTGCCCATGACCTCCTGCAGACCAGTGCTGAAGGACCAAAAAATGTCAAAATCTTGGCATATTGATCGAATGAACAGACAAAAAAACGACTATGCAACAACCTGAAACAAAGAAGCTAAGTATGGATTAGGTAATAACATCTGGAACCCATTAAGTATGGTGTCAATCCTATATACACAACTTTGCAGGCCATGCAGCATGTAAAACAGTCCTCATCCTCACAGAATATATGTATCTAGTAACTGTGCAACAAAATCTAGTCCTCCAGCATTCTTGAAGTCTTTTATTTCAGATATTAAATCTTAATATGTTGGCCTCTTTTAAAGAACTGTCATCTCTAAAAGGGACGTATTAAATTGACTGCCCACAAAGAGTAACAGAGTGAGACTTCAGTTCAGATAAGAACATGTTACCCTTCTACTATGAGGCTATACTTCTCTCTCTCCTTAGTTTTCCCTTCCATATCCCTGTACTTTTCCTTCCCTTTATTTACAACAGCACGCTCAACTGTCTTGATACCCTGAATGGCAAGAGGAAAGCTACGATTTGTCAGAATTCGACGCATATGCTTATCCAGATAATATAAAGAGTGTACGGCTTAATCCACAGAAAGAAAAACGTTCAAATGAAAATGAAATTATCCAAACCTTCACAATAACACCTGGCAGCATATTCTTCAGGTTGTTGAGTTCGAAATGAAGCTTACTTCTATCAACAAGAGGGATTATTTCCAGCTTTCTTAAATCCAGTACCTTAATTTGCTGCTTCGAAGCATAGAAAAGGTCAGAAAAATAATTGGAAATCATATAGTGTTACTCTCAAGCACCATGAGAACTTCTTACCAGCTGCTTTGGTTTGATCTTTGGAGTCCGCAGAATAGATTCTTTCACAGTATTAGCGTCAATATGTAACTGACTCTCTGCAATTCTATCCAAGTCAAGGCTAACTACAATTGAAGCTAATCTTGAAGACATCACAATTTTTATGCTCTTCGCAACCTGCAACACCATATGTTGATCAAATGTGCATAAGCATACTTCAGCTAGTCATAATTACGTCAATACAGAAAGAATCTTCCAAGACTTAAATGATAATGATAAACGGCAATACTTATAAAAGAAATGATAAACGGTAATACTTATTAAAAAAATGATAAATGGTAATATACTCGTCAGCGAAAAGAAAATTTCTCTTGAAATTTGGCTTTATCTGGTCTGAGCAACAGATGAACAGCAGTTTGTTCAATAAACAAGGATATTCTCTTTTTCATCATTCCCTGATGGGTTTCAATCTCTTCATGCGACCAGGTACCATGAAAAAAAGCTTCATTCTTTTAATAATTTAAAAATTTTGATACCGTGAATGAAATGTTTCATTTCTTCCAAAAATCAAAGCACGTAATGATCCATAATCCAAGAGAACATTCAACGCTAAAAACAAGAGTACTCCTGCGGTATATTAAAAAATTAAGACAAGGACAAACAGTAGTAGTTGGATACCTGCCCCAGAACAGTCTTCTCTATCTTACTTTTCACCATCCGTGCATTATTCACATTATTGTCACATTGAAGTTCTGCGGTAATGATGGGTGTGAGTATCTTCTTAGCACCATTAATGATTTCCTTTATACGAGGAACACCAAGAGTCACGTCTGAGATGTAGTTAAAGAATCCAAAAAATAGAGCACTTCTGTCAAATTACCAACAATAAGACACACAGGTCTTATTTTAAAAAGTAAAATGCAAGACGTGTAGTTTTGCAAGGCCACCAACATAGATGTAAGGATACTCATGCTGGCAACTCCAGCAAAATGAAAGGTTTTCAATGTCATCTGTGTCCCTGGCTCTCCGATACTTTGAGCTCCAATGGCTCCAATAGCAGTGCCAGCTTCGAGTGTTTTTTGGTAATAACGAGATATGCAGGTATGTAGGTAAACCTACAGGCATCAGAGACACAACAGTCAAAATAGCAGACAGATAGCCTTCAGTAAAGCACGGGGAAGAAATGGAGATTCAATGCAACTAACGAGGTTTATAATATACCACTCACAGCTTTGAGATAGTTGCTAACTAAAACCAGCAAGGCTCCCCGTGGCACGAATGAGCAAACATTTACACTACCAAACTCAAAAGTAAAAGCTATTGACTCCAGTTGAAGCATGACTATCAATTAAAGTCCCAAGTAGGTGGAAAGTTGCAAGAATGGAACTTATTTACTCAAATACCTTTAATTGCTCTTGAGTTATACCAGCAATTTTTTGAGCTACTTCCATCACTAATTTGGAATTTTCCACCTCTACTGTTCCTCCAACCACTCTTCCAATGATTTTCAATCTTGATTCACCTTCTTCAACTAAGAATTCCTTCAGAGCTTTCTTGAAAGCAAATGATGCATCCGAGATGCCTCCATCAGAAGCCAATTTGTTCTTTATCAGCTGTTCCTCAACAATAAGACCCAATTCTTTCAGATCAAGGTACTCATGTTCTGAAGAGCGACAGGTGGCCTGCAAGTAAATATTTTACAGGTTTCTTATGAGAAAGTAAGAATGCCATGGTCAAACTAGATACTGATATCCAACACAGAGAGAAGCTAAAAAAGGATTTCCATGTGATGAAGGTGCTCCCAAGCTGGTGCGGGTTAGGTATATCACCATAGGCAAAGGGAATTGATAATAACTGAAACCAGACAATACCTTTGTCTTCATAAATAACCTGTTGAAATTCAATGGGAATCCATTTTTCCCCTCCATTTGAGCAGGGTCCATCCCATCGTCACCATAGACAAATTGCACAATGCATCCACTTGCATTTCTTACAGTGTTGTCATAATGTATGGACAAATCCTCCAAAGCCTTCATCAGTCTTCGTGACATATATCCAGTGTCAGCTGTTTTAACCTGCAATATTCCCAACTCAGTAATAAGGCATCTCATATTATTCACAAAAGAGAACATGCCAGCACCACTAGTCTCCCTCGGGTGACCATTATAGCATCTCCATGGAGTACTTGACTATAGCTCCGCAAATTAGACCACATTCCGGCAACAAGAATCCCCAAAACCTTCTTCCAAGGGAATAAGCAACCTAAACTGCTGTGTCCAACTATTTCCAGCACTAGACATATTCCGCTCTTTCCAACTACTTTTTCCAGCGTTATTTCTGGGGAAATGTCTTAAAGTAACAAGTTCAATTTCCGATTAAAGGAGTATTGAACAAAATGATTCCATGTTATCTCAGAGGATCTATACGAGGAATACTGATTAAAAGGCGGGTTATTGGTTCAAACAGTAAATATTGGAATTACAGAGTAATGCAAAAAACACTACCAATGCCAATATAAAAATGTGAAACTGGATAACTTGTCGTTCGATGTAAAATCAAGTGTTGCATCGTGAAATATCCTAAAAGAAGTCATGCAAACACTGTAGAGGATGCTAACCGCTGTATCAACAAGGCCTTCCCGTCCTCCCATTGTGTGGAAGAAAAACTCTGTAGCTGTCAAACCACTGTAAAATGAGTTTGCAACAAAACCTTTAGCCTGCACAATGAATCATTTTGCAATTAACATGTAAGGTACTTGCAAATGCACGCTTTCTGATGAGTTATCAGCTTTATCATCAGAATTTAGTCACAAATTCCAGCAGCTATAATTCATGCATTTGACAATGCTAAGAAGTATTTGAAAAATTTGTAACTTTGGATGCTAATTGATCTAAATCAAATTGATCTTGAAGTACTAGTTCATGGAAATCTAGAATAGAAGATACAGAATGAACCTTGATACAACATCAATTGGCTCTTTGGAACAACCTCTTTGCATTGCACAGGTTAGGGGGGCCGTTCGAGGAATGCTTATGTTGCAGACATGACTCCCAAGCCAAATTATTCGCTTATAATTTGATTCCTTTCTTCTCCCATAAATAATCGTTTTTGTTATCAAAGTATTCGAGAATTTGATCTTACCATTAATCAGTTTCCAGTAAATTGGTCCTACAACAATGCCGTATACTATCAATATAAAACATAAAATTTACCACAGGTGTTTTTGATTGTCTTGGGAAATGAGGAAGGCTTCGATCAATAAAACCATTTGGTGCACGTCGACCCCCCACTGACTGCTGACCGACACAAGCTATCATTTGACTAATATTTATCGGCGATCCTTTTGAACCACACTGGGACATGATCAAGGGACTGTTTCGCCAATGCAATTTTTTCATGCAGACCTGTTGAGAGGAGAAAATTAATTAGATATAGTACCCATATAATCGTTTTAAATAAGTAAAATAGTTCATTGAGAAACTAATACAATGTCCATGAAACCTGTCCAGTATCATTACGTATTTGGTTCAATATGTCAGTGATGACAGCTTCCAATGTTTGAGCAGCATCACAGCCAGGTTGAAGTTGTAGCTTTCCTTCATTATAAAGCCTTATTTTCTCATCACAATCAGTATAACCCTTCCAAATGGTCTCTCCCTTTTTTTCATTCAATTCTTGATCTGGCTGGACATCATCAATTCCGATGGAGAACCCATGGTTACCAATCCATCGAGCACTGCATTAAAGCATAAACTGGCTTCAACATGTACAAGTAATACTTAGCATTAATCAAATGCAAATTCTACAATAAAATATCTCAGTTCACATCGATCAAACCCCAATACTTTTTTCGTATATTTCATGTGCAATGTCCACAGGGCCACAGTCATCCGCATTAAAAACCTATATATACTTCTACCAAAAAAAAAAACCTATACACACACACACACACACACACTACATTGAAGAAAATGATTTGGATATGTCTCTGATCACTATAGCTTTAAATTTACTTATTTGAAATAGCCCTTGCTGCTGTCTGAAGCTGAACAGGACAGACATTTTGGACACCGAAGTTTGAAACATCATTATCCACAAAAAGAAAGAAACCCATCAGCTCTAACTAATTATGCAAAATAACTCACATATTACAATGTAGAATCAGTCAGTTTGTCAATGAAGTAAAAACAAAACTGCTGCAGATGCACTAGAAACGAAAAGGAAGACTGGACAAAGATTTTTTAACAGCTGTTACAAAGAAAAAAAATTAAAAGCAAGGTACATCCTGAGACACGGAAATGAAAGCATAATAGCACAGCCATCTGAAGTCAGAGCAGTTCTTCAAATTTTCATTTTCTAAGACGGTCATTCTTCGGTTACATTCAAGGTAAAAATAAACTACTAACTATCAATCATGAAAAAGACAGAAAGTTGTCACCTCAATTTAGCCAGACGATTCATACAAGAGGCAGCAGCATGAGCATTGTAGTCCCTAAGGAGTATAGAAAAAAGACCATCCTTGTTACCATTTCCTGGAAATGCATAATAATGATATTATTTCATTCACATAAACAAGGAACTTTGAGAAAAACAAACTGTCATTTCATGGGACCAAAGAAATCCAACAAAGAAAAATAATTACCCAGTTAAAAAGAAAGACCCAGAAAAAATAAGATGAAAATTGGCAGATGACTCGATATTAGTACAAAACATACCCCACTACCCTTTTCTCTCGATACAGTACCAAAATGTAAATGACAACTCGGTGAGTCAAGTTGGAAGACCTTGCAACAGACAGGCACTTTTCACCAAAAGTTCTTATTTTCATTTAGTAACTTCAAATAGAAAAGGTGGAGCAATACAACACAACGTTTGGTTCTGAAAATGGTTTCTTGAGTATGCATAGTGGCCGGCATAAAGACAAATAGAACCCAAATTAATTAATAACTTATTGCTTTATTAATGAGAATCCACAGCATGGTAGATGCCTCTTTGTGCACAAGTAGCACAGTCAATGTCAAATGCCCATTCTTGAATTTATATCCCTAACTTCCTTCTTTTGGGGGGGGTACATCACATAGCAAATAAGGAGCAAGCAGCAAGCAATTAACATCTACTTAAAGGAGATGAGAAAGAGTGGGGTGCACGTGTTTGCGGTTTGCAAAGCACGTTGTATAGAACTATGGAGTATGAAAAGCTCCATGAATTTTTCAATGATGTGTAGTAGTATGATGAGCTTTTGTGCATCGCTATAATGCGGATCAGGCTCCCACACAAGATGCAGTACAAGGATACTTACCCAGGGTAGCCTTCCCGAGCTGCCCTGATAGAAGCTCACTATTGCGGAAGTAAACAAACCCATCATTAGGGCACATTGTCTCTGCTTCCCTTTCAAAGGAACTTGTAGGCTTGCTGTAATTCTTCTCCTTAACAGTCAGATTTACAAAAACTCTCACACCCGCATTGGGGCGCAATAGAATGCTAAATAATTGTTTCCCGGTCCAGAGTTCTATTGGCTTCAGATAAAAAAACAAATCAGTATAAAGTAGCAGCAAGCATTTAAAAAACTCACAACAAAGATTGGAAAATTTGAGTAACTTTATTTATCAGAATTCACAAATTCATCTCTTTATTAGAGTTACTAAAACGATAACACAATCTTAATATAACAGATTGGGTCGAATTTTAGTAACTGAAAATCCATGCTCCCCAAAGCAGACTGGTGCATCTGTTTGTTGTTCTGATAGAATCTCACAAGAGCTATCTTACCTTAATAATCGAAGGTGTTGGCAAATCAACCAGATCCATACCGTCTCCCATATAAGAACACATAAGAGAAAATGCCGCCCGGTCATAAAAGACATCTTTCCTTGTTATAAGAAAGGAAGAAGTCAGGAAATCTTGGGTGGACGCAACCAATATTTCCCCATTTTTGGGAGTGCATAAATTGTTTTGCACCTGTGAATCCAAGAGAGAGAAAGAGAGTTAGGCACTGATAAACAGACTTGGTATAAAAGCATCTGCTACTTTACTGAGAGCATATGAAAAAAAGGATTACCCCCATCAACATTAAAGCTTCTGCACGGGCCTCTTCTGTCTGAGGGACGTGCATATTCATCTCATCTCCATCGAAGTCAGCATTATATGGGTTACATACAGATTCGTTAAATCTCAAAGTTCTCCACGGCATAACTCTAGCCTGAATGCAAACCACAAAGCTAATAAGTACTCGAACATAGAATGTCCTCATTCTATTAAACTGTGTCAACAGCTACTGTCAATCACCCTGTGGCACATGATAGACATCCGATGCAAGCTTGGCTGTCTATTGAAAAGAACAACATCTCCATCTTCTAGATGACGATCTACTATGATGCCAAATCCCAACTCATCGGCAAGGCGCTTCCTAAAACTACCCGTCAACATCCTGCAAAGAGGATATGGTAGACATTAGTAGAGAAGAAACTAAGAGGCAACTGAGACATATTAAACATTGGTCATCCTTGCCTTGTTTCACCATCAGGATATCTAATCCCCCTTGCCCCAGGGTATTTATAAGCACCATTTCGAATGCACTGCCTCAACTTCTCTATATTGTAATGGTTAACTCTTTCAGGATAAGTCAAAATCCGTGCCATTTGTACAGGAATTGCAACCTTCCAACAGATACATCGGTAAGAAAAGGTTTGGTAATATTTTCAAAGTAGAGTTTCAAAACAAATGAAATTAGCTCACCTCAGTGATTTTCAAATTAGGGTCAGGTGATATAACTGTCCTACCCGTGTACTCCACACGTTTACCAGACAAATTTCCACGAAAACGCCCTTGTTTCCCCTTAAGACGCTGAACGAAACCAGCCAAAGGCTTGGCTACTTGGAAGTTATATGGAATTCCTCGAACATCACTATTGATATACAGTCCAACCTCTGCTTGGAGATGTTCCCAACCAGCCTGAAAAAGGTTTCAGAGTCAAAGAGGCAAAGTTAAAAATCTTTCCATTCACGAACATTGCAAGAGCAGCAGAAGAAACTAATACAAGAGAATTCCCATTGTTCAAAGCACTCCCCGACTGACAAGATTAAGGGAAGGATGAGTGTATGTGTGTAGAACCTTACAATTTCATTGTTTCAAGAGAAGGAGATGAAAAAGGAGAATTTGAAAAATAATTGACAGGGAAATTTGAACGATGTATGTGAATTCTATTTTAAATTTGTAATCTTTTTCTTTAAACAAAAAAAATATAACTTAGTGTTGATTTTCTCCCCACGGATTTCCCAAATAGGCCCATATAACTAACCGCAAAGATGTTTTCATCTCTCAAACCATAGTCATGCAAGTTAAATACTCCCATTTTTAAATTATGCACTCGTAAAAGAAAACATCTTTCCAGAGGGTGTGGCATTTTCTAGAGAAACATGTATCTCAGATTGTTATGAAAACTCAGCAACAACCTCTCTAAAATTCACAAATAAAAATAGAGAATTGAATCGCATATACACCAAGGGTATTAGTAACCCAGAAAAAGGAAGCTTTGCCATGTGAAACAATATCTTCACGCACTATTTGCTATCTGTAAAATAACTCCAATCCTTTAAAAGATTTTCATTATCAACAACAATCAGGACATGTAAATCACCAGTAAGACTGAGATAGAATTTAACCATCCAAATCTCCATATATATATATATATGAGAGAGAGATATTAGTACCAGAGTTTTGCTTTCCAGCAATTCTTGGCGAAGTAAAGCATTTGCTTGAATAATCCTCTTTAGCCTCTCAGTTATGTCATTTTCATTGCTGCAATTAACATCTATAAATTCAGAACTTTTTGCCAGAAAAAATGAAGATCTAAGCCTAGCTTGTTAAAAGGTGGCTATGAAAAAAATAAGTCCTGATATTACCTTTGAGATCCTTCCATTATAACAGAAGGACGAATTGCTATAGGTGGCACTGCTATGGTAGTTATAATGAAATTTTCCGGCCGATCGGCAATATTTAGCAATTCACAGTCCTGCACAAGGACGATACTGAGACTTAGGTTGCATGCATAAGAATTTGAAATGCAATCGCCAGTTTCAAAGCAAATATAACAACATAATGCTTTGCTTATCCAAAGTACTCCTAGCAAGTACGTTAAGCAAAAAGAAACCCTTAAACCAAGGGAATCATTTTCTCTGTTATGAAGTGAAGCTTCACCCAACTGTGGCATCGTGCAAATGCACTTCAGAATGTCTTGCACAAACAATGAAGCATGCTTAAACACAGCACTTCAGCAGTACCAAAAAAGCCAAAAGAGGTTAGAATTACCTCGTCTGGCATCTTTCGAAAGAGGCTGAGAATTTCATGAGGGTTCACAACATGGGAATTCATGTTCACGGCGCCCTTGGATTCTCTTGTATCTGAAATTGCTAACTTTTGCTCTTCAAGACTCTCGGAACTAGTCTTTGAACGATCATGAATGAAGCTAATTGCACCCACAGCCTTTTTCACAGGACCTGTAGCAGAGCCACATAAAGTTTCTTTCCTTTTTGATATACAAAGCCAAACCGAATTTCCACATAAAAGCATATAGAAGAGATGATTGCCATTGTCTCCTTTCTAACAAAGAAGATAGTTGAAACTTGCAGGATATGTTGTGGTGGATGGCATGAAGAGAAATGAAGGAGAAAGGAAATTATAATGAAAAATAGTCACATCAAATAAGTACCGTTTATCTCTTAACAAGTAACGGACAATTTTCTGATATAGCTCCCATCCCAGGCAGAGTGGAATAGGATAAAACAATATTTCTCTAGAGCCAATCACCAACAAAAACCTTGTCCAAAACACCGTACTGCAACTAGTGGCAAAGAACACTATTCAACGAACCAAACATGGTAGAGGCTGAATTTGCAACGCAGAAGTTACTACTGAATCAACTAGAAGGATACTGCCGAAAGTAAAAACTAACCATTCACATAATTGCAGCGGATGCACTTTCCTGGTTTGCACTTGCTTATGACTCGCTTTGCAAGTTCCGCCTTTTGTAAAGCATCTCTTCTTGGATTTCTAATCTTCTCCAATTCTTTTCTACGAGATTCCTCATCTAAAAGAATCCGAGAGCAAGACTGAAAATAGAACTAGTCAATATAAAGCAAAATAAATAAATGCATCTTTTGATAAGATGGCTCATTGATGTTGTCACTCTTATAAAAGATACATCGCTGTGTCCCTGTTGCTCTTTCATACCTTGCATATGGACTTCAGGATCTCCAAAATCTTATCAAGAAAACCCACATTATAAACCGGTAGTGCAAGAGTCAAGTAACCATAATGTCCTGGGCAACTAGCGAAATCTCCATCGCATGTGCTGCACGTACAGCTCTTGTTTGCGGGACCCTAAACCAGATTGAAATTAATCATACCCATAGGACATCATCACAGACTCGACAAAGCAGGAGAGCACAACAGACAAAGCTACCTATGCTTCTTCATGTGATTAAACAACCAAAGGTACGGGAAAAGACAGCCAAGAAAGCACCAGCAAGTCCTTTAATATCTATTTAAAGTTTCAGCATAAAGTAGTCTCCAAACACCCGAAAGAGAATCTTGCGTCAACAGTTGGTTTACAAGCAGCGACTTCCTTTTCAAATGAGGGCCTTCAGTATTCTATCTATAACACACAGCAGATATTCAATCCGTCTACTGAAAAGAATACATTTCTGAATTGGCACATTTTCACAGAATGATCGAAATTCAACATAAAATACAGAAACCCAAGAATATTTTTGTTTTTTTCTAAGCGAACTAGTACTGACAAAGAAAAAGGACAAGAACAAGCACCATTCGAGGATCCAACAGGCCGCCCGGAATCGGCTTACGATTCTGATCATAATACTCCCCCTTGTAAACCTGAACTTCCGCCACTTTACTGATCTCCGCCGCAGAAAGCGTAGAAAACTGCATATTCTTACTGCTCCCAACCCCCCAACCAACCCAAAAACAAAACCGAAAAACAAAATCAAGAACAGCCATTCTCGAGAAACCACGGTAATCAGAGAAACAAAATCCACAAAAAAAAAAAAAGAAAAGAAATCGATCCTGTCTTACATCCTACGAGGACCAAAATTCTCCACGTAAGGCTCCTTGGTGAAGACGTACTGTGCCTTCCTCATGGCTGCTTCTCTTTCTCCCGATGATCCCAAACGCCGAACCCGTCCGCCCGAAACCTTGAAAGCTTAGGACGACGATCGACTCGGGGGAGGAGAGATTGTCGTGGGTGAAGGGTTTTAGGGCTTTTTATTTCAGCAGGGTTTTTGGTGACGGGAGGAGGAATGAAGTCTCCCTCCCATACCGACGTCGTTTTGGCGTTTCAATGAAGTCGATCCTCAAACATTCTATTTATCCTGCCTGCAAATAGGTCCTCAAGAATTTGCATTCTCGTTTATAATTATCATGAGGTTTGCTTTATTTTACACCTAACAAAACATTATTGCAAACAACATACAACAGACTCGAGCCAGAATTCCTACTTCCTTATTATCATGAATTCGGCGTTACAAACACCGGTCCACAACAGGTGATTATCTAATGTGAAGGTGAAATCAAAAACTTACCACCAATCCACTGCACTGGTATCACCGACCCCTGATATAACCTCCTGCAAGCAGAGAAGCCATCGGATTATTGTTGTGCGTTAAACCTGGTGGCGGAGCCAGGGGGACCCGAGTTAGAATAGTTCAATTAAAATAGTTTAATTCAGTTCCCCTTTAACTTAATCTTATTTAATTTGGCCCCTCATGGAAAGAAATCTACAGAAATAACAAGAGAATTGGACACCCTCATTGGCTTGGCCACAAAGATTGGTGTTTCTCGCCTCTGTTTCTTTCTTCCCTTGTTTTCACTTGTCTCAGGGATCAAAAGCTCCATACACAAGACAGATTTGTGAGTGTGCACGGAGCCTCTGCAGATGGGCCATATAATTAAGATGGGCAAGAAATGTGTCTGCAGTAGTGGTCTGCATGATGTGAGGCATGATAACTCAAAATTGGAGAAACAAATATGACCATCGCTTTGAAGCGAGATGTGCGAGACACTTAGGCGTTGTTGTTCGATTTCGGTCGAAATACGATACGTCAGAAAATATCATACCGTACCATGCATGCTAATGCCGAGCATGGAATACTTTCAGCTATATCTCGATAGTAAGACTGAGCGTGTACCGTAAATGATGTAAATGATCGTATTCACGAGACCCGGCTATGTAGAATCCGGCACTAAAGGCGTACGAGAGTTTCTCTTTGGAATGTACAAACCAGCCAATAATGTTGTCGTGATCATGGATAGGGACAGCAATTGATGCGATAGCTTTGTTACTCGATAATTTATTATATCCACGAAATATTTTATTAAATAAATTTCTTCAATTAATAATTCCTTAATTAATATCAAGATAGTAACATTTTAAACTCTAAGTTAAATTTATTAAAAAACTTGGAGTTACAAGCACGATTTACTTTTTTGTTTTAAAATGAACTCGAAGTTTGTGGCAAATGGCGAAGCCAGAAAAAGAAGTCGAGGAAAGCCAAATTGAATGAGAGGAAATTTAAGGAGGGTAAATTGAATTATTTTAGTTTTTTATATTAAATTAATAATAAATTATGATTAATTTTAATTTTTTAAGCAAAAACCGGGGGGCATGGTCACCCTGGGTCCCCCTGGTTCTCCTCTGTTTGTGGCTCCGATTTCATGACACCGTATCACCTCCTAAAAACTCGGTGTTAAAAACACCGATATTCTTGGAAGCGGCTAACGGTACGTACACGTAATCGTTACGTTGTTTACAAAAATTGACTTTTTTTTAGTAAACTTTACTAAAAATCGACGTTTTTTAGTAAAATCGTTAGTAAACTCTTGTAAAAAATTGTAAACCATTACTAATTTTTTACTGTTTGAGAATTCGGAAAGTTACTAAAACTACTTTTAGTAAATCGGATGACAAATTTACTAAAAAGTTTAGTAATTGGTTACTAAAAATATTGGTGATTTCGGCTTTTTTTTGGAAACCGTTACTAAAGTTTCACTGTTCAAGTTTAGTAAACGGTTACTAAACTTTTTAGTAAATTTCACCTCCGATTTACTAAACGTAGTTTAGTAACTTTCCGAAAACTCAAACAGTAAAAAATTAGTAACGGGTTTCCAATTTTTTTTAGTAAAATCTCTATTTTTAGTAATTTTCTCGATTCGCCGTCGAACGATTTTAGTAATGCTTTACTAATTTTACAAGCGAAATTAGTAAATTACTGTGTAACATAGTAAAATCGTTAGTATATTACTAAAGTCGTCATTTTTTTTCCGTAATCGTTTACTATTTTTTGAGCAAATGTGTCGAATATTAAGTAATCGATTACTAAATTTTTTAGTAATTTACCAAACAGAACAGTACATTCCGAACCTAAAACCGAACCTATTTTCAGTGTGAAATTACCATTTTACCCCTGCGACATATTGGTCACGCTGGACAGATTTCGTTGCAGAATAGGAGGCAATTTTACCGCATGGGTAAAATGGTAATTTCACACTAAAAATAGGTTCGGAATGTACCGTTCTGTTTAGTAAATTACTAAAAAGTTTAGTAATCGATTACTAAATATTCAACACATTTGCTAAAAAAATAGTAAACGATTACGAAAAAAAATGACGACTTTAGTAATTTACTAACGATTTTACTATGTTACACAGTAATTTACTAATTTCGCTTATAAAATTAGTAAAGCATTACTAAAATCGTTCGACGGTGAATCGAGAAAATTACTAAAAATAGAAATTTTACTAAAAAAATTAGGAACCCGTTACTAATTTTTTACTGTTTGAGTTTCCGGAAAGTTACTAAACTACGTTTAGTACATCGGAGGTGAAATTTACTAAAAAGTTTAGTAACCGTTTACTAAACTTGAACAGTGAAACTTTAGTAACGGTTTCCAAAAAAAAAGCCGAAATTACCGATATTTTTAGTAACCGGTTACTAAACTTTTTAGTAAATTTGTCCTCCGATTTGCTAAATGTAGTTTTAGTAACTTTTCGAATTCTCAAACAGTAAAAAATTAGTAACGGTTTACAATTTTTTACAAGAGTTTACTAACGATTTTACTAAAAAACGTCGATTTTTAGTAAAGTTTACTAAAAAAAAAGTCGATTTTAGTAAACAACGCAACGGTTACGTGCACGTACCGTTAGCCGCTTCCCGATTTTCTTTGCCTCGTCGTCGGTCTGTCCCCTGTCTCTTTCTCTTATTTTTGTTCGGAGAAGAAAAAAACAAGTGGAGAAGGGGAGGAAAAAGGTCGAGGGAGGGAGAGTGAACTGTACGAAAGCTGCAACTTTTGCATGAAAACTTAACTTTGAAGCCTTTTTAGTATTTTTGTGGGGTTTTTTTTTAAAGAGAATGAACTCGGCGTTTGTAAAATGACACAGTAATATCGAACTCATTGTTAAAACAATCCCAAATTATTTGTAAATAGAATTAAATATTACGACCATCAAGTTCTTGATTATATCAATCAAAACATGACAGAATTTATTACGAACTAAGTTAACTACGGAACCAAAAGCTCATCCATACGAAGAATGAATAAGATGGCGGTTTGTGAAGAGATGAGATGGCTTGATGGGGTTGGGTTCCATGGAAAGTGCCACGTGGACATGTAAGAAGCAATCAAGGAAGCTACAACTGACGAGGCCAAAGGCAGGCAGACGCTCCTTCGGATGTCCGAAGGCCTACGTTTTGGACTAGGTTAATGCCCCCAATCTGGGCATGGCATTTCACGTATGAAACTAGCACGGCCTAAATTCTTTATCTAACTACGCCCTTCCTAATTTCAGTCCCCAAGGTTTAGTCTTTCGGGGTTTTCGTCGTCCTCGTCTGCAATACCCTCCGCGGTCACTTGGTCCTCTTTCCCAGTCATGGACGAAGAAGAAGGCTCACCGGGGATTCGGGCAGGGTGACCATATTCGTGTTCACGAGAGGCGAGGTAGGTGAGTGCAGATACAACCTCGCTGATCACGGGACGTGTGCTAGGCCGCCGATGAACGCACATCGCTGTGATTGCCAGAGCATGGTGTAAGCCTCTGACTGGGTACCTTCTTTCCAACGATGGGTCAGCCATCAGTGGGAACGTTTTCCGATCCCGGAACAGAGGGCGAGCCTGAAAAAGACCTCGAAAAACAGAGAAAAGACACCTGGGTATTAGTGTGGCAGAGAAAAGAACGAGTACGATGGTGTTAGGAAAGGGTTGTTCCTCACCCAATCGACCAGGTTTTGTTCGCCGGAATCTTTAGTAGGATCGTATGCTTTTCTCCCGGAAATGAGCTCCAGCAGCACGACCCCGAAACTGTAAATATCTGACTTAAAGTTCAACTGTCCCGTCATGGCGTAGTCTGGCGCACAATAGCCGTATGTACCCATGACTCTGGTTGAAACGTGCGTTCGGTCCCCAGTTGGACCCACCTTAGCTAGTCCAAAATCGGATAACTTGGGATGGTATTCCTCGCCGAGTAGAACATTCGCGGATTTCAGGTCACGGTGTATGATGGGAGGATTCACTTTGTCGTGTAGGTACTCAAGACCTTTGGCAGCTCCTGCCGCTATCTTCATTCGAGTGTACCAGTCGAGCCCCTTCGTGTTTTGGGGAAGATCTGCCTAGGCATAACAAGAACAGAGTATTCAGCTTTCCATTTTACCAAAGAGAGGAGCAGCAGACGACACGGACTCTACGTGTACCGTGCAAATGAGCTTCCAAGGAGCGTAGGGGCATGAATTCGTAAACCAGATGCTTCTGATCTCTCTCCACACAGAATCCAATAAGCTTAACAAGATTCGGATGATCCACCATGCTCAGCATCGTCACTTCAACAATGAACTCCTTCGTGCCCTGAAGTCCATTAGGATCGAGCTGCTTAATTGCGACTTCCTGCAAAAAACACGAGCGAAAGAAAGAAAAAGAAAACCACGGTTCACATCCATCCCCTAGGAATCTTGAACCCAGGGCTTACATCACATTTGAATCAACCAAACCTGGCCAACATCACTCAAGTATCCCTTGTAAACCTTCCCGAAACCACCTTCCCCCAAGAAGCAATCTGGCCTGAAGTTGCCGGTCGCGGCGACGAGTTCCTTAAAGGTAAACATCCGCGCCTTACTTCCGTCCGGGACGCCATCCTTGATAAGACCCGCAAGATCAATCTCCTTCCCATCAATGAGCACTCGGGTTTGCAGAGGAACCTCATCCATCCTCACGTCAGCTCGATTCCCTTCCTCACCATCGCCGGCTTCCCGTCTCTCTGTTCCAAGAGGCAGGCAACGACCGATCAATGCAAAAAAAAAAAACAAAGAATTTGAACTTTTTTTTTCCCAAAAATCGAATACTTCAAAGAAGAAGCAGCGCACGCAAACAAAAGACAAAAGTATATTATCACGCTCGACAAGAAGACAAGAAAAGCATTACCGGAGGTTCCGTGATGGGAGGATCGCGTCTCAGTGACGCGACGGCCTCGGCGGAAATTGGTTCTCCCGTCGCACTCTTGGTCGGGGTCGTCCTCGAACGATTTCCCGCAGGATGGGAAACAACCCATGGGGTTCAGAAGAGGCGGCTTCTCCCGGGAACGGAAGTCTACAGCATGTGACGAAGAGGGAAAGAGAAGGAGGGAGTGGAGAAACGAGAAGGAGGAGGGACAGAGAGATTAATGGGAGAAAAAAAGGAAGGGAAGAAGGTGGAATTTTTTGCAAGTAGTTTCTTCGAAGAAAAAGATTTCGTGGGGTTATGGGGTTTCATTTTCGGTTTTATATACTTTACGGTCACCTGCCCTTTTTTGGATCCAGTGTGGTCGAGCGCAGGTGTATCTCCCCTGATCCTTCACGTTCCTCTCTCTCTCTCTATCCACGTCTTTACCAATGCCTGAAATATTCCAACTCTTCCTACAATTATTATGATTGGAAGACATGAGTTTTGTTCCATAATGACGTCATCTGACGAAATATTTCGCCAAATGACGCAGTTTGAAAAATATTTCGCGAACTAACCCACCAAAGTCGGCCTTGGTCCTCAAGGATGTCGGCCTTTGTAAGGCCGATTTCGGTTTTGGCCAATGAAAGTCGGCCTTGGCCGACTTCCTTGCAAATTTTTTTTTTTAATTTGGAGAAGGCCGAAAATTAATAATTTGGACGGAAGTCGGCCTTATTAAATTAAAAAAAAAAGAAAAATCCCCCGTCCCTCCCCCCAAACCCCCCCTCCCCCTCACACCCCACAACCCCCTCCCAAACCCCCCACCCCACAACCCCCTCCCAAACCCCCCGTCCCCCCACAACCCCACAAACCCCCCATCCTCCTCGCACCCCCACAACCCTTTACGTTCCTTTTTTTTTTTATGAAAGTCGGCCTTTGTTTTTTTAATTTTTACGAAGTCGGCCTTTGTAAGGCTGACTTTGTTTTTTTAATTTTTTCAAACTGCGTCATTTGGCGAAATATTTCGCCAAATGATGTCATTATGGAAGACATTCTAAATAAAATAAAATAAAATAAAATAAAGTGAAGTATATTATACACGTGTCTCGTTTCTTTCTAGTTTGTTTTCCACTTCGATTCTTTTGATGAATGTGAATATATAAAATTAGAACCTCTCCAATTCAATTCAATATATATAAAATGAATAAAAGAATGTTTTTTTTTTGTTGCTTGAAACTTCATCTAGACTCAGTAGTTCGTGGGTGGTCTTTCGATAGACTGCGTGCATACATTAGTTATGGTTTTTTTTTTTTTTTTGCCAAGCCAACAATTAATGCTTTTAAAAGGAAATTACAACTATCAATGCGTCGAGTCCCCCTCCACCCGTCATTAAATTTCAAGTCTGCTTTACCTTCCCACAATTAAATATTTAACAAATTCAATGACTCAAACACCCTCCCCCCCAAGGGAATTAATTTAGGATATGATCCACAACTTAAAATTTAAATTTCATGTGAATTGATTTGGTGTACATGTCCCAAGTGGTGAATATTATGTGATGGCGTGGACAAATCAAATCCTGTATTTTTTGGTCGATTGTTTTTTTAGGGTAAGTGCAGAGTTCGTTAAGCTTCAAACACAGCCAGCCAAAGTTACGCGTGTTTTGTTTGGTAATAAACAATTAATCGGATGCAGCAGCAAGTCTGACTCCAAAGAGATTTGTGGTGCGTCCCCCACAAAAAGAACACGAGTAAATTTATTTACTCTTGAGAGAGATGGGGGGGTATGGTGCGCACCTCCCTGGTATTCCCGACAGGTGTACAGTAGAATACATCATCGTATCATTTGGAGTCTGTCTCGAAACTACTTCAACAAAAACCAACTTTTTAGTCCCCTCGCTTTGTTGTCGTACGCTGATTTCGGAATCACCACCCCGTCAAACCCAAGATGTCAGATCCTCGTGACCACCCAGGTAAAATAAAAATAATAACCACCCCCAACCACAGTATCAGACGTGAATGTGACTGTGACACGTCGTCAAGAGAAGGGACTACCTTAATTTTATATAAAAATACGATTAATTTAAAAAAAAAGAATTTCGTAAAATACAATTAAAACCCCAAAATGACTAGTTTCTAAAAATATTAATTTGTCGAATGAAAAAAATGAATCTATTCATTTGTCGAATAAAAGAAATAAATCTAACAGAGCCACATTTTCAAAGCCAACCCCTTGTTCTTTTAGACAAACTAAACTGCCAATAGATTTCAAACCCAAGAGGTTCCGCAAGTCCCGTAATTACTTCAACCAACTCAGCTATAAGTGCGGGTAACCCGCCCCTTGTGTATTTATTAAAGGGACGGATTTTCAAATCCCGTTATACGCTCCTCCCTTTTTGCCGAGTGTTGAATACGAATTTTCAAAACTCGTCCCTGTCTATTTACATGAAGGGTGGGTTTTGAAAAACCGTCTTCTTTGCACTTTAATGGGCACATTTTCGTAATTTTTTTTAAACTAATTATATTTTCGTATAAAACTCGAACAACCCTCACTATTACAGAATATGAAGAAAAAGAACCTGCCTTTTTAATCTTAATCGCATCCTTCCCTTCAATCCCAGATAAAAAGACCAATGCAACACACAGCAAATGATAAAAAGATAAAAGAAAACCAGTCTTCCTACCTTCTGTCTTCCTCCATGCCTATGCAGGGATAGCCTGCCTGCCTGCCTGCCTGCCTTCATTCATCAGAATGCGCCTCCGCTCATAGAACACATGCACACTAAAATCACACTACAAACAACGCGGGACAGCCCTGACGAGAGTGGATAAAATCAACACAGCTGACCATTAATAGTCATCTCAGGTCTCTTAGTATCCACTAAGAGCCCATGGAAATCACAAAAGTGGTCTGCTAACATTTCACAGGGATTATATCTCGTAGCAGGGACGCGCCCCCACCAAACTTACCAAATTACGATGAAGGGGAACAGTCTCCAGGAAGTATTTTCACGTGCACGGGTAACACTAATTGATACATTAACAACCTTGGAAAGAAATTTGGACATTGGATAAGGCATATGTGCACCTTGGGTATGCACTCGACCAGCCCTTGATAAATCCGAGCTTCCTGTCATTGCACACTGTCGCAAGAATTTTCCTTTGAGATTACGTCGTTGCTGTGGCTGTCATTTCCTACTTTGCTGTCAGACCTAATAAGAACAACCAAACAGAAACAAATCAATACCTGCCTGCTCATGGGATCAAGAACCAAATTTGAATACGAATGAATTACAGAGATATCCTTCTTTGCCTGCTGCTTCCTTTTCATCTCCACCATAAGAATGGGACAGCCAAGAAAATGATCACTACTCCTTACCCTAACTAACCGTATGGTCACTTCAAACATTCTTTCAATTTTTTTTTCTGAAAAATGCAATCAGTAAGTTGATGAAGGGGTAGAATGGTATCCTACGCTATCTGGCGAACAAACTGCCCTCGTACGCGTGGTCGCAGCTCTGCAAGCTTTTTCCTGCTTTCATACCGCACCTACGACATGAACATTGAGAAAGTTAAAAGGATTTTTCTATATTTTCTTTGTATACTCCACAAAATAGAACAAGAGTTGTAACATATTACCCTCTTTTCGAAGCACCTCTCCTTTCTCTTCTGACGAAATTTTGACAGGGCAGCTTCTCTCAGAGCAATTCGTTCTTCATCAATTCCACTGTTAGGCTTTTCTCCGAGCGCACCAGCTCCAGTGTTTCCAGCAGCTCCATTATCAGTTTCCATTTTTGCCGAACCATCAACAGGAACGTTATTGCTCCCGTTATTACCATTGCCCCCAAGGTTACTTCCAGAAGCACTCCCACTCCCACTGTTATTGCCAGCATTACCATCAGCACGACCTTCCATGGCATTTGACGATCCACATTGCAGCGCCGTAGCTGCCATAGCAACGTCACTATTATCCTGCTGTTCCTGATTTTTCTGGGAGTTATCAAGATGACGATGATAATGGTAGTGATGGTGATGATGGTGGTATCTGATGTGAATGTGCTGGTGTGATCCTTTTGATGGGGCCTGAACATCATCAGGTTGTGAATTATCTGGCCTCTCATCAGATTCCATCCAAGACGAACGAACAAAACCTTGATGTACGGGCTGAAATGCCGATGACTCGGAAGATTTGAATGCAGATATTGGTTCTGGCTTCTTGGAAGCATCATACTGACAATTAGTAGCTATTCCATTGTTCTCGCTACTAGTGTTAGACGGCTGATATGCAGGAGATCCAAATGAGTTGGAAGGACCATTGGGAATACTCTCTGTTTTCATGGCGATGGAGGAATTATCAAACGCAGAAGGAAATCCCGCTTTTACCATCAAACCCTGCGTAAAATCAACCATTATGAAGCAAGATATCGCTGGTTGGAGAGCCATAGGTTTACTAGTTCATCATAACAAAGGGAAATTACGAAAAAATTCACTCATGTAAAGACCAGACAAATCCACCCAGATTGTATCCATCCCAAAGAATGGTCTCATCACCTGATTCACAGATGAAGTCGTATTGAACCTACATACAACCAATTCAAGCATGATATTAACAGATAACCAACTTTTTCAACTTTGAACAAGGGGTACCATCTTTTAAAGGTTCAAATATTACTTGGAAAATGCTGATTGGTCTGAATGCCTCAAGATGTTGTGGTTGTCACGCGGTCCATTTCCTGACTCATCTGCACTCTCTAGCTTTCTAAATGAAAGCTCGAGTGATGGAAGCTCCCCAGAATCATGATTTTCTTTATTTTTTACATGAAATATTCCAGAGAGACCATTCTCAGGTTCAACTTCTTCAGGGTTGGGGTGAATAGTGGATGAACCGCAATTTTTATGAGGCTCTGGATCTCCAGATTTTCCACCAACGGAATCCACATTTGTCTCAGGCTGGCCACGATCTGATGGGGGCAGCTGAACTTCACCAGTAGCATGTATTAAACCGTCTTTGCCTAGCAGTCCACATAAAATACAGGAATGACAAATTTGATAATGGAACCAAGAAACAAGAACAACGAAATGGTCATTTTTGTTAGGTGTACCAGGTTCCTCTTTCTCCATTTTGCTAATAATATCTGGCCCGGTATGTACCACCTGTGCACAAGTGCTATCAGGGGCATCCCCCCATTCATTTCCAGCGGAGATCGGCTTAGGACTGCCAATTGCCGCTGTCTTCCGAGTCCATGAGCTCTAAGATGACAAATTTTACATTGCAGTGATAGAAAATTAAACTGCCATGCATTAGCATGATAACATCACAAAAAAAATTATTTGATTATATGACTAAGGGAAATTATTGACAACAAGAAGGTGCCACTCGCATATTGTTTAGGTGACCATTTAGAAGAGAAATACAACAAAATAATACTCCTGTACATGCAAAAGGAGAAACAAGTAATACGAGTTACATTGAATGGTTGCAACAGATGTAAAAGTTTAATTTCTAGAGTAGAGAAGCTGAATGCAACACAGGGAAAAGACTTCCACAGATTTTTTTCTCGATTAACAAGGAAAGCTTACTAGAGATGATTTTTTATGCCCCAGATTGCAATTCTCGGTCTTCTAGAATGCATACTAGTGGGATGGGATGTACTTAATTACCTGAGTGCCACTTCCATCGTCACTACCATTCCGAATGCTGAAGGCGTTGCTTCCAATATCATGCTCATCACTGCTGCTGCTGCTATTGGCGGCTGAGTCGTCACCGCTTCTCAACTCTGCTGACCTCTTAGTCTGTGTTCCACTTTCACTTCCACTCCCACTAGACTGAGAAAGTTGGCAATATTTTGTGACTGATTAACTCATCAAGCGAAAAGCAATGACAAACAAGATTAGAAATTCACGCCATCACATACGGTAATTTAGATTAACAATCAGCAGAATAAAGCAACACTACATACGTAAAAGGGACACTTCAAGCAAGAACAAACAACTGACTCCCCTTAGGACATACATTCACCAGATCAAAAGTAGGAAACTCACACTGTGACATCTCCTCCAAACATGCTGCCATAAGTTCTTTAGTTCATTCTTCCTGATAGGTTTCACCAAAAAATCAACAGCACCCTTTGACAGGCATTTAAAGACTATGCCCATGGAGTCATGAGATGACATCACTGCAAACTCAATGAGTTAGTCCTGCTAAATAAGAGACATCGCAGAACAAATAAAACATGCTTGATTACTGCTGACAGATCCAGCACTTAACTTATCACAGGAATATTCCTAAAGGTCTTATGGCTCATTATCTTGGACAGCAGACCAATTCCTGATAGCAGTGGCATGACCACCTCAGTTAGGACAAGATCGACGTGATCTGAGAGATCTTCCAGGGATTTCCAGGCCTGGAGACCATTTGCCACCGCCACAACTACAAAAAGTGCAAACCTTAATAAGTTCCCTACATAATGAAGTATATGCAGAAAAAACTCCTTGAAGTCATAAGGCCCACGATTCCGGGATCCTTCTTAAGTGGGTCCATCCACTCTTCCAACACCAAAAAGGAAAAAAAAAATGATAGCAAAATTCCGGAAAAGGAAAACAATGAGTGTCTGCTAAAACTAGAACCTTTTCCAACCAAAACAATAGTGTTTAAATCTATTTTTCAAAACATTGCATTTCAAGGATGATGTAAAGGACGTCCAATATAAACCCAATTGATTTGTCAAATATAAGTTCATACAATTGTGCATGGACATGCTGACCTTCGTAACCACAATTTCGCAGCAATGCACTGAGAACCTGGCGGGTAGAATCGTCATTTTCAACAAGGAGAACCTTCACTGACTTAACTGGAAGAAACCTCTCCCAGCGTATAACGGGCCCCTGCTGGGGCTGGGCTTGATATCCATTACAACCATGAGTTTCTGCACCGGAACCACTATTTCCATCCTCAACTATCCCATTCGGCCTAGAATCATCTTCTTCTGACGACCCAAGGTACTGTCCATTGGACAAAACTCCATTTGTCATCTCGTGTCTCTCGTGGCGAATGTGGCATCCTTCACCCACCGAAGCTCCTTCATCATCTTGGCCATTATTGTTTACTGAAACAGCCCCCATCAACCCGACTTGATAGGGCAATTTACAAAGAATTTCCAGGGAATCATGAGTACTCGCTCGCAGAAACACCTCGAGGTTTTGTATGCATGGATTGATCTTTACCTAGATGTAATCTGCAGCAGCAACACATTATGGTATTCCGCACCACATTAATAATATTATCTATGTTATGAGATCTAAACAAAGAAGACAGGATCAAAATACATTCAATGCCCTTTTAGCCCTGTAAAGTTAACTTAACACCTTAATTACCATAGGTGATGAACAATTCGCAATCCAAGCCTCCTAATAGTAAGAACATTGGATTCAGGAAATCTGCATTTTCTAGGAGGAACTAGTTGTTACTGTGAGCTCTACCACATTTATTCAATCCATGAACTGCCCATACACCAAACCACAAGAACCAATGCTAAATAGAGCTGAATAACTGCAGAGTGTAGAGCAAATATGTCTAGCAAGATGACAATCGCTTTCAATCAGAAAAAATCCCTTCACGTCAAGAACCATCCAACCAAATATCATAACTGGTCTTGTATGTCAACCGGATAACTTTTTATCATACTCCGTGCACCTACGTATCATTCCACATGCTGAACCAGATGAGCAGATAGGAGAGGGAGACTCGACTGCCAGTGACAACCTCCAGTCTGCCAATAATAGTACTTGCCTCCTATCACTTACGATCGTACACCTGTATAATTGCACAACAAAACGCACCAGAGCACACAGAAAAATTAAAAACGGATAAGTAAAAATTCCTGATAGAAAAAATCCCAGTCACGGGAAGATCTTTCCTGCATAAGAAACACAGAAACTAACAGTCTGTTTGGTTCACGATTTTTTTGCTTTCTCTACCTTCATGCATTGAGAATAAGGAAAAAACACCTTAAAACCACGTTCATATGAATTTTTTAGCAACCCGCAGACAATTTCCTCGCCTTATAGTTCCTCCTCAAGGAATCAATCCCTAACTGTTCCCCTTGATTTTGAGAGAATGAAGAAAGATAAAACAGATGTTCGCCGCGAACCAAACCGTAAGACGGTCGGACCAAGTTTAAACACACAAAAGAAAGCAAACGAAACAGGACCTTCAGCTAGACAAAAATCCAAAACATTCAAATCTATTCCAGGACGACCTTCTCCTCCTCCTTATTGTACCTATCCCGAACTTGGCCTGGATCTCTTCAACACAAGCGAAAGCGAACATGTACAACATCCAAAGTACGCACCTCAGTCCACAAAAAATAAAACTAACAACTGAAGGAGGAAGACTGATCAGGAAATCGAGCGACGTACCCTCGGCGGAGCTACAGAGAGGAAGGGCGGAGATCAGCTCAAAATCGCACCGGCAGACAAAAAAAAGGCTCGAGGGAGGTGGAATCAGCTAGCCCAAACGCTCAGGGGAGCTGGCAGTTCGATCTCCGGAGAAAGCAGGTTGAGGAAGAAAGGAAAGGAAATCGGATAGAGGAAGGGAGGAGAGAGAGAGAGAAAGAGAGAGAGAGAGAGTTGGGGGGGGGGGAGAAGATATTTTTCGGGGGAGGGGAGAGTGATGACGTGGGACGAGTGAAGGGGGTTAGTGCGCTTCAAAGGCCCTCCCCCCTTGCAAAGATTCGGGGGGGGAAGGTGTGGGTGAATCAAATGCTCAATCCTCAGCGCAGCTTCACGTCAGCCGTTGGATCCTTTCCTCTTCGTCGGATTCATCTTTTAGATCTGCTGTCGCCACGTGGCTTATCACCCGGACGGATAAAGGTTCGCTCACTAAATAAGCGCGGAGACGGTGGGGTTTTCATTAAAACGACGCCGCTTTTTGTTTAGGGTTTAGTCCAAAAAAGGTTATAAATTTTAATTATAATTATTTCTTTACAAAAAAAAGGATAAAAATTAAATATTACAGCTGCCAGATTCCTCATACGAATTTTTTTTTTTAGTTTTCATTATTTTATTAGTTTTTGTTGTTTCTGTTTCTATGCTAAAAAATGGAGAGATCCCAATAATCTGTATGGGTAAAATAAGAAACAGAAACAACAGTTTTTACTCGGATTCGCAGAGTTTTTGAAGCCAACTTAACCTGTGAGTTAATGGAGGCAGATTATTAGGCCTCTAGGCTTTACAATTAGGAGCCCACCTGTCCTAAACTTTCTCAGTTTACAGAATCGCACGGGGTTGACGAAGTGAAGGTGGAGGGAGTTTCATAGACAGGAGCACCACCCAAGCCAAGAGCATGGAAAGACACAAGGCACAATGCCCTGCAAATTAAAATGCCATGTTCCACCCTTTTGCTCCTTGGCTTTTCTTCCATGTTGCAAGACACTCCTTACCTAAAAGCATAGCACAATATCTTACCAGCATCACATGCACGAACTCCCCCCAAAACGAAGTTGCTCCGGTATTTGAGAGCGAAAGCCGATTAAAAACAGTCCTTCACCCCCCCCCCCCTCCCCCGGCCCACGCACATGAACTGTAGTGTGTGGTTTGGCTGCCGTCCTCGTCTCATCTGATCTGAACCCGACATATGAAGCACCACATCTGCTGCAACACATGATGCATCATAATGGGGTGCCATGTTACCTGCAAGTAACTCCAGGCCCATTCAAGTAGAGGACGCATTTCATTCTCTTACTCTACTTGTTTTATCTGCAACAATTCATACCCTCCCTGCAGATGCAGGGTCCTTCTACGAATCGTCTCCACAGCCCTGCTGAGTCTTCGAGTTCCACACAGTTCATGAATCAAGCTGCCTGCAAAAATACATGCTGATGAAAGGGGAAAGACAGCCCAAAAGGTAGACCGTTGAGGCACTACTCAAGGAAAAAAAAACATCTGTTGATCGGCATAGGGAATTTACTTGCTGCGCATTTGCGACCCCCAAATTGGAGTGCAATTATCAACCAGCTATCCCGTTAGGAGCAGATTCTGCAACCACCACCCAGTTTTGGGTCCGAGAACTGCACGGTACTTCTTGCTTTTAATCGGTGCCTTTGCTGCCAATCTAAGCGAGTAACCAAATCGGCCCAACTAGGTATTATACCCCAAATGTCTTGTTATTATATAAATCCCATGAAATGGGCACCCAGAACTTTAAATCCTCAAAACCATCACTGTATTTGTTCAATCCTAGTGGACTATCCCTTCTGAGGGAGCTGAGAAATAGAAAGGCTATCCCCAATTTGGATGTCATTCATTCATCCCAAGATACATTTCAAACAAGTCCATTTCTGCCTTGTTGAATCTGGAATCAGGAAAAGGGAGGTCGCTCGCCCATGGAAGATCGGTCCAAGATTCTGTGTGAAGTACCAAAACCACCCCCATTCATGGAAGAATAGTTGTTACTCATAATGTAATTACGTTTCATTGGGCTGGCAAAGAGCCTTGCATCATAGATTGGGAGCCTAAAATCTCTCGAAAAATGAGTATTAAGGAACTATTAAGGTCAAAGCTGGAGTTAATAAAGCCACCCACGAATGTCCCCATTCCAACAGCCAGTATAGCAGCAGGAACCATAAATTCAATATCGGGAGGTTGTTGTGCATTTGACAACCAAGTTGATGTGTTGGGCAACCCGCCTGACAAAAAACCAGTGCGAAAGCTAAACACCTAACTCATGCAAAAGTGTGCAGGTGAAAAGAGCAAAGTACTCACAGACTCACTGGGTGTCTCTAAAAAGTTTTCTGGTTTCTCCCTGGATGAGAACCCAGGAGGCAGCGCTCTGCTGGGCACTTAAAAACAAGAGGGGCCACCACTTGAGACCTTGACATAAGAAGACAGAAATCAGAAATATGAAAGTAAAATAACATACAACCAAAAGAAAACTCTTAAACAATGCCGCTAAATGGGCAATATACACAGATGCAAAAGCCAAAAAATTTATGCAGCCAACAGAAGAAGAAAAGCAAACTGGATAGGTAGACTAACATAACAGGACATGGACTGAAGGAAGTTGACTGTTAAAAAAGAAGGCAGAGGCCCAAAAAAGATGCATAGTAGCGACTTCATCCTGAAGCAACGATTTCCAATACTTTGTGGAAAAGAAAAGTAAAGGTTTGCTGGTTGTGTTGCTTCTGTTCACAATCGCTACTTCAAGTAACGACTCTTTTGCAAGCAAATCGCTACTTCAAGAAGCAACTTTGAGATAGTATTACTCCAACTTTGATGCAAAGCCCAAAAATTTCTGCCGCCAACAGAAGCAGAAAAGGGAACCGTGTGGTAGGCTGGCATAACAGGACCTAGACTGAAGAAAGTTGAGTGCAAAAAGAGGGCGAAAAATGAAGCATGAACGAAAGCATGTAAAAGGGGTTCAAGATTACTACGATTATCAAGGGCATTAAAAAGAATAAACTTACCCGAATTTCTCCATGGAGTGGCTCCTATTCTAGGGAAAACCAGGAGACAAATTCATCCTTCCATGTTTCCCATGGTTGCGGGCATTAGTTTCATCTTGTTTAGCAACTGAGAATCTGAATTGGTTGCTGTTTGGCATCTTCCGGGAAGTCAACTGTCTCGGGCCAGGCTGCTCATCCGTTTCCCCAAGCAACTTAGTCAGGCTATGAGGGGATGTTAATGAATCATCCAAAGCAGCAGTATCCAAAGACAATGTTAGAAATTATAGTGCTCTCTCCTGCATCCAGGACACCATTCCTAGAAAGTAATTGATAGGGATGAAAATGCGCTGAGCCGAGACCGAACCTTTTTATGCTTGAGCTTGGCTTGACAACATTAATACAAAGTTCGAATTCGAGCTTGTTGAATAGGTTTTGATGATGAGCCTTGACCTTCTGTGTTACAGAAGTCAAACAACTACATTACAGAAGCTATTCACGTTGAGAACTTTCAGTAAGAAATATTTTTGTAATTAAATGAATGTTTAATGATTAGTTAATTACGAAATAAAAAGATTTGATCAAGATATTAATCTGATCAAATTGAATAGATTACGTTTCCAAATAATCCCAATAGAAATTATATTTCCCACGGAAGGAAATATAATCTTCTATTTATGGTAAGGTTCTCCAAGGTCGTCTCTAACCTTCCATGGATTCATTCGACCACCAAAGGACCGTTATTTGGGATGTTTATCATTATCATCTGTCTAGATACATTCATTTAAGTGTCCTGAATAGAGTGGTATCGCTATTAATCAATTTGAAAGTTAATCTTTGATTATTTACATTTGCAGAAGGTTGCTGACCAAATTTAGCTAGAATCTTATGTAACGCAGTATTCGTGGGAACTTTATCATATCTTTATCCTATTTGATATGATTTGGTTACCTAAACGAATATGTCTAGGAGTGACGATTTTGTTAATTATATATTGTACTATTATCTTATCTTTCGGTTTCTATGTTTGCAAAATGCTGATCGTTCGAATTATCTTCTACGTTTTTACTAAGGCTATTTGTGTATAAATAGAGCGACTCAGCCACGTTTTTGTGTAATCCTTTTCGTATCAGTCATTGTTGTAAAAATCCAGAGAGCGTGTGCTGAGAGCTTGTATCCTTTTGTTTCGTTTGAGTTAGTCACACACGAGGAGCTGTATCGTTGGTGAAGTCTTCTGGGAGGGTGACTCGGGGGCCACGAGGGACTCGGTTGGAAGCTGCAGGAGACGTTGGTGGGAAACGTGTGGCAGGTTGCTGGTGTGGCCAACGTGCAGTGGGCCGGAGAGAAGGGCAGATACCCTGGGTGCACAGAAGGTGAGGGACTAACCAGCTTCTGTGGTGTAACGTTCTGTGTTTGCAGGATAACCTTGGGCAGGGGTTCTATGTCTGCTTTGCCGTAGTCTCGAGGGACCATGCAGGAGAACCTTGGGCAAGGGTTTCGTGTTTGCTCAGTTGAGATCTCGAGGGATCGCGCAAGGAAAGTCGCAACGGGTTGCTATGCAGGTGGAGACGCCGCCGGAGTGAAAAGTCTCGGAGGAGTCACGGCAGGTTGATGTGCAGGAGAGGAAACCGCCTGAGAGAAACGTCCGACAAACGGTTACCTTCGTTACTCACAGTGTGCATCGAGTCACTGTAACACAGAACCTTACGGTCTGTGCTTTGAAAATCAGCCACCTGTAGTACAGAACCTTACGGTCTTTACTGTAGAAGGTTGACATCTTTGGTACAGTACCTTACGGTCTGTGCTGTGAAACAAAGTCATCTCTGGTACAGAACCTTTTGGTCTGTGCTATAGAGGGTTGATATTTTTGGGACAGAACCTTACGGTATGTGCTCTGAAATCAAGTCACCTTTGTTACATAATATTATGGTCTGTGTAGTAAAGGGTTGACATCTTTAGTTCAGAATCTTACGATCTGTGCTGTGAAACCAAGCCACCTTTGGTACAGAACCTTCTGGTCTGTGCTGTAGAAGGTTGACACTTTTGGTACAGAATCTTTGGATTTATGTTGTAGAGGGTTGACACATTTAGTATATAACCTTCTGGTCTGTACTGTGCAACTCAGTCACTCTAGTACATAACCTTCTGGTCTGTGCTTTGCAACTCAGTCACCTGTAGGGAAAAATCTTCTGGTATGTACTTTTCAACTAAGTCTTCTGTGGTGCAGAACCTTTTGGTCTATGCTATAAAAAGTCTATTGTATATCACTTTATGTAATCGTTACTAAGTTACGACTGAATGAAAACCATCCATACTCTGGGTGAAGAATGGATGTAGGCAAATTGCCGAACCACTATAAAAGTCTAGTGTGCTTCAAACAAATTGCAATCACATTCGTACGTTCTGTCTTACAGAAACCTGTCTCTACGATTTTGTTTTACATAAGCTTTCTTCCGTTACGAGGTTTGTTGAAAAAGAGTTAAAATTCCTTAATTGGATTTTAACATTAATTTACACCCCTCTTAGTGTAACAAAGCTTGAGCTCGATCTCGGCTTGGCTTAATTATAGGGAGCTCGAGTTCAACTTGCAAGGCTCGAATATAGATCGAGCCTAGTTCGACATTTTGAGCTCGATTCAAAAGCATACATGGCAGGAACTCGGCTCAACAGTCTCGAACTCGACTTGATTGACTCGAAAACATATTTATTATATGGCTTGCGAGCTATTGAGCTATAAGTATTAAGGCTCGAGCTTGGCTCATTTCGTTATCCAGCCGGCTCGAACTCTGTCAAAGTCGAGTTTGAATCGAACTTTGACTGAGCCGGTTCACGAGCGGCTCGATTCATTTTTACCCGATGCAGGCCACTCCCCAGTCCACCCCTTTTCCATTTTGTAAGGTGGGATAGAGCTTGTAGCATTAACATTTATACCAGAAATATTATATGATGAGCTCTTTCAGTACCTATTAGACATGCTCGAACTATTTGGTACTGATCGTGGATGATGATGACCATGCTTACCATATACAAATATAGGGTCAGAGATGGGGCTTGTTCTGGCAAAATTCTCATTAGGTGGGAAAGACTAAGATCTCAAGTGACTGGAAGACCAGGACAAACCACCCGCTTTTGTCTCTGATTATCAAAAGTAAGGATGTCATCTTCAATTTCGTTATGCACATTCAGAGCTTCACTTTCTATTGTTTGCTTCTCAAACTGAAAATGAGGCTGGTCATTCGAACAGCAGAGTTTCTCGCTCCCTATTTCTCCATCCATATTTATGTGCTGCTACTGCATATCTTGACTCCTAGGCAACTTAATGTATCGAACAACTTCCTCCTCTCATGAATAAGTAATATACTTATAATCAGGGCAAAGGTACCAATAAAATGCTCTGACTTACAAAAAGAAAACAACTTTACACAGAAATCAACACTATACAACTAGCTGCAAAACATACTGAAATAAATGTGGCAGAAACCTGCAAGTAGAGCCTGAAATGCACAAGATAATGTGTATCGCTCTTGATATCAAAAAAAAAAAAATGTGTATTGCTCCCGTAGCTCTCCAATAATCTCTTCCGAGAGAAAGCATGCCATATACTACTTGTTGTCAGGGATTTGTCAGAAGGTAATTTCTCATAGAAACTTCAAGCATGTAATAATGATAAAGGAGAAGCATAAGTTGTTAACTTACACACTACAAGTATTATTTGGAAAATGTTAAACAACACCGGTCGACGTGCGTGACATGGAGAACCTTGCCATATTGACGAAAACAATCTCTTCGGGAGAGAACTTGGTTGTTCTTGTAACACTGGACGCTGAAAACAAAAAGCAGAAGGGGTGGTGAATCGATGCCTTGAAACATAGTTACGTTGCATGATCGGGGAGTGTCTATCTAAGTGGGTGATCTTGTTATCTCTAGCCAAACTATGGTATCATACCAATTTTCACAGTGATAACACCTTTGCAAGCATTGTATGGGTATCCTCCTCCTCTACACTTGCCTTATGTCCCTAGCAGTTCTTGTTTGCTGGCAATTGATCGGAAAATTTAAGGAAGGAGCTATATAATTGCACTATTCATAGATAATCTCATGAAAGCACACCAACGAATGAAGGGCCAAGCGGATACGAGAAAAATTCTAGGTGGGTAATTGAGTTTATCGAAGCTTCAGTCGTATCGCCAAAGAAGCCTCTGATATCACTACGTGTTACACTAAGAGGGGGATGGGGTGAATTAGTGTTAAAATTCAATTAAGGATTTTTAACTCCTTTTCGACAAACCCCGCAGCGGAAAAAAGCTTCTGTAAAACAGAACCTTAGAAACAGGTTTCTGTATGACAGAACGTACGAATGTGATTGCGATTTGTTTGATGCACACAAGACTTTTATAGTGGTTCAACAACTTGCTTATATCCACTCTTCACCCAGAATTTGGATGGTTTTCACTCAGACTTAACTTCGTAATAATTATAGAAGGTGATCAATAATAGACCTTTTATAGCACAGGCCAGAAGGTTCTGCACTACAGAAGACTGAGTGGCAAAACACAGACCAGAAGGTTCTGTACCGTATGTCAATCCTCTACAGACCCGAAGATTTTGTATCAGAAATGACTTGGTTTCACAGCACATACCGTAAGGTTCTGTACTAAAGATGTCAACCGTCTACAGCACCGACCGTAAGGTTCTGTACTACAGGTGACTGATTTTCAAAGCATAGACCGTAAGATTCTGTACCAAAGTTGTCAACCTTCTACAGCACAGACCGTAGGGTTCTGTACTACAGGTGACTGATTTTCAAAGCACAGACCGTAAAGTTCTGTAATATAGTGACTCGTTGCACACGTTAATGTGACTAACAAAAGTAACCAATGCGCAATCCCCCCAAGGACAACGACTTCGTGGCGTACCCCACGCGAGCATGTAACGAACCCTACGCAAGCAGACAGGGTCCCCTGTCCAAGGATAGATTTTCCCTCCGGCGGCTCCACACGACCTGCACGATCTCCTCAAGATAACGACTATATGGTGAACTCCACGCAAGCACGTAGCAAACCCTACGTAAGGAAACCCACGCAAGCAGACAACAACCTTTGTTCTAGGTTCCTGCACACACAGAACATTACACCACAGAAGTTGGTTAGTCCGACACCTTCTATGCTCCCGGGGTTCTGCCCTTCTCTCCGGCCCACTACACATTGGCCACGCCAGCCTCCAGCCACACGCTTCCCACCAACGTCTTCTGCAGTTTCCCAACCGAGCCCCTCGTGGCCTCGAGTCACTCTTCCAGAAGACTTCACCAACGATGCAGCCTTCTGCAGCTCACGTTTCTCGTGTGTGACTAACTCAACTCGAACTAACGAAAAATTACAAGCTCCAACATCTGACCAATGTATCTAGTGTTTCTGTTCTTTTCTATGTATTTACAATGACAATCGAACCCCTATTTATAAACATTACAAAAACGCTAAGTATAGAAGGTAGAATTAACTAATATAGCTTCAAGACTTACATGGAAAACAAAGAAATCAATGATATTAATTCCCTTAATAATCAAATGATGTCTCTCATTGGTAAGTATTCGTTGGGGATGAGGTCTGACCAAGATCAATTGATTTCATCAACTACCCATGGTAAGCGTTGCAGAAGGTTACAGATTACGATAAACCTTCTATGTATGTAAATAATTAAAATTAACTTCGATGATTTATTTTGTCAGATTCATTCGTTTCTCTTGATGAATCTGGACAAATAGCATGTTTTTTTTTAACCAAAGAAGAACCAAGAAGGAAGAATGCATTCCTATGACACATAGTCAATTATGCTGAACCTTCCATAAATAGATAATTTATTTCCACCAATTGGAAATATATTATTCTCTTTATTTCTTTGGTAATGAAATCATTTGATTTCGTTCAGATAATTATCTTGATCATATTGGATAATTCCCATGGAATATTCGCACTTATTTTCGTAATTAATTATTAATTACAAAAATATTTTCTTACAAAAGGTTCTCATCAGGAGTAGCTTTTGTCGTGTAGAGGGTTGACTTCTGTTTCGCAGAAGGTCAATACTCATAATCAAAACCACTTCAACAATCTTTCCCTTCTTGATGATGACAAAACATTCATCGTTGAGGGAAATGTTTTTGTAAGTAACCCCCCCTGACTCCCCCTAAATAGGTGCGAGTACGAGTCTTGCATTTTACAGAACAATATGGTTTCTATCGAACAGAGTATAGAAGCTTCTGTTATAAAAAAAGTTGTTAACAGAGCACAAGGCTTTTGTGATGTACAGAGCTTGAAGCTTCTGTATTTTAGCCCGACAAAAATAATGAGTTTTCACTTTTGCACTCATAGCAAAGGTGACTGTACAAGATCACTATTCGCTTTCCCAGCAGAAGGTTGAATATGAGCTTTGATACTCATAGCCTTCTACATCTACTTAGTTATAGAAGATTTTTCGATACCAAAAACACAGAGCGAAGTACTCCCCCTCAACACAATTTCTCCCCCTTTTTGTCACATCAAAAAGATAGGCGAAAGAAATATGATTTAGAAGATAAGATTTCTGCAGAAGGTATGACATAATGTTCATAACCAAAGTACATAAGGTAGGTTAATATAGTGCAGAACCAAATTACAAAGGGATGTGCCCACGAATGACACTTATCAAAACATTTAGACCATGGAAATTAGTTTTTGGTCTATGGAAAAAAAGTTCGAGCAACACATGAGATCACTCTACATCATCAGAAGATACCTCTTCAATGTTGTCGCTTTGAAGCTTTTCTTGGCGTTCTACCAAGCGAGTCAAGTCCATGACCAATCGCTGAAGGACGCGGATGTCTTCCCCATTAGCCACAGCTTGTTGCGGTATATCTTTGAGGAGAGAGTTCAAGTTCGAGGAGATAGACCCTTCATTAGATGATCTGGGTTGTCTCTGTGCAACAGATGCTTTAGCTGTAGATGGTCGAGTAGAAGGTGCAACAACATCCATTCTGTTACAAGCTTATCATGAACAGAGGAGAGCGACAATGAAGTCGTTGAAGGTTTAACCGTCTATGTAGCTTCTATTTTAGAAAGCTTACAAAAAATTATTTGGAAATATATTTTAATAATATATTTCCTAATTTGAGCTTCCAGACAATCTTGGAGCAATTTAAATTCGTGTTTAGGTATACAATATGTTATACCTTCTGTTGAGTAGAATGAACAGTATTCTACCTTCTATGGCGAAGTGATAGAGATGTGTACCTTCTGTAATGAAGTGTACAGAGATTTGTACCTTTTGTTGTGTAGCATACAAAGTATTCTACTTTATGTAGTAAAGTACAAATGTTTGCACCTTCTATAGTAAGTTTCTACTTGATAAAGTACTTACTTAACTTCATTTTGTCTTAAGTAAGACGTTATATAGGATGGCGGATTCTACGCAATAGAACCGTATTGAAAAAACATCTATTGATGTCTCCAATGACTTGGTCAATAGAATGTCTTGTTTGCACACCACTATTAATAACAGAACGTCTTGTATATATGCCACTATTGATGTCTCCTATGACTTGGTCAATAGGATCTCGTTTCTAATATAGAGAAGGCACTCTAAAATCATTTTGTTGATTATTCTGTGCCGAGGATGATGCCTCATGAGAATTTTCAGCTATTTGTTCAGGTTCTCTTTGAGAATCATGAACAGAAGGTTTGGAACCTTCTAAGTCTCCCGTAGAAGGTTTGGGTTTTATAGAAATTTCTATAGTTTCAAAAGATATAACACCTTTTGTAGTATCTTCTATAGGCGAGTCATTAATTTTTACATTAATAGACACTTCTATAATAGATGTCCTTTTATTAAGGACTATATAGGATTTGCTAGATAGAGAGTATCCTAGAAAGATACATTCATCTAACTTAGCTTTCCTAGAATGTCCTTAGAAGATCTCAAGATAAAGCATGGACTTCCAAAGGCATGAAAATAGGAAATATTTGGTTTCCTCCCCCTGTATAGTTGATATGGAGTTTTCTCTAGTATGGGTATAAGTAGAACCCTATTAGAGATGTAGTAGGCTGTATTAACAACTTCTGCCCAAAGGTTTTGTAGAGCATTGCTCTAACAAATCATGGTTCTAGCCATGTCTATAAGTGTTCGATTTTTCCTTTCTACTACTCAATTCTGTTGAGGAGTATATGGTGCAGAGAAGTTGTGATCGATACTATGTTCGTCACAGAAGGTAGTGAAATCATGGTTTTCATACTCAGTACAATGATCCGTCTTTATAGCTTTTACAGAAGATCCAATTTCATTATGTAATTTCTTGGCAAGCTTTATGAAACTTTCAAAAGCATCACTTTTGTGAGTTAGAAATTTAACCCACGTATATCTAGAGTAGTCATCTACTACAACTAGATAGTATCTTCTACCATCAATACTTTGAATTCTAGTTGGACCAAATAGATCCATATGTAGAAGTTCTAGAAGTTGAGTAGTAGAAACTTTATTCTTAGACTTTAATGAAGATTTGGTTTGTTTTCCAAGTGAACATGCTTCACAGAAGCTGTCTTGCTCGAATATGATGTTAGGTAAACCTTTCACCAACTCTTTTCTCACAAGCTTGGATAACAGTTTAAAGTTGGAATGTCCCAATCTTCTATGCCACAGATGGCTCTCATCTTTGACAGATAGAAGGCAGCTTTTTTTAGCACATAAGCTCTCCTGTGTCAAGGTGTAGATGTTCCTTTTTCGATTTCCAATGAAGCGAACTTCATTGTTTAGGATACTAGAATACTTATCTTGATCAAAAGTTATTGTATAACCTTTGTCACAAAGCTGGCTAATGCTCAACAGATTATGTTTAAGTTCTGTGACTAACAAAACCTCATCTATAACCATGAAGTCAGGACTTCCAATGGTTCCTTTACCGATGATAGAGCCTTTATTATTGTCACCAAATTTAACAGACCCTTTATTCTGTAGAGTCAATTGAGAAAATTTTGATGGATCTCCGGTCATGTACCTGGAGCATCCGCTATCCAAATACTATTCACTTTCAACGGCTTCTATTTGACAGGGTCCCCTGTCCAAGGATGGATTTTCCCTCCGGCGGCTCCACACGACCTGCACGATCTCCTTGAGATAATGACTACATGGCGAACTCCACGCAAGCACGTAGCAAACCCTTCACGCTGCAAACCCCACGCAAGTAGACAACAACATTTGTCCTATGTTCCTGCACACACAGAACGTTACACTACAGAAGCTGATTAGTCCCTCACCTTCTATGCTCCCGGGGTTCTGCCCTTCTCTCTGGCTCACTACACTTTGGCCACGCCAGCCTCCAGCCACACGCTTCCCACTAACGTCTTCTGCAGTTTCCCAACCGAGTCTCTCGTGGCCTCGAGTCACTCTCCCAGAAGACTTCACCAACGATGCAGCCTTCTGCAGCTCACGTTCCTCGTGTGTGACTAACTCAACTCGAACTAACGAAAAATTACAAGCTCCAACATCTGACCAATGTATCTAGTGTTTCTGTTCTTTTCTATGTATTTACAATGACAATCGAACCCCTATTTATAAACATTACAAAAACGCTAAGTATAGAAGGTAGAATTAACTAATATAGCTTCTAAACTTACATGGAAAACAAATAAATCAATGATATTAATTCCCTTAATAATCAAATGATGTCTCTCATTGGTAAGTATTCGTTGGGGATGAGATCTGACCAAGATCAATTGATTTCATCAATTCCCCATGGATAACCGTTGTAGAAGGTTACAGATTACGATAACCTTCTATGTATGGAAATAATTAAAATTAACTTCCATGATTTATTTTGTCAGATTTATTCATTTCTCTTGATGAATCTGGACAAATAGCACGTTTTGTTAACCAAAGAAGAACTAAGAAGGAAAAATGCATTCGTATTATACATAGTCAATTATGCAGAACATTCCATAAATAGATAATTTATTTCCTTTAATTGGAAATATATCATTCTCTTTATTTTATTGGTAACGAAATTATTTAATTTCGATGAGATAATTATTCTGATCATATTGGATAATTCCCATGGAATATCGCACTTAATTTCGTAATTAATTATTAATTACAAAAATATTTTCAAACAAAAGGTTTTCATCAGGAGTAGCTTTTGTCGTGTAAAGGGTTGACTTCTGTTTCGCAGAAGGTCAATGCTCATCGTCAAAACCACTTCAACAATACTAATGTCGTTTATCATGGCCCTTTTCAAGTTCCACGGAACATCTCGGTCAGTTGCGCCTACAAGCTGCAACCCCCACCTGCCTGTGCTATTCACCCGATCTTTCATGTGTTGTAGCTTAACCGGCGTTTGGCACAGGTAATCAGAGTTCAAACAACCTTGCCACAAAGTTGGATGCCATTGTGGCTAATGCTAATATTCTACGGAAGAGGAAGAACCCACATGGGAATACTATTATGATGCTTTCCTGACTTCATGTTACATGATTCTGGACACCAGTAAGTCTAAATCGGTGCTTATTTGAGGACAAGGAAGATTCGAGGAGGGAAGAGTTGATACGTGGAGAAATCAAAGCAATGGACATGGGGTTGCACATGCAAGGCAGTTAGTCAGGCGCTATATGAAGACTGGTACCGCCACATTAACTCTTCTGCATATTGATTATATACAATGTCGATAATATTATTATTTGTTACAACGAGGGCCGGCCCATCCAGCGTGGCCCATCTGACGAACGAAATTAGGAAGCGCTCACCGATCCAACGTCTGGGAAATGGTCCACGTCTTTCTATCCTTGTTTGGGCCCGTACGAGGGATGATTGGACCGGCCGGGGAGGTGGAATGATGCTTTTCACACTCACCTCCTTCTAGAACAGACAACGGAAGAGAGGAGTTGGAGGGTGTTGGTCATCATTACCTTAAAAAGAGCGATCAGAAAGCACGAAAAAGACAAAATACGGACAAAGAAGAAGAAAAGAAAAGGGGAAAGGGCGAAAACGATCGTGTAAGAATTCTTTCTTCCAAATACAGTGAAGGAAAAGAACAGAATCTTCCGAGCGTTCACACCTCCGAAACATCAATTCCTCCTTTATTTAATTATATATCTCATTCCATCTAAATAGACCGAGCAATCAATTCCTCCTCTTTTTCTATTTCTGACAATAATCGGCTAATTGATTTGGCGTTAGCCGATGGCAATCAGGTCATTCCACTTTTATCTCTTCGCATGTAAATGATCAAATTTCAGTCCAGCCTTTGTGAGGCCCCGAGGATTTCATTGGGGAGTCTTGCCTGCCACCCGCTGAGGTACGATCACCACCCTACACGTCACCCTAGTTCCCCCCATCTCATCCGTCCGTCAAGTAAAGGCTACGCTGACCACACGATTTGACGGGAGATCGGACGGTTAAGATCAGCCTTCCCCCCCTGACTCTCCCTCTCCTCCCCCCCCCTATATCTGAACACTCACCTCCCCTCTCTGCTTGTGGCCGCCATAACACTCCAAATCTCCGCCAAGTGCAGAGCAAGCCTTCTCCCGTCGCCTCCCATTTCCCTTCCAGGTGTCGTTGGATTCCCCGTGCGATGGATCGCCTCCGTTCGCGTCGGTCGTTTTCCTCCACGATCCGTTGTCCTGGTAGATCCTGATCCCGACCCTGGATGTGTGATTTGTGTGTTTTGAAGGTTATTGTTGCAATCATGGTGAAGAAGCACCCCACCGTGAGCGAGGACTACAAGAAGGCCATTGAGAAGGCCAAGAGGAAGCTCAGAGGACTAATCGCCGAGAAGAACTGTGCTCCCCTCATGCTTCGCATAGCGTACGGTTCCTGGACTTCGTCAGAATGATTCTGTTTTGGATTGATAGATCCGTCCGATCGCTTCGTATTTGTTTTATTTAGCCTCCTTTGTAGTAATTAATTAGGTTGAATTATTTGCTCTTCTAAGCTATGTTATGGGTGAGGGTATATGTCCTCAGATGAGTTTTAAATCGCCTGGTGTACTGACAAATTCTTTTAGTAATTGAGAATAGTTTCTGTATAATTCTTACCTTTTGGGGTGTTAATGTAATTGTTTGACCTTGACTAATGTCGTTTAGTTGGCACTCGGCTGGTACTTTTGATGTCAAGACAAAGACTGGAGGTCCATTCGGGACAATGAAACATTCTTCGGAGCTGGCTCATGAGGCTAACAATGGCCTCGACATCGCTGTCAGGCTCTTGCAGCCTATCAAGGATCAGTTCCCAATCATCACTTATGCTGATTTCTATCAGGTATAATCCTGGTTTGCCGGGTGTTTTCTTGTGTTTGGCTTGGTGGGTGGTGTCTTTCCTGGTCAATGATGAAATGCGTGTCCATCTCTGAATGCAGCTAGCCGGCGTTGTTGCCGTTGAGGTGACTGGTGGACCTGAAGTTCCCTTTCACCCTGGAAGAGAGGTCAGTGGATGTGTGCTTTTCATTTTTACAGTTGGTGACACCTGTTACTTCTGCTTGGCATGTGAGATTTTTCACGGCATTCAAAACTCCTAAAGCATTTTCTAACTGATAATAATGTCATCTGGCTATGTTTGCATCTGTTGCCAACAAGTGCCTCCATATAATTATGTCATCTGTTGTATTTAGATTTCTTTTGTGTTTTGACATGCTGACTTGCAATTTACAGGACAAGCCCAATCCACCTCCTGAGGGGCGTCTGCCCGATGCTACCAAGGGTCAGTTTATAGCAATCTCAGATTTTATTGTTTGAAATATAATTGGGCGATTTTACCAGCTTCTTTCTTACTTGAATGCATCTTTTTAAGTTTTTGCAATCTCACAATTTTTGTAGGCTCTGACCACCTGAGGCAAGTGTTCACTGTTCAGATGGGTCTTAGCGACAAGGATATTGTTGCTCTCTCTGGTGGGCACACCCTGGTAAGTGCTTTGCTTAGTCAAAGGTTTCTACATTAAAAATCTTGCTTTGGACTGTAATATTTTCCCATGGGTCTTTGGAACGGATTATGGGTAGAGATTCTTCCACTGATCTATATTTTATTGTCCAACATGATCATCTGTAATGTCGTAACCATGCCTATTCATCATCGATTAAACATTTTACAAACAGTCCAGATCAGATCAGAATTCTACTTGTTCTATATGTAAAATAGTCCTGTGGAACTTAACTTCTTTGCATTCACAGGGACGTTGCCACAAGGAGAGATCTGGATTCGAGGGTCCCTGGACTAAGAATCCCCTCATATTTGACAACTCATACTTCACGTTAGTCGCTTGCTCTACGTGTTGAGATTACTGTTTCTGCAACTCGTGAAAGGGTCATTGTTGAAACTTCCTCTAATGTTTTTGTGATTGTCAACGATGTAGTGAGTTGTTGTCTGGAGAGAAGGAAGGGCTTCTCCAGCTCCCAACTGACAAGGCTCTGCTATCCGACCCTTCTTTCCGCCCACTTGTTGAGAAATATGCTGCTGTAGGCACCCAATCACTTCATAACCTTGTTCTAGCATGGCTAAATTTGCAGTCGCAGATTCTGACCAAATGTTACTCATCTTCTGCTCTTCACAGGATGAGGATGCCTTCTTTGAAGACTATGCTGAAGCCCATTTGAAGCTCTCCGAGCTCGGGTAATCATCTCGAGCCACCATATCATCATCGGAGACATCAAATCATTACCGTAGTCTATTTCATTTCTGGCTTCCTTATGAATTGTCTCGTGGTTGCAGGTTTGCGGATGAGTAAGTGCGGGCGAGCGCCTGGAGATTGTCGTGGGAAGACTTATAGTCAAAGTTGGATGCTTGTGGCACCCGTCTTCTGAACCTTAGGAGGCTCTTCCCTTTTGATTAGAAGATGGAATTGGGAATTCGTGTATCCACATACTGTTCTATGGTTGCCTCTATCTTAATAAAGAGAACATTATCCGTAGCTTCTCTCGCCTTTGAGTGGCTAACAAAACATGCCTGATGTTCTGCCTTGGAATCGGGGCCTAAGAATGACTAAAAGCAATCCATCCAGTGAATAAAAACACGAAAGGCGTGAACCTCATCCTACCTGTCCTACTTTCATCCCTTGTGATCTTGTTCAATTATCAACCCTTTTTAATCGCGTTAAAAAGAAACGCTGGGCATTATATTCCTCTACTTATTCTCTGTTCGAATCCCGCTTGTATTATAGTTCAGTCCGTAGGACGTTTCCAGGTTGCAAATGGCCAATGCTGTGCAGATCACCGCCATAGCTTTGATTATCCAGTCCATAGTTTCCTACCTTACATTTTCCATTTTCCCGATCTTCGTCGGCTGTCCTGCTTGGGGATACTTATCCCCTGACGCCTCTGCATAGGATCGGCATCATTGGACTTGTTGTTGACATCTTTGCCATCGGGTAGTCGTCCGAGTCGAAGATGATGCTCCTCCGCGTGTACCTCCCTCCACTTATATAGCTACAATACGCTTTTATATAGTAACAAACTATGCTTATTTGTACACACTTCAATTCGATTCATTAAGCCTTTACGATCAAAGGAAAGCAATTAAAGTTAGTCAAGAATCAACAATACACGTCATATAGCTAGTTTTGTAACTACCTAATTAATTCACCAAATTATACTATGTTACCTAAAATGATGAATACGACCAAAAACTGACAAATAGGATACTGTGTTTTCATGATAATAAACAACCTCATTTTCGTTCCTAAGCTGGCAACCTTGCTTGGATGATGTTGGATGTCAACAACATGGAAGAAGGAAGAAGCTCCCTCGGTCTGGCCCGCTGGAGAGCCCATGCTCGGATTTCGTTCCTACTCCTCTGTGGTACTTACTCTGTTTCTTTACTACTACTACTTTCGTTTCGTCATCTTTTGGAGGTCCGGGAATGAATTTTAGATTGCTTGTCGTCAAATTGGACAGTGGCCAGGGGATTCATGGCGCTCGCGATGTCTGGGTGGCAATCGAGCCTGATCACCTATCTGATCAAGAAGTTCAACTTCGACCCCATCTTTGCTGCCCAGATTTATAATTTAGCCAACGGATGCATGAGTTTTCTTCCTTTAGCAGCCGCCATAGTCGCTGATTCCTACTTCGGCTGCTTCCCTGTCGCATCCGTATCTTGCTTGATCAGTTTCCTGGTAATTATCATCGTTTGCGTCTTGGATTAAGCTGTTTGCCACTCGTTCTTAGGTTTTGTTGGGTTCGGTTATATCTTGCAGGGAATAGGGATCATATCCTTGACCGCAACTGTGAGTTCCCTCCGGCCTCGTCAGTGCACAGCCCGATCGAGCATATGTGAGCGTCCATCAATGCTTCAGTCTGCTATCCTTTACGTAGGAATAGCCCTTTCAGTCCTCGGAGTGGGCGGCTCACGATTCACTATGACCACTCTGGGTGCCAACCAATTCGACGACGAGAAACTGCGGGGGGCCTTCTTCAACTGGTCCTTCTTTGCTCTGAACGTGGGGATTACCACAGGCCTCACGCTTCTTCTCTACGTCGAGGACAGCGTGAGCTGGAGCCTTGGTTTCTGGATCTCCGCGGGGGTCAATCTCATCGCCTTTGCAGTTTTCCTTACCGGATACCGTTGCTATCGCCATATCAAGCCGCAGGGGAGCCCGTTCACATCCCTGGCCCGCGTTATGGTCGCTTCAGTGAAGAAACGGAAACTTCTGATTCCATCGGACAGTAATGCGTACTATTCCAGGATACAAGATAATTCCGAGGAACTTGCCCTGCTTCCTCGGGAAAAGCTCAGATTCTTGAACCGCGCGGCCATAATATCGGAGGGAGACGTGAATTCCGAAGGCCTGATTGTGAAGAGATGGAGGCTATGCACGGTTCAACAAGTGGAAGACCTCAAGATGCTGATAGGAGTATCACCACTGTTGATTAGCGGTATTCTACTGAGCACGCCAATCGCGGTTCAGAACAGCATGACTGTCCTCCAGGCCTCGAAGGTCGACCGCCGACTGGGTCCCAGTTTCGAGATCCCAGCTGGTTCAGTCCTCGTACTGGTCATGCTTACAACTACCATCTGGCTCACGTTCATAGACTGTTTACTTTTCCCCGCCTGCCAAAAACTGGCCGGCTCACTCCCGACCTTCCTCCAAAGGGTCGGGGTAGGCCACGTTTTCATCATGCTCGGGATGGTCGTATCGGCACTGGTAGAGTCCAAGAGGCTCCACAGATCGCGCCACTCAAATCCCGACGCTGCCAGCTTACCAATGTCCGTCCTATGGCTGTTTCCGCAGCTAATCCTGGTGGGCATTGGGGAGGCGTTCCACTACCCAGGGCAGCTATCCTTCTTTTACCGTGAGTTCCCGGAGTCTCTGAAGAGCAGCGCGACGGCAGTGGTCGGGGCCACGATAGGGATCGCTTATTACATGAGCATAGCAGCAGTAGGAATGTTTAGGAGAAGAACGACGTGGCTGCCGCAGGATCTTGACAAGGGGAGGCTGGACATCGTCTACTGGGTACTCGCGGCTGTAGGGCTAACAAACTTCGGGTATTTCATAGCATGTGCATGTTTGTACAAGCCCAAGGAGAAGACGGACGACTCCGATGCAGTGTCAGGGGCCAATCTGAACTGAGAAGAAGTAGGAAAGCCCAAGAGACTTGTATCTTGAGGAATCAAAATCCATAACACAGGTAAAGGGATTGAAGTAGTGCATGTCTCCTTATAATTGAGCGGTAATGCAACCCCAGTAGACATTGAAACGAAATGCAAATGCAAATGCTTGGGGGCCATATCCCCCTATATTACCATCATCGTTGACAACAAAATTTTTGTGGACCATTTTTGGTGACAAAGGACGCGATTCCTTTGACGTTTTGAAAGCAAACGAAGGAAATCGGAAAACGCGAGAAATTTTTTATTGGGATTTGTATTTTTCATTGTTTTCTTTTCCTTCCCTCATATTTAACCAGAGCGTAAACTCCGACCCTTAACGGATCGCGTGTTTTATGAATTAACGCGTATAAAAATTATGAAAAATATATTATAAACAAATAGATATTTCAAAATTAAAAAATTAATTTAAAAATCAAGTGATAAAGAGCCTATATTCAGTTAAATCCGATAACTAAAACTAGTAAATGTTATTTCAGAATTATATCATATATAATATAACCTAAAATAAAGAATAGTTTTAGGCTTTATTTAATTTTTCATATATTAAATGGGTTATACTTTCCTACATGTGTCTAATTATAAAGTTTAGATTCGAACACATATTTTATCGTATCATGTCGTGTATGAGCAACGTATCAAAGTTGGGTAATGCCAATCGCAGGGGCACTACACAACTTCTCTTAAGAGGGCAAACCCAGCTTTGGTATCTTCATTCTAATAAATTTCCCTTGCATTAGACAATTTGTCAAAGGAGAAGTAATAATGCTAAAATACATGATAAAGTGCCTATAAAAATTGGCCAATACGAAGAGGCTTTTTAACGCGGTCACATATTTAGGAATAGTAATGGCTAACACTTTCCTTTCAAACATAATAATGCCGTCACCACTCACCTCAACCCCAGTATAATAACATTTAGACATAACTATGCACTTCTTCAAATTAACTTATAATTTATGCTCTTTCAACACAGTCAACACACTTCTCAAGTGGTTGATGTGCTCTCCCTCAAACTTCCTATAAATCAATATATCATTAAAGTACACTACCACGAATTTTCAAGAAAGGGTTTGAGTATCCGATTCATCACACGCATGAAGGTGATGGGCGCGTTATTGAGGTTGAACGAAATTACTACCCACTCAACTGGCTCCACCATGTTCACCCCTATCAAATCCATACCTATGCCTACTATTACATGCCTGAGGGCATGGGACGGTGAAGGACGGTTCTTGGAAGGCTCCATGAGCAACGTTTGTGACGGAGGCACGAACAAACATGACTGGTCGCGAAAGAGTGTATCCATGAGGAGGCACGACTGACTGAAGGATCATGTCTACTGGGAAGGGGGGCCCCCTTCCGAAAGGGGGGACCCTAAGGGGTGGCTAAAGGACGGTTGCGTTAGGCACCCCCTGAAGCAATGCACCTTTTCATGAATTGTTGTACGCTTTGTGTAGAGCCACGACCCCCTATAAGAGGCCTTGTAAAGGGGCGTAGGCAATGTAGCTTGTATTCTGGGATTCTTAGTGAAAAAGAAAAAAGGTGTCCTTCAACTTAAATACTTGTAGGCTTCCGTTGTGCATAGGCTGGTCGTGCTCGAGGGCGAGATATGACGTCCACAGAGGGAATTTACGTGATAGCGAAATTACCCCTGCGACAGTTGGCAGCAGAGTGCGGTCTTGTGTGGAGATGGCGATGCCAATCACTGAAAGGTTTGGTCGCTTGGACAGGCTGACGGGCGATCCCCCTTTCGAGGATCTCGTTCTGATATTCAACATATTGGACGAACTTCGGGCAGGGAAGACTCATCTTGAAACCTCTCTTATTTCGGTGAGTGGTGTGGTCGATAGATTATGCAGTCAACAAGGTGAGATCGAGAGCGAGTTGGTCGTTCTCAAGAGGGCAATTACTGCTCCGGTGGTTGGTGGCGATTCGCGTTCTAAGGTGAGGGTTCCTGAACTCCAATTCTTTGACGGTTGTCGTGATGCAAATGTATTGCAGAATTTCTTATGGGATGTTGAGCAATACTTTATCGTGGCAAGAGTGCCCGAGAACAACAAGGTATTAATCACGGCGATGTACCTTTCGGGTGATGCGAAACTTTGGTGGCGGACCAGAGTAAAAGAGGACCTCAATGCGGGGCGTCCTCAAATTGATACGCGGGAGTCCCTTAAGAAGGAATTGACAGATCAATTCTAACCATGAAATACGAGTTGGGTAGCGAGGGAGGCTTTGAAGCGCCTCAAACATGTCGGTACGGTGAGGGATTATGTGAACAGTTTACCTCTTTGATGTTGGATATCACGGATATGTCGAATGCAGATAAGCTTTTCAATTTTATGTATGGGTTACAACCATGGGCTCAAGTTGAGTTGAGGCGGCAAGGGGTGAAGGATCTCCCCACCGCCATTGCGGCTGCCGATGCTCTTGTAGATTTTCATTGGGCAGGTGCAAATGACCCTACGAAGGATGATCGGGGCCATAAAGGAAGGACTAGTACCCAAAGAACTCAGAAAGGTGAAAAGAAAGGGCAGACGAAGTCGAAATGGAACGGTACCCATGGCTTGTCGCAAGGGCAATCGAGCAATGTAAGTAACAATAATCGGAAGGATAAAAAAAAGTTTTCTGGTTGTTTCTTTTGTGAGGGACCTCATAGGGCGAGGGACTGTCCGCGGAGAGAAAAGTTGAATGCAATAGTGTCGGAGGAATAGACGACCCCGACCCGTGTAGCCCCACTCCAACTTCTGAACTCCTTGACAATGAGAAAACAAGGAGTAAGGGATTGATGTATGTTCCTCTAACCGTGAGTGAGCACAGTATGTTGGCAATGGTTGATACAGGGACGACTCAGTGTTGTGGCTGATCATGTGGTGCAACGATTGGACTGAGAATAGATGAACAGTTATGTCGGATCAAGGCTGTGAATTCGGAGAGTCAATTTATCGGTGGGATGGCTAGAAAGGTTAAGATTACCCTCGGCTTGTGGAATGGTACGGTTAATTTCATGGTTGTTCTGTTTGATGATTTTGATATAATTTTGGGAAACAACTTCTTTGTGGAGGCTTGTGTGGCAGTGATACCCCATATGGGCGGGTTGTTTATTGGAGACTTTTCTCAGCCGTGTTTTGTGAAAGGGCAGTACATAGAGAAGGAACGTGATGGCAATGGTTTAGAACTTGTCTCGGCAATGAGTCTTGCAAAATGTTGGAAGAAAGGTGAGGCGACTTTCCTTGTGGCTATTTTTGATGTGGATGAGAGTGAGTCCAGCGTAGTGCCTAAGGAGGTGTTACCGGTGTTGGCCAAATTTGAGGATATGATACCGGCTGATCTTCCCATAGGGCTGCCGCCTCGGAGGGCGGTGGACCATTGCATAGACCTCCTTCTGGGGACAGTACCTACTGCCAAAGCGCCTTACCAGATGGGCCCTAAGGAACTCGGTGAGTTGAGAAAACAGTTGGGTAAATTGATTGATGCAGGAATGATGCAGCCCTCTGAAGCACCCTATGGAGCACCGGTTTTGTTTCAGACCAAGCAAGATGGCAGTTTGCGGCTGTGCGTCGACTATCGTGGGCTGAACAAGGTTACGGTGAAAAACAAGTACCCGGTACCCCTCGTTGTTAATTTGTTCGATAGACTATCTAAGGCCTCATACTTTTCGAAGTTGGATTTGCGATCCGGATACTGACAGGTTCTCATTGCGGAGGGTGATGAGTCCAAAACAACTATGGTTACGAGATATGGGTCATATGAGTTCCTTGTGATACTGTTCGGCTTGACCAATGCCCCGGCTACTTTTTGTAATCTGATGAACGATGTTTTCAATGAATATATAGACGAGTTTGTTGTGGTTTACTTGGATGATATTGTAGTATACTCGGAGACTTTGGAGGACCATCTAAAACACCTTCGACTTGTGTTTGAGAAACTAAGAGAACACTCTCTGTATGTGAAGAAAGAGAAGTGTGAGTTTTGTGCGAAGGAGATACGCTTCTTGGGACAAGTGATCAGATGTGGGAGCGTAAGAATGGATACAAGAAAGGTGCAAGCCATTTGAGATTGGCCTATACCAAAGAAAGTTTCGGATGTACGAAGTTTCCTTGGGTTAGCAAATTATTATCGTCGGTTTGTGAAGGGCTACTCGAGGAGAGTTTCGCCATTAACAGATTTATTGAGAAAGGATAGGGTCTGGTGTTGGGATGAGAAATGTCAGGCTGCATTCGATGGTTTGAAGGAAGCGGTTTCCTTCGTACCTGTCTTAAAGTTGCCAGAGTTTGATAAACTGTTTGAAGTCTATACCGACACCTCGGACCATGCGGTAGGTGGTGTGTTAGTGCAAGATGGCCACCCGGTAGGTTTCGAAAGTTGGAAACTTAAGGAAGCAGAATAGAGATATTCAGCCCATGACAAAGAGATGTTGGCCGTAGTACATTGCTTGAAAGTTTGACGAGTGCATCTTTTGGGGAATCCGTTTGTGATTAAGGCTGATAATGTGGCTAACACCTTCTTTAAGACGCAGAAAAAGCTTTCCGCAAGGCAAGCGTGGTGGCAAGAGTTCCGGGCCGAGTATGACTTTGAGTGGGAGCATAGGCCTGGACGGCACAATTTGGTGGTAGACGCGTTGAGTCGAAAAACAGTGATGACAGTGGCCGCTATCTCCACCTTTCAGTCGAACATCTTGGATAAGGTGCGTAACTTAGCAAAGGCTGAGCCTGCTTACATGAAATTAATGGAACAGTTCAGGGAAGGTAAGGTGCGGAGGTATTGGCTTGGTGATGATCTATTGTATTGTGAGGGCAATAGATTATATGTTCCTATTGGTGGAGAACTAAGGTAGCGAATCGTGAGGGAATCCATGACTCCCCCTGGGCTGGTCACCCGGGAAGGGAGCAGATGATGGCATTGGTGAAAAGAACTTATGTATGGCCGCGTATGGATGATGATTGTGAGGCTTATGTACGGACGTGCTTGGTGTGTCGGCAAGATAAGCCAGATAGACGGAAGGAGGCGAGTTTGCTCCAACCGTTACCGATTGCGGAGAAACCTTGGGTGTCGGTTTCAATGGATTTCGTTTTTGGATTTCCTAAGGTCTGGGACTTATCTTCAATATTGGTGGTTATTGATAAGTTCTCGAAGTATGCTGTATTCATTGTAGCGCCCCACATTTGTACCGTGGAGATGACCGCGAAACTGTTTTATAAGAACATAGTGAAGTATTTTGGGTTACCGTCAGACATTGTGAGTGATAGAGATGCTCGTTTTACTGGTCGATTTTGGACATGTCTCTTTAACTTGATGGATACAGAGTTGAAGTTTTCGACGACAAACCATCCGCAGACCGATGGACAGACGGAGTGGGTGAATGCTTTACTAGAGGAATATCTGCGACACTATGTGGCAAGTTAGCGAAATTGGGTTGATTTACTTGATACTGCTCAGTTCTGTTACAATTTGCACAGGTCGTCATCGACGGGATTTAGTCCCTTTGAACTTGTTATGGGACATCAGCCCTTGTGTCCTCAAGACATTGCTCTACAATGATCCGGAGGACCTTGTCCGGCTGCTTACCGGTTCGGTCGAGATAAGCATGAGATGATTGCAGAAGCGCGGGATAGTATGGCTAAGGCTGCTCGACGAATGAAGAAGTATGCTGATCAGCATCGGAGGCCCGTAGAGTTCAATGTTGGTGATATGGTGATGTTGAAATTGATGCCGCAGATCTGGAAGAAGATCAGTAACAAGACGGTTCATTGTGGCCTTATTCCAAGGTATGATGGCCCGTTTGAAGTGTTGCAACGTGTTGGGCAGGTGGCCTATCGATTGAAATTACCCGAAAGGATGAAGGTTCATCCTACGTTTCATATGAGTTTCCTTAAGCCATTCCATGAGGATCCTAACCAGGAGGGGCGGGTCCAAGCACAGCGAGCACCTCCAACGACAAGGGAACAATATAATGTTCAGATTGAGCGGATCCTTGATCACCAAGTCTTGGGGCAGAGTAAGAAATATCGGTGGACCGAGTTATTGATTCATTGGAAGGGTAGAGATGTTGCGGATGCGACATGAGAAAAGGGAAACACTTTGTGGCAGTTTGAGCGAGAGGTACAAGAGTACCTCGACAAGGTGTCGACGAGGGCGTCGGCTTCCTCTGGTGGGGGAAGTTTGTTGCATGCCTGAGGGCATGAGACGGTGAAGGACGGTTCGTGGAAGGTTCCATGAGCAACGTTCGTGAGGGAGGCACGAACAAACATGACTGGTCACAAAAGGGTGTGTCTGTGAGGAGGCACGGTTGTCTGAAGGATCATGTCTACTGGGAAGGGGGCCCCTTCCGAAAGGGGGCCCCAAGGGGTGGCTAAGGGGCGGTTGCGTTGGGCACCTCCTGAAGCAATGCACCTCTTCATGAATTGTTGTACGCTTTGTGTAGAGTCACGACCCCCTATAAGAGGGCTTTTAAAGGGGCGTAGGCAATGTAACTTGTATTTTGGGATTCTTAGTAAAAATGAAAAAGGGTGTCCTTCACCTTAAACACTTGTAGGCTTCCGTTGTGCATAGGCTGGTCGTGCTCGAGGGCGAGGTACGACACCCACAGAGGGAATTTACTTGATAGCGAAATTACCCCTCTGATACCTACCATCATCAAATCTGATGCTCTTATCATTCATCATGAGTTTATCCTGCAATGCCATATTCTTCGCTTCACACATATTCTTCAATATCGCGACCCCAATTTGATCTCTTATATGCAACTTTTGGCGATCAACATCCCCGGCCACTTGTTGCCCCTCACTTAACCTCAAATCATTGTAGTAAGCTAATCGCATAAACTCATCGGTATGGACGGTTCGCAACCATTGGAAACACTATTGTTACTAATTAAGGTGAAGAAACACACCTTTCATTAGTTGCTTCATGTGAATTCAAGTTTGCACATGTTGTCTCCCTTCTATTGACCACCTGCTTTGCACTCTCTCCCACCAAGTAGAAGCACCACCCTTCAGCCTACACGCCACCAGTTTCACTCTACGTTCTTCTGATACATACTTATAATTAAAGAACCTCTCCACCTCTGTGAGCCAATCATGAAATTCTTCATTATTAAACATAAAGTTGAAATAGGAGAGATCTACCTTTAAATGGCAATCCCATCCATCATAATAGGGGAGTACTTGTCTCCTCTCAGGCCTCAAATGCTCTGCATGCATCTGAATCATCGTCAGAGATCGGTGTTCATCGACTTATATGGATTGGTTGATTAATTGGAATATCATAATCTTCTCTTGCCCTAGGTCGTCTCCTTCGTCAATCACACCCCTATTATTAGAGACCTCCATGTCATCAAATCATTCGATCGAAATTTCGACAAGTTCTTCTACGCTTCTCAATTTTTTATCCATAACATCTATCTTCGTCCTTAAAACCGGTTGACCAATCCCTTCGACTCCCGCATCATGAACGTCATCATGAGTGTGGCCGTTGTCGACGACACCACCAGAAGACATCTCGCAAGAACCCACGTTGCTCTGATACCAATTGGACACGGAAGCGTTAGAACTAAAAGGAATATAACAATTACAACTAGAAATTTCACAGAAAAAAAACCTCTATCAAACGTGTTTTAGGTTTCTGAAAAATTGCCTAGAGACAAACTCTAAAAATAATTATTTATACTTGTAAACTTTGATTTTGATGATGAGCTTGAGGAGCTTTGCTATAAAATCATAATATTGTATTGTTGTAATACTTCGTTTATCTTTAGTGATGAGCTTGGGTAAAGTATTGGTGAGCCACATCTATCCTGAGATATACGTTGCTACACTGGAAATTTGGAAATAATATTCCTTTTGCAATATATTTTGAATTATATCAAAATATAATTAAAACAAATATTGAGATATCTAAATACATTGGATAAGCTTTGGATCTTTTTATGAGGCTACTCAAAATCAAATATTATCTTTTCAGTAAAAGATTTGGAAATAATATATTTTTATTATGGAAGTTAACAATTGTCTGCAGTAACGTTACACTGTAAAGGGTTAATCGTCAAGTCAAATATTTTTTAAATTATGATTCGATTTCAATCGGATGAAACTAATTAATTATAGAAAGTTACCATTTGAGAACTTTTCATCTTTATTTCAGTGATCGTTGATTAGGTATCCGCTCAGATTAGTCTGATCCAATGGTATTATGGAAACAAATCAATGAGAATCGTCCTAATAAACCTGCATTTGTGTGGTCTGTGTGATTGTCCAAAGCCTGTGTGATCCGTGTGAAGCTTTGAGGTCAGCTGTGTGATCAGCAGGGAACAAAAGGTGCTATGTGATTGTTTGGTTCTTACCTTTTGCAACTGCGTGTGGGAGTACCAAGGGTTGTGTGCTACCTTGGTCGTCGTGAGAGGGACTGTGTGTTCAACGAGCGGCTAGATAATCGCCTAAGGGAAGCTAAGTGAATACCTATTCTGATTGTAGTAACTGACCCATCAGCAAGAAGCTGTTCTTATCATGTCTTTTTATAGGAAGTCACGAACTTACGGAGTTTGTGCAATTAGACACGCACTTACAGGTGCGCGCCAGAAGTCTCGTGCATGTAAGGTAGAGCAAGAGTTGGGAACGCCGTCGGAGTGGAAAGAGGTCCTCCCGAGCACAGGGGTGCCATGCAGTAATCTCGACCTCCTAATTCAGAGGGACAATAGAGCAGGTTGCGGGGGAGCCGCCGGAGTTGAAAATTACACCCTAGGCACTGGGTGTGTAGTGTAGTGAGTCACGACTGTGGCAACCGTGCACGTTTTAACTGTGTGTAGGACGGATACCCCGACTTCGTTGTGTGAGAAGTCAGATTCCGCTGTGTGAGGAACCAACCCCTTATTTTCTTTTCTGATCTAAGTGACTCTCTTTGTGGTTGTCTCTATTGTCTTTATAGACATGGTTCTCATCAAAAGGAGACAAGAGCTGTGTGGAAATTCTCTACTGTGTGATTAAGTGCTGAAGTTTTCTTCTGCTGTGAATCAGAAACGGGCTGCTCCCTGAACAGTCGTTTTGTCACTGTAAAGAATAATTTTGTGAGGATTTATATTACAACGTTGTTTTCGTGCTTTGATAGACATGTTAACACTGAAGTAACAACGTGCTGCGTGAGAATCCGTCGAGCTATCAACTGCTGGAACGTGAAGGTGTCCACTGAGTGAGAGCTAATCGTTGCCCCTAAGGGATCTCTAATTTATCTAAGGATTCTTGTGAAAAACTGGAAGCCAGCAAGGGCATTTTGCACCCATTATATTATATAGTGGAATCATCTCGTTGGTAGAAAATGGACGTATGTGGATCTCATGGTCACATTTTAGGTTGTCAAATCACACGAACGTATCCTTCTACGGTATTGAAATGAGCTAGTCTAAATCTTTAAGGAGCTTCTCTTTTTCTGTGGTTCATCTTGGCTGCTTTTCTTGTGTCCAATTTGTCTATATAACTCATTATAATCTCATTTGCATCATTCTTTCCCACATGTGAAGAATTCGACCTCGAGTTCTCATTTGAATATAGAGGCGTGGAAATAATATATATAAATCTGCCACATTGGATGTCTTCAAGATCACTATAGTCACAGGTAGATCAACAACATAAGCATTATCATTAATCTTTTAGCCAATTTTGTAATGTCAATATTTTTGTGGTTGTAATTTATTGTAAGTACCTACCGGAATCCGCTTCTTTTTGTGAAAACCATCACTTGATCCTCTACCTTAAAGAGTTGTTACTTTCATCTTCTGTTAGCTACATCCTTGTTCTTGACATTGGCTTTCTCAATCTTTTCCTTGACCTCTTTTGAAGTATGTTGTCATTACTCTACTATGTGTTTAGTCGGTATGCTGTACTCAGAGCCATCTTTGGAAGCTTCACTAAATCCAATACATGTTATGGTACTTTGGTGTAGACAATGGAGAATAATGACCTTCATGTAGCGCGATGGACAAAATTGTTGTAGGCAAAACTCTGCCTGAGGGAAGCACATATCCCGTTGTCGAGGCTTTTCTCCACAAATAATTTGATGAGATTCCTTAAAATCATATTGGTAACTTCTATTTGTCCATCTGTTTGTGGGTGCGTAGTGCTACTATAATTCAAGGTGGATCAAACATGTAATATAATGTCTTCCAGAAGTAATGGATCTGGGCACATCATATAATCTCACGATCTCCCTAAAAGACAGCTCGACAATGACATATGCATCTAAAATCATCCAACAAGTGATGAAGTGAGCCAGACATCTTCGAAAACCTGTCAACCACTACAAACATAGAGTAAGCACTTTGTTGTGTACGAGGCGTACCCCGATCAAATTCCATAGAAAGGTCCTACCAAATATTCTCAGGTACTAGTAAAGGTATATGTAACGTAGTTTTTTGAGAATGCCCCTTGGAAATCTGGCGTATAGCATCTGTGAACAATTTTGCCCACATCATTTCTCAGTTACGGCAAAAAATACATCTTTGTCACAACTGCAAGGGTTTTGTCCCTACCCAAGTTGCATGCTAATCTACCTCCATACAAGTCCCTGTTTAACTTTTCCATCATAGAAGATTGAGGAATTCGTAGTTAATTGCCCTTCATTAAATAACCCACATATACGTGTTATTCCCCACAAGGTTCTCCGTTACTATACTTGCCCCACATCTCACCAAAATCATAGTCGTCAACATATACTTCACTCATCTATTCAAACTCCATAACCACGACACTAACCACAACGAACTTCTGGTAAAAGCGTCCGCAACTCTATTTTGAACTCCAGATTTATTCATTCTTTTAAAAGAGAAACGCTGTAAAAATTAGATCAATCAAACATGCATGTCCTTGCTAAGTCTCTGCCTTCATTCCTTACGTCTCATACAGCTGCACGAAGTTCTTGTGCAGCGGCATCAAGTCTTTGAAGAATTCGGCCATTCTCATTCCTTTTGTAAATTGATCCTCTTGTTCGCACAATCATAGCATATCATAGCCTTCTTCATCCATCGTCATACATTTTCACTCAAATTACAACTATCAAAATGAATGAAAAACACAAAAGTGAGAGGATGAACGACAAATTAAAAAAACAAAAGAAAATAAAGATAAACCAAATGAAATTCCTAATAACATAAATTAAGTATAGAATGTGATACCATAACTCTAAATTTATAAAGTTATCATTTGGGTAATGCCAACACAGGGGCCTACATAACTTCTCCTTTAAGAGGGCAAACCTAGTTTCGTCTTCTTCATTCCAATAAATTCCTTGCTTTAGACACTTCATCAATGGAACAACAATAACGCTTAAATGCTTGATAAAGTGCCTACAAAATTGGCCAATCCCAAGAGCCTTTTAACTCGGTCACAGATTTAGGAATATGCCATTCCTAATGGCCTTCACTTTCCTTTCATACACAATAATGTTGTTACCCCTCACTACAAACCTTAAGAATAACAATCTCTAGGCATAAATATGCATTTCTTCAAATTAACTTATAATTGATGCTCCTTCAACACAGTTAATGCACTTCTCAAGTGGTTGATGTGCTCTCCCTCATACTTCTTACAAATCAATATATCATTAAAGTACACTACCACGAATTTTCCTATAAAGGTTTGAGTACCTGATTCATCATACGCATGAAGGTGCCAAGCGTTTTATAGAGGCCAAACGACATTACTAATTACTCAACTGGATCCACAATGTTCAGCCCTATCAAATCCATATCTATGCCCACCATCATCAAATCCAGTGCTCTTATCGTTCAGCATGAATTCAGCCAACAATGCCATGTTATTCTCTTCACACATATTCCTCAATATCGTGATCCCAATTTGATCTCTTATCTACAACTTTAGGTTATCAACATACCCAACCACTTGTTGCCCCTCAATTTTCCTCAAATCATTGTAGTAAGCTAATCACATAATCTAAGCAATAGATTCATAGACGGTTCGCAACCATTGGAAACACTATTGATACTAATCAAGGTGAAGAAACTCACCTTTCATTAGTTGCTTCATGTGAATCCAAGTTCTCACGGGTTGTCTTCCTTCTATTAACCGTATGTTTTGCACTCTCTCCCACCAGGTAGAAGCGTCACCCTTCAATCTATTAAGCGTCAACCTGCTCTACTCTCCTTAGTTTTCGATCCATAACATCTATCTTTGTCCTTAGAACCGGTTGACCAGCCTCTTCAACTCCCGCATCATGAACATTGTCATGAGTGTGATCGCTGTCAATGTCATTGCCAGAAGACATTTTGCAAGAACTCACCTTACTTTGATACCAATTGGACGCAGTATGAAAGCGTTAGAACTAAAAGTAATCAATAATTAATACTGAATTCTAAGATAACAATTGTGGCTAGCAATTCCACAAAGAAAAATCTCCCTCAAAGTGTTCTAGGTTTATGAAAAATTGTCTTGTAATAGAAAACTCTAAAAACAACTATTTATAGTTTACAGGGATTATGATAACCTAGGAAAGAAATATGTTGTATTTGAAATTATGGATGCATTCGTCTATGGTATTGAAATAAGCTGGTCTAAATCTACAAGTGGCTTCCCCATGTTCGTGTTTCGTGTCGGTTAATTTTCGTGTGTCCAACTTGTTCATGTGACTCATTATAATCTCATTTTCGTTAATCAAATACGTATTAATAATTCCCTTTAATTCATCGGTGGCCTTTCACATACACCTTCCGTCAAATCATTCATGTTAACATTCTCGTTGAGTGAATCAAGCCGAAAAAATAAAATAAAAAAAGTATTCTCAGTATATTACCATTCTGATGTCATGATAGTTTTGTCCGGCTCGGCAGTAGAGCTATAGACACACAGCCAAAAGTAAAAAGTTAAGGCAAAAACCAGCTAATTAATTCACCAAATTATTACCATCCTTATAACTAATTTACCTAACACCATAAATACTACCTAAATGATAAATACAATTCTGATGCATCATAATAAACAACCTTAACTTTGGTTCTTAAGGCCGCAAACAAGGATGACATTGGATGTCAACATGGAAGAAGGAAGAAGCTCCCGCGGTTTGGCCCGTCCGAGAGCCCATGCTCGGATTTCGTTCCTACTCCTCTGTGGTACTTACTCTGTTTCTTTACTACTACTACTTTCGTTTCGTCTTGCTTCGGAGGTCGGGGAATGAATTTTAGATTGCTCGTCGTCAAACTGGACTAGTGGTAGCGGGATTCATGGGGCTCGCGATGTCTGGGTGGCAATCGAACCTGATCGTCTATCTCATCGATGAGTTCAACTTCGACCGCATCGTTGCTGTCCAGATTTATAATGTAGCCAACGGATGCATGAGTTTTCTTCCTTTAGCAGCGGCCATAGTCGCCGATTCCTACTTCGGCTGTTTCCATGTCGCGTCCGTATCATCCTTGATCAGCTTCCTAGTAATTATCATCGTTTGCGTCTTGTATTAAGTGGTTCGCCACTCGACCTCAGGTTTTGCTGGATTCGGTTACATCTCGCAGGGAATAGTGATCATATCCTTGACTGCTACCCTGCGTTCCCTCAGGCCTCGTCAATGCACAGCCGGATCGAGTTTATGTGAGCCTCCATCAAAGCATCAGTCTGCTACCCTTTATGTAGGAATAGCCCTTTCAGTCCTCGGAGTGAGCGGCTCACGATACACTGTGAACACTCTGGGTGCCAACCAATTCGACGACGAGAAACAGCAGGGGGCCTTCTTCAACTGGTCCTTCTTTGCTCAGTACGTGGGGATTGCCACAGGCCACACACTTCTTCTCTACGTCGAGGATAGGGTGAGCTGGAGCCTTGGATTCTGGATCTCCGCGGGGGTCAATTTCGTTGCCTTTTCAGTTCTCCTAACCGGATATCGTTGCTATCGCCATATCAAGCCGCAGGGGAGCCCGTTCACATCCCTGGCCCGCGTTCTGGTCGCTTCAGTGAAGAAACGTGTTACACTAAGAGGGGGGGTGAATTAGTGTTAATCTCCAACATTGGATTTTAACCCTTTTTCGTTTTACCCCACAGCGGAATGAAAAGCTTCTGTTAAACAGAGCCTGTAAGTTTCTGTAAGACAGAACGTTTGATTGTGTACGCAAATTTGTTTGATGGACACAAGGATTTTTATAGTGGTTCAGCAAATTGCTTACGTCCACTCTTCACCCAGATATTTGGATGGTTTCCACTCAAATGTATCTCAGTACAAGTTACACAAGTGATAGCAACTAAAAACAAACCCGTAGGGTTCTGTACAATAGAGGCTTGAGTGGCAGAACACAGACCAGAAGGTTCTGTGCCGTAGAGGCTCGTTATGTAGCACAAACCAGAAGGTTCTGTACTATAGTAACTTAGGCTCAATACAGACCAGAAGGTTCTGTATCGTAGAGGGTAAGGCACAGCACAGACCAGAAGGTTCTGTGTCGAAGAAGCTTAGGCACAACACAGACCAGAGGGTTCTGTGTCGAAGAAGCTTAGGCACAACACAGAGGGTTCTGTGTCGAAGAAGCTTAGGCACAACACAGACCAGAGGGTTTTGTGTCGAAGAAGCTTAGGCACAACACAGAGGGTTCTGTGTCGAATGTGTTAACCTTCTATAGCACAGATCCAGTGATTCTGTACTAGAGACGTCAACCTTCTATAGAACAGATCCAAGGATTCTGTATCACAGAAGGTATAGCACAGACCGTAAGGTTCTGTACCGAGTATGTCAATCCACAACAGAAGATTCTGTATAGGAAATGACTTAATTGAAAAGCACAGATCTGAAAGATTCTGTACCAAGGGTAGTCGACCTTCTACTGAACAGACCGTGAGATTCTGTAGTAAAAGTGACAAGAAAAATGTATGCACAGACCCGTAGGGTTCTGTACTACAAAGAGTTGTACAGACCGTAAGGTTCTGCACTAAAGTAGATTCAAACCTGAAGGTTCTGCTCTACAGGAGGTTATACAGATCCGAAGATTCTGCACAACAGAAGATTGCACGCGTTAACGTGACTAACAAGGTAGCAAATGCGCAATCCCTCAAGGATAACGACTTCGTGGCGTACCCCACGCGAGTACGTAGCGAACCCTACGCAAGTAGACAACGTTCCCTTTGTCTTAGGGTGGACAACGTATCCTTTGTCCTAGGATGAACAGCGTGCCCTCTGTTCTGGGGTGACAGCCTTCCTCCTGTCCTGAGGTTGAACAGCGTTCCCTCTGTTCTGGGGTGACAGCCTTCCTCCTGTCCTGAGGTGACAGCCTTCCTCTTGTCCTGAGGTGACAGCCTTCCTCTTGTCCTGAGGTGACAGCGTTCCCCCTGTCCTGAGGTGACAGCGTTCCCCCTGTCCTGAGGTTCCTGCACACAGAGTTCTACACAACAGAAGCTGGTTAGTCCCTCACCTTCTGTGCTCCCGAGGTTCAGCCCTTCTCTCCGGCCCGCTGCACGTTGCCCACGTACACAACGCTTCCAACAACGTATCCTGCAGCTTCCAACCGAGTCCCTCGAGCCCCCGAGTCACTCTCCCAAAAGGCTTCACCAACGATGCAACTTCCGCCGGTAGTGCTCCTCGTGTGACTAACTCGAACGAATGAAAGAACTAAAGCAAGCTCAAGCACACGCTCTCTCTGATCAGAATGGGATGGGAGAAAAGAATGTTCTGTATCTTGTTTAATGGGAGAGAGCATGGCCTTTTATACACAAAGTCTAAGAAGAAAATATAAATGGGAAACGATAAAAAAGAAATCTGCAAAACAAGAAATTAAAAGTTAGTTTACAAAATAGATAAAATAATATACGCGTGCATACATTCAGCAAGGAAGATAATCATATCAAAATAAAATAAGAATATGATAGTTTCCCTAAATAATGCAGCACAGAAGGTATCGCAGAAGGTTCTGCTCGATAACCTTCTACAAATGAAAATAATCGAAGATTTATTTCCATTAGGGTAGTAATTCATTCCATCCTATTAAAGATACATAGGATGACGTATCGAGACAGGTGGTAGTGATAGGTTTGCAAATAACGGTCGTATAGTGGTCAATTAAGCTTACAGAAGCCTGTAGACCGTCTAGTAGAACCTTTCCATAAATAGAGATCTTATTTCCTTCTATAAGAAATATTATCTCCAATATGATTATTTGGAAACCAAATCGTGGTAATTTGATCAGATAAATATCTTAATCAAGTTAAGCATATTTCGTAATTAAATAATTGAAAACTAATCATTTAATTACAAAAATAATTCTTACAAGAAGTCCTTAATAATAGAAGCTTCTGTAGAATAGAATGTTCGACCTTCTGTAGTACAGAGGGTCAGGCTCATCATCAAAGCCAAGAATGTTCGACCTTCTGTGGTACAGAGGTCTGGCTCATCATCAAAACCTTTTCCAACAATCTCCCCCTTTTTGATGATGACAAAACATTCATCGTTGAGGGAAATATGTTTGCAAGAACTCCCCCTAACTCCCCCTAAATAGATGAGAGTAAGAGTCTCGCGTTTGTACAGTACCATAAGGTTCTGTATAACAGAGCATAGAAGCTTCTGTTATGAAGAAGGTTGTACAGAGCACAAAGGCTTCTGTGATTAATATAGAGCGTGGAGCTTCTGTATATAACCCGACAAAAATGATGGTATTTCATTTCTGCACTCCCAGCAATAGTGACTTTAAAAAGATCAAGAATCGCATTCCCTGCAGAAGGTTGCGATTATGAGCTGTATCAGTCTCATAGGCTTCTACACCGTAGACGGTATAGCCTTCTACGACCCATTAAGTTATAGAAAATCAAGGATTTTTCTATAACCAATACAGAGCAAGGTACTCCCCCTCAACACAATTTTCTCCCCCTTTTTGTCACATCAAAAAGAAGATGAATGTAGGTTGATAAAGAAGAGTAAGTTTCTTGCAGAAGCTATGACATATCATTCATAACCAACGTGCAGAAGGTAGTTTTAATTCTCGCAGAGGGTAGAGCAGAGAGTGCAAAACCGTCATGCAGAATGTGATGCAGAAGGTATGACAGAAACTTCAAATACCATTCATGCTTAAAGGAAATGTGTCCACGAGGTGGCACTTATTACAATCTAGAAGACCACAGAAATCAGTTTTTGGTCTAGCTAGAAATGCATAAAAGAAAAAGAGACAGCAACTAAGGAGATCACTCCTCAGACTCAGCAGAATCCTTTTCCAGAAGTTTGCGCAAAAGCTTGTCCTGGCGTTCCACTAAGCGAAACAGGTCAGTGACCATTCGCTGAAGGACGCGGATGTCTGCCCCAAGATTGAGGAGAGCAGTGTTATCCATAGGGACTTAAGCTTCAGCAGATGATGAAGGACGTCTCCGACTAGCAGGCTTAGCAGCAGAGGGTCGAGCAGAAGATGCTTCAGCATTCTTCTTGGCCTCCAGAAGCTTATCCTCATCATCAAGCGCAGAATCCTGTGACCTCCCTTTCAGGGTCCAGGTAGAGCCCTTCCTCACATAATGCATGCTGGCTATAATTTGTTGTCCAAAAGTGCCAACTTTCCACTTTTCTTGAAAAGTAGAAGCATCAGTAGAGACACGAGCTAATTTCAGAAGGCCGGCGATTACCTGGCCATAGGGGAGAGCTTTCCCAGCCGTATTGCAGCATCTTTTCATGTGGGAGAATACCAGCAAACCAAGATAAAGGGAATGCCCTTCATGATATGAGCCATCAACGTCGCATCATTGGAGGTGATGGTGTCGATGCTTCCAGTTCTTGGTAGAAGGCAGAAAAGAACCACTCGATGCAGAATACGAGTTTTGAGATCCAACTTGGTGGACTCAAGGTACTTGGTCGCTTGGACCTTCTGTCCCAGAATGATGCTATAGGATTCTTCTTTTCCCATGTCCATCAGAGGATCATATTCCTCACAGCAGAACAATTGATTCACATCATGGGCAGAGAATACCAGTGTGACCCCTTCAATGACTGTCTTTACGAACTTGGCATGCGGGCCCTGTTCATGGAACGTGATGTTCGCATAGAACTCTCTCAAACGAGAGACAGGCAGCTCTGCATAGGTCTCACAGAAGGTTATCAAACCAATTCTATCCAGCAGAGGGGCAATATCAAGTCCATTAGCCGCAAACCAGTTAAAATCGATCCGCTTAAAGGTGGCAATCTGCCTACCCGCAGCATCACATTTAGGCAGTTTATCATCGGCCAAAACAGTTTCAATCTCCTTCTTAGAGACAAGAGGATTTACCGGAAAGATATACGAATCCAGGTCCTCTGTGAAGGTGTCCTCAGGAACAAGTTTCTCTGGGGACTTGGTCTTTTTGGCAGCCATATCAATGATAGAGGTGCTGACCGTCTCGGGCTCTTTCCGTTTCAGCCTGGTCCTAGAGGAAACTCCTCCGGGTTTCATGGCATCATGGAGAAGCTTTTTGGTAGGAGTGGCCGCAGGCTTCTGCGAAGCCTTCTGAATCTCAGAAGCTACTCCTTTCAGCTTGAGATCAGGAGAGACAGTGAAGACCGGAGTAGGAACTTCCGTGTCAGCCTCACCAGGCACCTCATCAGCAGGGGGGGATCTCCACCACCTCATCAGACGCGGTAATCTCAGCAGTATGGGCGACAGGGAGTGTATCACTTGTCGCTGTAGAACCTTTGACAGAGGCCTTAGGAACAGAGCACTCAGGCACAGAAGGCTCAGAGACAGAGGGTTCCACCGTCATGACGATCGGAGGATCCTTCTGGGTTGTATCTTCCACGGAGACTTGGACTTTTGAGGGCCCTTCGTCTGTGGAGATGAGAGGCATGCCATCGAGAGTCTCAACGGCAACAATGGTCCGGTCCTTCGCAGGAGAGATGGATTTCTCCGGCGAGGAAGGGGGTGGAGTCCTGCTCGCAGAGGATGCAGGCTTCTCCGATCCAGAGGCGCGAGCCTTCTTTCTTCCGGCCTTAGCCTTTTTCCTCAGGGATTTCACTTTGGGTGCCATGGACACAGAGAAATCGAAAGTTTTGAGGTTAGGGCAAGAACAGGGAAGTTTCAGAGTTGAAGATGAAGTATGAAGAAGGAGAGTCACGGTTAATGATTTTAACCTGCCTCCGAATGCCTTCTTTTTGGGAAGAAAATATTCTCCCGCCCAAAATACTCATGATTTTGATTTTTCAGGATGAAAAACTGTCATTTCACGAATGACATGCATCAGAATATATGGGGAATATTTGTTTCCTTATTATAATAGGAAATCCAACGGTTGTGCAACGCAGAAGGTGGTTTCATAACCTTCTGTTGCAAGCTTCTTCAGTGTAGAAGAGCTCAATATTATGGATATTATATCCAAAATATATTACTAGGATTATTAATTTCCTAGTAGAAACGATATTGATCAGAACAAATATTTTATTTGATTCTGATTATATCTAAATATTTTATTGGATGATAATTGATATCTCCAGACGTAAACTTCCAATTAATTGGAAATTACCAAAGTTAGATTTAAGGTATTCATATCGTTATACCTTCTATAAGATAGATGGTGATGTATAGAAGGCTAAAAATTCTACCTTCTATAGTGAAGAGTACAAGCATGTACCTTCTGTAGAGTAGAAACAGAAGATTATACCTTCTGTAATGAAGTGCACAAATAAATGTACCTTCTATATGGCAGAGTGTAGATGATTCTACCTTCTATGATGAAGTGTACGAAAGTGTACCTTCTGTAGTAAGTTTTTGAAGTTCTTACTTAACTTATTGTCTTCTGAAAGACATCAAAGAGGATGGCAGATTTCTAATTCACTTCTGAAAAAGAAAAATTTTTCTTTGTCCAGAGGTTTAGTAAAGATATCAGCCAATTGGTGTTCAGTGTTAATGTATTCCACACTAACAGAACCCTGTTGTACATTATCTCTCAGAAAGTGATGTCTGAGTTCGATATGCTTCGATCGAGAGTGATACACTGGATTCTTAGCTAGGCTAATAGCACTAGTATTATCACATTTGATCGGAATTTTTGTAAATGAGAGACCGTAGTCCTCAAGTTGTTGTTTCATCCACAAGAGTTGCGCACAGCAGCTTGCTGCCGCAATATATTCAGCTTCTGCAGTGGAGAGGGCAACAGAAGTCTGCTTCTTGGAAAACCATGAGATCAACATGTTTCCCATGAGCTGACAAGTACCACTTGTACTTTTTCTGTCTACCTTACTTCCTGCGAAGTCTGCATTAGAATATCCAATGAGATCAAAATTTGATTTCTTTGAATACCAGATGCCTAGGTTCACAGGACCCTGTAGATATCTAAAGATCCTCTTGACCGCAGTCATGTGAGATTCTTTAGGTGCTGATTGAAATCTAGCACAGAGGCACACACTAAATAGTATGTCAGGTCTAGAAGCTGTAAGGTACAGAAGAGAACCTATCATGCTTCTGTAGAGCTTACTATCCACTTCTTTACCGTTTTCGTCTTTGTCCAATTGAGTATTTGTGCCCATTGGAGTAGACAAAGGTTTCGTGCCTTCTAGGCCGAATTTCTTCAGAAGCTGCTTAGTGTACTTTTCTTGATGTAAGAATGTACCTTCTGCAGATTGCTGAATTTGTAAACCAAGGAAGAACGTAAGTTCTCCCATCATGCTCATCTCAAACTCACTTGTCATGAGCTTGGAGAATTCATCACAGAGCGTTTCATCAGTTGATTCAAAGATAATGTCATCGACATAGATCTGGACAACAATGAGATGATTGCTTCTGTGTTTGAGAAAGAGAGTAGTATCTACTCTTCCTCTATTGTAGCCCTTTTCGACAAGGAAGGAGCTAAGTTTCTCATACCATGCTCTAGGAGCCTGTTTAAGGCCATATAGAGCTTTGGAGAGTTTATAGACGTACTCTCTGTGTTGCAGATCCTCGAAACCAGGAGGTTGACTTACGTAAACCTCTTCCTTGATTTCTCCATTGAGGAATGCACTTTTTACGTCCATTTGATACAACTTAAAGTTGTTAAAGCAAGCATAGGCTAATAACATTCGTATTGCCTCTAGACGAGCTACAGGAGCAAACGTCTCATCAAAGTCGATACCCTCTTGTTGGGAGTACCCTTTTGCAACAAGCCGAGCCTTGTTCCTCACAACAATGCCTGACTCATTTAGTTTGTTCCTGAAAACCCATTTAGTCCCAATGATGGAACGGTTACCAGGTTTAGGAACAAGTGACCACACTTTGCTCCGTTCAAATTGTTCAAGCTCCTCTTGCATAGCAAGTATCCAATCTGGATCGTTGAGGGCTTCATCAATATTCTCTGGCTCTTTCTGTGATAGAAAAGCCGAGTGTTCATAGAAGGCATTTACAGAGCCGTCTATATACCTCTGTTAAGATCTCCTATGACTTGGTCTATAGGATGCCGTCTTTGATAAAGAGCAGGTGCTCTAATATCGCTTTGTTGATTATTCTGAGAATGTTCTTCAGAATGATCATTTGTTTGTTCAAGATCATTTTTAGATTCATGAACAGAAGGTTCACCCTTCTCTTTCGTAGAGGGTAGAGGTTCTACAGCATCTTCTGTAGGTTCTTGAGATATAACATCTCTTGTAGTAATAGTAGGAAGGTCATTAATTTTTACATTGATAGACTCCTCTATAGTAGAAGTTCTTTTGTTTAGAACTCTATAAGCTTTGCTAGACAAAGAGTATCCGAGAAAGATGCCCTCATCTGTCTTAGCTTCGAACTTCCCTAAATTGTCCTTAGAAGGTCTCAAGATAAAACAAGGACTTCCAAAGGAGTAGAAATAGGAGATGTTCGGTTTTCTCCCCCTATATAGTTGATAGGGAGTTTTCTCAAGTATGGGTCTAAGTAGAACCCTGTTTGATATGTAGCAGACTGTATTAACAGCTTCTGCCCATAGGTTCTGTGGAGCAGAGCTCTCACACATCATGGTTCTAGCCATGTCTATTAGAGTTCTATTTTTCCGTTCTGCTACTCCATTCTGTTGAGGAGTATAAGGAGCAGAAAAATTGTGATCGATACCTTGTTCGTCACAGAAAATAGCGAAGTCATGGTTTTCAAACTCAGTACCATGATCCGTTCTTATAGCTTTTACAGAAGATCCAGTTTCATTCTGTAGTTTCTTAGCTAGCTTAATGAAAGTTTCAAAAGCATCGCTTTTGTGAGTTAGAAATTTAACCCACGTGTATCTAGAGTAGTCATCGACCACAACTAGACAGTACCTTCTACCGCCGACACTCTGAACTCTAGTAGGTCCGAATAGATCCATATGTAGAAGTTCAAGAGGTTGAGAAGTAGAGACTTCATTCTTAGATTGAATTAAGACTTAGTTTGTTTTCCAAGAGAACATGCTTCACAGAAGCTGTCATGCTCGAAACGGATATTGGGTAATCCCTTAACCAAATCCTTTTTCACAAGCTTGGATAACAATTTGAAGTTGGAGTGTCCCAACCTTCTATGCCATAGTAGGCTTTCATCTTTGACTGTCAGAAGGCAGTTTTCTGTAGTACAGAAGCTATTCTGAGTCAAGGTATAGATGTTCCTCTTACGAGTCCCAATGAAGCGAACTTCATTGTTCAAGCTTCCGGAACACTTGTCTTGATCAAAAGTTATTTTATAACCTTTGTCACAAAGCTGGCTAATGCTCAGCAAATTATGTTTGAGTTCTGTAACCAACAGAACCTCATCGATGACCATGGAGTCAGAACTTCCAATGGTATCTTTGCCAATGACAGAGCCTTTGCTATTGTCACCGAATTTAACCGACCCTCCACATTGTAGAGTCAGTTGAGAGAATTTGGATGGGTCTCCGGTCATGTGCCTGGAGCATCCACTATCCAAATACCATTCACTTTCAACAGTTTCTGTTTGAAAGCAGGTATTAAGTTCATTTTGAGTTTCTGTGTGAGTTGTGAGGCACATTTGTGCTTCCTCATCATCAAGTTCTGCCCAATAAGCTATTGCTTTCTTGAACTTGTGTTTAGGAGAAGGTTTCTCCTTTTCTTTAAGTAAAGGACATTCTATACTGTAATGCCCTTTCTTTTTGCATTTATAACATGTGACCGATTTTGGGTCCATGTGATTTTGGCTTTTCCTATTAAAGCGCTTTTTGGAGGCGAACCGCAAAAGGCGTTTAGCTATCATTGCGAGTTCATCATCCGAATCAGCTTCTGCTTCATCATCCGAACCTTCTGTAGGTACTTCTTGTTGACAAGATTTTGATGATGAGTCAAACAGCAGGTTTGACCTGCTATGACTTTACAGAAGCTGAAACCTCCTGTAACGAAGATACGAACTTCGTAAGAGAGGAAAAATATCACGAAAATATTTTCTTCACCCTCCAAGGATCATTTCAGATCAAGAGACGTGATTAGAGAATATTTCCATAAATAGATATTTCAATAATAAATTATTTATTAATTAATTATTGATTATCTTAATTAAATTATTAATTCAAAAAAAGAATATTCTTAAGAATATTATTTGGATTAATATTTCGTCAAGATACAATGGTTTACTTGTCTGGAACGAATCAATTATTTTGGGAATAAATCGTTGATTATTTCCTTATATAGAAGGTCAAGTTGCTGTTGCTGGCCGAACCTTCTGTAATGCATTATCTGGGGATTTAATTGTCAAAATAAGACAAAATTAAATCTGGAGGTTCCAACCAGATATTTGCACGACCCCATCATCATATTTCTCAAGTTGGAAATAAAATATTCTTTCTTTCCAACTATAGAAGGTTGCTGACCGATTTAGGCTATAACCTTCTGTAAGATGAGATCTCGTGATTGGATGATTCGATTGATCTGAAATCAATCAAATATTGTCCCTAAATGTTTTTTACACGTTGGGGATGAATCTGGTCATTTTACGTTTTTGGCAAAATAAGTTTCCTTTTTTACAGGAGGACGAAACCTCTATATAAAAGAAAAAACCTAAAAACATAATTAGAACATAGATCAGAGGTAAGTCTTGACATTTTGGCAACGTTAGCGGGTGGTTAACGTGTGTGCAGGTGTGCAGGACAGATTCTCCAGGCGAGAGTTCTCGCAGGAGGTAACTACAGCGGGTTGAGCGTGGGTGAAGCCGCTCCGGTGACTTCGTTGCGTACGGATCTGAGGGACTCGACCGGAACTTTGTCCGTGACGTCGGACTGCGTGCATCAGGGCCTGGGGAAGGGTTCGTTGGTGGCGAGTAGGCGTACAGAGTTGGTCGGAGAGAAGGAGTCCGTAGCAGGGGTTCAGTGGTGAGGGACCTCCAACCTTCTGTAGTTGGTTATTTTGTTATCTGTGCGTTTGCAGCAGGTGTGCTTTGGTGAAGCCACTCCGTTAGCGTCGTTGGCTGCAAAACCGAAGGACTTGGCCAGGAGTGCTGTCAGTGAAGCCGGGTGGGCGTACAGCAGGTCGAAGAGAAGGTTGTTGCAGCAGGCGTAAGTGGTGAGGGACTGAAACCTACTGTAGTCGTATTATCTTTATTTGTTTTGCAGATTAAACCAAAAACACAAAAAGAGAAGCATATCAGAGGCGTCCAAACACTTGGAGAAAGCGTCATCAGATCTGTTCGCTGATCCACAGAAGGAATAGCCTGCTACAGAGTCACAGAAGGCTGAAGCTTCCAGCCAACGTTCTGTGCTTGCTCAAGTCTGGTTGATTTCCTTGTGATTCGACCTAGACACATCCTAAACACAACAAGAGTGTTTCTTGCATTGGTAAAGCTAGTCTTACCGTCTCGTGGTCAAAGAAATTGTTTTCTTACACCACAGAAGGTTTTACCTTCTACACTGTAATCTCTATACGAGTTATTAGTGAAAAGTGACCGAAAGTGGACGTAGGTGATTTCACCGAACCACTATAAAATCCTTTGTGTTCTACGACTCATTTCGAAGTCAATTTCACACGTTCCGTAATTACAGAAGCTTGAAGGCTCTGTAAATTACAGTAAGTTATTTCCGCTGTGAGGGTTGTGAAAAAGCGTTTAAGAATTCCTTAATTGGACTTAACACTAATTCACCCCCCCTCTTAGTGTAATCTTTGGGCCAACAATTGGTATCAGAGCAAGGTTCAACGGAAGCTTAACCGCTCGTTGAGATCTTACAGCAGCTCGAACCTTCTGTACGCTCTCTGAGTACTACTACCTTGCTGAATTCAATAGAAGCTTAGTTCTCTATTTGAATTCAACATTTAGAACAAAAGCAGTTTCAACAAAAGCCTTATAGCTTGTTGATTTCTTATAGAAGGTTGTACCTTCTATTACTCTCTGTCTCTACCTTACAGAAGCTCACACTCTGTAATTGTCTCAAATTTATTTTTACTCTACAGAAGTACTATACTCTGGTAGAATTCAAAAACTTGTGACTCAACAAAAGCTTAACAGCCTGTTGAGATTCTATAGCAGCCTGTACTTGCTACGCGGTAGATTCCTGATATACAGAAGCTGACGCTCTGTTACTATCACTATCTGTCTTTCTTCTACAGTAGCTCATTGCTCTGCTAGAAACCAACTAGTTGCATCAAAACAGGATTCAACAAAAGCTTGAGTGCTTAGTTACATCCTATAGAAGGTTATACCTGCTATACGCATATAACCGATTGTTGCGCTGTTTTCTTCTGCTGAAACCTTGAGGGTTCTGCGGAATTAAACTACTTGGCATTTTTACTCCATTTTACGGAGATTTGATTGCCAGCAATATCCGTTTCAATTTAACAGAAGTTTTCGTGCGTTAAGAATCAGTACAGTACCGTAAAGGTTCTGTTATTCTGCACAGAAGCCTAACCTTCTGTAAATTGAAAAATGGGTGATAATTACTACATACCGAAACCACACATTGGGAATCCTCCAATGTTTGATGGTAAAAATTTTTCCTATTGGAAAATTCGAATGAGTGCCTTTGTAGATGCAATCGATGATGATTTGTGGTCGTTCATTGAAGACGGTCCACCTATTCTACCGATTGAACTACAAATTGGTCCTGATGGTCGTCCTACTCGGGAGAACCTTAGGATCAAACGACTCACTAAAACGGCTAAGTACTTAATGTTTAGTGCGATGTCGGAAAGTGAATTCGTTAAAGTCTCTACTTGCACTTCGGGCAAAGAAATCTGGGATAAACTTGTCACCATGTATGTTGGGACAAACCAGATTAGAGAAACCAAGGTGAATTTCTTAATTCATCAATATGAGAATTTCACCATGAAAGGAGAAGAATCTGTAGAACAAATGTTCCAGAGACTTAACCTTCTAGTAGATGCCTTAACTCATTTAGGCAAACACTATACTAATTCTGAATTAGTAAGAAAGGTTCTACGAACTCTGCCCAAATCTTGGAAAGCCAAGAAAACGGCTATTGAGGAAGCTAAGGATCTATCTACTCTTCGATTAGATCAACTAATGAGCTCCTTAATGTCATATGAAATGGAGAGAACCTCTCAATCTGATGTAAAAAGAGCTTCAGTAGCCTTCAAAGCATCAGAAGAACCAATTGAAGACTCTGACAATGAGGCAGAAGTCGATTCGGATGATGAACTCGCTATGATTGCTAAACGCCTTCTGCGGTTCGCTTCCAAAAAGACGTTTCAACAAGAAAAATCAGAAACGTGAAAAGCAGTATGATCCAAAGATGATCAGATGCTATGAGTGCAATAGGAAGGGACATTTCAAGTCTGATTGTCCTTTACTAAAGGAGAAGGAAAAACCTTCTGTACAAACCAAACCCAAGAAAGCAATGATTGTTTGGGCGGATATAGAAGATTCTGATGATGAGGAAGAAGAAGCACTAATGTGCGTAACTACTCACATAGAAACTCAAAACTTTATAGAAAGTCAATTCTGTTTTCGAACAGAAGCTACAGAAAGTGAATGGTATCTGGACAGTGGCTGCTCAAGGCACATGACCGGAGATCCATCCAAATTTTCTAAGTTGACTTTACAGAACGGAGGTTCTGTTAAATTCGGTGACAATAGCAAAGGCTCTGTCATTGGAACAGGAACAATTGGAAGTCCTGAATCTATGGTTATAGAAGAAGTTCTGTTAGTAACAGAACTTAAACATAACCTGCTGAGCATTAGCCAGCTTTGTGACAAAGGCTATACTATAACCTTTGATCAAGATAAATGTTCTGGTATCCTAAACAATGAAGTCCGCTTCATTGGAAATCGGAAAAGGAACATCTACACTTTAACACAGGAGAGCTTCTGTGCTACAGAAAGCTGTCTTCTGTCTGTCAAAGAAGAAACTCATCTTTGGCATAGAAGGTTAGGACATTCCAACCTCCAATTGCTATCCAAGCTTGCTAAGAAAGAATTGGTAAAAGGCTTGCCTAATATCAAATTCGAGCAAGACAACTTCTGTGAAGCTTGTTCACTTGGTAAGCAAACTAAATCTTCATTCAAGTCTAAGAATGAGATTTCTACTACTCTACCCTTGGAACTTCTACATATGGATCTATTTGGTCCTACTAGAGTTCAAAGTATTGGTGGAAGAAGATACTGTCTAGTAGTAGTAGATGACTACTCTAGATACACCTGGGTCAAGTTCTTGACTCATAAAAGCGATGCATTTGAAACCTTCATAAAGCTCGCTAAGCAATTACAGAATGAAAATAGATCTTCTGTAAAAGCCATTCGAACGGATCATGGTACAGAGTTTGAAAACCATGATTTCGCTACCTTCTGTGATGAACATGGGATTGATCACAACTTCTCTGCTCCTTACACTCCTCAACAGAATGGAGTCGCAGAAAGGAAAAATCGAACTCTTATAGACATGGCTAGAACCATGATTTGTGAGAGCAATGTTCCACAGAACCTTTGGGCTGAAGCAGTAAATACTGCCTGCTATATCTCTAATAGAGTACTACTAAGACCTAAATTAGAGAAAACTCCCTATCAACTATACAGGGGGAGAATACCAAATATTTCCTATTTTCATGCCTTTGGAAGTCCATGTTTTATACTGAGACCTTCTAAGGACAACCTCGGGAAATTTGATGCTAAATCAGATGAAGGTATCTTTTTAGGATACTCACTGACTAGCAAAGCTTATAGAGTCCTTAACAAAAGGACTTCTACAATAGAAGAGTCAATTAATGTAAAAATTAATGACTCACCAACAGAAGATAATACTAATCAAGTAATATCTTTTGAACCTACAGAAATACCTGTAGAACCCAAATCTTCTAAGGAAGGAAGAGAAGGGAACGAACATTCTCTTCACAATTCTGGAAGAGAATCTGAACAAACTGTTGAAAATTCTCCAGAAGCATCATCTTCGCAGAATAATCAACTGAATGATATAAGAGCACCTGCTTTATATCAAAAACGACATCCTATTGATCAAGTCATAGGAGACTTTGATAAAGGCATTCAGACGAGACGTTCTGTAAACGCCTACTATGAACATTCCGCTTTTCTTTCACAGAAAGAACCAGATGGATTAGATGAAGCTCTAGATGATCCAGATTGGATCCTTGCAATGCAAGAGGAGCTTAATCAATTCGAAAGGAACAAAGTGTGGACACTTGTTCCTAAACCTGATAACCGTTCCATTATTGGAACTAAATGGGTATTCAGGAATAAACTCGATGAGTCAGGTGCTGTTGTAAGAAACAAAGCACGACTTGTTGCCAAAGGGTACTCTCAAGAAGAGGGTATTGACTTTGATGAGACGTTCGCTCCTGTAGCACGTCTAGAAGCAATAAGGCTACTGTTAGCCTATGCTTGCTACAACAACTTCAAGTTGTATCAAATGGACGTGAAAAGTGCTTTTCTCAATGGAGAAATCAAAGAAGAGGTATACGTAAGTCAACCTCCTGGATTTGAAAATCCACAGCACAAGGATCACGTTTATAGACTCTCCAAGGCTCTATACGGTCTAAAACAGGCGCCTAGAGCATGGTATGAGAGACTTAGCTCCTTTCTTATTAAAAAGGGCTATAAAAGAGGAAGAGTAGATACAACTCTCTTTCTCAAACACAGAGGTGATCATTTAGTAGTTGTCCAAATCTATGTCGATGACATTATTTTTGGATCAACGAATGATAAACTCTGTACAGAATTCTCTGAACTCATGACAAGTGAGTTCGAGATGAGCATGATGGGAGAACTTACGTTCTTCCTCGGCCTACAAATTCAGCAGACTGATGAAGGTACTTTCTTACATCAAGAGAAGTACACTAAGCAACTCCTGAAAAGATTTGGCCTAGAGGGCTCTAAGCCTCTGTCTACTCCAATGGCTACAAGTGCCAAGATAGACAAGGACGAAAATGGTAAAGAAGTAGATAATAAGCTCTACAGAAGCATGATTGGCTCTCTTCTGTATCTTACTGCTTCTAGACCAGACATACTATTTAGTGTATGTCTCTGTGCTAGATATCAATCAGCACCTAAAGAGTCTCATCTGATAATGGTCAAGAGAATCTTTAGATATTTACAAGGTTCTGTAAATCTTGGCATATGGTATTCCAAGAGATCAGACTTTACTCTCGTTGGGTACTCAGATGCTGACTTTGCAGGATGTAAGATCGACAGAAAAAGTACAAGTGGTACTTGTCAGCTAATGGGAAACATGTTGATCTCATGGTTTTCCAAGAAGCAGACATCTGTTGCTCTATCCACTGCAGAAGCCGAGTATATAGCAGCTGCAAGCTGCTGTGCTCAACTTCTATGGATGAAACAGCAACTTGAGGACTATGGTCTTTCATTTGCTGAAATTCCGATCATGTGTGATAATACTAGTGCGATTCAATTAACGCGCAATCCAGTTTATCACTCACGATCAAAACACATAGAACTCAGACATCATTTTCTGAGGGATAATGTACAACAAGGTTCTGTAAGCGTGAAATACGTTAATACAGACCAGCAATTGGCTGACATTTTCACCAAACCCCTTGACCAGGAGAAATTCTTCTATTTCAGGAATGAGTTGGGGATTTGTCATCCATTTTAATAATAGAGACGTTGTACAGCAAGTTCAACGTTCTGTATTAAATATCTTTCGAAAATTTAATTCGAAATGTATTTTTCAAAAGAGTACTCTAGACAATATTATTCTAATGAAAATCTTGTCAAGAAAGAGTCCTTCTCATTAACGTAGATTCTTACAGAAACTACGCATAGAAGGTTATACCTTCTGTACAATGCTCTTTTAACAAAATATATTCCTTAATTTTGAAACAGAAAGTTAAACCTTCTGTTCCAAAGAATATTTTTGAAAAATCAGGGAGAATCTTATCTGATTCATCTCCTATTATATCAAGAATCGATGATCTTGATAAAAAATTGGGAATACATGATCTTATTGAAAGATTTTGTCCCAATTAATCAATTTTGGGAAATAAAATAATATTTTTCCAAAATTAAAACATTACCTTCTTCTTTATATTCTCACGGTGTCACTCGTGGTTCTCCACCACCATTGATACTTCACAGAGAAACCCTAGAAGAAAATCTGTCCTTCCAACTTAATCTCTTAGCCAAATCGCTCTACCCAACTCCGATTATGGCACCTAAGAGGAAGTCCGAAGTTCGCCGCTCGTTCTCCCTCTCCGTCACACCTCCTTCGGCTGAGTCTCAACCAGCCAAGCCCGTGATTCCTACTGCTGATGAGGAAATCGCACCCTTGGATCCAGAGATCGTCGCATACTCCCTCGCTGAAAACAAGGAAGTCGCTGACGCTGCTACCGAAGGGCAGCAGGACAAAGTCCCTGTTCTGAAAGAGAACCCTGTTTCTGAGGAGTCTCTGGAGGAACCTACTGGTGAGGATGACGAAGCATCTCATCCCACCGATGATCTCGTCTTGGAGGACAAAAACCCTCAGGAGGATGCTGATCTGGAACAGGAAGTTGAAACCCCTGTCAGAAACAGCGTCGTCTCTGATGACGATGAGGACGAAGTGCAGGAGGTCACTCCCCTAGCAGTTGCTGCTCCTCAACCTACTGTGTCACCCAAATCGAAGGTGAAAGGCAAGGCTGTTGCTGTGGAGCCTATCCCTGTCAAAGCCAAACGATCGGCCTCGATTATCGTCTCTGGAAGTGTATCCTCCAGGACACGACACAAACGCAAAAGCCCCGAGTCTGTGAGTAAGTCCTTAGAGCAGGAGGTCTTAAAAAAGACCAAGCCTACAGGTGCAATCGCAGCTCAGGTAATACCTACTGTCTCTCAGGCTGAAATAGAGCAGATCATGAACGCAGAAGCTGTTCCCTCCTGTGATGTCTCAAACAGGCAGATTGCTGCGTGCAAACGGCTAGATTTTAGCTGGTTTAGCGAGAATGATCTTGATATTCTGCCTCTATATGAGAAGTTGGGTTTAAAAGTGTTCTGTGAAACTTACGTCGAAGTCGCTGTTACAAGGATTCGAGAATTTTATACAAATCTCACCTTTTTCAGGATTAACGACGTTGTTAAGTATGTCAGGACCATGATTGATGGTGTCTTCTTGGTGTTTTCAATTCATGATGTCAACACCCTGTATGGCTGCAAAGAGCACCCTGTTCTTCCTGCGGCAAACAAGAATCAGTCATACAGCGCCATACTTGGATCTAAAGTGAAGGTGCCACAGTACCTTGAATCTGCTGCACTGAACCTTCCTAAACGGATCCTCCATCGATCTGTCATTTTCTGTCTCCTACCAAGGACAGGAAGTCTGGATGCTGTAACAACCAGAGATGCTCAGATTATGGAGCATTTGCTGCTGGGAAAGCCATTCAACCTGGGGGCGATGATTTTTGCTCACATGCAAGCTTGTCTTAAAGCAAAGGACAAAGCTCTCCCCTATGGTCAGGTTGTAGCTGCTCTTCTCCGTCTTCGCAATATTGATCCAAATCCTCCCACCGCACTGGAAAAATGGCGAGTTGGAAATTTTGGTCGACAAATCATTGCAAGTATGCAATATGTGAGGACTCAAGAAGGCTGGATTCAGAAATCCAAAGGGAAAGAGAAACAGCAGAAGGAAGCACCTGCTACTTCTGACAAGAGTGGACCTACTGCTCCAAAAGCTACTGTTCCACCTTCTTCAACCCTGGAACAACCTCGAGAAGGCTCATCCTCTTTGCCTAAGCTCATCAGAGATCTGCAGCAACAAATTGTTGCACAGACTGAGGAACTTAAAGTCCTCAAGGACACGGTCGCTGAGTTAGTCATTACTGTTGAACGTCAGGAAAAGCTCCTCCGTGACAATCTCCAGTAATGTGTTCTGCTTAATTTCCAGCACCCTAGACCTACTGTAATGGTCTTAAATAAGTGACTGATGATGTGTACCCCTTTTGGGATGAACTATTTTAATATTCTGCAGTTTGGTTTTATTCTCTACGTCTATTGTGAGAATACCTTCTACAGGATCTTAGATCTCCGCTTTCTACCTTCTATACTTTTTGATATGACAAAAAGGGGGAGAGATTTTGGAGAACTAACACAGAGATATAGCGTATGCTAATCTCAAACCCACAAGAATTCTTGTGATATTTAGCGGGATAGAAGGACAAACCTACTAAGAGGTTTCTTAACCTTCTATAAGGGTATGCAAAATTTGAGCACAACTCATTTTTGCTGGGAGTGCAGAAGCTCATGCTACTGTCGGGCTAAATATACAGGAGCCTTGTCCCTGTAATCTGTACAAGCTAAATGCTTACACAGAAGCTTTTGCACTCTGCAAAAGTAAAAGCTTCTATAAAGTGTCAAACCCTTACTATCTCTATCTTAGGGGGAGTTTGATACGTCATCTTGTATGAACATATCTCCTATGGATGAAAGTTTTGTCATCATCAAAAAGGGGGAGATTGTTGACAAGATTTTGATGATGAGTCAAACAGCAGGTTTGACCTGCTATGACTTTACAGAAGTTGAAACCTCCTGTAACGAAGATACGCTTCGTAAGAGAGGAAAAATATCACGAAAATATTTTCTTCACCCTCCAAGGATCATTTCAGATCAAGAGACGTGATTAGAGAATATTTCCATAAATAGATATTTCAATAATAAATTATTTATTAATTAATTATTGATTATCTTAATTAAATTATTAATTCAAAAAAAGAATATTCTTAAGAATATTATTTGGATTAATATTTCGTCCAGATACAATGGTTTACTTGTCTGGAACGAATCAATTATTTTGGGAATAAATCGTTGATTATTTCCTTATATAGAAGGTCAAGTTGCTGTTGCTGGCCGAACCTTCTGTAATGCATTATCTGGGGATTTAATTGTCAAAATAAGACAAAATTAAATCTGGAGGTTCCAACCAGATATTTGCACGACCCCATCATCATATTTCTCAAGTTGGAAATAAAATATTCTTTCTTTCCAACTATAGAAGGTTGCTGACCGATTTAGGCTATAACCTTCTGTAAGATGAGATCTCGTGATTGGATGATTCGATTGATCTGAAATCAATCAAATATTGTCCCTAAATGTTTTTTACACGTTGGGGATGAATCTGGTCATTTTACGTTTTTGGCAAAATAAGTTTCCTTTTTTACAGGAGGACGAAACCTCTATATAAAAGAAAAAACCTAAAAACATAATTAGAACATAGATCAGAGGTAAGTCTTGACATTTTGGCAACGTTAGCGGGTGGTTAACGTGTGTGCAGGTGTGCAGGACAGATTCTCCAGGCGAGAGTTCTCGCAGGAGGTAACTACAGCGGGTTGAGCGTGGGTGAAGCCGCTCCGGTGACTTCGTTGCGTACGGATCTGAGGGACTCGACCGGAACTTTGTCCGTGACGTCGGACTGCGTGCATCAGGGCCTGGGGAAGGGTTCGTTGGTGGCGAGTAGGCGTACAGAGTTGGTCGGAGAGAAGGAGTCCGTAGCAGGGGTTCAGTGGTGAGGGACCTCCAACCTTCTGTAGTTGGTTATTTTGTTATCTGTGCGTTTGCAGCAGGTGTGCTTTGGTGAAGCCACTCCGTTAGCGTCGTTGGCTGCAAAACCGAAGGACTTGGCCAGGAGTGCTGTCAGTGAAGCCGGATGGGCGTACAGCAGGTCGAAGAGAAGGTTGTTGCAGCAGGCGTAAGTGGTGAGGGACTGAAACCTACTGTAGTCGTATTATCTTTATTTGTTTTGCAGATTAAACCAAAAACACAAAAAGAGAAGCATATCAGAGGCGTCCAAACACTTGGAGAAAGCGTCATCAGATCTGTTCGCTGATCCACAGAAGGAATAGCCTGCTACAGAGTCACAGAAGGCTGAAGCTTCCAGCCAACGTTCTGTCCTTGCTCAAGTCTGGTTGATTTCCTTGTGATTCGACCTAGACACATCCTAAACACAGCAAGAGTGTTTCTTGCATTGGTAAAGCTAGTCTTACCGTCTCGTGGTCAAAGAAATTGTTTTCTTACACCACAGAAGGTTTTACCTTCTACACTGTAATCTCTATACGAGTTATTAGTGAAAAGTGACCGAAAGTGGACGTAGGTGATTTCACCGAACCACTATAAAATCCTTTGTGTTCTACGACTCATTTCGAAGTCAATTTCACACGTTCCGTAATTACAGAAGCTTGAAGGCTCTGTAAATTACAGTAAGTTATTTCCGCTGTGAGGGTTGTGAAAAAGCGTTTAAGAATTCCTTAATTGGACTTAACACTAATTCACCCCCCTCTTAGTGTAATCTTTGGGCCAACACTTCTGATGCTTTGAAAGCAACAGGTGCTCTCTTTATATCAGGTTGAGAGGATCTTTCCATCTCATACGAGATTAAGGAGCTCATCAACTGATCTAGTCGAAGAATAGAGAGGTCTTTAGCTTCCTCTATAGCCGTTTTCTTGACTTCCCAAGATTTGGGTAGAGTACGCAGAACCTTTCGAACTAGCTCAGAATTTTGATAGGTTTTGCCCAAATGAGTTAGGGCATCAACTAGAAGATTGAGTCTCCGGAACATTTGTTCTACAGATTCATCAGCCTTCATAGTGAAGTTTTCGTATTGGTGAATTAAGAAATTCACCTTAGTTTCTCTTATCTGGTCTGTCCCAATATACATGGTGACAAGTTTGTCCCAGATTTCCTTGCCCGAAGTGCAAGTTGAAACTTTGACAAATTCACCTTCTGACATAGCATTGAACATCAAATACTTTGCCGTTTTAGTGAGTCGTCTGATCTTAAGGTATTCCCTTGTAGGATGACCTTCTCGATCAAATCGTTGGTTCTCAGGTATAGAAGGTGGACCATCTTCTATATAAGACCATAAGTCTTCGTCGATAGCATCAACGAATGCGCTCATTCGAATTTTCCAATAGGCAAAATTCTTACCATCGAAAATGGGAGGATTCCCAACATGTGGTTTAGGCACATTATAGTTTTCAGCCATTTGTTCAATTCGTATAGAGTATAAAACTTCTATAGAACAGAACGTTGACGAATAGAACCTCAACAAAGAAGCAAGCTTCTGTTGGGTAGAAATCAGCTGTCAAGCTGTGCTTGTTGGATTCGCAGAGCAATAGGCTTCTGCAGAAAATACCAACAGATCGTATGCTTCTACAAAGTAGAGCAACAAATCGTTTCTCACAGAACAAGGTGCTTCTGTGGAACAGAGGTTAAATTCTGATAGAGCGTAAGCTTCTACAGAATAGAACCAAGTTGATTTTCACAGAGCTTAAAGCTTCTGTGCAATAGCGGGTTGATTCTGATAGAGCGTAGGCTTCTACAGAATAGTTACAAGTAGATTTTCACAGAGCTTAAAGCTTCTGTGCAGTAGCGGGTTGATTCTGATAGAGCGTAGGCTTCTACAGAATAGCAACAGTCACAGAGCTAAGAGCTTCTGTGGAGAAGAGTGTGTAGCTGGAAAGAGCTTTTCAAGGATCTTACAACAAGCTGTTAAGCCTCTGTTGAACCCGCTCTGATACCAATTGTTACACTAAGAGGGGGGGTGAATTAGTGTTAATCTCCAACATTGGATTTTAACCCTTTTTCGTTTTACCCCGCAGCGGAATGAAAAGCTTCTGTTAAACAGAGCCTGTAAGTTTCTGTAAGACAGAACGTTTGATTGTGTACGCAAATTTGTTTGATGGACACGAGGATTTTTATAGTGGTTCAGCAAATTGCTTACGTCCACTCTTCAGCCAGATATTTGGATGGTTTCCACTCAAATGTATCTCAGTACAAGTTACACAAGTGATAGCAACTAAAAACAAACCCGTAGGGTTCTGTACAATAGAGGCTTGAGTGGCAGAACACAGACCAGAAGGTTCTGTGCCGTAGAGGCTCGTTATGTAGCACAAACCCGAAGGTTCTGTACTATAGTAACTTAGGCTCAATACAGACCAGAAGGTTCTGTATCGTAGAGGGTAAGGCACAACACAGACCAGAGGGTTCTGTGTCGAAGAAGCTTAGGCACAACACAAACCAGAGGGTTCTGTGTCGAAGAAGCTTAGGCACAACACAGAGGGTTCTGTGTCGAATGTGTTAACCTTCTATAGCACAGATCCAGTGATTCTGTACTAGAGACGTCAACCTTCTATAGAACAGATCCAAGGATTCTGTATCACAGAAGGTATAGCACAGACCGTAAGGTTCTGTACCGAGTATGTCAATCCACAACAGAAGATTCTGTATAGGAAATGACTTAATTGAAAAGCACAGATCTGAAAGATTCTGTACCAAGGGTAGTCGACCTTCTACTGAACAGACCGTGAGGTTCTGTAGTAAAAGTGACAAGGAAAATGTATGCACAGACCCGTAGGGTTCTGTACTACAAAGAGTTGTACAGACCGTAAGGTTCTGCACTAAAGTAGATTCAGACTTGAAGGTTCTGCTCTACAGGAGGTTATACAGATCCGAAGATTCTGCACAACAGAAGATTGCACGCGTTAACGTGACTAACAAGGTAGCAAATGCGCAATCCCTCAAGGATAACGACTTCGTGGCGTACCCCACGCGAGTACGTAGCGAACCCTACGCAAGTAGACAACGTTCCCTTTGTCTTAGGGTGGACAACGTATCCTTTGTCCTAGGATGAACAGCGTGCCCTCTGTTCTGGGGTGACAACCTTCCTCCTGTCCTGAGGTTGAACAGCGTTCCCTCTGTTTTGGGGTGACAGCCTTCCTCCTGTCCTGAGGTGACAACCTTCCTCTTGTCCTGAGGTGACAGCCTTCCCCCTGTCCTGAGGTGACAGCGTTCCCCCTGTCCTGAGGTGACAGCGTTCCCCCTGTCCTGAGGTTCCTGCACACAGAGTTCTACACAACAGAAGCTGGTTAGTCCCTCACCTTCTGTGCTCCCGAGGTTCAGCCCTTCTCTCCGGCCCGCTGCACGTTGCCCACGTACACAACGCTTCCAACAACGTATCCTGCAGCTTCCAACCGAGTCCCTCGAGCCCCCGAGTCACTCTCCCAAAAGGCTTCACCAACGATGCAACTTCCGCCGGTAGTGCTCCTCGTGTGACTAACTCGAACGAATGAAAGAACTAAAGCAAGCTCAAGGACACGCTCTCTCTGATCAGAATGGGATGGGAGAAAAGAATGTTCTGTATCTTGTTTAATGGGAGAGAGCATGGCCTTTTATACACAAAGTCTAAGAAGAAAATATAAATGGGAAACGATAAAAACGAAATCTGCAAAACAAGAAATTAAAAGTTAGTTTACAAAATAGATAAAATAATATACGCGTGCATACATTCAGCAAGGAAGATAATCATATCAAAATAAAATAAGAATATGATAGTTTCCCTAAATAATGCTGCACAGAAGGTATCGCAGAAGGTTCTGCTCGATAACCTTCTACAAATGAAAATAATCGAAGATTTATTTCCATTAGGGTAGTAATTCATTCCATCCTGTTAAAGATACATAGGATGACGTATCGAGACAGGTGGTAGTGATAGGTTTGCAAATAACGGTCGTATAGTGGTCAATTAAGCTTACAGAAGCCTGTAGACCGTCTAGTAGAACCTTTCCATAAATAGAGATCTTATTTCCTTCTATAAGAAATATTATCTCCAATATGATTATTTGGAAACCAAATCGTGGTAATTTGATCAGATAAATATCTTAATCAAGTTAAGCATATTTCGTAATTAAATAATTGAAAACTAATCATTTAATTACAAAAATAATTCTTACAAGAAGTCCTTAATAATAGAAGCTTCTGTAGAATAGAATGTTCGACCTTCTGTAGTACAGAGGGTCAGGCTCATCATCAAAGCCAAGAATGTTCGACCTTCTGTGGTACAGAGGTCTGGCTCATCATCAAAACCTTTTCCAACAAAACGGAAACTTCCGATACCATCAGACAGTAATGCGTACTATTCCGGCATACAAGAGAATTCCCAGAAGGAACTTGCCCTGCGTCCTCGAGAAAAGCTCGGATTCTTGAACCGTGCGGCCATAACATCGGAGGGAGACGTGAATTCCGACGGCCTGATAGTCCAGAGATGGAGGCTATGCACGGTTCAACAAGTGGAAGACCTCAAGATGCTGATCGGAGTATCACCACTGTGGATAAGTGGTATTCTACTGAGCACGCCAATCGCGGTTCAGAACAGCATGACTGTCCTCCAGGCCCTGGCGGTCGACCGCCGACTGGGTCCCAGTTTCAAGATCCCAGCTGGTTCGGTCCTCGTACTGGTCATGTTCACAGCCACCATCTGGCTCACGTTCATAGATCGTTTTCTTTTCCCCACCTGCCAAAAACTGGCTGGCTCAACCCCGACGTTCCTCCAAAGGATCGGGGTCGGCCACTTTTTCATTATGCTCGCGATGGTCGTGTCAGCACTGGTAGAGTCCAAGAGGCTCCACAGATCGCCCCACTCAAATCCTGACGCTGCCAGCTTATCAATGTCCGTCCTTTGGCTGTTTCCGCAGCTAATCCTGGTGGGCATCGGGGAGGCGTTCCACTACCCAGGGCATCTATCCTATTTCTACCGCGAGTACCCTGAGTCTCTGAAGAGCAGCGCGACGGCAGTGGTCGGGGCCATGATAGGAATCGCTTATTACATGAGCCTAGCAGCAGTAGACATGTTTAGGAGAAGAACGACGTGGCTGCCGCAGGATCTTGACAAGGGGAGGCTGGACATCGTGTACTGGGTACTCGCGGCTGTAGGGCTAACAAACTTCGGGTATTTCATAGCATGTGCATGTCTGTACAAGCCCAAGGAGAAGACGGACGACTCCGACGCAGGGTCAGGGGCCAATCTGGACTAAGAAGAAGTAGGAAAGCCCAAGAGACTTGTATCTTGAGGAATCAAAATCCATAACACAGGTAAAGGGACTGAAGAAGTGCCTGTCTCCTTATAATTGAGCTGTGATGCAACCCCAGTAGACATTGAAACGAATTGCAAATGCAAATGCTTGGGAACCCCAACTAAATGTCACCCTTTCTTTTAAATCTCCGTACTCGGGCAAACGTGCATGTTTCTCAAACGGGTTCGTGTTCTGAGATCTAATATATTTAATAAATGTTGAAAAACTAAATATATTTTATAAAATGATTCCAAAATTATCTAAAATTAAAATATTTAGTTGTGATAATAAATTTTTCGAGTATTTCAAACTAAAAAAAACATTAAGAACATATTATATCTCATAAAATTAAAAAATTAACTTAAAAATATATTTCGCATTGCGATTCTACATTTAAGAAGATGACATGTGTTAAATTAAATTATTTCACCCATAAAATTCTACAACAAAAAAAAGAAATCAAGATTTTAAAAACATTAACACGATTAAGATTTCAAATTTTAAAGGCCAAATGATCAATTCTACTTTAATCTTTGTCCGTTTTTTTTATCAACCCTGAACTTTTCAAAATGTCATCATGCATTCTAAAGTTTGACAGTTATATCAATTATAACCACCGCTAAGCGAATGCGTGGACGAAATCTTACGTGGCGCTCAGGTGGCCATTAACGTCGTCTGCCCACCGTTAAATTGGTGACATGGCGCCGACGTGGAATTGGAAAAGTGTACACATCACTTCACCAATTTGACGTGGAGTTCTCAAATCATCTAACCCTATCTCGGATCCAAACCCTAACCGAACTCCTTCCCGGCCGCCACCGCTCGACGGTCGCGTCCCTCGTCGACACTGACCAGCCCACCCTCTCCCTCCTCCTTCCCCTGCCGCCTACTTCGTCGTCGCCTCCTCCCTCGTCCTCTCGCCTTCTTCTGGCTCCGGCTCTGACCCGCTCTGCCACTGGCGTACGACACATTCCTCCTCCTGCATTCCGACCCTCACCTACTCCTCGTCGCTCTTTCCTTCCTCCCCCTCCTCTCCGGGCTTTACCTCTTGTGCCTCCACCGCTCCCCCTCCCCACCCTCCCTCGCCGGGTTTGAGGCCGCCCTACTCGCCGTCTACTCCAAGGAGGTGAAGTCCCGTAGAGGAAAACCTAATTTGGTCGAGATCCCTGACCTTTTCATCCCCTCGCTCTATCACTATCCTCGTGTCCCCAACCCGCACAATGACGGCAACTGGATTAGGGGTCCTGTCACGGTCGCTCGAGTGGCAGAATGCGGATAACGGTGGGCAGACAACGTTAATGGCCACTTGGGCGCCACGTAGGATTCCGTCCACACATTCGCTTAACGGTGGTTATAATTGATATAACGGTCAAACGTTAGGATGTGTGACGATATTTTGAAAAGTTCAGGGTATATCGGAAAAAACGGACAAAGTTTGGGGTAGAATTGATAATTTGGTCAATTTTAAGAGAAAAATAAAATTAATTTATTTACAACTAACTAGGTCTTTGAATTATTTGTGCATGTAAAAATGATGATTCTTTCAAAAAAGATGAAAAGAAAGACGACGAAGAATCTAATTCTTATAAGAGAGATTACAAACGAAAGAAACTTATACATTTTTATTTCAAAATTAAATCATATAAAATATAACCTAAAATGAGATATTTTTATATATTATTTAATTTTAAATTAAATGGATTATACATGTATGTCATCGTGTTTAATTTTAAAACTCGTACCTGGATACATATATATCGTGTCGTGTTTCAACTCGTTTATGTGACAGACACATTTAGTTAAATCTGAAAACGCTTGAAACCGTGTCATATCATGTCCGTATCATAAATTGCAAGTCCTAACTATCACCATTAATAGCGAAATTTTTATGGACCATTTCTAGGACGATCAGGGCCCTATCGGCATGAAACTTTAAACACAGGACCCATGTGACACATCTGAAAAAAAAAAACATAATATGATTTCAAAAATTAGAAAATTAACATAAAATGTGATAGCGTTCTAAGTGCCTAGATTAAGTTAAATCTTCCAACTGAAACTAATATATTTTATTTCAAAATTGAGTCATACATAATATAACCTAAAATAATGAACAGTTTTAGGTTTTATTTAATTTTTATACATTAAACGAGTTATACAAGTATTTAAATGTGTCTAATTTTGAAATCCGAACTCAGAAATATATTTTATCATTCTGCGTTGTTTCTCAACCCGTCTACGTAGCACATTTTGCTAAACCAAACTTGCTTTAAACCGTGTCGTATTCGTGTTAACGTGTTCGTGTCACAAATTGTCAATCCTGGGCCTGCCTAAGATCTCATTGTTATGGTTCGTGGAAGAGCGAAATCGAGTGGCAAGGCCGTGAAACGTAGTCATCCTAGTCCATCGGTTAGGCGAATGAAAAAGGGGTGATCTTGAAGCCGTAACGGTGGTAGAATGTGCTATGGAATTCCTCTTGGAAAAGAAGTTGTAAGGCCTGAAAGCACTAGTCACTTCCATCATTAAGTGGATAAAGATTGTGTTGCACAGGCGAAAACAAATAGCCCCACTGATCGGACGATCACTTTGCTGTGCCAACAACGATGATTTAAGAAAATGTATTATACCATGACAATAACAAATCAAACACCCTTCATCATAGTGCAGGGAGCATGAGTGAGATATATGCGCTGACATGATAGAAAGAACAAGAAAGGAGAAGAACGCTGCAACCCGAGAGAGATGATTTTGATGTTGTTACTAGTTGGCGTGTCGTCAAAAAAGCACAATGATTAAGAAACACCACCGTAGAAGCTCATACTCGCACCTGATCGGACCGTTTCATAGAATACGATCGAAATCTTAGAATGAGCCAGACTGCAGAAGCAGGAATAAACCGAACTGACACCAATAGAGTATAATCCTCAGGGGATAATACAATGAAGCAGGAGCTGTACTTGGGATCCCATGGCAGGTGAATGTGGATGGGAATGGGGGCAAATGGTCTGAACTTCCAAGGGGAAGATGAATTACTGGAAGTGAAGTTGATTCAGGAATATCATCATCATCATTAGGGAGCTGGAATGGTGGACTTAGTTCTCCAAATACATTTGAGTCATGTTTGCTTACATCTGTGCTCACGGGAACTCATGTTTCCATACTTGTAACAAAAGTTCAGGGTAACTATCACTGTCATATTTAGGCCAGTCTAATGATGCCCCTTTGATCTGTAAATTCGGATAACATAAAGGAGTCGTCGGGTTTTCAGGTGTTTGGGCTTCAGCCTCGTGAGTGGTGTTTGATCATAAATTGATAAAGGGCAAGTCAACAACTGGCAGATCAAACGCTTTTGAGGGGAAGAAAGAAAGAACAAACAAAAAAAAATAAACATTCTGGGATTGGTCATACCTGTTTTTAAGTGGTCCACATGTAACATTCGCTCATTTAATTTGGTGTTGCAAAATCTGGTTGTTACTTTTGACCCAATTCATGTAAGAGAATCCTGCTGAGCTGTGTTATTGGTGGCGAATATATTTTTTTAGGATACTTATTTTTGAAATTTTACAAATAATTTCCGGAATTAAAATCGAGCTTGTCTTCCTGGTATATATAGTTGTTTTAAGGAACTCGACGGGTTTAATACATTATTTTAAAAATTTTAAAAGTAAATACCGTAGGACTCAAAATATTTTCGCGACGAAACTTACTTGGGACTTAACTCATCCCCGTTCAAAGAAAAATGAGTCCGAATGTCAAGTCGTGATCTTAATTCGCGTTCTTAGCTTCCCTATCAACAGAAATTTGATGATGCCGTATCACTCCGGGCTCTTATCCACCTTTTTTGTGGGTGGGTGGGTGGGTGGGGGTGGGGGGTGGTTAATGCACACTCGTACTCTTTCGTCATTCATGTTCTAGTTGGTCAAACTGACAAGGGCTTGTAGTTATGGTGGAAAGTTTTTTGATTAGTTGATTGATAGGCCTGTTTGTGTTATGTGTAGCCTACTTATACCCTCCCCTCATTTGCCGAGAAGTGATCAAAGCCAGTGATTATTCCACGTTAATCCCAGTACTCGAAACTGAGATCCCGATGGATGGTTTCGACGCTATCACCCCTCCTGCTTCAGGATCTTCTTCTTCCCCGTCTCTTCCTCCTCCGCGTGCCGTTATCAGCCCCTGCGCAGCTTGCAAGGCTCTGAGAAGGAGGTGTGACGAGAAGTGCATTCTCGCCCCGTATTTCCCGCCTTCTGACCCCGTCACGTTCGCTGCCGCTCATCGAGTTTTCGGCGCAAGCAACATCATCAAGTTCTTACAGGTTTGTTTCTTCTTTAGGGATGGGATTGGTTGGAACCCTAGGGGAATGGGAGTCCTCGTGTGAAGTTGCCCCATGGTTTGTTTCAGGAACTGCCGGAAGGGAAGAGGGCCGATGCGGTCAGCAGCATGGTGTACGAGGCGGGAATGAGGATCAGGGACCCTGTCTATGGCTGCGCTGGGGTCGCTTCCCAGCTCCTGTCTCAGATTACTCTTCTCCAAGTGGAACTGGCCAATGCCCGGGCTAAGCTTGCTAAACTCTGTCTCGAGAACTCGAACCTCGTGGCCTTCCTCTGTGACCAGATTCCCCAGACGCTGCGAGACTGTCACTACGTGGACGACCTCATCGATCAAGCATGTAGTTTTCCAGAATATGCCATCGCATCGGACGTCTATGACAGCTCAGGGTCCACTTGGGATCCTCTCTGGATATGATAAAATCTCAATCATCAGCAAAGTTACGTATATTTACATGACACGATGATTCCGGCCACCACCGAGCTCCCGGAGCAGAACAAATAGTAGAATTCCTCCTCGATGCAATGATTAGCAATGTAAGGAGGAGCTGTCATGTTCAAGGTGATTAAAGTGAACAAAACTGAGTCATCTGTGACAGACAGAGTACACGCCCTGATTATCCTCATACTTCCAGGGCAGCAGATGGCCGACTTCATGCACCGCGACCACAGCGCAGCCGTTCATGAATCCCATGGAGTGACCAAAGAGACGGACTACGAGGATGTGGGCGAATGTCTAGGGTAGGATGTGTTCAGAGGATCCGCGAATAGTAAAAGATACAACGGTCAGGACGTCTAGGGTTAGGCATGTTTCGATGCAATCGATCCAAGCAAAACTAGTGCAGTGTCCCCCCCCCCCCCCCTTCACTTAAGTCAATATCAAAAATACGTATTTTATTACATTATTACACGTATAATTCCAATCAGACATTTGCTCGTGAGTTTTTTTCTTTTCTTTTTTTGGGGACAATATATTTTCGTCAAACAACGAAAAGGGCAAGTGAGTGATAGTGATGATGATGATAGACTCAGTCAGGGCAACACTAAAAACTGAGGAAATCCAAAATCCTGTCCATGTTGTTTTGGAGGAGGCATCCCCGGCTCTCGATCATCCCTAATTACAAATAGTAAATCACATGTGATGTGATGTCCCCACCCAGCTGACTTTAACAATCTTCAGAAGAAGAAGCAGAAGGAGGAGAAGAAGACGATGATGATGATGATTTCTTGTTGGGTTTTCTTCTGATCTGCTTTCTCAGCTGTTCACAAAGATTTCATCTCTCTTTCCCCTGTTTTGTCCCCAAACCCAACCCACCTCTTTCTGAGTCCTCCGCCTCATCCACCTCCCCAAACCCATCACGTATAGATCCGATCTTGACGCGTTCTTCACCCCAAAGGTGCCCACTTTGATCCCGATCTGCGGTTATCTGGGTTTATGTCAATGCCGGGGCAACCTGATACCGGCGACAACACCACCGCGTCCCCCCGCCATCCTCCCACGCAGCGCCTGCTTGGCCACCCGCGGCCCGTCCTGCCGCAGCCTTACTTTGTCGATGAGAGGGACGGGTTCATATCCTGGATGACGGGGGAGTTCGCAGCTGCCAATGCGATCATCGACTGTCTAGCACACCACCTCTTGGTGACCGGAAATCCCGGGGAGTACGACGCCGTCCTAGCCAGCATTAACCTGAGGAGGTGCAACTGGACCTCGGTCTTGTATATGCAGCAGTATTTCCCGATCTCCGATGTGGCTTATGAGTTAAAACAGGCAGCTTTGCGGCGGCGGCAGCAGCAGCCACAGCAGCAAATGCAACCGAGCAAATACAGGAGAGGGAGCTTTAATCACCCCCACAATTACAATCACAGTAGCAATGATAACCGTAGTTCTAGCAGTGGTAGTAATAGTTTAGGTTCCGGTAGGGTTAAGGAGAGTGTCAGCCCGAACTCTGGGGAGAGTCGGAGCATGGCCCTTGGCAGGGATAAGGATGCCAAGGGGTGTAATGTCACTGGCACGGGAGAAGTGGAAAAAGGTAACATGGGACTTCGTTTTTTGTTTTGGTTCACTTGTTTTGCTGCCAAAGTTTGATTCATGAATTACTCGTGATTAGGTGGTGAGACAAGAATGCATTACCAGATAGTTTTTAGATACGGGATTAGTGCATTGGTTGTCTATCCGTTTGGAGTAAATACAGGGTGTTGCTTAAACATGCTGCATTTGCAAGATTTCCTTCACTATTTGCAGTAAATTCTTATTTAATCCCTTTGGCATCTGAATAATTACATTCTAATATGAAACTTGGCCAAATTCTTTGCCCAAGAACTTTAGAACATGTATGCTGGATTCTTCAGTCAAGAACTTCAGACAAAATCGTCTGTGATTGTGTCCTGTAATCATGTCATATTGTTGTGCTTGATGACTGGACTACTGTATGGCTGAATACTTGGTATATGGCCGAATGAATGATGTTTTCAAGGGAACATCAGTTTTCTTTGTAGTAAATTAATTAAACTAGCCACTCAGGAGTTCTTTTATCCTTCTTTTTTTTCTTGGAAAAGATGGAAATACTCTTATCTCAGAAAGGATCTGTTGGGGGGGGGGGGGGGGGGGGGGGGGGAGATCTGAAATTATATGAGTTTGGCTTTGAGCTGCAACTGGGAATTGATTCTTATTACATATGTGTTTGTCCTTTCCCGGGCAGGTGGAGTCTCAAAACCACTTGCAAATCTAACATTGAAGAATGCAGAAGTTGTGGAGGAAACTGTACATGATAATGGAAAGTCCGGATCTGATAAAAGCGATGAATGCATGCTAAGCCCCAAAGGTGCGCTTAATTTTTTCTTATTTTGCCCTGTCTGCGTTTTAGTGTAGGAAATGCCATTACTTGAGATGGCTCAATTTAATAATGTCCTCGTACCATTTCTATTCATGTATCTTTCTTTTCCCTCCAAACGGCCTTCATCGTTCCATAAGCTGTCCATCGGAATGGTCATTTCTTTATGTCTGCAGAACAAAATCACAAGATGAAGCAGTGCACAAGTGGAATTCCCAAAACATTCGTAGCAAATGAGTCGCTTGATGGAAGAATGGTAGCTCCCTTGAGAGCCCCTTGATCAAATTCCCGTCTGATCTTTAAGGGATGAAGTTTATTTTAGTTCATCCATTTTTAGTTCATCCATTGAATGCTCCTTTTTATTGACTTTCAAAAACCATGTGCAGGTTAATTCAGCGGATGGCCTCAAGTTATATGATCTGTTGGATGATGCTGAAGTGAGGAAGCTTCTCTCTCTGGTGAAAGATTTGAGGGAGGCTGGGAAAAATGGCCAATTTCCAGGTAAGTTTAGAGGAATGACTTGCTTTATGAGCTAATGTTGTCAATGACTTGCTACTGTGGATGGACGCGTAATCTTGTTCATGAACAATAGACGAGCTTAACATTCTCTCGCCCGTATTGAAGTAATAGAGTATTTAATTGTTAGCTTTCACGTTTTAGTGGGCTGATGAATTGATTCAAAGCTATAAAGCCAGTTAATACTTCACATTTCAGGTCTGTGTTCGCTTATTCTTGATTTTGTGCATGTTTTCCATATCACATTTGCGCGGACTTTTTGGTGACTAAAAGCAGGTCAAACATATGTAACTTTGAAAAGACCCATGAGTGGACACGGGCGGGAAATAATCCAGCTGGGTGTTCCAGTAGCCGATTCACCAGCCGAAGTTGAAAGCCTCGGGATTCATATAGGCAGGTTCTCGTTCCCTTGTGCTTCTCATAGAAGTATCTTCAATGTCTTGTTTGGCATGTCTATAATCCATGTCCATTATGCAAATCCGTGCAGACAAAAAGGTAGAACCTATACCCGCCTTACTGCAAGATGTCATAGATCGTCTTGTCAGAATGCAAATCACGCCCATAAAGCCTGATTCCTGCACTATTGACTTCTATTACGAGGTCCCAGCCACCAGCTTACCTCTTGTTTATGAATCTCGGTGCATATTTGTTCGGTTGTCTAAATTATGCTGCTGTGTAGGGTGAGCATTCCCGCCCTCATTCATGGCCACATTGGTATGGGCGTCCTGTCTGTGTGCTATTTTTGACCGACTGTGATATGAGCTTCGGCAAGACGTTCACCAACAGCCATCCCAGAGACTTCAGAGGTGCTCTCAAGCTCTCCCTTCTACCTGGGTAAACTTTGATAATCTCATGTGGATTTTTGTTAGGCTTAAAAGTTGCATCAGTTTGCAGTTTTTCCGTTACATTTTGACTCGGTCATGATGACGGCAGGTCGCTACTGGTGATGCAAGGACCAGTTGCGGATTCTACCAAGCACGCGATTCCTCATATAAGCAAGAAGCGGATACTTGTCACCTTCACGAAATGCCAACCGAAAAAAATGATGCCCGTCCAGGCCTGCCTCTCTTCTCCTCCCATTGGCCAAGCTCCTCATTGGGGCCCACTGACACCATGCCCTCTCAACCCAGTTCCCCATCCTGCTGTATCCAAATCCAAGCATGTTTTGCCAGTTCCAGGTACAACTGTTTCTCCACCAGCACCACCCCTTCACCCTCAGATATCAGCTCCGAACAGCATGGCGCCTCTTTTAGTACCTGCACTGCCATTCCCAGCCGCAGTTGCCATCCCAGCGCCCCCAGCAGGATGGTCTGCCGTGCCTCCCCGGCATCCAACCCCACCTCACCTTGCCGGCCCAGGTACGGGCGTGTTTCTTCCCCCCCAAGGCTCCGGCAATCCATCTTCTCCTGAACAACATCCATCCAGCGAGCAGAGTCGCAGCGCCAGCGCTTCTCCTAATGGGAAACAATCCGATACAAAAAAGGGGAGGCCTGAAGCGAATGGAAGTGTACATGGAGGACGCAAGGACTTGATGAAAGACGAGAAGAACAACGGGGAGGGGGATCATGTGACGGCGTCAGGCAAGCAGAATGGCACGGCCTAGACACTACGAAAGGCGAGGATGAGAAGAATGGAACTCGAAGCTAGGAAGAGTGTAATGCGCGGCCGCAACCCGGATCCTGAGGACACGAACATTTTTTCTTGCTCCTTGCTGCTGATCTTCTAGGCTGTTTTTACGGTTACAGAAACTGCACTGGGAAATTGTCAGGCAACTTTTGTCGTTTAGGTTATTATTCTCCATTTTGACAAATTTCTCCCACAATTGCCTACGCCATCTAAGCGAATCCGAAGACACGAAACCCTGTTCACAATAATCTTTAGCTACATCGGAGACTTCGATTCGTGATGCCTGAGATTGAGATGTCAATTATTTCTTACTCCCCTTGCATCGTCAGGGGATGCCCATCCCGATTTAGTTGGCATGGGATGGGCTCTGGTTCAGATATCTACAGGAATTAGTCGAGTTGAGGAAACGACTCTGCGTGTTTCCTGGGGAATGGCACAAACATATGATCCCGTGAGCTGACGGATGCTAGGAGATTGTACTTTTCATCGATAGAAAATGCCTTCGTGATGATGAATGTGCTGTTAGTGAGCTAAGGAGTTTTCCTCGAAAATATGAATATGTTCGTTTAGGTAGTTTCCCTAGGATGCACAAAGTCGCCTCGCCACTTGCCCAATTGTACTGCAGAAGCTTATGTGGAATCGCCGAAAGGATTCGTGTGGAAGAGGCAGATAAGGTAGCCAGGAATGGACAATTCGGCGACAAGCAAGAGCTGCGAATGTTCTGCAGCTGCCTGTTCCCAAGTCAACCAAGCTTTCTTTCGCCTCATCCCTAAGTAAACACTTTGACGGCCAAATTCTTGCGGCATATCTGCTATCATGGGAAAGAAAGCCGTCGAGACCGGTGGGCAACACGCACACACAAATCGTCTCCGGGGGCAGCATGCACCCGTCCTCTTTTTGTTTTGTGCTATTCAGCGTTAGGATATGTTTCTAGCATGGATCCATTGCAAAGGACGATCCCTTCGCCTTTGTTTTATTCTTCTTTATCATGGAGTTTGTGAAGGGAGAGAAAAGGGAAGTGGGCGGCCCTGACTGGGTCCAAGGAGGATAAGATACTTGGTGGCCTGATCATGTCATCCTCGGATTCTGTCCGAGGAGGGGATTGAAAAGCAAACCAGAGAGAGGACCCAGGAAGTGATCACCACCAAGACAAACTCGGATGGGTCCCGCAAAGAGATGACAAGTGAATGTTCCCCTGGCCCAGCAGTTGCTGACTGAATCCCCCCACCATTTCCCTTTCCTGGCAATTGGATCTTCCCCCACCATCTTTTTGCGAAATGGTAGAATTCTTCTGGGCCAAGTACAAAGAACTTTGCCTTAACTCATTGGAGGGGCAATTATTTCTTTGTGGGGTGGAAAATGTTAGTTCCCCTGAAGCACCCAAACTTCAATGTGGGACTTGAATGCGATAGGGAACCGGATAAGAACGAACCCAACCCCAACCCAAAAAATAGTTTTAAAAAATAGGCATAATTAACAATTCTATTCTATATTATATCTGATTTTTTCAATATATCTTGTTATTTGAAACGTATCTTACGGTAATCCGTACTTTATCCTTCGTTAGCTCGCCTTCTGACGGAGTCCGATGTGGCAGTCCACGTGGCTATGACGGCGTTAAAAAATCACCGTTAGCCGAACGACAGGAAAGATAAAAAAAAATGGAAAAATTACATTATAGAATTGCTAATTGAGCCAAAAATATAAATGATATTTTATTTATTCCCGATATTAGGAAGGGAGATTCCACGGGGCCAAAAGTTTTCCGACCACCTCAGCCAATCCCAACAACCGCAATTTGATAGACCCAACATATATTTTTACTCTGTTCGTCCTAAAAACTCCAGCCAAACCCTTTTTGTCACCGCCCCCCGCTTCCCCAATCTGTTGGCTTCGAAATCCGACCCGAAAGTCTGGATGTGAAATCATAATGCCCAAGCACCGACCCGCCTCCGACGACTCGACCTGGAACGCCGCCCCCGCCCGGGCGACCTGCCGCGCCGACTAGGCCAGGCTTTGCTTCCCCTGTGACCGCCACGGCCACTTCGCCAACCTCCTCTCCAGAAAACACCACCGCTCCCAGATCTACGACAACTGCTCCGTAGAGCCCGTTGCCTCCCTTTGCTCCTCCGACAACCTCGCGCTCTGCGGCGACTGTGACCGCGGCGTCCATTCCTCCTTCCACAGCCACGAGAGGACCCTGCTCGAGGGGTTCTTCGGGTACCCGTCCCCCTTGGAGATCGCCACTGCTTGGAGGACCCAGTTGGATAAATATAAACTATCATTTATATTTTTGGCCTAATTAACAATTCTATCCAATACTTTTTTTGGTTTTTTTTTTATCTATCCTATAGTTCGGCTAACGATGATTTTTTAACGCCGTCATAGCCACGTGGGCTACCACGTCGGACTCCGTCAGAAGGCGAGCTAACGGAGGATAACGTCGAAATAAGGTCTTAAGTACGGGTTACTGTATGATACGTTTCAAACGACATAATAGATCGGAAAAAAGAGATATAGTACTGGATAAACTTGTTAATTAGGCCTAAAAAATAAGCTAAAAGTACTTATAAAAAATAATAAGCTAAAAGCAATCTGGTCTCTTATTCTTCTTCTTGAATCAGGATTCAAATAATACACAGGACAATAACAAAAGGAGTCTGCTAAAGAGGGATAATCTAAAGGCTGAATGAAACCCCATCCTTACTTCTTTTCTTTATAAGCTTGTTACGCCGCTCTGGCGGTACAAGGTTTGGTAATGCCCTCACACAGATCACGGATTAAACCCGAAAGATCCTCCCCGCCTCCCTCTGTCTCCCTCCTCCTCGACGAGGCAGCGACGGAGGCCCCCTTTGCTTCCTCGTCGCGCGATCCCAACCCTGATCGCGAACGCGACCTGATCCTCCTCATCACGGCCTTCCTTCTCCTATCATGATCCATCATCCTAAAAACACAACCAAAAAATTTTTTTTAAAAAAGAGGAAGATGATTGAGTAGAAGGAGGAGATGGATCAATGCTCAAACTGTTGGGGAAAAGGGATGGAGCGGGTGATCCCGGAAATGCAGAGAGGGAGTCCGCAGCTGCCTGATTCACGCAATTCAACAGCACCGCAGTATATTCACAAAAAATGCAGGAACAGAGACCAACCAACACAGCAGCCAATCCACAGAACAATCAATCTCATTCCAATCAACTATTCTTCGCATCCAGCCTCACCTCCGACAGCCCAAGCCAGAAGGTTCGCTTCCAACAGTCAACCGCCTACGGCGCACAACCTCCTAAACAGATAACAGCCTAACTGTTTCCCCACAACCGACTCCCTTTTAACTGCCTACCCCACCTGCCCACCTGGGCCACCACTTACACAGGCTATTTAGCCCAACCCTTAACAAGCCCAGCCCAATATTCATCCTAACTACATAACGACAAACACGCTTCACTTCTTCAGCATCAACACCAGCTTCACTTCCCACATCTTCCTCAGCTTTCCTCAGCATCAACACCAGCTTCACTTCCCACATCTTCCTCAGCTTTCCCTCCACAGCGGCACCCTTGCAGTTAACCTCGTAACAAGTTTCTCCCCTTCAAGAACACTTGTCCTCAAGTGTACAATCAGGAAACTTCCTCTGCAAATCAAACAAGAATTCCCAAGTCGCATCCCCAACATCCTCATCCTGCCATTGCACCAAAACCATAGTAGCAGCCACAGATCCTCTCTTAACCATCTTCCTGGCCAGAATAGCAATAGGAACTCTTGAATGAGCAGTACAAAAAGCAGGCAAGGTAGCAGAAACCCTTGAAACATCAGTAATTGCAGCGCGCAACTTGGAAACATGAAACGTTGGATGAACTATAGATCCGGCAGGTAACTCGAGCTTATAAGCAACCTGCCCAATACGATCAAGGATCTTGTAGGGACCATAATACAGTGGGGACAGCTTCTGATTAGTGCGGCCAACCACAGTATGTTGTCGGTATGGCTGTAATTTGACATAAACCAGATCTCCTATAGCAAACTCTCGATCTGTCCGATGCACGTCGGCAAGCTGCTTCATTCGATGCTGAGCTCTAGCTAAATGGAAGCGCAACAATTGTAACATCGCTTCCCTGTCCCTTAAAGTACTGTCGACAGCAGCCACCACTTGCCCAGAAGGGAAATAAGGCAGATGAACCGGGGGAGAATACCCATATAACGCTTCAAAGGGTGTCATCCGTATTGAAGAGTGAAAATTGCAATTGTACCACCACTCCGCAAGGGATAACCAAGAAGCCCATTTGGAAGGACAATCCCCTGTCATACACCGCAAATACGTCTCTAAACAACGGTTCACAACTTCGGTTTGACCATCTGTTTGTGGGTGGTAAGCCGACGATCTGTGCAACTCGACTCCCTGTAGAGAGAACAGCTGCTGCCAAAACTGACTCAAGAACACAGAATCTCGATCGCTCACGATTGTAAGAGGCAACCCGTGGAGTTTAAAGATGTTATCCATGAATACCTGAGCTACAATTTGAGCTGTAAATGGGTGAGATAGAGCAAGGAAGTGAGCATACTTGGTAAGACGGTCGACCACCACGAAAATGACTTCCTTGCCTTGAGATTTAGGTAACCCTTCAACAAAATCCATCGAAATTTCCATCCAAGCGCCATTAGGAATAGGTAAAGGCTGCAAAGACCTAGGTGAGGCCACATTCTCAGGTTTGCAACGTGAACACACATCACAATTCCTCACGAAAGTTTTAACATCTCCAGCCAACCCTTTCCAGAAAAACAAGCTGCGAAGTCGCTTCTCAGTAGCCAACACACCCGAATGACCCCCAACAGCAGTGGTATGAAAAATCTGAATAATCTTTGTTCGAAGAGCGAAATCCTTTCCCACCACCAAGCGTGAGTTGCGTTGCAACAACCCCTGGTGCCAACGATAATGTTTATGAATCAAGGTTCCTGTCTGCAACGATGGAAGCAGGGCAGCGAGCTGAGGGTCTGACTTCCAAGTTCCCTTAATCTCATCCAGAAGAGTTGGCGAATGAGTTGCAACCGTCAAGGTCAACAACTCCAGTCCTTGTACCCGTGAAAGGGAATCAGCAGCCACGTTGTCTCTACCCTTCTTGTAGCAAATCTCATAATCGTAGCCCATAAGTTTGGAAAGCCAACGAAATTGGCTTTCTGTGTGCAACCGCTGTTCTAAGAGAAACTTAAGGCTCTTGTGGTCAGTTCTGATGATGAAATGTCGACCAATCAAGTAGTGTTGCCACTTCCCGACGGCAAAAACAATTGAATACAACTCTTTCTCGTACACCGATAATGCCTGGTGTCTCGCTGACAATTGCTTACTGAGAAAGGCTATTGGATGCTCTCGCTGCATTAAAATTGCTCCAATGCCATTGTCGGATGCATCCGTTTCCAGCACAAACACTTCTGAAAAATCTGGTAAAGCGAGAACAGGGGCAGAAACCAGCAAATCCTTCAACTTAGCGAAAGCAACAGAAGCTGCAGCAGTCCACTGGAAGTTGTCTTTCTTCAGCAACTCAGTCAAAGGCCTACTAACAACACCATAGCCACGAATAAAGCGCCGATAATAGCCACTTAACCCCAAGAAACCTCGCAACTGTTTAATTGTAGTGGGCGTTGGCCAATCCATCACAACTCGAACCTTCGATGGATCCGTTGAAACCCCTTTCTGATCAATATAGTGGCCCAAATACTCCACTCTTTGACAACCAAAAACACATTTGGATCGCTTAGCAAACAATGTGTGCTGCCTGAGTAAAGAAAAAGTAAGTTGTAGCTGCTGTAAATGGGCTTCCCGTGAACTGCTGTAAACTAAAATATCATCAAAGAATACCAAGATGAACCGTCTCAAATAGGGCCTGAAAATAGCATTCATTAAGCTTTGAAAAGTTGCTGGTGCGTTTGTCAATCCAAACGGCATAACCAAAAATTCATAGTGCCCATCATGTGTTCGGAAAGCTGTCTTATGAATGTCTTTGGGGTCCATACGAATCTGATGATAACCCGCTCGAAGATCAATTTTAGAAAAAATGGAAGCACCATGCAACTCATCTAGCAATTCTTCAATGACAGGAATGGGATATTTGTCCTTCACCGTTTGCTTATTCAACTCTCGGTAGTCGATACACATCCTCCATGTCTCATCTTTCTTCTTAACCAAAACGATGGGAGAGGAAAAAGAGCTCTTACTGTCCCTAATCACCCCCGAATCCAACAGCTCTTGTACCATCCTCTCAATGACATCCTTTTGAGCTGCAGAATGCCTATATGGCCGTACATTAATCCCTTGAACACCCTCTTTCAACAGAATTGAGTGATCGCGTCCCCGGAAAGGAGGTAGCCCAGTAGGTTCCTGAAAAACGTCCTGAAAATCCCGTAGGATAGTCTCAACCCACTCTGACTCACTCATCTCAGCAGCAGCACAGCAGAGCATGGAATGCAATCTAGAGCAAACCATCCAACTACTATTATTCGAAGTCTCAAACGTCTGTAGGCTGTCACCACCGACCATGTGCAATTGGGCAATAGTGTTCTGTTCACAAATGCCTTGTAGCACAACAGATTCTGTTTTCCACCAAAACTTCATTGTAGAGAGTTTAAAATTCCAAGTGATATCCCCTAACTGGCTCAACCAATCAACGCCCAAAATCATCTCACACCCTCCCAAAGCCAACACGTAAAAATCAGCTTGGAACTCAATCCCTTGAATTGCCCAAGTCAGCTGTGGAATCATTCGATTACATAAAACACTCCTGCCATCAGCTACTGCCACAGTCACTGGAGTAATAGCTTTTATGACAACATTTATTCCACCAACAATTCTAGAATCCAGAAAATTATGCGTGCTGCCGCTATCCACCAGAATATGTAATGGCCTCTTCTTATAATTGCCCCGAACCTGCATGGTCCGAGTGTCACCCCCTCCTATTTCACCGTTAAGAGCATATATACTGGTACCCATCCCATCTCTCGTCCTATCCGCTTCCGGCAATTGCACCTCATCATCCAAAACAGAATCCTCCATTGGTTCAACGATTAAGGAGTACAACTGCTTCTTGGAGCACTTGTGATTCCTATTAAAGGGTTCGTTGCAGGTAAAACACAGCCCCTTCAATCTTCGTTCATCCACTTCTTCCTGGGTTAGACGTCTCCTGCCTACTGATGCAGAACCCCCAATCGGAAACGCAGGACTAATCCTCGATTCAACAACTTTATCTGCAACATATGGTCCCACGCTCGAATTAATTGTCTCCCGATCCTTATTTCCCACGAATGCACCGCTCTTTCCAGACGTCCCAGCTAGACCACTTCTAACCAATCTGAAGGGCTTGCTGACAGTCGTACCTGTCTCCCCTGGAGGTACATCACAACTGATAATACGAGCATTTGTCCGTACAGTGAGCAGATCAGTGGGTTTCAGCAGCCATAAAGTACTCCTGTACTCCTCCTTAAGACCATTGATGAACAAGCTGACCTGGAAGGCCATTGGCAAATCCAATTTCTCCAAAACTCGCCTCAAACATATATCAAACTCCTCCATGTATGCATACAAATTATCGAACTCTCCCTCCTGCTTTAAATTTTTCATCTTACCCATTGGGTCCTCAAACACTTCCTTCCCGAACCTTTTGTTCAACGCTATCACGTAATCTTCCCAACTCAGTCCCTTATCTCCAATCCTATTCCTCATGAACGTGTAATGCCATTGCAAGGCGCCTCCAAACAGATATAGAGAAGCTAACTACACCTTCTTGTCATCTGGCACATTTTCCAGCTCGAAATACCTCTGGCATTTATATAGCCAGTCTTCCAAGTTCGTTCCATCAAAATCTGGAAATTCGACCTTAGGTAAGATAAAACTATTAGAATACCTGATTCTGCCCTCGTTACCAACTTCCATTCTCGACTCTGGAGTTATTCCTTCTGCCACAGACGAATCTGTATCCTTCTGTTTATCCGTTCCACAAACGAATTTCTTCATCGCCTCCCATTGCGTCGACGTCTGGGCTTGTATTTCTTGCACCTGTGACGTAAGAGTTTTCATCTGCTCTGCCAAGCTCCTCACAACCACACCGAACGATTCCTGCTCCTTCCGCATCTCTTCCGACCGTGTCTCAACCATTACAGCAAGGATCAATGCTCTGATACCCTTGATTCACGCAATTCAACAGCACCGCAGTATATTCACAAAAAATGCAGGAACAGAGACCAACCAACACAGCAGCCAATCCACAGAACAATCAATCTCATTCCAATCAACTATTCTTCGCATCCAGCCTCACCTCCGACAGCCCAAGCCAGAAGGTTCGCTTCCAACAGTCAACCGCCTACGGCGCACAACCTCCTAAACAGATAACAGCCTAATTGTTTCCCCACAACCGACTCCCTTTTAACTGCCTACCCCACCTGCCCACCTGGGCCACCACTTACACAGGCTATTTAGCCCAACCCTTAACAAGCCCAGCCCAATATTCATCCTAACTACATAACGACAAACACGCTTCACTTCTTCAGCATCAACACCAGCTTCACTTCCCACATCTTCCTCAGCTTTCCTCAGCATCAACACCAGCTTCACTTCCCACATCTTCCTCAGCTTTCCCTCCACAGCGGCACCCTTGCAGTTAACCTCGTAACACTGCCGGTCAGGCTCTGCATCGCCTGCATCTTCTCCTCTATTTTTCTTTAAGAATTCCCCGATTTCAAGGCCGGAGAGATTTCGGTCTGTTTGATGTTTGTCTGTTGTATGTAATAATAATACAACGCTGCCCAAGGACTCGGACCGGACAGCCCGGTCGGACTGCGACTCTTTATTACCAAAAAAAAAGACAAAGGCTTTCACTCAACTCACTTTACCCACTTTCACTTATTCTTTCCTTTACTTTTATCATATCAAAATTAATCTATTCATACTTTATTTATATTGGAAAATTTTAGGAGTTAATGGAGATTGGAGACAACACAACACAACACAACATCTTAACCCTCCTCCTAGGCATCGATTGGGCATCAACGACGTAAATAAGATTAGAAACAGTTCTCTCTTCCATTACATGCCACAACTACTGTCATGGGTTGGTTCTTCAATGTCTTGCATCCAATCTTGTTGGCCTTCCCCACCACTTACGCGGGGAGGACTAGCCGCGAGGAGCTCTTGAGGTTCTTCACCTATGTCCTCCCTCGAATCTCCTTGGATCAGGCCTATCTCCCTCGTAACCGAGCAGATCCCTCCATCTTTTGCCACCCATACTTCAGGGAAATGTCCTTCCACTCGAGGTGCTCTGATAGATGGGGATGCCGTGCCAGGTATCCCCTCAACTCAACTCGCAGATTCCCCACAGGCTAAAAAAAGAAAAGAAAAGAAACCAAGGCTATTAACTTCCGAAAGTCGGGAGCTTTTCCCAGATTTCGAAACCCTTTACCTTGGCTTTAGACTCGATGGCAAGGCAAGGCGAAAAAATGCGGCCGACGCAAAGTGCTTTGTGGATGACTCAGCAATTTTGATCTGGACGAGCCAGTAGGACGCAGTCTCAAGCCTATCCAACCTGCAACCCCTGCAGCTCTCAGCAGTGCGGTAGGGTGTGCCTGACCTCCTAGGCTTGACCGCACCGCCAAAAGCAGCAGCCATGGGCGTTTATGGGATTACTGCGCCATCCGTCCTCGGATGCCTAGGCGACTTCTCCTGGAAGCAGACGCTCTTCTTCTTCTTCTTCTTCTTCTTCTTCTTCTTCTTCTTCTTCTTCTTCTTCTTCTTCTACTTCAGGTTCAGCCCAAGACCACTGGTTTTATCATCAGAGGAAGATTTCTCAACATAAGAAACAGATGGAGTCGGCAGCATTGTGATGTCATCCTCACTCGAATTCTCGATCTCGTTGTTCAGCTTCGGATATATCTCCCCTGTTTTCTCGTTGGTTGAAGGTTTCTCTACAGCGAAGGGGGCTGCAGAGTTTGGGGTTTTGGGAAAGGAAGTAACGGGAGTTTGTGGCACCGCTTCATCATCCTCCATTAGATTAAGATTCCCCATTGACATCCCTGGCAAGCAGATGCCTTTTGTCTTCGGCTTTGGATTAAGGTCGGTAGCTTCCTCATTATAAAACTTCTTGGCAGCTGCAGAAAGGGAGCGTGTGCCATCATTTAGTTTCCGATTCAGACTACACGCCCAATGTTTGACAGTACTACCTGTGGTGGAAGCAACGAGAATTTGGGACACTACGATGCTGTCCTCCTTTGGATTACTTGGCGACTTCTCCAGGGAGCACACGCTCATCCGTGGCTTCGGATCAACCTGACCAGTTTTCTGTGAAGATGGCTTCGGGCCTGAAAAGGGGGGACTGCTCTTCAGTTTTGGTTTCGGATTATCGACCCAAGCGCTGCCCGTGCTGCCAGGTGAGGAAGTGATGGGTGTTTGTGGAACCGCCACGCTGACCTTCCTTGGATTCCTCAGTGGTTTCTCCGAAAATTCTGTGCTCGTCTTCTCTGTCTTTCTAGCTGCCGGGATGGTCCTCGGCTTGATGAAGGGCTTATGAGCAGGAACCTCTGTGGCTACGTTCCCGCATCTCGACGTGCCAAACACCCGCCTTTGCCTTCCACAAAATTCAAACTAAAAGTGTGAACAATTTATACATCCAACGACTAATGATTCCAACTCAAAGGATCACCTAATCACCTGACGACCATCGACAACATGCAGGCAGTCATGAAAGAAAAAACCGAGAGAAGTTACCGGGAAGTGGGAGGAACCATAGGACAGACATCTGGGGCACCGATCGCTGGTTTCGCTGTGAATTCAATCTTCCCTCTCCTGGATTTACCTAAATCCAGCAGGCTTTACGATCTCGCGTCAATGCAAGTGAATAAAAGCACACCGAGTCAATTTAACATACCCGGGCACGCAGAGACGACGGCGGCACCAAGAGGTTCCATTCGTTGATCTACAGAAATTCCTTACGGTGGCGTAAAAACACGAGAGGATGGCAGTTTCTGTTAGTGTGTGCACGTATGTGCCAAGACATTTTGTAATATATGTGAATAGTTGTTAATAAAGGCAAGTATTTACTGTTTATTAATTACTTTTCTGCTCGTAATTAACTTTACGGTAAAGTCCCATAGATTGATTATTTATCAATTTAAAATTGTCCTTGATCGGATAGATGTTTAGATGGGACATAAACATCTAGATCAACGCCGAGTATAACTTAGGTCGAGTTAGACCAAGGGATGCATGTTCAAGCTATACTCGGGGGTGCCTATGTTTAGGGTACACTGGACACGACCCGTTTATAGAGAATACCACATATTAAGCGTCATTGGTCACTTCTCTTGTTGAACGAGTGTAACTGATCTCCTGACTTGAGACCTCCATATATTCTATGCGTGGAGTTGTTCACTTTGATGCCGTTAAAAGCAGTCTTTAATCGGATTGTGAGTAATACGGTTATTGGGTGTGCAGCGAAGCGTAGAGAGGATAGTGTTGAGTCAATATATGATTCATCGCTCTCTTGGATTAGGGAGTTGACATCATGGCCTCTTGATTGAGATATTAGTGATTTTAAACACACGGCCGTGGAGGAATGTTTATCATTCAAGTTAAGATCTATTATATCTGAGAAATCAAGTAAAACGATTCATTCAGTGATGACACATAATGCACTGAATTAATCGGGATGTCGGTGAGATGAAGAGATTGAATTACACAGAAATCGGTTCATAGTGGTTTTGGTTCATGACCAATATTCTATTACGTTGGGTGACTGAAAACTGTTGCTAGACGGTTACCTCAGTCTGTGTATGGATGTACACTGCCTTCGTATATAGAACCTAGAGGGTCGCACGCAAAAGCACGTAGACACGGACATTGATTATTTAATTCTAATGGATATTAGAATTATAAATTTTCAGAATTAGAATTTGTTGGACTACAAATTCATTCTGAAATATTCGGAAGCAATTAATCCTAGTGTTGGATTTAAGTTGATCGAATATGTTTAAGTTGTAGACTATAATGATATAATTATAATAATTAATGGTTACATCATTATAATATTATTATATTTATTATTTTTAAGCCCATTTGGCTCCTTAAATCCATTTGGCCTATTTGGCCCAAATTGGAATTTTATTATTAAATTATTACCTACGAGCTACTGTGATACTAGTTTTGCTACGTGGTGTTGGTTAGACTAATTTGACCATAATAGCTTTGCTACGTGGTGTTGGTCAGATTAATTTGACTATAAATTAAATAATATGGCGGTGTGGGTACAGAAGGATACAAATTGAATAGAAATCAATTCAATAGAGATTGAGTGAGATACTCAATTTGCAATTCGGTAAAAAGAGGCAGAAAGAAAACATCAAGGTTTCCGAAGAACAAGTTACCGAAAAACTCCGAGGGCTAGCACCAAGAAGGAGTTCGAAGGTGTCCGTGTCTTGTGTGCGTGGATACTTCTAGAGGAGTCACGTTTGGGACTCTTGAAGTTCGCATCCGCAATAACGAGGTATGTTTTATTTAACGTTACTATTCAACTTATACGTATCACAAGATCCGGGACTGTGTTTCGGACAGTATTTTTTGAAACGAGCTTCCGCTGCGCCCGGTGGAAACCCAGTTTCCACTGTGGTCTCCTTCCGGGGACGGTTGCTCGGATTTGTTTCCTCTTTTGAAACCTCTAAAATGGTCGGGGAATTGGCGCCACTGGGAGGGACGGCAGCCCGTATGGCCCAATGGACCTAAGACTTCGACCCATTAGGCCCATGTGTATTGGAGTTGGGCCCACTGGTATCCCAGACAGCAAAACGACAAGATATCGATAAAAGAAACTTTTATCCGAAACTTCTTTTTATCCCACGCTTCCCAATGAACTTCGAATCAAGAAATCCACTACGTGCGACACATGAGTTGAATAATATAAATACATCGCCTAACGTTTTCGCTTTCCTCTTCCGGGGGGCTATCGACTCTTCCCATTCCCACCCTCCCATTGTTTTTCGTCTCCACTCTGCATGGAGTCCCACTACTACTACTACTACTACTATCCCTTTTGTATAAATATGTGCACACAGAACACTTGAATTCTGCGCAGAGGGGAGGGGAGGGAAAGTCGCAAATACAGATGGAAAGCTTGCTGCAACTACAAAGATTGCTGGCCAAAGTGGTCCGTGGCTGCTACGCCGCGGCGTGCCTGGGGATCCTCATCGTGTCGATACCGGTCGCCCGCTACTTATACGGAAGGGGGATAAATCAAAGAGACGACCCCTAATGGCCTCTTCATCAGCTTCCCGTCGAGACGATGATCTTTTTGGGTGTTCACTTTGCTGAAGGAATACGATGTTTCATGTAAATTCTTTAGTCGTGAAAATGTGGAGGACTCAAATTGAATATTATGAAAACTACGGGGACCAATCTCGAAATAAAAGGAAATTTTATCCTAATCCAGTGGTAACTACCTGACATCCGAAATACCCAAAATAGCCCTCCCGGTGGGGACACTATTCCAATTCTACCCCTCTCCACCTCCCCTCATTTCCTCTCGTCTCGTTCTTTTGATTTGATTCCGCGCAACAGATCCATCTCTCTCTCGACCGCTACTACCATCGTCAAGGCCTCCGGCGAGTGCACACCCACACCATCGATGGCGAGAGGCTCGTCCCAGTCCCAGGCCTCCAGCACGCCCTCCGCGTCCCGCCCCGGCGTCATGGCGCCGCGTGGCTCCGCAGCCGCGGCCGCCGGGATGCGCCGTCGTAGGCTCGGTGGCGGCGTCTCCTCCGGATCCTCCGGGGTCAGTTCGGGCGGAGGATCGAGCGGACCGGCGAACAACATGCTGAGGTTCTACACGGATGACGCCCCCGGGCTGAAGATATCCCCGACGATGGTGCTGGTGATGAGCCTGTGCTTCATCGGTTTCGTCACCGCCCTCCACGTCTTCGGAAAGCTGTACCGGTACAAGACCGGCGCCGGCGGAGGGGGAGGAATGTGATCCCGCTATACGGATCGTTTTACCCCTCGTCACAACACGTGTCGCGATCGTAGCGGTTACGATTGACTATGACCGAGCGGCCCCCTATTTTGCAGGATATTTTTTCTTTATTATAATTATTAGGTAAAATATACCATGACATCGTAAATTATGTACTAAAATTTTGTTTTGTCAAAATCTTTTTTTACGTTATTATCATTAGTGTTGTAATTTTTTGTGGCTAATCTTGAATTTTACTTTGAGAAAACCAAACAAGACCTTAATATTGTCTAACATTTCTACTATAGTAATTGAGTTTCAACCTTTCATGGTCTTGCAATTCACCTTACACAGTAGAGCCATCATCATTCTTAACAGCATTAATAACAACAGTCAAATTTCGACTTCCAACTTACTTAATTTAATCATTAAAATCTTATAATAAAAAACACATGAAATGTTTAATATTATTACTTTTTTTTTTACATTTTTTAGTCAATAATTAAAATTTATAGATTAAGGCCGGTTTGGTTTTCTCACGAAAAAATCCAAAATTGATCAAAATCAATATAAAAATAAAAATAAGTGACAAAATCATATAACAAACTAAATTTTCGATAAAATAAAAAGTTTCGTAACAGTTTTTTATATTCTCGTATATTTTGCCAAATTATTATTCTTATCATTGAATTTCGTGTAGATCAAGGGGCATGTCTCGTTTGGTAATAAGAGGAGCCTCCTTTTTTCGAATGCTTAATGGCATTAACTCGCAAGGATCTATGACAGGTTCAAATCAGGGATCGAAAATATTCCGCCTTCTAGGCGAAAGTGTCTCCGATTTCAGCCACATCCGATGAACGGCCGAGGCCAACGAAGGGGCTAGGCTAGCCGATCCACTAATAATATTTTGGGTCATTCTCCTTGTCATGACATTGGATAATGCAGACAGAAGCTAGGAACAACGAATAGGACGACCCTGGTATTGACCTTCCATATGCTACCACCGAGTAACTCTATCCTTTACGACGTTAAATCATGTCTAAACAACCACCGACTCCGACCTAGTCCAGATAGTTGTTTGTGGCCGCCTTGATTATGAATAAATATTCGTTTTTCGCTTGGCCAGCCACGTTTTCATTCTCCCCCTTGGACGGGCATTGTAATTTGGAAGATGCATGTGTTCTTTTCGATGGGAATGTGGTGTAAAGTGATATGTTGTTTTGATTTGGTCAGCTGACCCGGATTAGGCTTCAAAGGTTAAATGTTCACTGTTTCTTTCCACGGCATTCCCCCACATCGATGGACTATATTTTATTCCCGCCTGCAACCCCAGAAGGTTTAGTTTAAAGATCCATAGAATTTCCCCCCCGAGTTCTTTGTTTAACCTCGTTGACAAATTCTGTGTTAAGTTAAGAGTGCCTGTCCAAAGGGCGAGTTTACCATCGAGGAGGCACCTTGTTCTCGCGCCGCATGAAAGGATTCGAGAGGATTCCGGATGAGACGTTAGGATAATCCGTGGCGTCATTGTTTTTGATTCTCCTGTGTTGGGGATCTTGGGGCAGTTCAGGTACAAACACCGAAACGGAGAGGGTGAAACAGGTAGACGAGCTCCATTTTGTGACTCTTTGCTTGATACTCGTCTGCATGACACAGGTCCCAAACTCATGTCAATTGGAAGGTCCGGAGACGCCGTAAGAACTCACTCGCGACACTGAAACGAGGTTTTGTCCGATGAAAACCTTAGTTTCACCTTATCGCTTGAACTCGGCTACATTAAAAGGTAAGTATCATTAATGCAAACTAAATCAGATAATTGAACTATGCCCAATAACCAACCTAGCATGGTCACTCTTTTACATATTTTTGTTTTATTTTATGTATTTTGAAATTCTTTAAGGTGAATAAAGTTTATTCAAAAAGCCAATTTTCCAATTAGCGCTTATTTCATTGCGTATGCTTTTTGAGAAGTTAATTCTTAATTTAGTATCTCGTGTGGTAAATTTAAACATGTGTAGGTATTTCTAAAAATGGAATTTGTTTTTTTGTTTTCTTATACGGAAGAACAAATTGCTAGCGGCCAAAACTTTGGCATTATATTTTATAAATGAAAATATGTTTAATGAACAAATTGGTAGCTTCTGGGTACATATTAGAGATTTTATCCAATAAAATTGTGTATAAAAAAAAAGAAATGGAAAGCTTGAGGTATGTTACTCGATAACATTATTCCGGAAATTCTTTTGTGAAACAGGATTTATAGTTTCAAAATTTCTCAGGAAAATATCAATTTTGCCTTAAAAAATAAGGCCTTAATTTTTTTCTATCAAAATCGGTATTTGAAATACTGACTTTCTTAAGGAACAAAATTGTTGTTTCAAACGTCAACTTAGAAGAATTAACAAAAAAATTTTAGAACTTCCAACCATATTTCGTGAAAATTTAGTGAAATTTGGAAGAAAACTCTTTAGAAAAGTAATACACACGCTAAATTCGTTAACACCTGACCTAACATCTGGGTATATCACAAAATGGTGGTTGTGAAAGTAATATCTCGTGACTGTAATTATAATCACGAGTGTTTTTCGATTGTTCGAATTCCTACAATAAGGTTCCTCGTAATATTTACTGATGTGGTTGATATGAAAGGACAAATAACCGAGATCACTTTGATATAAGTTCGAGATAATTCAAAAGCAAACATAACTAGAAGACATTTTTTAGCTCACGAAATGAAATGGAATGTCATTTGCTCGTAATAACAAAATGAAATTACAAGAGTCGATGATGATACAAATAAAACATAATGATGAATCTGCATACATGAGAGGATATTCTCGTCCCCAACACTTCTAAAAACACTAGATTCCAGAAGATTCAGAGAACAAAAAAATCATCATGAAAACCCTCACATTCATTTTGTAGTGTTTGTGATAGGGTATTGATTTATTTATGCACACTCAAGGCATTCCTTATTAAAATTAGGGCATTGAAACCCTCATTTGTGAAAAGGGGGAAGTAAAGGTGAAAAGGGGCTTACCTTTTCCCTTAAAAGTCGATGATCAAACCGGTAGTGTCGTAGCTCGAGATGTATCCATGATCATCGTACATGGTTTGATACAGCTGAGCAATGTCGATGTTGTCAGGTTCTGGCTCGTACATGTAATCTTCCAAGATGATGGTTCCAAGCCCATTGTTCTTCTCCAACAACGGGACGGGAGTGCCAGGTGAGTTCCTATCCTCTTGCGGGACATACTGCCCGAACAAACAGGCAGGATTTTCCTCGTTGAAGCCCCAGAAGTCGCAAGGGGAACGAATGTTGATGCCGTTGCAGTGGTTGTTGTTGATATCAACATAATTATTGTTGATGATGATGCTATTATTCTTGGGGATGGTACTGAAGGGAGCTGCTTCTGGATTCGGACTTTGACTTTGGTTTTGATCTTCGCCGATCAGAAGGGTTGACGTTACTTGGTTATCATTGGATAGATGTTGCATTGACAAGTAACCCGGCATGTTGCTTGCTTCTTGTGTGGGATAATTGTGATCTTCGCTTCCGGTCAGCAGGTTTTGGTTGCCTCTCCGCCGCACTCGGCAAAGCACCCAATCGTCCAACTGCCCCCAAAGACATGAAGGAAAGATTGAATTAGAACTGAATCAGACTCGATTAATAAAAAATAAAAATAAAACCCTGCGAAACACTTTCATTTCTGTTTGCCTTGTTACTTCACTCTCAGGTCAGCAAAATCGGCAGTAAGAATTCCCCAATAGGTCGAGTGAATGCCTTCTTGGTATATAGCCGGGGAAATGTTCCGAACCGAAACCCTAACCACGAGCAAGAAAGACGAGAGGGGCGAGAATGACCCAAGGAAACTACACCATTTGGCCTATGTTTTGTTGCTACCTTCCAGCCTCCTAAGGAAAAGACTAGTTTTTCTTGTTCGGCACCGATGAAACATATGAACCTACCTCCACGGGCAGTGGTTATGTCCTCCTCGAAACTAGGGCGAAGATAGTTAGGGCTTTTGCGAAGAAAAAGAGAACAACACAATTGAAAGAGCTTTAGTTTATCAAGAAACAAAATGTTTCCGAGTTAATAGAGTCATGGCGTTCGAAAATGAAGGAGCGAGTTTAAGTTAGAGGCTTACCCTCATCGACCTTTTGAACATGGAGGATCTTAGATTCGATGATGATGTGGAAGGCTCGGTGATTCTGTACTCGCTCATGGTCCAATCTGTCTTTGTCCCCTTGGGAGGCCTCCCCTTGTAGAACACCAAAGCCTTCTTCACCCCAATTGTCTGATCGGACCCATCAGAAAGGACAATTGGCCGATCCGTCCCGGTCGCTTTCCAATACCCCGAACCTGCAGCCCTATTCGGCCTCTCTCCGTTCGGGTACTTCCTGTATATTGGGCTGAAGAAGTACCACTCGTCTTCCCCGAACAAGGCCTTATCTGGAGCCACATATAGAATAATAAGAACAGCAACATCTCGACCCAACCCTTAATGAACTATGAATATTCCGATCAGATGTTAGGGCACGGACTTGGTAGCTCCCATGGATTGTACATGTAGAGATTGATCTCGGCTATGAGGCAGGCCGGCAGAGGGCGCGAATTCACTTTCTGTTGCAAGTAATGGACAATGAGCTCCTCATCGGTGGGGCGAAACCGAAACCCTGGGGGAAGCGACCTGATGGTGCTTGTAGAGGCAGAGGGAGAAAACAACGGGGCGGAAGTCACCCTGCTGCGCTTGATCATACGATCATTGGAATCCATCTTTTCCGATCGCAGAGGGTGAGGAGAGTTTCGATCGGAGAGAGGATAGTTTTGGTTCGACTATGCTCGACGTTACTAACTAATGAGAAATGGATCTTTTATGGATGGATTTCACGAGGGAAAAGGATGTCCTATGCCAGGAAGGAATTGCATTGTCATGCACATGAGGACGATTATTGAGATAATAGCAGGAATACGCCAATCTCCTGGAACTAACTGCTTGTTTAATTATTTTACTAATCAAGCGAGGAATATCAAAAAACTTGCCATCGATAAGGGTTCGCTTCAGTTTAGAGCATCCGCTTTGTATGGATTGTACTCGAACTCATAGCCGTAGCCCGTATATCGGTTACGGAAAAGACTGATCAGCATTCCAAACCCGCGACAGAACTAGAAGGCGGTGGAGACTTCTCTTGGAGCGGATGTAGGATGATCTCGAGGACCCCACACCGTTAAGTACTAGAAAGCTAATCTATCACAACATTACTTGTAGTCACTAAGAGAACATTTCATTGAAAGCACAATCAAGAATATGATAATAGTTCAAAACTTTAATGTTTCGATCGATCAGACGACTTACAACATTATGCAATACTCCATGAACAAACATCTCGAAAATAATGTTCGACGTAGCTATCGATTAATTTTCTCGTGCTGTGTTAATCACTTGTGTACTAAATTGGCCAGCCTCGAATTTAATCTGCCATCTAAATATTTTGAGAGGATAGTTTTTAAGCAGGCATTCATCAAAACATCAATATAAGTGATCAGGACATTCCAAAGGATTGGCCAATATAAAGACACTCTTCCGTTCGTTTATTACAATATGTTCATCCTCGGATTATGCTCTACTGTAGAGATACTGCCAACAGTAACGAGACGTTAACTTCTGGATGCCGATCGATGGCGTTGTTGATGGCCGATACGCAAGACTTTTGCCTTTTGTTTCCCGGTGAGATGGTATTATCGTAAGAAGATGTACTAAATTGTCGGTACATCCCTAGGACAAGACCTCTGTTTCTTCGAGACGAGATCGTCATCCGGTACTCTTTGGTATTGCTGGCTGCAGGAAGCTTAGTATTCCGAGAAAATTTGCACCATCTGCAGAAATCATTTTCTTGTTACGACATCCTTAAACCTTGTTTGAAGACTTACAATGCCGAGAAGGGCGGAAGAAGAAAACTTGTTGAAATCCTCGTTGAAAAATGGACGTGTTCGCAACAGTTTGAGACTCGATTCCGTCCTTATATTATATGGCGCGGTATCAATTGGCCGGACTACGCGGGAAAACGAGAGCTCCACATCTTTTTAGTGATGTACAAATTTAGGATATTACTCGCATAACTGCTAGATGCTTAAACCGGAGACAATACTGATTTCTTTTCGGAAAATTTCATGTATCGGTCACGTCCATAGTCTCCCTTGTTTTATTTTTCTTGCGAATCTTCAGCGAAGGACATTGTTAGAGTCTATCTGCCTCTTCATTCTTACAAAACACCCCGTTCTGCTAAATCAATTGAGTGTTCTCTCAATATGTGGTTTAATTAGTTAAGCTCCCCAACCTTATTTTGTTTTCCCGGCATAGGAGTGTTTCCAAATAAAATTCTGGCTCTGTTTAACAACTTTTTGGCGCCAAAGTCGAGCGGCCATTATTTTTAACGAACATTCGGACAGCGTCATGCATGCGGCTGAGTTAACCTCTCTTTCAATCTTACTGTGGGGGTATTCGATTTTTAGGTACAACTATTTCTCGCGGACGATTGATATATCAGTATGGTTGTTAAAGCAGAGGAGGAGGGATGGATTAAGTCCCCTTAATTTTGCTGGATTGAAAGTGACTTGATACTATTATTTGGTGGGGGCTGAAGATTGGATTTCCAGCGATTCTTTATTTGGCTTTTCAGCACATCCGGGAATGCAGCCCGCAACCCTTCTCAGTTCATTTGCACATGTTTAGGTAAGATGGCGTCCTTTTTGAAAGCAGAGACACGACTGATGAACGAGGGGGGATGACCATGATCCAGGAGCTGCTTTGTCGTAGTAAGGGTTGGTTCTCTGTACTCATGATCAGGCACTTTCAAGATATTCTCTGTACTTATAGAAAAAGATATTCTCAGCGAATGAATGAAAATAAGGAAGGAAAAATTCTTGTTGTTTCTTTCGTGGGATACAATACAATGATCAAACGGGATCAACAGCAAACTACTTGCGACAAACATTGAAAGAAAGGGCCGTGGCGTTGCTTGGTGGTTTTGTTACTGTTGTTGATTTGGCTTCCCTGGGAATGGGACGAGTTTGAAGTTTTGTCCTCACGACGATGAACATGTGATGCTGGCTGCTATGCACAGAATCATGACACAAAGTACGGCACGTCCTCCCATGGTTCTAGAAGCCCTGCTAACATCATCGGCGGCAGGGGCTATATCAGTGGGCTTATCCTTGGCCTTCTCTGGAGCTGGTGCTGCTGTTGGAGGGAATACAGTCTGGGGAAGCAGGACACGATCCACCTCATACACGGCCATCTGGTTTGCGGAATACAACGAGTCGCCAATCATGGCCTCATCAATTCCCGTCGACAACCTGAGGTCATTACCTTGGATTGTGATGTTAAGCGGGAACCGGCCGTCATTGGTTCCGTCGGCAAGGGTCCTCAGGGGGTTGCTCACCGTTAGGAACAGAGTCTTGGAGAGGAACTGGGTGATGACATGGAACTGTACCAGCTCCACCTCATCCTTAGGAGACAGGGAGCTGAGGGCGCCGGGCTTGAGAATAGAGAACGCGGCGTCGGTTGGGGCCAGTACCGTCAGGCCATCACCAGTGTTAGCGAGCTCCGTATTGATCTGGCCGGTCATGTGAGTGACCTTGAGCAGTCGGAGGAAATTCGAGAAGTGCCCTGCATCCTGGAGGATCTTGATGAGGTTCGGCGGGCCGTCCTGTGCGGAACTACTCCTCGAGAGTACCAGCAGTAGGAGGATGAGAAGGGTGGGGCGATCGAAAGCCATTCTCGAAAAAGAGAACTCCTTTCTCGATTATGGCGATTCGTGTTTCTCAATGTGTTTATTGAGGAAACAGCAAAAGGGCTGCAATTTATCGAGGCGTGAATGAACAACATTTTGGCTGCTCACAGGGCAGGTGAGATTGAGAAAGCAACTTGACAAGGTTTGCATGGTGAGGCGTAATGATATTGTAGGTGGATAAGGCATTGTCATCTGTAGGAGATTAGTAAGTTTTGCTTTTCTCAACAACCATGGTGGTAGATTAAATTCATCCGAATGATGATCAGTAACATGTCATGAATTCAAACAATGAACAACACTTAATCATCAATACTGCTAAAACATATAACAGCTTGAAACATGAGAGTTTTGTTTTGATAGAGATGCATGAGTGAACTTGATGATGGAGAGATTGTGCTGTCTATCAGTTTTAGGTTGGGTGGGGGGGGGGGGGGTTGATTGGATTGGAATGTAACCCACCTCCTCAAAAAATGGGTCTTATTGTACATTTACTTACCATCTTTCATCAGGCATGCATCAAATTTTGGGGCCATGCTTAATCTTCAAGTTAAATCATGGAATTGGGGACAAATAGGCATAAATGAAGCCCCCAAGATTAGTGGCCCAAAAACCAACACATGGTGGGCATGAACAATTGGGAGTAACCCAGAAGGCCTTATTACAACCTCGGTTTGATCGAGAGGGACTCCTCCATCTTAGGCTTTGATTGAAGAGCCCAATTTCAATTCCTTTTGGGAAATGGGAATGGATTTGTGGGGCTTGAAGTAATTGAGGTGGTTGGGGAAGTCCCCAAAACATTAAATGAAACCTCCAACTGCCTCAAATGTTGTCCGAGGGCTTGCTTGTTGATCCAGTGCCATTCATGACACCCACACACACAAACAGGACCACCCCCCAACAAATGATTGAGGTTGAATTTTCTTTCCTCCACCACTTCAAGAGCTAGGGATGAAAATAAAAAAATCTTTCTAGGAGGTAAAAATAGATGGCCCAACTTAGCTAACTAAACCTTTCCTTTCCTTGTTTTCTTCCTTGTGTGAATAGATGACTAAAGGAGGAAGATATCACACTCTATGATTGAGAAAACGAGTGAGGTGAGAGATTGAGAGTGGAACCCAGTTTGTGGATGATGAACCAACCACCTCAAAGGAAAACACCCACATGAGATTCTTGTTGCCTCTCAAAAACCCAGAGTCCATCCATAATCGAGTAAAGCTATATGATCGATCATACGTGATGCATACATATATATATACATAATAAGATTGAGGAATATGTTTGGGGAATGATTGATTTACAAATGGGTCCGACCCAAATCATGGGATTCAAGGAGTAATAATTGAGTGAATCTGATCTAACACCCAAGAGAGGAAGAAAAACCAAAGACAGTCTCCAACCCTTCCCTTTCCACCTCCCTTTTGCATCCAGCCAAAACCCATCACTTTCGCCCTCCCCCAAAAGAAAAATCTCCAAAAAACCCAACATCCCTTTCACACTTTCTTTAAGCATGGGGACAGACTGATTCCTTTCTTCCCCTCACCCCCCACAAAAGAAATATTTGTTCAAATAATCCACAATTTTTTTCGTCTCATGCTGAAACGCGTAAATTTGCCTTGTAATGTCAGTCGTGCATTCATCAATATCAGATCTAATTTACTCGCGCCCAAGAGGAAAGGAACAAGTTACTTTTAGAAACCTTATAAAACCATTGGTTTATGTAATAACAAGGCAACAACACCGAAGAAGGGATGGAGATGGAGTCTGACCCAAAATTTGACTTCACTCTTGTTTGTCCTTAGAGAACTAAATACTTTAATTGATATATATACTGTCTCATGTATCTCGTATGTACTTAAACCCTTTACTCTTCAAAGAAAGCATGGGCTGAACTGTCGTTTGTAAGAGAGTAGTAAGAGTTAGCAGCAACCGTCGGTTATGTGGAGGCGATTCTGGTCTGAGTCGTCATGGATGGTGGCGGCTGTGGTTCTTCTCTTTCTGGGTTCGGCTGCAACGGCGTTCGGGGCCAACGTTTCATACGACCACCGGGCATTGGTTATCGACGGGAAGAGGAGGGTGCTTTTCTCAGGATCCATCCACTATCCTCGTAGCACTCCCGAGGTTCGTTTCTGGCCTGTTCTGTTCTGTTGTTCGGTGGCATTTTTATTGCTCTTCCCTTTCTTTTGCTTGTTCTTTGGATTTGGCTCCTGAAGCGATTGGGTTAGCGCAGATGTGGCCGGACCTCATTCAGAAGTCGAAGGACGGCGGCCTCGATGTTATCGAGACATATGTTTTCTGGAACATACACGAACCCGTTCGGAACCAGGTATACCTGTTCTATCCTTACTCGGACGGCTGAAACCGATGTGCTCAGAATTTTTACTCTCTCCCCTTTCCATTTTTATATTTCAGTACGACTTTGAAGGAAGGAAAGACCTGGTTAAGTTCGTTAAGACGGTGGCTAACGCAGGATTATACGTTCACCTACGCATAGGTCCTTATGTCTGCGCGGAATGGAACTACGGGTGATTAATAGATCTTCTCCCTCTTGATTGTTTTTCTGCTTATCAGTCGTCATTTTCATTGTAGTTTGACTGAATGTTTGAATCAGGGGATTTCCTCTGTGGCTACACTTTATACCCGGAATTCAGCTTCGAACCGATAACGAGCCATTCAAGGTTGGTCTCAGTCATCAGTGGTTGATTAGTAGCTATCATTAGGGTTCGAGTCGGCTAAGTTTAATCCATGTTTCAGGCTGAAATGCAGCAGTTCACGGCAAAGATCGTGGAGATGATGAAGCAGGAAAGCCTTTATGCATCCCAAGGTGGGCCTATAATACTGTCCCAGGTAAATAACAAGATAAGAGTGATGATTTGATTTCGATTCTTCTTCTTGTTCATGATTTTAGTGAGTGGTTGTGATGCGATGAACGCTGGATCCATTGTTATTCGTCAGATTGAGAATGAGTACGGAAATGTTGCCCCACAGTACGGGGCAGGAGCGAAGCCTTACATTAACTGGGCTGCATCCATGGCTACTTCCCTCGGTACTGGCGTGCCCTGGGTTATGTGCCAACAAGCAGACGCCCCCGATCCCATTGTGAGTTCAAACTGACTTAGCTATTCCAGAAGCTCGGGTATTCCTCAATTGGGCTTCATTGATTTTCTGCAGATAAATACTTGCAATGGATTTTACTGCGACCAGTTTACGCCTAACTCAAACAACAAGCCGAAAATGTGGACAGAGAACTGGACTGGATGGTAATGTAGTATAAGATTTTCGTGGTTGGGACTAGTCCGGTGTGGCATTACATTCCATGGTATGAAAACCAGGTTCCTCGTGTTTGGCGGTGCCGTCCCATACCGGCCAGCTAAAGATATCGCCTTCGCTGTCGCTCGGTTTTTCATGAGAGGAGGAACTTTTCAAAACTACTACATGGTATGTATGAGTTCTAAGTCTCGGCATGCACGAAGGACGTGCATCAGGTATTTAACATCGTTTGGCTTTGATTTCGTAGTACCATGGCGGGACTAACTTTGGCCGCACTACCGGAGGACCATTCATCTCTACGAGCTACGACTATGATGCACCGATCGATGAGTATGGTGCGTCATTCATGTTGCCAATGCCTGCCAATTTTAGTTCTCGTGGATAAATAGATGTTGATGAAGTTCTTTGTCAGGGATTCCAAGGCAGCCGAAATGGGGTCATTTACAAGACCTGCATAAGGCGATTAAGCTCTGCGAAGAAGCTCTAATCGCGACGGATCCGACTATAAGCTCTCTCGGTCCAAACCTGGAGGTATCAATAGAGTGACTTGTGATCGGAGTGCTTTTCACTCAAATATGTTGACCTATATGGCTTCCCCTTTCCCTAGTCGGCTGTTTACAAGACAGGTTCGGGATCGTGTGCTGCATTCCTTTCCAACACTGGCACATCAGATGCATCCATCACCTTCAGCGGCAAAACTTATGAGTTGCCAGGTTGGTCCGTGAGCATCTTACCCGACTGCAAAAATGTTGCCCTCAACACCGCAAAGGTCTGATTCTGCCCCGCAAAGATCGGTTGTGGTCTAATTGTGTTGGGAATCCCATTTCAGAGCATTAAATTGCAGATAAACTCGATTTCGACGGTTCCTAGCTTTGTGGTTGAATCCCTGAAGTACACCGTGGATGCCTCCGATGGAGTCTCTTCACAGTGGAGTTGGATTAATGAGCCAGTCGGTATCTCCAAGGCTGATGCATTCTCGAGGGCTGGACTCTTGGAGCAAATAAATACCACTGCGGATAAGAGCGACTACATGTGGTATTCGCTAAGGTAAAGAGTTTATGATTATCTTCGACTTACAGTGATTGTATAACTGTCATTTTGAAGCAAGCCTTTTGTGGTTGCGGTTTGTGGCTACTAGTGTTGACAGTCAAGATGGATCTCAGGCAGTTCTTCACGTGGAGTCGCTTGGCCATGCGTTTCATGCTTACATCAATAAGAAACTGGCTGGTCTGATCACGGAAATAAACAAGCTCCCATAGTTTTGCTCTTGTCTGTCGTCTGAAAATTAGATCTTTAATCACGTTTAACAGGCAGCAAAGCTGGAAATTACGATGACTCCAAGATCAGAGCTGATATTTCCATCACCCTAGTTCCAGGAAAGAACACAATTGATCTCTTGAGTTTGACAGTGGGACTACAGGTAACAATACCTGCGTCTGCACCGCTTTCTGATCTGAGGATATATATAATGTTAAGTTGTGAGCTCTTTCAGAATTATGGAGCTCATTACGACTTAAAGGGAGCCGGGATCACTGGCCCGGTACTACTGAAAATCTCATCGAGCGGGAGTGTCATCGACCTGTCTACACGTCAATGGACGTACCAGGTACAGGCAAAATTGTTGTCTTTGGATGATCGAATCGAAACACATTGTAGATCAATTCATTGCTTCTGCCTCTTTGTAGATCGGATTGAAAGGCGAAGATGATGATTTGCCAAGCGGCAAATCTTCGTCCTGGAAAACGCAACCTAACCTACCGAAGAATCAGCCGTTAATATGGTACAAGGTAACGAAATCCTTCCTGACATGGGTAACCAATCCACAGAGGTGTTCTCTTACAGGATTTCTTCGATGATTTTGATCCTGTTTGATTTTTTCTTTCCATAGACCCAGTTCGACGCTCCGGAAGGAAATGACCCCGTGGCGCTGGACTTTACGGGATTGGGAAAAGGCGAGGCTTGGGTGAACGGACAAAGCATTGGCCGTTACTGGCCGACGAACCTTGCCCCCAGTTCCGGTTGTGTTCAGGCATGCGACTACAGGGGATCCTACAGCTCTGCCAAATGCTTAAAGAACTGCGGGAAACCATCACAAAAACTGTGAGAATGAAGAGCTGTCGAGAATCCTCGCAGATTTATCCTTCTGAATAATCTCACCTCCTTTCCCAACCAGGTACCACGTGCCGCACTCGTGGCTCCAATCGAGCGGGAACACCCTTGTGCTGTTCGAGGAGGCCGGCGGCGACCCAACTCAACTTTCCTTCGCCACAAGAATCGTAACAAGCGTTTGTGCCCACGTGAGCGAATCACACCCTCCCCAGATCAAAACATGGACCAAAACCACAGAAACAGGAACGATGCCCCCGCCAGTACTATCCCTCCGCTGCCCAAGTCCGAATCAGGCAATCTCGTCCATAAAGTTCGCAAGCTTCGGAACTCCCTCCGGAACCTGCGGAAGCTTCAGGAAGGGAAACTGCACCAGTAATACCTCGGATACTCTCGCCATCGTTCGGAAGGTAAAATCAATTAATCAATCAACCAAAAAACCCTTATAACATTAACATTCTCATGAACTGGGTTTGGTTTGGGTGTCTGAATAAAATTTCTGGGTCAGGCTTGCGTGGGAATGAAGAGCTGCAGCATCGAGGTCAGGGCTGATACATTTGGGAAGCCCCAGCCCTGTGGAGGAGGCATCAGGAGCTTAGCAGTTGAAGCTTCTTGTGCATGACATGAAAGATGATTATTTAACATTTCCCAAAGCGACAGTGACATTCTATTCTTGTAATAAAAATGTCACAAAGTATCTGAAGAAATACAATTAGATCATTACTTCCAAGTAAATGGGATTTACAACGGCGACCCCAGATTTCCCCGCGCCATTCATGTGTATATAATATGACAAGATATGCGCAATATGACAAGATATGCGCACAAATCAAGGATAGTTAACGAGTGTAATGAAGTCACGCATCAATGTAATAATATTCAATAAATTTATGAATAATCTTTGGAAGAGGCTACCTACTCGAGCAATGTATAAAATTTTCGCAATTTTTTGTAATGTACAAGTATAAAGAATTACTGTCTACGACGCTAAACGAAATTAAATTTTTTAATAAATATATAAAAAATTACGAAAATTTTGCCTCTGGGGTGTAGCCGTAAGAACAAAAAAGGAAAAAGGCAGAGATGGTGGGGGTGGGTGACGGGGCTCCTCCAATGACGATGACATTGGCAGAAGATTACAATGGAGGAGGAATTGATCATCATCATTACAGGAACGAATAACCCCAAATTCTCTGCCTATCCTCTTCATCCACCCATCCCTCCCTTGATTCTTTCGTGGGTTGCCTGTTGTTGCAAATCTTCGATCGTTGACGTCGAATACCGTCGGTTTCTGAGGTGTTTTGTTGGTATTTTTGTTTTTTTTTTCCTTTTTCGAGTTCTTGTGATTATTTCAGAGGCGGGTTGATGGGGGATCATCATAAAGATTGGGTCTTTAAGCTTTTCTTGCGTTATTGGCAAGAGTAAAGGAATTGGGTCTTGATCGGGTTGTGTTTTTGATACTGTTGTTTGTTCGGTTTGATTTACTTCCTCAGGTTTCAGAAGGAAAGGGCACATGGGAAACGCGGGTAGCGCAGGTTCCGGTAGGCGGAGGCCGCGTGGCCAACCGTCTGCACCGCAACCGCCGCCAACACCGCCTCAGCTGGAAGTCCCAGGTAACCGGTACGTGTTTGCAGCCGCGACGCCGTACCCGGGTCAATACACGAACCCACAGCAGCCTGGTTATTACCCTCAGTATCCGGGTTATTATCCGCCACCGCCGCCCTATGCAGGTCCTTATGGGCAGCCTTTTGGGAATTGGGTCGGAGGTCAGTACCCGTGTGGGGTTGTTCCCGTGCCGGTAACCCCATATGTTGAGCACCAGAAGGCTGTGACTATAAGGAATGATGTTAACATTAATAAGGAGTCTTTTAGGATTGCCCCCGACGAGACTGATCCTGGGAAGTTCCTAGTGTCCTTCACATTTGACGCGGCCGCTCCCGGAAGGTTAGGTCTTTTTGAGATGTTATAGATGATACAACACTCGGATAAGTGTAGGTTGTCTTAACGGTGGTCATCGTATCTGTCTTTGTCGATTGCTTGCTTCATTTAGGGGGTGCGCTGGGCAAATGCTGGTGCTAGTGATGTTTGTCTTTTGGCATCGAAGTTATGCCTGTCTTAGATTTTAACCATCTTTCGTTTCGCGCAACAGCATCACAATCATCTTCTTTGCTGAAGAGACGGAGGACTGCAAGATTGTTGCAACTCGAGAAGACCTATTTAAACCAATCACAGTGTCATTCGAGCAAGGTCTGGCGCAAAAGTTCAGGCAACCTCCAGGGACAGGAGTTGAGTCCTCAATGTTTGAGGACATGAATCTGCAAAAAGACCGTGATGTTGACGTGTATCCACTTGTGGTAAAGGCCGAGGCTCATCCTGTGAACCCTCCTGATTCCGATGGAGACCTGAACAAGAATTCTCAAATCATTCAAGCAGTGATTGAAAAGGAGAAGAGCGAGTACAGAGCACGAGTGGTTAAGCTGATTCTTTGGGTGAATAACACAAGGTATGAGCTGCAGGAGATTTATGGGATTGGGAATGTGGTTAATGGGGATACCAATGGAAGTGATCCCGGAAAGGAATGCGTTATCTGTCTGTCAGAGCCACGAGACACCACGGTTCTTCCCTGCAGACACATGGTACTGCTTATTTTAAGTTAGATGAATGTTTGTAAATCTTCCATCCATCCGATACTCGATTTGGGAGCTGGGAGATGCTTTCTGCTGCTACAATTGCTTTTTTTTTGGACCTTAGCCACAAGGTTTTTGAGATTCACAATTGGCGTTTCTCTGGTTGCAGTGCATGTGCAGCGGGTGTGCCGAGGTGCTCAGGTATCAGACAAACCGATGTCCCATCTGCCGGCAACCCGTGGAGCGTCTCCTTGAAATCAAGGTGAACAACGGGGCCAACGAATCTGGGCAGTTGGCTGCAAATGAAAGCGACCTAACCACCATTTCGTAAAACGACTTTTGTCTTCATCTGTGCTTCGCAAGCTCCGAGGACTGGTGCTGCTGCCCAGACAATGGTGTGGAAGGTGTTTTGTTTTGTTTTGTTTTTTTTTTTCTGCAGGGCATGTTTGCTTATACTTGTATGTATGGTGTTGGCTTGTTTCTAATTCATAAAAATTCCGGCCAAGAGGATGACCCTGTGACTATCTTTTGGCAAAATTGATAATTTTGATGATAGTGTCTTTCCCAAAAATTAATACACAGATGAACTGCGTCGCAGATGATCTAAGCCTACTACTCTCTTTCTACTTCATATCCAATCCACTTTGTCTAGATCTTATATTGCTGCAATTTCGGCTTGGGTCATAAGGTTACCACAGCTTGTCCTTGTCAAGTAGGTAGCATTTGGTGGGTGAGCATGGCAATGAAATCGCTAAGGCAACTCCACTGATGAATCCTGCTGCGAAAGGAGGCAAAGGGTGATTAGGAAGGGAGTCGCTCCTCCAGATGCCTTCCTCATGCCCTTGACGCCATGTCTGACTCCGAATATTCAACTGAGGCCAGGCCACAGGTGAGTGACACAAGGATCCATCAAATGCTGGGTTCTTCCATGTCGAGGAGCATGTTGTCCATGAAAGGATGTATGCCTAGGTTTAGCTTTCTGAAAATGCGTATAGTCTCAAATACAGGCGATGATAGCGAGGACATACCAGAAGATGCGAATGATACAGCTGCAAAAGGATAGCTAGCTTTCGAGAGAAACAAGGACTGGAATGCGAGCAAGGATGAGGTACGGAACTTTCCCATCAACCACCCAAGCAGCCTACGACAGCACTGTTTCGTCATCTTCAGCTCGCTGCTAATTCTGCTAAGTAGACCAATAAGTGGCTAGTGGCGACCTTACGGGAAAACATGCAACTCCACTGTTCACTTTGATGATTTTCTTCTCCAAGATAGTCTACTCATTGGTAATATAACCTTCTCAAATGAGTAATCGTGAGCTTATCTACATAAGACCATCTTCAAGCAGGTTCTCCTATGCCAAGTCCTGCCACTGCTTTTGGCCACATTAGCTGGCTTCAGTGCACCATTGAGAAAGTTTCACAGCCAGGAAGACATCAAGATGAAGAATAAGTGCGAACACTCATCAATCGAATTTGATACAAGTTCTAAACCAGCCGGTTTGCAGTCAACCAGATCTGAAACCAGAACTATCTTACTGCTTATTACTACGCGAACAAATCTCGTAAAACCAATCAATGCAATAATGGTTGTAAGAATCCAAACCGAGACTAATTACACAAAATAATCATCATCACGATAAGCCAAATGAAGTGAGAAAATCTGACTGTAATAAATCACTCTTGTTCCCTGTTTCCATACTATCCGATCTGATCCTATCCTCAGAGCTGGATCTCCCCCCGACCGGAGTAAGCGTCCTGCTGGCGGCGAATATTCTCCCGCCTCTTCCTGTAAACAATCCCGCCGACAACCACGAGTGCCGCGCACACTACCACCCCAAGCACTACCCCGGCCTTACTCCCTCCGTTCAGCCCTTCAGACTTGTCTCCCGCGCCAGCATTTTGGTCCAGCACTCCCGTATGGCTGAGATCCGCGGTGGATTTGTCAGGCGTGGGGCCGGGGGACACTGGCGGAGCCTGGGCGGGGGACGGTGTTTCGGAAGGAGGCGGAGAAGGAGGGGACGAGATGGGGGAATCATCTGCGGCTGCTGGCCCGGGGGAAGGGGAAGGGGAAGGGAACGGGGAAAGGGAGTGTAGGGACGAAGCGACGTGGAGAAAGGCAAGGAAGACTAGGGCGGAGAGGAGGGGCGACGACGAGGGGGATGACATCGGCATGGCGGCGGCAGTGAGATCTGAGGAGTAAGGCGGTCAGATGCAGTCGGTTACGAGGGAAAGTGGTCGTCGTCAGGAGACTTAGACGCGGACGACTCAGAGACTCCCCCACCCCCCGAGATTTTCTGTCTCTAATCCCGAGATCTCGACCAAAAAAAGGAAGTATTATTACCTACAATCCCACCGACATAAATTCGGATTTCACTACAAGGCCCTGTAATGGGCTTTTCCTTTTGGACAAGGACAAAGTAAACATGTTCGGCCCCTAAAAAGCCCAACACCTCCAAACCCACCCCGACAAAATAAAAAAAAAAAGCAAAATATACATTTATGTTCCTAACTTTTGACGAACTTTCTTTTCTGTCAACATTTTTTTTTTCATATACATAAATGTTACTAACTTTGTGATCAGCCTTTTTCCTGGCAATTTTTAGACGACGTTACGAAGATCGCCGATCTGGACATAACGGAGGTCCACGTGGTATCCCCGTAAGAGATCCAAGTAAGACGACGTGGAGATTGGTCCTTCTTTTCCCAGAAATCAAAATCAAAAAAATTTTCTAACCCTAATCGGAGGTAGAGGGACTCGGGCGAAGAAAAAGGACAGAGGCGACCCTTGACCCAAAGCAGGCGAAGGCGAAGAAGGAGTGAGGCGACCCTAATCGGAGGCGAAGAAGGACTGAGGCGACCCAGCATTAGAACCAGGTAGCACCTTCGTAGAAGGAAGCATCGCGCGACTTTAGATGTCAACAAATCGAAGGATTCTCAGGTAAATGGCGTCTCTCTATACATTCTAAAAGAATGAGCGGCAACGAGATTTCTAGTGGTTCTATTGTATCGAGCTCAAGTGTGGGTGGACGAGTTTGTAACCATAAAAGGAGGGTCACACAGTACACATCCTAGAGTAAGAACAACCTAAGTCGTCGATTCTACAAGTGTTCGTCCTGGAAGGTAGTGTAAAGACTCTCTCCAAACCCACCCCGACAAAATAAAAAAAAAAGCAAAATATACATTTATGTTCCTAACTTTTGACGAACTTTCTTTTCTGTCAACATTTTTTTTTCATATACATAAATATTACTAACTTTGTGATCAGCCTTTTTCCTGGCAATTTTTAGACGACGTTACGAAGATCGCCGATATGGACATAACGGAGGTCCACGTGGTATCCCCGTAAGAGATCCTACGTGGACAAGTAAGACGACGTGGAGATTGGTCCTTCTTTTCCCAGAAATCAAAATCAAAAAAATTTTCTAACCCTAATCGGAGGTAGAGGGACTCGGGCGAAGAAAAAGGACAGAGGCGACCCTTGACCCAAAGCAGGCGAAGGCGAAGAAGGAGTGAGGCGACCCTAATCGGAGGCGAAGAAGGACTGAGGCGACCCAACATTAGAACCAGGTAGCACCTTCGTAGAAGGAAGCATCGCGCGACTTTGGATGCCAACAAATCGAAGGATTCTCAGGTAAATGGCGTCTCTCTATACATTCTAAAAGAATGAGTGGCAACGAGATTTCTAGTGGTTCTATTGTATCGAGCTCAAGTGTGGGTGGACGAGTTTGCAACCATAAAAGGAGGGTCACACAGTACACATCCTAGAGTAAGAACAACCTAAGTCGTCGATTCTACAAGTGTTCGTCCTGGAAGGTAGTGTAAAGACTCTGTTATTTGTGCTGTGCTTTTGGCATTGGAAACATTCTGTTTTAAGCTTGTTGATTTCTGATAATAACAAGAAGATGATTGTGGGTTTTTTGAGTGGGTGGATGACGACTTCCCAAGTAGGCAGAAGGAAATCATGGTACAAGTTTTGGAGTCGAAAAATCTAATGGAGGAGAAGATCGATTTCCTGAAAAAGAAATGTCAAATGACAGAAGACCATATAACAAAGTTGGAAGGGAAGATTGAAAAGTACAAGAAGCTTAAATTTCAGGGAGATGAAGCAAACAAAGAGATAATTGAGAAAATGAACGAAATCAATACTTTGCGATTGGTGGTAGTTTGCCTTGCGGCGTTTGTATTGTATTTTTGTTGTTTTCGTTAGTTAGGGTGATTAGGGTGTAGCAAGATTGGCTGTTGGAGGAACATGGCTGCAGTAGGATTGGCGTTAGGGCGATTGGCTGCAGTACGATTTCTTGAGCAATATGTCTGAAAGTTGTAATATGTCTTTGCATTTGGCTGTTGAGGAACAATATCTGGCAGTAAGATTTGGCTATTGGAGGAACATGGTATTGTGTTTTTTGATGTTAATATGAACCAGTAGAAAGTTGCAGCAAGTAATGTCTGAAAGTTGCAGCAAGATATGACAGCAAGTTGTAGCAAGTTGTAATATGTCTGAAAGTGGCAGGAAGTTGTAGCAAGTTTCAAAAGCACCATTACAATCCGTAAGTTTCAAAAGCACTGGTACAAAAGTTGCAGCAAGTTTCAAAAGCACAATTACAAAAGTAATATGTCTAAAAGCACCATTACAATCCGTAAGTTACAAAAGTTGCTTCTTCACAGAGTCATTACAAAAGTAGAAAATCAAGTTCCCCTGCCCTTTGCGTAGCATTTCCCCTGCCCCTTCGTGTAGCCTGTTTTGGTCTTGATTGTGGAGATACAACAGATTCCTATATCCGAGTTGCAGTTGTATCTTCTACAAGTGTTGTTCTTTCTACATGAGTACTTTTGCATGTTCTCTTGTTATGACCTTGTGTTCCGTAGTTCCTGCAAGTCATGCGCATTATCCTCCCTGTAATGCAACAAAGAAGATGAAACTAAGATTATGTTGGCATTACTAGTAAGAGGTAATGAACTTATACTTGAGCCTTCAGATGGCTGCTCATCCATTGTCTGAAATGGAGTTGAAGCTTGCTGCGAAGAGGCTTCACCTTTGCATGTCCTTTTATTGTGTCTGAAAACACCACAAATAGAGCACTTCATACATGTTCCTCATTTAGAAAGCTTGAATGCTCCAATGTGTTGTGTTGAATTCTTTGGTTCTTCCTCCTTAGAAACCCTCCTATTGTGCTTTTTTGGTCGGTCAGGGAGCTTTTTATAAGGTAGTGGCCTTATAACTTCTAAGTTTTCTTATGGCCAGAACTTAACTCCATCTAACGGCTCCAATACATGACCATATGCTTTTCTATATGACTGAATCTTGACGCAAGAATGCACATAATCTTCTACGGACCCTTTCATAAAATTTATGCAAGCTATGGCATGGGAACAGGGTAGAGGATTCAAATCCCAAAAAGACAGCTAAAAGCATGTCTAGGGAAATCTATCAAGTACCTATCCTTGTCATTATTAGTAAGAGCATCATTGGTACTCTTCACAATCTTGTAGAAGCAACTCTTTAGGAACAACCCCTTGTGTTTCACTTTCCAATTCTGGTAAATATGTCTTGCACAATTCCTGTGTTCGGCGGTTGGTGCCAAATTCATTGAGCAGTCCCTTGTAATGAACAAATTAGATGATGAGCAACAAAGATTTTGTTCAACACAACACAACCTTAACATACCTTCTGTCGGTATGAAATGAATATCCAACCTGCTCCAGTGCCAACTTCAAGAATATGGAAAAGCAACTCTATAAACTAGCTCCAAGAATCAGTGTTTTCCTGCTCTATAACTGCCCAAGCAATGGGAAACATTCCTTCATTGCCATCGCGACCAACGGCACTTAAAAGAGTCCCATCACACTTATGCTTAATAAAAGCCCTATCAAACCCAATAAAAGATCTACATTCCTATATGAAACGAGATCTTAGTTCAACAAAACATACAAAGAGTCTTTTGAAAGTTGTATACGTCCCTGCAAAGAGAGTCAAGTCACAACTCAACTTAAAAGTAGAAGTCAGATATTTTAACCTCAGCGCAGCAAGATATGGTCGAATATCCTTGAAATGGTCATCTATGGTGCCATTAACCAACTTATCAGCTAACCAACTGGCTTTATAAACTTTCATCAATGGAACTTCTAAGTGATGCTTCTCCATAACCTCTTGCTGAATTTCCCAGGCTGTCGCACTAGCCCTGGGAATAATCCCTTCCATGATTTGAGATGCCAACCATCTTGTTGTTGCTTGATGATTACTCATACTCCGACTATATTTATGCTCATTCAACACAAACCTAGCAACAAATGTGTTTTCCTTCTTCATCCAAGACCCATAACATCTCCACGGACAACCTCTAACACAAACAACTTCCTATCTATTGTCATTACTTCGTTTCCAACGCAAATTATATCCATTGACAATAGCATACCGCTGGACAGCTTCATGCATTTGCAGAGGAGTTTCAAAACACAATCCAGCCTTTCATTCAATACATTTGTGATTACAAAAAGGGTTATATTCGGTAAATCCACACAACAATTACTTCCGTCTTTCCCCTGTGGTCACACAACAATAATCATCTCTTATTTCAGCATATGATTTTTTTTACTCTGACTCTACCTCAAGAACAAGCATGTCCTTATCAAGAACAGGTGGGTCAGGATGAGGAACATCCTTCTCCTCCTTATCACCCAATTCATTTATTTCATCTCTAACCTTAGTCTCATTCTCCTCCTTATCGTCCAATTCATCTCCTTCATCGCTAACCTGATTCTCATTCTCCTTGTCCAATTCCAATAACTCATCAGTAACCTCATTAGGATCTTCATCTTCTGCTTCTAACTCATCAGCCACACTATCATCCTCCCCTTCATAGTAAATGTCCACGGTTCCACCTTCTTCACATTCTTCTATCATTTCATTACCTACGAGTCTCCTACAATTTCCCTAACCAGATGACAAACTGTGACCCGAATGCCCATACCACATTTTCAGCAACCCTATTTAGCCCTGAATCTTTGGCCAGGGCCACCAAAGTGAAATAACCTAAAACGTCAACATCAACCCCACCACACTTAACTACCGTACCTCCTGTGAAAGAACACAACCCAGAAAAACACATCATATCCCCAACATGCATGTTCAGATTGACCCGCTTCATAGTATCTGTTTGTTAAGCCAATCAACACCCAAATTACCTACTTAAACTTTAAACTACCTAATACTCACGAGTACAAAAAATGGCGACAAAAAGGTTCCACAACATACCTTCGATGGTGGCGAGAAGCTGCTACCTGGTTCTTGCGATTCCCAAGTCCTTCTTCGCCTTCGAATAGGGTTGCCTCAGTCCTTCTTCACCTCCAATTAGGGTCGCTTCAGTCCTTGTTCGGGTCAAGGATTGCCTTTGTCCTTCTTCTTCAACGTGTGCTGTAGTTAGGGACGAGGGGAAGTGACGGACGAGCGGCTTAAAGAAGAACCACATTTTCCTTCTCTTCGATGTGTAGGTCAAGGATTGGCTCTGTCCTTCTTCTTCGATGTGTGCTGTAGTTAGGACACAAAGAAAAGTGACGGGCTTGAAGAAGGACCCCTTTTTCCTTCTCTTCGACGTTTGGAGAAATGGTCGTCTCTGTCCTTCTTCTTCGCCTAAGTCCTTCAGCCTCAGATTAGGGTTAGAAATTTTTTTTTATTTTGATTTCTGGGGAAAGATGGCCCCTCTACATGTCGCCTTACTTGTCCACGTAGGATCTCTTATGGGGAGACCACGCGGACCTTCGTTATGTTCAGATCAGCGATCTTTGTAACGTCGTCTAAAAATGACCAAGAAAAGGGTTGATCACAAAGTTAGTGACATTTATATATTTGTAAAAAAGATGTTAACAGAAAAGAAAGTTTGTCAAAAGCACGGGACGTAAATAAATATTTTGCCGAAAAAAGTGGAGGATAGTTCCAAAGTACAACGGGGAAAGAAAATAATTTGGTTTTAACTGTCGGAAGTTTCTAAATTACCAAAACACTGCTCATAGTTCTTTTGTTCTTCCTATTTTGTAGAAAAAACCCAAAATTTTGAAAAACTTTCAATTGAGTCCTTGAGATGGCTGGAGAAGGAAATTCTTCGGGAAATCCTTCTGGAACTCCGTCATAATTGGAGTTCGTTTCAGAGTCTAGAATGTCTCCTTATTGAATTAGCAAGAGTATAAATGATATTTTAACTCAGCTAACGATTCAAGGGAGTACAGAAAATATTGAGAGCCGAAACCATCTTGCTTAGGAAGTAGGTTCTATAGTAAATAAGATGTTAGACTCTATTGAGCACGAGAGAAGTTTAAAAAGACCTGAAGCGGAGGCGACTTCTGGACTGGAAAGTACTATTGGATAACCAATCGAAAAATTGAATCTGGGAGGAAGAAATTCCAAACAAAATCAAGGCAAGAGTGTGGATGAAATGTATAAAGAGTCAGTGGCTCCTTCCATTTTAGACGCACAAAAGCGAAATGCAAATTTGAACTCTCAAGGTGGAGAGTTGACAAAAGACTTAAGGAAGGCCTTAGGTCTGGTAGAAGAAATACCAGTTCATTTAGACAATAGGACGTTTAATGAATTGGTTACTGTGAAGAGGGACATATATAAGCCCGATTATCCCCATAGAACTAAACAAGAGTTTATTCCAAGGGATAATGTTTTAAAGCCTATAATCACCCCGGGTGCTTTTATTGATATCGATTGTGAGAAGCACGTATCTGAAAAGATAGATGAGTGGTTATCACTGATTCGAATGACTACATCTGCTGGGATACTATCTCCGGGATCAGTTTATGAATTATGTGTAGCAGCCCTCATGGGAACAGCGCAGAAATACTGGAAATCTTTAGTGGCACATACTGACATCAAAGAAAAGATAGAACAGGCGCTGACCGTTGATGGTGTATTAGCAATAAGAGCTGATGCATTAAAACGGGAGTTCTGTGGTTTTTCGTTGTCCACTGAGACTGTGGAAAAAGAGCAATCGTTGACTGCTCTGGTTAAACTATAGATCTGTGATATGTGATGGTTTGATAGTTACGTATGTGAATTCCAGAAGTATTACTATAATCTGAACGTAGTCTCTCAACAGTTCATATTGGGAACTTTTTTTGCAAAACTTCCAGAACCTTGGCCGGAAGTTGCGCAAAAGGCCTATGAATTACTTCTGAGTGAAGAAAAAATTGTCTCTGGACTCGGAGGAAAGATTCAGGCAGTTAAGTAAGCGAAGAGGAAAGCGTGTATTGAGCTCCAGTTAAAGAGGCGGCTGAGAAGCAGCCATACTTAAACAAGAGCTGTTGTTCTCAGATTGAATATGTACCTGGAAGGTATGGATGCGATACCTCAGGAGAATCATTGAGAACAAGAAACTTTCTAAAGAAAAGAAAATTTGTTGGATACAATAAAAGGAAAGTTTGGCTAAAGAGAGACCTCAGGAGCAAGCAACAGAGAGGTCCTGCTTACAAACCAAGAAGGTTTGTAAGGAGACAGACAAACCTTAAGGATAAAGATAGGATCGATGCCTTTAAGCGAAAGCATGGCAGAGAACCTAAATGTCCGAAAGGAAAACCGTTGAGCAACTACAATTGTTGCTGATTTTGTGGATCAAAAACCCACAAGGCGGATACTTGTCCTCAGAAAAACCAAGGAGAAAAAAACTCTGAATGGTCAGATATCTATTATAGATCTAAAATTAAATCTCGAAACATTATAGACCTCTCTCACGTTAACATTAGGCAACCTCCATTCCAGAACTGACTGGGATGGATCTTCGTACTGGTGGGATTCTTCCAGTACTTGATTAGTTGCTTCCAAAGGAACTAACTCATCACCATCTCCATTTTGCTCTACTCTCATCATGAACAGATCCAGATATCAGAATCTTCTTCTGAGTCTGTATCGTAATTTGATTCAACTTCATAGATAGATTCTACTTCCGAGTCTAAGTCAGAAATATCCTGCTCATCTATTGGTTCATAAGCTAGGATTTCTTCCTCATGACTCCTGTCATCCAGAAACAAGTTACAAGTACGGAACTTGAGACTTTGGATATCCCATTATTAAATGTACAACGCATTAGGGAAACTATACAACGTACGAGAGGTGTATATAATTAGGGGTGAGCAAAATATCCGATTTCCGATATCCGAGTCCGATATCCGAGTCCGATATCCGAATTTTTTTTCGGACTCGGATTCGGAAATTTATAATTTCGGACTCGGATTCGGATATATTTGAAATGAAATTTCGAAAACGGACTCGGACTTGGAATTTTAAAAAAATATTTCGGATATCCGAATATCCGAAATTTATACAAATTTTATCTAGCTTTGCAATTATTATCGTTATGAGAATCGTTATTAATCTTACGTGGACATCAAATTTTAGACTAGTTTTAATCTTAAGCTTGGAGTATTGTTGCATCGACTTAGGATGTTGCATCTTTTTGTTGGATGTGGTTGGAAGGTATTCTTTTTCCAATTCAAAATGTGTAGCACTTATTCACAATCCGAAGTTCGGAAATTTCGGATTATCCGAATTCCGAGTCCGAATTAATTTCGGACTCGGAAGTTCGGAATTATATAAAATCGGACTTGGACTCGGACTTAAAAAAAAAGAATTCGGAAGTTCGGACTTGAGTGAATTTCGGACTCGGATATCCGAGTCCGGTCCGAATGCTCACCCCTATATATAATTATATACACATTGGGTTGATCCAAGTAGGATTAATTCCGCTATTCCATCTTCCAGCGGATAGTCCTGTGGTAGCAGCTGTGATCGATAAAAGATGGAGAGAGTTTCGAGATCAGCTGATATCAGAAATACAGGCCAACCTTGCACATGGCCCTGTATGGTTCCAGGTCCATTCAAACTTTATGATGGCCCTGAATGATCGTTGTCTGGGAAATTCATTGACCTTAAGGATTAAATCAATGAATATGGATAGAATGAATTCTCAGGCCAAGTTTTTGGTGTATCACACTAGGGTGATTTACCGATTGGTAAATACCACTAGTCCGGGTGTGAGGAACATCTCAAGACTTACTGAGTTGTTCGAGGAAGGTCATAATAACTACCAACAATTTCATAGGCGAGAGGTAAATCCACTGGAATTAACCTGGCCAAGAAATTAGGTTATGACTGAGCCTGGTAGTAGCTCTAGACCAATTAGTGCGGCTAATATCCGACAGAGAGGTAGCGAGATTACTTTAATGTTGGGAGAACCGTCTAAAGATAGTTTTAGAGCTGACAGGCATCTGCCTGTGGGGATGCCAGTCCTGAGAGAGCCAAGAACTCATACGCTCTCTGAAGTTTCTTCTAGAGCTAGTGATGTGGGAGAGGACATAATTGTGTCCCGACCAGCAGAAGCATCTGCTCCACCACTAATAGAAGAAATGTCTCGAAGGACTACAGATTATAGAAGCCCGTCTCAACATACGGGTAGAATCGTAGGATATAAACATGTATCGTTACCAGTCTATGAGGATCCGGTAGATCAACCAAGAGAGGAATCAATACGGATGATGAGAGTTACCTATCCGGATAACTCTTTATCCAGTATTCCTGAAGTCTGTAAGGTTATTGAGCAAATAGCCGAGCATAGGTCTATGTCAGTAGACGAAATCTGGAAGATGATAGAACCATCCCATGAGGTACCCAGAAATATTAATTTTAGTATAAGGAAAGAAGGCTTGAGCACGTATGTAGCTCTAACTTTCAAATTTCTCGGATACTATGAATACTCTCTGGATACTTTGATAGACACTAGGTTAGCATAAGTTGTGCTAGACTCAATGCTTTACCAGATGAGTTGTGGAAACCACTGCAGAAACCCATCCATATGGTGAATGTAGATGGAATGGCGACAGTTGTTAGCCATCAGGCCAATAATGTGCCTGTCTTTATTGGTGGAAAACAGTTCATCATAAAAGAGATCCTGGCCCATCCTTTATTAGAGGCAGACATCATAATTGGTAATGCCTTTCTAAAAGGACAAAAGGAAAATTTACCTTTTGTGCAGGATGTCCATCATGTATCCATAGGTGGGGTGAAAATCAGTATTTTCCAAGAACCTAAATTGAGGTTAAAGTTTGGGTTCTATCCGGTAAAAAGGACAGAGTACTGTGGTAATTCACCATGTGAAAGAGCTTTCAGAGTGCGAGCTCATTGTGGTGATATACGGTTGGATGAGAATGACTTATGGGTGCAAACCTTGTTTTCTCCAGCGGATACCAAGAGTTCTAACTGGTATGACGACTTGTTTTCTAAACAAGCGTGTAGGGCAGTAAAGTTAATCGGGACAAAATGGGATAAGTTCCTGGTAAAACTTGTCGACAATTTTAGTGAAGATCCATTAAAACTGTGGAGTCGGAATAGCCTAAAGGTTATACTCGAATTAAAGGATCCCGGAACCATTATAAGAGCCAGAAACATTACGTACACGGCTGAGATGGTTGAGGAATTTGACAAACAAATTCCTGAGTTGCTTGGAAAAGGCTTGATTATGGACAGTTACAGTCCGCATTCTAGTCCTGCCTTTATGGTAATTAATCATGCGGACCAGGTGCGAGGGAAAGCACAATGGTTATAGGCTATTGTCAACTTAACAAAGCTACCAAAGACGATGGCTATAAGATTCCTACAACTGGAGATTTAATTGATAGAGTTAGTTTGAGTCAACGAAAATTTTTCTCAAAATTTGACTTGAAAAGTGGATACTGGCAAGCCTTCAATGCTCCGCAAGGAATGCTTGAATGGCTGGAGATGCCGTTCGGCCTGAAAAATGCTCCAGGCGTATTTCAGCGCAAAATGGATAATGCTTTCAAGCAAGTCTGAAAATTTTGTGCTGTCTACATAGACGATGTGTTAGTCTACAGTCAGACAGAAGACGATCACATGAGGCACCTTGATAAGGTGACTCATGTCTTCCGACAGGAGGGCATGATTCTATCAAAAAGAAAGATAGAATGGTTTAAGGAGTCGGTTAATTTTCTAGGCATGGAGATTGAGCGAGGAAAAATTAAATTGCAAAGTCATATTGCTGAAAAAATTGTTGATTTTCCTGACAGACTTGAGGATAGAAAACAAGTCCAAAGATTTTGTGGATTTGTTAACTATGCAAGAAAGTTTGTGAAAGATCTTTCCCAAGATCTAGGAATGATTTCAAAGAAAACATCTTCTGTGAATCCTTGGTTAATGGGAAGATGAGGATACTCATGCTATTCAGAGAATTAATAGAAAGGTTAAAAATTTATCTCAACTCTCTTTACCATTTGATAAGGATGAGCTAGTCCTGGAAATTAATGCTTCTAACGAGTTCTGGGGGGCTATCCTTAAAATTAAAGGAAGAAAGCCTGAACCCGTTTGTAAGTATTGGTCGGGTAGTTTTAAGGAGTACGAACTCCGATACCCGATATATGAAAAAAAATGTATTGGCTTTAAAAAATGGAATAAAAGCCTTTTACATTTTTTTGGCACCTAAGAAATTCTTAGTGCGCTCTGACTCAACCTATGTAAAAAGGTTTATGAGTCTGAACCTCAAAGAGGCTAGCAGACTAGACTTTTGAGGTTGCAAGAATGGTTTAGCTATTATAAATTCGATGTCGAATACATTTCGTCGGACAAAAATGTAATAGCTGACTCTCTCTCTAGAGAACTTGCAGATGGATCCAGCCTCGAAGAGAAAGATCTGCTGGGGATGCAAGCAGGAAGGACACTCCAAGAAGGTATGTCCTAACAAGAGAGATAGTGAGCATAGTGATGCCGGTTCCAATTCTGGAACGAAATCCGCCTTGTGCTGGCAGTGTAAGCGACCTGGACATAGATCTTTCGAATGTCCAAATAAGCTGAAAGCTACGGCGGATTCCCAGAAGGGAGTGGCTAATCTCAAGGAGAAAGTAATAACCAACTCCAAAAGAAAAGCGGAAACAGATCTCCAGAAGGAGATGGTTGATCCTAAGGAGAAAGCTTCGGCTAACTCTAAAGGAAAGACGGAGACCGATTCTCAGAAGAGAATGGTTGAACCTAAGGAAAAGGTAATAACCAGTTCCAAAGGGAAAGCAGAGAAAAATTCCCAGAAGGGAATGACGGGTCCTAAGGGAGAAGATAAGGTCAACTCCAAAGGAAACGTGATGAAAGACTCTCAAGAGAGGGTGGCTGATTCTGAAGAGGTAATCTCTAAAGGAAAAGTGAAGATGGCGGATCTGAAGGAAAAAGCTCAGGCTGATTCCCAAGAAAAAGCCAGAAAGAAGAAGAAAGCAAAACAGCTTAAGTCTTCTGGTCCTAAGAAGGATGAAAAGGTTGAAGAACTTTGGTGGTACCCGTTAACCACGGAGTAGTTCAATTACTGTCGTAATTACCTGGCTAAGGAGCAGAAAGTCTCCATAAACTAAGCTGTTAAATCCTACAAGGCTTTATTACAAAGCCAGAAGGAACAAAAAGAGCGAGTGGAGAGTGAGTATGCTGAGGAGGAAGCTAAGTTTAAAGCTTTCATAGAAGAGCCAGTTGTTCGAAAGGAAGAACATCCTGACAATACGGCGGAAATGGAGTACGACGGTATTTCAATTATGAAATACCCGGAACACTCGAGGAAGATAATCCTAAAACTCAGGAGGACCTTGAGGAAGTAATTCCTGAAGGAGGTTCGGTTGAACCTGGTGAGCAAGCTCACGATGACAAGGGTCATGAAGATCTAGATGGATCTTGGTTTTTTAATTTGGACTCTTTCGAAGATGGATCCCTATCTTGGGATGCAACTGTTGTCTGTGGAGGACTAATGGGTGGTATTAAAAATAAATACCAACGCTAGATTGAGTTTTTCGCAACAAAGGCGATAGAGTACATCAAAGATTTGGAGTCTAAGTTGAACTACAAGGCTGCAGATGGAGAAGAACTGTCTAAGACCGTAAGGGATAGACAACAAATTCTCACCACGACTATGTCCATACTACCCTGTGAGGTCAAAGACTATGAAACTTTAAAAGTAGTAGTGGATATGAGAGAATCCTCACTCGAGGAGAACTCTGTACTTCAACCGTATCTACACTGGATATCGGAGAAGTGGCCATCTCTGAGGATTAATTCAGGTATGGTGGGAGTTGCTTTACCATATTTATACGCGGGTTTTGTCGATATTCTGGAGATTGACAGATCTGAACCAGAACAAATAGAACCATTGCCTCACTTGGTAAAGTTCACACTCGGATGCCTTGGCTATGGGTCAAAATATGCCACGGCATTGATTACTAGCACTATGATGGAGGAGGAAGAACATGAAAAGTTTGGGAAAGTAATTCTTTCCAACATGCAAGTACGGGACATCCATCCTAGTGAAAGTAGGCATCTGATAGAACCTCAACGACAGGACCTTGATCAGAAAGGTTTATGGCGAAAGTATTACAAGGATAAGACTGTAAGAAAAGCCATAAAGATTGAGTTTCTGAAGGATGTGTTGGAGCACATATTTGCCCTTAAGGAATTATATTATGTGCTCAGTGACGGGATGACAACTGTCACGATCCTCCATTCCTATCTCAGTTATGCAGATGAGCAAGTGGGGGAGCGAGGATGGGAGAGAGTTTTGGATCTTCTAGATAGTTTCTGGAAGAGAGAAAACTCTGAACTATGCCTCTGGACGGACACCTTTGAAGTCTGGAGAAAAATCGCTGACTACATCGACAAATCCTTAGTACATCGATTTAAACAAGATGAAGAGAGAGCCCAACAAAATTGTGAAGGACTAGGACTCTCTGAAGTAGTTGGCGAAACATCAAAGGCCAACGAAGAAGGAATCTCCAAGGACAAAGTGATGATGCAGACGGGAGAGGAAAATTGTATAAAGTTAGATTAGACGATTTTGTAGTCTAGCTAGCTTTTGTAAGCTTTTGATAAACTAGATTCTTTTTACTTTTGAGCTGGCAAACAATGCATAGACACCGGCTTCTTTGTGTATATATTTCACAGCCCTCTACCTCATTTGGGGAGGCGATCTGAATAGAGAATTTTCTCTCACATCTCTCTGAGTCAAAATTCTTTGATCATTCTCCAACAATACCTTAAGGAATCAAGCGTAGTTAGAGTTAATCAAAATTGATTAAAACTAACTCAAGGTTAGATTTGCAAATCGAAACCTTGAAGGAAAAGTCTTTATGATTAAACCTTGTTTTTGGATGAGGATTGTCTATATAAAACCCTAAAGGTAAGGGCATTCAGATGACACAGAAGAGTCTCTCTCTCTCACAGGATTCTCTAAGTTGAGAAGTGAGATACTCTTGAATTTTCAGAAGTTGCGGAAGCTTGGTGAATCCTCGAAGTTATCCCATTGATCAAGGTATGATAAACATCTTATTTTAAGTTGTTTATGTTTTATCCTGAGAGAAGACTTTAATTAAGAAATTAAAATGGTGCGGTGCACGAGTCATTCTTATGACTGATTGCCCGAATCCTGAATTATTCCATTTGGATCACGGGGTAGGCAAGGATTCTACTACCGGACTTCTCAATACCGTGGTAGATTGTTTGGAAATTCTATTAGCGAAAGTAACGCAGTTATCCAAACTGGTAGAGAGTTATTCTAAGAAATTAGAAGAACTGACTATAGTACAGAGTAAATTTGAGGAATATTTTTTTGAAGGTAAATCCAATCTCGGATTTAAGGCAAGTTCAAAATACTCAAACGAGTATTTGAGGTTGGTGAAACTCCGAAGACAAAGACGATTAGGAAAATCTTCTTAAGTTCGATTCCTACTATTTTTGAAGAATATCTAGCATGCTGATATTTAACTCTTCATGGAGTTAATTTGTTGTGTTGGTCTTCAGTTTGTTTAATTGGTATTAGAGCCCGCTTAAGAATAATTTCATGTTAATTGTCTCGAAGGACTAAAGTAAAAGAGAAGAAGTCTTGAAGAAAATTTTAGAAGGCTGAAGGATCGGGAGAGAAATGGTATATTAGGAATAAAAAGACCGACAACAGTAAAACCCGAATTTCTAAATGATGTGTGTTGTCGCTACGATCGCCAAAGGAAAATATAAAAAATAAAAAAGAATAAAACCACCGCCACCAAAAACAGACGGACATGACAGGATGAATCATCATCCCCCATTCCAGTGGACATTCCTACCCAATCAATCAAATCCATCCACGTTTCACCCACAGTTAATATATATGTAATATATTTGACCGTAGCCACTTGGGTGGTCACGCTGTCCCACAGCTCAAGCTCGATCTATTCATTCTTCTTTATAATTAGTTATTCAAATGAAAATGATCTATGAGATTGGTGAATGCCAACCTGAAGAATTTCACACGAATCGGATAAAACCGGCTCACTGAGACAACCCAACCCCCCCCTTCAATTTCAATTTTATTTTTAAAAATTTATAAAAGGCAGTTATTTCTCTTTTTTAATATTTTTTTCCCGGTATAAACCCGATTGGGTTGTGTCGTCGGTTTCTTTCGAGATTTTATTTATCAATTTATTGCTCTTTCAAGTCATTTTTTAAAATTGAAAAATTGAATGTCCAGGTTGTGTTCAGTCGAAAATGAGATAATGTCTTGAGTTCACATCCCAAAAACTAAAACAGCAAAGCTTATCCACTTCCTACTACCAAAACCCAACTGACAATATAAAAAGTACCACCCCCGTCCCATGAAGTCAGAGAATCAGTTCCCTCCCCCTCTCGATACTACAACTGAACCCCTTTACATAAAAAGACTTTTGTTTTGTTCCTTCCTTCAATGGCGGCTACCCGCAAGACTTACCGGTTCCTCGACCTGGGCTCGGCCGCGGCGGCCCCATGTCACGACCATCACCCCGAGTTCGAGCTTGACCATTCCGACATCTACAACTCCTCCCTGGAGCCCCAAAGGCAAAGGAAGCACGCCGTAAAGCTGGCGGAGGATCCTTCCCGGCCCAATGACCGGATCCCAAAGAAGGTGGCGTCCTCGTTGCCCGTGAATATCCCCGACTGGTCAAAGATACTGAGGGAGGAGTACAGGGGGAGGGACGAATGCTACTACGAGGAGGAGGTGGAGGAGGAATGCTGCGATCGGCTGCCGCCGCACGAGTTCCTGGCGAGGACAAGGGCAGGGTCGCTGTCGCTCTCCGGGAGGAGCCTCAAGGGGAGGGACCTTAGCAGGGTTAGGAACGCCATTTGGGCTAAGATCGGCTTCCAAGACTAATTATTAATTATGATAATTGGTGTTGATTTGATTATTTTGACTGGATAATAATAATAACCGAGGGCTTCCGATTTCTGTTTTGATTTTCGATTTGGTCGTGGTTGGGAAAATCATATTCTTCCTTTGGGGAAACGCCAATCCAATGCTCCGAGGACTCTAATGGACGCCGACACGTGTCCCCGTCCGAACAATTCTATGCATTTTGGGGAGTTGTATGTGGATAAAGACGCGGAGACGCGTGGCAGATGTTTTTAACTACACTTCAGCCCACTGCCCCCCACCACTCCTTTAGCACGTAAAATATTCCTTCACACAACGCCGTTTGGAGTTATCATTTTCACGACGGGTACGTGAAAAGCGGAGCCCCCACCCATAACAAAATAAGCCACGCGTCATTTGTCTTTGTTTTATTTCCCTTTTTTTCTTTTGTCGTGTCTGGGCGGCAGTGATAAGCTTAACCTCAAATGGAATTGGATGATGCAACACATCACCTCATGTCACGGCATTACAACAACCCAAGACCCATACCACGATTTTTATTTTTTTTATATATATAATTTCAATTGGGCTTGAAAATTGTCGGGACTTGATGGCTTTAGGAGAATGGACCTTTTCATCATCTCGGCCCAAAAAGACCAAAACCAGGCCCAACTGGTGGCCCATCACATCTTCTAGGATCCCATTTGGCGTTTCTTCGTTTGTCGAATCAATCCTCAATTATAACAAACAAACCACGTTTGGTAATTGATTGGAAAGTCACCCGAATCAACTGGGATTTTTGTAGTTATTGCATCCCCGGCTGCTGTCAATTAAATGGAAGGGGGGGGGGGGGGATCTCGTATTGTCGGGTTCTCTTTCTTCTTACATCCATTGATTTAGTAAAAAAACAAAATCACGATATACGATGATATCAAAAATTATTACGAAACTTTTTGTTTTTTTAAAAACTTAGTTTGTTATATAATTTTGTTACTAATTTTTATTTCTATATTAATTTAATTATTAATGTTGTTAAGAATTTATAAAATTAATGAAGGCCGGATGATGAATCTATCGTTGGGTAATGGCGAGTTTGGCTGCCATGAAACTTCCCACGCAATGTCTCTTCTTATTTTAAAAATTTGGCAAAATATACGTTTATGTCCCTAAGTATTGATGAACTTTCTTCTCTGTCAACTTCTTTTTTTCATATACAAAAATGTCACGAACTATGTCATCAACCTTTTTTCTAGCAAATCTTGAATTTTTTGCACCGAAAACCAAACACGACCTTACTATAGTCTAAATCTCTTACTACAACAGTGGATTTTCAACCTCTCATTAATTCGTCTCATAATCCACCTTATCCGTAGTAGCAGTCCTGTAACAGGATATCATCCGACCTTCATCAATTTTGAATATTTTTTGACAGTATCAGTAACTGTGGTTAATTTCGGCTTTTAATTCACTTGATTTGCTCATCAAAATTTTAAAATTAAAAACACATTAAAAGTTTCAATATTATTTTTCATTTTTTTACTTTTTTTTCCTTTTTAGTCAAAAATAAAAATTGTCTTTTAAGGCCTTGTTTGGCTTTCACTATAAAAAATTCAAGATTTGCCAGAAAAAAGGTTAATGACATAGTTAGTGACATTTTTGTATATGAAAAAAAGAAGTTGATAGAAAAGAAAGTTCGTCAATATTTAGGGACATAAACGTATATTTTGCCTAAAAATTTTCCCCGAAAAAAGGTGTGGAGGTTGGGGGGACAACAGTGGACACTACGTTGTTTGCCTCAGGCCGTGTCTCAAAATGTTACAACTTTTTTGATACTGGCAAAATAAGAGAAAGGAAGAAAAAAAGCAAGAGGGTACAAGATAACAATGATATATGATATGATTCAAGCATACGCCATTTCGGGGTCACCTACCCGTATCTAGATACTCGACTACTTCTCCATAACTTCTCGGACAAGTGCCACATATTTTTATGTTGTATCCAAAAATTAGTAATATATATATATATAAGGTTATATTTTTTTTTTATGTATTTCCTAAGTAATTAACATAATGTTACTTTCACACCCGGCATCTTGAAAACCTCCACGTATATTTTAATTGTCATATTTAGAATTGACAAAATATCTTGGTCGAATCAATTTGTCAACTTTACGTTTGTCATATTGTTTCCAAAGTTTTTAATTTGGACTTATTTCAATTTTACTTTTCAATTTGGACCCTATTCGTAACAGCGTTTGCGATTTCGCCGTTAGCGTTAATACGTGTTATTTGTTTTTCCTACGTGACAATGATAATGAAATAAATCAAGGGAAAAATATCGACATTTGGCCCAATGAATATGTCAACTTTACATTTTGGCCTAATGTTTTAAAAGTTTTCAATTTGGCCTTAAATCAATTTTAATTCGAGGACCAGGAACCAAAAACCCATGAAAGCTGGAGTCTACATCAGTGACAACTGGGCTATTATCCCCGTCTTGTTTTTGGCTTTGCTTCTCTCTTTACCTTTGTCGATGTTGGCTGAGATCTGCGCCATTAGGTTCATTTTCGACTCGTGTAATGACATAAGGGATTTACGTTTGGGTCGTGTGTAGTCTGCCTTTGCTTTAATCCTTGCTTTTTCTTCTCTCCTCAATGAACATGTCTTGAGGCCTCGCTCCCTTCCCTTGTTCCGTGAGGGAAACCATGTCGTTAGAATAAGAGCCCGTGGGTCAATCATGGATGGATACTCTTTGCCCCTACTCGGCGTAGGAATCAATAACTCAGTTGTCATTGAGGTGGACTCCTGCGTGCTGGGTTTTTAGTTCCTGTTCCTCGAATTTATCCTAGAATTAAAATTGATTTAAGGCCAAATTGAAAACTTTTAAAACGTTAGGCCAAAACGTAAAGTTGACAAAATCATTTGGCCAAATATCGATATTTTGCCCTTGATTTATTTCATTATTATTGCCACATAGAAAAAACAAATGACACGTATTAACGCCGTTATGAATAAGGCCTAATTGAAAAGTAAAATTGAAATAAGGCCAAATTGAAAACTTTTGAAACGATATGCCAAAACGTAAAGTTAGCAAATTGATTGGGCCAAATATCGATATTTTGCCTTTAGAATTTTGATAGTGACTCGAAAGTTGAAAAAAAAAAAAGTGCTGCGTGCCTTTCGTCATATAAATCATTAACGGCGTAGAAATATAAAACGGAAATGAAATTTCCACTACTATGAATTCAAGGGAGGTGTGTCCAGTCCATTCGTTCAGTCCGAATCAAACCAACACCAAAGTTATTTTGATTTGGTTTGGTTTGAAAGAAAGGAAAATTTATTAGTACAAGAAGAAAGGAAAAAGGATATTGTGAAATTAATTTTCTGGAAAGTATCTTATCAGAAAGTTATATATAGTGAATTACATATACAACGCTTTTTTTTTTCTTTCTACAATTTAGTATGAAAATGATTTTTAGCCTAACGAGAAGTTCAATTTCCGATTTGGTTCGATTCAAAAAGAAATAAATAATTTGATTTTGGTGACCGAACATTTCAAATACAAAATCAGTCCACTAAGAAAACTTCATTTTGGTTAGATTTAATCGAATAGTGAACAGCCCAAGACAGAGGTACGCATGATATATAAATTTGGTTGATACGAAATTACATTCAATTTATAAATTATTTAACTTAGTTCTAATTATATATCATTACTTTTCAAAAATAATAATTTCCTAATTTCTATTACGTGTTCGAGCCATATTCGTGTTGAAAACGCATTTACCTACAAAGAGGCGCGTTTTGAAAACGCCCCCCTTAATTACAAAGAGGGCGAGTCTTCAAAACCCGCCCTATGAGGCTGGTGACATCTACATGAAACCGTGTTTTGAAAACCCGTCTTTATGTAGAAACGGGTTTTCAAAACACGCCTTCCAAGGTTCGCCCTTCCAATACTATTTTTCGACGCCAATACTTAGACAGACTCCGTGTATGAAGGACTCGGCCCCTTTACTAGATGAATAAAACCCGCCCCTTTAACTAAATAAACAAGGAGTGTGTTTTCAAAACTCGTATTTTGAAAACTTAGTTCTCAAAACCCGCTTATCACTAAAAGCGGGTTTTCAAAACCCGTCTTCATGTAGATCCAACCCCACCATATTAAGGGTGAGTTTTGAAGGCCCGCCTTAACATGTTTAACTCTAGGGCGGGTTTTCTTTGTAATTTAGGTAGCGCGTTTTGATATATTTATAATTTATGAAACACAAATCGTATTTCGTAATTTTTTTTTTAATTAATCGTATTTTCGTACAAAACTCGAAATGTTCCCGTCTTATAATAACAATAAAAATAGTAAATAAACACGTTTTGACCGATGGCAACTTACCCAAAACATGGAACAACCACGAGGATAAATAGAATATGACACGTCATTAAAATAATCAAATTTAAGAGAAGGAAAAAGTACATGGATTCGGGGGCGGCTAATCTCCCGCGAGGGAATGATTCCCGTTAGTGCCAAACTGTGACGTATTATCTCAGTCGACCTCTCTCCTTCCTCTTCAGATGAGGGAGGGGGCCATACGCTTGTTAAATTCATTTTGTATCGATTCAATCCCCCCCAAGAGTGAGGCCTAAATCTTCTTTGACTGGTCACTGGATTCTCCCCCGATCCCCCCCCCCCCCCCCCCCACCCGGCGAGAATTAATGGCAAAAATGGCAGTGCAGTGCCAACCCAGCCACATGAAAAACGACCATTATTATGTCCAAAATAAAAGGGGGGGGGGGGGGATTTGGGAAAGCAGGACCAGACCAGACCCCCCATCATCTCTCATGTCATAATTAAATCTTCCACCCACATCTCTCTCTAACTTTTTTCATTCAACCTCTTCACACCACCCGGTCGTCGTCTTCTTGTTGCGGTTGTAAAGATTCAACCTTTTCTGGTTGTTTTCACAACTCTGGCCCCCCCCCCCCCTCACCCCCAAATCACCAAGACCCACGTCGTAATCCCCTCCCCCCTGATCTAGGTCGGGCAGGGAACGTACCCAAAGTGGCCGCCTCTGGGGGGAGCAACGCCGACGGCGGTGATCGGGAGGGGCTGGGGTAAGGTCTGATTTGGTTGGAAGCGTAGAGGATTGGAAGGGGAGGGGGGATTTTGGAGAAGGTGGTGGGGTTTTCGTAAAGACGATGTACAAGAACCAGCTTCAGGAGCTGGCGCAGAGGAGCTGCTTCAACCTCCCTTCTTACACTTGCCTAAGGGAGGGCCCCGATCACGCCCCGCGCTTCAAGGCCACCGTTAACTTCAACGGCGAGGTGTTCGAGAGTCCGAATTACTGCTCCACCCTCCGCCAGGCCGAGCATTCTGCCGCCGAGGTCGCCCTCAATGCCCTCGCCACCCGTGGTCCCTCCCACTCCCTCGCTGCCCGTGTCCTCGTTCGTGACCCTCCCTCCGCCTTCCTGGCAACCTGTGCCTTTTTGTTCAATTGGTTTGATTTGAGGGTGTTGGGATTCAGTGGACTTGTTTGGATTGTGGTTTCCAGGATGAGACCGGAGTTTACAAGAACCTGTTGCAGGAGATTTCGCAAAGAGTCGGGGCTCCGTTGCCCCAGTACATGACTTTCAGGTCCGGGCTCGGGCACCTGCCGGTGTTCACAGGCACGGTGGAATTGGCCAGCATAATCTTTACAGGAGATCCTGCAAAGACGAAGAAGCAGGCCGAGAAGAACGCTGCCTTGGCCGCTTGGTCTTCTCTTAAGCAATGTGAGTCCTATCAATATGCTTCTTCCACTGTGAGAAGTTTACATTCCGCCATCACGGTTTGCTGCACAGAGGCCTACACATTCTTATTCACTTTAGGAAGTCTGCACACACCTTTCTGTCGGGGCATTTCTGGAGGGTACATGTCGCTCTGTTCCATAGTTTTTTTTCGTATTGTTGTTGCTCTTACGACTGGCTACTTTATGTGATTTCATCTGATCGAGTGCCAAAGCTGCGAATGAATCTCATTGGAATCTTGTTTTCTGGACAGTGGCGAAGGAAGCTGCGAGTTCTTCATCCGAACCGGAAAACCCTGACGAAATAGAGCAGATAACCATAGCCCGTGCATTGCTGAATTACCGGTTGAAAGAGAAGGTGTTATTGGCCAATTCTCCTACGGGTACGATAGCATTTACAAAGAGGTACTCGGTTCAGAGACCAAGACCAAGTAGTCCGCAGCCTCAGCAACCCCCTGCGTCAAAGATACTCCATCTCATTTGTCCGAAAGCAGCTTCGAGAATCAGACCATCGCCAGGCTCTCCCATCAGGAGTACTATACCACCACGATCACCTCAGACCATGTTGAATGGTCACAATCCTTGTCCTCAGAATTTCCGGACTGATGGAGCCATTCCAGTGGTCCCTATTCAGCGTTTTGGACCTCCTTGCCATGGAATGGCTCCCCCGGTGAGTATAAGAAGCGTTGCTCCTGTATATGCAGCCCCCCATAGTTTATCGTCGGTGAGGGTACCCCCTTCTGTTAGAATTGCTCCTCCAGTCTGTGTCAGGCAAGCTGTGCCAGTATTTGCTGCCCCATTGCACAGAAAAGAAGATCCTTCCCTTGTCCTTCGAGAATCTGGCTCTGTTATGCCAGTAGTAGGGAAACCAGAGAATATGGCTGCACCTGCCAAAAAGGATAACACTGTGGTACTAGATAATTTGAAGGATCTGGTTATCTGATCTATGCAAGACAACAACCAACGATGCTTAGATAAAGAAGAAGCTCTTATGCTCCGGTGCCTCCCTATTACCTCAGGCTCGTGTAGAGTCCCTTTGATCCCGCTCTATTTGTGCCTTTCCTGGATAATATGTTGTTTACTTCCTACGCTTTTTTTGCAGCTAATCTCTCCTTTTCATTTGTCGCCTTTTAGTCGTTATAGCTTTGGTTGAGACAGAGTAGTTCTTTGAAGATTGGACGGATTTGCCATTAGTTTTGAAAAAATTTTGTGAAACAGGGTTCCCGTTTTAGAAATTTTCTGAATGTCGTCTATAAGTTGCTGTTTGAAACATCAACTTTGATTTTACATATGAGACGTCTCAAAGAGCGACAATGAGTAAATTTGACTTTGGGAGACCAAAACGGGTTGTTTTGGGCGTCGGACCAAAGTCTCCATACTTAGAAAATTGTCAGGTCAAAGCGGGCTATTTTGAAGTTGGACTAAAGCGTTGTTTCAAATAACGGTTTAGTCAAATTTTCTCATTATAATTGTTTGTAACATCGTCTTTTATGCCTAGGGATGTTGGTCAATTTTAGTCGATATGATTAATTCATGATAAACTATTTTGCGATCCTGCATTAAGGTCGTAGTTCTAGGAACACCGAGGATGTCTTTTTCTGCGGCAGAATGAATCATATTATGACACCCCCCGCCCCCAGTATTACACTGTTTCTTAGTTTTCCATCTCTAGAGTTTGGTCCGGAGGCAAGAGGGGGAAATGCCGATGGCTTTTATTTTGGTGTGGTCCGGAGCCAACGACATATGTTCATGAATGGACATAATGGAGGTTGTAATATTGAATGAGATCTTTTCTTTAGATCCTACGACTTGTGGCCAGTGCTACTACTGAAGTAATGCCATGGTTGCCAGTATGATTAATTCATGAACCGAACATCGGAACTTTCTTGTTCGATCTTGATATGTCAAATGAAGTCGTACATGATAACACAGCAAACATGTTAAAAGTGACATTACGATGAAAATGCGCCAGTGTTTCAGTGAAAATTGCATTGAATGTGCGGCATGTGATGAGACTTTTTATTGCCTGTCTTGATGGAATGACATCCCCCTACTTCCCCCCCCCCCCCCCCCCCCCCCCACAATTCTGCCTTCCCTCTGCATTACTACTTTTGGGTTCATCTTCTTCTGCGACTACAGAATGAAAATACAGTGTTGATTGGAATTTGGAGTCTCCCAACGCGAGCGAGTCCGCTCTATCGCTAATATTTTGGACCAAATTTGACTCCGGCCTGGGCGTCGACTCTAGCTACTTCAGGTCACGTGATTCAATGCCCATCGAAGCAGCCGGCCTTCCGACTGACTTGACTCATTTGTTTCTAAGCAGATTTCTTGGGGCGGAAACAGCGAAGATCAATGCCAAAAGGCAATTCAAGGTAATCGAGATGCCTCGTACCATGCTATATGACCATTCGCTGACTGGCCGATGATACAAATCTCAACACTATGCAACAAAAAGCAAAGCATTCGACGGAGATCTAGACTAGCGATCTCTGTGCTAGTTTTAGCATTCGGCTCCTTTGAGAAACTGTCATCGACCAGTATTTAAAAAGGAAAGACTGCAAGGCCACAAACCAACTAGCAAAAGCCGTCGCTGTGGCAGCTTCAAACAGTGTGCAATGGTTCTGCGCACAGTTTCCGAGATCATGTCGATGAGGACAGTGATTCCCGCCGAAGCGCATGCCGCAGCAAACGTCAGGGTAGAGCTGATCTGCGCAAAGAACACCTCACTAATGCATATGCATCCGTGACGGCTAAGGACAGGCCTCAGGCGCGTGGGCGGGTTTAGTCGTCCCTGGATCTTCCAACGGCTGAACCAACGCATGGCTTATGTTCATCGTCCTCAACCCACAAATCTTAGGACCCTCAAACCATCCACTTCCCAACATGTTGGATAGTAAACATGTTTGAAATATTTAGAAAAACGAATAAAGAATTCGAAATTTAGTTCGAGAATACCGTAGATGTAAAAAAAGTAGAGAAATACAATACTTAATCGAAATGATTACTTACAAAAGTTTTGAATACTTGCAGAGTTGATTGAGAGAAAAACAAAACAGCAAAAGCCAAGAACACCTAAAGACTAATAACAAAGTGATAATTCAAATTATGTGATTATGATTGCATATGGAACACTATTAGTGAGTCATCTCCATTTCTTCAGTGACGTCACATCGTATTATAATTACCCTTTTCGTTCTGTGGTACGTGCCTCAAGTTGTACCCATGTCTTTTGTCAAGATGGGTCAATACTATTCTCTTTTGGGCGAATGATGGGGTCCGAACGATACTTAAAATTAAACGAACAAAGGAACGTAGTACCTTATGGGTGAAGGATAGAGTTCGAGTGAAACTCAAAATCAGGCAAAAGTGGAACCCGTTACCTTCTAGGCGACAAATAAAATTCAGATGGTACTTGAAATCAATCTAATAATATAAAACATGTTAAGATTTCAACCAATCGAAGGTTGCAACCAGCGATTTTTTGAGTGAAGAATAAAGCCAGCAAGAAATTCAACAGCCAATGAACAATATGTGGTAGGTAAAACTAAATGATGCCTTAATATCTCCGTGTATCTAACGGAGTCTCTCAACATGCTCATTCTTGTTTAGAGCATTTATGACATCAAAAAATTTCGAACCGAAGCACCACCCGACGCAAACAGCATCACATTACAGAACTAAACAAAAAATAGGTACCCCAAGTCAAAACAATCAGGATTCCGCCCTAAAGCAAATAAAACTTCGTAGCTCGAGTTTTCTGAAGACGTCGTCGAACTGGGTAAAACCCTAAATCGGGTTCGAGGAATTGGCAGAGGGAATTGGAGAGGGGATCGATCGGAGGCAAAACGGAATGCCTGAAGTTCCAATAGAGCAGTCTTTCAACTCCCCCGGAACTGCCACGTGGTAGCCTCCCATGCTATTCTCCAATCCGCTATGTGAGGCCCATCTGGCTTCGGCCCGGCCCATATACAGAGTCGGCATTTTTCTCTTCATCCCTTCCATTTTACATTACATTCCGTTTCTTTCTCCCGCTCGCCTCCTAACCGACTTTCCCCCCATCTGACAAGCACTTCTTGATTTCCGCAAAAAGCTCCGTGCTCTCCGCTTCTTCGAACGTCATAGGAAGATGTTGTGGCGACATTCTTTCCCAGCGGCTTCAACTCCTGTGAAATCATCTTCAATAGCCTGCCGATTTGAGCAGTCCGTTCTTTTCTAAGTTTGGTTGATTTTTGCTCTCTGGATAATTTCTATGGATTCGTTTTGTTTGATTCGGGCGTTCTTGAGAGAAACTTTCTGGCTTCGATCGTTTTGTGATGTTGTTTGGGCTCCTCCATCTGCCGCGAAACCCTTACTCTGTTGATCCTTTTGCTTCTAGATTGCCTTTTTTCTGTTTTTGGTTATGTCATCTCGTACCATCCCCCCAATGGGAAGGACCGGTTCCGATTATTACACGACAACGATCAAAATATGCGTGGCAAGATCATTTCCTTTCTGTTTCATCTCCTGTGGGTTTCTGATTTTAGCTGAACTAATATTTCCATCTTTAATCTTGTGGAGATGATGTCCATGGAAATTTGACAGACAGGCGAACTTTTATGGTTGACTCAAGAATTTGGTGTAATCGTCCCATGAAGCCAGTTGTTTGATGCTACGTTGCTTTCCTTGAGTTTGGTAATCTTTTTTTGTATCTTTCAGGTTTCTTGTGAGATCTCTCACCAGCGACATAATGCAATTTTAAATACTTTGCTGGAGGATGACCAGGTGCCGTAACATAATTCCTTACTGCATGCCTTTGTACTCATAACACGTACCCGTTCTTGCTTCTTAGTTCATATGTGCACGATTGAGGGATTTTCTCTTTTCCCTTTTTGGAACCGAACCGTTGCTTGCCAAGTACTTCCGTAAGATATGTTCAGCTCTTAGATTATGGTTGTGTTGGCCCTTGTTTGATAATAAGACGGGTTAATTAATTTCAAAGTCCAAATAAGTTCTTTTAACTCCTCTTCACATAACCCCAATAGCAGAAGATTTACACTTCTTTAAGGACATAACCTTTGTAAGGTTTTTGCTTACTACAAAAGTTGTCAGAAAGAACCTGAAGTGATATGTCCGTATATGTCGTCTATCAGAGCAATGGAAAAGATTTTGATAATTTATAGAAGATTTTTGGGTTAAAACAAACGTTGGGAACACGTAACACGTCAGTTAACATTTCTCTATAAACGATGTTTTCCTCTTGTTTGTAATTTATGTATGACGACGAGATCTTATGAGATGGTCAGCAAACAAAAGAAAACGAGACATAGTTTTAAAGTGGTTCGGCAGAGTATGCCTACGTCTACTCTCACAAAAAATATAGGGCAGTTATCACTAATCAGAACATATTAGTGATGCAGTAGGTGATACAAGACCAACCATCTATAATACATGCACCAAAAGGTACTGGACTTTCGGAAATAATAGGTTGCACGCATTAATAGATAACCAATAGTTGGTAGTTTTCCTCTAGGTGGTATCTTTGCCAGTTGCATAGCTGGTTGCTGCGACTTCCCCTTAGCTGCTCGCCGAGTAACCCCTTAGCTCTTCACCATGCACAACTACCTGCTACAACTTCCCCTCGGCTCATCACCGAGTAATGCCTTGGCTCCTCACCAGGATTGCACAGCTACCTGTTACGACTTCCCCTCGACTCCTCATCGAGTAATCCCTTGGCTCCTCACTAATAATGCACGCTACCTGTTGGGACTTCCCCTTAGTTCCTCATCGAGTAATCCCTTGACTCCTCGCTAAGCAAGCACAACTTTCCACCATGACTTCCCCCTCACTGAGTAGACATTCCTGCACACAACTACAATAGAACATAGTTAAAGAACCAGGTCAGTCCCTCACCTTTTGTGCTCCTAGTGTTCCAACTCTTCACTCTGACCCACTACATGTTGACAAATACACAACTAGCAATCCTCCTCATATCCTACTGCATGTCCCTCCAACACTGTCCAACCGAGTCAGTCGAATCCACTGGGTCAGTCTCCTAGAGGCTTCACCAACAATACTGCCTTCTGTAAATTACGTTCCTCCCGTGGTGCGGCAAGAACACGTAAAACACAACACACTTACAATGCTTGTATCTGTACGCTTAGTGTTTCTCTACACAATCACTCTTTCAATATGAACAAAAATATACTTATTTATTTCTGTTTTACCTAACATAAATATGGCTATAAATCAACAGAAGGTCCTACGATAAAATAGATAAAGGAAAAACAAAATGTTAGTATAATAAACAAATTAGTTAGTAGTGATTATTTCCAATATCTATCATTGTTACATACAAATGCGTAACCCTTTGTACGAGGAAATAATCTATTATATATTTCCTAATCTAGTTGATTTCGTTCAAATGAGATTCCACACATCACTAGCAAGAGGTTGAAAGAAAGTAACCCAATTGTAATTGTATGTATACGTTCCTTAACATACAAACGATCTTACAAAACTTTCCTACATAGAAATATATTATTTCAAAAAATGGAAATAGATTATCTCATAGTTTCTTTTGGTAAGAAAACTAATCTGATCGATACTATTCAGATCAATTGTAATCAAATGGATTTCCATTTAATTTCGATAATATTTGACAGGAATATGCTCTTTTAGATAATTTATTATTAATGAATTATTCCTAATAAAAATCTATTTTTGGAAATAATATTTTCATATTTAACAAAGTTTGTACTTAGTCATTTGGCACTGTAAAAATATATTTCGCACGTCATTCCTTTAATTAAAGGAATTGTTACACGTTATAGTAACCTTTTGTACATTATTCAACTTCGTATGGTCCGAAGTTGACATATTTCCGGATGAAAATATTATATGAGATATTGCAAGAGTATATTATCGAATATTGTGATATATTATGTTACATACGGGTAATGTTCTAGTATACTATTTGATTAAGATTTTCAGTATATTGTAACTTGGAGAACAAGTTAAGGGATATCTATAAATAGGAGCTTATCTAGTTTATTAGGTATGGTGGTACCAGAGTGTGTGGTGTCTCGAGAGAGAAAATCATCAGGTCACGTGATACGATATTCTACGAGATTCAGGGTTTGAGATTTTTTTATATCTCGGGTGGGTGAGCGATACACTTGGGTACTTTTGTAATACTCGGGTGGAATCTCCGTAGTACTTCTCATGGACGTCGATTTTTCGCTAAACCACGTAAATCTTGCGTGTGCTATTCTTTTTATTTAAATTGCACCATCGACGTTCGACACGATAACACCTAGGGTGATATTTTAGGTTGTACTTATTGAAAAAAAATATAGTAAAATTGATTTAGAACAATTATGTTTGTGGTTTTTAATCTTGAATTTAAGTGATTTTTAATGAGTATATTTAAGTGATAATTATTAGGATTGTGTTTGGTAAATGCAAATTTGACATAGATGATTGATAATTTGTCTTTTAATTGCCTTTGTAATGTTGATTTGAGTAAGGAAATTTAAGTGGGATTTCCTTAGAAAAATTTATAAAATTGTCTTTTTCTTTTTAAGTGAGTTTGAGGGTGAGTTTATACCGATTTTTTCGGCGAATTGTAGCGAGTGCCCGCTAACGTTTCCAACAAAGTGGTATCAGAGCGAGGATATCCTTGCCTTTTGAAGGACCACTCTGATAGTTGCTCTATGTGAGTGAAAGCAATAATCGGTTCCTAATGTGCTGGGAAATCATCAACGATGGGCTTGTCGAACTCGACGAGGATGCAGCGTTGGCCCTATTCAAAGCTTCGAGAAGAAAAAAAAGAAGGACCAATATACTCTATCAATCATCTACCTGTGTTTAGATGACGTCGCTTTTGAGAAAATAACAAATGCGTCAATTTCGAATGAGGCATGGGGAATTCTCAAAATTTCACACAAAGGAGTCGACAGGGTAAATGTGCGGCTTCAAATTTTACGGGGAGAATTTTAAATCTTCGTCGGGAAGCGTCGAAGTCTTTTTCCTACTATTTCACGCGAATCATGTCCATCGTCGACCAGATGAAAAGAAACGGTGATAGCATAGAAGACGTTCATGTGATCGATAAAATTTTACGCTCTCTACATCGGAGATTTGACCATGTTGTGGTTGCAATCGAGGAAAACAAAGATTTGAAGAATCTTTCTGTCCATGAATTAAACGGATCACTACTGGTGCACGAGGAGCGGATGAACAAGCACAAGAAAGAGCCATCAGAGCAAGCCCTTCAAGTCAAGTAAACCTTTAGCGAAAAGGGAGCACAATTCACCGAGGTCGCAGTTATTCTCGTGGCGGCGGTCGAGGCCGCGACAGAAATCATGAAGTCGAGAAAGCAAACGTTGGAAAACCTCGAGAAAATCAGAGATGTCATGGTAGAGGAAGAGAAAGAGAACGCGGACGAGGACGGGGACGATAAAGAGATGGATATAAGAGGGGGTACAACAAATCACGGGTTAAGTGCTATAATTGCCACAAAATGGGTCATTATCCCCGTAATTGTTGTTAAGCCGAAGACGCAAAAGAAGAAGTCAATCTAGTCGAGGAGAAAGAAGATGGATAGTGGACATCGTTGTTACCGCTCAACCAAGAAGCTGATGGAGAAAAGCCAATGAAATCTCGACAACGGTGCGAGTAACCATGTTTGGCGACAAATCGAAATTTATAGAACTTGAAGAAAAGGCAACTGTGAGTGTCACGTTTGGAGAAGCTTTAAAAATTCAGATTGAAGACAAAAGTACCATTTTGATTCGGTTGAAGGATGGTACTCACAAGTTTATTTTCGATGTGTATTATGTCCATAGATTGAAGAGCGATATTTTGAGTTTGGGACAACTAATGGAAAGGGGTTATGAGATTCTTATGAAGGATCGTAGTCTTTGGCTTCGAGACGGGAGCACTAACTTGATTGCGAAGGTGACGATGTTGAAGAATATGATGTTTTCGCTCCCTATACAAACTGAAGAGCTAAATTGCTTGCAAGTATGTATGAAGGATTCAACGTCGTAGTGGCATATGACGATGAGACATCTCAATTTCGGTGGCCTGAAAATGATGTTCAAAAAGAATATGGTGAATTGGATGCCTTTGATCGATCATCCAGATCAACTTTGTGAAGCGTGCCTTATCGGCAAGCACGCAAGGAAAAGCGTTCTTAAAGAAGCGACGTCAAGAGTGACGAAACTACTCGAATTAATTCATGTCGATGTTTGTGGACCGTCGAACCGTCGTTTTATGGTAAAAGTAATTATTTTTTACTTTTTCAAAGACGATTTTAGCCGAAAGACTTGGGTCTATTTTTTGAAAGAAAAATCTGAGTGTTTTGATGTTATTAAGAATTTTAAGGCTTTAGTTGAGAGAAAGAGTGGTTATGTAATTCGGGCATTGAGAACCGATAGAGGGGGAAAGTTGATTTATGGTGCTTTTAACCGTTTTTGTGAATAACATGTTATTAGGCACTTCCTCACGGTTCCAAGATTACCTCAACAAAACGGAGTGGCTGAAAGAAAGAACCGGACTATCCTCAACATGACGCGGAGCATTATGAAATATAAGAAAATGCCTAAGGAGTTTTGGGCGGAAGCGGTGGCTTGTGCAATATACCTTATAAATCGTTGTCCTATCAAAAGCGTGAAAGATCAAACTTTGATTGAAGCATGGAGCGGGAAGAAGCCGGATGTATCTCACTTAAGGGTTTTTCGAGTATTGCTTACAAGCATGTACCGGATCAAGAGAAACTAAACTTGACGATAGTAGCGAGAAATTCGTGTTCATCGGCTATAACAAAAAATCAAAAGGGTATAAGCTCTATAATTCTATCAACGGGAAGATTATTGTGAGTCGTGATGTGGAGTTTGATGAAGATGGTTCTTGGAATTGGGATGCACGAGAAGATGTCATCGATGGATTTTTCCATTCTTCGATGAGGAAATTCATGGAGAAGAAACATGGCAGCCCGCCTTCCCTCCGACGACGTCAAACACACTTCCTAGTGCATCGTCATCAAATGGAAGCTCTAATGAAGGATTGCAAAGGATGAGAACTATCCAAGATCTGTACGAGAATACAGAGGTAATCGGTGATGTCTTTATGTTTTGTCATTTGGTCGAAACGACGCCTTTGAGTTTGAAGAAGCTAGTAAGGAGAAAAAACGGATACAAACCATTGACGTGGAGATTCAAGCCATTAAAAGGAATGACACGTGGGAACTTGTTTCTCTTCTCGTGGGTCAAAAGTCGATTGGTGTGAAGTGGGTATTCAAGAAGAAAAAGAATGCTGAAGGTAACGTGGAAAAATATAAAGCAAGACTTGTCGTCAAGGGGTATGCGCAAGGACACAAAGTGGACTATGAGTAGGTATTTGCTCCGGTTACTCGTTTAAAAACAATTAGATTTTTTATTTCTTTTGTGGCACAACAAAGCTGGAAAATATTTCAATTAAACGCGAAGTCGACATTTCTTAACGGTTTCCTTGAGGAAGATGTCTTTGTGGAGCAATCAAAAGGCTACGTGGTGAAATAACAAGAAAAAAAAGTTTTAAAGTTGAAGAGGGCTTTGTACGGTCTTAAACAAACACCGCGAGCATGGTATAATCGAATTGATGCCTACTTTCGGGATTAAGGTTTTGCGAGATGCCCTCATTCGTATGCACTTTATGCGGAGATGGATAAAATAGAGATTGTTTGTTTGTTTGCCTCTACGTGGAGGATCTTATTTTTACATGAAATAAACCAAGTCTCTTTGAAGATTTTATGAATGATATGGCCCGAGTGTTCGAGATGATAGATATCAGCCTAATGTCATTTTACCTTGGTTTAGAACGGCGACAATCTAAAGATGGAATTTTTGTTTGTCAACAAGCATATGTGAAGGATGTTCTTAACATATTCAGTATGTCAAATAGCAAACCAATGGCTACCTCAATGGAGGTTGGAGCTACGTTGTGCAAAAATGATGATGGAGAAAAGGTGGACAGGACACTGTTCAAAAGTCCTGTGGGATGTCTAAGGTACTTGACATGTACTCGGCCGAATATTCTTTTTAGTGTTGTGATTGTTAGCCGATTTATGGAAGTGCCCACGACGAAACACATGAAGGCGACGAAGAGGATTTTGAGGTATTTAAAAGGTGCTATTGATTTCGAACTGTTTTATTCGTCGTCCAAGGAATTTCACCTTGTTGGATACTGTGACAGTGACTTTGCTGGAGTTTTAGATTATCAGAAAAATACAACTCAATTTGTGTTTTTATGAGGTCTAATGTGATTTCGTGGAGTTTAAACAAACATGCGATCGTCACGCTTTCTCCCTGTGAGGCTAAATATGTTGTGATTAAGACATGCATTTGTCACGCAATCTAGCTGCGAAGAATGTTGAAGGAAGGCTTGTCAGAGAATGAAGCAACCACAATTTTTGTCAACAACAAATCCGCTCCAGCTTTAGCGAGGAATTCTGCTTTTCACGATCGAATTAAACACATCGATACACGCTATCATTTCATCCGAGAGAATGTTATAAACAAGGATATCAAGCTTGAATATGTAAAATCCGCCGATTAAGTTGTGGATATTTTTACAAAGCCTCCTGGAGTGGATGTTTTCAACAAGATGAGGAGGCTGCTTGGAGTCATGACGAAAATCAATTTTAAGGGGATGTTGAAAACAATATAATAAAATTGATCTAGAACAATTATGTTTGAGGTTTTCAATCTTGAATTTAAGTTGATTTTTAACGAGTAGATTTAAGTGATGACTATTATGACTGTGTTTGGTAACCGTAGATTTGAGGTAGATGAGTAGTCTGGTAATCTGTCTTTCAAATGCCTTTGTAGTATTGATTTGGGTAAGGATTTTAGGTTGTTTCCCCCGTAAAAATTTATAATATCGTCTTTTATTTTCAGTGAGTTAGAGGATGACTGTCCCCCGATTTTTCGAATTGCAGTGAGTGGCCGCTGACGTTTCCGACATTACTGTACCTGATTCACCCAAAGACTGCATTTCATGATTTACATTGAGGTGAGATTCTGGCAGCAACAGAACTATCTGTAGAGATAATTTTGACAACCGCCTGGATGGAGCCTTGGGTCTATGTTCTTCAGCTACCTCGCTGTCTGATTTAATTTTGGATTGTTTGTATCATGACACTCAGTACCGAGTCTTTAGAAGTTATGTTTGGTAACTTTCCTGTTTGATGAAGTCCATACATGCGTTTCAAACTTTTACCCGGGGGGGGGGGGGGAGGGCATCTGTCAATCTAAGTGAAGGTGAAGTTTGTACTGCTATTATGTTACCGATACTTCTTGGTGGTCTTTTTCTTTATATAGTCTTCTAAATTTTCAACTCAAGCTTTTTGTCCTGTACTCCTTTTGTTGGCAGAGTTACCGATTCAGCTTCTTGGGGATGATGATTATGAATATGTCTACCGTCCGGATCACTTGGATGTGACACTGTGGTTGTTGGCTAATAGCAATTTGTTAGAAATGATAGTGGACCCCCAATGTGGCCTCTCTTTACTAGTAACTCTCACACTTACATTTGTGCTTGCGGTGACATTTAGCTGGGATGGGATCAGTTCACAAATTCATTGGTTAAGAGGATGAGTCATACAGAAAGCCACCCATGTACATTGTAACAGAATACTGCTCCTACTGTCCATTCAGATGCATCAGAAATACCATGTGCTGTTGCTTCTGGCGATGTTGGATGGATCTCCGCTTGCCAGAAAGCTTTCTAGTAAATATTCGAACATATTCAACATAACCTCTCTTTAGATGTATCCATCCTTGTCTTGGAAGGAGTTCTCATGTACATATTCTGTTGCTTCTCAAGCGGACTCATAGAAATGTTGTTTAGATTCTGCTTCAAAGTCCAGCCTCTCTCATTCCCTCCCCTATTTGCGTTACATTGCCGCATCCAAAAAGAGCAGCCGCCGGCTTACTCGCCTTTGTCGAGGTCTTCCCATAGCGAAGACCCAAATGATGACTCAATCCTGGCCAAATCAAGAGATTACCAATGCGATGCTGCCAAAACTCGGTCTGCCAAAACATTTTAATACAACTTATTTTTTATTTTTCAGAATAATTATCTAATTCAAATTTATTATATTGATAAAGAAAATAAAAACTTAATACACAATTACGATACAACAACAATCATGATGAAAAAAATAATAATATTAGTATTACAAAATTAGCCAAGTATTATCACAAAAATAATAATAATAATCTCAAAATATATTAGGACAAAGTTCGAATATATACATAAATTATAAGCAACAAAAAAAAACACTAATTATAAGAGAACTTTGTGAATAATTTAATTTGAAAAAGTGATTACTTGACAAACTGGGTGAATTACCAACAATCCTTCTTAGCGGATTACTTGGAGAAGGAGATCTGTCTTTTAACGAGTTCGTAATTTTTGTTTTACTGAGTCATATCCATAAGGCTTATTATCATCTATTCGACTATTTTTGTGGGGTTTTTATATTAAATGTTTAGTCTTTTGCCTTTTTTCTTCCTGGGATTCAATAAAGCCCACAATTGGTTCCGGCCCAGGTTTAGCCCATCCACTCATGGCCCTACAATGGTCTCGATCCTTCCCGAGCCTCGGACTAAGCCCATCAATTGTCGAGGCCCAGTTTCAAAACCCTAAACATTTTCCACTCATCATTATCGGCAATTAGGTTCTTCAAGTGTTAAAAGAAGAGATGGGGGGAAAAAAGGGAAGGGCAGGATATAGGAGGAATAGATGGGGGGATTAACAACATCTAAATCTCAGTCTCAATCTAAAGCTAGTACAAAGAATCATAAACAGAGTTTCAACTCAGGGAATGAAGTATACATCTAAAGGGAAGACACTGAGAGTCCGGCCTTGCCGTTCTCCTGATCAGGTAGCCAGCCAGCCAGCCAGCCGCATACGCACAGATCGACTGAGTCCCTCCCACCAAGAAGTGAAAAAACAATCAATGTCTTCCGATAGTTGCCGTCATCATATAGTTGCTACAACTAGCTGCATTAACCTAATTATTGAATACACCTCTACACGAACAAATTAGCTAACTGATCAAAGCAAGTAAGGAATGATGGTTTGGGGGGGCATCTACTAAGCCAATTCCTCTCCTAATATTTTCCTAAAGTAATCAATCAAGTAGGCAGGCACCGGTTCAAGTTCCTATGCGGGTTGAGCCTCAAGCTTTCCCTAGACGCTATTCTTACCTCGAGATTGGCCTTCTTTCTCATCTCCACTACCTTCTTGTGGGAGTTAGAGTGCAGCGCCGCGACGAATGTTGGACTAGCCGCTGGCCGGTACTCGGGGAAGAGACGACCTGACCTGTAACGCACCCCGCATGCGTTACAAAGCGTCTTGGGGCCCAGAGGCCCTTCTCGCCACTGTGGTGTGCTCGTGACTGCACAGTGCGTGCATCTTCTCACCGAGGATTGATCCGAGGTTGGGAAACATTCTATTTTCGCTTGCAGAAGAGATGGATCCATTTCTTCGTCCTTCGTTTTACCAAGACCGGTCGCCTTCATCTCAAAATGGATGGTAGAGCATGCAGGAGAAGCCGTATTGCTGGCAGCTCGAGTAATAGAGATGAAAGGAACACTAATTCGGGGGTTCAAAGCCCCAGGGCGCAGCCTTTTGCTCCGGGCACGCTTTACTGGAATAAAGAATCTGGAACCCAAACCAGGAGAGTTCTCGCGTGAGCATGATCCACTGCTTTCGAGTACAGAAACAGAACCAGAGGAGCAAAACAGGTTGGCATTGCCGCTGCAAGAGGCTCGATGGTGACGAAGCTTTCCGCTGGAAGCAGTTTGAGCACTGTTTGGTAAACCAGTGATCTTTGGTTTTTCATCACACTGTAAACAAAACGGAACAATTAGAGAGAACAAGATGGGGCAAAGCATGCACAAATGGTAGAAGAAATTGTCTAAGATCAAATTCTTTTCCGAGATATACGAAACCACTAAAGCCTAATTGCTGTATATGTGCAGACAGAATAAATCAACCCGCACAACCAGTTCACACAAACTCCATGGCTATATTTAGAGAGTGGCCTCCAGAATGCTTTTGTGGAACAGAGAAGCTACACCACTTCTGCTATCCAAAGGGGTGTTTCTCGCAATGATTTCGATCAGCTTCTTAATGCTGGTCTTCTTTAGAGAAGTAGTAGCAGTTATTATGAAATTGCTTTCGCTTTAACTGTAAGGTAGTTGTTACTTCAGTAGAGTAACTGAGATAGTAAAAGATCACAGGCAAATGAGGGTTAAAAACTAAAGTCGTGGTTTCCAAATTCACTGTAACATAATTACTCGTTGGACGGAATAATTACCATCTATTACCAATCCTACCAGGCTTATATTCATCTATTATACATGCTGCTAAGGTTAAAACAAAAAATTATCAGCATCTTGAGAGTTGAGTATAACACCCTGCTAACCTTCGATTAATCTCTTTCCCCAAAATAGCCTACTCTGCCTCTACACACAAACCTGGTGTACGTCCTTCTCCAGTTTCTAATAAGCAACTACAGGCCGCCGTTATTTGCAAAACATTTGTTAAACATGCAAATATGACCAGGTCATGTAGAAACATCTTCTAGTTTAAAAGAAGGGTTTCCACAACAGCATGATGCATATCATGCTAAAAAAGAACCATAACAGTCTCGAAATCACAGGCACACACACCAAGGGGCATCTTCCAAGATAATTGAACTTCCAGGCTTGGACAGCATCAAAACTTGGTCAAGCAATCATTCTACCTATTTATGATTCACCAATTTCGGCCAGAAAAACATTCAAACTATTGACCATCCATTTGCACCACCAGTAGAGGATAAAAGACTACGAGCTTTTCCTTAATTGATATGTACAGAATACGGAATCACCATAAACACAATTGTAGTCCCAGGAAAAAGAACAGAATAAGCGAATAGGAACTCACATTAAAGGGACTAGGCGGAGATTCTGATTTGTTGTCGAATATTTTCTCGCCGAAATTGGACTGCAGTCCTTCCAAAATATCAGACGATGGCAGTTCTAAAAGCTGAAAGCTTGCGCCCCAATCCTCGAGCGATGTGCTGCCCTCTACATCTTCTGATGGGAAGTCAATGTGCTTGATGACATTGTCTAGAAATTCATCTTGAGTGCCACTGGCATTTTCATCAAATACCCACGAGCCCATCAAGTCGATTTCCTGAGAAGTTATAAAAGAAAATCAAACCGACCTTTCATCTAATCAGCAAGCAGTACATAGATGCACTGGCTTAAGCATGCCAAAAACCGGCATTCATCAAGCTGGCGGTAGCAAGTACAAGAGAAACCAGGTACTAAAGCTATTTCGAATGCAAAGCAGACCAATCCTCCTCCAATTCCGAACATAACCCCCATGTGCAACGACTTGCCACAAAGAATCACCATGTAAACCCCTTCAATTAGCTGAGCAAACGAACTGGACCGAGCCAACACTGAAACCTACAGCATTACAACCCACATCCCCGGCAGATGAAGAGCCAACAGCCTAACCCCTAACAGAAACGATCAAAGCAAACAAACGCAAGAACCCCTAGGTGGGCATTCTATTTCGTCGACCCCGGATGAAAATGCGCCAAAAAAGGCAAAAAAAAAAAAACAAAACAAAACTTGCCCCACTCCCAACTTGCATTTCCCAGTTCCGAGAGCGGCAAACAACCCCGAGGGTCCCCGGAGGCAACCCCTCATCACAAAACCAGCTAATCGATCTCTCGGACAGCACAAAGGGAAGAAGGAGAAGAACCCAACAACACAACTGAGCAGATGAAAGGAAGGGGGAAGAAGAAAGACACACACGGCTATAACCTTAACCTTCTTGGACATTATTACATGGTTCCGCAAAACAACGACAATGTTTGTCCACCCCGCCCCCAACCCCCAAAATTCACAGCCGCCGCCGTCACCCCATTACCATATTTGTCCGTGCCCCCGGAACTAAAAAAACCCTCAAAAATACCCAAAATTCAAAAAAAAAAACTATTTTTCTTATAAAGAAAAATGAGAAAAAGATGAAATCTTTCGGACGAGGAAAGAGAAAGTAAAAGTTACCCACGATGGAAGAGATTTGACATTCAGACGCAAGGACAAATGGAGAGGGTAACGAGGGAGATTGAGAAAGAGAGAGAGAGGAATGGACACAAACCGAGAGTCAAAAGAGGGATGGAATCTTTCTTAGCAATCCCTCCTTGTCTGAAAATTAGAGGAATCTAAATTTAGCTTATTTATTTCTTGTAATAAAAATAAAAATGACTGATCAGTCATGAACAAATTAACGGGATGGGATGGGATGGGGATTGGGACTGGGACTGGGACTGGGACGGTCCTGCAAGCTATCACTGTCCCCCCCCCCCCCCCCCCCCTAATTTTATTTCATGGCTATATTGTTCTTTTTCTTGGTTGTAAATTTTATTGTCCTGCCCTATCCTTTCATTCAATAATGTTATCTTCCTCTCTTTTTTTTTTTTTCTCTCTCTCTCTCTCCCTCTCTTTTCACATGACGTGCATCTAAGGAAATCCTTACTTTATTTAGCATTGATACTGTGACCATCATCCCCAACCCCCCTCCCTCACCAAAAGCCACAAGATCTGATCTTGATCTGAGATCCACCCTTTTTGCCTTGCTGGAATCATGTGTTGCAAATTGTCCCTCACATTATGTATATATCAAGCATGGCTCCCCCGCCGCATGAATTGCCGCAGAAATCTTTTGAATTGATTTCGTTTTTGTGAATCACAAGTAGGCCTGAAAAAGTCCACATGAATGACCAACAATTCCTACCCAACCCAACTTGGCTTGGAAGCAAAATCTGCATCGCTCCTTGCTTCTTCCTCACCGTAACTTGGATCAGTGAACAAAGAGTACAATTGACTGTACTCTGTGCAATTCCGGTTTCCAGATCGAGCAAAAAGAGGAGGGCCCACCCAATTCAAGCAAACAAATCATTGTCAAGCAACAAGGACTGGCTCAACCGACTTGAAGTTCACAGAGAAAACCCACTTGTCAGAAAACCCTGTCTGTTGGAGTTTCTAAGTTTATGCCTGAAGCCCATTTGATGCAAGGAATGAACTTAAAACCGATTATGGCCTCAGCCGGCTGCCTTTGAAATCACGGGCATCACATTATCTCACATAATTACAAGTAATTCTGAATAATGAAGCAGAATAGACACAGGCAATGAGGGAGCAGAATCTGGGAACTGCTCCGCAGTCCGTGAAAGACAGTCACTTAATCATCATGCAATGCTGAGTAGTCAACCACCGCTTCAAACAGTTTGGATAGCAATACTAGAATATTTTCTGAAAGTAGAGTCATCAATCGGCCATTATTTAACCAATGCAATCCTGAACTTTCAACGAGAAATGAGTTCCGCAGACTCAGTACGGAAAGCAGAAAGTGGCCATTCTCCTCATGAAAACCAGAAATAGCTCGAGAATTCACAGGAGAGATCGTTTAGATAAAAATATTTGCAACTATATGTACATTTTCTGCTCCGGACGATCCGAGCCTAAAACATATACTCCACCTTTTATTCCATACATCCAAAAATGCAGATCATGAAATGAATATGCTAACGAAATTGCTGTATACCACTGGTTACTCAAAGATGGGGAGATCATTCGCGGTGTGCTCATTGAAAGGTAAGCTAAGGTCAGAGGATGATGCAATTGTAACAGTGCTATTTGAGGTGCCTTCTTCAACCTCTCCTGCCATTTTCAAGAAGTAACTATGCCTGCCAAAGGATAAGATCTGTGAGATCCTTGTTCGGTGGTTTATGATAATCACAATACTAGAAGTCAAGTGTACCATCGAGAGTCCGCAGTCAATTCGGGATGGAAGGCAGTCCCGAGCAAATTCCCCTGCCTGACTGCCACAATTACTTTCTCACCGCCTTGTCCACCCTCCTGATGGATGCAATAACAAAAATAGACAACTAAATCAGTCTCCTCATTATTCATGAATCAATGCAATGGACATGAATACTTATTCTTCCTTCTAAAACTCAAGGCATGCATTATAGTTTTTCGGCATAATATGACTAAGCACCAGTCATACATACAAAAGGCAATCTTGATATTAGGATCATAATTAGTTTAAATAGCCGTTTGAGGCCATATCTTGTCACTAAAAACACAGAAAGGAAAACCATTTTTTTCAAACTAAAGGTAAGCTGTTATCACACCTTCTCAGATGAAGTGAGGTACTCAGCTAGTACTTTGACCTCTGGACCTGCTTCAAGAACAGCAGGAGCACGTATAAAAACTCCACGGAATGTTTCAGGGCCTCCTTCCTTTGATGCAAGTTCTGGCACTGAAAGACATGCTTCAAAGCTTTGTAACTGCAAATGAGATAAGGCAACATTCATGAGACAGGCCCAACCAGTCCCCAGAATCACTCACCACAAAGAGCAACACAAATGAAAACACACTGTTTGGTCTATGATTAGTTCAAACAAATTTGTGTGGAAACTGATATTTACTTCCAGCATCAGCTCTTACCTGACTACCAAAGTAGTTCCGGTGCACTGTACAGTCAAGACCTCCCACAAGTTCCTGTCCACCTTCCTTCTGTCCTGAAAACAAATATGCCTATTTTGTAGAATTCACATTTTCTCATGATTTTACTCCACCGGTCATAGGGTTTGACGTGAAAGAAGGAAACCCACCTACAGCTTTGTCTGCCAAGAAAATGAGTCCGGCACAGGTTCCCCACACCGGCTTACCAAGCCTAACGAATTCCCGCAGTGCCGGAAACTGCAAGCACAATCTAATTTCTCAAGTTGTAATCAACAAAAAAAGAAACAGATCAGAGAAGTGGCACATCATATAAATCCGATATCACAACACCACAGCCTTGCAACCGCTACCAAGACGACAATGGCATCATCCACAAAATGCACGGAATAGAATAGAATATCTATCCAACCAACTGACAGTAATCCAATCCATCAAACATCAGAAGGGAAATCAAGACCAGGTTGTGGTAATGAGCGAGCTTAGCCATAGTGGTGCTTTCCCCACCAGGAATGATGAGGGAGGACACTTTCTCCAGTTGCTCTGCCTTCCTCACTTCAATCCCCTTCACCCCTACCCTCCTCAGCGCTAACACCCACCAAACAAAAACCAAGACCCATCAATCAACGATCACATCACTCGGCGAAAGAGGGACACCACGGAGACCCAAACCGGAGGAGACGAAGGATCGATTCCTCACCGGCTATGTGCTCGTTGAAAGAACCCTGAAGGGCAAGGACGCCGACCACCATGCTTAAAACGGACTCGACTCGACGACGTTGGTGTTGAAGTTCCGACAGGATGCCCGGCGGTCGAGGTTAGGCTCACACGTCTCCAAGAAAGCTCGAACCTTTCGTTTCGAATGGCCACCTTTTACCGACCCACAACTACATCGCACGGAATTTATTTGCCAATTCGGTCCCCCAATTTTCACCCTCGTCTAAAAACGCTTGGCGAATGGATGACAGTCAGTGCCATCCAGGCCACACCACTCCCCGAGATTGAACCTGACCACGCCCTCAACCATTTGGCGAAATACTCGATCGAGCCCTCCCGCAAAGTCGATACGATATGCCGTATATGTTTCACGTTGAAGAACATCACTGCGTAGAGGGAGTTGATTTTCGCACGTAATGATACTTCCATATGAAGAGGACATTTTTCTGAAAATATGAACAAAAGAACTATTACAGAGTTGGGAACTCAATCTGTTTCTGTCGAAAAATCGGGCTCGATCGGCTTCTGCAACATGCTCAAGTTACCAGAACCCGAGTTAGAATGCCTGTGGCGGCCGCTTCCTGTGCTAGAAGATTCAATGTGTGCTGCAGCATATACAATCATTTCAGATCCAGATGTGGGGAAATCCCCATCGTAGTAGTCAGAGTTCTCACTAGCCGTGAGCTCTGCCAATTCCATTCGTCGTCTATGGCGACGCCAGGCAGCCTGGATAAAGCACGCGGCCCATGTTCGCCAATGGTGGGAGTAGAACCTGAACTTGTGTCTTAGCTGCTTGCTGTGGAGCCTCCTGAACTGAGCAGCGACGAACTTTAGGTCATCCGCTCGAAGGAAAAATGCCTCCACTTCCGTAATCGCTTTCACGGTGCGAGTCGATGATGGGAGAATGATACTGGGACTGGGGTCCAGGGCCCATGTTAGCAGTTCTTCGCCACAGAAATCACCGGGGCCAATTCTGCAGGAGTTGAAAAACCCCGTTCTGCCTCCATCGGTTGTGTAGGAGTCGAGATGCCCTCTGATTATAAACTGCATCTCATTGATGGGATCCCCTTCACGTACTAAGCAAGTGCCTTTGGAGCATAATGCGGGCTTCAACCGTTCGCATATTGCGTCAAGCATCCTGTCTTCCATTTGATCAAACAGATGAACCTGTAGACAACCACAATAACATGATTAGAATTAGTTAGGACAATCCGTTACTGCAAGTTTGTGCTCGTTGGAAACGTTGGCCAACTCACACGGCGGACTAGATCCAGGCAAAGATGCCGCTTGATGTCCCTCCGTAGGTCCATCGGAAGGTCTTTCAAGATGGCTTCTTCATCCACCCCTCTTGTTGCGACCCACTTGTACTGATCGTACTTCCTAACAGAATCCCTTAACTCAGTAGGAAGTTGCCTGTGACGCATCCATAATTCTGTATCGTTCTTCCTCAGCCGCCATTCCTCTAAGCGGACCGTAGTCGATTGGAGGTATCTCTGCAAGTGAAACCAGAGTAAGTACAAGACATTCAACTGCAACCAAGGAAAAAGTATTCACTTAGTTCGATCACGCACCTGCATGTTTCCAATGAGTAGAGCAAAGAGGACGAGACCGAGAATAGCGATGATTATCGCGAACACATTTTCGCCTATGAACATGCTTGTTTCCAGACCTTGTCCCAAGGAGCTGAAATTGTTCATTGTGAAAGAATTCGTTAATTTTTGTAATCAGTCAAAACTAAAGTTCTAAGCCAGATTAAGTATTATGCGAACCTCAGATTCTTTAAGCCCCACCAAAGGCAGTAGAAGTACTTGTTCATGAAAGGTGAAGTTTTCGAGACGAGCGTCTGCGCATGGGCGTATATCCCGAAATTGTAAAACTCACTACTTGGGCGGCATAGTTCCGTGACATTGCTAGTTTGAAACCACGCCAACCTTGCCGGGTCATGGACCTTGTGACAATCGAAATACCCGTAGTCACAGGTAGAATTCTCTTGAGAACACACCTTTTTCCAGCATGCTTCCTGCCGTTCGATTGACAGGAGGTACCAACAAGCCCCGAGAACCTAGAATCAACAAGAAAGCAGACGTAAGTGCGAACCAATCAGCGCTAGCTGGATGAATAAAATGGGTTTTCCAATAGACTCACATGGCTTGCCAGTAAGAATAATACTAGGTTGTAAGCAGCTCCGGCCCAGGCAGTCTCTGTGACAACTCCGGCGGCCTTCACAATTTGTGTTGACAGGGGAACTATGAGGTACAGCCTCGGCAGGTACTGGAAGATGATTATAAAGCGAAGGACGTTCTTGGTGTTGGTTATCACTGAACCGCCAAGATTTGGGATAATCACCCATATCAGCACCTAAGATCTCCATCAGTTAGAGACCGGATATAACAGCAAAACAATTCCCTGGACAAGCTTTTGCCAGAATGTAATGTCATGTCATAATACCTGTGGCAAGGGAAGAGCGGCAAAGAAGTCGATCCAGAAGCCATTATGCAGGTATCTCTGTGCAATCTTTGATGGGTCGATCACGAGCTCCCCTCTCCCAAAGATGCGGGAAGAACGAGCGACATAGGCGGTACGGAACCGGACTACAATATGTATCATGTAGAAGACATCGGCTGCCGACCTAATGGCCGTGAGGACCACTTCGAGCGGCACACCTATATCCAGGCACTGTTCCTCCCACACCATTTGCAAGTAAAAGAAGAGAGGGTCCACGAACAGCGAGACCAGACACGCCACAAGGAAAATCTTGTTCCAACGCTGGATTGTCGTGCCGCGAGGATCCAGTACCCTCCTCTTGCCCCTGTCATAATCCTCCGAGAAAACCCTCTTCAGCACCTTGGCCTTTAACGCACCCACCTTACTTATCTTAAACACCTTTCCCTCGACATCGTCGAGATCCTTCCCATAATATCTCTCTCCATCACTCCCGGACCATAGACTCGAGGGTGAGTTCTCAGCAGCATTCTGGCATGACCTCGACAAGTCAAAATCGTCCCGCACCCTGTGAAGAGAACCATGATGACAGTGAGAAACAAAGTTACTGCAAAACAGAGGATTCGAATCACTCGAAGACCACGACTGACTTGGGCTTCCGTAGGCAGTAACCCATTCGCGCTTGCAATGTTGATCACTTCAATCGATTATCTCTACCTTCAGCTCCAAAACGACCGCCACGCCACGCTATAACTACAACGAACGTGCGAATGAATCCAGGAAAAGAGAAACAATGTCCCGTAGCTGTAGTCTTGCAGTGTCCCAGATCATAAAAGAAGCCCCCCAGGATCGCAATTTATGGGAACACAACGTTCCTCCGGTGGAAGAGGAACAGAGACTCGTCCTGTTCGTTCCTAGAAAACAAAAGGAAGAAGAGAGAACATGCCCCAAAAGGCACTTCCGGGCTGACAAAAAAGGGGCAAGAGAGAACAGAGGAGGAGGAGGAGGAGGAGGAGGAGGAGGGGAGTTACACTTATTTTGTTTTCCCGTGGACGCGTTTGGAAACGGACGAATCGGTCTTTCATTACATTTAAGAAAACCGTAAAAGAAAAAGAAGGGCCCAAATATTCTGACCGACCTGTTCAACAATTGAAAAAACATTGAATTAAGTACTGTGTAATAAAAGAATAATAAATTATTACAATTTAACAAACGATTCGGCCCTTGAATGATATGTTGAAAAAAAAATTGAGTAAATACAAATCTAATTTAGAAAATTCCAATTTACTATTGTTGTTCAGAACAAAGAATTTTTTAAGTTTTCTAAAATTAGATTTTGGAATTGTGATTTTTTTTAATTATTACGATTTCAAGAGGTGAGTTTAGAAAGAAAAAATTATTAATATTGTTAAAAATTTATAGTTCTAAACAGCGACACAAGAAAATTGGCAATTTCCTGCTACCATCATTTTTTTTTTTTTTGGTTTTCAAACTAACCATAATCCAATAAAACCTTTGTGCACGACCGGACATCTTTTAGTTTACTACGCAAGAATTTTGAAGCACACCTATAAAAAAAAAATAAATAAAGAAAAACAATTACATGGACTGACTGACTGACTTTTCGTCTGCAGCAAGCATCAAACGAGAAAAGAAAAATACTTTCGTTTTCTTTATTACTATTGACCCGCTGATTATTATTGTTTAATCCTAAAGCGTGTCAAAAATGGCAAATTTGATTGGAGGACCCCCACCTTTCTAAATTTCACATGAAAAAAAAAAAGAGATAAAAAACGAAAGGAAGACTTGGAAGCAAAAAAAGGGGAGAGGGAAGTCTAGTCTTTTTGGGTCCACCCCGACTGCTAACTGTACAAACTCTCTCAACTCTAATCCATTTCATTCATGTGTGGGAGACTTGATCGAACCTTCTGGTGGTCCACACGTCATTTGATAACAGAGTTGTCTGACTACTTCGCTTTCATACAAATGTTATATATTCCGATCGGGTGGATGCTCGACCATCGCACTTATGGAACGCCCGTTGTTCGAGACATTAGGACAAATTTTTGGGGTTCAACGTTGGACTCCTGATATTATGAATGCTTGCCTGACACTACATGCACCATGTTATGTACTTTTGTTATAGTTTTGTCCATTAATTACGCTAGTTTTGTAAAGATATATATCACTAGTCTTCGGAAAAAGTCCACGGGCTCTTCGTCTCGTACGCGGCCAAAATCGACGACGACGACCCCGTCACCGCCTGCGTCCCTCCTCGTGCTCTCGAAGCTTTCCAGCAGCTGCTCTGCGTAAACGTCCCAGAACGACCTTGGTGATAACGTCACCTTCGGACCTGTCGAGTTTTCCTCGCATGCCCGGGGCTTCCCTTGCTCCTCCAGCTTCTTGTGACTCCCGACTGGAAGAAGCACGCCGCCCATGACCTCCACTGGTGCGAGTAGAACTGGAATTTGTGTCACAGCTCCTTTCTGTGAAGCCTCCTGTGCTGTGAGGCCACCAACTTGAGGTCGTCAGCCGCGAGGGCGAATTGTTGGAATTTTTACAAAAAGATTTTATTTATTTAATATACGAGACCACGTTCATAATAAGATATCTTTATTTCGCGCTTTTGTAATATTTCAGGTTGCTATTGAAATAGGCAAGACCACAATTCAGTGTAGACCTAATATTGACGATATGTCACGTTTATATTAATGTTAGGTCTCCTCTTCCACTAATGAACATGACTTCAGTTCCATCAACCGTCGCGTCAGGAGGAAAGAGAAGATCTAGGTACCTTGTTGGCATTTCTTTCATATCGTACTTATGGATCTTAGCTTCCGCGATTTGTTTTGGAATTATGACGCAAACATGTACGCTTTCATTCGTATCTCTATTGTGTCTCAAATCGACTGCAACAATCTTAGTTTGTGATTGATTCGCTTACACAAATGCCTCAACATCCTTCATTGCCTTGACCATTCGGGTGGACGACAAAAGGACGATACTCGTTCGGTGGTCGAACAACCAGGTTAGCAGCTCGTCGCCACAGAAGTCACCGAGGCTAAGATGGATCGAGTTGAAGAATCCCATCCATCCGTCCGCCCTGACTATCCAGGAATCGAGGTGGCCTCAGATGAGAAAGAACATTTCCTTTACGGGGTCGGCTTCAAACACAAGCAACATATTTATTGTGAAAAACACAGACTTTAGCCTCTCGCTATTGCGTCAAGCATCATGTCATCAATTTGATTGAACAACGGGAATTGTTTGTTTATACAAGATAATTTATAGCCCGTTCGAATGAAACACAATCAATGGATAAAATAGATGTGTGTGCTTACTACTTGAGATATAAGGATTAGGTGCTTGATACTTTCAAATGTTTTCATGATTCAGTTGAGAGACAAACTGTTGGATCGTTTATGTACACTAAGAGGGGGGTGAATTAGGTTTATCACTTTTTCGCCCTTTCTCAGTGTAAACGAAACCGTACTGTATAACAGCAGAGCGTTTCTCAGAAGTGAGATCTGTTTCACTGTAACCGTTACGATTTGATCGAGTAGATTTTCTACGAGTGTTTGCACGATCGTAATGGACATAGTAGTTTATAGTGGTTCGGCCTTAATCGACCTACATCTACTTTCTACCGTAGAGGTGATTCCACTATATAAATATAATGGATGCAAAGAACCCTTGCACTAGGCGTTAGGTTTCTCAACAAGTGAGATTTAGAATCCTTTATAAAAGAAGATCACTCATGGGCAACGATCAGCTCTTCACACAGTGGACGTCTTCTCGTTTCCTGCAGAATGATGCTTACACTCAGCAGTTGATTGCTAAAAGGATTTCCACACAGCACGTCATCGCTTAGGCGTAAGCCTGTCTATCAAAGCATAAAGACAACGTTGTGTTAAAGAATAAATCATTACAAATGATTCCTTACAGTGAAGAATGACTTCTCTGAGAGTAGTCCGTTTCTGATTCACAACAGGGGAATGCTTCTGCACATAATAGCTTAGCAGAGGATTTTCACACAGTTTCTATCTTTTCTCAACATGAGCCTGTAGGTACTCAAGAGACAACCACAAAGATAGTCACTTAGAACAGAAAAGAAACATAACATAGATTGGTTCCTCACACAGCAGAACCTGACTTCTCACACAGCGAAGTCGCGGTATCCGTCCTACACTCAGTTCTGACGTGTACAGTTACCACAGCCGTGACTGACTGCACTGCACACCCAGTGCCTAGGATGGAATTTTCAGTTCTGGCGGCTTCCACGCAACCTGCTCTACTGTCCCTCAGGAGGTCGAGGCTTCTCCACAGCACCCCTATGCTCCGGATGACCTCTTTCCACTCCGGCGGCGTTCCCAACTCCTGCTCTACCCTATAGGCACGAGACTTTTGGCTCGTACCCGCAAGTGCATGTCTCACTGATCAAACTCCGTCGGTTCGAGACTTTCCTGCGAAAAGACACAACAAGAACGGCTTCTTGCCTATGGGTCAGCAACTGGTTACTGAATTCAGCACATGTATTCACTTAGCTTCCCTCAGACGATTCGCCAGCCGCTCGTTGAACGCACCGAGGACACCTAGTCCCTCTCACGACGATCAAGGTCGCACTCAGCCCTTGAAACTCCCACACGTAGTTTGCCAGAGATAAGAACCAGGCGATTACTTAGCGCTCTCCGCTCTCCGCCGATCCTCAAACCTTCACTCACATCACACAAGCTTTGGACAACCACTCAGAGCACACAGATTAGTTGTTTAATGTGTGAGTGTCGTCTGATATTACTAGGGAGTGAAACAAATGATTCGTCTCCCAAGTATCTGCCTTCAGCAAGCTGTAGTTATGGACATCAACCTGATGTTCAATGGTCACAATGACCAAGAAGGAAGAAAATCATTGACGACTTTCCTTATGCGCACAATCAGATCCAATCATTACTAAAATGATGTTGGAACGTTATCCTAATCATAATCAACATCAAAATAGGAATATCAATATTCCTTATTGATCGTAAAGATTAGATATGAAAGTAAATGTTTGCTATAATTAGATATTCCAATTTCAAATATCTCCAATCATAGCCATCAAACCCCCAAACGTCATCATATGATTACAATAATATATTTTATCAATAAATATGACAAAATCACAATAATCAAATCAAAGTAATAATTATTTCTCCATTTAGGTAATTGTAGCGTAGTAATGTAGTACAACTTCGCTATAGTACAGCAACATATTTCTCAACCGTAGAAATACACTTCTCAAGCGATACAGCAACGCATTCGTCATCAAAACTAAGGTCAACACAAACTAACAGAAAGTTGAAATCTATTCGAGCAGATAATGATGGTTAGTATCGAGGTCCGTTTGAGCATTATTGTCGACAACATGGAATTAGGCTTGAGAAGACAATTCCAAAGACTCCTCAACAGAATGGTGTTTTTGAAAGAATGAATCATACAATAGAGGAGCATATTCGGTGCATGCTTTCTCATGCTAAACTTCTAAAATCCTTTCGAGGCAAAGCTTTGCTCACTACAATGTACTTGAATTACCTTTCATCTTCGGTTCCTCTTGGTTTTGATATTCCAAAGAGGGTGTGGATAGGGAAGAATGTCTCCTATGATCATTTGAAGATATTTAGTTGACATTCATTCATGTCCCTAATGATGGAAGAGTCAAACTTAATTCGAAGTAAAAGCAATGCATTTCTCTAGGGCATGGACATGAAGAGTTTGATTATAGATTATGGGATACTGCATAAAGGAAAATGGTGAGAAGTAGAGATGTAGTATTTCTTGAAGACCAAACGATTAAGTTTCGTTAAAAGCCAGAAAAGAAGAAAGAACTTGTAGAAGCACATATTTATTTGAGTTCAGTACCTTCTATATTTTCTGCTACAACACAGAACCAAACAGGTGATGTCGTCTTATATTAGCCTACATTTAATGTCAGAGATGATGCATTTGAGCTTCCGGTTGATTTGAGACGATCGGTCAGAGAGCATAAATAATCGGATTGATATTCTTCACATCATTATGTGTTGATTACTGACGGAGGAGAGCCATAATGCTTAGATAAGGCCATATCAGATGAGAAAACGGAGTAGTGAATGAGAGCCATGCATTATGAGACGAGATCCTTGCACGAGAACGACACATTTAAGTTGGTGAAACTGCCTAAAGGTAAGAGAGTGCTAACAAACAAATGGGGGTACAAATTGAAGTCTGATGAGACAGTTTACAATAGAGATATAAGGCGTGTTTAGTTGTAAAAAAGTTTAGTCAGAAAAAATACGTTAATTTTGATGTGATATTTTCTTATGTCTTCTATCCGAGTTATTCTTGGTTTGGAGGCAAGCAAAGATTTGGAGATTGAACAACTTGACGTAGAGATTGTTTTCCTCCATCGTGATTTAGATGAAGAGATCAACATGGATTGACCAGAAGGATTTGTTGTGAATAGAAAGGAGGACTTTGTTTGTAAGTTGAAGAAGAGCATGTATAGTCTTAAGTAGACACTAAGGCAGTGGTGTAGGAAGTTTGACTACTTTTTTATTTATCATTGTTCTGACATAACATATTCTGACCATAGTGTTTATGTGAAATAGTTTGCTGATGATGATTTTATTATTTTATTGCTTTATTTGGATGATATGTTGATTGTTGGACATGAAATTGCAAAAATTTTGCATTTAAAAGTAGATTTGAGCAAGCCTTTTGCAATGAAATACCGGCAAGCTATGTAGACAGAGGATTCCTCGTGACAGGAAGATAGGGAAACTTTAGCTCTTTTAGGAATGTCGAAAATTTCTAGAGATTTAGTATGAGTAGATGCAAAACAATTAGTACTTCATTTGCAAGTCAAGTTGAGTACTTCTCATTATCATTCGAGGGATAGCGATAGAGAATACATGGGTAAAGTTCCTTATATATCAACAGTGGGTAGTTTGATATATGTTTTGGTGTGTCGCAACCAGATATTGGTCATGCAGTTAGCTTTGTGAGTCAATTTCTATCAATCCTGGAAAAGAGCATTTGATGACAGTTAAGTGGATTATGAGATATCTAAAAGGCATTTATCGATTTTGATTATGTTTTGACATTGATGAGCCAATTATAGTTGGTTATTGAGATGTAGATATGGCTAGTGAAGTTGATTCGAGAAAATCTACGTCGGGTTATTTAATGACATTTTCAAGGGGAACAGTGTCATGATAGTCTAAATTGTAGAAATTCGTAGCTTTATCTTCCACTGAGGCGGAGCACATTACTAACATCGAAGCGGGAGAAGAGCTAATATGGCTGAAGTAAGTCTTATTTGATTTAGGCATTGAGCATGGGAGTTATGTTCTTCACAGTGACGATCATAGTACTATTCATCTCAGTAAGAACTCGTCATTTAACTCCCAATCGAAGCATATTGTTATCCGATATCATTGGATTAGGAATGAGCTAGAGATAAAGACATTGCGACTTAGAGAAGATCCATACCAATGAGAATGCATCAAATATGATAACGAAGACCTTGTCTACAATGAAGTTCATAATTTTTTGAGACAAAACGGGTATGGCTGAGTCACCCTCATGAACTTAAGGGGCAGATTTGTTGGGTTTATCATGCCCATGTGGGCTCAGCTCTATGAAAAAATAATAAAATAAAGGGTTGGGATCACAATCCGACATAGACTTGCAACACAAGTTGGGAGAAAAGCAGAAAGGGAAAATATCGACAAAAGAAAAAGGGAAGAAAGTGGGTTTGTCATATCAAAGTTCGATTCGTTGTCCATTCTCGATGAAACTCCATGATATTGATTCTCACGACGAGCTCTTCGTTTTGATGGTTGAATCGTCATGAGATGTCATTTCTTCTTTTAGTTTAGTGATGCTCTCGACGAAATGTTTACTTTTCTTGGTGTCTTGGTCGAAATCCATCATTATGAGATGATTATTAGAGTTATTGTGAGCTGAGATTGATATTCTCGAAGGTTACCCTCTAGATTCGAATAGAGAAGAAAATATTGTACAGCTCATTATTGTTGATAGTGGAGATTTGGGTGAACTTCGATACCGTGGTTTTATTTCTCACATCTAGAGATTTTATACTTAAAAATCGTGGTGTGTCTTTAATCTTTCTCTTGCGATTGCTATTATTTCACCGGAGTTGGTTTTGTGGTGCTAGTTGTTGTGATATGGTCGAAGCGTTGTTGATTAAGTTTGATCAACACGGTCTGAGATGAATTTTGGGTTGCACATCCCAACGGCTCCTCCATCTTCAGATGGTCATACTTCTCGGATCCAAGATGCTGTTTCCCTAGTGACTCTTTGTGTTCAACAGGCATTGACTAGTGACTTTTTGATACAATGATCATCAACTCACCATCAATTAGAGTTGTCAGCTTGCTCATCATCGACTAACTTACACTTCAGTCGAAGCAAGCCTGGTCGAAGCAAGTCTGGTCGAAGCATAAGCAACCTTGCATTGAAGACGCATTGATTGTCAAACCACCCACGCCTCAAGTATCTTGCATTTAGTTGCATTCATTCCCAATAAGCCATTATGGCTAGTATTAAGTTCTGTATGTATTTAGTTGGTTGTTATTGCATTTAATTTCTTTTCTTTCAAAGGCCACTATATAAGGTGCATTTGTAACTCATTAGAGACAACTTTGATTATCAGATTATAAACCCCTTTGTAAGACTATGTCTTTTGTCCGAAGTGAGTGGATTCTCCTTCAACCTCTTTCTTCATTTGATGGATTCCAAGTGTAAATTGAGTTGAGCGTTTCACCGGTGGTGGCGTTTATGCATCCTCCACGTTGTTCCCCACCCTCGTCTTATTCATGGTGGTGTCTCTGTATCCACGGTCAAACGAGTCTATCCGAGTCTTCTTTCACGGTGGTGCATCTGTATCCGTGGAGGTTGATCTCAACCCTTCATTTTCAACATTCAGCCGCCTACCCTACACACCTTCCGTCCATTCCAATGTCACTCTATTACACACCTTCGGTATTGGAATAACATATTCCTTACCGTATCACTCTTGCCATGTCAAATCACCCGATTCCATCTTGGTCCGTGGCGAAGTCCAGCTTTGCTGCCTTGATTCGTTCGGGAAATGCATGTTCAAGCCAGGGGCGCTCTGATCATCGCGTCCCATGGAACTTCAGCTGGACTAAGGGAGGGGTAAGCGATCGGTCTCAAGCGTGCGAATCCATTCCACGCTTCCACGAATCAAATAGACCAAAGCCAACTTTCGGAAGTCTTTCGTTATCGGGATTAAGAAAATACCCGTGAAAAACTAATTCCCGCCCAGTTAGTTATAATTCAAAACGGATTGCCAAAGAAACGCCCCTCGTCGGGCTATGGAATCAAATGAACCAGATTGGAACCCGATTCCTCCATAGACCTGTCCGACAAACCAGAACGTGCTTGTCAGTCTCCGTCGCTGCCTTAGACGCGGTCAGTAAGGGGACATCAGGTCGGGTAGCTTCCATAGAGAAAAAGCGATACTTTCATAGACTTGTGGGTGAAAGAACTTGGCGCTTCAAGTTTTTGTCAGACCGTCTCTTTCTCTTTCCCCACAAAATCTACAATTTTTTCATCAACTCTTACTGTATTTTTTATCTGTCTTTCACTCTTAATTTGACCAACATCTCTGAGTCCAGGGAGATAAATTACAAAGCACTTACAAGGCGAGAAGAGTGTCGTTGTCTTACCACATTGTCTGCCTACATATTTTACCCGGAGCATCAGAGGTTGCGAGACCCTTTGGATCGTCTTTCGACACTAGTACTAACTTTCACAAGAACCATGCAGTCTCCCTACTGTTTACGCTCATTCCACGGTTTTCTCGGGCAGGCTATTCATGAGATTCTGCCAGTTCCCGAACTCGACGCAGCACGGATTCTGGCGCCTGGTGCGAAAATTGCTTCCTTGATTGCAAACCCTGCAGTCGGATGACGAGAGATTAAGATGTAAAATCACAAGACTTTGGGTTGTCGGGGGAATCCTACGAAAGATAGCACTTGCCTTCTTCTTTCTTCGCAGATGAGCGCCTGCCTTGACTAGATTTCGCCATTTGTCCTGAGAGTTTGTGTTCCAAAAAAAAAAAAAAAAATCACTGAATCAGTACGAAGGGCATTGAATTCAAAACCTTTGACGTTTGGAATAGCAAAATATGTACCCACCTTCAAGTCTACCGAAGTGCGGTGCTTAGAAGTTGCAAACAGAAGCCGCTTGATCTTAGACCACTTGCCTACTCCCAGATAAGAAACTCCTTCAATCAGCCTCATGACCTCGGAAAGAGTCCATGAGATGTAATGCTTCCTCCGCCGCATACCCTTCTGCATGGAGCTTCCAGCCATAGGTTCTTCTTGGGGAATAAAAACATGTAACTTCGGCGGTAGCCTCTTGGAAATGATCTGTGCCTTGGCCGGAGGCCTCATAGGAATGATCTGCACTTCAGCTGGAGGATTATCTGGCTTCTGTTTTGGGTTTGAGACTATAGGACAATGACCCTTTGGAGTTGAATCGGCAACCTGGGGCTACAGAGGAAGAATCAGGTGGTCAGCCCAAAGATTCATTAAAAGTTAGGACTTTGAAAAAGAAACCAGAATGGATCTTACCTTAAATGATGCAGTCTCTGAAGTGTTTTCTTCTTCGACAGGCAGCCCAAATGGGACCTGAATGCACCCATCAAATGATCCGGCCCGAAGTGCCGATGGGGCATCCGTGTTAATCTTGTCCTCCCTTGACTTATGAAGGAGCTTCTCATCAACCAACCTATCTCTTGTTCTTTTACAAGATACACCAGACTTCTTAGAGATTTTCCGAGGATTTACCTTTATTGTCTCCTCAATATATCTTCGTGGGGGCTTGTGTGCTCTTTTTCCTTTCACAGCACTGAAATCCTTATCTTCTTTGGAATGACCGATACCAATTTCACTACCCTCGGAAGAGCATTTTGCTGAAGAATCAGAAGCACTCTCCTTTAGTTTCTTGAACACTTTAGTATCACGCTTTGGAGTCAATTTTGGAGAGTAAGGTGATAGCTCACAAGATCCCATGCCAGATATGGGCATGCGTCTTCCTTCATTCACATTGGAAGAAGCAATCAAACCCAGAGAATTCAAAGGTTTGTTAGCCTCACCACTGTTCCGAATACCAAATAGAATCCTTCTCTTCAACCACTGCTTGTCCCTAATCTTTGTTTCTCGACCAAACATATTTCTGAAGGCATCTTGTAGTTTACGAACAGTCATTTGGTCCAACTGAGAAAAGTCATCACCCGCACAAGATTCAGGTAATGAGCAGCGGTCCAGATGCATATCTTGTCTGTCAGTGGCGAAGTCTCTTCCTTCCGTCGATTCACTTTGTGGACTATAAGTTTTACCACCAATAGTTTCAGAACTCGGAGCCTTCTTTATAGCTCCAGCCTCGTTTCTGGTGGCTTTTATATCTAAACATCAAGAAGCAAGAGTAGATAAGAAAGAATCAGACTTCCACCCACAATTAAAAAGCAATAAGTAATATACCACATCTTCCAGACGGACACTCCACACTTCCTGCAGAATGGTCTGTCTTCCCATCTGTTCCTTGTAGCATTTCATTCGATATCTTTAAAGAACAAGGATCATAGCTTCAAATCAGGTAACTATGAGCTAGATCTTACCAACTGCGGGCCATTCAGTTAGGCATTTACCAAAAAAAAAAAAAAAAATCAAAAGCATATCAATTCATTAGCATGTCTCATGTTACAAATACCATTTCGATACTAGAAAACTGGAGTCGCAAACATTAAAGAATTAAAGCTTGCAACGTGCATGTAGGTTTAACTCAGTGATGAACATACTTCTGTCTTTGCCTTCTTCTCAGCAACAAGTGTGGTATCGATAGCATCTGAATTTAGATCCATGATAAAAATGTCGATTAATGGGTAAAATCCCACAAAAAGTCAAAACAACAGAGTAAGGTAGAAGCATAGTAATCACATTTTTTTGGAGCCTCGGGATTACACTGCAATTTCATCAATTCAGAACCAGGATATTATACATACCTTGATCTAACGTCATTTCCTCATAATCAAATTCGGATGAGAAGTTTTCAACACCAAAGCAATTTGGCAACTCATATGTGCCAAAAGCATGATGAGTACCAGGCAAATCCCTGCTAAATTCGCGTTCTAGAAAGGAGTGCTGGTTTCCAACATCTTCTTCAAGATCACTGAGAAATGACCCATGTCGATCAGCCTTGAGAATAGAGATGCAGACATAATCACGACAGAGAATAGAATCAGAAAAATGTCTAGTAGAAGTCAGAGAATGATAAGTCCTACCATGCAAGGCCCACATACATGACCACCAATCTTTCCAGATGCCATACCTCTCATGTAATTCATGCTTGTATCGTCAGACAAGTGAAAAAGTAAACCAGGATTGTAGTTGAGTTGAGTCCGATGAATTATAGAGTGATGATAGGGTAAGAAAGATCTTACCTAAAAAATGGTAAGAACTATACATGGCAAAACATGATTGGACAACTAAATGCATTTAATTTTTTAAAAATAATAGAAAATCTAATTGCACCAATAAAAACATGCCACATATAATTCTTATGGCTTATTTTAGGTACAACCGTTCCTACTCTATCAAATTCCTAATTTATATAATGCATGCCTTCAACAGGCTGCCTCTGATAAGTTAGAATGGAAAAATGACAACTGTCCGATGACCCCTTTTAGCTTGTTTACCATAAATTCATACACATCAGTCAAGGTTATCTTGTATAGAACCCCTGACATAGCAGCAGACAAACACAAGCAGAATATATCTCAATCTTAAGGCAATTCAAACAACATACTCTGACGCAGTGCAACGAACCAAGGGAAAATCACAACAGGATGGACGTACTCGCAATTGTATTACAGACAGACCAATGGATGTACCAAACACAGAAAGTGCTCCCTAATACATCACTAAGATGGATAATTGCTGCCGCAGTAGAAGCTTCAGCCAGAATATAAGTCCGTTACCTCGAGACATGATCTGAAGATATTCTCATTTTCCTCCATACAGGCAACAGCTTCTTTTATGCTGTATCTGACATGTTATTAGTCATTCGGCATGGTTTTCTGCGTGCAAGCTTTTGATCCTGTATTTAACATGAAAAATAAGAGAAAATTGGCATTTCACAAGTCATCCGAAAAGACAATAAGGAAATTGCTGCCAAAAAGAAGCTACCAGAGAACAATAGCAAGTTTTCAAGGAAGAAGAAAACTATGAAAAGGACGACACAATTATCAACAACATCCACCTTAGCAAAAAACAAAGAACAATACCAAGATAAGTCTACCCTATTTAAACACAATAGAAATCCTTCCATTGGAGGAAACAGTGGCATGTTATTTACCGCATTGAATGAATCAGGACGCGTATAAATACTGAACCTCAAACAAATTGTTAGTTCCTTTTGGAAATTGCATTTATTTCAACATCTATACTAGCCATCATTTACTAACACTAAGCTAGAGGTGTCACATCATCGCCGAGTGAAAGAAGTTCCTACATCTAATCAGCTGCACTTTTCACCAAACTAAAATTCACATCGAGCATCAAAGATCCATAAAAGACTATTAAAAAGTGAAAACAAAGAATCAAACAACTACACCTTCTAGTCCGAGTGGCATAGATGCAGATATCGTAACAATCAAGAGAACAAGGTTGAAGTCAGCCACAAAAAAAATAATAAAACATGCAGTATTCTTGGAACAAGGAAATCAACATTCAACACATTTCAGGTACACCATATATGAGAACTTTTTTCACATTTCTCTGGACGCTTCATTTCTCCGGGGCTTCATCCGGGATTCAAGGACACTACGATCTCAGTTCCCACAATAGCCTGCTTTCCACGATTTCATTTCAATCAGGCGTCCATAAGAATGTTCGCTTAATTACATTGTGTCGCCAAAAGCCGACACCAGGTACCCACAGGTTTCCAAGGCCAAGTTCTCCGATAATCACACGCAATCTCCTCCACAAACGATAGCCATCCCAGGCACGTACCCCTTACAGCATCACCGAAGATAAAAAAAAAAAACAGAAACTCACCCGTGAAGCCTGATCCCGATCACACGACAACAATCGCACAAACCCCCCCCCCCCCCCCCCCTTCCCCCCCACACACACACACACACGCATAAAGAGAACACTATAATCAAACCCAACAAACAGGCGGGATCAAAAGAAATGGCCTCGAACCCAATACGAAATCAAACCAAGCAAATCGGCCAAAATTCAAGAAGGGAGGAGAATAAAGGGTAAAAAGGGAGGACCTTTCGGTAGACCCAGAAAAGGAAACTCCCAATGGGATCAAGAGGGAAAAGGATCGTATCAGTAAAGTCCAAGCCTTTCGGAAGGCGAAAGTGAAGCAGCACTCAGCGTGAGGGGGAAGGAAAAGGAATGAGATGGAAAGCAGACGGCAGGTGATTCTGAATAAATAACATAAAAGATATATAAATTATGAATTATCCTTTTAATTAAAGAATTCGAGTATTTCTTCTTTTCTCAACTTCACTAACCTTTAACAGTTTCCCCTCTAATTTTCACGTTTCATTCCAAAGAGACAAATTGATCGAACATGACATTATTTTTATATTACTTGAAATTTTACTTAGAATTACGGACTCGGAAAGGTTTTACCGGTAGTTATTGATGAAGGCAGCAGTTGCACGTGGAGGAGCTCCGCGCGTGTGGACGCGGGTCGTCAACATAAGACCGAAAACCCAACACAGTTCGACCGCGCCGATACAAGAAACAAGAAGAAGTCTTGTACAACTGACACGTGGACGATGCAATAATAAAATATAATTAATTTATATATGAAGTTCGTCACTGAGATCGTTACAACATATCATTGCATATAAGATTCCACCAACATTTGAGAATTCGGGGATATAACAAAGTCGCGGACCATGGTGCCCTCGCATAATTAAGAATTTACCCTTTCATCGTATATGTAGTTATATTCGGGTCGTGTCTCAAAAATTACGAGGAATGTAATTTTGTATGGCTAATTTCAAAAAAAGTTGTCAAATATAGTTCAAACTTTAAAAATATTAAATTTACCACTTTTAAATCGTTTTTTCAAAGCACAAGATTAAAATTATAAATATAAAAAAATTAACATTTCAAAGAGCGACTTATAAATACACTTAGAAAATTTTGATAATTTCAAAAGAATCAAGGTATTTTGTTAAAAATCGTTATTTGAGACATCAACTTTTAGAGAATACCGACGTTTGAGACAACGAATTTTCAATGAATGTCGCAATTGTTTGGGGGAAAATTTTTTCTAAATACCCTATTTTACGATTTGAATCATGACTTTCCTATCGTGGTTTCAAATAATAATTTATTTATTTATTTGTTATTTTAATATCGCGATTTCAAACGACGATGGCAAACAAAATATTTTTAAAACTCAGATCGTATTTCACGAACTTCTTTTCAAAATTATGCATACGGAGATACAAACCTCGGGGAATTACCTCGCGAACATTCCTCCTTCACCCACTTCCTTTATCAAACGCGGAAAATATCCCCTGTCGGCCCACGGCCCACTAAAGGAAGGCCACGGCCCAATGGTTGGTTGGTCTTACCCCAAAAAATACGAACTTCTTTTTTTATCCAGCCGACGAGCAATGTTCTTATATCTACATCAGCCTTTAATCTCACCAGATTGGTGATGCGTGGTCGCACTGTCGGGGACTGCTTCGATGTCAGCAGCAGGCTGCAAAACAATGATGCATGATAAACAAAAAGGTGTTGACATGTGTATATGTGTGCATGTAGTGTTATCGCCGAAATGGAGGTCACCTGCACCACTTTTAGTAGGCACCACAACAGGAAATCAATTATCATGACCAGGCAAAACAGCTTCCCCGCCCAGGAGCCGCATGACAGGTACCTGATAAATTTTTGTCCATGAGAGACGGGACTGTATCACCAACAAATCGCAATTGATTCAAAATGGAAAATACCTTAAAGATGGAGGCAACAGTGTCATAACTCACCTGGGTAGACGTTCCAAAAGAGTTTGATCAGGACAATTCATCGCGCGGTCATATACGCTCTCTGTTCTTCTGGCGACATCATGCCAATCATAGAGCTGCTTCATCTGACCAATAGATCGGCACCAAAAGTGATAAAATTATGCAATTTGCAGCGCCAACCGACCTAATTGCGTGACTAATGTTAGAGACTGATATACTCACTCGATTATGCATCTCTTGTGGGTCTATCATGGGAAGTATGGAGATTGCTTTCTTGATTGCATGCACCATGTCGAGAGGATCGGGTTTTGCAAGAACAATCATATCATCGGGCAGAACCTATTATGTAATGAAACGGATTTAACTTTATTTCTTGCCAGGTCTACCACATAAAATTTGTATGCTACAAGATTGAGTACCTCCGGGACACCACCAACACGTGTACTAACTGTCAATAGTCCACAACTGGCAGCTTCCAAGATAGCTATGCAAAAAGCTTCTGTTAGAGAACTGTAAAGAAGTAAGTCAGGGATAGAAGGTATAGAAACCGACAGCAGACTCCTTCAAGTGTATGGGATAAGCAATTTTAAACAGGCAGAAATTCTGCAGTCAAGCGGATCAGAAAGATTTCCCCAAGTAGAAAATGTCGATAAAAGAAAGGGAAAATTTTTTTCTGAAGCATGCCGGTCACATTCGAAGTTGGCAAAAGGCACATCAAATGTAAAACAAAGAAGCATGAAAACCCAGTCCCACAACAATTCAACTCAAGCACTCGGGTAAGAAGAGAGCTCTATGATATCAAAGTCCCACAGACCAGCCTTCAATCTTTGTAACATATCAGGAGAAATCGAGTTGACAGACCAATAGTGGTAGCGAAATAGAATGTCATGTACCTGTTTAGAAATATGTGGCCTGAAATCAACACGGACCGAACTCGAGCATGTGGCACGGCACCGAGCATCTCCACTCTGTCTTGCAGAAAATGCTTCTCTCTCATCTCCTCCAAGCGTACTCGTTTAGGTCCATCACCGCCAATGATAAATCGTACCTTTACCAGTAAAACAAATTACCCCCGAATCATAGTCAGGCAGGAATGATATTCTCCAACATAGCACAATAAAATTTGGAGTCGCCATAGCCAAGCAACTTACATGAGGGTAAAGCCGGCATACTTCAGGAATGACCTCTACGAGTAAATCTGCGCCTTTCCGGTAGACTAGTCTACTTATCACAACAATGATTATTTCATCAGTCCTGGAGCGTTTCGGAGCAGGAGTGAACATGGCAGTGTCGACGGCATTGGGTATCACAAAGACCTTCTCAGGAGGAAGCCCGGATCGTAAAACTGTATTTTCCTTGCTCGTATGAGAAACACAGATGGCTTGGCTCACATCAGCAAGAGTGAACTGCAGGACCTTGTTCATGTGTATGCTGCCAACATCGGCAAAACCGTACAGGGAATGGTCAGTGAACACCACTCTGTAGCCCATGGTCCGAGCATGCATCAAGGCTTCATGACATAAGGTAGAAAAAGCCTGGTGCCCGTGCACGATCGATATCCCCTCCCGAATCAGGATGGTACGGATGATAGGAAGAGTCCCATAAATCGTAGGGAAGGTGTTCTGCAGAAAGAATGGCCTCCAAGGGATGTAGTAGACCTTGAGGCCTCGCGTCATGTATCTAACTCCGGAACGATTTCCATAAGCATGAGTCATAACGACGACCTGAATTGACGGAACATGAGATGAGACTAGGAACCAAATCATCTATAGTAAATTTTCACCAGACGATCAACACCGACGTCGAGAATAGCATCGCATTCCTGTAGTCCTAAAACCTACCACAAACAAAGCTCATCTTCGCACCGATCCAATCCCGCCAAACCAAACAAGATGATCGATTCAAGCCAGGGCCGGAAGAGAGTGACGACAGTAGTAGAGACCAAACACCGACCTTGTGCCCGAGCTCGAGCAGGCATTGCGACAGATAGTAGATGTGATTCTCCACGCCTCCAAAATTAGGGTAGAAGAAGTCGGAAACCATCAATACCCTGTGCCTCTCCGCCATCCGGTGATTCTCACAGGCCTAATTCTCAAGAAGAATCCACATCCACGCCGCCGCGGCCGCCGCAGCCGCAGCCAGACACCCACCTCCGCCGGCGGCCAAATCGCGTCGAGGGGGGGCGACCGAAGGATAGGCAAATCGGTAAATTCGTCATGACTAAAACGGGCTGGAAAAATATTATTCTGAGGGCCCATCATAAAGGCCCAAATGGGGATAGGCCTATGTACGATGTTATTGTCTTAATAATTATTTATAGCTGGAACCCCCCCGAAGAATAATTTGGGGCCAAATAAATCCGAGTAAACAGACAACCAAGAAGTTGCTTAGTTTTTATACTAAAGAGGGGACACAAACATGTTCCCTCAAACCAATGAAATTTTAAAAATTTTGAAAAGAATATAAAAGTATTGACAGAAGTAACAAATTATATCACGTATTTAAATATCCAACATGATTATAATTGCAGGTGAGCGTGTCACTTGGTTATTACTTCTTTTCCATCTAGTTTGGCTCAAAGGGGAGCTTCCCTCTCTTGTCTGTCACTTGTCGGAAGGAAAAAAAAAAAGACCTGTCCTTTTGAATCTGAGGGTCGAATCTTTACGATTGCCGAATTTTTCTCTTCCTCCTCCGGATCCGACGTCGATAGGGAACTGGGTTTCTGGTTCCCCAAGAATGGGAGGGTGATGTGGTTGATGGCAAGCCCTCCATTTGTGGCAACCTTCTCCTTCTTTGGAGAATCTTGTCCTGGGATTGTTTGCTATGTTGGAAACCGTTCATCGTCCTGCTATTTGACGGAGGGATGATTCTGATTTCTGGGCATTTGTGTTTCGGGTACCTCTTTTTAAAGCTCGAAGCTTTTTTTTTTTCTTGTTGATTTGGAATTGTGTTAGGCTGAGGATGAGTAGAAGTTGTGATTCAGTGATTGCTGCTAGGTCTTGTTTAGATAGCAGGCGAGGTGAATGCGGTTGCCAATTCGGTGATTTTATTTGTACTCGAGTGTGTTTTGGCTGTACTGTGCTTTTTGGTAAGGGTCGAGTTGGATAGGAGCGCGGGGTGATGTCTTATTTACTCTTGGCGAAATTTACTTATGTTCAGTGTGGCTGATTCATTGTGAACTGTGATATGGGGTGTCCGCATTCGTGCCTCTCCACCACCTATTATAGCTCATTACGGAATCTTGTCGTGTTCTTCCAGTGCGGACTTATCTTATCAAACCAGTCCTGCATGATATAGAATTTGTTAATAGCTGTTGGAAGTTACCGTTTCATCCAAAGGTTCAGTCTAGCTGAAATGTTCTAATTTTCATGCGAAGAGTTAGGGCAGTGGGCGGAGTTGGTTTTGTTGGATATAGAATAACTTATAAGAAACACGGGGTTTGTTCGTTTCTCTGTGGAAATGTGGGTGAGATCCTTTGTAATATCCTTAATGTATCTTGTTGAATTTTGAATTCACCGCACTGAAACTAGCATGGACTAAACCTTGGGTTTTTAGGTGAGCAGGGGGTAATTCTATTAGTTCCCCAGCCCTCCACCACATGCAACACTTACCTAGGAAGGTTCTTACCTAGTTTGTATCTCCATTAGGTAGCAATTCTTCTGGGGCTTTCATATATAAAACAACAAATTGTGGCATCGAGAAAGAAGTGGACACAGAAGTGATGACAAGCGCTGCATAAAGCTGCATCCTTCACATAGGGGACCGCACCCATCTTTTATGTCATTTTGTTGTCTGTGGAGTTGCTTTGTCCTTAGCAATGGCTGTATCTACTGATTGTGGATGAAGCTGGATCTTTATTTACTTTTAATGGAAGAATCTCGTTGAGAGAATGAATGGCCAATGTTCTTCTGATCTTCTTCACTTAGCTAGTCTCTTGGTTGCCTATGTCATGCATCTTTTAATAGGAAGGCATTTGGCTTTAATGTATGAACATCTCGCACTTTGATGATAAAATTTGCATTTTACAGGTTGACGGGATTATAGTGCACTTTAATGATTGTCTTTTGCTTCTCCGGGTTTCCATTAACGTCATGAGTACTCAATTGAATGAAGATCCAGTAAGCTGCATACTGCAAAGTGGACTTTTATTTGAATGTGCTAAAATAACAATGCTAAGCCGAGCCCTGCAATTACCCTTTCAGGAAGGAAAAACTGTGGCCAGATTCGAAGTGTCATCATCTCCCGACTCGAGTTACAGCAGCGTATACCCAGTCACCGAAGATGAAGCTCAATAGCCGCCTCTAGTTCCTCAGCAGCTACAAAGTTCCCTGCTTGGTCTCCCCATGTCGAGCGACGGTTTGGGTAACACGCAACCTCCCTTGAGTGTGGTTCTGAACCATCTTTATATCGAGAACATAGACGCCCCAAGTTCCGTAGTAGAGCTAGGTTTCACCCATCGCTTCCATTCCAAGTACATCAGTGTGGTGCTTTACAAGGCCATCCGGAGACGGGGCTGAACTAGAAGTTAATCTTCATGTTCTTAATAAGTCAATAATTCTTTTCTCGAGCTGATGGCACGGGGGTTGCTGCGAATCAGCTGATCACCCCAAGCTCTTTGATGTATAGATCTGCCAGGGGAATTGAATGGGAAGCCCAGAATGTAGCGGGAAAACTTTGAACTTGTAATGCATTGCACTGCAGCTAGCAATAAATAACACAACGGAGAAGATGAGGAAGATGCAGTTCTCTGACTTGCCACTTTTGAAGTTGGGAAATCACGGGCATCCTCTCATCTGCTTCATTAACTCGCCGCCTCAAAAGCCATATCACACTCCCCTTTACTCACCAATTCAATCTCTTTGTAGTGTTTGTGTGCGTGATCCATTCCAGTTTGTCTGCCTCTTTTTTCAGCAGCACCTCACGAGACCATTTATAAGCGACCTCTCCCACCTCCCTTCTTTCCGTCCAGACCCCTCGTTATATATAACTTCGGACACCCCTGCAGCTCGCTGCCTCATCTTGGGTCTCATTAGACACAAGATTATGCTCGGAGTAACGATGCCCAAGTCTTCATTGTTTTCAGCTATACTCCTCCTTTTATTGTCATCCTCACCCCAAAGAGCCGTTCTCGCTGCACGAGGAGGGCCTGTGTCGTACAGTGTGCCGAGCACCGCTAGGCCTCCAGTCGACCTACATACACACAACAGTTCACCAGGCTTCGTAACGATGGATCCATCTGCAGACAACAAACGGGGCAGGAGTTTCGGAGGGAGGGAGGTAAAGAACTGCCTGCCCAAGGGGTTCAGGCATACTTCCGCTCCAAGCAGGTTCGTGAACTACGAGCCCCTAGGCTCGTCCGCCAGGTGCTCCCCAGAACCAAAGGATTTGCCGGTGAAACATTGAAAAGGGAAAGGCTTTGCATCTCCGATGCTTAAAAAATATGCATGATCAAGTATTACTTTTGTAGTGTATCTATCGTATGATCGCATTTATGAGTAGATGTTCTTGTTTTTTTGGCTACATTTGTATCCGCATTAAACAACCCGGGACGTGAAGAACTTTAAGAGTCGCAACAACACAACCATCGATGCTAAATTAACACGCATTCTTCCATACAGTCTGGATTATACAAATGACCTTTCACCTGAGGCGTTCTTTCCTTGGGGCACCTGGATGTGTGGTAATCACATCCGGATCTCCTCCCCCATACATACATATATATGTATAACTACTACAAAGGAATATCAGAATGCCCCAGAATAGCAGCTGGGATGTGGTGGTCAGGAGGCTCGACGAATAAGCAAGCCCCGACCAGCAGGAGCCATCCTTCTCTGTCTATTAGTCGCTTCCTCCCTGCCCGTGGTGATGATGCGACGGAGAGGAACATCAGGAACGGAGTTTAATCAGACAGGCCAGCCTTGCTCTTAAGATGCTCCTTGAAGTCCATAATGTCGCCTTCCCATCTGGTCACAGCTTGATTTTCACACACCCAGATCTCGTGTGCCACCTGGTTGATAAGCCTGAAGTCATGGCTTACGAGAACCAAGCCCCCATCCCACTCATTCAAAGCCTCGGCTAAGGAATCGATCGTCTCAATATCCAGATGATTAGTTGGCTCATCGAGTAAAAGCATGTGAGGCTGCCTCCATGCTAGCCACGCAAAGATCACTCTGCTCCTTTGTCCGTCTGACAAGTTCTTCATCGGCATTATCTGAGCCTTGCCTGTCAGTCCAAACTTCCCAATCGCTGCCCTCATCTTCTCTTCCTCATTTCCTGGGTACTCTTTCATCATGAAAAGCAGTGCAGATAGTTCCATGTCAAGTTTCTCGGCAAGGTGCTGATGGAACTGCGCTATCCTCAAATGATTGTGGCGCCGGACCATGCCGTCAAGAGGTACCAAGTCCCCTGTCATCAGCTTCAGTAAGGTACTCTTCCCTGCTCCATTAGGGCCAACCAGAGCGATTCGGGAATCCAAATCCACCCCAAAGTCGATGTTTTGGTATATCAGATTTTCCGGTGTGTAGCCAAATGTTACCTCCACAAACTGGAGCACAGGTGGTGGAAGTTTTCCGACATCGTAAAATCGGAAAACAAGAACTTTATCCTTCACAACCTTTTCAGTCAGTCCACCCCGCTCCATCTTGGCTAACGTCTTCTCCTTACTCTGGGCCTGACGGGCAAGTTTTGCAGACCCATGCCCAAAACGGGCAATGTATTCCTTCATGGAAGCGATCTGCTCCTGCTCCCACTTGTACTGCTTCATCTGATTTTCCTCCAACTCGGAACGAGTCTGAACATACTGATCATAGTTACCCGTGTACAGCTTCAGTTTCTTATTTTGCATGTGGATTATATTGGTGCACACTCCATTAAGAAAATCCTGTGAATGCGACACGACCACAAGGATGCGATCGAAATTCTTCAAAGTCTCCTCCAGCCACACACATGCCTCCAGATCTGTCAGAATCAAGAGAAAAAACTTACGTAAGAAATGAAAGATTGACAGAATGACGTATTTAAGTAAGGTGAAAAAATTCAGACAAGGTGAAGTTGCAAGAAAAAAGACTAGTGGAGGTGGTGAAATGGGACCCATCTACAATTTGAAACTTAACCTGAAGTCAAATTCTGAACCTGGTTAAGATAAGTTACCTAAACCGCGCAAGCATCAGAAGAAAATATGAATACTGCTACGAGATGAAATCACCCTTACCAAGGTGATTAGTAGGCTCATCAAGAAGCAAAATAGTGGGATTCATGAACAGCGCTCGGGCCAAAGCGATCCTCATCCTCCAACCACCAGAAAAATCCCGTGTTTTCTTTGCCTGCATCTTCTTGTTGAATCCAAGACCAAAAAGAATCTCAGCAGCACGTTTCTCGGCAGTAGATGCATCCATTGCTTCAAGCCGCTCATATACACGGTCAAGAGCTTCTCCACCACCATCATCCTGGGGTGAGAAGAGAAATTAATGAAAACCAGTCACTGAGCCAGAACGCAGTTGTTCAACAAACTAAGCCACATCTAACAAACCTGTGCTGCCAGGGCTTCTGCTTCCTTCTCGAGTTTTAGCCTCTCCTCGTCACAGCTAATGACAGCCTCAAGTGCAGACATGTCGGAAGCTTCAATCTCCCTTGTTAAGTGATAGATATCCATATGGTCTGGAATAGGTAGCTCTCGACAACCTATGGCAGTAAGAAGCGTGGACTTGCCACACCCATTGAGTCCAAGCAAACCATATCGCCTGAATGGATAAAAGGAGGAACCTAGGTCACATACAACCATATAAACTGGCGATGATTTTCTATAGCTTAAAAAGAAACACAAACCTTCCATAATTGAGCTCCAGCTCTGAATCAACGATGAGGTCGTGACCATGGAAGGTCACTGACAATGACTCTATCTGCAACAAGCCATGAATCATATGCATCAGAGAACTAATCTACCATACAATAGATGCTAATATAAACAGTACTAACTTCACCGCGAGACTGTAGGAATATGGTTTCCAGCTATTGCTAGAGAACAGATCGACCACTATAAAGTCCTCATATTTCCAATCTAGAAGATTGGCCACGGAAAGGTAGAGTGCACCGACAATGTCACATAAAGATCAATTGAGAAACAATTCGGACTTAATCTCAACTCCGCATGTGGGACAGTCAATGTAGAAACGTATAATACACAAAATCCCGCAGAACCGAGGATCAAAATAAGTAAGGGCAAATCACCAAATAACCAACAACAGATTACTTACCCTAATATCCCTGGAAAGAGGATGAGAGCACAGAACGCCCGTACACGTCCGATCCGAAATCCGCATATTATCGACCCCATTTGTCAGCGACTCAACGCCTCCATTACTCTCTCCAGCAGCAGCAGCAGCCTTGGACGAAGTCGCAGCTGCAGCCGCCTTCCCCCCTCTCTTGGCAGCCGCGGCAGCCTTCTTCTGAGCGGCCTTCTTCTTGCTCGCGTCCGACACCATCCTCGATGGAAGGAGAAAGAAAAACCTAACACCAAACACCAATCGCAAAATCAATCAGCCCCAGGAAATAAAACAGAAATCGAAGACGCATCACCGCAAAATTGAAAATCCCGTACCTCGAGGGGGCGGAGGAAGAGGCAACGGCGGGGGAACGACGATCGGCGAAGGTCTGGCTGGTTGACGGTCGGTCGGCTCGACTTCGTGCGACGCTGGGAATTCAGGTGGAAGGAAGGGGGAAAGGAGCGAACTCGTCGGCGATATTTATAAGGGTTAGGAACGGAGGGTTCCGCTTCCACGTGCTGGGTGGTGAAAAAGAAGAGGGTATCCTAGTCTTTTCACTTGGAGCCGACGAGTGTCGACCTATGGGCTTAGTCTATGGGCCTTCTTGGTATTTTCTTCCAGGCTGGGCTTATGGCTGAATGGGCTTTTGGCATCGCAGCTTCCTTCTTGTCCGAACGAGTAATGGGAGAGGAGTAGGGTCGAGCTTGGAATGACGCCTTTGTATGTGTTAAAGCTACCTTTTCAAGTGGGTGGGCTTTCTTTCATTCTTTCTTTTACCACCGAAGACAAAGCTGAAACTAAAGTTAAAAGGAGTAGTAACAAATAACAAATAAAGGAATAGTAGTTACCTTTTGGGCTTTGCCCTCTTTATAATTCCTTTTCTTTTCCTCTCCTATCACCTCGTTTGCTTTCTTGCCGGAACAAAAGAAAAGTTACTTTCTTCGTGGCTCTTTGGCTAAACACGTTTATTGAGCTTGGACACATCCAGAAGGAAAGTAAAGGAAGTAAAGCAAGACAGAAGGCACACCTTGTGTCACATGGCTGGTTAGTAACAATGGGATAGGAGAGAGTCAAAGGCATTAATTTGAACAGGTAATACTTCGTGTTGACTCTGAAAACAGTTCGCCCTTAATGGCTGTCCCCGAGGACCCTTTTGTCCGAAGCCTCTGCCATGGTACAAAAGGTAGAAAATATATTAGGACCCCCCGCGTGCTGAAGAAAGGAGAATGAAAAGTGAGAAAGAGGGAGAGGGAGAGAGAGAGAGTCATCTTTTTCATCTCGTGCCTTATTTTTCTTTTTCTTTTAAAAACACAACTTCACTTTGGACTCATTTCCCTCGTTTCTTCCTCTGTCTCTTTGCTTGTACAAAAGCAACAAAATTCTTACAGCCAAGCATCACATGGCATGTCAAGTTTCATTCCAAATATCCCATCCCCCACAGAGTATGCCCAAAACCCTAAGCGCCCAATACACCCCCATTGTTTGCACCAAACCCTTCACTTGTGGTGGGACATATCCTGGGTACACGAGTAACCACAACATCCCCGGCACTAGTAGTACACTGTCCCCCAAGGGTCGTCAGTCTGCTAAAACAAGTAACAACTACTAGAACCGCCCCAATTACTCTTTCCTTCCTAAAACATCTCAATGCACCACTCCTCTCCACCTCTTGATTGAAAGGGAGGAGGTATTGGGTTTTTCTCGCGGGGGGGTCCAATTGCGTGTTGGGACCTCGAAAATAGTCGTTTCCCATCTTCCTCTCGTAGTTTAATGATTAGAAAATGACGTGTGTTTTGTCTTGGCACCATCTGGAGGGGATCAAAAGGGGAGGCGTAATGCCCGGGAAAAAAAGGAAGAGGGTTCATGTGAGCCTGTCTGTTTAACCACGCAAGTCCCATGGAAGTTGCCTCCTGTGGAAGGTTCCCCACCAATTTCGGGTTGAACATACAGCCGCATTTACCATAAAGTCCGATTCATCATCGTCTGGGTGAGTTGAACCGGGACTGTGATCGCGTAATTCATATGATTATTCATTAGTCGATTCATGTCGTGGATGAGGGTCGTCCTTCTTTTTCCAAAAATTTGACTGGATTGATTGGACTCGGGAGTCTGAAGTTAGTCGGCCGAATTTGAAGGAAATAGTGGAGGAATTGAATTAGGGCTTTCCCCGGAGTTGAAGTTACGTGTCCGTCGATCTCAGTGTTCAATCGACCGGGGGGGATTTCCCAATAATTTAGCAATTTGTCACGTCCCACCACACCCCGACTCAACCCAAAACAATAATGATAATGATAATGACGACGACGATGATGATACAGAAGTCAAGGAACCCCAACTCCTCGATTTCCCCCACCTGCAAGTGGTGGCTTCTCCTTAATCCTGTTCAGTTGAAAGATAAACATGGGTTAAAGCTCGAGCTAGTTTTAGTGGAGACAGCCTTTTGTGGATTAGGTCGGGGAAAAAAAAATAACAGGAACAGTGAATGAATTTGGACAATCTTCCCAGATCATGTGGGCTTTGCCTTTTTTTTATTATTATTTCAATATCAAAATTCCACCAGGATGGATTTTTATTACAGAACAAAATTGGAAGGTGCAGTTTAGGTAGGTTGTCATTAAAGCATATGAGTTGGACACATCCATGTAATGTGTCCACTTCCCGACAACCTCCGTTTACTTTTGTCCCGTCCCTTCTTCCCTCTTTCCCCATTCCTCTTCAAAATAGGAACTAAATTATGAAAAATTTATTCTAATTTTATTTTATGGGGTTTCGAAATCAAGTAAATGTATCCCCTAAGATGTACCTCCTCAGGAGAAAAGCTTAATATTTTGTTTATTCCCAACCTGAACATTGACTGATTAAATTAAGCACCATCATAGTACAAAAACAAATAAAATATAGCGTCCGATTAAATCCTATTGTTATTATTATTATTATTATACAATTCAAATCTCAATCTCAGCTAACTTGCTCCATGATTATGATTCACTCTGATGATATATCACATTATGGAGCAAGAATTAGGATTCTCGTCGCTGAACATCTGAGGCGCATGCAGAGAATGTCCATACAGCAGCCCGTAATTAACAGCAGGAGGGAAAGGCATGGGAGGAGGATATCCCCCGTACCCCGCCGGCCCTGCCCCGCCGTACTCCACCCTCCTCCCTTCCATGAAGCCTCCGCCGCCACCTCCGCCGTATCCGTAATCCTCCTCATAATCATCGTCGTAATCGTCGTAATCGTCGTAATCGTCCTCTTCCTCGACCACTTTCGAACTGCCTTTCTTTGCATCCTTCTTATCTCCCCCGCCCCCGCCTCCGCCTCCGCCTCCCCCGCCCTTTCCTTCGTCCTTATCACTCTTCTTTGGTGGAACCACCTGGACCGACCTCTTCATCCTGTCCGACAGCACTTCGGCGAGCTCCCCTTCATTGAACCTGCCCGTCACCGCGACCAAATCCTTGTCCTTATAGACAGCAACGCTCTCCACCCCTAATACGTTTTATGGAATTTTGTAATTAGAAGACGGGTTAATTCAATCAACAATAGGATCGAAATTTATTCATCTAACCTTTGGTTTTGGAGGCTATCCTCTGAATCTTCTCGATGCAGCCGCTGCAGTGCAGCTCCACCTTGAACATGGCTGTGATCACCGGAATCTGTGACAAGGACACGGGATAAGATCACACGACCGACACCCCCGCTAAGTATTAGTAAGCTTTGTTCAAACCAAACCTCTTTTGGTTTCTTCGGCTCCTCCGCCTTCTTTTCCTGGGACTTTTTGCCGCCTCCACCACCCTTCTTGCCTCCTCCTTCCTCAGCTTTCTCCTTCTTGTCCTTGCTGGGCAACTGAGGTGAGATGAGGTCCACTTTCTTCTTCATCTTCTCTTGCAAGGCCTCCCGGATCTCCAACGGATCAACGTCCCCCAACACGGTCAGCTTGTTCGACTCCCACTCGACCTTCGCCTTCTCGACTCCTTTGGAACCAAACAAGAAAAAGAAAAAGAACAGAGCAATTATAAAAAATCAAAATTCTAGCATAATCCCAGAGCCGAGAGCTTTGAACGCATCAGCAACAACAACAACAGTAAAACAGATATTGTTTCACCCACCGTGCAAGACCACCACTAAATTTTCAACAATAAAGAAAAAGAAGAACGTAGAGAATCAATATCGATACCATCGATGGACTTAGCATATTTGAGGATCTTGTTGGCGCATCCCGCGCAGTGCATATCCATCTTCAGGACAACAACCATCTCTTCCTTCTTCCCATCTCCCTTTCCTCCTCCGCTCCCCGCGTCCTTCTTCTTGTTGTCGTTGTCATTGCTCCCTCCCCCCTTGTTCTTCTTCTGCGGCAGTCAGACAAACGGGTCACAAACTGCACGAAGGAAGCAGATGAAGAGACCAGCAAAGAGCAACTCACTTCGCCCATGTTTTCGGGTACTTCTCGGGGCTGGTTAAGTCGCGTGAAACCGTGACTACAAGAGGTCGCTAGTTTTGTTCGTTTTGAGGATATGCCAATCAGCGGTTTAGCCCTTTATAGCAAGGAACAAGAAGGAAGGAAGGAGCACGAAGCCGCCGAATCGAATTGCAGATGCGTTGAAGGGTAGTTACGTCACATCACATGAAGGCCTCCTTTACGGGCTTATTATCGGTTTAAGCCCAACATTAACCATCGCCCTCGTTTTGGGCCTATCGCGGCCCTGATTCTAAGGCCCAGTAGTCGGGCATTTTTTGTTCCGGTTTAACCACGTGCTGAAAATAAAAGAGTTCCTGCAGCTCGTCCAATAGGAAGAAAAAGGCTATCCGGGGGGGCCGGCGGGCAGCGGACGACACGTGGGGCCTCATTATTGGGTAAGAAGGGGAAGGACCACGTGCGGTGGGGAACCATCACGTGACGGAACGAAAGCAACTCCCGCCTCGCCCCGTCTTAGAATAATAATAATACGTTTAAATTAATTGAAGCGATTCCACGAATTAATTTGGCGGTCATTCGAAGAAAATGTTTTCTTTTTTTCAAAAGATTAAATTTGAAAAACTTTGAATTATGAATACGTCGCGTTTGAATTTACGGATCAGGTGAATGGAAATACATCCCCAAGTCCCAAAAGGAGGTTAGGAGAATAAAAAGGACGAGAGTCGTGGGATAAGACGTCGCCACCAAAGTGGAAGATGTAAAAGTTCATGGTAGGAAGTGGGAGTTTCCCGATATCCTCCTTATCCCCTTCTCCCCTCCACTGCGACTCATTTATCATCAACGACGTAACATCACTTGGACGTGTGAAGATCATCCTCCAATAGGAATAAAAAGCAAATCCGATCAATATAATTGTTTGTTGAAGATGTTTTCATCACATTTTCTCACCTTTTAAAAAAAAAAAAATTTACAAATAATTACGACTTTTTTATATTTTCAATATGAATATTTTATATTTTACATTTTTTTTTTTGTAAAATGCCTCGATTTTGAGTTAACTTTCTCTTTTATCGTTAACTTTTTTTATTATATAATTTTATTATTAACTTTTATTTTTATTTTTATTTTCGTCGATCTTCAATTTCTTTTAGCAAAAAACAAATAAAGCCTTAAATAATATGACTTGTGTCCTATAATAGTGGAGTTTCAACTTCTCATTTATTTGTGTCATAATCTACTTTATCCGTAATTACAGCCTCTAATAAAACATCATCCGACCCTAATCGATTTTGCATACTTTTTAACAGGATCAGCGGCTATAATTAACTTCGACTTTTAATTCAAGATTTGTCCATTAAATTTTTAAAATTAAAAGCACATAAAATGTTTCAATATTATTTTTTTTAATTTTTTTCTTTTTTAGTCAATAAATGAAAATTATCTATTAAGGCCTATTTAGCCTACGTAGGATAAAATTTAAAATTAATAATAATTAAAATTAATGATAAAATTATATAATAAATTAAACTAATAATAATATAAAAAATGGCTTAAGATCGAGACGATAAATTGATATTTTGTCATTTTTTTAAACGAATTCTTACCATCCTCGACTCTATTGCAATTCCTGTTACAGTATAAATAATTGCACACCTCTCCTGTCTTAAGACAGATTGGAGAGCTAAGGACAGCCCCCACCCCCAACGCCCACACAGAGAGAGAATATGGGAGATCCATGGGGGGATGATGTTCTTACTTCTTCAAGATGTAGCCTTTATCTGCATTTGCACCTGCACCTTATACTCTTCCCCATTCCCCACGGATCCATTGTTTTCTTCTATCCCTTGGAAACATTAAAATCGATGGATCCTGGGATTTGTGGGGGTGATTTAGAGAGAGAATGAAGGTGCAGGTGTAGTTGCAGATGAATGCCCATTTTGTATCCTTGGGTTCTTCTTTTATGTGTAGTCTTTCTTATAGATCTCTCCTCGGAGTAGTTCTTCGAATTCTTTTGTCGCGAGGTCTGGATTACGGTGTGAAGTGTGTGGAAGAGCAAATGATGGGTGAGGATTTGTCAACCCAGGCTGGTCCAAGAAGATGGAGGTGAGTTTCGCCGAGGGAAAAAAATAAAAGATCAAAACCCTAAACTTCTCCTTAATTCTAACCAACAGGTTTGCAGATCTTCTAACAAAAAATCGAGGGAAATAGCCTGATATCTCTCTGAGAAGGATCTGGGATGTTAATCTTACTATTTTGTTGGGTGTGCTGGATTTGGAAAGAGGGGGGTACTTTCGATTCCATCCCAGCTCATTATTATTGTTGTTGAAAAAGGTAGGACGAGTTCACGAGAAAAACTTGAGTTGAAATCATCCTACTTTTACAAAGAAAAGTTGCTAGAAGAAATGTCCCGAGACTGATCTTGCTCTCATGTGCCGATAATATCTCGCAGCCGACAGGCCGCAGATCGATAGTAGGGGTTCTCGTTCGGAGAGCAAATGCGTGGTTACAAGTTCGGAGAGGACTGATATTTAGTTAATAAATAGAGATGACCATGATATGATACTGAGTTTAGCATTTAAGGTCGAAAGCTCAAACTCGAATATCACGGGTTTATGCTTAATTTCTGTGCGAGAAGGTTTGGACATAGTTTCGTACCTTGTTCGAGATTCGAGAGAAGTGAGGCTCCCTCTTATGAAGCAAGGAATTTTCTTATCATTCGTTTGATTGTGATGTACTCCATCTCATCAATATTAATATTGGTTGGCCCAAATATTTCATCTTAAAACTCTCGGATGAATATGTCATATAAATTATTCTTGGAGTTGGATAAGTTTAACTGCGTGAAGGTTTGATTTGAAATCTTAATTAACAATTTAAAAAAAAAAAATTTATGTACCAATTCCAAATGATGCATTCCTTCGGTTTCAGAATAATTCTTTAAGAATATGTTTAGAAAAAATATTTTGGGCCTGGTCCGATGTATCTGTCCTAGAGCATTTGGGCCCAAATCAGGGAGACTAGGCCCATCATCTTACTTATAGTGTGATGCCGAAGATTTGGGGAACAGGGGGTGTTAACCAAAGCCTCTCTTTGTTTTTACACCGGGAGGGGGGCGAGTGCACTGAGTATTCCTCTAGAGATTCCAAGGTTGGAGGACTCGTTTTTCTTTTCTCTGTTTGGAAATTGTTGGTCTTCAGATGAACGCGTGGAAAATCACCTTAAAGGCATTCCTGTCCATTACATCTGGACAAGCCGACGTCGACCACCAAAACAGCATTTGAAAGAGGGATGTGATTATTGTACGATAATTCGTGTTTGTGAAAAGAAAGGGTGTAACCAAAACTGCCTTGAGTTGAGCGCTGGTTCCGTTAAATTACAAGAGTTTACTTCGTCGATCTGCGTGGGATAAGATGATACCGACTAATAATTGATCTCCAAACCCGGAAGAACTGAGTCTCGGCAGACAAATATGACAGAAGACGTGCGCTGTGGAAGAATAGTCTTCTTACCTGTCTCTGCCGAGGATGAGGAAAACAGAAAGTCTTGTAATAAGATGGAATTCTCGTCCCGGTTGACCGTAATCTATGAACAGAAGTCCTGCGACCCACGTTTCTAGAGAGCTCTCACACATTTTTCAGACATGGGGTTTGTTAGGAACTAAGGAAAAGAAACAGAGAGAGGAATGTGATGATATTAAGTGGCTCATCGGAAGGTTCCTTTTTTAATGGTATTGCTCCGAAATTCTTATCGATGGATAATGACCATACTCTACTCTGAAAATTCGATATGTTGATGAATTGATTATTGTATTTTGGGGGGGGGGGGTGGGGGGGGGGGAGGTGCATTCCGATTTTATCGCGTTGTGTACTTTTCATTTTCCTGTCCCAACAACACCGATAAAAAGGGCAAATAATTGTGTAATTTAATAGTATATTCTGCCTTTTTCTTTTACCATAACAAAGGTGAAAACGTCGGAACCAGTTAGTTGCCCACGAAATCACCAACTCTCTTGCAGCTTTCTCCGTCAGAAAGTACGAATGGGTGTTAAGATATATGAACGTTATTGTGTTTTTATTAAGATCGTATATTTTGCTTTTTATTAATAAATTCTTCGTCCATTTATAGCAAAATAGTCGACCTTTTCTCAAGATTGCCCTCTATAAAAATGGATGCATAAAGACGTCCCTCTTCTCACGCTTCAATCGTTACTGCTGTTAAACAGACCCCTTTTGCTGTTTTAGGTCGAGATTTAGACCGAGTTTTTAATATATAGAAAAGGCTGGGCGCTAATTGATATGACTTTAATCACAAGTATTGGATATACTTAACGATGTTAAAATAGATATCTCGTTTACTGTTAAAAAAATCATTTCCACGTGTTATTTTTCCAAAGGTAGAAAATTTCCACTATTATAATATTTATGAGTTTCTCGAAACTTTGAGTTGAATTAAAAAAAATAATTTATATAATGAATCGGTCAAATTTATAATTCTTCTTATCATTTTTTTCCAACTCTCCCTTTCCCACCTAATAATTTGAAGTTATCAACTCTAATTTTCATTAAAAACCTCCCCTCTCCCCCGTCTCTCCCGTCTCCTTTCCCCCGTGATCTTGACCCGAAGTTAAAAATTTCGAATTTTCCTTTTTTTTCTTTCTTTTTCTCTTATTCCTTTTATGTCTTTTCGTCCTCTCGGGTTAAACTCTGAGTTTTTAGCTTCGAATTATCGATGTTAGTTAACTAATTATAAATTTGACTTGTACATTTGATTAAGCTATTTTAAGCAGCAGTTATTGAGCAAATTGCACGGGAGATGACCACAGACACTGTCATTTCTTTTTCTTACCATTTTTCTTGCTTTCATGGTATAGTAAAAAAAAAAAAAAAGAAAAGAAACAGTAGATGTACGTCATTGGAAATTGTGTATGTCTGGGTTTGGATTTCTCGATGTCTCACATCAGATGCAGCAACCCCAGTCCCAGTCCAAGCACGCCCATCTCCAAATCCTAGGGGGATTATCTCACCTTTAATTACACATATTCAGATAAATAATAGTTACAACAATAATCAACATAGAAAAGTAAGTGCCGATTACAAACCCCCGGTCTCCTGTTGCCTCCCCCTAATTTTATCTGATCCTAACCAACTATCAAATCGTACTCCCACCCCAAATAAACCTCGTTGCTCATTGCCTCTGCCCACCGCTGCTGGTTAGTGTCCTGGTCAAAGTCAAACCCATCTTGATGAAGATGAACGGACTCCTCCTTCATCTTCATCATCACCTGCTGGTTCTCGTAGCTGTCGAAGCTTCTCGGGTCGTACCCAAAACCAAGAAACGCCTGGTCTTTTACGGTAAAGGTTTCGTGGCATGAGCTCTGGACAGAGTTGACCGTGCCGAACGAAGAGGGGGTGGCAGGGCTTATGCTGCAGTCGTTGATGTAAGCAAGATGGTGGTAGACCTTGGACGGTGGAGGCGAACATGGGGACGGCGACTGAGGTTGTGGTAGTAGTAGTAGTTGTTGGGAGAATGGGGATGTTACTGGTGTTGGAGTTGTCGTACGAAGTTGTGGAGGAGGCGGGAGCGGGGCCGGGGGTTGCGGCTTTCTTCGGGAGTTGGGGAGTAATCCCATGAGCTTCTTCTTCAGCTTGGTGTTCCAGTAGTTCTTGATGTCATTATCGGTTCGGCCGGGCAACTGTGCCGCTATTATCGACCACCTAATCCCACATTTAAGACTTCGTAAACCCGAAAATTTTTAGGTGTCGATGAGGTCGTTTGAGAAAAGGGAGATGTGCACATTAAGATGAGCTTTTGGATACTTAATAGGAATGGGGGGGGGGGGGGGGGATTTAGTTATTGTTTTACCTGCTACCGATGGTGGTGAAGAGGTTGAAGATGATCCTGTCCTCCTCGTCGGAGAATTCCCCGTGTTTGATGTTCGGCCTCAGGTAGTTCAGCCATCGGAGCCGACAGCTCTTGCCGCATCTCCTCAAACCTGTCGATGATCCCACCATTCCAGTCATGAAAGCGCCCGAAAACATGAACATATCTCATCATTTCGATGACTCACCGGCTCTCTGAGGGAGGGAGATCCAATTCCTGCCGGTGCCGAAGCTCTCTATGTAGTCCTTGAGCTTCGCATCCTCCTCAGGCGACCACAGACCCCTCTTCACGTTCGCCTTGTCGCAACATGGCGCTCTTCCCATGATCTCCTAAAAGTATTCCTCACTCACTTCTCCCAACAAATGGACTCATACCCCCGTTTCTACAAAAAAGTCTCGGCATCTCTTGAAACATTTTTAATAAATAGTGACTTTTGCTAGAAAATGATTAGGTCGAGTCCGCATATAAACTTATAGATATTTCCTAAACAAGTTTCCATTGTGCTGTAACAAGTCAAAGGTTGAAAGCAACCCGTTTTTTTTTTTCAATTTCCTAGCATGGCCTCTGCTCCTTACCTTCGAAGTGTGTGTATTTGAAAGGGTTCATTTTTTTTTTTATTTTAAGAGTAATGTCGATTTGTTGCCATAAACTTCCATTTTTTAGTCTTTAAAAATTTTTTATGGCCTTAAATTTATATTTTAAATAATTTATCCACCAAATATAAGATTTATCGTACTTTTATTATCTAATCTGACTTATTTTACTTTGATTTTTATACTACATGGGAAATAAAATATCAATTTCCAGCCTCTATGAAAGAAAAATCCAAAATTGACTCAGATAAAATAAAATTAATGAAATTACTTTATAAAACTTTAAGATTGCTACATAAAAATTGAAACTATTAATTTAAAACTGCAAGAGAAATTTTTTAAAAAATTAACTTAAAAAAAGTGACTAAAAATGGGGATAATATTTTGCATTTATTTTATTTTTTTTCTCCACATAACTTTTTTAATCATTGGAGGAAACCTAAGAAAAAGTCTGGTCCCTATCGAAACAAATGAGTTAGTGGGGGAGGGGGCAATTAATAATTTAGATGTGGGGGGAGCGGGGTTTGAATTTTTGAAGTTAGGGAAGAAGAATGATTTGATGTGTAACCAAAGTTATTGTTAAGGGATGGTTGGAACTGCCCCCCAAAAGCCAAGTTATTAAATTATATGATCATATGTAAAGGAAAGAAAATGGAAAAGTAGGATCCAGTTAGCTTATGTTCCTTTGGACATTATGTGGGTGTTTTTTTCTTGAAGAAGAAAAATATATTGTTGAAATGCATCCAGGGAATATTTACAGTCATTTCTTTTTCTCCTCCATTTCGGCAGAATCGGTGAAAGGAACAGTAACCAGGGATCACCCTCTTCCGCTTATTTCTCATATGTAAATTATGTGTGTGGCTCGGTGACTTGACATTTGTTCGAGGCTTTTTCGGATGCATGAGACCTTTGCTCGAACTTAAATTATACTAGGCGACAAAAAATGTGTCTAACCCTACTACACTGAGATCGTCTCATTTTTACCTATCACAGGATTTTGTTCGAATCTTTCGTTTAGAAGGTGACTGTTTCAGCCTTCACTTGCTTGAAACTATAACATATTTTTGCTTAATATTAAAGAGAGCTCGGACTCCATCATCTACTTACAAGCTAATAAGTTTCAATCTTCGCTTAATTGAAAATATAATATGTTTTCATCGCTCGTTTGATTTTGAGTATTGTTCAAAACATTATCATTCGCTTAGAAGAGAGAAAAAAATTTCAACATATCCGAAAGACATGGGAACTGCATAAGGACAGGTGTCACGAGACTAAAAAGATAGTTGAGATACGGCGTTGAAGAAACAGCTGCAACTCGGCATGAAGAGCACTATGATATTCTAGAAAGTAGTTGAGTTTCGTAGTATAAATATAATTCTTGTTTACAGTGTACGACAACGCAATCACAATTCAAATAAAAATTATAATGCTACTAACTTTTTACTCTTTAGGCATTCTTATTTTCTATTGCCTTCTATCTTAATGTACTCCGTAAGCTTCTTGCTTAATAATTGTGTTTTTCTTTTATTGTTTGTTCACGACGACTAAATTCTCCAACTAAATAATAACAATTCCGCGACTACTTGGAGAAGAGGTTGGGGGACTAATGGGCCTACAGTTTGGGCCAATTCTTAAGTTCAATAATGGCTTTATCTAATTATAGGCCCATATTGAATCTTGGCCCATTAAAAGCCTGTCCTTCTCCCCCACCCCCACCCAACGACGACCGGCTGGTGAAAAATGGGAGGAGGCCACTGCGAAAGGTTGGTCTATTCGGGTATCACTGTCTGATGATGTTCCAAAATCAAGGTCAAGATCACCGAACCACCAAATGGCCAAGTCAACTCCATCCACTCTCCGACTCCTCTTCCTAGCCGCTGCCGCCGCGGCCCTCCTCCTCCCTCCAGCGGCGTCCGACGTCCCTCCGCCTCTCCCCGTCCTCCCCATCCCCACTGCTCGGCAGCTCCGGTGGCAGCTCGACTCCCCTCTCTCCCTCTTCCTCCACTTCGGCATCAACACCTTCACCGGCTCCGAGTGGGGCTCCGGCCACGCCCCTCCCTCGGCTTTCGACCCCGGGGACGGCCTCGACGCCCGGCAGTGGGTACGTGTCGCGAGGTCCGCGGGTTTCTCCCGATTGGTAATCACCGCCAAGCACCACGACGGGTTCTGCCTGTGGCCTAGCCAGTACACAGATTACTCGGTGGCGAGCAGCCCATGGCGGGCCGGGAAAGGTGATGTTGTCGGGGAGCTGGCTCGGGCAGCACGGGAGGAGGGGGTGGAGCTTGGGATTTATCTGTCCCCGTGGGATCGGCACGAGGCGACTTATGGGAAGACGAGGGCGTACAATGAGTTCTACATGGGGCAGATGAGGGAGTTGCTCACCAGGTGAATGCCTTGTTTTAGCTCGATTATTGTATTCAATCAATCTTCTGTCGGGCTGATTGGCGATGCGGAGTTTGCAGATATGGGGAGATCACATATGTGTTTCTGGATGGAGCACCAGGCAAAGATAAGACGGATATGAATTACTTGTTTGATTCTTGGTTTGGTCTGATTCGTCAGCTTCAACCCAGGGCAGCCATCTTTTCCGACGCAGGTCCCGACACCCGGTGGGTTGGGGACGAGGCAGGTGTTGCTGGTTCGACTTCCTGGTCTATGATCAATGGCAGTGATGTGACGATCGGTGGAACGAATTATCAGTAAGCCTTTCAAAATTGTTACTATTTCCATCGCTGTTGTTCTTGCCCTGTCTCGATCTTATACTGAGTCGACTGCAGATACTTGAAGAGCGGGGACGCTGCTGGCCGGGACTGGGTGGCGCCCGAATGCGATGTATCCATCAGACCTGGCTGGTTTTGGCACGCATCAGAGTCCCCCAAGTCCGGAAGACAACTTCTCGACATATACTTCAAGTCTCTCGGCAGGAACTGTCACTTGTTACTAAATGTGCCCCCAAACTCTTCGGGCCTTTTCTCGGAGGAAGACATTCGATCCCTCCAGGAATTCCACGAGCTGCGCACTTCAATATTCTCAAACAACCTTGCCCAGACTGCCCTTATCAGTGCCAGCAGCACCCGAGGCGGCACACAATGCGACCAATTCTCCCCAGGCAAAGTCCTCGAGGAGGACATAAACAGTTACTGGGCCCCGGAGGAAGACAAAACCGAATGGGCGCTCTACTTACAGTTTCCAGGCACAGTATCATTCAATCTCCTTAAAGTCCAGGAGCCAATACACATGGGGCAGCGGATAATCAAGTTCCATCTCGATGCCGTCAACAAAGATGGCGAATGGATAGAAGTGACGAGCGGAACGACGGTGGGATACCAGAGGCTCCTACATTTCCCGATGGTGGAGGCGGAGCTATTAAGGTTCGTGGTGGATGAATCTCGAGCGGAACCGCTGGTGTCTTACCTGGGACTGTATTCGGCGGATGAACTCTCGATCACGAGTGATATGTTCGACCTCGGTTCAAGAGCACCCTGGAAGGGCAGCATTGTGTGGAAGTGGGTGGCCAAGCTCGCCGGTCTGATTGTAGTGGATTAAATACCTATTCATCGCCCTGTATTTTGCCCCCACAGTCCAAACAATCTCCTACAGAGCTGAAGTCTTTCACCCGCCCATGTTATTTTTAATGGGCCATCTCCAGCCCATTTCAATATGAATTGGGCCAAGCCCATAATAGCACGGTGTCGTTGTCCTCGGCTAAACGCTCCGGGTGGCTCCAGGACCGATGAAATCGCCGACTTAGGATGGATTGTACGAGGAAGGAGTCCAGATACCATGATCCTCTCGAACAAACCGAAAACCTTCAAACCAATCCGCCATTTTAGGAGCCACCAAACAACTCCCCCCACCCCAATGGAAAAAAACTAAAACCTCGTCTTTTTCTCGTTCCATCACCTCCCCGTAGGGTACACAGTTTTTCTTTTTGTGTTGTGATTTATTTGTGGGGTTAAGGTTTTTTCATTTACGTTGAGTGGACTCTCCATCGGACAGCAATGGACACCTTCCTTTTTACGTCGGAGTCCGTCAACGAAGGCCACCCTGACAAGATCTGCGATCAGGTTTCCGACGCCATCCTCGATGCTTGTCTTGAGCAGGACCCCGACAGTAAGGTCGCCTGCGAGACCTGTACCAAGACCAACATGGTCATGGTCTTTGGGGAGATCACCACCAAGGCTAAGGTCGACTATGAGAAGATCGTCCGCGACACCTGCAGGGGGATCGGGTTTACGTCCCCCGACGTGGGGCTCGATGCGGATAACTGCAAGGTCCTCGTTAATATCGAAGGGCAGAGCCCTGATATCGCGCAGGGTGTTCATGGACACCTCACGAAGAAGCCTGAGGAGATTGGAGCGGGGGACCAGGGCCATATGTTTGGTTACGCCACCGATGAGACCCCTGAGCTGATGCCGTTGACGCATGTCCTGGCTACGAAGCTCGGGGCGAAGCTTACAGAGGTGAGGAAGAACAAAACCTGCGCGTGGCTCAGGCCTGATGGGAAGACCCAGGTGACTGTGGAGTATAGGAATGATGGCGGCGCCATGGTCCCATTGAGGGTCCATACTGTCCTGATCTCGACCCAGCATGACGAGACTGTCACAAATGAGCAAATTGCCCAGGATTTGAAGGAACACGTGATCAAGCCGGTGATTCCCGCCAAGTACCTCGATGACAAGACAATCTTTCATTTGAATCCTTCTGGCCGGTTTGTCATTGGCGGTCCACACGGAGATGCCGGTCTCACAGGTAGGAAGATCATCATCGACACATACGGTGGTTGGGGTGCTCATGGTGGAGGTGCCTTCTCGGGAAAGGACCCAACCAAGGTGGACCGAAGCGGTGCCTACATCGTTAGGCAGGCCGCGAAGAGCGTAGTTGCTTCAGGACTCGCCCGCCGCTGCATTGTGCAGGTTTCCTACGCTATAGGCGTTCCCGAACCACTCTCTGTCTTTGTGGACACGTACAAGACAGGGAAGATACCAGACAAAGACATCCTGGCTTTGATAAAGGAGAACTTTGACTTCAGGCCTGGGATGATTTCGATCCACCTCGACCTTAAGAGGGGAGGCAACATGAGGTTCCAGAAGACAGCCGCATATGGACATTTCGGCCGCGATGACCCTGATTTCACATGGGAGACGGTCAAGACCCTCAAGCCCCGCAAAGCTTAAAGGGACTCGCCTGTTGATCACCTGGATCTTTGCTCTAGGCTTCTCTCGATAAGCAGCTGGAAATATTTCAGTTTACCTAGACGAAGAACTCTGCCGGCGATGAGTGACCAGACATTGATTTATTCTTTCATTCACCTTCTTCTAGGACGTCATCTTCCTCTAGGAAGTCATTTCATTTGTTTGTTTGTCAGTTGAGATTGTGAATAATCAATCAAACGCAATCAACATTAACTTTCCATATTCTCTGTGATAATTAGTTGTATGTAAGATCATGCTATGTGCTAGACGTTTTTTGATCTGTCTGAATTATCTGCTACAAATGATTTTGTATTCAAACCAGTAAAAGTGATGGTAAAACATTTACATGTCGAATTTCTTCCCCCTTTTCGAAGCAGCAAATTGCAGACAAATGATCGATATCCAAATTTAAGTCATGCTCTTTCCAGAGTGATCTACAGGTGCTTCTGACTCGAGAACACGCTGATTCCTTTCATCCAGCTGCTCAGCGTCTCGAGTGAAGCTCTCGGCTAGTCCATGGGGACCATGTGCCCCGCGTCATGAACCTATTTGTACATTCACCAACGACAACGACAACGGCAAGAGTCATTGCCATGGAGTACTTTTTTTGAGTTAAGGAGGTTGATGGGTTGTCGGGTTTGTGATAAAAGACCTTCAAGAATGTGAGTGGTCCGTGATTCTTGAGAATTCCTGCTTCCGCACCGTCGACCACGAACGAAACGTCAGCAGCTTGTTCAAAGTCCTTCTGGCCCGACCATAACATTGCGTGAACCCACCTCGAGTTCCCTGTCAGAGGTGAGGACCATGCTAATTTTCGGATTTGATAGAAATTCATCCGGCAGAGATGGTGGGAAATTACCGAGCCAGTTGCAGATGAGGTCAAATTCTCCGGCATATATGAGCGTCTTGATTCCCTGCTCGAGGAGAGCTGGGATCCCTACTTCAAGGTTCTGCATCCAATCGGTCAGCATCGCATCGTGCACGGCACTGCTACAGGACACAAACCGAATGTTCCCTACTCCCAAAGCATTCCTGACATATTGCTGGTTCAGGAATTTCTCCAGGTTCGACAGATCATAACAGAGTTGACCCTCGCACTGCTTCCTAATGTCGTAATACTGCAGAAACACGAAGAATTAGGAGGCAACGATGAATTCAGCAAACTTATCAAGGATTTCAGGCAGGGGAAGTGGTTTCGGCAATGTCTTACATTGATGTTACCAGCAATGCTTATGATCTGACCGACGATGGCGTTACATTCATCTAAGGCAGACATACAAGAATCTCCACCCTCAATGCCTGGACGGCAAATCACCTACTCGTTAGAAACTCAAAACAAGACGGGCAAGAAATGGCTAACCGGGAAGAAACTCACTGCAAAGCTGTATGGACCGTCTGCAACCCTGGAGCAACTGATTGATACTGCCGTAATCCGTCTGCGTGATCAAATTCATGCTCAAAGCATAGTCTGCGTACGCCCCATACTGGATTTCAGGATCCGTCAGCCCGTTCCCAATCGCTAACCCCTGCGAACAACCATTTTGAAATGATTCGTTTAGCTAAAATATGAAAAACCCGGATCAGATACCACGGAAGCATGACCCAACAACACCTTCAAGTTAATATGAATGCCTTCCTTCGCCTTGTTTCCCCGGTTAACTCTTTCCGTGAACGCAGGAATATAGTGCCCGGCGTATGATTCCCCGGCGATGAAGAAGTCATTCCCCACGTAATCAGGGTGCTCCTTGAAGAACGCCTGCAAGAAGTCATACAAGTCTTGGCTGTGTACGCGCGCCTTCCGGCCTAGCACGTGCGCAGCGGTTCGGACAATCCGAGGATCCGGGCCCACTCCCCTAGAGTCTTCCGGTCGGCGTCGCGACTCGAGCGTCGAACGCTGCGGAAAAGACCAGGGTGGTCTCTCCTTCGATTTCTGATCGGGTCTGCCCAGACTTTTCGCTGATCGTCTCCATGCTCCTTAAGAGGCGACGAGCGAAAAGAAGCGCATGACCCGAAGAGGAAGCTTCGGGAGATTCCAGGAGCGGCTCGTGTCGCCGTCACCCATCCAAAATGACTTCGTAAAAAGGGTGGTTGTTTAACTTAATTACGGAGTCGCCACCGACTTAGTTATAAAAGCTTGGTTTAAGTCGGAAAACCAGAGTAGATTCGGGGATTCCTAATTACTAACTCTTACATCTAAACATACGAAAAATGTGGCGTTTGCTTTGAAAATTTTTTTTATGATTAACGGGCGTTGGACCCGATCTGGGCATCACTTCGGACTCATGTTTCTATTTTACGGGCGTTGGACCCGATTCAGGCTTTTTGGGCCCGAACTCATGTTTATTTATTTTACAACCAGCATGCGACGATAAACATATGGGCCTAAGGCATGCGGACAGGTACAAACAATTATTGAGATCAAAGAGAGCGGGGAAGGGTGGTGATCGTAGGCCTATGCACTTGGGCCCACGACCCGTTACATGTGGAAAGAAAGAAAAAACGGGAGGCCCGCACCTCCCTCATGTACCTGAGGTTTGCCGGTTGGGGACGTCTGGAACGTTTCCGCTATGATCCACCGTGCATCATCTTGAAGTTGGAAAACGGAAGCGAACGATGTGAAGTGTTTGAGCCCATCGACCTCCAATATGTCCCGAACGTCACTCGGATTGACGAGATTGTATTTTCACATGCGAAAATGTCGGGATAAGAAAATGATAGTAAATAGTAATATATACATGATAAACGCGAGGATCATGGACTTAGAAACATATCAATGACAGCAAGCAAGTTCAAGACATGGCGGAAAATCGTAATCGAATGACTCTCAACCGTGGCAGCTTTGGTACCTTTCAAACAAAGATGCATAACTTTCTGCTCAATTCATGAAAATGCGTGTGTTTATACTTGAAAGAAAGCTCTTCAAGTCAATAATCAAGTAGAACAAGTTTCAAATCAATCTAAGATTTGTAACGAAAGTTATGAATGAAAGAGTGAGATGTCCACACAGATCCGAGCTCCGACAGTTTTATTACCTCTCGGAAAAACGTGTATAACTTTTAGCTCAGTTCATGAAAATGAGCTTACTTATACTCAAAACAAAGCTCTTAAAGTTATGCATCTAATGGCATAAGTTTTAGGTCAATACGATTTCCAGAGAGAAAGTTATGAGTGAAAGAGTGGACTGTCGACATGCAGATCCGAGCCTATAAGTCTTCCGATTCTTCGAAAACATTCCATTCATATGTAAATGCCATGTAATTTTAAAACCACTAAAAATTTGTACATGAAACATCATATACAGCTAGTATGACATGTCTAGAGTGTATTTGAAATTTTTGACGTACGAAAAAAAAAATGCAAACGGTGATGTTCAAAAGTGTGAAACTCGGTGTTTGTAACCAGTACAATGTTTTTTTCGAAACTCCTAGGTTAGAAACTCAAATTTAGCTTGGTTGGTGTTCTTAGAACCGTATTTAAGTTAGAAATCAAATGAAAGTAGTTTCGCACGATTCCGATAACTACACAAGAAGATATACAGCAAAAACCGAAGGTTGCGCAAACTGATCCGAAACATGCTTGGACTTACCGAGCTATTTTGGCTCGATGTGAAGGCTACAACACATCCCAACATGCTAGGACGTGTGAAGGGAAGGGGATGTGAGAGTCTTGGCCTGTTTTGGCGACCACAAGATGTCTTCGTGAGTTGGTTCTCGGCTGTCCAATCCTTGCGGCTGCGCAAACAAGAAAACGTCAAAGCAAAAAGGGAGCCCTCCCGCGAAGCTACGAGGTTACGAAATGTGGTAGTTGAGTCCTCCTCGTCTCTAGACGAGGGAAGGCAGATCCTAGATGCCGGAGAGATGGCCTCGAGCATGGAGACGGCGAAGGGAGGACGTCGAAGGTTGTCCGGGGTTGCCGTTATTTCTTCTTGCCACAGCCGTCGACTTGTGAAACGCGAACGTGTCCTCCGCGGTTAGGCTGGTCGGGGGGGTCTCCATTGCTCCATGAGCTTACCTTGGTCGAGAAGCTCGTCGGAAGGAAAGGGGAGGCTTGAAGAATGCTTGGAAGGGGAGCTTTTGTTGTGTTTTTGTCTCTGTCCCTTTTTTTTTTACGTGTGTGTCTATCTCTTCTATTATAGGGAAGTAAAAGTAACGTTTGAAAGTTGTAAAGTCTGTAAATTGAAACGTCTAAAGGTGAAGTGTTTCAATCTTTCCATGTGTCTTCCGTAACTGCTCCCATTTAGGAAGGAAATCTTAATGAATGCAATTAAGGGAATCAAAAGAAATATTTTTGAAAATAAAGTAAAATAGGAAAGGGGATTTGAGGTATTACAGGCTGACTCCTGCCTCATCGTGCCGGAGGTCGCTCTGATCGGTGGTGTAGCTGAACCCGGTCCCTGTCGGTTGGTCCACGTAGATAATATTCGATACCTGCGACATGAAAGAAGAAGAACAACAACGTCATATACCTCACAAATCGAGGGTCAAGACAGCTTACCAAATTCATCAAACATTTGGTTGAATTGATTCCTTAGAAAGAGGTAGGGACAGATGGAGAAGGAAAAGTTGGGGCAAAAATAATTTATTACCACCGGGGGGACAAGACCAGACTTTTCATTGGATTCATTACAGTGCAATACTGTCGTAAAGGAAAAGGAACAAAAGGGAGTGACGTTGACTATAGCAAAAACCTTGTATCAGATATGTTTTTGTGGCTTTTAAATACCTCCATTTGAATGGAGGAAGGCGTTTTGCAGTGCAATTGGGGGGAAATGGAAATGGAAATGAGATGAGATGAAATGAAATGAAATGGGAGAATATGAGGAGATAACCTTGTCCCATCTGAAATAATTCCACGCAAGAGACAAGTTGTTGGTGATGTGGAAGGGGCCATTCTCGTAGAACAATGCGAATGCACTGATGCAGCCTGGCCCTCCCGTCAGCCATATCACCACCGGGTTTCCTTGCTGTTGTTCCTCGACTCTAAGCAGAAGTAGAACATCCTTTTCCAACACAATCACACAGTGATTCGATTCCCAAGGATGGGTAGTTAGTAAACAATCATCATATCATCATCATCATCATCATCCTGGAGGGTGTTGTTTATTTCACCGTTGGCCGTTTCAGTTACCTCGAGGCCTTGGTGTTGGGCAGCCGGAAGTACCCGGCATGGTGTCCGAGGTCGGCGACCGATGAACCCGAGTCCCCGAGCAAACCCAAGTCGAGCTTCTTCTCGATGAGGCTCGATTCGGCGAGGACGTCTGCCCCGACAATGTTGACGGTTTCCTCCGGGAAGAGGTTTAGCGCCTGGATGAGGCTCTCCGTCTGGCCTGAGTAGTAGTGAATGGTAGTTACACAGAGGAGGAGGAGGAGGAGGAGGGAGGAGGAAGATGCCATTGTTTGTGAGAATTTGGACAAGAAGAAATGGGGGATACTGGCGTTCTGTTTATATAGCGTGGGTGTAATTTATCTGTGAGAGAGACGCAAAAGGACACGGGGACAGGTGGTCGGATACGGACAGAGAGTGTTGGCGGGCGGCTAAGTTCCTTCACAACAGAGGGCCTGTTGAGATGGTGTGATTAATGTGGCCCAACGTTTGTACTCTCCGGCATGCGTTTGAATGTGCGCGTGTTTTTCTCTTCTTCTTTTCCCACGGAACCAAAAAAAAACAGTTATTACAAAAAACCAAGGATCGTGATGCCCTCCCTGTCTCGAATGATCAAGTATAACTTAAGCAAGTGTGCCCTTCGTCATCCATCTGGTGAGCATCTCCAGTGAAGCCTTGGGCTGGTCCATTGGAACCATGTGTCCAGCATCATACACCTGTGCAGCAACGACATTTTTTGACTTGCATCATATTGTATTTATATCCTTCGGAGGAGGAGATCATGTATGTTGTATATGTTTGCATGTATATATACATCATTTACCTTTAAGAAGGACAGTGGCCCATGATTCTTAAAAACTCCAGCATCTTTGCCATCCACTGTGAATTGAGCCGTAGCCGATGATTTGAACTCCTCCCCTCCCGACCAATCCAATTCGTGCACCCACCTCGAGTTCCCTGGTTTCGGTTTTTTCCCGGTAAGACCGATGAGTTGATTCGCGAGTTAAACGAGGTCGAAGCAAGACTTACCGAGCCAGTTGCAGATGAGGTCATACTCTCCCGCGTATATCAGCACGTTGATGCCGGCCTCCAAGAGGGCCGGGATCCCTACGTCGAGGTTTTGCATCATGTCGTTTGTCATGGCAGAGTACACCACTGTACTGCAGGAAACGAAACCGACATCCTTGACTCCTAAGGCTTCCTTAACGTTTCTCGAGTTGAGGAAGGGCTCGAGTTTCGAGAAGTCGTAGCACAAGGAGCCCACACACTTCTTCCTGATGTCGTAGAACTGCCATACAAAAGAATGTGGGGTTCATATGTGCGGCCGTCGTGCATGATCAGAGCAAAGTTTCCGTGGGTTCTTACGTTGATGCCATTTTGAAGGTTTACGATTTTACTGAAGACTTTTTCGCATGTTTGGTACGCCTCACCACAAGCATCTCCGCCTTCTAGATCTGCATCTCACAAATCATTAGTCAAACTTCGATCATACCATCACGTAATATACTGGCTAGCTACGCGGAATGAATGTAAATGGACACAACGGCACGAAGATCTTACTGCAAAGGTCTACGGCGTCCGCACAATCTGGAACCAAATTCACATTGATATCATCGCGAGTCGATTGGTCAATCAAGTCCATATCCCATGCATATTCAGGATATGCCACGTACTGGACTCCAGAGTTAGTCAGGCCGTTCCCAATTGCAAATCCCTGTACAATGTCTACGATCAATAAAAGATCTCGTCACAGGAATGCATTGCATTCTTCTATATCTTTTGTACCTTCAGATTAATGTGGATCCCTTCCTTCTCCTCGTTCCCCTTTTGAACACGAGACGCGAGAGCGGGAATGTAGTGTCCGGCGTACGATTCCCCGGTGATGAAGAAGTCGTTCGTAGCATAGTCGGGGTATTGCTTGAAGATGCCCTGAGGTTACGAATTACTGTTATACTTTTTTTTACCCCCGAGATTTCAATTCGAACAACATGGTGAAGTCGTGATGAAAAGGACAAGGAGAAGAGGATCCTTTACCTGTAAGAAATCGTACAGGTCGTTGCTGACTCCGGTCTCGTCGTGGCGAAGGTCACCTTCGTCAGTCGAGTAGCTGAATCCTGTGCCGGTCGGTTGGTCAACGAATATTATGTTCGACACCTGCAAGCCAGAGGAACCATCAACTTAATCCAGATTTACTCGAAACAACAACGGTTGTAAGATTAAGAACGTATTCTCTCATCAAATGTTTGAACCTTATCCCAGCCATAATCATTCCACACGAGAGTCAAGTCTTCCGCGATTTTAAAGGGTCCGTTCTCGTAGAACAAGGCCAGTTCGCTGCCACACCCCGGACCACCGGTTAGCCATATCACTACAGGGTCTTGCTTGCTGTTCCTCGATTCGAAGAAGAAGTAGAACATCCTGAAAAATTATCAACGAAAAAGTGATTGGTGCAATGCTCTTTTCACTCGTACAGAAATAAAATTTTGGGGAGCTCCTGTACCTGGCGGCTTTGGTGTTGGGGAGCTGGTAGTAACCTGCATGGTGACCGAGATCCTCGATGGAGGAACCCGAGTCGCCGGACACTGTCAACTTAATCCGCTTCTCGATGATGCCCGACTGGGACGCAAAGGGATCAGAAGCCAGGAGGTTGACGGTCTCATTTGGGAACAGGTTGAGGGCTCTGATGAGCCTCTCGGCCTGCCCCTGCGGAGAGACATGGGGAGGTGAGGGGGTCTTGAGATGATGGAGGCCACGTATGGCGGCCGAGGGGAATGGGGTGGACAGCGCGAGGAGTAGAGAAAGAAGAAGCAAGGCAGGGAAGGTTGAAGGAGATGATTCCATGGTTTCATGGATTGATATTTTTTTGGTGAATACACACACATATACATATATAGTGATGGTCTCATTAGTCATAGTCTAATTCTGGGAACATTAATTTGTTGTCCACATACAGAAATTATATAATTAATGGATCGAATCTAGAGTTAACATAGAGGAATAGTATTTACTTGGGGGGGGGGGGGGTTGGTGTTGGTGGTCACATGCATTGTACAAATTTTAACCACGCCTTGAAATTTGGATAAATTACCGATAAATGAATGGTAAAAAATTAAGAATGAAGTAAGAATTAAGATAAAATTTTGATTACGCATTTCATTCCCCCCACAACAAAGCCAAATTTTGATTACCACATTAGGTGGATTATTTTCCCACTTCTTCTTACCTTCTCTCTTTTTTTTCCCCTTTTATTTTTTTTTATTTTTTTGGGTAAGTTATAGGAGAGTAGCGACTGGGTTTCACCATTTCGGTTGTTTTAATCGATTATACCGTTTTAAGGAAACAAAAATTTAACAAAAGGAAGAGTCGCCACTGGGCTGGACGACATGAAATGACCAAAGCTAGCCCATTTATGTTGATTTCGGCCTAGGCCCATTTAATCCGATGAACAACGGGGCCCAGGGACTGCAGTGGGAAAAATCCCAACAGCTTTATTATGAAAAAAGGAGGCAATTTCCACTCGATGAATATTACTCGAGTTGAGTTGTTGCTGGACATGAGATGAAATGCACATCCAAAATTGAAAACCCAAGTTTAGCAGGTTCATTTTGTGTTGACGATGGAATCACGATACGTTGAATATATTTACCACAAACAAAATTGGCGATCGAAGATGTGGTCGCCGGTAATCGCAAGAAAATGAAATTAATTGTATTCACAAGAAAATATTTGGAGCAAAGAACATAAGCACCATGAACAGTGATGAAGGGAAATAAAACAAAAGCTGGAACAACATGGATGGATGCCTAGGAACTTCCTTGCTGCTCCTGGGAGGCTTCCGAACAATGGGATTCGGGTGCTGGTGGTGATACAATGGGAATCGAGGTGATGATGGTACGATGAGATAGATTTGGGAACAATGTGACTGAAAACTGGAAGGCTGATGGAATCTGTTGAGACAATGTAAATTTGGTATGAGTTAGATGTAGTTTGTTACGTGGAGATCCTCACGTATTCATATTATACCAAGTCAAGTGAGATCAATTGTTAGATCATATTTTAACTTTTTCTTGATTTTTCTCATCGTCTAAAAATCATGACGACCCGAAAATATCCCTGGATCATAATCTTTCGTAGGTAAATTGGTCTTCGTAGACTTTTCTTTTAAGTCGACTAACTCCGTAGACTTTGACCTAATAGACTTGTTCACTTTCATAGACTGTTTCGTGGGTTTGTTTGTTGTCGACATGGTATTGGCTCCACATCGACTTAATGTTTTATAGACTTGTCGTGAGCTCATCGCAGACTCGCCCAATAGACTTACCGTAGATTCTACCTTGGAGACTTATCGTGAGCCCACTGGAATTTAGAGAATAAAAAAAGCTTACGGAAAAATCTTGTATGTACGGTAATCCTCTCTTTCCATACTTGTGGACTCTTGCAAACCTTGTAAACGAGAGCAGCAGAATAGACACCAGTCTGTCTTGTCTTAGGCTTACCCTACTTCATCCATCTTGGCTAATCTTGACCTTATGAATAAGCTTGGGACTACTTTTCATTTTCTGCTTACCATTCTGTTTCCAGCACTAATTCCTACGCTTAATTGGGTTTCATAGCCCATGTGACCTTCACTTCAAAGCCTGATTAATGCTCGAGCGAGGGGATCGACCTCTTTATTCCTCCCTCAAACCATAAACCATGGTTAAAGAGTTGGCAGAAAGGAACAAAATAAGATATGGTCCAGAAAAATAAGACAAGCTATATTTCAGCTCGAAGGCCCTCGCTAGAGCGAAATATATAGACACTCGACGATTTTACCGAAACTTCCGCGGAACAGGGACAGTCTCCAGTTGTTCAATTGCTAATCCGGCCTTAGGCCCAAGATTTCATTTGTGTCAACTATATGTAGTCCACGTTTTTACTAAATCATCGCAATTGGAGAGAGGGTGGTTAAGGCATCCGCCACTAATTGAGGTGGGGTCACTTTTCAACTTTAATGACAAGGGTTTAACGACTAAACCCTAAACCCTTAACTACTACGCCCTCAAACAATTCATAAGCCCACTTCAAGAAGCATGTGAGTGTAAATACCCATCAAATCCACTAACACCCCAACACTTACAAAGTCACAAGAATCAAGACAAAAAGGGAATTAAGTTAAGCATTAATTGACTATAAAACAACTCCCATAAATGTCCACCAAAAGGTTGGGGGAAACATAAATCTAATCCAATGATAAAATGATAAACCGGGGAGGAACCCGCCTTTTCCGCCAGCTATTCCTCGACCCCCCTCTTGAACATTCCCTCCATCCTCCCCACTTTTTCCTTTTTAAGCGACCAACCCACTTCCACAAAAGGAAGATGCATGAACGGGAGGAAGATGCATGAACGGGAGGAAGATGCATGAACGGGAGGGGATACTTCATCTCCCTCCATCTCTCAGGTCCCGGAGCCAAGGGAAAACATCACCGATGCTTATCATCTTCTCCAATAATCACACTCATGACCTCCTCGTCGAGGCAAGGTAACCCGATAATCACACACACATCATCTCCCTAGTGGAAATCCCTTAAATCAACCTCAAGCGGGGCGAGGGTGATCTCCAAGACGGCCTCTCGGTGAGACCTTGTCTTATGCATTTACTAACTTAACGTGCTTCTACAATGTTTGTTATGTTGACCACGTTATGTTCATGTTTGTCTTTGTTGTTAATATGCATGGATACACACCCACGAGGTCGAGACGATCAAAATCAAGATGGAAGAGTGGGACATCGGCAGTCCACTCTCGGGAGGTGCTGCTCTTTAGTTCTAGCGACGAAATCGAGCCAAATCAGGTCTATGAAATACCTCTTTCTCTCTCTCTCCTGATCATGTGGATATGTTGTGCATCTGAATCGTGTGTAGTCAGAGTTATGGTCCAATTTCAGAACATGGTGTTTTTGTACATGAGCAGAAATACTGCTTCGGTCGATGGGGCATAACTTTGTCCATAGAGCTTCGCTTCACTCAAAATCACTTGAGTTAGCTTTGTTTCAATAAATCTACAACTTTTTGTTTTTAACATTTTGGTTCGACTACATCTTGGTCGACCTTTTGCCCGTCGAATGTCAACTCATTGATGCAACGGTTTTATGGTCGATGGAAGACGCTGCTTCGATCAACAAGGCATAACTTTGTCCACAGAGCTTCATTTCACCCAAACTTATTTTGATTAGCTTCGTTTTTTATGGACATACAACTTTCATGTTTTGAACTTTTGGTTTGACGACATCATGTTCGATCTTTTGCCCGTCAGACTCACAAAATTCAACGTTATTGTGGTCGATCGAAAACATTGCTCCCTTCAACAGAGCATAACTGTGTTAAAAGAGCTTTGTTTCATCCAAAATTATTTGGTTAAATTCATTTCTTTGTTCGTTCCAGCACCTTTCGATCCGAACTTTTCTGATTTTGAAATGAACCAACCATGTAAACATCACAAGAAATTTCTTTCCAACTCCATATAAACTTTCATGATTACATAATGAATATTCAACTATTTACTTGTGTTACGATCGACCGCCAAATAAATCACGATTGGACGAAGTATAAAATTATTGAAAAAAAACAAACTTTTTATTTAATAATTGACCGTAAAATAAGTCCCGATCGATCCAAGTCTCAACAAAGTGAATGAACTTCTTTTATATAGTCGACCGAATAGTTTATCTCGATTAACCGAAGTAACAAAAGGGGCACGACATGTACCGTGCGCGACATTTTAACCTGACTTGTTTGTTCATTGGTGTCTGAACATCTGCATGTTGCCAGATATTTTGCATAATGCGTAGTCAACAATGAAGTGAAGAACAATTAGTCAATCAATCAATTCATTTATTTATATATATATAGTTTGAGTTTGCTTTTTTTTTTTGGCTAATTTTATCAATAAAACAGTTGTTGGCGAGAGAAATGTTTGGTGGTTGAATTTCTTCACAACACAGGAAAGAAATATATTCACTTTTCTTTTAGTAAAAGAGGAAGAAGACGAAGAAGAAGAAGAGAGGCTTGCCGGGCCAAACTTTGGGCTCGTTTATCAGCGCCGGGTGAGAACATGATCCGACACTATGGGCCGTTTACTTATCGGGCCTGTTCAGCGGTTTGATTAATTGGCCCATCATGATCGTGGGTTTCAGGCCCAACATTGTACATTCCGACTTGAGTTTGAATGTTTGTGCGTTTTTTTTTTTAAAATTTTAATTTTATTTATTCTTTTTTTAAGGAACAAAAAACCAGTTATTACAAAACAAAAGGATAATCTCTCTTTCGAATGATCCAAAGAAAGTAACAGAAAATGTTTAAGCAAGTGTGCCATTCAGCCATCTGTGGAGCATCTCCAGTGAAGCCTTGGGCTGATCCATTGGAACCATGTGTCCAGCATCATGAACCTGTGCAACAACATTTTGGTTTTGATCACATATTATTTAGTATTAATATCCATCAGAGGAGATCATGTATATATACATTACCTTTAAGAAGGATAGTGGCCCATGATTCTTAAGAAGTCCAGCCACTTTGCCGGCCACTTTGAATGGAGCCGTAGCCGCCCCCGCGAACCCCTTCCGTCCCGACCACTGCATTGTGTTCACCCACCTCCAGTTCCCTGGTTTCGGGGTTTTTCACAGTAAGGATGGCTCCCGTTTACCCATCTGGTGTGAGAGTTGATTCGCGATTGAAACGAGGACGAAGTAAGACGTACCGAGCCAATTGCAGATGAGGTCATACTCTCCCGCGTATATCAGCACGTTGACTCTGGCCTCCAGGAGGGCTGGGATCCCCACCTCAAGGTTTTGCATCCAGTCGTTTGACATGGCGGAGTATACCATGGAACTGCAGGAAACGAAATCGATATCCCCGACTCCTATGGCTTGCTTAACTTTTCTCGAGTTGAGGAAGCGCTCGGCGTTCGAGAAGTCGTAGCACAAGGAGCCCTCGCACTGCTTCCTGATGTCGTAGTACTGCCATTCAAAGGAATGTGAGGTTCATATATGTGGCCGTCGTGAATGATTAGGGCAAAGTTTCGGTGGGTTCTTACATTGATGCCATATTGAAGGCTTACGATTTCACTGAAGATTTGATTGCAGATTCCCTTGGACTCATCACAAGCATCTCCGCCTTCTGTATCTGCATCTCACAAATCAGGAGCCAAACTTCGATCTCACCAGTACATAATATACTGGCATGTTACGCGGAAATGAAAGGAAATAGATGAAACAACACGAAGATCTTACTGCAAGAGTCTATGGATTTCTTGCATTCTGGAACCAACTCATTATTGATATCGTTGCGAGTCGACTGGTCGATTAGTTTCATGTCCAATGCATAGTCAGCATATGCCGCGTACTGGATTGCAGGGTTAGTCAGGCCGTTCCCAATAGCGAATCCCTGACAATGTCGCCCATCAATGAGAGATCTTGTCACACGAATGCATTCTTCTATATATTTTGTACCTTCAGATTAATGTGGATCCCTTCCTTCACTGTGTTCCCCTTATGAACACGAGATGCGAGAGCAGGAATGTAGTGCCCGGCGTACGATTCCCCGGTGATGAAGAAATCATTCTTGGTGTACTCGGGGTGTTTCTTGAAGAACTCCTGTGGTTACAAATTAATATTACTCTTTACCCCTGAGATTTCAATTCGAACAACTTGGTGACGTCCTGATAAAAGGAAAAGGAACCTGTAAGAAACTATACAGGTCGTTGCTGACGCCGGTCTCGTCGTGACGAATGTCGTCTTCGTCGGTTGTGTAGCTGAATCCTGTGCCGGTTGGTTGATCAACGAATATTATGTTCGACACCTGCAAGCCCCGGGAACCATCAACCCAATACAGATTTGCTCGAAACAACGACGGTTAAGAGATTAAGAACATATTGTTGCATCAAATATTTGTACCTTATCCCAGCCATAAGCATTCCACACGAGAGTTAAGTCGTCGGCGATTTTAAAGGGTCCGTTCTCGTAGAACAAGGCTATTTCACTGCCACAACCTGGACCACCGGTTAGCCATATCACTACAGGGTCTTGCTTCCTATTCCTCGATTCGAAGAAGAAGTAGAACATCCTGCGAAAAATTATCAACGGAAATAAAACGATTGATGAAATGCGCATTTCTCTGGTACAGAACTAAAATTTAGGGAAGGTTGGGGACTCCTGTACCGGGCGCCTTTGGTGTTGGGGAGCCGAAAGTAGCCCGCATGGTGACCGAGATCCTCGACGGAGGAACCCGAGTCACCGGACACCGTCAACTGGATACGTTTCTCGACGATGCCCGACTCTGACTTAAAGGGATCAGAAGCCAGGAGGTTGACGGTCTCATTTGGGAACAGGTTGAGGGATCTGATGAGCCTCTCGGCCTGGCCTCGGGCAGAGAAACGAGGAGGGGAGGGGGTCTTGACATGTTGGAGGCCACGTACGGCGGCAGAGGGGGACGGTGTGGACAGCGCGAGGAGTAGAGAAAGAAGAAGCAAGGCAGGGAAGGTTGAAGGAGATGATGCCATGGTTGGTTTGATGGATACCCCCCCCCCCCCCCCCTTCCCTTTTCGAGAGGAATGTGATGACTATTTTTGGTGAATATACAATATATATATATATATATACAGGGATGCTATTGTAATTAATTCAGAGGAAAAAAACTTATATTTACGAGATAGCAGTCATAGTCCAAATCTGGGAACATTAATTTGTTGTATGTTACAGTGACCATATACAGAATCGAATCTAGAATTAACATAAATAATGTGAATGAATATTAATGTGGAATACGTGTGAATAGTAATTTGGGGGGGGGGGGGGGGAGGGGGGTGGCATATGCATTGTACAACTCTAACCACGCCTTTAAATTTGGGGGTGAGGAGAAATAACACCACCACAACTGTTTTGCATTGATTTCTTGTAAGAATGAATCGAGAATTAAGATTAAAAAAAGAAAAAGATTGATTATGCTGCATGCACACACCCAAAAAAAAAAAAGAAGGCATAATGGGGAGGTTTTTCCTTTCCAAATTTAGGTGGATTCTTTTCCCACTTTGTACTCTCTCTCTCTCTTTTATTTGGGTATGTCATGGCAGAGTAGAATTAATAGACAAAAAAAAAAAAAAAGGAGTTGACCTCTTTCACAAATGAGAAGTCGCCACTTTTTACACGTTGGGCTGGACGCATAGTTAGCCCACTTATGTTGATTTAGGCCCAGGCCCATTTAACCCGAGGAACATACAGGGCCCAGGGACTGTGGAGGAGGAGGTTAGGACAAAAAAGAAGTTTAGCAGTTCATTCCGTCTTCTTATTTTACCAAAAACCATTGCAATTGGAGGGAGGGTGGTTGCCACTGAGAGTTGGCTGGTGAGAAGCTGGCGCTCGCTGCAAATATCCCTAAAAGGAGAGACAGCAACTGGTTTAATTCCAACTCACGCAGTCACCCTCTCACGACCACCTAATGATCAACGCTTTTATTCAGGGTTATATATAAAGGACCGGCTTATTTTTTTTTTTAAAAAATATAAGACTGTCATATATATGTAGGGATGTTTTAATGCAGTTCAAATCCTGCAATAACAAATTCCTAGTGTTTGAGAAGGAGACAATGGCGTTCTGGAGGAGTTGAGCAACCAGCTCCCCTTCTTTGACGAAGCAATATCGATCTCGTTGACCGCCATTGAAAATGAACTAAGGAAAGGGAAAGGAAGAGGATTTCGTCGTACACTAGATTCTTTCTTGTTTCTGCCTGGCATCCACGTGCCTGCAATGGCCAATTTAGTCAGCTAATGAGTGCCCATCGGAGCCTCTCAAGCTCTGTCTGCTATAAGACTCGGTATTATTAGAAAAAGAAGGTAGATCTGTCCATGAGAATGTTTGGTTTCTAGAAAATTCAGTTTATTACCACCCCACTTTATGAACACTCTTTACTTCGTCTGATGACATTTACTGAATATGAGTTCAATTGAGGCTATAGGCAACATCAAGATACCAAGCCTTAAAAACAGCAATTGGGCAAGAAGAAGCGTACCTCCTCTTTCGGCTGATGATATGATTGGGGCTACTTACTACATGGGTTTTTACTTTCACAGCAGCAATTTTAAAGCAAGCACAAGTGGACGGGCAGAACGGGATGGATCCGATCACCTTTTCTATCCATGTGCTTTTTGATCCCCCTTCAAAACCATAAGCATGTCCTGCATATTTCAAAAAATAAAAAGAAAGGTTAAAAAAAGAATGATCTTAGAGCTGGTTTAATACATCAAGGCATGGTCCACGCAATTACTCCATAAGTTTTCACCTGCAAGTCTGAATGATCTTCCACCGCTTAAAACACGTTCAAGGTGAGTGGTCGGCGCAATCTGACTAGAGTATCTTTATCTCATACAGCTTTTAGAAGCAAAAATGATTAGCTCCATGTACTCATTTGGAAAGTTACCTGATGAATGACAAAGTCAAACATCTCTCTTTCAATTGCCAGCAGTAGCAGCCACAGTTCCCAGGTAATTAAGAGACAGGCCAGTTTGTTTATCCTGGTTTTAGCGCAGATTTCCCGCATCAATTTTGAGCATAGAGACACAGAAACAGGCTCGGTGACTGACAGACGGGCTCATATACATTAGAGAGCAATACGACGTCAGCGGCATGGGGGTACAATTTGGCCTTTCTGTCATTTTCTGCAGATCAAAGCTCTACCCCTTTTGCACTCTTTATATGTGAAATCTCCTTTAAGAATTTCATACAACCAATTCCCCCTTACATCTTTCCTCGTGTCTCTCCAGTACTGGACAACCCAGCAAAACTGCAGCCTAAGCAAGATGGACAACGGGCAACTTTTGCTTCTCAACTGGACTGAACATGGCCAAGGGAAGGTAAATGTCGTCTGATTATAGTACGGTTCTTAATTTAGCCCAAGTATGATGATTGAATCAGTTACTTCTCGTCTATACACGCCTTGTGTTAGCTGAAAGCTCATTGCAATATCACATGGTGCATTTTCCTACTATTGTCATTTCAGAGCAGGGAAGGGCTACGACATTCTCTACTTTGTGTTACTCTGGAGCTGGAGAATACAAGGCAAGCAGTTCAAGAAGAACTAAAGAAAAGAGAGGAGAAACTAACCCACCTTAAAGAATTGCTGGATAAAACCATTTCGGAGAGGAATGAAGCTGAGAACAAGTGCAGGAAGTTATCTCTAGAAAGGTTCCTCTTGCAGCAACAGGCGGTAGCAGGTCCTACAATAGGAATTTCAGAAATAGAGGATGAACCAAGAAGAGGAATTGATTTGAACAATACCTCCTCACTGTCTGATTGCGAAGAAAACACAGTGTCCCGTCCAGGAATTCATACAGTTCATCCTCAACTAGCGGCAGCTCAAACTTGTGCAACAGACTCAACACTAGAGTTAGTGCCAACAAAGCCTTTGCCGGAAAAGGGTAAGCTTTTGCAAGCAGTGTTGAAAGCTGGTCCGCTCCTTCAGACCCTTCTACTAGTCGGGCCACTTCCTCAATGGAGACACCCACCCCCATCAATCAAATCAACCGATATCCCACCAGCAAGGATACCTTCATTGCCACGAGCACTAGCACAACCGACTGAATTTCTTCTAAAAGACAACTATTAACACGAGTAGTGCCACCTGCAAAAGCAAAACCATTGAAGACTACCCTGCAGCAACAAGAAAAAGGGCACTCTGTGACACCAGTATTTACACAACAGAAGGTAAGTACCAAATAGTTGTTCTCCACTAACCAGCGAATAATCATGAAGGGTGGCTAAAGCCGAAGGTTAGACTCAGCAGCCAAATGTGCTTAATGGAAGAATATGAATTAACAAAGCATAGAAAGGTGGAGGACCGGGGTGTGGGAATAATGGAGCTCAGGTGGCAGAAGATAACATTCTAGCTCCCTTTTCCTCCGTAATTGCAGTTAGATTTCTCATTCATGAACGAAAAACTCTTGTCCCTCTGTAATATTTAAGGTTCATATGGATCCCTAACCCTCTTAAATTCCTATCATGATGCCAACTATTCAATCTGGAAGGAACATTCCTCGATAAAGTTGGTCCGTAAAATAATTTGCGAAATAGGCCGATGGAAAAGGAGAGGGCAAGCGATCACATTCAGCATTGCAAAAATATAAAACCGATCTTGGGAAAAGGGCAATGTGAAATCTCCTGAATTGGTGCAATAACTACACGTGGAATGATTAAGATATATAAATAAGCTATCTAGGAAACAGACTCCCGCCACATCAACTGGAAAAAATAAACTCCGTTCCTGTAATCAATGAATGCCAGAACTACTACAAATAAGGAATGTATCCGTACTAGACCGCAGTTCTCAGAATCAAATTCATCTGGAGAATTAGCTTTGCCCTTCCAGAGTTGATTCCTACAGAGCATTATGAGAGCTGCTATAGTATATAACAACAATAACGAGCCATTAATCCTCAATCGTCCTCCACATCATCTTCATTATTCTGGTGATTATGTTTTTGTGCACTGTACAGCTCCGCAATCTGAAATTGGACAATGACATACATAAAACCAAATTAGCCAAGTTCACCCTTTAATTAGAGAATTCGCCAACATGCATGCTACTGTCTCGATTAGCCTCATAAAAATGTATGCTCGATAAAGTAGTTTAAAGAAGACAAGAGGTCACCTGCTCCGCTGATGTGGCTTGTTCAGGTGCTTTATCCTCACGGACGCGAATTAATCGGGGGAATCGCAGCGATATACCCTTCAAACAAGAGTCTATGATGTGAGATAAAGGAAAAGCATCTAAGATAGTTGCACTTTTCTATCAAAAGTTGAGAACAAGAACAGCAATAAGTCTTTAGAAAAAAAGCAGCTACTGCAAAGCAATAGAATGTGCTTAACCTTGTCAGCATCCACAATGCCCATTGCAGCACAATGAACTGGACTTATGGTTAAGTCCGCAGCTTTAACCTCCCAAACCTGTAATAAACATACATATGATCACTAACTTACTGCAGGGCTAGCATCGCTACAACACAGAAGAAGACACATAAAGCCTCTGAACAAAAGAAATAAAAAAGCACAATCACCTCAGTGGGCTCAAACCACACGTCGGGACTGTGCGACTCTGAGTATCTGTAATAAGACTGAAAGGGACAAGGAACAATTTGTAGCCAAATATCTACTTTGTCAGCCGACATGTGTGAGAAGTTTTCTTTCCAAGTATATGTTAGAGAGCGAGAAAGAGAGACCAACCCTAGGCTTTGAAATAACTTTCAACCTCAGACTGGAAGATCGTTCTTCAAGCATTGTCTCGGAAAAACCTGTGCCTGTACCACCAACCATTGATAGATAATATTTTCACCATAGTTCAATGCGGATACAATCACATGATTAAAAGTTGTTTTCCCTCACCAATTTTGCATATGCTCTGGAACTCCTCGTTATTACTGTCATAACAAGCAAGGAGAAAAGCACCATATACACCTTGCATATAAAAAAAGCCTTATGAATTCCAGTTTCAACAACAAGAGCGAGATATGACAGTGAACATCCAAAAACAATTGTTAGACCACAATGAAGAGGCTATAAACACTAACCTGTGCGCTTTCCACGACCATGAAATGCAGCAATTGGTACCAAATCAACTGAATCACCAATACTGCCATTAAAAAAATTAAACTTTTGAAGCTTGAAAGTAATGGACCTGATGTTAAAAGAAAAGGAAAGAAACAAAGAAATTTCTCACCTGTCTATGTAATCCTTCTTCAGTTTCAGCCAGTTATTTGATCGTTTCGAAGGCTCATATGTAGCATCTCGATCCAAAGTTTTGATAATCAACCCTTCGCAACTGCAGAATATGGCAATAGAGAGGAATTAAATTGACAGAAGTTCTGTTTACATCTTGCCAAAAAATTTTCCTCTTTATGCAAAGGTGACAAAACAAACAGGGATTGGCAGTAAGCAGCATTTAGAAGCATTCGATTGAAATATCCCTTCTGCTACCAGGAACAAGAACCATCAGTATCTACACTAAATACCTTGCATTTACAGCTGCATCAAGAAACGTCTGAATTTCCTCAACATCATTGGAAATTATAGCTGTTGCAAACTGAAAAAATCCAGGCTCTTCCTTGAATGAATCATATAGGTGCTGTAAATCACAGTAATTTGACAGTAAGTAGTCACGGTAATTTGTTGAGGTAAGTAGTCATAGTAGTTTGATCCTGTAAGTTATGATGATTGGGCAACCAAGGATCATCCCTAACAGCTACTCTCAAGACTGCAACAAGAAACATGAATAATCAAAGTAGATGAATACGAGAGAAATTCAATTAGTAATCTGTGATGCAACCTCTTCAAAATCTTTAAAGACCACATGTTACACCAAGAACGTACACAATCTTCAGATAATTAATTTTTTTCACAATGTAATTCCTAGAGTTGACTATTCACAAAATCAAATGTAGAATCCATACCTCCCTGCGAACTTTGAGCTCTTCCTGGATTATTGGCTGGCCATTCAAATAGAGCAAATCAAATGCGTATATGCACACGTCCACCTTAATTTCACTCAAAACGACATTTTTGCGAGCTCTGGTACTGAGAATCTGCAAAAGCAAATGGGTCAAAAGACTTCGTTATCTCAAACCCACCCACAAACAGATCCTGATATACTGGCTAAAGAAAAAACTTGGGATATCTAGATTCTTCCCGGAGTCCAGCATCTTAAGACTTCCCCATCTGTTAAATTGATGCTCATAACTAGAAATACACCTTACCATGAAAAGGAAAACATGCAACTACATTTCATCCTTATTATGCTTCAAAAGATAAAACAGATAACTGAGCTTAGTTGTAGGAAAAAATTTAATTATTCAATTTGAAGCATGATACTTCAATATTATCAACAAATATAAAAAAAATTATGTAAGTTAAATTTAACCAGGAGAAAATCTATATCCAAGACTATATTTCACCAATTTGGAGACAAAGATAGTTTCATATCATTATGGCATCAGCTAATGATGCAAGCCGTTATAAAAGGCATCACCTGGAAAGGCAAAATTTTCCTCTTTTCCCTGTCAAAAGCAACGAGCTCACAGTCCAAAACAAATTCTCTAACATCTGCCTTCTTTAATCTGCATGACAGAGCTACCAGATACCATCAAATCCTAATCAATAACACGCCATGCAGTCCGTTACAAAATCAACTACACAATAAAACATCTGAGCATGCAGAAAGTACATAACGTATTGGTTTTGGTGCACTAAATCAGGAATCACCCTCCATAATCATCATCCAGGAGTAACAATTGAAAGGAACCAGTGAGAAGGATCACCTAGAAATAGCTGCAACAACATCGGGGAACTTTGTGGTGTTCCTTTCAGCATTTCTACTGTATATCTCAACCACTCCGTTCTCCATGTAATGAATCTGCTCATAGAACAGCTAATGAAAAGACTTCCAAGAACATTAGAAAAATATTCAATTAAAAATAATAAATATTCCAACCTGTGCCCGTTCGCCATCATACTTATACTCACAAGTGTAGACCGTGTTCTGGAATTTGCTCAAAATTTCAGAAACACCTTTTGTTGGTTTTGCCAGCATAGGTCCGATAGGAACACCCGGAGTGAAAGTGCATGATTTGGGGAGATTCCACACACCATCAGTGAGTAGAGCAGAAATAATTCTATCATAGACAGGAAGAACAGAGTATACTTGCTTGACAATTTTTGCCGCCTGGAGAGAGAAACATAATAGAACACCACAAAGAAACCACATTATTTCAACGAGGCATATCTCTGGTCACCGTTTTCTCAGAGGATAAAAAAGAGTAACCGAAGAAAATACAATAGCAACACAAGTTGAGGAGAATCAACTTATACAAAATAAAATATTTGAGACGACACAGAAGCATGTGATTCAATGCATTTCCATGCATCACAACAGACAGAATGGTCACATACATACACATCACCTCTTCTAGAGGAGACTGAATCTTTGAAGACGGTTTAGAATGCTTCTCGGAATAAACAGCAGCTTGTCCAAGTGCGGCCAAGAGAGTTTGTTCTGCTAAACCAATCCTCAACTTTGCCTGTGGCATAACACACTCAGCTTACAGAAGGCAAGTAATAAAATTATCTAGAATATAACTGAGAATTGCCTGCAGTAAGCGAATTAAATACTGAGGTTCACAGTCTGTAGCAGCAACTAGAAGGGCCTTGATGTGGTTCTTCTTCTTCTCCTGACTACTCTGCCCTGATTCCTGCAAAAAACGTATAGGATTGTCCATTTAGAAAAACAATATTTAGAACTTTACCTAGGGTAATGAACATTCGGGCTGTCTATAGACTGCAAATGAAGAGTCCATAATTACCAAGCATGCCAAACAACAAAGACTGTTGAAGAAAGAAGCCCCCACAAAATGACATACACAGATACAAAACAAAAGTCAAATCAATTGACAAATGATGCGGGGAATCAGCACGCGCCCCTAATATGAAACATTCATTCCATATGCTTATTTAAAACTAGAAATTCATCTCATAGAACTGATATCACGAATGAACGATGTCATCAAATATTTCAACTGTTGCCAGAGGTGAGGCAAAATTCTTGATGCCTAACGTCTTAACGCCCCCCCCCCCCCCCCCCCCCCCCCAAGAATTCTCCCATGCAAGAGTCACGCAAGAGCTATTGGCAAAAAAGTTCCACACGTTTTAAATAAACGGGCTTGCCCAAGATAGTGTAATTATGATACGCACCTTTGCTATGAGCCGAAACGTATCGAAAACTTTGGCAATAGTTAATGCATCTGGCTTTCGCATCATAGACTGTGACGATCTACTTTCTTTGGCAACAAGTCCCAGATCTCCCAAACTCTATAGTTAAAGATACGCAGAGGAAAACAGAGAAACAATAGACACTCAAAATCGTACTAAACAAATAAACAACCCATGTAGTTCAACAAAAACAGCAATTATCCAAACCGTGTACTGTTTCTTGATTTGCACTTCGGTCCTCCCACAAGCCTCAGCAAGCGCCTTAATAATCGAGGAATCCCCAATCCCCAATTCCACCCCTTCATGCGCGGGCGCCACCCTATTCGCAAGCAAATAAACGGTAGCCACAACATCATCTGGCGTCATCTCCATAATGGTACGGAGAACATTACAGACAATATCGGTGATAACGATCCTCCCCGTCTCGTTATTAATCAAGTCAAAGGCCAGGCAAAGGAAAGCGAATGGCACTCTCTGCCCCTCCTCCCAAGTGGCAACGGACTTCGGGTCAAACTCGGCAGGCTTCTTCTTCAAGAGCCCGATATTTTTCTTCAATTCCGCCAATCCACTAGACTTCCCATCCAACTTCTTTGGTTCATGACGCTTCGGCGCTAGGGTTTTGACGTCGGACCTGTCCACCTCGGTAACCGCCGCAGGAGGATCAGGAGAACCGCGCTTTTTCTTGGAGGCAGCTGGACTTCCAGCATCGGACCGATTGATCTCGGGAACAGCCGTGGGATGAGGATCAGGGGAGCCGCGTTTCTTCTTGGAAGCAGCGACTGTCGTCTCCGCATCCCCATGCGTGAGCTGGTCGAGGAGAGTGCTCTGCTTCTTTTTCTTGGCAGCCGCGGCACGGGCGGAGGACATGAGGGTGTCGAAGGCGGAGGGTTTTGGCTTGGTTTTGGGGTCCGGATTATCAGCGGCGGACGACATGGTGAGCCTGGGGTTAGGGTTAGGGTTCCTGGTTTTGGGGGTCGACGTGGAGAAAAGGAGGATCCGGCCGTGGCTACCGAGGAGGAGGAGGGGAGAAGAGAGTGAGGGTTTAGGGGAGAAGGAGAGGGTGGCGAGGAGGAAAGGGAAATGGCATGGGCGGGGCAGCAGGCAGTTCATGCAAGGGCGTGTGTGGGGGTGTTCGGAGAAATGGCGGGAACTCCTAACCGCCGCCTTCTTCCCCCTCCGCAACGATCAATAAGAATAATCTCTTTCTAATGGAAGCTTGTTGAGAAAGGCCCATTAGATGGGCTATATGGGCCGGATTGTGGGCTTTACTGTGTTAATGGGCTTCGTCATTTGATGTCGACCCAGACGCTTCAGATTCCGAAGAATGAATGAATAAATAAATAACAGATCATCACATTCCAAAACAGCCCACCATTTATTTGGTCACACCAAAACTCCTGTAAATCAATCATGCTCGCCATTCCCAAAAACGATTTTTTTGATCTCTATTTGATGAATTTTAAATTTCTCATAAATAAATTATTTTGTCGACCAACGAAGTTCCTGGTCGGCCTCCCCTTGACAACATCATTAAGCAGAATTTGACTGTCGAATACGTATATTACACATGATTGACTGTGGCACTATACATCACGTTAGTCATACGTATACAAATATTTGTTTTCTAGCTGCCGCTGGCTCTCGGAATTTTGATTCAGGTCGAAGGATAAGAAGCTGGGAGGGAACTTGTGGGCTCAACAGGATAATGGAAAATGGGCTGCGAAAGAAATTAATGTGGAGGATGGGCCGCATGAGTATCAATAGGAGCATTGTGGATTGAAGGCATACAAAGGAGGGCAGTCTGGTCTTTCCTTAGCCGACAACAATAGTAACTAATTGCACCGAAGACGTTTTAGGATGTCAGGGGTGTGCGGGGTTGTCAAAGAATCTGTGGGGGAGGAAAGATATATATATATATATATAGAAGTTTGTGGGAAAATGGCGTTGCTGGAGGAAGGATGACGATGAGCATGGCTACTGTGAATGCGAATTCCATTTGATTTGCATCACCTAGTATCAGAGCATTCCAGCTTGTGATTTTCCGTCCATGGATGCCAGTCACTGACAGGACCAGGTCTCGCACTCAGCAAATGGAGGCTAGTTTGGTCGTGGAGATGTTACAGGAGTTGTTTCACAAGGTGAAAGGCTTTGATGCGAAGTTTGAAGGCTTGACGCACGAATCGGAGCCATTGAAGGATTCTCGTAGGGACGAAATAGAGGAGTTGAATTTCCAGAGGAGGAAGCTGATTCGAGACTTCAGAGTCGACGAGTTTCTAGAGGGGCGGGTGATAGAGTGACTAGACAGACGAAGGTCGAGTTTCCAGTCTTTGATGGCACTCTCGTTGAAGAGTGGTCATTCAGGTGTGAGCGTTTCTTTGAACTGGATGACACCCATGCAGAACTCAAGGTCAGTATAGCTTCGGTTCATTTATCTAGGCTGGCAATCGAATGACACTATGCCTTCTTAAAGAACATAGGCTTACAAGGGAATGTTATTTGAGGTTTGGACCTAATGAGTTAAGTAAATCTATAGCACGGTTAAAAGAGTTGAAAGAGGGAAATAGCTACTCGGAGCACGTGGATTCTTTTGTGTCTCTAGTTACAAAGGTGGATTTAACTATGGAAGATCAAGTTGCTCTTTTCATTGGAGGATTGAAGAAGGAGAACATGCACTTGATCACGGTATTAAATCCAATAACTCTGTAGCAAGCTATAGCTATAGGAAAAACGCTGTCAGCGGAAGAAGACCCTTATGGAGGCCCCTTAAAGGTTGTTGAACCAAATAGTAAAGGTTGGCCATCTACTAGGGAGGTGCCAGTCCTTGTGAATAGTCGCGGATTTAGAAGAGGACAAACTCTAGGAAGAACTGGAGACTATGGGAACAGAGGTAGCAGCTCAGAAAAGTTTGTCGTATCAACCACCGCATAGGAGGCTAACAACCGTATAAATGGAGGAAAAGAGGGCTAAAGGACAATGTTTCTGGTGCAATGGTAAGTATACTTATTGTAACAAGTGTCAGGGATAGAGGTGTATTCCATCTTTCTTGAACCAGAAGAAGAGGAGAAGACAGAGGAGCAACCTGTGGTCTCTTTATATGCTCTGCATGGAGTTGTACTATCATTTAAAAGCAGAACCATGAAGTTGGTGGGATTGTATAAGAAAAGGAGATTGGTGGTTTTGGTGGATTCATGTAGTACTCACAACTTTTTGGATATATCGACTGCAAAAAGGATGAGCTGTAAAATACAGTTGGTTCCACACAGCCAAGTCATGGTGGCCAATGGTGAAAAAGTGAATTGGTTCCCCGACTGGACTCCATGGTACTTAATGTGCCTTGTACAAAGTCGACTTTCTGTGGACTCAGGAAATTTTGGCTATGGTCATATAGTTTCTCTGCAATAAGTAACACTCATGAGTTTCATGAGGTCAGCGGGTCGACACACAAATTCTCGTGGATGGGTAAGGCATATGAGTCAATTGACGTCGTCAGGAGTTGCAATGGGCTATTGTTGTTGCGAGAAAGGACACGCAAATTCTGGTTATGGAATCCAACAACATGAGAGAGTAGGAAGATTCGGGATACGGTCCATTATAGATCTGGCCACTTCATAGTCTATGGGTTAGGCTATGACCACTGCTCTGATGATTACAAGGTCTTTTAGATACACGTGTGTGGCCTTATTCCAGGAACAGTTCAGTTATGGTGTTTGAAACGTGATGGATGAAAGACCATTGGTGCCACATTGGGATGGAAAGATGGACTCTAATCACAAGAGTTCTCTTCCACGACGTCTTACAGTTGCCTGCTCTTAAGGACAAACCATTCCGTCATGTGATTCGATTTAAAGGAGAGATATTCTCGCATACACTTCTTTGCCCCTGGGACGATGCCAATTACGGACAAAACAATTTCCCTAGTGGTCGGCATCCATGGACATTGTCTACGCATATGCATTTGCATCCCACAATGAGAACATGCATACCTACCACTGTGAGGTGCGGAAGATGGAGTACCGTGTAATGTCATCCTGGAGCTTTTTGTTCGTAAATAATATTAATCCGTAAATTATTTCGTCAAATACGATACCAATTTTGAAAATTCTTTGACTAATATAGCGAAAGCCGATTTAATCCTTCCCAAATCGAAGTCGGCCTTTCTAAGACCGATTTCGCTATATTAGTCAAGAAATTTTTAAAATTAGTACCGTATTTGACGAAATAATTTACGGATTAACATTATTTACGAACAAAACTTATGTCATCCTGGATCATACTATTCAGAACGGAAGGCTTGAGGGCTCCGTTGAAACAAGCGGACCTAATTCATCTACTCGAAAATCTTTGGACAATGGGAAGGAACTCATACGTGAATCTTGGCCACAAATTCAAAGAAGAGGCATATGGTCTACATAGTGTATGTAGGTTGTGGAATGGAATTCTTGCTTATCGCGTAACATTCTCGGTTAGGGTCAGGATTCCACAACACGAACGACGAATCGACTGGCTGTGGCTACATGAATTTAACCTGGATCTCAAGAGATGAGGGGACAATAGAAGAGGTTTGTACGGATGTACCGTTGGTTTATAAAAAATTTTGCGGAAAACGGTCCGAATTTCTAAAATTACCAGAATACCGTCGATGGGGCGCGTTTTGAAAACGCACCCCCCAAATAACAAAGAGGGTGGGTTTTATGGCGCTGTGGACAATGCGCATGAGGCCGCGTTTTGAGAACCCGTCTTCATGAAGGGCGGGTTCTCAAAACGCGCCCTCCAGGGGGAGGGTTTTGAAAACGCGCCCCCCGTGGACTTGGAGCAAATTTTGCCTAAGTCGAACCCGCCCCCGCCCCGACCATGTTCGAGTGAAATCAGGTTCTCACTCTCACAATCCCTGTTCGATCGAAACAATAAACCATCCAAACCTCCAAACAATAAACCATCTAAACATCTAAATTCATCTTCATAAAACATAAAAAGTACCATACATAAATTTCGGAAAATATCATACGTGAAAGATGTTAATTGTTTACAAACACATCACTAATTCCCCCTACACCTACTCGATTTCCTCCTCACATAAGGCATGATAACGGGAGGATGCTCCGACAAGTCGTCCGGGTACAGTTGCGTAACTTGAGATGGCTCTTGGGAATGGTCGTACCTGAAAAGCTTATATTAGTCGAGTTTAACTCTAACGAACTTCGAAGTTGTATTCAACTTACCCAAATTATGTCGCTCCTTTAATCGGAGCTCCCGGAGTCGAATTGGACCCAACCTCGAAGTGTGGTGCGCAGTACTCGGCATCACCGTAAGAAATTTGCGAGATAAGCATGCCTTCTTGCACTTCATCACCCTCCTCGTCAAATACAGGATCGTCATATGCTGGTGGCATGTCCTCATCTCCGTCCAAGGGTTGTCCATCATGTGGCATCTCCTCATCACCGTCAAAGGGCTGTCCATCATGTGGTGCCATGAAGTCATACGCAGGTTGGTCTTCCAACCCGCCGGTGCGACCATACAATCTAACCGGTCCGTACTCCCTGATCATTTGCATAGAGTCCTCGGCAAGATAGACGAGTTCGGGCTGGTCAGCTTTAAGCTTAATCTTTCTGAAATTCTTCAACTGTCACACAATCAGCATGACGTAAATGAATATATGTTATAAAAGAAAAATTGAATAGATAAAAGTAATGTACTTACCATTTTGCCTAGCATGGAGCCGGTGTGGGATATGTATTGCCTAGTGTGGATCGCGTACCATTTGGAGTATTTCATGCGAGACTCCCACACCAGCGGCACGACATTGTTCAGCCTATCTTCCCAGATCTCCACAAACTGTCGGTGGATTTCCCTCCAATTGTTCATATTCTTGCCTCGTAGATCAATGCAATGAAGGGCCTTGTTAGTGTCGCACTGATCAGGTACCAGCTGCTGATCGCCAACCTGTCGGATCACTCTGTCTGGGAAATACCACTCCAGTATATAAAAGCATATGAGAGGGACTCGAGCATGCCAAAACATCTCTCCCGATCGACAATATACTGGAAGCATAGCTATCAATTATTCCGGGTATGGATGCCAAATCACCTGCATATTTCAATGAGAATGTTTGAGGGAGATATGATACAATCAAATGTAATTGCTTTATTGAAACGTAAGGTGTACCTTATTAATGCTTTGCCTGTCGAAGGCACATCCTTCGCTACGGCCCAGCGATAGCTAAGAGGCATATCCTGTACAAATGGGCTACGACGTCTCAACGACACTATATGTGGGAATCTATCCCATGCCCAAATCTGTAACAATATGAGAGGGCCCTCGATCTGTGATACCTTGTGGTGAGACGCCTTACACAAACTCCTATATAACCTTGCTAGGCAGGCACTACCCCAGTTGTACTGTCCTATCCTCTCAAAGTCAGCTAGAAGTGGCAACCAGAACAGGTGTACTAAGTTGTCCGACTTAGTAGTGAATAACATTCCACCTATCAGCTGCAGTATGTACGCCCTCGTGTACATCTGAACCACCTCCTCAGTGTCATCTATCGGAATCTCACCAAAATTTTGGGCCAACCAGCTAAGTCTAATCCTACCTAACCTAATGTTGTCTCCCGTAGGTACTCGCCCTAACAACAGTAGACACACCTCAACTGTCGATATCGAGGTGTCTCCTATCACTGCATCACCATCTATGGGCAAACCTAGCTGAATGGCCACATCTTGTAGGGTGACAGTCATCTCACCGTGCATCATGTAGAAGGTATGCGTCTCTGGACTCCAGCGTTCCGTTAAAGCAGTGGTAAGTGCCCAGTCCAAAGAAATAAAGGGAAGCTTTGCCACTTCGTAAAATCCCGCCTGACGGAGGTAAACATCCATTCTTGGATCGCTAGCAAGTCCCTTGAGCGATTTCTCAACCCGACGGCATGTTAGAACATTGTTCTGCAAAGAGAACATGAATTAGTAAACAATGTATGAATATATAACGATTTCAAAGTAAAGAAGTCGACATACCATATTATATCCGGCTTCTCATACAGCCGTCGACCAATACTCTCCTTAAGCATTAAGGATATATGTCCGCCTTGGCCCTAGACGCATTTCCTGTAAGACAATATAAGAAGTTTAAATATGAAATAAAGTTAATTATGATAACACTAAGATCATTTAAACATTGAGTAAGTACTTACAAATATTCCGATTAGGACAACTACATCGGTTATGACCTTCCTTTCTACATAATCCGCAACTACTATTCCGATATTGAACCCTAATATCTATTTCATTATGTATACGGGATGACCTTGGGACGCCCACGTGGTCTGACTCTTGTAAGGTCAGGATTGACTCTAGGAAAACGATATTCCGTCCAGTCTGCTTTACAATCAAAAGAATGCCATCAAGAAGCATATACGGCCTTCTGACACTCGAATGAGTAGGAATGACTAATGACAGCCGTATGATCAATATGCAAGAATGCAAAACATGCCAAGGCGACATGGAGAGACGGCGGCACGAAGAAAGGGTGACACGGCAGAGGGAGGATTAGATCCAGTAACTGGGGGTCTATGGATACCTCCTACGGAAAATCCCGAATTGGATTCCAAATTGACGGGTTAGTGTGCATTTCTATAAACAATATAATTGACAACTCTAAGTTGCATATTATCCCTTTCTTGTAAAAAATCTGGGGGGAAGGAGATAGCCGGGCCATTTCCGTTTAGCATGCTAAAAAGGCATTCAACTCCAACTCGGCGGAGGGCGGCACGGTTGGGGGAGGGTCGGCCGTTAGGGTTTTTTGGGTGAAGTGGGGGAAGATGGGTCGAGAGGAAGGGGATCCCGACTGATTAAGTCAGGTGGGACCCACCTCTTGTTGAAATAGGACAGGGGCGGGTTTTAAACCCGCCCCCTAATGACCTGGGCAAAATTTGCTCCAAGTCCACGGGGGGCGCGTTTTCAATACCCGCCCCCTGGAGGGCGGGTTCTTAAAACCCGCCCCTACCATTTTACACGAAGGACGGGCTTTCAAAACCCGCCCTTTTTGTTATTTGGGGGGCGCGTTTCATCGATGGTATTCAGGTAATTTTAGAAACTCGAATCGTTTTTTGCAAATTTTTTAAAAAACCAACGGTGCATCCGTACAAACCTCGACAATGGAAACCTCTTCAGGTTGCAGCGAGACAACAGTTAATACATATTTAGAGCATATGTATCAGTTAACCCAATACCACATTATCCCTACCCAGCAAGTCAACAACATGCCATTTCTCATCGAATTCCCTCAAGACAGGCAGGGAGCCAGCTCTGGGATGCTTTGATTGCCTTTCTCTCCGATGACATCCGTAGACTTCAAGCTCCGTCGGTGAGTCTTCCCATGCTCCTTAACCGAGCAGGAGGCACTTCTATCTCGTTGTGCTCCCCCACCAAAAAAAAAAAACCAAGTCCCGGGTACCTCTTTCTAGGGTCCATCAACAACTTAAGAGGGTATCACTCGGGCGAAGATCATGCTCAGCAGCTCATCTCTCATCCAGGAAACTTGTGGTGTATCCTATGGACATCAACAAGCCCTTCTCCCATATGGTTTGCTAAAAATAGGAGGAACACCTGTTGTCGATTTCACCAGCAAATCATAGGTCCAAATAGGAACACCATCAGCAATCAGAGAGCAATTGCTTGAGAAAGGAACCACATTATTTTAACGAGGAAAACATATTTTCGGGAGTAACTGAAGCAAATGCAACAGCCACATGAAGTCCTGGTGGGTTTTGGGCTCCATCATCGAGATGCTTCAGATTCCCAAACAGTAAAATAAATAAAATAAAAATAACCGATGTTTCAATAATAAATCGCAGTTCATCATCACTCTCTAAAATAGCCGACCATTTCTGTCGGTGCTTTCAAGGCGTCCAAGCCAAAAATGTCATGGCAGAATCGCTCCAGTCAGCCCCCTTTGAGGATTTATGCTCTCCCGGGCATATTACTATAGTAGGCACTCAAGCTCCCCCAGACCTCCTGCCATGACTGTGGTTGCCCATCATTACTCCCTAGGATAACAAATCCCCCATTGCAATGGCTTCTTTTGCAGCAAGCTTTTGCTCGAAATACCGTCTAAAAGGATTTGGTGCCCGGGTAACCTTGACATGCTCAAGCCCCTTTTTGGTGGCGTTTGCACTGAGATCTCTGCCCAGTATTATGGCTGCCAAGCTAGTTGCCAACCATAAATTTTAACTTTCCGCAGAAGCAGAAAGTCAGGGATTCAAGTTTGTCGCGAGGAGGACCTTGCCAACCAGAGGATAAGATGTTTCGAGAATAAAGACACACCAAGTTCAATGTCAATTCTTGGAGAGGACTGGTTTGGCTAAGATGAGTACCTCGCAGCACTTGCAGTTTATGGAAACATCCATCAAATATCCAATCTTCCACATCAAAGATCAGCAAGTTGAGAAGGCACGCACACTTTGATTATTGGTCGGTTTCCCATATCCTCCTGCCAATAATTCAGATAAGAGTTTGGACATGTAACAAGTGAGAAAATATTGACACTAAGAAATTGGGGTAGAATTGTCTATACTTTTCATCTCTAGTCCCTAACATGACACATATATGGAAAGATCATCCAACTTTTTCATCACAAAAAAAAAACTCCCATGGTTTTGTTCTTCAATGAATTACCCATTACAGTCAAAGACCCCCTGATTACCATCTTAAAGGACTACAAAAATAAATCTTGTTTAAGTTTACTTTGGTCAAAAGTGCATTGAGAGCTAACTAACCTGGATGCAGTCCCATAATGATGCGAAATGATCTTAGACAGATAAGCAACATGGATTGACCTGTGTCTAGGTATGCTCAGTTTAATAAATGCCTCACTCGGGTCCACTTTCGTTAGCTGTGACAACCAATGATGAGCCCTTTCTTATCCAGGCGGTTCGTTCTGGTTGATGTTCAAATGGATTGAGAGAGATCACTTCTTGGTCATTGACTTGCACTCCATAAACAAAAGGGAGTCTGAGAACAAGAAAACTCTCCGGAGGCAAAATTACTCCACATCCAAGCGTATACTGAAGTTTATGCTCCCTCTCAACGACAGATGAAGGCAGGTATGAAGCCTGTCAAGAACCAATCATATCAAGAAGCTGCCATGGGTCAACATTACCAAAAATGTTAACGAGATGGATACGAGCTGTCATTGTAGTCAGGTTGGGAAGCATATAATAAAATACAGGGAAGTATGCCAGCCATACCTCAAACTGTATAATTGGATTTGTCGCAAATACCACTGGAAAAGGAGGCGTAACCTACAGTAGCCATAGTGCAAGAGACATATGAATAGAGTTTGCCAAGATATTACAGTAAATTTTTTCCATTCAATTTCTGCAAATGAATTTATCTTGAAAAAGGGAAAAGGGGAAAACATTATTCTACTAAATATATTTGGCATCCATCACAATAATCACATCAAATAAAAAAAATTTAAAAGACAGACAAATACCAGAAAAATTCTCTGAAGCTGTGAAATGCTGCTAGCAAATTTCACCTCAGATGTATCCTTCTTATTTGAGTAAATGCAGTGCGGGCAGCTCATGTATATGGGTAAATCTCTATCCAAGAGTGAGAGAGAATGGGCTCCATCATCAAGGCTCACAGATTGAAGCCTTTCACCCGGACTATCTATATGGTTATGATATCTCAGCATTGCATCATGGCTTACATTACCATTGGCATTGGCCATCATTTCTTTCGATCTATTCATGTTTCTACCTTTCTTTCTAGAGAAGGCAGACGCATTATTGCCAGATTGGACTTTAACACGAGAACCAATGTCAACTGGCCTGGCAGTCTCTGCTTGACTACTGTCAGGAGTTGCATCAGAGGAAGATAATTCAGACATATTATTCGAAGAGTACGAAGATCCTAGTTCACTCAGATGCTTCGGATTCAGCAGAAAGCGATGACCACGGGGACACTCATGTTCAAACCCAAAGTAAACCGTCACATTCTTCACGGACACAATAGATGCCATCTTTTCACCAGCAGCATTCACAGGAACAATGTTATTGCCTATTCTAAAAAACGGATGGCCCACATGAAATCCATTGGAAACATCTGGAAGCTTTTCGGCTACTTTGCTATCGGTATGGTTCGGGACTAACTCTGCCATCCCATTCACCGACTCCCTGGCTAAATTATTTGGAACTAATGGAGCCTGCTTTGCAGGCGGAAGAGGAGGAAATCCTGCCCCTGCTGCAGTTGAACCAGCAACAACCTCCGAGAATGGTCTGTTCATGGGAAAACCAGGAATAAACTTCCCAAAACGTATTACCCTTTTGTCAATGAGTAAGTGCTCCTCAGGCTGTTGATCTCCAGAGCCACCCTGCACATTTCCGATATTTGTCTTCCTGTCAGTGGAGGCATTAGATTCAACCCCAACATCAGAGCTTGACCTATGCATGCCATCCGAGGTCTGAACCATTTGTGTGGACTTAAGGGATAAGCCTCCATCTACGATTCTCTGATTCTCCAAATTGATTACCCACTTAGTGAGAAACTTCTGATTACCAGAGAAGCCACTCTGTAGCAGGCCTTTGTTAGGGTCATAGTAACTTGAACTTCCCAATCTCACCAAGCTCCACGAAGATTGCTTAATAGGCCCATTAGTTTCTATTTCTGGCAATCGAAGTGCTGGGAGTAACTTTTCACAGTCTGAAAAGAAATTGGCCATGTTGGCAGATTGAAAATCAAAAGGATCAGCTCTTAAGCGCCGCATGCGACCACAGGCACAAGCATGAAGGAAAAAATAGCCACTGGAATGAGACTCCGCATCACTTGAATGTATACCCCCACCATCAGCATTGTGTCGTTGGTGCATACATGGTTTACCTGTCAAACTCACTGCATCACACAGCTGTCTTCCAGAATTCCATATTGAAATGCATTCATCCTCCAAAACTTGCACAAAATGTTGCACGGAGGGTCCCTTGACCATTGAGCGGAAAGTGCGCAAAGCCATAGCCAAATGGGTTTCGTGCTGAGAAGTTGAATAACAAGCAGGCAGGTCTTTCAAGTATACTTCCTTGGCAGCTGGAAGAGCTCTCTGGCACCAGAGAGTTGAAAATTTTGTGTTCAGTCCTTTTCCTCTTTCCAACCAGGATATGGCAATGTCTACAGGCTCCAACCCTGTTGAAGCAACACTGTCTACCTGAGGGGGGCTGGCATTTCGCTGTTGTGGTTTTCTTCTGTTCAATTCCACTTCTTCTACGGAACCACGTTTTCCAGTAATGATTCCATTAAGAACAGCTTTACTTGAAGAAAGCCAAGACTCAAGGTTTGGAAGCTTAAGGGTCACATTACTCTTCCCAGATGCGGCTGAAGCAGCTGCAGCTGCTGCAGCCACAGCAACCATACCAACACCCCCAGCAGAGCCACTGTTTGCATTAGCTACCAGTCCTCCTCTTCCCCTCAAGACATCCGACTGCCTGTGAATGAACTCCCTAATTACTGTTATATCCTCCTTATTGCCACTCTGACTATGACTTTCAAGCAAAAGAGAATCCGGTGTTTCTTTTCCATTTAAGACATCTTCAACTAAGTTAATGGCAAAGTCAAGGGACTCTCCTCTCTGACATGTTGCTCGATCCAACAGCACAACTGCCCGAGAAGCATCGAGCAAAAACAATGGCGTGGAACTCGACGCAGCTGCTCCTCTAGGTGTGCCATGAGTACCGTCAGAGCCTGACAATGTTCGGCACTTCTTGATGAGAAAGCGGATCTGCGTCTCTAGGGAAGACTGCAGCTTCTTCTTCGAACCTCCTTCAGCCTTACTTGCAGGTCGCGATAACATAACTACTGAGCCAGAACCTCTGGCTGTTAAAGCTGATTTGGTTAAACTACTAATGCTCGTAGAAGTGGACAATGATGAGCCATCTAGCTTTTCATCTGCACTAGGAGTTGAACCTTCCAAACCCATGTAATCATCCAAAAAAACAAAGAGCAGAACAGGAGTACACTGTCCAGGGAATGAGGAAGAATAGGAACCTAAGCCAGACATGAGAGATACAGAAGGGGCATTATTCCAATTACCAGTGGCATTTTTACCCGGAGAAACATTTTTAGAGGAGGCACCATGAACCGTTGGCTTAGAAGGTGACGAAGAATGAGGCCGCGACGGTAATGGTGGCGTGGTTCGGGACCTTACGGATGGTGACAGACTGTTCTTGGCTGCTTGCAGGACACGAAAATCTTTCAGAGCTTGAGTTTCAAAACGAGACCCCTCCTTGATGTATAGAAGGATATGGCACACCTGCAGATTATTAAGTGCGTGCCGCCTCATAACAATCAGAAAAAAAATCTAGGTATCATTCTGAGATACATCAGTTCTGCTCTCCACCCCAACCATGCATCGGTAATAAATATCCCCTCTCGTATAGATTATCTCATCAAATGACAAAAACTACACACGATATGAGATAAAGATAGACAAGGCAATCAACAAGAAAAACTGTCATGTCTTCAAATAAGGTGACACTGCTTGAAACCAAGAAAATTTACATTCCATTAAAGTGCATTCCCCTCAAAGCCACTGCAATTACGACTAAAGCAAGATTTGAATCGACCAACAGTTTGATTCTATCAGACTGCAATCTCAGTAAATGCAACCCGCAACATTCCCAATTCATAACAGCAGCCAACGAAAATCACAAACATTCCAACTCACCGTGAACATGAACATCATCCCCTGAAGTTCCCCAAACTCCCTCTCCTCTGCAATCGAATCGAACCCTGAACCCAATCCCGCTTCCACCGGGCCATCCCCAAATACCGGACACTTCGTGGAGCAGAATAGCAGGTACAGCAACCCCCGCTCTTCCTCGTAGTAGTAACTAATCCTCCTCTCCCTAAACCAATCCCCACTAACCTCCGCGCCATCGACAATCATCGGCCGGTCGAGGCGGCCCGAGCCGAAGGCGTGGCTGTCAAGGACCCGGTTAATGAGCTGGACAGCCGGGTCGGGCCGCCGGGACACAAATCCAACCACGACAACGTTCTGGTGGGGCGTCTGCGGCTGCGGCGGAGACGGTGAAGGGGCAGCGGCGGCGGCGGGCTTCGGCAGGGGAGGAGCAGCTGAGGGGGCGGGGGGTCGGGTCAGGACCCGGACCGGTTGCGGTGGTCGGGTCGTCATCGGGGCGGACTCATCGGCGGCGCGTCGGCCCGGGTGCGCAAGGCGATGGAAAGGCGAAAGCAGCCGTTGACTGTCGCATTGGAGGAGGGGGCGTTGGGGGGGGGGGGGGGGGGTGGACCTGATATTGACACCTCGATTGAGAAAATGGGCTGATGGGCCCAGTCCATGGGCTTAAGATTGGATCCCCTTTTATTTTTGGGCTTCAAATTATTAATGGACAAAATTTAAGCAAGTAAGAAATCAATGAAATGGAAATTCGAGGAAATATCTAAATCCAGGGATTATTGCGCTCGTTTATTTTAACAAATAGGGTTACTGTTAGCGGGTGACCACGTATAAATATATATAAAGATATTTTGCCTTCGTTTGTCAAACTTCAGTATCTGACAAGTCGAATAATAAGTCAACCCACCCCTGACGAAGAACATAACTAATCCTCCAGCGTCGCCGGTTGTCTCTCCCCATTTGGTGGAGAACTGGGGAACCCGATATTCAAATTATTGATGTAATATTAAAAATAATAATATTAAAATCATTTTCAAAAAGAAATTAGAGTAATTTGTTTTTTGATGCCAGGGCAAACGTGTGTTGACAAACCCTACAACCCCATCTTCTTCAAGCAATATCACATCTTGGTCAATCTCATTCGCCTAACTCTTTTTTAAGTAATGAAAACCGACTCATCCCCCCCCTTAATCGACTAAACTTTCCATAATCAACACATCTAAACGTTGAATTTCAGCCTATCGCCGAGGTCAAATTACCGAGATTGTTGTAATGAAACCCCTGGGGGAAAAAGAAATTGAACTTTAAAGAAGCCGCCTGACATCCCAATGCCTCCCCGATGGTAATCATCTTAAGGAGGAGTTTATCGATTGGAATTCTATCTTGATACGTCAACCGCGTATTACAACATAGGCGCTCGCGTTTTCATTTTTAGTCAAAAAGTATGTATAATATTTGTTTTTGAGTGGCGGCTGGTGGTTGGTCCCCCCCTGTAAAGGCAAGGCGCCTGTATATTAACATCACCTAACTAGCAAAAACATGTAACCCATCATCGCCCGAGTTAAAAACTACGCCATGGGAATGTTTCCTCCTATTTTTTGCACGTTCACCCTCATATGTTTCATGATAACATTAATATACTGTTGTGGTTGGAGTTCCGTTAAAAATAAAAAATTACGAAATACGGTTCGAATTTTAAAAACTCTCAAAATATCGCCGATCGTTTGAAATATCGACTTTCAATTTACAGAAGAATTATTTCTTCCAACAGCGGCTTTCCCATAATTTGGCTAAGTCGTTATTCCAAATGAACGATTTACAAGGCAAAAATATTTTTTTAAAATAATTTGAAGTCATTGTAAAAGCGGTATTTTGAGAGTTTTGAAAACCACCTTATTTCAATTCAAACTAACGTTATATATGTACAAACCTTGTTGTGATTATATAAAGTAGTTTTTCAACGTCATTGATAGGGAAATAATGTTAAATAATGTGGATTTGAAGATAGCAAATAGAATCATATTATTGTTCCATAAAGACATGCCTCTTTAACAATTCTATATTTTCTCAGTATTATATTTCAAAACTGATTATTTCTGGTCGAAGTAACTATTTCCTTTATAACAAAAATCGACTTATCTTATGGTATAGAGTTAATCTCATTCAATCACTTATGAAGAGAAATATATATATATATATACATATCCTACTCCTTTAATAAGCTTCTTCCGATAAGATTAATGGAACGTGTATTCACAAAACTGAAAAGAATCTTAGTAATATTTTGGAAATGAAACCCTTCTATCTAATAAAAATAAGTAAATTTGACATTTGAATTATGGTAATGGATGTAGGAGCGAATGAACAATTAATTTTGGAAAATATTGATCTCTCTCGTGCGGTAAGTTTATTAAAAGATTTCTTTCTCAATCCATTAAGTGGGAAAACTAGTAAGATGTCATTAAACATGAATATCCCGAGAGGTTTGTCCTAAGTATAACTCACAAAATTTACACATAAAAACTTGAAAATTATGTGTGGTATCTGTGTGGTTTGCGTGGCGAGGCAAGATACGAACATGTTGTGTGATCATTTCAACTTGTTCTTTCACATGTGCGTGAGAATCCTAGAAATTGTGTCCAGTTTACTAGTCTAAAGAGACGCCATGTGTCTCTAGAGAGAGAAAGATGGAATGGCTAACTATCTACAGTTTGCGAGTACTCCTTTATTGCGAATGAGAAACTCACCGTTGATTGAAAAATTATCCATTGAGGGGACTACACTTTGTGGAGTCGACGTAAGCCAACTAGACCGAACAACTATAAATTATATTTGTCTATTTCAGTCGATCACGATACTCTTACGAGCACCGAATCATTTGAACCAAAGTAATATGTATAGCAAGCAGATCCCACAATCTAAGTGGCATCTCACCGAAACGATATAGAACGGTCGTCTACGCTTCCGCTTTCACGTTCCTCAGATATTCCAACGTTGAAGTAACCCAGACAAGAAGAAGAAGTGGAAGAAACACTACTTCACCCCTCATAGTGCGATTAACGGGACCAAAAGGGCACGATTACAAAGTCCGGTTATTAATGTGGTTGGTTGATCTTGGAGGAAGAAACGCTCAGGTGTGCATCAGCAGTGAATCATGTGCAAAATTATACAAGGTGGTCCAAAGACGTGACTAACTGTTGGTATAAGAATGCACTAAGAAGGGGGGGTTGAATTAGTGCCTTAAGGGTTTTAGCATTTTTTTGATCACAAAAGCGTGGTACTGTCAGATTACAGAGAATGGATCTGCTGGACAGATTCACAATTCTGAGATTGGTTATCTTATATGTGTGACACAAAGATTTATAGTGGTTCCGCAAATAAAGCGTACGACCACTCTCCCAGCGCTCACCCCAATTAGGGCGTATTCACTATATAATGATCAGGGATTTTACAGATGCACACTTCTATCAGAAATGTGACTAACAACTTGCACGTAATCACGTGTCTAACTCAACCCGCACGCAACCTCGTGTCTGACTACGGCTCCTCACTGAGCCCGTGGCTTGACGGCTACCACCTGCCCTTGTGGTTTGACGGCTACCACCTGCCCTTGCACACTTCCTATGTTGCTAACAACCTGCACAATCAGAACAGAGCAACTACAACACCAACAGTCTACAGCTACAGAAGACGCTCTCTCTCAGAGGTGATCGACTCGGTGAATGCACGACGGACGTTCTCAGCTTTTGCAACGGTGAATGCACAAGAATTCGGGTAAGCTTTCATGTAGAACAACAATTTCGAAATGTTGCTTCACTCTTGCATTTAAGCTTGTCCGCAGAATGAAGTTTCTCAATCAATCACTAACGGCTGGTTGAACTTGTGAACTCTAAAATCTCGCGTGAAAATATAAGCGTACAAATTATCGTATGAAAAATATAGCGGGTTCTGCCTCTAATCACGAGAAAAGCACGTGATTCCTCTGATTCGATCTTCGAAGCAAAACGGTTGTAAATGATGATCTTGAGCTCTGACAGAATTTCAGCAGAACTTCAGGATGATATATGAATGAAGTCGTCGGGGCCTTTGGGCGTGATCCGACAGAGCTTCGGTAGCTTGATGAAGTCGTCGGGGCCTTTGGGCGTGATCCGGCAGAACTTCGGTAACTTGATGAAGTCGTCGAGGCCTTTGGGCGTGATCCGGCAGAACCTCGAGGCGCGTTACAGAAGAACACCGGGCGATGGACGTCGGCGGAGCTTAGACGAGCAGGAGGCGGCGAGAGTCTTCGAGAGCTCCAAGAGTCTTCTCTCCACCTATATGTGTGTTGTTTGATGTTGTCGACAGAGGGATATAGCCGTTGTCGAAGAATATAATATCCAATAATATCAGTTGGGAAGAATATTGTTGTGTGTAGAATATGACCGCTGGGAAAATGTAACTCCAAGGATAATATACCACCGCGAGAATCTCGTCGTCCTACTATGGGGCCTTCAGAGATAAACCCGCAAGATGGGGGCTTTCGGAGATAAACCCGTTATAAGGCCTTCGGAGATATAACCGCAGAGGGGCCTTCGGAGATAAACCCGCCAGAGGGGCCTTCGTCACCGCACTACCCGTAGAGGGGCCTTCGGAGATAAACCCGCAAGAGGGGCCTTCGGAGATCCCGCTAGAGGGGCCTTCACCGCCACACCACCCGCCAAGGGGCTTTCGCCGCACCACCCGCAGAGAGGCCTTCGGAGAACCCGCTAGAGGGGCCTTCGCCGCACCACCCACTAAGGGGTCTTTAAAAATAACTAGAATCTCTTTATAACCCAAAGGGGCTTAAGAGAATAAGAGAGAAGAGAGAATTTTGTGTGTGTGAGGTGTGTTGTGAATGAATGGGGAGGCCTCTATTTATAGGGTTCCAAGGCTGGTATAAATTAAGAAGCTGGTCATATCTTATTAGGCAACTTCTCGTGGACCGGGCTATGGGCCAGGCTTGAATTTGGACTTAGTTTTGGCCCAAAATACTTTGTTTGGATGGGGTGGCATCATTTTCATGGATATGATTTCATGGCCCGTTTATATAATCCATACAAATTGTATATTAGGCTTGATAGGTAGCCCATATTATGATGACAAATTTTTTGATGTCTACACTGGGCGTGCCAGAAATTTGTGGACACTAAAATCTCGTGTGGAAATATAAGCGTACAAATTATCGTATGAAAAATATAGCGGGTTCTGCCTCTAGTCACGAGAAAAGCACGTGATTTCTCTGATTCGATCTTCGAAACATAACGGTTGTAGATGATGATCTTGAGCTCTGACAGAATTTCAGCAGAACTTCGGGATGATATATGAATGAAGTCGTCGAGACCTTTGGGCTTGATCCGACAGAGCTTCGGTAGCTTGATGAAGTCGTCGGGGCCTTTGGGCGTGATCCGGCAGAACCTCGAGGCGCGTTGCAGAAGAACAGCGGGCAATGGACGTCGGCAGAGCTTCGGCGAGCAGGAGGCGGCGAGAGTCTTCGAGAACTCCAAGAGTCTTCTCTCCACCTATGTATGTGTTGTTTGATGTTGTCGACAAAGGGATATAGCCGTCGTCGAAGAATACAATATCCAAGAATATCACTTGGGAAGAATATTGTTGTGTGTAGAATATGACCGCTGGGAAAATGTAACTCCAAGGATAATATACCACCGCGAGAATCTCGTCGTCCTGCTATGTTGCCTTCATAGATAAACCCGCAAGAAGGGGGGGCCTTCGGAGATAAACCCGTTATAAGGCCTTCGGAGATATAACCGCTGAGGGGCCTTCGGAGATAAACCCACCAGAGGGGCCTTCGTCACCGCACCACCCGTAAAGGGGCATTCGGAGATATACCCGCAAGAGGAGCTTTCGGAGATATACTCGTAAGAGGGGGCCTTCGTAGATAAACCCGTAAGAGGGGCCTTTGGAGATATACTCGCAAGAGGGGCCTTCGGAGATATACTCGCAAGAGGGCCTTCGGAGATCCCGCTAGAGGGGCCTTTCGCCGCCACACCACACGCCAAGGGGCTTTCGCCGCGCCACCCGCAGAGGGGCCTTCGGAGAACCCGCTAAAGGGGCATTCGCCGTGCCGCACCACCCACTGAGGGGTCTTCAAAAATAACTAGAATCTCTTTATAACCCAATGGGGCTTAAGAGAATAAGAGAGAAGAGAGAATTTTGTGTGTGAGATGTGAGTTGTGAATGAATGGGGATGCCTCTATTTATAGGGTTCCAAGGCTGGTTTAAATTAGGAAGCTGGTCATATCTTATTAGACAACTTCTCATGGACCGGGCTATGGGCCGGGCTTGAATTTGGACTTAGTTTGGCCCAAAATACTTTGTTTGGATGGGGTGGCATCATTTTCATGGATATGATTTCATGACCCGTTTATATAGTTCATACAAATTAGAAATTAGGCTTGATAGGTAGCCCATATTATGATGACAAATTTTTTGATGTCTACAGAACTACTTGCCATTTTCTCCTTTATTCTATCATGTGGGAAACCTTCTAAAGACACAAACATTATCCTAAGCAATATCTGATAATAATAAACCAAATTAATCACCCAACAAAAGATAATGTCTTCTGCTCAGAAGTTGCTTTCTGCAGCAGCAGAATCATCACTTTTCCTTATACGAATTTGGTATTGGGATTGACTTGTTTCCATAATATGAAAACATTCACATCGTAAATTATTCTCACCAAATAAGGGAGATTTCAACCTGATTAGATTGCAGCCAAATTTCATAATTCTAAGATCACGTTAGTTAATGAAATAATTCTTTCCAAACCAACTCAAGGTCCAAGGAATGAACCTAGACGTAATGCTAAAGTTAATTCAATAAGAGTTAACTTAAGGACGTATGAGATAAATATCTCACATGCTCACATATTGAACAATCTCCAATAAGGAAATTGTCATTCACAGAAGTGCCATTCTGTAAACCGTAGTAAGTACTTCAGCAAGGAGAGCTATAGCAACTGTGACACAGATGCTCATATCTGTAATAGAGATAGTGGACTCGATAGTATATCTTGTTCTCAGAACACCATTTCTGATGACTAGATCATTTCCCCCATTGAAGTACTCCACATAACTCTTTTACGTATTGCACAGATAACATAGAGCAACTTCCACACCCGAAGACCCGTTATTCTGTACACTTAATAGCACAATAACAATATATAATATTTGTCATCATCAAAATCAGATTATATCAATACTAACCTTAAAACAACGACAGTCCTGACGGCGTTTCCAAGTTCTCGAAGGGACAAATAATGCTTGTGTTTACTATACGTGCCTCGTGCTTTGTCAAATGCGAAATGGTCAAAAACAAATTTGTGGAAATCAGCAACTCGTCGAAAGGGACCCGACCCGGCCTCCGCGGCCGCCTTATAGTCAATATAGCATGATAAAACGTGGAAATGATATCATGATATTTGGAAATTTTTTACGTTCAAAGCTTGACGGTACGCTTCACACAACAGCCTTGACATTAAAATAAGGTCGGCATTTAATGTCCCATGTTGGTGAACTGGAAAGCAATATATAAGAAGACATGATAACCTCAATATTCAATTGGACCTTCGTTTTATAGTTCATGGTTTCTTAAAGAAGTGGCAGAAACTTAAGCCACGAGCGACACTTTCGAATTCTTCTAAATACGCTATACGGGACCGCGACGCTAGTACACTTGGAGATAAAAATATATATATATTACCTTTGCTTTTCTGTCGTCGGAGTTAGGTGTCCCGGTCCAAGATCGCACCTTTTGGGATAGAGTATTATAGTTCAACATCGACACTATTTTGACAATAAGAGAAACTACTTTTAATAATTTTTTTATTTTTCTAAATGTCCTCGTATCGCCGTCTCCAGCCACGAAATTTACAAGTTCTAATGTTCCCAACTGTGACTTTTTTTTTTTTTTTAATTTTACAAACCTCTTTTTTTATAAGGGACAACCTCAGAGAGGGACACGTGTGATCACCCAACTTTGACAATCCTCGTCGTTGAAAATATTTTATTTTATTCAGTATTGATAAGCGTCGGAAATTTCTTCCGCACCCAGCTCAAATTTCAAAACTATACGTCATAAATCTTCCGGGTCATAAATTACTTTTGCATGCATTTCGCTAAACCGAGTATAAATATGAATCCAAGCTCATTATTTTGTTCCAAAAGAAAGAAATATGGACTTGGATCCAAGTTCTTATTATCTCTTCCCCAACTCAATCCCCCAACAATATCAAGATCATGGTGTTCCCATCGCGGCCGCAGCAGCAAATAGTTTGGGGTTGCCGCCTCTCCTCTACGGCCTTTACCTTCTGAAAGAAAGGGTTGTTCAGGTGCAGTCGTTGGTCAGGGTCCTCGCTGCACCCGATCCTGCCCACCATGAGCCTGCTGTTCTTACCCTAGCTGCGGCCACGATGGGGAGTCTCATCCAGGATATAAAAGGGACGGCAACTTCCATGATGTTTTACTGGGAGCAGCTGAACCTCGGCCGAGGTCCATCAGGCGCTGCCGTCCTCCCCATGGCTTCTGGTAATCATAGTAACGATAATAGTGTCATCCATGACGATGGGCTTTTCTGGAATGGTCAACTAGGGCTATGCCATAATGGTATTGATAACGTGTATGGCGGCAACTTTAGCACCGGGGCAACTGCCGGAAAATCAAGCCCCACATGTCAAAGTCGACCTTACGGGGGATCGTTGTGTTCTGGGCACGCTGCATCGATGAACGGGAGAGTTGATGGCAGGATTATTGATAACTTCGAGATAATAGAGCTGGATGTGGCGGACTTGCTGGCAAAGTACTCTCATTTTTGCCATGTCTGCGGAAAAGGATTCAAGCGCGACGCCAACTTGAGAATGCATATGCGGGCTCACGGGGATAAGTACAAGAGCAGCGCTGTCCTAAGTAAGCCCGTGAAAAGCATCGAAGACAATAACGGCACGTTTGGGAAGAAGTACTCGTGCCCGTGGGAAGGGTGCCGGTGGAACAGGAACCACCCCAAGTTCCAGCCACTCAAGTCGTTGGTATGTGTGAAGAACCACTACAAGAGGAGCCACTGCCCGAGGATCTATGTCTGCAGGAGGTGTCGAGGGAAGCGGTTCGCAGTGCTGTCGGATCTCAGGACTCACGAGAAGCACTGTGGGGATGCAGCGGAGTGGAGGTGCACCTGTGGGACCACATTCTCCCGTAAGGACAAGCTCATGGGCCACGTGAGCTTGTTCGTTGGGCATGCACCGGCTGCCAACGATGGCAGGACGACGGGATCTGCTCAAATCGGGGAGGCGCACCACGATTGGTAAAACATGTCCGGCAGCGATATTCTATGGATCCACCGATAGCACTAGAAACAGCACATGTAATAACACACCACGGCTACACACTATGCCATGGGACCCTCAAATCAATTGCACGGTAAGAACCCAATTTTTATGGGCGATATCTGTACCAACGCAATTGATTATGAGCTCGTGATTAACTTAGTGCAATAATTTTTTTAGTAATACAAAATCACTTCAATATGGACTCAGACCATTTGTAACATAGAATGGCGGATGTCTTTCTCGACAAAATTTTTGTTACAACACTGTAATTCGAGATTTTGTAAAACGATCGAGACATTTTATCGTTTTAGGCTAATAATCACTTGAAAAAAATCATATGATCGCTCCTTCAACGACACTTCAACGTGCAATGAGAATTGCGTTTTTTTATATAATGTTATTTTTTAATTAATTAGGTAAATTAAAAATCGTAAAATGAATTAAATTATAATTATTTTAGTATATTTAGCGCGTTAAGGTCAATATTAAGAGAACTCTTTGGTTCGAAATTCTAAAACCAGAGCAACCTCAATGGGCCAGAACGTTGGAGCCCATATTCCACCTCTCCGCGACAGAATCCGTAATAAAGCCATTTACCCACCAATCTGCGACCAGATGGAGGGTGGTGACAGGAAGACGGCCATATGAGACAGACAAATCCAAGAAGAAGAAGAAGAAGAAGAAGAAGAAGAAGAAGAAGAAGAAGAAGAAGAAGAAGGGATCGAAGGGGCAACCCCATAAGAAACATATTGGCATTACAATCAGATCCACCCTCATAACACCGTGTATAACCAAACTGTGCCTCCGCCACAAGGTACACTTTCCCCACAATCGTAACCAAATTTGCCCGTCTTTTATGGGCAAATGACGGAATCCAAGCGATACTTCAGATTAAGTGAACGTTGAAACCCAAACAATATCCTTCTTCAAAATGAGCAAAGGTAACAAGCTACGATCTTAGTGAGAGGTGAATTTCAAACTGCGGCACTGGACGAAAGGTGAATCCCAGACAGCAGCGCTGAGTTATGACAATTAAACGATCTACATCTTCAAGGTGCTGAAGCAGGTTCACCCCGACATCAGGATATCGAGCAAGGCCATGAGCATTATGAACAGCTTCATCAACGACGCCTTCGAGGAGCTTGCGCAGGAAGGTTCCAAGCTGACTAGGTACAACAAGAAGCCCACGGTCACTTCTAGGGAGTTATAGACCACCGTCGGTGAGTTATCAAAGCACACAGTCTCCGGAGGGATGAAGGACGTCACCAAGATTCCTAGCTCTTGATGGAAGTGCGGTTAGTGCTCCCTTTTTGGGTTCAGTGGTTGGGTTTATGCAACAATGAAGGTCTCGTGGTTAATGGAATGCATGTTTTTGGATCTGTAGTTCTTGTACAAGGTGCGTTTCGTGAACCACCCGTGAAAACACAGAAGCACTGCAAGAATGTTTTAATGTCGTGTCCAGAAACACCAAACGACAGTCTTAGGAGTAGAACTTTGTACTACATGAAATTCCTTGCCCGAAGCTTTGGATGACTGACCCAAGATTGTCTCGCCATCCCCGGTTCTTATTGGGGCTGCTAGTAGTTCAGGGGCCACCTGAACAGCATGATGTGCGGCTCAGGGCGATGGATGGCGTAGTGCGTCCATCCACGACTCTGTTGAACTCCAATTGAACGCCACTCATTCTACAACAGACCTCACCTGAGTTACGTAAAGCATACAGCTGACATTCACTACGAATCAATGACACGGAGCCTTAATCCTAAAAGAGGGACGCAAACTGGGGAAAACAAGCGAGAACCATTTACCTCGGAGAGCAGCCGATTCTTGGGCAAGAGCTTCGTGACTTCAGGGGGAAGCACCACATGCCTGCCACACGAAACAGTCCCAGGAAAGGTCGATCGTCGCCCGACACGACAACACGAAATCAAACCGACAAGCCTAGATCGAAGAATATACAAACCGATACTCGTAAGTGTCGTCGAAGTACTTCTCGGAGTACTGAATCTGGCCCATCCTGGTATCCTCCGGAAAAACAACCACCACTGATTCAAATAAAAGGGAGTCCCTGGAAATCAAAGATCCAACGCCAATCCAAGGGGTTGTAAACGGAAGGGAAGCAGGTAATGGACGGCGATCGGAATCCTCAACTGCGATTGTGCGTTGGATTTGTTCTCCAGGGAGGGGAGCGGTTGAAGGGTCTCGACATTCTCGGGGAGTTTTCGGGCATTTCACCGTGGGGGGTGAGCCGAATGAGGCCCACATAGGGGTGTAGATGTAAATTCACAAGGGACGATCAATAGGACCAGGTGTAAACGGGGGGAGTGCCGGGGGATCGCATGTTGTTCAAAACTCGGTTACATCGGACATCACACGGCTACGGGCATGAATGAGTCGGGTTGGGCTCCAACATACCTTATTCGAGTTTGGGCTCGTTCAAAAAGTATCGAACTTGAGTTTGAGCCCCAGCTTGATCGAGATTTTGTAATTTAGGTTGAACCCGAGTCCGGCTAAAAATTTTTTGATCTGAGTTCGAGATCAAGTCCGACTCGAAATTCTCCTCAATTTTTTTCTTTTACCCATTTTATATTTTATATTTTTTTAAATTTCTTTATATTTATTTTAATTATTTATTTATTTATAAGATTTATCAAATTGGGCCACACGGCTTGTCGAGCTAGTAAGTCGGCTCGAGTCCGACTTAATTAAAAGAAAATTAGGCTCGAATCTGAGTTTGAGCCCGACAGTCAAGCTGAAGTCTGACCGGGTAATTGACCCGGCTCATTAACAGGCCTACACACGGCCACCGTCTTTTCCATGAAAACTAATTACTTCCGGTAGAATATCACATCATCTTGAGGTTTACACCCCCTGAGTGTAGTGTTGTTGATTCTAACCACGAATGAGCAAACACAACACTCGCGCTAACGTGGACACATACAACTGAAGATGACTAGGAAATGAAATAAAAAGCGTGTTTTTAGTGGCTCATTTGAGGATGAAATTTATTTAAGGATTATGATTCTCATAGTAAATATATAGTCAGATGGATGGATTCGAACAGCTAGGGCTTATGGTCATTGTGTACTTTATCAAAAAAACTACCGAGTAGACATTGCTTTATGCTGAAGGAAGGAAGAATAGAGTAAGCTAAGCTTTTGGAATAACCCAAGTCTGCAAGCCAAGGTGTCCCTAGCCAAAAAGCATTTGTTCGAAACCCTCGAAACCCTTCTAATGTTAACTTCAAACATCCCCTGTTCGCATATTCTTTTGTTCGGTTTCCAAGTGTTAAATTATATAATATAACAAAACTTCTTATAATAGCTTAAGCTTTTAGATTAAATAATAAAGTTTCAACTTGATTTCAAAGCACGGTATCGAAAGTTTTATACGTAATAGAAAAAAATATATAAATGACGACATTATAAATCCATCGTCTCAATCGAAGTTATACTTCATTTTTGTATATTTATGTATGTTTAGGCTTCTCCCCCGATACAAACTCGTGGTATCTCTAGTTGTTTCCCATTATATTCTTTAGGCTAATTGGGATGGGTTAATTAAGTTGGTTACTCCAAACCCTTCCCTGGGATATTACTTGAGTTCCATCCAAGAAACCCAAAAGGAAACTTTGATAAATACCAAATCACACGTTATTCCTCACAATTTGAATTATTAAATTATCACAAACAAGAACAAGAATTGCAAGCTTACTTCAATCCAAAAGCTTACAGCATAAGACAATTGTAATATTGACCCGAACATGCTTTGAACACTCACTTGTTCCTCCTCTATAAATTCTGAATCTCCTCCGGTCATAATGCACACACACCACACGGTCAGGAGCTGAGTTCTGTACGACTTCCCGATCCCATGGCTAAGGACAGCAGCAACTCGCAGCTGCAATCCGCGCGGTCACGGCTCATGAGGTTGGCCTTGATGGTCTTAGTGGGGCTCATTTTCCTACTAGGCTTGGTCGTTCTCATTGTCTGGCTAGTCCTTCACCCCAAGAAGTTGCAGTACTCGGTAGAGGACGCCTACATCACCGACTACCACCTCTCCGGGAATCACGTCAATGCCACCTACAACTTTCATGTGCAAGCGCACAACAAGAACAAGAGGATTTCCGTGTACTACGACTCGGCTGAGGTTAAATCTTTTATTTCCCGGAACTAATCGACGGCGCTATATGAACTTCATGGTTGATAACCCGGAGTTTTATTACAGGTCAGAGTGGAGTACGACGAACAGATAGTGGCGACCGACGTGATCGATCCGTTCATCCAGCCGAAACGTAACGTGACCGACCTGTACCTAAAGCTGGAGTCTAAGGACGCGGCCCTGTCGAGGCACGCCGTCAGGACGCTGAGGTTGGAGAGGACCGCAGGGTCAGTTCAGCTGGACCTGAAGATCAAAGCCAGGGTTAGGTTCAGGTTAGGGGCGTGGAAATCCAAGGACCGGACCATGAAGATTTACTGCAATCAGGTCGTGGCTAACTGGGCCGCGGGCCGTAGCTTCGAAAGGAAGCACTGCGACGCCAGTTTCTGATACCCACGTTCAAGCGACTAATTTATTCCTCCCCGTCCTCGGATTTTCCTTCTTCATCGTCGATTGGTTTCTCTTTTGCGAATGACTTGCGTGTGAAATGGTGTGGATTTTGTATTTGTTTGTGTAAATTGTGAACAGAAGGAACACCGCGTTAGTTTGTTTGTTCGTTTGTTGTTTGTTGGTGGGCCGAGAATAGCCCATTAACTCGATAAAGAGGCAACCCTGGCCCAAACCCACTTTGTAGGGACAAAGGACAAGCTGGGGATGAAATGAAATGCCCCTAATTTGTCCTTTAGCCAAATTCGGACAGAAACGCTTCGTGGGGAAACAAGATTTCCCCTGCACTTTGTTTGTTGGGGGGGGGGGGGGGGGGGGGGAGAGTAGACATGCGGGGCATAAAGACACGAGAAAAGGGAGGAAAGCAAAGAGATGACCCCCCCCCCCCCCCCCAGTTCTTCTGGTGCACATGTTTGATGACGAGTGGCGAAGAAATAACATAAAAAAAAAGAAGAAGTATGTAATGAGACAGCAGGGTGAGAACAAAAATCACAACGTGGATGCAAGTAATCGAGGGGGAGGCAGCCACAGGTCATAAGCTTTTGGGAGACTTAGATTATTAACCTCACAAGAACTCCAACAATTGATAAGTCCTTATTAGCCTAAGGACTTATCACATCGGGGGTGGGATGGAAGGGGCCAACTTCTGCAAAACTTTGCAAGTGGATCGGAAGAGGAGAGTCCTCCAAAAAAACATCGAGATAACGCAGAGGTCTCAAAAAGCTTAAGCATTGGAACCCCCCTAAAAGAAATCCTTTTCTCATGCCTTTTTTCCCGGAATGCGACCAAATGGGAAAGAATAATTCAAGTACATTCAACAGTATGTCTTTGTTATATACTTATTAAAAAAACTACTGAGTAAGAATTTAGTCAGGAAAAGTTCATATACGAGCTACTGTTTTTTTTTTTTAATTATACCTTAAAAAATGTAACTAACTCGCTGGACACGTGCAACTCACGTGGATCAACTTCCACCTTCGAACCCCGGAACGGAGCGGCTCGTCGAGGGGGATGGTGGGGGGTTCGGTGAGGGACACGCGTCTGCCCATGATTGGTCACCAACTACGTTCATGGTTGTTCCTAGACGTCAGTGTTGAGGGGACCTCATTCCTTTGTCTGTCCGAAACTTCCCTTTGTTCAGTTTCGCTTTTTCCTTCCTTCCTCCTATACCCTCCAACCCCCCTCCCCCCGGGGTTTCCCCGTCCCGTTCACATCCCCGCGGGCATTTTTTTCCCCCCAAACTCCGCCTCCTCCCTTTTCCCTCCCTATTCAAAGCAGGTGGTAATAAATAAAAATCTCCCCTTTTCGCGCTCTTCCCTCCCAACAGGTAGATTCGGCTGTCTGTGTTCAGTGGCGCCTTCTTAGCCCCTCTGTCGTAGGTTGCCGATCCAGTTTTGGATTTTTTTCTGGTTTTTCATTCGGCTGCGGATTCGGATGATTTGACTCGACTTTTCCTGGGCGCCCCAAGTGATGTTTTATCGGATTCGCGCATATCTGGGCCTTCCCCCGTCTTGATCAATTTTTTTTTTCCTGTTTTCGCGTTTTCTTGTTGGGTGTTGAAGGGTTTTTTTTTCCTGGAAATGGAGGGTTTTGTTGATTGGGTTTGTTTGGGTTATTTGAGATTCGGGAGGGGGGGGGGGGGGGTAAGTTTATTGGGCGGAGTCACTGTTGGATTTGTAGTTGGTGACGATAAATGTAGCTTGTTGTCTGATGCAGATTCTGGGTCTTTTGTGGCTTCCCTGAATATTGGTTGAGGACCTGATTGTTAGTTAGGAGCATGGCTGTTGCTGGGGTAAGGAATGTTTCGGCGCTTGATTCTTCCTTAGCGAGGGATAGGGTAAACCACGGAAGGGAGAATGGCCAGGTGCCTGCTGTTCTGCAAATACCGCGGGAACTTGAGGATGAGCATACAGTGGTGAGTCGGGAAGATGGTTTTGGGGATAGATTCTTTCGACAAGTAAGCAACAGGTCGAGTATCGATTCTTTGAGCAATGACACTTCTGATAGTCAAGCCGAAGACCAAGTGAGTTCTACAGGTGAGTTGACTGGGGATGCAACGGGATCAGGTGATGGCCCCGAATCCATGACGCGAGGAGAAAGCTCTGAACACAGCAATAGCCTTGATCAGGAGCGATCCTCTAATTTGGGGGAAAATGAGAGAGAAAGAGTGAGGCAGATTTTCCGTGAGTGGATGAGCAGTGGCTCAAAGGAGCGCACATGGGACAATTCGAATGTGAATGGTAGTTTGAGGTCTGAGTGGCTCGGTGAGAATGAACAAGGGAGGGTCAGGATAATAAGGGAATGGGTGCACAAAACAAGCCTGGGAACTCCTCTTGGTGAAGACAGAGAAGACCAAGCTGCTCAAATTGAATGTGTTCTTGATGGGTCTGTAGTAAATCAGAATGACGCAAGAGTTGAAAGTTCACGAAGAGGCATCCGCAAAGTATGTGGCAGGCAGTTTCTGGTAGACATGCTAAAGCGAGCCGAAGCTGAAAGACAACGAGACATCGAGGGGTTGCTGGCTAACCGGCCAGTTTCACAGTTTGCTCATCGCAACCGCATTCAGGTACCTGGGGGAACTCAATACATTTTGTGTTATTTTTCTTTAGTGCTACATGTTTACTTTGCCCAACACATTCTTTCTTTTTTCCTTCTGGTCACAGTCTAGTACATGTTCTGGCCTCCTTTTAGTTGCTTCTTTGGTTGTTTCATGGCTAATCAATCAGCATAGTTATCCGAGACTTGAATGCACCGATAGCATGGTGTAATTCTCGAACCTCATCTATACGAGGTACTTTGGTGTATTTAATTAATGTGAGTTGAGAATGATAGCACAGGAATGAGGGGAGTTTTGCCCCGTTGCATTCTGCTGCTGTGAATATGTTTTATCTTAACTCGACATCCGTCGGTCTGGAACTGCACTTTATTGTCCTGCAGTTGAGTCTGCAAGTTAGTACTGCCGTTTTTTCATTCCTAGAAGACTGGTATCTGTTCCCAACTCATTCATCTTTATTTTCAGTCATTGCTGAGAGGTAGGTTCTTGCGCAATGAACCACCTTCCATGAGCAAAAGGACAGGTGGATCAGCTTCTGGTGAACTGGGGTTCTTGAGGCAGAGGCAAACGGTATCAGGATTGAGGTATACACACTTTGGCTTTTATATTCATTTTCAACATGTGGCAATGGTTTTGACATTCTTTTTTCTTGGTCTGGAAGGTCTTAATTATTTATTTCGATCTTAACACAGGGAAGAATTTTTATCTAGAATGGACAGCTCATCGTCCAGCCAAGCAGGCAGTGGCCAATTTGATTCCTCCTCCAACGGTGATGGTCTCAATGATAATCAGACAGAACACTGCGACCAGGTTGATACATCAGCATCGGAGCATAATTTTGGCAGGATGGAATTGAATAACTCAGTAGAGGGCAGTACCGAATCATTAAACAGTACTGCTAACTCAAGAAACATCTCTGGAGTATCAGCAGATAGAATACCTGCTACATCTGCGGGCGAGCGATCTGGTGACTGCGTGCAGAATGACTTGAGGGTTAGAAAAGAACAAAACAGCTCAGATAACATTGATTCTTCTGGCGAGGTCTGTGAGGGAGAAACAATAATGCCTGTAGATAGCAGTGGCGCAGACTTGAGTGTAATCCTTGGGGTTGAATCTGATGAAGGAGCGCATTTGGTTCAGGGAGCAGGAGTTGCTTCTGATCATTTGGATCAGGGAGGAACAGAACATTTGGATGTTTCTCAAGATGCGGATGAAACTACGCAACCTGAAGATTCTACTTTTGGAGTTCATAATCCTTCCCAAGAGAACTCCTTCCCTGTCGAAGTCAGAGTATTACCTGGAGTTGCCCACCCTTCCCCAGGTGATGTCCTTTTCAATAGTACTGAGGATTCATCCGGTTGGGAGGCCAATAGAGACCTTCAAGGGCCAACCGCAATCGAACAAGTTGGCGGTGATGAGGTGATCTCGGAGGATGAGAATATTTCGCAATCATTGCCGGATCAGATAGACGTGCCTTCTGATCAACCGTCTGCTCCAAATGGAAGATTCGGTTCCTTTAATATGCCAGAAGATGATAATGTGTACAGTGGGGAACTGAGGGAGCTACTGAGCAGGTGAAGTTTTTTTTTCCCCTTTTTTTTGATAAGCTAATGAAGATTTAAAATGGCAGGCATAGTCACGGTATTCTGTTGTACTTTTGCAGAAGAAGCGTATCTAATCTTCTTCACAGTGGGTTCCGAGAGGACCTCGACCAGTTGTTACAGTCATATGTCGAAAGACGAGGTCAAATGTCGAGCTCGTGGGAACTTCATGGAAATGCTCCTACCCCTGAAACAGTAGAGCAGGAGCTAGATCAGCTAACTGGTGATGATGAGCCACAGTTCCATGCCGTTGACGAGCCCCAAATTTCATTACCATCATTGCCCCCACCATCAATTTACCCTCGATGGGATCAGGGGTTGCACCATGATCGTTGGTCCCCACCGAACTTCCATCAACACCTAGGAATGGTACGGACGCGGTCTTTCGTATTCGCAGGATCCTGTCCAGTTTTTACGTCTTCGATCCATTCTCTGGCTTCTGACAAGAGTTGTTCTTGCAATTCAACAGCAAGACTGGGACATCATCAACGACTTGAGGGTGGACATGGCTCGGTTCCAACAGAGGATGAATAACATGCAGAGGATGCTGGAGGACTGTATGGACATGCAGCTCGAGTTGCAGCGGTCTATTCGACAAGAAGTATCTGCGGCTCTAAATCGCTCGGCCCTCTCTCAAGGTCAGCCAATCTTGTCCATCCCAACCCAAAAAGAAAAGAGAAAAGAAAGAACAACTGGATCATGCCTTCGACGCGATAGAATGAGATTGATGGTTGTTCTGCAGGGGCGTGCGACACTGGCTGCAGAGAACAAGAATCCAACTGGGGTAACGTCAGGAAAGGTCTCTGCTGTATGTGCAGCGAGAACGACATCGATTCGTTGCTGTACAGGTGAAGAGTTCTCCCTCGCCTTCGTTCCTCCATTCTGGCTTATCTCCGATCTTCCCGTTCCCACCTGATACAGTACATTTTCTCGCGTGTTGCAGATGTGGGCACATGTGCACGTGCTCAAAATGCGCGGACGGCTTGGTGGGCAGCCAAGGGAGGTGCCCCATGTGTCGCGCGCCCGTTGTCGAGGCGATTCGCGCGTACTTCATCTTGTAGTATCCATACTAAAGACAAAGGACGGACGACCAGTGAAGAAAGAAGTACCAACCAAAGTCTCATTTCACCAAAGTTTACGAGCTCCTCCGTTTTCCTTACATGCTTGTAAATTGTTGCAATGAAATGACCTCTGTCAATATAGAAATTACTATTTATCGTTCAGACGCGGGGGAGGTGAAACGTCGGAGATCGTGACAAAAGCAGACGAACTTTTGATATGGTAAAAAGGGTTAGGTGGGTCGGTTGGTTCTGACAGTTATAAGACGCCGAGTAAAACTTATTGTTAATATCATTGTTTCATTTAAGGTAAGTGAAGGAACGAGAATGAAATTAGCGAGTAGACTTAGACTTTGTCCAGTATTGAATTGAATTGAATCATTCAAAAAGCGTATGAGGAAGTTGTCGTGATTGATTTGAATATATGGATATGGATGGTTGTTGGTTCACCCGACAAGGAAGAAGACGATTCGATTTGTATTGTAATAATATAAAGTCCCTCACATTCCCCCTCTCTGAATCATATATATATACACACATCCCTTGTTCTTCCAATGCTTGTGTCGGAACGAACCGAGAAACCAAACCCAACTCAACAACGACAACGACAATCAAATCCCGCTTCTCCTTTTCCCTTCCTCACCGGCGGCAACCCAACTGAAAACCCCCGCCAGCCTTCCCTTTTCTTCATCGGGATTCCCCCTCCCCCCCCACTGTCTCCTCCCTCCAGTTTTGCTTGCTCTGTTTTGGGAAATACAGGGCAGGGGAGGATTCGGGTAACAATGACGGCCAGGATGGCGGCCTTCTTGGCCACGGTGGTTTTGGTTTTGGTTTCGTGTGCGGGGACAGTTGCTGGGGCGTTCCCCACGAGCCTTACCCTGGAGAGGGCTTTCCCCGTCGAGGGTAGTAAAAGGCTCGAGTTGAGGAAGATGATGGCTCGTGACAGGGCGAGGCATGGGAGGATGTTGTCGTCGTCCGAGGTCGTTGATTTCTCCGTCGAGGGATCTTATGATCCTTTCACCGTCGGGTCCGTATGGAGAAGTCTTGATCCTCTTCCAATTCCATCCTTTTTTCTGACGATTGAGTTGGCGCGATTTCGATATCCATGTCTGCGGATTGATGTTGACTGTGATTTGATTCTTGAACAGACTTTATTACACAAAAGTGCAATTGGGGAATCCTTCCAGGGACTTTTACGTCCAGATTGATACCGGAAGCGATGTGCTGTGGGTCAATTGCGATTCCTGCCGCGGTTGCCCGGGGAAGAGCGGTTTACCTGTGAGATAATCCCCCTTAACATTGTTCGATGTTTGCTGTGTTGAATTGAAGGCCTTGTTTGATCGTGCGTAATCCCCTGTTCTTCAGATTCCGATCAATCCGTTCAATCCTTCGAGCTCGAGTTCCGCCTCTACGGTGTCTTGTTCCAGCCAGATATGCATGGATGGGCTCATGTCGTCGGACTCGACCTGTTCAGGTTCGGGCTGCAGCTTCTCATTCCAGTACGGGGACGGGAGTGGTGTATCGGGATATTACGTATCAGATAAGATACACTTTGACACAATCCCCGGGGGGGATTCCCAGTATGCGAATTCCTCCGCTTCAATCGTCTTCGGATGTGGTATGACTGTTACGGGAGAGTTGACCAAGTCGGATAGGGCGGTCTCTGGGATTTTCGGGTTGGGGCAGCGAAGCATGTCGGTCGTATCTCAGTTGGCCTCTCAGGGAGTAACGCCCAACATATTCTCGCATTGTTTGAGAGGAGATGGTAAAGGTGGAGGAATCCTAGTTCTCGGGGAGATCGTCGAGCCGAACATCGTGTACAGTCCATTGATCCCGTCACAGTACGTACTCAGAAGCAGACTTGGGAAGTTTCCCCACACTTAAAGAGGCGTCCACCGGATTCAACTTTACTGATAAATTGCCAATTCAATTTCCGCAGGCCTCATTATAACTTGAATCTGCAGAGCATTTCGGTCGGCGGTCAGAAGCTGGCGATCGACTCTACCGTGTTCTCCACATCAAACAGCCAAGGGACTATAATCGATTCAGGGACTACCTTAGCATACTTTGCCGAAGCAGCGTACAATCCTTTCGTCACAGCCGTGAGTTACCCCATTCACATAGATCGACAACTAGATATCGCACTGTGATCAATCAATCTAAAATTTTCATTCATCCGCTGATGCAGATTACTGAATCGGTCTCGGGATCTGCTCGAGTGTTTTCTGCCCAGGGAACCCAATGCTACATGATCACGTCCAGGTTTCCAGCTCATTTCGCCTGTCTGTTCTCCTCGTCCTCGAAATATCATCTCATTTGTATGCTAACACGATCATGCGCCCACCAAAACTTTTGCAGCGTGACAGAGGCCTTCCCTCAAGTTAGCTTGAACTTCGAGGGGGCTACAATGACGCTAAGTCCTCAGGACTACCTTCTGCAACAGGATGCAGTTGTAAGAATTCAGACTTAATCAATACTATTTTTATCATTTTTTTCCAAGGAAGAAATTTTCGACTAATGATCTTCACGGTGTAAATTTTTCAGGAAGGCTCTCAAGTATGGTGCATGGGAATTTCTAAAATCCCAGGACAAGATATGACAATCTTAGGAGGTATGATTTGAAGAACACTTATTTAAATAATTGTACATACAATCGGTTTCCTTTTGTATCTGTAGTTTGAAAGGTTAATCATTTTACTGCAGATCTTGTTCTGAAGGATAAGATAATCATTTACGATCTTGCTAATCAAAGGATCGGATGGGCGAAATATGACTGTAAGTTAGGCCGAGTTGTATCATCTTTGGCAAATTATGAAAATTGCCGATTGCCCTAACATTCGACCGTTGCTTTGTCGTTGATCAGGTTCCAAGTCGGTGAATGTATCCGCCCCTGTTAATACAGGGAGAAATGACTTCGTTTATATAGGGCAGCCTGGTTACAACAACAGCGGCTTGCCTGGTGCACCGACACGGCTCTTTGTAATCGTGGGCGCCATCCTTTTATCAGTCCTTAGCACCATTGCATTCTTATAGCAGCGATAATGAGATCCAGATTCATCGTCCTCCCCTTGGTGTATCTATTTCTCTTAGCTTTTCGGTATAAATTTTTCTCGTCATTTCATTAGGATTATGCTGCAGGGCCAGCTTTGTAAAGCATGATAATACAAAAGGTTGCTGATTCTTGAGATTTTTTTAGCAAGTCCTTTCATGCCTCAAAACATCTAAATTTAACCACACGTATGGATATAAAATACAGAGATAAATCAATCCCTTCTATCATCAACTTCATGTTTAACTCAAAGAGAGGATATGCTCACAAAGGAAATGCCTGCGACATTGTCTCTGATCACTATTCCACGCACAAAATTAAGTCCCAAATGATTGGCTGCTATGGAGAAGTTAGAACCATCAATGGACAGGCAATTACAATTCGCATATGAAGTACGGTACACAGGCATGAGCAACACGGAGAATTTGCTGCACCAATAACTGGAGATTTTTCTTCCCACCATATTTTACTCTGCAACGCTAGAGGATCACAGCCCCTAGTTGTGTTAAGGATGAACCACGAAGGTGGCTGTATCTCAGCAAAACCTGATGTAAACCTGTAAACTGACAGGCCTCGGTCATTTTGGATACAACAGCAAGAATGAAAGTAAAGAAGAACTGGGCGAGTATTTCATCTCTCAGGGATGAAAGCAGATCAGACAGTCATATGTCGAAAGATGAGGTCAAAGGTCGAGCACGTGGGAGCTTCATGGAAATTCCCCTACCCCTGAAACAGCAGAACAGGAGCTAAATCAGCTAACTGGTGATGATGAGCCACAGTTCGATGCCGTTGACGAGCCCCAAATTTCATTACCATCATTGCCCCCACCATCAATTTACCCTCGGTGGGATCAGGGGTTGCACCATGATCGTTGGTCCCCACCGAACTTCCAGCAACACCTAGGAATGGTACGGACGCGGTCTTTCGTATTCGCAGGATCCTGTCCAGTTTTTACGTCTTCGATCCATTCTCTGGCTTCTGACAAGAGTTGTTCTTGCAATTCAACAGCAAGACTGGGACATCATCAACGACTTGAGGGTGGACATGGCTCGGTTCCAACAGAGGATGAATAACATGCAGAGGATGCTGGAGGACTGTATGGACATGCAGCTCGAGTTGCAGCGGTCTATTCGACAAGAAGTATCTGCGGCTCTAAATCGCTCGGCCCTCTCTCAAGGTCAGCCAATCTAGTCCATCCCAACCCAAAAAGAAAAGAGAAAAGAAAGAACAACTGGATCATGCCTTCGACGCGATAGAATGATATTGATGGTTGTTCTGCAGGGGCGTGCGACACTGGCTGCAGAGAACAAGAATCCAACTGGGGTAACGTCAGGAAAGGTCTCTGCTGTATGTGCAGCGAGAACGACATCGATTCGTTGCTGTACAGGTGAAGAGTTCTCCCTCGCCTTCGTTCCTCCCTTCTGGCTTATCTCCGAACTTCCCGTTCCCACCTGATACAGGACATTTTCTTGTGTGTTGCAGATGCGGGCACATGTGCACTTGCTCAAAATGCGCGGACGGCTTGGTGGGCAGCCAAGGGAGGTGCCCCATGTGTCGCGCGCCCGTTGTCGAGGCGATTCGCGCGTACTTCATCTTGTAGTATCCATACTAAAGACAAAGGACGGACGACCAGTGAAGGAAGAAGTACCTACCAAAGTCTCATTTCACCAAAGTTTACGAGCTCCTCCGTTTTCCTTACATGCTTGTAAATTGTTGTAATGAAAATGACGTCTGTCAATATAGAAATTACTATTTATCGATCAGACGGGGGGAGGTGAAACGTCCGAGATTGTGACACGAATTTCTGATATGGTAAAAAGGGTTAGGTGGGTTCTGACAGTTGTAAGATGCCAAGTCAAACTTGTTGAATGAGAATGAAATAAGTGAATGCATGAGCGCCAAAGACAATTCAGTGTCTTAAGGAGAAGATGGGACCTAACACAAATGGGCTTGGGCTCGGAGCAATGTTCTTTTTCATTGTGATCCCACGAAATATTTGTCTCAAGTTTTTTAATTCCTATTGCACGGTTCTCTATCTCTCACTTTTCCTTTTCTTTAAAATTCAATTCCCTAGCTTTTTCTTCTTTGTAATTTGGTTAGTCAAGACAAAAAAGATTAATTTTTCCTAAATAGCTCTAATATCAAATATACACGCATGATACGAATTTAGGAAGATTTTTCTAGTTGTCTTTGTCGGTTCTACCAACCTCAAATACTTAGAGTATCTTGAACTAGCCATAAATCCTAAATTAGACTAACTCAATTGGTAGCTCTCGGGTTCACCAAGCTTTCGCAACTTCAGAGATTCAAGAATTCACCACTTCTCAAAATTGAGAAATTTGTGATATGGAGAGGTTCTTCTGTGTCATTATGAATGCTCTTACCTTGAGGGACTTATATAGACACTTCTCCTCCTCAACAAGGTTTTGCTAAAAGAAGCTGGTGTCTATACACTGTTTACCATCTCAAAAATAAAAGGAAATTAAATTATCAGAAACTAACAAAAGCTAGCCTATTGTCCTACTGACCGACAAAAAATGTCTAGTCTAACTTTAAACAGTTTTCTTCTCCCGTCTGCATTGCTTCCTTATCCTGGGAGATTCCTTCATTATTGGCGCCGGACGTTTCGCCAATCCCTTCTCTAGAGAGTCCCTATTGTAGCTGATATTCCTCGTGAGTTCTATGGGCTCTCTCTTTATCTTGTTCGAATTGTTGAGCTAATGATTTATCCGAATAGTCAACAATTTTTCTTCAGACTTCAAAGGTATATGCCTGGAGCAATAATTCAGAGTTTTCTCCCCTCTAGAAACTATCCAGAATATCCAAAACCCTATTCCATCCTCGTTCTCCTGCTTGTTCGCCTATGTAACTCAAGTAAGAACGAACGATTATGACAGTTGTCATCCCATCATTGACCACGTAATAAAACTTCTTTCGGGCGAGTACATGCTCAAATACATCTCTCAAGGACTCAACTTTTATGGTTTTTGTTTTTTATCTGTATAACACTTCCGCCATAAACCTCTATGATCAAGGTCCTGCCGTTGAGGCTCTATCAGATGTCTACTTTCACTAGGATGGATGTCCCATACTTGCATGTTAGGAAGAATTACTTTCTCCCTCTATGTTCTCATTCCTTCATCATAGTGCTAGTAATCAATGTTGTCGCATACTTTGGTTCATATCCAAGGCATCTGAGTACAAACTTTACCAATGAGGGCATCAGATCCCGTATACAGATATGGTAAAGCTACTCCCATCAATCCTGAATTATTTATCAGGGTCGGCCACTTCTCCGATATCTAATGTAGATACGGGCGAAGTACAGAGTTCTCCTCGAGTAAGGATTCTCTCATATCCACTACCCCAGGGTTTTCAATTTCCTTAACCTCATAAGGTATTATGGACATAACAGTGGTGAGAATGTGTTGTCTATCTCTCATAGTTCTGGACAGCTATTCTCCATCTGAAGCCTTATATAACAATTTAGTCTCCAAATCTTTGATATATTATAGTCTTTGCTGCAAAAAACTCAATATGGCGCATATAATTGTATTTAATGCCACCCATGAGTCCTCCACGGATAACAGCTATATTCCAAGATAGGGATCCATCTTCAAAAGAGTCTAATCCCAAGATAGTGCTAGTAATTAATGTCGAGGCATACTTTGGTCCATATATAAGGCATCCGAGTACAAACTTTACCAATGAGGGCAAAAGATCCATATGTTCTTGTTCTGAACGATCAATTTCCAGAATATCCAAAAACCCTACATACAGATATGGTAAAGTTACTCCCACCAATCCTAAATCATTTCTCGGGGACGGTCACTTCTCCGATATCCAATGTAGATACGGGCGAAATACAGAGTTCTCCTCGAGTAAGGATTCTCTCATATCTACTACCCTTGGGGTTTCAATTTCCTTAACCTCATAAGGTATTATGTGTTAGTGTTTGCACATATATGCCAAAACACGTTGCAATATATGTGAATAATTGTTAATAAAGGCAAGTATTTACTGTTTCTTGATTACTTTTCTGCTCGTAATTAATTTACGGTAAAGTCCCATAGATTGATTATTTGTCAATCTAAAATTGTCCTTGATCGGATAGATGTTTAGAGGGGACATGAACATCAGATCAACGCCGAGTATAACTTAGGTCGAGTTAGACCGATGGATGGATGTCCAAGTTATACTTGGGGGTGCCTAAGTTTAGGGCACACTGGACACGACCCGTTTATAGAGAATACCACATATTAAGCGTCATTAGTCACTTCTCTTGTTGAACGAGTGTAACTGATCTCCTGACTTGAGACCTTCATTTATTTTATGCATGAAGTTGTCCACTTTGTTGCCGTTAAAAGCAGTCTTTAATCGGATTGTGAGTAATACGGTTATTGGGTGTGCAGCAAAGCGTAGAGAGGATAGTGTTGAGTCAGTATAGGATTCATCGCTCTCTTGGATTAGAGAGTTGACATCCTGGCCTCTTGATTGAAATATTAGTGATTTTAAACACACGGCCGTGGATGAATGTTTATCATTCAAGTTAAGATCTATTATATATCAAAAATCAAGTAAAATGATTAATTCAGTGATGACACATAATGCATTGAATTAATCAAGATGTCGGTGAGATGAAGAGATTGAATTACACAGAAATCGGTTCATAGCGGTTTTGGTTCATGACCAATATTCTATTACGTTGGGTGACTGAAAACTGTTGCTAGATGGTTACCTCAGTCTGTGTATGGATATGCATTGCCTTCGTATATAGAACCTAGAGGGTCGCACGCAAAATCACATAGACACGGACATTGATTATTTAACTCTAATGGATATTAGAATTATAAATTTTCAGAATTAGAATTTGTTGGACTATAAATTTATTCTGAAATATCGGAAGCACAAAATCCTAGCGTTGGATTTAAATTGGTAGAATGTGTCTAATTTATGAACAAAGTTTATAATAATATAATATAATTATTTAATCATTATATTATTATAAAATTATATTAGTGAGACATTAGTCATCCATGCTACATTCGTAGCTATGTGTTGTTAATTGAATTAATTTCAATTAATAAATTGTAAATGACGGTACCCTACCCTATAAGATAGGAAATCTTACCTTATAAATTGAAGCATTCGGCTTGCACAGAGAAGATAAGAAATAGAGAGAAATTCGGTCGGAGAATATTACCTTAGTTCCTTCCGTAGAAAAGCTTCCGAGAGTTACGAGGTCTCCGAGGGCTAGCATCAATTGGAGATCGTCGTGCTCGTGTCTTGTGTGCATGGATACTTCTAGAGGAGACACGGTTGGGACTCTCGAAGACGGTCTTATCCACGACATTCGTTGTTTCAGAACAACAAGGTACGAGTTATTAAACCCATTTTACTATTCGATTTATACGTATCGCATAGATTCGGGTTATGTTTCGGATAGTATTTTTCGAAACGAGCTTCCGCTGCACTCGGTGGAAACCGTCAGTGGTATCCGAGCTTATTTGTGATCGTATCGTATAATCGATGTTTTACTTTAACAAAAGTTTTAGCAAACTGTTTCGTTCGAAATATATCGTGGTTATTTAATTTTATTCATTTGACCATAGTAAGTTTGGACGAACAAAATGTTCTTATTTGATTTTGAACAGTTTCTCTTCTAACTATGAGAATTACGGCCAGTTGATAAATGAGAAAAGTGTTCCAGTAAGGGTGATTGAATAATAAATAATTCAATTCAATGATGATGATATTAATATTCCCTGTTGTGCACACGAAACAATTATTGTACAAGAATCCAAGTAAACATATGTTTGAGTGTGCTTGCTGGAACTAAAAGGCAATAATTTTATCAGAAAGATTAGTGAGAATTAAAACTTTTATTAAAGTTAAATTTGGCAGAAAGTGAAAAGCCAACGAACTTTGATGATTAGGACAGAGTTATTGATGTGCGAATCTTATCATTAAAATTGATTAAGATTATTTTAAGATATAGTAAACTGATATGGTAAAGTTTGCTAAGTTCAAATATAATTGTAATTACAAGTGAAATGTAATGGCTTATGATTATGAGAACTATAAGGGAACTTTACTTCGGCCAAGTTTTAAAAGTTTTTCAAAAAGGCCAAGAAAGAAAAATGTTTGCCCGTAACGTAAATGGTTTAGCCCAACATTACATAGGGCTTAAAAAATTAAAACCTATTGGGCCATAAGATGGGCTTGAAATTAGAATGAAATAATGAAGCCTATTAATAATATATTGGTGAGACAATTAATTAAAATCCCCTGAATATTAAGTCAAGTTTTATCCGCCCTCCATCAATGATAATGAAAATAGTCAACGTACTTCGTGAGTCAGTACAGCTAAGTTGTGGGCTCGCGTTAGTATAGTTATAGTTTTTCATAAATTATTAATGGGTCAACTTAACTCAGATTAATTGATTTATTAGCTTAGCTAAGATCAATTGATTTGTTGGCAAGGGGTTTAAGAAAATATTAACCTAAGTTAATAATACCGAGGGTCACATGGATTTGTGACGAGTAGTGCCTACTTAATGACTATGGTGTGTAGGTATAGCTCAGTTGTGTGCATACTATAGAATTTGAGTATTCAGTCCCGCTAGGAATTATTACCAACTAATTCCCGAGCCTAATAGTGGGGGATATTAGGTTTGAATAGAATAGTGGGAGTTTATAAAAGTCTTTTATATAACTATTCACAAATAATGATTTAAAATTTTACTTGCGGTAGATGTCGACTAACATTTCGCTGTGAAGTATTTTGGAGAAAGAAAATATCCTCCAAGGACCAAACTACCAAGACTGGTATCGAAAGCTCAAGATTGTACTGAAACAAGAGAAAGTTTCATGTACTATATTCTGAGCCACCAGCAGTGCCAAATGCAGACACTTCAGAAGCAGATCGAATCATCTATGACCATTATGCGGAAGATGCCATTGATGTGCAATGTCTCATGTTATCTGCAATGTCTCCAGAGTTACAGAAGCAACATGAGAATATGAGCGCCAGGGAGATCGATATCCATTTGCGCGAGCTCTTCTAAGAGAGTGCTCGGACTGAGAGATTTGAAATCTCTCGAGCATTTTTCATGATGAAATTGCAGGAAGGAAATCCTCTCGGGCCACATGTACTAAAGATGATAGGGCACATTGAGAAGCTCGCAAGCTTGGGCTCCAAGATGGATACTCATTTGGCTGTTGATGCCATTTTGTGTTCTCTGCCTCCATCGTTCGCTCCGTTCATGATGAACTTTAATAAGAACAACATGGAGAAGAGTCTTGCCGATCTGTTGACCATGCTCAAGACAGCAGAGAAAGATATGAAACAGAAGACTGTTTCAAATGCAATGTTGGTGAGAAATACCAACAAGAGAATGAGCAAGGGGAAGTTCAACCCCAAAGTCAAGAAATCAAAGATGTCTGGTCACCCGGGCCAAAAGCCCAAACTGAAAAATGGCCAACAGATTCCCCAATCTGAGGAGAAGGAAGCTGTATGCTTTTACTGTGGCAAGAAAGGCCACTTGAAGAAGAATTGTTACATTTTCAAAAGAAAAATATCAGTGGGGCATGCGCTTTAGGTACTTTTATGATTGAATGCAATTTTTTTGTTTCATCCTCATGGGTCCCAGATTCAGGATGTAGTTCTCATATATGTGTGAACCTACAGGGACTAAGTGAAAGCAGACGGTTGTCCAAGGGCGAGATGGACCTACGAGTGGCTAATGGAGCAAGAGTAGTTGTATTAGTTGTAGGGACTTATAAAATAAGTTTGTCCCGTGGACTTGTTTTGAAACTAGAAAACTGTTGTTATGTTCCAAGTTTTTCTAAGAATATCATCTCGGTATCCAGTTTAGACACCAAGGGCTTTGTTTTTGAATTTAAGGACAAGATGTGTTCCTTTTATCTAGATGATGTTTTCTACAGATATGGGTCTTTAAACAATGGTTTGTATGTTTTAAACTTGCATGAGCCGGTACATTGCATCGAGAATAAGAAACAGAAATCGTGTGACTCAAACACATCTTACCTTTGGCATTATAGACTTGGTCATATAAACGAGAAGCGCATTGCTAAGTTACTCAATAATGGGTATTTGGATTCATTTGAATTATAATCCATAGATACATGCGAAGCTTGTTTACAAGGAAAGATGACCAAGAAGTCTTTTTCCAAGATTGGAGAAAGAGCGAATGAACTGCTAGAACTCATACACAGTGATGTGTGTGGACCATTATCAGTTCAGGCCAGAGGAGCTTATATCTACTTTGTGACTTTTACCGATTATTTTAGCAGATATGGATATATCTATTTAATGAGGCAAAAGTCAGAAACTCTTGAAAAGTTTAAAGAGTTTAAGAATGAAGTAGAAAACCAACTTGACAAGAAGATTACGATCCTTCGAAGTGATCGAGGGGGCGAGTATCTTAGTCAAGAATTCATTGATTACCTCAAAGGAGTGTGGCATAATTTCACAACTTACACATCCTCGAACGTCAGAGTGGAATGGTGTTTCAGAAAGGAGAAACCGCACACTCATGGACATGGTTAAATCAATGATGAGTCATGCAAGTCTTCCATTATTGTTTTGGGGTTATGCCTTAGATACGGCAGCATACATGCTTAACCAAGTTCCAACCAAAGCTGCAGATAAGACACCATATGAGTTATGGTTTGGCAAGAAACCAATTTTGTCTCATCTCAAGGTATGGGGTTGCGATGCTTATGTTAAAAACGATAGTTCTGATAAGCTTGCAGCAAGATCCATTAAGTGTATGTTTGTAGGTTATCCCAAAGAAACAAATGGATACTATTTTTATCTTCCAAGTGAGCACAAAGTTATTATTGCTCGATATGCTACCTTCTTAGAAAGAGAGTTATTTCTGAAAGGGGTAGTGGGAATAAAATAAGTCTGAAAGAAATTTCAGACACTACAGACAGGTTGGAGAATGGCAGTTAGATATGGAGATAGTACCACAAGTACAAGTGACTCCATTACCAGAACATGTTCAAGAAACGCAAGATATACGTAAGTCTACGAGAGTACATCGAGAACCCGAGAGATATGGGTGGATCGTAACACAACATGAGGATGTACTACTCGTCGAGAACGACGAACCGCTGACTTACGAGGAAGCTGTTGATTCAATAGATTCCGAGAAATGGCTAGATGCCATGAATTCCGAAGTGGACTCAATGTATACCAACCAAGTTTGGGAGTTGGTAGATGCACCAATTGGGGTAAAACCTATTTGATGCAAGTGGGTTTTCAAGAAGAAGATCGACATGGATGGGAATGTTAATACCTATAAAGCAAGGCTAGTGGCAAAAGGTTTCACACAACGTCAAGGGATTGACTATGATGAAACATTTTTATCGGTTGCAATGCTGAAGTCTATTCGGATTTTACTTGCTATTGCAGCTTACAAGGATTATGAGATCTGGCAAATGGACGTTAAAACTGCTTTCTTAAACGGAAGGCTAGAGGAGGAAGTGTACATGGTACAACCTCCTGGTTTTATAACGTCCGAGAATACAAATAAAGTATGTAAGCTGAAGAGATCCATTTATGGATTAAAGCAAGCTTCTCGGAGTTGGAACATAAGATTTGATGAAGCGGTTAAGGATTTTGGCTTCATCAAGAATCCAGATGAACCTTGTGTTTATAAAAGGGTTAGTGGGAGCAGTATTGTCTTCCTAGTGCTGTCCGTTGATGATATACTTCTTATTGGAAATGACAAGTTCAACCTAGAATCTACAAAATATTAGTTGAATAAATATTTTTTAATGAAAGATATTGGGGAAGCGACTTATATTTTGTGTATTAAAATATACCGAGATAGACAAAGAAGACTGCTAGGGTTAAGTCAAAGTACATATATTGACAAGGTACTAAAGAGATTCAATATGCAAGATTCCAAGAGAAGATTCTTGCCTATGTCACATGGTATACAACTCTCCAAGGTGATGTGTCCACATACACTAGAGGAGAGAACGAGAATGAGTAAGATACCATATGCTTCGGCTATTGGATCCATCATGTATGCCATGTGATATGTACAAGACCTGTATCGTATGCTTTGAGCATGACAAGTAGATATCAGGGTGATCCTGGAGAGGGTCATTGGACAGCAGTCAAAACTATCCTCAAGTATCTAAGACGAACAAAAGATATGTTCTTGGTCTATGGAGGAGATGAGGAATTGGTTGTCAGAGGATATACTGACGCCAGTTTCCAGACAGATCGTGACGATCTGAAATCGCAGCTGGGTTACGTATTTTGTCTAAATGGAGTAGATGTTTGCTAGAAAAGTTCAAAGCAAAAAATAGTTGCAGATTCTACAGCAGAGTCCGAGTACATAGCAGCTTCAGAAGCGGCAAAAGAAGCTGTTTGGATCAAGAATTTTACGACAAAACTTGAAGTGGTTCCTAGTAGTCATGGTCCAGTTCTGCTATATTGTGACAACAATGCTACCATAGCACAGGCAAAGGAACCAAGGTCTCACCAACGATCCAAGCATGTATTGCGGAAATATCACATCCTCAGAGAAATAGTTCAGAGGGGTGATGTGTTGGTAAGTAAAGTAGACACTAGTGAAAATATTGCAGATCCACTCACTAAGGCCTTATCTCAACAGAAACATGAGTCTCATGTGAGGGCTCTAAGACTGAGAGTCCATAGTGCTTGGTAATAGTGCAATTGAGAAATTGTTAGTGGGTGCACATATATGCTAAGACACTTTTTAATATATGTGAATAATTATTAATAAAGGTAAGTATTTACTGTTTATTGATTACTTTTCTGCTCGTAATTAATTTACGGTAAAGTCCCATAGATTGATTATTTATCAATCTAAAATTGTCCTTGATCGGATAGATGTTTAGAGGGGACATGAACATCAGATCAACGCCGAGTATAACTTAGGTCGAGTTAGACCAAGGGATGGATGTTCAAGTTATACTTGGGGGTGCCTAAGTTTAGGGCACACTGGACACGACCCGTTTATAGAGAATACCACATATTAAGCGGGTTACTTCTCTTGTTGAACGAGTATAACTGATCTCCTAACTTGAGACCTTCATTTATTTTATGCGTGAAGTTGTCCACTTTGATGCCGTTAAAAGCAGTCTTTAATCGGATTGAGAGTAATACGGTTATTGGGCAGCGAAGCGTAGAGAGGATAGTGTTGAGTCAATATAGGATTCATCGCTCTCTTGGATTAGAGAGTAGACATCCTGGCCTCTTGATTGAGATATTAGTGATTTTAAACACACGGCCGTGGATGAATGTTTATCATTCAAGTTAAGATATGTTATATCTCAGAAATCAAGTAAAATGATTAATTTAGTGTTGACACATAATACACTAAATTAATCAGGATGTCGGTGAGATGAAGAGATTGAATTACACAGAAATCAGTTCATAGCGGTTTTGGTCTATGACCAATATTCTATTACGTTGGGTGACTGAAAACTATTGCTAGATGGTTACCTCAGTCTGTGTATAGATGTACATTGCCTTCGTATATAGAACCTAAAGGGCCGCACGCAAAAGCACGTAGACACGGACATTGATTATTTAATTCTAATAGATATTAGAATTATAAATTTTCAGAATTAAAATTTGTTGGACTACAAATTTATTCTGAAATATCGGAAGCTCAAAATCCTATTGTTGGATTTCAATTGGTAGAATATATCTAATTTACGGACAAAGTTTATATAATATAATAGAATTATGTAATCATTATATTATTATATTATATTATTATAAAATTATATTAATGAGACATTAGTCACCCTTGCTACGTTCGTAGCTTTGCTACGTGTTATTAATTGAATTAATTTCAATTAACAAATTGTAAATGACCGTACCCTATAAGATAGGAAATCTTACCTTATAAATGGAAGCATTTGGCTTGCACATAGAAGATAAGAAATAGAGAGAAACTCGGTCGGAAAATATTACCTTAGTTCCTTTCATAGAAAAGCATCCGAGAGTTACGAGGTCTCCGAGGGCTAGCATCAATTAGAGATCGTTGTGCCTGTGTCTTGTGTGCGTGGATACTTCTAGAGGAGTCACGGTTGGGACTCTCGAAGATGGTCTTATCCGCAACGTTCGTTGTTTCCGAACAACAAGGTACGAGTTATAAACCCATTTTACTATTCGATTTATACATATCGCATAGATCCGGTTTATGTTTCGGATAGTATTTTTCGAAACGAGCTTCCGCTGCGCTCGGTAGAAACCGTCATTATGGACATAACAGTGATGAGAATATGTTGTCTATCTCTCATAGTAGTGGACAACTCTTCTCCATCTGAAGCCCTATATAACAACATAGTATCAAAATCTTTTATATACTCTATTGTCTTTGCTGCAAAAAACTCAATATGGCGCATATAATTGTGTTTAATGCCACCCATGAGTCCTCCACAAACAACAGTTGCATCACAAGGCAGGGATCCATCTTCAAAAGAGTCTAAATCAAAATATCAAGATTCTTTCGAACCCTCATGACTTACGCCATCATGAGCCTGCTCATCAGATTCTTTAACCGAATCTCTTTTAGGAATCGCTTCCTCAAGGTCTCCCTTAGCTTCTGGGTTTCCTTCTTCGAGCATGTCTGGTATTCCATAATTGAAATATTCATCATACTCCATTTTTGTCGTATCATCAGGTTCTTCATTCTGGACTGGTTCACCTATGAAGACTTTGAATTATGACTCCTCCCGAGCATACTCAGCCTCAACCTTTTCTTTCTCCTCCTTCCATGTCTGTAAGAAACCCTTATAGGAGTTGACAACCTTTTTCACTAAGATGTTCTGCTCTTTAGTTAGGTGATCTCGGCAGTAATTGAATTGTGTCATGGTCAGCGGATGCCACCAAGGTTCTTCAACCTTATCCTCCTTTACTGGAGCATCCTTCTCAAGACTAGAGGTTTTGAGCTGTTTCGCTTTCCTCTTCCTCTTGGCTTTTCATTGGGAATCAGCCTGAGCTTCTTCATTTAGATATGCCATATTCGCCTTTCTTTTAGAGTTTCCCTCTTCAGGATTAGCCATCCTCTTCTGAGGATATCTTTTCGTGTCTCATTTAGAGTTGTTGTTAACTTTCTCCTTCGAATCCATCAACCCTTCCCGAGAATTCAACTTCACATTCCCCTTAGAATTGGTTAAGACCTTCTCATTAAGTTCAGCCACTCCCTTCTGGGAATCAACTTTCGTCTTTCCTTTAGAGTTGGTAGAAACCTTCTCCTTAGGATTGGCCATCACTTTCTGGGAAACTGGTTTCGCTTCTCCCTTATAGTCGATAATAACCTTCTCTTTGGGATTGGCCACTCTCTTCTGGGAGTTCGCTGCTTTCGACTTACTGGGACATTCGAAAGATCTATGTCCAATTCGCTTACACTGCCGGCAGAGAGCTGCTTTCGTTCCAAAAATAGAACCAGCATCACTATGCTCACTCTCTTTCTTATTGGGACATACCTTTTTGGAGTGCCCTTCTTGCTTGCATCCCCAGCAGATCTTCCTCTTCGTGGCTGGATCCATCTGTAAGTTCTCTAGAGAGAGAGAGTCGGCTATTATGTTCTTCTCTGAACAAATGTATTCAACATCGAATTTATAATAGCTAAATCACTCTTGCAACATTAAAAGTCTAGTCTGCCTAGCCTCCTTGAGGTTCAAATTAGTAAACCTTTATACATAGGTCAAGTCAGAGCGCACTAAGAATTTCTTAGGTGCTAAAAAGATGTAAAATGCCTTTATTCCGTTTTTTAAGGCCAATGCCTCTTTTTTATGTATCGGATACCGGAGTTCATACCCCTTAAAACTAACCGACCAATACTTACAAACGGGGTCTGACTTTCTTTCTTTAATTTTCAGAACAACCCCCCAGAACTCGTTAGAAGCATCAATCTCCAAGACTAACTCATCTTTATCAGAAGGTAAGGCAACTAGCGTTAAATTCTTAACTTAACCCTTAATCCTCTTAATAATCTAAGTATCCTCATCTTCCATGACCAAAGATTCGTGGAAGATGTCTTCTTTGAAATCCTCCTTAAATCTTGGGAAAGATCTTTCACAAACTTCCGAGCATAGTTAACCAAAACACAAAATCCTTTGAGTCGGTTCCTCAGGTCTATCAGGAAAATCAACAATTTTTTCGGCAATATGACTTTTAATTTAATTCTTCCTTTCTTAATTTCCATGCTTAGAAAATTAACTGACTCCTTAAACCATTCTATCTTCCTTTCAGATATAATCATGCCTTCCTGTAGAAAAACTTCAGTCACCTTATCAAGGTGTCTCATGTGATCGTCATCAGTCTGATTGTAGACTACAACATCATCTATGTAGATCGCACAAAACTTGCGGACCTACTTGAAAGCATTATCCATTTTACGCTGAAAGACGCCTGAAGCATCTTTCAGGCCGAACGGCATCACCAGCCATTCAAACATCCCTTGTGGAGCATTGAGAGCAGTAAGAGGAACCGAGCCCTCTTCCATATTGAGTTGCCAATGACCACACTTCAAGTCAAATTTAGAAAAGAATTTTGGTTGACTCAAAATAATCCTATTAATAAGATCTCCCGCAGTATGAATCTTATAGACATCGACTTTGGTAGCTTTGTTAAGCTGACGTCTATGACCATTCGTGTTTTACCTCGTACCAACTCGGCATGGTTTATCACCATAAAGGCATGACTAGAATGTGGACTGTAATTATCCCTAATCGAGCATCTTTCAAGCAACTCAGGAATCTGTTTGTCAAATTCCTCAACCATTTCAGCTGTGTATGTGATAACCTTGAGGCCATTCCGAATCCACAATTTTAACGGCTCTTCACTATAATTGTCGGCAAGTTTCGCAATGAACTTATCCTATTTTTTCCTTGTTAATTGTACCATCCTACATACTTCTTGTTTGGGAAACAAGTCGTCATACCAGTTAGAACTTCTGGTATTTGTTGGAGAAAATTTTCACCCATAAATAATTCTTATCCAACCGTGCATTACCATGTTGAGCTCGCACTCTGAAAGCTCTTTCGCATGGCAAATCACCACAACACTCTATCCGTTTCACCGGATAGAACCCAAATTTTAATCTTAATTTAAGGTCCTGTAGAGTACTGATTTTTACCCCACCAATAGAAACATCATGGACATCATGCACAAAAGAAATGTTTTCCTTTTGTCCCTTAAGAAACGCATCACCAAGAATGAGGTTTGCCTCTAATAAAAGATGTTCAATGATTTCTTTAATGACGAATTTCTGTCTGCCAATAAAGACAGACACATTACTTGCCCGATGGCTAACAATTGTTGCCATTCCATCGACATTAACAATATGGATGGGTCTTTGTAGTAGTTCCCACCATTCATCTCATAAGGCATTGAGCCTAGCACAACTTATACTATACTCAATGGCTATCAAGTTATCGAGAGAATACTCATAGTATATAAGAAACTTGAAAGTTAGAGCAACATATGTGCTCGGTTCTTCCTTCCTCGCACTAAACATCGTGTGTCTGGGTACTTCTTTGGGATGGTTCTATCATCCTTCAAATTTCGTCTATCGAAATAGACCTTTGCTTGGCTATTTGCTCAATAACCACACAAACTTCAGGAATATTGGACAAAGAGTTATCAGAATAGGTAACTCTCATCATCCTTATTGATTTCTCTCTCGGTTAATCTAGTGGGTCCTCATAGACTGGTAGTGATACCTATCTATACCCCACTATCTTTCTAGTATGTTGTGACGGAGATTTGGAATCGACAAACCATCGAGACATCTCCTCTATTAGCGGTGGTGCAGACGCTTCTTCTGGACGAGAAACAATTATGTCATCTCCCACATCGTTTGCCCTAGAGGAAACTTCAGAGCGTGTGCGTTCTTGGCTCTCTCAGATATGGAATTCTCACAGGACACTGCCTATCAGTTCTAGAATTACTAGCTGATGGTTCTCCCAACATCAAGATGATCTCATTACCCATTTGTCAGATATTCGCCACACTAATGGGTCTATAACTACTACCATGCTCAGTCATAACCGAACTTCTTGGCCAGGTTAACTCTACAGGATTTACCTCTCGCCTATGAAATTGTCGGTAGTTATTGTGACCTTCTTCGAACAACTCAGTAAGCCTTGAGATGTTTCTCACACTAGGACTAGTGGTATTCACCAAACGGTAAATCACCCTAGTGTGATACGCCAAAAACTTGGCCTGGGGATTCATCCTATCCATATTCATTTATTTTATCCTTAAAGTCAATGAATTCCCTAAACAACGATCGTTCAGGGCAATCATGAAGTTTGAATGGACCTGGAACAAGACCATGTGCAAGGTTGGCCTGTATTCCTGATATCAACTGATCTTTGAATTCTTTCCATCTTTTATCGATCACAGCTGCTACCACAGGACTATCCACGGGAAGGTGAAATAGCGGAACTAATCGTACCTGGATCAACCCAATGTGTATATAGTTGTACACCTTTTGTATGTTGCATGGTTTCCCTAATGCGTTGTACGTTTAGTAGTGGGATATCCAAAGTCTCAAGTGTCATACTCATAACTTGAGTCGTCGCCTCTGACTATGAGATGTCTATTATCGATGGAAGTTAAACCTCGAGACATTATAGACTTCTCTCATATTAGTGTTTGGCAACCTCCATTCCAGAATAGATTGGGATGGATCTTCGTACTGGTGAGATTCCTCCAATACCTGATTCATTGCTTCCAAAGGAGCCAACTCATCACCATCTCTGTTCTGCTATACTTTTATCATGAATAGATGTGCAATCTAGATATCAAAATCATCTTCAGAGTCTGCATCATAATTTGACACCACATCATAGTTTGATTCTACTTCCGAGTCCAAGTCGGAAATGTCCTGCTCATCATCCGGTTCATAATCAAGACTTCCTCCTCATAACTCCTGTCATCTAGAAAAACCATACGGAGTCTTTCTCTCATTTGATTCTTCTCAGGAGAAGCATCTGCTTTATGGGCTTTTAACCCACAAAACTTGCAGCAATTCCAACTGCTCAACAGTTTCCCTTTGGGACATTTAGGTTCCCTGCCATGCTTCCTCTTGAAGGCATCAATCATATCATTGTCCTTAAGGTTATCTCGTCTCCTCACAAACCTTTTGAGTTTGTAAGCAAGATCCCTCCTTTGATTATTCTGGAGGTTCTTCCTTGGCCAAAATTTCCTCTTATTATATCCAAAAAATTTTCTCTTCTGGGAAAAGTTTCTTGTTCTCCCTAATTCACCTAGAATGCCGAGAACAGACGCGGTACCGATTCGAACAACCTCGGAGATAATCACTCTGTTACACTAAGAGGGGGTGAATTAGTATTAATTACCGAATTCGGATTTTAACACTTTTTCGTTTTACCCCGCAGCGGAAAGGAAGCTTCTGTCAAACAGAACCGTAGATAGGTTTCTGTACAACAGAACGTTCGAGTGTGTTCGCAATTTGTTTGATTGGACACAAGGATTTTTATCGTGGTTCAGCAAATTGCTTACGTACACTCTTCACCCAGATATTTGGATGGTTTCCACTCAAATGTATCTTAGTACAAGTTGCACAAATGATATCAACTAAAAGCAGACTCGAAGGTTCTGTACAATAGAGGTTTGAGTGGCAGAGCACAGACCAGAAGGTTCTGCACCGTAGAGGTTTGTTACGTAGCACAAACACTAAGGTTCTGTACTATAGTAACTTAGGCTCAATACAGACCAGAAGGTTCTGTATCGTAGTAAGTTCGGCACAACACAGACCAGAGGGTTCTGTGTCGAAGTAGCTTAGGCACAACACAGACCGAAGGTTCTGTGTCGAAGAAAGTTTGGCACAACACAGACCAGAGAGTTCTGTGTCAAAGAGACTTAGGCACAACACAGACCGAAGGTTCTGTGTCGAAGAAGGTAAGGCACAATACTGACCAGAAGGTTCTGTGTCAGACGTGTTAACCTTCTATAGCACAGATCAAGAGATTCTGTACTGTAAGCGTCAACCTTCTATAGAATAGATCCAAGGATTCTGTATCACAGAAGGTATAGCACAGACCGTAAGGTTCTGTACCAAGAATGTGTCAATCTTTAACAAACCAAAATGGTTCGCATTAGAAATGACTTGAGTTATGTACAGACCGTAAGGTTCGGCACTAGAGTAGATTCAGACCTTAAGGTTCTGCTCTACAGGAGGTTGTACAGATCCGAAGATTTTGCACTACAGGAGGTTGCACGCGTTAACGTGACTAACAAGGTAGCAAATGCGCAATCCCTCAAGGATAACGACTTCGTGGCGTACCCCACACGAGTACGTAGCGAACCCTACGCAAGCAGACAACGTTCCCTTTGTCTTAGGGTGGACAACATATCCTTTGTCCTAGGATGAACAGCGTGCCCTCTGTCCTGGGGTGACAGCCTTCCTTCTGTCCTGAGGTGACAGCCTTCCTCCTGTCCTGAGGTTGAACAGCGTTCCCTCTGTTCTGGGGTGACAGCCTTCCTCCTGTCCTGAGGTGACAGCCTTCCTTCTGTCCTAAGGTGATAACCTTCCTCTTGTCCTGAGGTTCCTCCACACAGAGCTCTACACAACAGAAGCTGGTTAGTCCCTCACCTTCTGTGCTCCCGAGGTTCAGCCCTTCTCTCCAACCCACTGCACGTTGATCACACGACCTCCAGCCATGCCTCCTGCCAACGTATCCTACAGCTTCCAGTCGAGTCCCTCGAGCCCCCGAGTCACTTTCCCAAAAGGTTTCACTAACAATGCAGCCTCCGCCGGTAGTGCTCCTCGTGACTAACTCGAAGGAATGAAAGAAATAAAGCTCAAGCACATGCTCTCTCTAGACATAATGGGATGGATGGATTAATGTTTTTTGTATAGAGAGTTGTAAGAGTCGTCTAAATGAATTGGAGAGCATGGCTATTTATACAAAAAATCCAAGAAGAAAATGTAAGAGGAAAATATAAATCAATAATCTGCAAGACACGGAAATAAATAATTAATTAACAAAATAATTAATATACAGGAATAATATCATCCACGTGCAGGGAGATGGAAAATAAATCAAAATAAGATTATGATATATTTTCCATAAATAGTGCACCACAGAAGGTGTCGCAGAAGGTTCTGCTTGATAACCTTCTACAGATGGAAACAATCGTTGATTTGTTTCCAAATGACTTGAAGCCAATTCCATCCTGATAAAAACACACGTGAGAGTGTATCTGGACAGGTGGTGGTGATTTTCAATCAAATAATGTTCGTATGTTGATCAAGTAAGCTTACAAAAGCCTATAGACCAAATAATATAACCTTTCCATATATAGAAGATACATTTCCTTCTACAAGAAATATTATCTCCAATATGATTATTTGAAAATCAAATCATGGTAATCTGATTAGACAAATATCTTAATCAGATAATATATATTTCGTAATTAAATAATTGATAACTAATTATTTAATTGCAACAATGATTCTTACAAAAAGATCCTCATTATGAGAAGCTTCTGTAGAATAGAATGTTTGACCTTCTGTAGTACAGAGAGTCCGGTTCATCATCAAAACCGTCCCAACAATCTCCCCCTTTTTGATGATGACAAAACATTCTTCGTTGAGGGAAATGTTTTTGCAAGAACTCCCCCTAACTCCCCCTAAATAGGTGAGAGTATGAGTCTCGCGTTTTTTTACAGAACCATATGGTTTCTGTAAAACAGAGCATAGAAGCTTCTGTTATAAGGAATGTTGTTCACAGAGCACAAAGGCTTCTGTGATTTATACAGAGCGTGGAGCTTCTGTATTTAGCCCGACAAAAATGATGGTATTTCATTTCTGCACTCCCAGCAATAGTGACTTTAAAAAGATCACGAATCGCATTCCCTGCAGAAGGTGTGATTATGAGCTGTATCAGTCTCATAAGCTTCTACACTGTAGACGGTATAGCCTTCTACGACCCATATAGCTATAGAAAATCAAGGATTTTTCTATAACCAATACAGAGCTAGGTACTCCCCCTCAACACAGTTTTTCCCCTTTTTTGTCACATCAAAAAGAAGATGAATGTAGGTTGAAAAAGAAGAGTAAGTTTCTTGCAGAAGGTATGACATAGTTTTCATGACCAACGTGCAGAGGGTAGTTTTAATTCTTGCAGAGGGTAGAACAGAGAGTTCAAAAACCATCATGCAGAATGTGGTGCAGAAGGTGTGACAGAAAGTTCAATACCATACTGCTGAAAGAAAATGCGTCCACCATGTGGCACTTATTACAATCTAGTAGACCATAGAAATCAATTTTTTTGGTCTAGCTAGAAATGCGGAAAAGAGAGAACATCAAGAGAGTTCATTTTTCCTCTTCCTCCTCAGAAGGGACTTCATCAAGATTATCACGGATAACCTTTGCCTGGCGTTCCAGCTCGCGAGTCAGGTTCACTACCATTTCGCGTAGGACGCGCATATCTTCCTCATTGGCCATAGCCTTCTGCTGGAGGTCCTTGAGGAGAGCAGTTTGTTCCAGAAGGATGGTCATCTCAGCAGAGGACTTGGGCTGTCTCTGTGCTGAAGGAGCCTTAGCTGCAGAGGCAGAAGCAGAAGGTGCATCAGCAGCCTTTCTGGACATTCTGGCAGACAGGGGCATATCCTCATTATCCTCAGTGGTGTCCTGTGACTTCCATTTGCGAGTCCAGGAGGAGCCCTTCCTTACATAATGCATGCTAGCTATGATCTGGTGCCTAAAGGTACCAACCTTACATTTCTCTTGGAAAGCGGATGCATCAGTAAAAACATGGGCAAGCTTAAGAAGGCCGGCAATTACCTGGCCATAAGGCAGAGCCTTTCCTGTGGTATTGCAGCAACGTTTCATGTGCGAGAACACCAGCAAACCAAGGTTGAAAGGGATTCCCTTCATGATGTGAGCCATCAGTGACGCATCAATTGAGGTGATGGTGTCAATGCTCCCGGTCCTTGGTAAGAGGCAGAATAGCACAACTCGATGCAATACACGAGTCTTGAGTTCCAGCTTTGTGGACTCCAGGTATTTGTCCGACTGGACCCTTTTCCCAATGATGATGCTGTAGGATTCCTCCTTTCCAAGATCTGACAGTGGATCATATTCCTCACAGCCAAACAATTGGTTAACATCATGTGCAGAGAAGACAAGCGGAACCCCTTCGATCACTGTTTTGATGAACTTAACATGAGGTCCTTGTTCATGGAACGTAATGTTACCATAGAACTCTCTCAGGCGAGAAACGGCCACCTCTGCATATGTCTCACAGAATGTTTTCAGACCAACTTTCTCAAGCAATGAAGCAATGTCAAGATCATTTGCCTTAAACCAATTAAAATCAATGAGCTTGAAGGCAGCGAACTGTCGACCAGCAGCATCACATTTGGGCAATTTGGTATTTGCAAGCACAGTTTCTATCTCCGTTCTAGAGACTAGAGGGTTTACCGGAAATATGAAGGTATCCAGCCCCTCGGCGAAGGTGTCCACGGAAACAGATTTCTCCGGGGACTTGGTTTTCTTTGCAGCCGCTTTGACAAGAGAGGTGCTGACAGTCTCGGGCTCTTTCCGTTTCAGCCTAGTCCGTGAGGATACACCTCCTGACTTGATGGCATCATGGAGAAGCTTTGTTCCAGAGGGTGCTGCAGGCTTCTGGGTAGCCTTCTTAGACGCAGAGGCAACGCCCTTCTATTTGAGATCAGGGGAGACCAAGATAACAGGAGCAAGAGCTTCCTCATCTGGTTCCTCTGGTGCTTCATCGACAAGGGGCACTTCCACCTCCTCATCAGACGTAGCGTTCTCAGGAGTAGCGACCTTTGATGCATCAGTGTCATCAGCCACAGAAGAACCCTTGGCAGAGGGTTCAGGGACAGGGAGCTCCTTTGTCGCAGCGACCAGGGATCCCTCATGTGCTTTCTCTTCCACTTGGATTTGGGCCTTTTCAAGTCCCTTGTCCTTGGAGAGCGGTTGCATGTCATCGTGGGTCTCGACAACAGCAGGAATGGTTTGTTCCTTCGTAGGAGAAATGGGGGTGGAGACCTGTTCGAAGATGAAGCAGGCTTCTCCGAAGAAGAAGGACGCGCCTTTCTCTTTACGGCCTTAGCCTTTTTCCTGAGCGATTTTGCCTTGGGTGCCATGGATGGTGAAGGACGAAGGTCTGGGAGTTTTAGGGCAAAACGAGAGAGAGAAAAGGGATGCGATGATCTGAGGATGGTGTGAAGAAGAAAGGGTGACGGTTATGGGTTTTTAAAATTGGCTCACAAAGGCGGTTTATGGGAATAAAATATTTTTCCCGCTCAAGGGATCTTTTGAGATGTCATATCAAACTGAAATGCATCAGAGACAAGGGGAAAAGAAAATTTCATTCCCTTGATTTGATCGTGTGAGGCGGTTGGCTTTTTCAAGGCAAGTAAATCCTTCGTCACCTTCTGTTGAAGCTTCTTCTACATCGAAGAGCTAATATAATGGATAATTATATCCAAATATAATTTATTAGGATTTTAATATTCCTAATAAGGTTGATTTCAAGCAGAAAATTTTATTCGCTTCTGAATATCATCAAAATCTTTTATTGGATGATATATCATATATCCAGATTTAGTTTGAAAGTTACCTAATTTAGAGTTTAGGTAAGCATTTCGTAATACCTTCTATAAGGTAGAGAGTTTAATTCAACTCTCTGTAATGAAGTGTACAGGCGATTGTACCTTCTGTTTAATAGAGGATGAAATTCAACCTTCTATTATATAGAAAGTTTAATATTCTTCCTTCAATTGTGAAGTGTACGAACATGTACCTTCTTTAGTGTTGAAACAGAGAATTTATCTTCTGTAATGAAGTGTACAAGTATGTACCTTCTGTAGTAGTATACTAAGTATTCTACCTTCTACAGTGAAGTGTACAAAGGATTGTACCTTCTGAAGTAAGTTTCTGAAGTACTTACTTAACTTTTCTTTGTCTTATGAGAGACATTATATAGGATGGCAGATTCCTAACTCGCTTCTGAAAAAGAAAAATTTTTCTTTATCCAGAGGTTTAGTAAAGATATCAGCCAATTGGTGTTCAGTGTTAATGTATTCTACCCTAACAGAACCCTGTTGTACATTATCTCTCAGAAAGTGATGTCTGAGTTCGATATGCTTCGATCTCGAGTGATATACTGGATTCTTAGCTAGGCTAATAGCACTAGTATTATCACATTTGATCGGTATCTTTGTAAATGAGTGACCATAGTCCTCAAGTTGTTGTTTCATCCACAAGAGTTGTGCATAGCAGCTTGCAGCTGCTATGTACTAAGCTTCTGCAGTGGAGAGGGCAACAGAAGTCTGCTTCTTGGAAAACCATGAAATCAACATGTTTCCCATGAGCTGACAAGTACCACTTGTACTCTTTCTGTCCACCTTACTTCCTGCGAAGTCTGCATCGGAATATCCAGTGAGATCAAAGTTTGATTTCTTAGAATACCAAATGCCAAGGTTTACAGAACCTTATAGATATCTAAAGATCCTCTTGACCGCAGTCATGTGAGATTCTTTAGGTGCTGATTGAAATCTAGCACAGAGGCACACACTAAATAGTATGTCAGGTCTAGAAGCTGTAAGGTACAAAAGAGAGCCTATCATGCTTCTGTAGAGCTTACTATCCACTTCTTTACCATTTTCGTCTTTGTCCAATTGAGTATTAGTACCCATAGGTGTAGACAAAGGTTTCGTGCCTTCTAGGCCGAATTTCTTCAGAAGCTGCTTAGTGTACTTTTCTTGGTGTAAGAATGTACCTTCTGCAGTCTGCTGAATTTGTAAACGAAGGAAGAATGTGAGTTCTCCCATCATACTCATCTCAAACTCACTTGTCATGAGTTTGGAGAATTCATCACAGAGCATTTCATCAGTTGATCCAAAGATGATGTCGTCGACATAGATCTGAACAACAATGAGATGATTGCTTCTGTGTTTGAGAAAGAGAGTGGTATCTACTCTTCCTCTATTGTAGCCCTTTTTGACAAGGAAGGAGCTAAGTTTCTCATACCATGCTCTAGGAGCCTGTTTAAGACCATATAGAGCTTTGGAGAGTTTATAGACGTAGTTTCTGTGTTGCAGATCCTCGAAACCAGGAGATTGACTTACATAGACCTCTTCTTTGATTTCTCCATTGAGGAATGCATTTTTTACGTCCATTTGATACAACTTAAAGTTGTTAAAGCAAGCGTGGGCTAATAACATTCGTATTGCCTCGAGACGAGCTACAGGAGCAAATGTCTCATCAAAGTCTATACCCTCTTGTTGAGAGTACCCTTTTTCAACGAGTCGGGCCTTGTTACTTACAACAATGCCAGACTCATTTGGTTTGTTCCTGAAAACCCATTTAGTTCCAATGATGGAACGGTTGTCAGGTTTAGGAACAAGTGACCACACTTTGCTCCTTTCAAATTGATTAAGCTCCTCTTGCATAGCAAGTATCCAATCTGGATCACTAAGAGCTTCATCAATATTCTCTGGCTCTTTCTGTGATAGAAAAGCTGAGAGTGTTCATAGAAGGCATTTACAGAACTTCTTGTCTGTATGTCTCTGTTAAGATCTCCTATGACTTGGTCTATAGGATGACGTCTTTGATAAAGAGCAGGTGCTCTAATATCACTTTGTTGATTATTATGAGAATGTTCTTCATAATTATCATTTGTTTGTTCAAGATCATTTTTAGATTCATGAACAGAAGGTTCACCCTTCTCTTTCGTAGAGGGTAGAGGTTCTACAGCATCTTCTGTAGGTTCTAGAGATATAACATTTCTTGTATTGATAGTAGGAATGTCATTAATTTTTACATTAATAGACTCATCTATAGTAGAAGTTCTTTTGTTTAGAACTCTATAAGCTTTGCTAGACAAAGAGTATCCGAGAAAGATACCCTCATCTGTCTTAGCTTCGAACTTTCCTAAATTGTCCTTAGAAGGTCTTAAGATAAAACAAGGACTTCCAAAGGAATAGAAATAGGAGATGTTCAGTTTTCTCCCACTGTATAGTTGATAGGGAGTTTTCTCAAGTATTGGTCTAAGTAGAACCCTGTTTGATATGTAGCAGGCTGTATTAACAGCTTCTGCCCATAGGTTCTGTGGAGCAGAGCTCTCACACATCATGGTTCTAGCCATGTCTATCAGAGTTCTATTTTTCCGTTCTACTACCCCATTTTGTTGAGGAATATATGGTGCAGAGAAATTGTGATCGATACCATGTTCGTCACAAAAAGTAGCGAAGTCATGATTTTCAAACTCAGTACCATGATCCGTTCTTATAGCTTTTACAGAAGATCCAGTTTCATTCTATAATTTCTTAGCTAGCTTAATGAAGATTTCAAAAGCATCGCTTTTGTGAGTTAGAAATTTAACCCACGTGTATCTAGAGTAGTCATCAACCACAACTAGACAGTATCTTCTATCACCAATACTTTGAACTCTAGTAGGTCCAAATAGATCCATATGTAGAAGTTCGAGAGGTTGAGAAGTAGAAACTTCATTCTTGGCTTTGAATGAAGATTTAGTTTGTTTTCCAAGTGAACATGCTTCACAGAAGCTGTTATGCTCGAAACGGATGTTAGGTAAACCCTTAACTAAATCATTTCTCACAAGCTTGGATAACAGTTTGAAGTTGGAGTGTCCCAACCTTCTATGCCATAGTAGGCTTTCATCTTTGACTGTCAGAAGGCAACTTTCTGTAGTACAGAAACTATTCTGAGTCAAGGTATAGATGTTCCTCTTACGAGTCCCAATGAAGCGAACTTCATTGTTCAGGATTCCGGAACATTTGTCTTGATCAAAAGTTATTTTGTAACCTTTGTCACAAAGCTGGCTAATGCTCAGCAAATTATGTTTGAGTTCTGTAACCAACAGAACCTCATCGATGACCATGGAGTCAGAACTTCCAATGGTACCTTTGCCGATGACAGAACCTTTGCTGTTGTCACCGAATTTAACCGACCCTCCACATTGTAGAGTCAGTTGGGAAAATTTGGATGGGTCTCCGGTCATGTGCCTGGAGCATCCACTATTCAGATACCATTCACTTTCAATAGTTTCTGTTTGAAAGCAGGTATGAAGTTCATTTTGAGCTTCTGTGTGAGTTGTGAGGCACATTTGTGCTTCCTCATCATCAGAATCATCAAGTTCTGCCCAAGTAGCAATTGCTTTCTTGAACTTGTGTTTAGGAGAAGGTTTCTCATTTTCTTTAAGTAAAGGACATTCTACACTGTAATGCCCTTTCTTTTTGCATTTATAACATGTGACCGACTTTGGGTCCATGTTATTTTGGCTTCTCTTATTGAAGCGCTTTTTGGAGACGAACCGCAAAAGGCGTTTAGCTATCATTGCGAGCTCATCATCCGAATCAGCTTTTGCTTCATCATCCGAACCTTCTGTAGGTTCTTCTGATGCTCTGAAAGCAACGGGTGCTCTCTTTATATCTGGTTGAGAGGATCTTTCCATCTCATACGAGATTAAGGAGCTCATCAACTGATCTAGTCGAAGAGTAGAGAGGTCTTTAGCTTCCTCTGTAGCCGATTTCTTGGCTTCCCATGATTTGGGTAGAGTACGCAGAACCTTGCGAACTAGTTCAGAGTTTTGATAGGTTTTGCCCAAATGAGTTAGGGCATCAACTAGAAGGTTGAGTCTTTGGAACATCTGTTCTACAGATTCATCAGCCTTCATAGTGAAATTTTCGTATTGGTGAATTAAAAAATTCACCTTAGTTTCTCTTATCCGGTCTGTCCCAATATGCATGGTGACAAGTTTATCCCAGATTTCCTTGCCCGAAGTGCAAGTTGAAACTTTGACGAATTCACCTTCTGACATAGCATTGAACATCAAATACTTTGTCGTTGTAGTGAGTCGTCTGATCTTAAGGTGTTCCCGTGTAGGATGACCTTCTCGATCAAATCGTTGGTTCTCTGGTATAGAAGGTGGACCATCTTCTATATAAGACCATAAGTCTTCGTCAATAGCATCAACAAATGCGCTCATACGAATTTTCCAATAGGCAAAATTCTTACCATCGAAAATGGGAGGGTTCCCAACATGTGGTTTAGGCACATTATAGTTTTCAACCACGTGTTCGATTCGTATAGAGTGTTACACTTCTATAGAACAGAACGTAGACGAAAAGAGAATAGAACCTCAACAAAGAAGCAAGCTTCTGTTGGGTAGAAGTCAGTCATCAAGTTAACAAACAGGCCTCTGTAAGACAGAGCACGAGTGTTAATATGACAAAATGAGATTCAACTAACAGGTAATCGATGTTGGATTCGCAAAGCAGCAGGCTTCTGCAGAAAATGCCAACCGTGATGTCTACAGAAAATATGCTTATGTAGAATGTATCATTGGCTTCTACAAAGTAGAGCAACAAATCGTTTCTCACATAACAAGGTGCTTCTGTGGAACAGAGGTTAGATTCTGATAGAGCGCGAGCTTCTACAGAATAGAACCAGGTAGACTTACACAAAGCTTAAAGCTTCTGTGGGGTAGCGGGTTGATTCTGATAGAGCGTAGGCTTTTACAGAATAGCAACAGTCACAGAGCTAAAAAGCTTCTGTGACGAAGAACGTGTAGCTGGTAAGAGCTTTTCAAGGATCTACAACAAGCTGTTACGCCTCTGTTGAAACCCGCTCTGATACCAATTGTTATACTAAGAGGGGGGTGAATTAGTGTTAATTACCAAATTCGGATTTTAACACTTTTTCGTTTTACCCCGCAGCGGAAAGGAAGCTTCTGTCAAACAGAACCGTAGATAGGTTTCTGTACAACAGAACGTTCGAGTGTGTTCGCAATTTGTTTGATTGGACACAAGGATTTTTATCGTGGTTCAGCAAATTGCTTACGTCCACTCTTCACCCAGATATTTGGATGGTTTCCACTCAAATGTATCTCAGTACAAGTTGCACAAATGATATCAACTAAAAGCAGACCCGAAGGTTCTGTACAATAGAGGTTTGAGTGGCAGAGCACAGACCAGAAGGTTCTGTACCGTAGAGGTTTGTTACGTAGCACAAGCACTAAGGTTCTGTACTATAGTAACTTAGGCTCAATACAGACCAGAAGGTTCTGTATCGTAGTAAGTTCGGCACAACACAGACCAGAGGGTTCTGTGTCGAAATAGCTTAGGCACAACACAGACCGAAGGTTCTGTGTCGAAGAAAGTTTGGCACAACACAGACCAGAGGGTTCCGTGTCGAAGAGACTTAGGCACAATACAGACCGAAGGTTCTGTGTCGAAGAAAGTAAGCCACAATACTGACCAGAAGGTTCTGTGTCAGACGTGTTAACCTTCTATAGCACAGATTAAGAGATTCTATACTGTAAGCGTCAACTTTCTATAGAATAGATCCAAGGATTCTGTATCACAGAAGGTATAGCACAGACCGTAAGGTTCTGTACCAAGAATGTGTCAATCTTTAACAAACTAAAATGGTTCGCATTAGAAATGACTTGAGTTATGTACAGACCGTAAGGTTCTGCACTAGAGTAGATTCAGACCTTAAGGTTCTGCTCTACAGGAGGTTGTACAGATCCGAAGATTCTGCACTACAGGAGGTTGCACGCTTTAACGTGACTAACAAGGTAGCAAATGCGCAATCCCTCAAGGATAACGACTTCGTGGCGTACCCCACGCGAGTACGTAGCGAACCCTACGCAAGCAGACAACGTTCCCTTTATCTTAGGGTGGACAACGTATCCTTTGTCCTAGGATGAACAGCGTGCCCTCTGTCCTGGGGTGACAGCCTTCCTCCTGTCCCTGAGGTTGAACAACGTTCCCTCCGTTCTGGGGTGACAACCTTCCTTCTGTCCTAAGGTGACAACCTTCCTTCTGTCCTAAGGTGACAACCTTCCTCTTGTCCTGAGGTTCCTGCACACAGAGCTCTACACAACAGAAGCTGGTTAGTCCCTCACCTTCTGTGCTCCCGAGGTTCAGCCCTTCTCTCCGACCCGCTGCACGTTGATCACACGACCTCCAGCCGTGCCTCCTGCCAACGTATCCTGCAGCTTCCAGTCGAGTCCCTCGAGCCCCCGAGTCACTTTCCCAAAAGGTTTCACCAACAATGCAGCCTCCGCCGGTAGTGCTCCTCGTGCGACTAACTCGAAGGAATGAAAGAAATAAAGCTCAAGCACATGCTCTCTCTAGACAGAATGGGATGGATGGATTAATGTTTTTTGCATAGAGAGTTGTAAGAGTCGTCTAAATGAATTGGAGAGCATGGCTATTTATACAAAAAATCCAAGAAGAAAATGTAAGAGGAAAATATAAATCAATAATCTGCAAGACACGGAAATAAATAATTAGTTAACAAAATAATTAATATACAGGAATAATATCATCCACGTGCAGGGAGATGGAAAATAAATCAAAATAAGATTATGATATATTTTCCATAAATAGTGCACCACAGAAGGTGTCGCAGAAGATTCTGCTTGATAACCTTCTATAGATAGAAACAATCGTTGATTTGTTTCCAAATGACTTGAAGTCAATTTCATCCTGATAAAAACACACGTGAGAGCGTATCTGGACAGGTGGTGGTGATTTACAATCAAATAATGTCCGTATGTTGATCAAGTAAGCTTACAGAAGCCTGTAGGCCAAATAATAGAACTTTTCCATATATAGAAGATACATTTCCTTCTACAAGAAATATTATCTCCAATATGATTATTTGAAAATCAAATCATGGTAATCTGATTAGACGAATATCTTAATCAGATAATATATATTTCGTAATTAAATAATTGATAACTAATTATTTAATTGCAACAATGATTCTTACAAAAAAATCCTCATTATGAGAAGCTTCTGTAGAATAGAATGTTCGACCTTCTGTAGTACAGAGAGTCCGGTTCATCATCAAAACCGTCCCAACACACTCTGATGGGAAAAGCAACAACGATGGAAACAACTCGAACCCAACTGTGGCTGGAGAGCTGTCCGCCATCATGAGTACTCTCCAACTCTTAATGGAGAGGGTTAGTACTGTCGACCAGAAGCACGATGTCTTCAAGGTGAAAATCGGCTCCTAGATAGATGTCGTCGTCTAGAACCTAGAAACCATATCAGGGGTGCCCATAAACTGCCCTGGTAAGGAGAAGGGTGAATCGGCTATCAAACACCAACTCGACTATGATGCTCATAGGGCGTCAATGGCTGAAGGGAAGAAAAAGGCCGACCTGGGGAACACTCATATGATCTCCACAGGCCTCAAAAGATTTGCGCACAATAATCCACCACTTGTGATAAATGAGGGTAGGACAATTATGCAACAGGATCATCAGACTGCGTATCACCCCGTTTGGAAGGAGGGAAGATCTTTATAAGCCGGTAGAGAACAAATCTTTTCGTCCTCTAGAGAACCATCGACACTCTGAGTACGTTCCTCGGCCCGTACACGAACGAAGGATGGTCATGCAAGAGGCGATGACTCCACCGGGTCTCATACCCGAAATAAGGGATTACGTATCCCAACTAGTTGAGCAGGCGATCCCTGGGGCGAAAGATGTGAATGAGGTTGAACTCTATTGAGCGCCTTACCCTGACAACATCGACAGGGACTATCCTTTTCCAAGGTGATATCGTGTGACTAAATTTGCTCGTTTCTCGGGGGAAAAAGGCATTTCACCCGCAGAACATATCGTCTGTTTCACTCATCAGGCTAGAAAGCCGTGGAACATATCATCCGTTTCACTCATCGTCCGGTTCTGGAAACTTCATATGTTTCTTAGCTCTCTCATAGGAGCGGCCTTTATGTGATATGTCAACCTTTCCCCGAATTCAGTGAGAAGTTGGGAGGATATTTAGGTACAATTCATTCTGGGGTTCACATAGACCGACCCAGCTGTGACATTGCAGGACCTCACTCCCATGAAGCAGCAGCCAGGGAAACCCGTGGTAGTCATTCTGAACAGACATCGGAAGGCAAGGCTGAAATGTAAAATCTCTGCATTTGAATCCGAGCTCATAGCCATAGCTCAGGATTCCCTCCTTCTCCGACTTAGGAAATAGCGAGAAGGAGAATCTCCTTAGAGAGAAAACTCAGGCGAAAGGGAGGCTAATTATAGGACCATTGGTAACTACCAAGCGGAACCAGTTGTGGACGTCGACGTCATAGAGTACGTAAAGGGGCAACCCCTGACCTACAAAGAAGTTGACTGAAAAGAACTTCCGAGCCAAAGCCTCTCCAAAGACACGGGAAGAAAGGAAGTACCCCTTCGATGAGGCCAAGGCCGATGAAATCTTCGAATTTATGCTTCAAAATGGGCAAATTTGACTGAAAGCGGGTCATGAACTTCCTCACACAAACAGAGAGGAGTCTAGAAACTTATGTAAGTGGCACGAGTCGTTTACCCACACTACTAGGGACTGCATCACGTTTAGAAACTTGGTGCAAAACCTAATAGATTCTAACGAGTTAGGCTTTCGAGACTCAGGAGATCAGGCGTTAAAAGAGTCACACCATTTTGGCTAGGGGAAATTTTCAGGATACTAATTCCAATTCCGAATTTTTAAAATTTCGGGAATTCGAGATCGGTATTTGTGATCGAGATTGGGAGTACGTTTTTGTTAAACAGTATTCAGTATTGGGATCGATATTGGAAAAATAAAATTTTGTATTTACCGAATATCGTATTTTTATAGGGCTAACACAATTTGGGCCCCATTTAACAAAAAACACATAAGCCGAACCCATTAATCCCTATAATTACCTGTCAACCCATATGGAAGCAAGGGCATCCAAGAACCACGACTTCCTTACCCACGTTGTCGCCGTCCGAAACGCCCTGCCTCCTCTTCCGCTTCTACCGTGTCTGCAATATAACACCGACGACACATTGCACTGTTTTTTCGATATTTCTATCTAAAAGCAATTTTCAATTGTTTTAATAAATTCTGACATTGCATAATCAAGTGTTGGTCTAAATTGTGCAACTGAACGGTTTGAAATGTACATTAGATGTTTCATGCTTGAAGGTAATAAAAATTCGATAATTCGGTAAATACCGAATTACCGAAATAAAAATCGACAATTTACCGAAATACCGAATTATAAATTTGGAATCGGAATCGGAATCTAGAATTTTGAGGTATTTAAAATTTGATATTTCGGTATTCGGTATTTCCGAATATCGAAATACCGAATGCTCACCCTTACTTTTGGCGACTTGGTTGATATAAACACCTTTGATTTCAACTGCCTAAATGTCTCCCCTTTATTAACACAGGAAGACCAAGACCAATTGATCAAAACTGGCGAGATAATCATCGTCAACATGTTGTTCAAGCAACTCGTGAGCAAGGGAACACTCTAGTGCCCTATTGATCTCAAGACCATACAGCACAATCGTTGTCGCTGGCACATGGATGCCTCGCACACCACTAATTAGTGCAGTACTTTTAGGAAGTACCTACTGAACGAAAGGAAAGCATAATGGTACGGCCTTAATCACCTCGAGGAGATGGCCATGGGAATCAATAATGGTCTAAGGGTGCATCAACGTATAGAGAAACATCGAGAACGAAAAGGCACCCCACCAATTGGACCAAGGGAACTCTACACCCCTGAAAAACTCATGAGACGGGAAACTGTGGGAGAGAGTGAAGAAATTCGAAAAGAACCTCGCACCAAAAAACTCCCCAGGCGACGTGTCGTCGACCGCCTTAGGCCTCAACAAGCGAATGAAAATACGAGGCGACAAGATTACCCTCGAGGCGACAAGGATGCAATCAGGAAAGGAACTTGGATAGCCCAATTTCTAACAGTTGAAATGCTTTGTTACAGGTGCAAACCTATAGCGGCGCATAAGATACTCATCACCCAGATGTGTCAACTCTGCTGTAACCAGTACTTTCTACTAGTAGCCGGCATGGCATCTGAAGGAAAGATCAAGGTGGAGACGGTCGACCCTCCACTTAGTAATTTGCCTGACTCTGAGTCCAACTATCTCTCAGAACCTCCGTTTGAGGGAAACATCAAAAGGGGTTATGACCTACAAAAGAGAGTTTGTTCAGGTTGATAATCACCTCCAACCTCTTAAACACTCACGTTGTAACCTCGTTCTTGTCATCCCAGCCACGGATACATGGCAGAAGGTGGGTACGGGAACACAATCATAGATACCCACTGAAAGAACCAAAAGGCGAAAAGAGATAAGAGCACGATGCACCGCTGAAAAGCGCGCCAAACTAGTAGCTCCTAATGTTCGAAAGACTAAGGAATTGAGCAAAAGTGACCTTGCGTCTAATACGTTGAGCGACTACAACCCAGTCTAGTCCGGGACTCCACTCGAGGTGAATGGGACTTGTTGCAACGTTCTCATGCTACCGATCGAGTTTGCTAAGAAAGAAGACAGCCAGACGAAAGGTAGTTTGGTCTTCTCTTTCAATCTCAATGTCGTTACTGAAATACCGTGGAACTTCTCGAGTGGATGGCTAAAAGAGCCTCCTGCATCACTCTGGAAATATATGTTCCTACTGCACATTTAGACGACGATCAATAACGTGATAATGCGTCATGTCCTTATTGATAACAGAGCAAACATTAATGTGCTTCCCCTTGAAGCGTATGAGCGCCTGGGGGATGACATAGTCGAATTAGGAAAGACTGACGTAAGAGTTAGCGGATTTAATGGGACTACCTCCTCTTCTGGGCGTGGTATCTATTACACTCCGAGTGGGCATACATGAAAGGAAGACGGCCTTCTTTGTCATCGACATAAAGCCTTCCTTTAGTGCCCTACTCAGAAGAGATTGGTTGCACAAGGTCGGTGCCACACCCTCCACACTCCACTAAAAACTTCTGCTGTTGGGAAAACACGGTTTAGAAGTTATCATGGGAGAGGTGAGTAAGAATGCTAACGTGCCTTATGTTTGCGCAGGGGTAGTAAAGCAATCAAAGACATGACATTAAAGCAAAGATATGCGCTGGGCGACCCAAACGTCGGGCCAGTAGGCGAAGCAGGCTACGAGTTTCTGGTTTCATATGATGGACCACCTTTGGTGCAACTTCAATGTTCGATCGTCCCAACTGTATGGGGCGATAAGCTACAGCCTGAAGCTAACGAAAACTTGACCCCACTCGAGTAAGATATGCATGAAGCTGGGATATAGGACAACAGTGACACTCATCAGATGGAGACGGACTTTGAGCCCGATAGACTTCTCAATCCGCCTTCGTCTAATGGAGAGAGTGAAACGTTCGATCCAATATTGAACGTACTAGAAATACTAGCTAATTATAGGACGTCCATAATGAACGAAGTATGGTGTAATATGTTTCTACAGGCATGCCAAGACATGTCAAATATTTGTTCAATTAATAAAGAAGTTTCTAACACTTCTGGTATTCAATGTGATCCACTAAGTGAGATAAACTTAGGGACCGCAGATTTATCACGTATCACCTATCTCAGCTCACTATTAAGTGAGGCTGAAGCAAGCGATATTAGCAAAGTCCTTCGTACATACAAAGATTGTTTTGCCTGAGATTACACAGAGATGTCTGGCCTCGATCGAGACTTGGTCGAGCATCGACTCCCAACATATAACAACTTTAAACTCGTGAAACAAACTCCAAGGAGGATGTCATTGGAAGTTGCTCGGATGGTCTACGATGAAATTAAGAAACTGTTCAAAGTTGGTTATATAAGAACGGCTAAATACGTTGACAGGATCTCTAGCCTAGTATAAATAGTTGTTCTTCGGCATTATACATACTTCTCTCTACATATAGACATATTGTCTTTTTTAACTTTAAACATTCTGGTGTTCCTCTCTTTCTTTATTCATACGGCGATTACACAACAAACCTCCGAATACCAATTTCTTCATTCATACGGCGATCAGACAACAAACCTCCGAATACCGATTCTTCATAGTGTCAGATATTTTCGATGCGTTCGGATCTGGCTTGTTCAGGTCACTTCCGAAGCGAACAGGCTCCTGACAAGGCGTGGCATGGGAGGATGTTGTCGTCGTCGTCCGAGCTCGTTGATTTCTCCGTCGAGGGATCTTATGATCCTTCTACCTTCGGGTTCGTATGGAGAAGTCTTGATCCTCTCCCAATTCCATCCTTTTTCTGTCGGCGAGTAGGCGCGAGTTCGATATCCATGTCTGCGCATTTGACGTTGATTTTGATTTGATTCTTGAACAGGCTTTATTACACAAAAGTGCAACTGGGGAATCCTTCCAAAGACTTTTACGTCCAGATTGATACCGGAAGCGATGTGCTGTGGGTCAATTGCGATTCCTGCCACGGTTCCCCACGGATGAGCGGGTTACCTGTGAGATAATCCCCCTTAAATTCCTTGTTCGATGTTTGCAGCGTTGAATTGAAGGCCTTGTTTGATCGCACGTAATCCCCTGTTCTTCAGATTCCGATCAATCAATTCAATCATTTGAACTCGAGTTCCGCCTCTACGGTGACTTGTTCCAGCCAGATATGCAGGGATGGGCAAATGTCGTCGGACTCGACCTGTCTAGATTCGCGCTTCAGCTTTGACAAAATCCCCGGGGGGGATTCCCAGTATCCGAAGTCCGCCGCTTCCATCATCTTTGGGTGTGGTATGACCGTTACGGGACAGTTGACCAAGTTGGATAGGGCGGTCTCTGGGGTTTTCGGGTTGGGGCAGCAAAGCATGTTGGTCGTATCTCAGTTGGCCTCTCAGGGAGTAACATCCGACATATTCTCGCATTGTTCGGGAGGAAATAGTAAAAGTGGAGGTTTCCGAGTTCTTGGCGAGATCGTCGAGCCGAACGTCATGTGCAGTCCATTGGTCCCGTCACAGTACGTACTGTATAAATTTCTACAGACTCAGCAAGTTTTGTCAGCGGTTAAGGTTTTTAGGATTTGATTTATTTTCTAAAATATTCTAGGAATAAGATTTGATTTAGCAAATCTCATTGAGAGATTTAGGAGATCTATTTAAATTCTCTTTTAGTTTTTGATTGTTTTCCTATATATGAATCTCTTGTAAACATGAGTTTAATAAGTTGTTTTTTTTGCCAACCAATAATTTTCTACAATTTTTATCCTCGAATCAAAGTTTGACATGGTATCAGAGCTCGCAATCTTGAGGGACTGTGAGAGTATACACGCTTGAAAAATTTCCTTTCCTTTCATACCCAAATCATCCGTTTGATTTTGTCATCATGTCTTCCTCCGGTGGTTTTTCTGTTCAACCTCCACGACCGTTTGATGGTGAAATCTATCAAATTTGGGCGGTCAAGATGACGGTTTTTTTGAAATCTCAGGATCTCTGGAGCACTATTGAGCGGAACGTTGAAGCTCGAGCCCTTCCTGAAAATCCCACATTAAACCAGTTGAGGCTACACAGTGAGGAGTCCACCAAGCCGTTCAAGGCCCTTGCTGCTATTCATGCCTCTGTTTCTGAAGGAGTACTTGCAAGAATTCTTACTTGTGAGACGGGAAAGGAAGCATGGGACCAACTAAAGGAGATGTTCGAAGGTAGTGGTCGAAATCAGAGAATAAGAGTTTCAAATTTATGGAGAGAGTTTGATTTGCTCAGAATGAAGGACTCGGAGAGTATAAAAGAATATGTCGACAAGCTGATGAGGGTTGTCAATCAGATCAGATTGTTGCAGGTAGAGTTGCCAGACAGCAGAATTGTTGAAAAGATTCTTGTGACTATTCCAGAGAGATTTGAGTCGAAAATTTCTGCATTGGAAAAATCTCGCGATCTCACTAAGTTGACAGTCGAGGAATTGGTCGGTTCTCTTCAAGCACAAGAACAAAGGAGAGCAGTAAGACAGGAGGAGCAACCTGAAGGCGCACTTTTAATGAAGGCAAAGGGGAAGGAGAAATATGCCCGTAGAAACGAAACGAGAAAAAGTGCCATCGAAAAAAAATTCAAGAACAAAAAGTTTAGCGAGAAACATCAAAAAGAGTTTCCTCCATGCTCTTATTGTAGTAAAACTTCTCATACGGAAGATTTTTGTTGGTTTAGACCCGGTTACAAGTGCAAGCATTGTAATGTTCCTGGTCATGGTGAAAAATTTTGTAGGAAGAAGAAGGCTGTTTCTGAAGAGCAAGCACATGTTGTAGAGAATAAGTCTATGCAGGAAGATCAACTCTTTGCGGCAACCTTTTCAGCAGCAAGTTATGGAGCTGATGCATGGCTCATCGATAGCGGATGCACGCATCATATGTCTCCTGATGAGAAATTATTTGTAGACTTGGATAAGTCTTTCTCGACCAGCATTAAAATCGGGAACGGACAGCTTCTGAAGGCGCTTGGTAAGGGGTCGACTATTATTAAAAATTCTTCGGGTACTAACCGAATTTCAGAAGTTCTTTTTGTACCAGAATTGTGCCAAAATCTTCTGAGTTTGGGACAGTTGTTGGAGCAAAAATATATTTTGCACTTCGAGGATTTGCATTGTTCGGTGGCTGGCCATGACGGAAAGGAGTTTATGAAAGTGAAGATGCAGGATCGGTGTTTTCCGGTTAAATTTAAATCAGATTCTTTGGCCTTGTCGGCCAATGTAGATGATTCTCAGTTATGGCATAGAAGAATGGGGCATATAAGCCTCACTACTTTGAAGAAGATGCATTCAGATGAGTTGATTATTGATCTTCCGGTTATTTATGCGTGCTCAGATGTTTGTGCCGTTTGTGAATACGGTAAACAATCCAGACTTCCTTTTGAAGAAGCAAAGTGGAAATCGACGGAGAAACTTCAATTGGTTCATTCAGATGTTTGTGGTCCAATGAGTGTGCCTTCTTTAAATGGAAGTAGGTACTTTTTGATCTTCATCGATGATTTTACTCGTTTTTGTTGGATTGTTTTTCTCAAGACAAAAAGTGAAGTTTTCGGCGAGTTTGTCAAGTTTAAACAGCTGGCCGAAAATCAATGTGGTTGTAAAATTAAAGCCTTGAGATCGGACAACGGAAGTGAATATACTTCTGGGGAGTTCAAAAAATTTTGTGCACAAGCCGGAATCATTCAACAGTTCACGGTGCCGTATTGTCCGCAGCAAAACGGGGTTAGTGAACGGAAGAATAGATCTATAATGGATATGTCAAGGTGTTTGATATTTGAAAAAGGATTGCCGAAGGAGTTTTGGGCCGAAGCGGCAAATACTTCGGTTTATTTGCTAAATTTGCTACCAACCAAAGCTTTGAAAAATTCTACTCCGTATGAAGCTTGGTTTGGAAAAAAATGCTCGGTGGATCATTTACGAGTTTTCGGATGTATTTGCTATGCTCATATTCCGGAACAAAAAAGAGACAAACTTGATTATCGAGCTGAAAAATCTATTTTTATCGGATATGGATCGAATACCAAGGGTTACAGGATCTATAATCCCACGAATAAAAAATTTTCGGTGAGTAGAAGTTTATCGTTTGATGAGGACGCGAAGTGGGATTGGTGTGTTGAAAAACCAGCCACGAATCTTGGTGAACTTGGACAATCTTCTCCTGATGTCGCCGAATTTGACGACGAACCAGTGAGGGGATTAAGATCTTTGCAAGATGTCTATCAGAGATGTAATCTGACCATGCAAGATCCTGATTCTTATGAAGTTGCTTCTATGGATGTCAACTGGATGGCAGCCATGCAAGAAGAAATTGATTTGATTAATAAAAATCATACTTGGGATCTTGTCGATAGACCATCTGATAGAAAGGTAATCGGAGTAAAGTGGGTTTATAGAACGAAGTTAAATGCCGATGGTTCCGTAAACAAACTCAAAGCACGGCTTGTTGTGAAGGGATATTCTCAGGAAGCCGGAGTTGATTTCTGTGAAACCTTCGCCCCGGTGGCTCGGCATGACACAATAAGGATGTTATTCGCACTTGCAGCAAAGATGGGCTGGAAAATCTTTCATCTCGATGTTAAGTCGGCGTTCTTGAATGGTTATCTTGATGAGGAAATCTTTGTAGAGCAGCCCGATGGATTTTCCGTAGATGGATGCGAAGAGAAAGTTTGTTTGCTTCGCAAGGCACTTTACGGTTTGAAACAAGCCCCTCGTTCGTGGTACAGCAGGATTGATTCCTATCTCTTAGAGAAGGATTTTTCTAGAAGTGAGACGGAAGCAACACTTTACATAAAAAAGTCACGGGGTAAGGTGTTACTTATCGTGTCGTTATATGTGGATGATTTGCTTATCACAGGGGGAGATGAAACGAAAGTAAATCAGTTCAAACTCAACATAGCCGAAGAGTTCGAAATGTCAGATTTAGGGCTGATGCATTATTTTTTGGGATTTGAGATACATCAAGAAGATGACGGCGTCTTTTTTAATCAAAAAAAAATGCCACGGACTTGCTGAAAAAATTCAGAATGAATGAAGCTAAGTCCGTACCGACTCCTCTCATTGCTAATTTAAAGTTGGTGAAAGATGATGGAAGTGATGAGGCCGATGCGACATTGTTTAGAAGTATTATTGGAAGTTTGTTGTATTTATCAGCATCGCGCCCGGATATAATGTTTGCAGCCAGTTATTTGTCCAGATTTATGCAATCTCCGAGCCAAATCCATCTTTGTGCAGCGAAAAGAGTGTTGAGGTATGTTAAAGGCACAGTTGATTTTGGTATTCGGTTTGTGAAGAATAAAAGTTCAAACCTCCAAGGTTTCTGCGATAGTGATTGGGCTGGAAGTATTGAGGACTCGAAAAGCACGTCAGGTTTTACGTTCTCGTTTGGAAGTGGAGTATTTGCTTGGAATTCAAAAAAGCAAGAAGTTGTAGCGCAATCCTCCGCCGAGGCAGAGTATGTTTCAGCTGCAGCGGCCAGCAATCAAGCGATTTGGTTGAGAAAAGTTCTGGAGGACATGGGCTGGAAACAAGTGGTTCCTACGGTGATATATGTTGACAATAAGTCTGCTATTGCAATAGCTCAAAATCCGGTTCAACATGGTAGGACAAAACATATTTCGGTCAAGTATCATGCGATTCGAGAAGCGGTGAAGAACGGTGAAGTCAAGCTCGAATATTGTCCATCTCGAGATCAAGTCGCGGATATTCTGACTAAGTCTTTACCGAAAGATCAGTTCCAGCATCTCAGACAAAAACTTGGAGTGTTTCCTAAACAACCTTAAGGAGGAGTGTCAGCGGTTAAGGTTTTTAGGATTTGATTTATTTTCTAAAATATTCTAGGAATAAGATTTGATTTAGCAAATCTCATTGAGAGATTTAGGAGATCTATTTAAATTCTCTTTTAGTTTTTGATTGTTTTCCTATATAAGAATCTCTTGTAAACATGAGTTTAATAAGTTGTTTTTTTTGCCAACCAATAATTTTCTACAATTTTTATCCTCGAATCAAAGTTTGACAAGTTTCCCCACACTGAAAGAAGCGTCCATCGGATTCTACTTTACTGATAAATTGCCAATCCAATTTCCGCAGGCGTCATTATACCTTGAATCTGCAGAGCATTTCGGTCGGTGGTCAGAAGCTGGCGATTGATTCTACTGTATTCTCCACATAAAACAGCCAAGGGACTATAATCAATTCAGGGGCTACCTTAGCGTACTTTGCCGAAGCAGCGTACCATCCTTTCGTCTTTGCCGTAAGTTAACCCATTGTCATCATACAACGACTAGATATCGCGCTGTGATCCATCGATCTGAAATTTCCATTCATCCGCTGATGCAGATTACTGAATGGGTCTCGGGGTCTGCTCAAGCGTTTTCTGACCAGGGAACCCACTACATGATCAGATTTCCAGCTCGTTTCGCCTGTCTGTTCTCCTCGTCCTCGAAATATCATCTCAGTTGTATGCCAACACAGTCATGCGGCCACCTAAACTTTTGCAGCGTGACAGAGGCCTTCCCATAAATTAGATTGAATTTCGAGGGGGCTACCATGACGCTAAGTCCTTGGGACTGCCTTCTGCAATGGGATCCAGTTGTAAGAATTCAGGCTTAATCACCACTATGTTTATCATTTTTTTCCAAGGAACAAATTTTCGACTAATGATCGTCATGGGGTAAATTTTTCAGGAAGGCTATCACGTACGGTGCATGGGAATTTCTACAATCCCAGGACACGATATAACAATCTTAGGAGGTATGATTTGAAGAACACGGATTTAAATAATTGTGCATACAATCGGTTTCTTTTGTATCTGTAGTTTGAAAGGTCAAATATTTTTTTTTTTTTGGTAGTGAAAGGTCAAATATTTTACTGCAGATCTTGTTCTGAATGATAGGATAATCATTTACGATCTTGCTAATTAAAGGATCGGATAGGCGAAATATGACCGTAAGTTAGGCCGAGTCGTATCATCTTTGGCAAGTTATGAAAAATGCCGATTGCCCTAACATTCAACCGTTGCTTCGTTGTCGATCAGGTTCCAAGTCGGTGAATGTATCCACCCTTGTTAATACAGAGAGAAACGACTTCGTAGTGCAGTCTGGTCACGACAACAGCGGCTTGCCCGGTGCACCGACAAGGCTCTCTGTAACCACAGGCGCCATCCTTTTCTCAGTTCTTAGCACCATTGCATTCTTATAGCAGCAATAATGAGATCCAGATATCATCGTCCTCCCCTTGGTGCATCTATTTCATTTAGCTTTCGGCATAAATTTTATGCGTCACTTCATTAGGATTATGCTGCAGCACCAGCTTTGTAAAGCATTACAAAAGGTTGCTGATTCTTGAGATTTTTTTAGCAAGTCCTTTCATGCCTCAAAACATCTAAATTTAACCACACGTACGGATATAAATACAGAGATAAATCAATCCCTTCTATCATCAACTTCATGTTTAACTCAAAGAGAGGATATACTCACAAGGGCAACGCTTCCCGACATGGTCTCTGATCTTATTCCACACAAAAATAATTCCCAAATGATCGGCTGCTATGGAGAAGATGAACCAACAACAGATAGGCAATGACAATTCGCATACATCGTTTCGTATGATGCCCAGCACAGAGGCAGCAGCAACACGAAGAATTTGCTGCACCAACACGAGGAGATTCTTCTTCCCACCATATTTTCTCTGCAATGTAAGGATCACAGCCCCTTGTTGTGTTAAGGATGAACCACAAAGGTAGCTGTATCTTAGCAAAAGCTGATGTATACCTGCAAACTGACAGGCTTCGGTCATTTTGGATACAGCAGCAAGAAATAAAGTAAAGAAGAACAGGGCGAGGACTTCTTTCAGGGATGAAAGCAGATCAGACAGTTCTTCCAAACTCGAGCTGGACAGAGATCAAGAAAGGGAAGACTACAGTAACAGATATGTTTATTTATTAAGTTTGAATAATATTTCATACCAAAATTTTCAGCTGCAGGTCATAATATCTTCCGCGCCTTCAGATAAAAGTACATTAGGAAGAAAGCCATGACCGCGCCGACAATAATCCCAGAAGTCGTTGCCCAAAATGCCAACTAGAACAGCTCAAAGTCAATAAGTCTCTACGTGCACGCATACAGAAAGATCGGCCATGCTCTATGCATGTATGATTCAATGCGGGCTTACCGCACTCTCTTCAAGATAAGACTTCAGGTTCATTCCAAATATACCTGGAAAAATATCAAATTATTAGCATAAGGAACGATGTAATGCTTAAGAGTTTAACATCTTCGATAGGTCAAGAAGAACTAAGACACAGGTCATGTCATCAGTAGCATGGGCTATCACACTACCTGCAACCAGAGCACCAACAGCCACACAGAAAGCTCCAACCTGAAGAAGCAACTCCACTCTGCTAACTTCAAGCCTCCGAGAACTGGTACAGAAAGCTGGTATGACTTTAATAACAGCTAAGCGTGTATATAGTCTGCAAGCATTCTGGCAATAAATATGCATTGACAACAGGTGCGGACAACCAATTTGGAACTAAAAAGTACACACATCTAAGACCATTATGAATTACTTAATTTGGCCATATCATCTTAAGTAAGGAAATCGAGTGAAATGAAATAACTTGTCTGTAACCTTAAATTGACAGCAATTGAATCTTCCATTTCTCTGGCAGAATTCAGCAGCCTTTCTGACTGACCATGGCAAGATTCACATCTGTGTTGCAAAATGAAACAGAGTGTGAGCAAAGACTATTCAACCCGTGTGTCAGCGAGAATTTGGTACTTGTCAATTTATTCTCCATGAAAACATGAATTATACGTTAGGAAATTATCTATGAAACAGATAAGGAAATCATCAATCAATTGAATGTTGGGGAGACAGCATATCTACAGATTTCTGTGTCAATGACTGGAATTTGATGCAACGCCTCATGATAATAAGGTATTACTATATTTCCATGGAAGACTAAAGCAACATGATGCAGCTTTTACACAGCACAACACTGGACACAGCTTAAGTGATGTGGCGAAAGGAAGCAACCCAAGTAAGTAATGATGGAGTCTCTCACTAAAAACTCCCTCACTAGAATCCTCCCAAGCCAAAAAACAGAAAATACCAAAAACACACAAAAACCCCCAACCCCTCCTCATAGAAACACCCCGAGAGCACAACCAGAAATCGAGCACGTTCCCCACCACCATCCAGGAAACCTAGCCAAACCCATTACCCCAACCACCTACAAGGAAGCCCTGATAGGCGCCGGAACTATGGAGGTAACAACGCGGCAAGAGCACCTCCTGCCAACTAAGCAGCCGATCAATGGAATAGACCACCACAAGGATGAGCAAGTCAGCACAGGAAGACCAGGGATCTCGGTGGTGTTCACTAAAGAAGAACTCTCCCCACACTACGAGAAATGGAAGACAGCAATCATAGCTAAACCTCTAGGCTTAACCATAAGTCTGGAAGCCCTCACGCAAAAACTTCAAAAGATATGGAAGCGCTGCCCGGCGTACATCATTCACTCCCTGGGAGAGGGATACTTCCTAATCAGATTGTTCAATGAGGCAGACAGGGAGGCTATCCTCAACTCAAGGCCTTGGTTCATCAATGGTTGTCTACTTACAACAAGAAGGTGGGAGCCTTTCTTTAACCCAACGAAAGCAAATCTGGGAACCACGAGAGTTTGGATCAGACTTCCGCACCTCCCCATGGAGTTCCAAAACCAAGCATGCCTTAAGAAGATTAAAGAGACACTAGGAGAACCCTCTGGGAACAACCCTAGTACCAAGATAAATCCCCAAATCCCTCTTAACCTTGTGCGGCTACGAATTAACATCAACCTGGATGGGCCTCTACACAAGCACCTAACACTAGAAGTCCAAGGTGGGCAGAAACATCAGAAGGAATTGCATTACGAAGGGATCGAATTCATCTGCAACTGGTGTAACAAAATCACCTTGGGAATCCACCAATGTAAGAAGGCCCAAAAAATTACCGGCGAGGCGCTCTGAGAGCCCCCAACGGAGGAGCCCGACTCCGCAGCTGGAAGGAGGTCATTCCCCAAAAAGGCAATTCTTTCAAATTTTCAAAAAAATTGGGCACAACAGACATGGACAAAAGAGGTAAAACAAGCAGTGGAAAGGAGAAGAGGACTAAAGAGATTTCCCCAACAGAACGGAAAGTCCACAGAAACCAGGTCAGCGCACAAAACGCAGCAAGAAATGAGAAAAGAGAAACTCTCCCCAACCAGGGCACCATACAGAGCAGGGTAAAGTACAATGTGAAGACCAGAAAGGCTATAAGAAGAAGAACCTAAGCGACTCCCAAGATGTATCTAAGAAGGGATAGCCGCAGGAGCAGCAGCAAGGCCTAGCAGTAGAAGGAAAGCATCAGGAGGAAAAAAGAAACAAAAGAGGCAAAAACACAGAACGGAGAGAAAGAAAATAATGCCAGGAAATACCAAACGTCACCCCCAGAAGACAATGGCAGAAGGGAATCAGATACTACAGCAGAAAAAGAAAATGTAAAAGCGACAAGTCATGAAGATAGAGAAAGGATCGAAAAACGATCAGACAGTGCAATCCCCCAAGAAGGAGAGACAAAAAGGAACAATCAGGAGTCAAACCCCCCATTAAGAACCAGCCAGGGGCAAGAGCATGCAGTGGACAATCAGACAGATCCTCTAGACCAGGTAGTAACTGTCAAAAACCAGGAAAACCCCAAAATACCCCCTGACCCAGCCATTCCGCCAAACGAAACAAAAATATAGAAGGAGAAAAGCCAGAATTAAGGCTGTGAAACAACAGTAGAAAAGCCCCAAAAAACCAAGGATGTCACTACAGGCCGACCCAGGGGATACCATGAGCCACAGGCAAGCCCACCTCGCAAGAATAGCTTGGGTTCGAGACAAGAAGAAAAGGACCCGCACAACAATAAGGACTCCGGAAGCGCTACTCTCTGTAAGCAACCCATCCTCAGACCAAGTACTCAACCGTATACTAGACATAATACGCGAGAACACCAGAGCCCAGCTTCAGGCCGGAATCAAGGGACAGAACCTCCTACTGAGAGTCCAGGAACACTGTTGGCCACAACTTTCCCTGTTGAACTGCTTCAGTGCATCACCCCCACATAGAATTCGGAGGAAACTAGGCACTTCAATATTTTGGCAGCAAGAAAGGGATTCCGACTCAGACCATACAAATTCCATTATAGAAAAAGCGGCCTGCATGACACACCTCCAGGTGACTTCAGTCCCAGTCTACACAGCGGAAGCCCCGCTGATAGTGGAGATAACCTCACCACTCCTCAACTACTGCATAAAAATTTTCAAGCATTTGAGGGCATTGACAGGCCATCTGGAGGTCACGGAGCTGACCCCAATAGCATGGGAAAGGAAGAGTAAATCTCATCCTAACACTAACACAACAGAATTGGAAACAAAGGCAAGTACCTCCCCACGTTATTCTCCCCAAATGAAGTTTCTAATATGGAATAGCAGGGGCACGGCGAACCCGAGTGGTCTTGGCTGTGATTACGGAAACTAGAGTGGCTGGAGAAAATGCTACGTCTATCATAAGGAGGCTGCCTTACAATGGCTCAATTTGCTCAAATTCAATTGGATTCAGAGGACTGTGGATCCTCTGGGACACTCCGCTACTAGACATCCATGAGCTAGCCAACACGGAACAAGAAATTCATGTTGAGGTCAGGACATCATCTACCCAATCTTGGCTACTCTCTGCTATATATGCTAGCCCTAGGTCAGGAGAAAGAGAAATCTTATGGCAGAATTGTAGAACCATAGCAGACCACATTAGGCATCCTTGGCTGATGGTTGGGGATTTTAATATGGAACAGAGAAAATAGGTGGCAATAAGGTATCGTTAGCACAAACTAGAAGTCTAACGACCTGTCTAGATCATTGCTCCATGATAGATTTAGGATTTCACGGCCCTAGGACAACTTGGTGTAATCTTAGGACCCAGGATAGAATATCTCAACGCCTGGAAAGGGCTGTGGCAAATATAGAATGGCTGAACCTTCACCCAGAGGCAAATGTTAAGCACCTCCCTAGATGTCACTCAGATCACAGGCCATTAATACTAGAGATGAAGAAAGAAAAACGGCCATACCTGTAAAGACCATTCATATTCCAGACTGCATGGCTGTCACACGATGATCTGAAAACTATAGTAGAAGCAGCTTGGTCGGAGGGGGAAAACAAATATGGCCGAGCAAAAAGAATATTCCAGGAGAAAGTTCAAACTTGGAACAAGGAAACATTTGGAAGTATTGCACACAGAAAAAGGAGACTACAAAACAGGCTGCAAGGGATACAATCCTACCTGGAAAATAGGGATTCAGAATTTCTAAAACAGCTGGAAAAGGAGCTAACAAATGAATACAACAACATACTGATAGAGGAAGAGCAGTTATGGTTCATGAAATCCCGTGTCAATTGGATAGTGGAGGGCGAGAGGAACACTAAGTTCTTCCATGCTACAGCTATTGCCAGAAGAAGAGCCAACAGAATATTAGGACTAAAAATAAACAACAATTGGGTAGAAGACCCGAAAGAACTAGGACAACACATTCGGTCATCATTCCTCAATAGATATACAACCACCTGGACAAAGGAGCAGCCAACAGAGGCCTTAAAACCCCCCATCCCAGGCATGCCAGCTATAAACCCGATGAAGCACAGCTACCTAGAAAGGACATGTGAAGAGGCTGAACTAAAAAAGGCCCTCTTCTCACTAAACCCAACAAAAACGCCAGGACCAGATGGATTACACCCTATTTTCTTCCAGAAATTCTGGGACACTACAAAGAAGTCACTTCTGGCCATAGTAAGGGAAGCCTTTACCACTAAGAAACTACATGCAGATATGGGGGACACCTCCATTGTGCTGGTGCCTAAAGGAAACAGCCCAGAAACAATAGACCAATTCAGACCTATATCACTGTGCAACACGGCTGACAAGATCATCTCAAAAATACTAGTACACAGGCTGAGACCTCATGTGCGAGCTAATCTCCCCTTTCCAGAGCAGTTTCCTACCAGGGAGAAGGACGAGCGACAATTACATCATAGCCCAGGAAATCTTAGACTCATTCAGTCATAAAACAGGGAAGAAGGGCTATCTAACAATCAAGGTAGATATGAGCAAGGCCTTTGACCAACTTGAGTGGAGATTCATAGAGAAAATCCTGCATCTTTTCAATTTTCCAAAAGGTTTGGTAAGTCTAATCTCCTCCTGCATCATAAGCCCTACCTATAACATCCTATTCAATGGAGGGAATTTGGAACCTATCAAACCGACAAGAGGGATCAGACAAGGTGACCCTTTTATCACCCTATCTCTTGAATATCTGGGATACATAATTGAGCAGGAATGCAATAAATGTAAATGGAAAAAGGTGACGGCCAGCAAAGGAGGGCCAGCCTTCTCGCACCTATTCTTTGCCGACAACCTTCTATTATTTGGAGAGGCAACGGTTAAAAATGCCAGAGCAATTAAGCGAGCACTAGACAAGTTTTGTGAACTATCGGGACAGAAAATCAACCCAGGGAAGAGCAACATCATACTATCAGAGAATGTCAAACGTAATAGAGCCAGAAGAATGGCAAAGGAGACAGGGTTCAAAATTACAAATGACATGGGGACTTACTTAGGCTTCCCACTGCTGGCAGGATCGCAAAGGAAAATCCCACATGACACAATAATAGACAGAATTCAGAAAAAACTTGCCGGATGGAAAGCAAAGATTCTGAGTAAAGCAGCCAGAGTAGTGGTAATAAAGTCAGTGGCGGAAGAGCTGGTCGAATAAAGTACTACAGGAAATCGACAGAATAAAGAGGAATTTCCTATGGGGTTCATCATATGAGAAGAAAAAGCTTCACCTAATTAATTGGAACCAAGTAACAAAGAGGAAACAAGAAGGAGGACTAGGTTTATTCAAAGCCAAGGATAGGAACAAGGCATTACTAAGTAATCTGAATTGGAGACTGTCAAAATAGCATAACAGCCAATGGTGCAAGGTTATCCACAGCAAGTATGGCCAACAACTAGAAAAAAGAAAGCAAGGCTCAAATTTATACAAAGCACTCAAAGTTGGAAGGGACCTCATGATCGAGGGAAGAAGATTCTTTGTTAAGAATGGAAAAGACACAAACTTCTGGGAAGACGATTGGCTAGGATGCGGGAAATTAAGAGCTATGATTATAGGACCCCTAAACAAGGATGAGGTGTCCAGGAAAGTGGTTGATTACTACAACGACAACGGATGGACCAGAATAGGAGCGGCTAACCTACTGCCCAGCAGCACATGGAACCATATCACAAGCATGACATTAAACAACAGTGACTCAACTACTGACAAGCTGGCCTGGAAACCATCTGATAACGGGGAGTTCACACTAACCTCAGCCTATGCCCTAGCACATACAACAGATGGAAAATACCCAGATGTCAATCTACAATGGATTTGGAAGCTGCCAATTTTGCCTAAACAAAAAATCCTCATCTGGCAAAGTTGGTTCAATAGATTACCAACAAGGGATCTACTTAAGGACAGAAACATTATCCAAGATAGCATCTGCCCAGTATGTGAATGGGAACAAGAAACGATACTTCACGCTTTAAGAGATTGCCCAATTGCCCAAGCTACATGGCAGCTCTTCCAAGCACCAAACACTGCCACTGCCTGCTCAACAGAAACCATCCAACAGTGGCTAAAAGGAAACCTAAAGGCCAATAAAACAGCGCTGCACAGATATAAAGGAATTCAATGGAACATACTCTTCACATCTATCATTTGGCATCTATGAACACAACGGAACAGCATTGCCTTTGGCAAGCCAGACAAGAACAAGGATACGCATGCTCAGATTATGCAGAAAGCAGCTGAGATACAAGCAAATCTGGGGAATAAGAGGTATAAAGTGGACCAAGCTATATCAGGAATACTAAATAGCCAATGGGAAATTTGGAAAGCAGACGCCAACCTACCATACACCCTAAATACAGACGCAACAATGAATGCAAATGATCTAAGTATGGGACTAGGTGGAGTAATCAAGAACCATAACGGGTGCTGGATTGGCGGATATTGCGACAGAAACCCAAACATGAACAGCCTGTTTGCAGAAGCCACAGCTCTATATAAGGGCCTACAATTAGCTACAAACTTAGGGATCAAGCAGCTGGCCATCCAAACATATGCCACAAGATTAGTCAAGTTCCTAAATGCAGAAGAGCTGGCCATTCAAACAGATGCCACAAGATTAGTCAAGTTCCTAAATGCAGAAGAACCTCCAAATCTATAATCGCACCTATTCTAGATGCGTGCAGGTCGCTACTGGGTGATCTCGAGGATTTCACAGTCGCACACATCGGGAGGGGACAAAACAAGGTTGCGGATAGCTGGCCAAAGAAGCACTCAACCTTGAAGAGATCCCTACCACCTTTGTATTTCCCCCATACTTTATTTTGGACACCCTACATGGGGACATTCCATGTGCTAGGACTTCAGTAACCTAAACCCCAAACGTTGATTCTAATGCTACATTCTTTGCTTACCCAAAAAAAAAAAGATATGGCGAAACGAAATACCTCTGGAGATAATTTTCCAATAGCATCTCAATTTCTTCCTCCTCCTCTGTATGTGAAGTCAAAAGGGTGAGGCATTTAGCTGATCCACAAGTAGTTCTAGATTTCCTAGATGGATCATAACTAGGAATGACGTTACATCGCTGCCTTACCATCTGCTGTCTGCTTGTCCAAAGGAACTGAACATTCCACGCAATCATTGTCTTTTCTAATCGTGCAATTTCTTCCCATAATGCACATACGGCGTATTTCATGAGGGTCTTCCAAAAGGTCAAGCAGCATCTGTTTCAGAGCCCCAGCTCTTGAACCCAATTCCACCTGTCAAGAAACAAATAATTGCATACAAGAGTCAACATTGTTCATAGACATACTAAATGCTTCAGATGAAAAGTGGACATTACCAATTTCTGCTTGCTAATCCGAAGCTCCTCCAATACGTCTGCCGTTAATCTTGTTGGCAAGACTTCAAGCAAAGAGAGAACCTGAATATGGTCCATTCAGCATGTAATAGGAACAAATCTGAGCAGGCAAGTCAGAGCTAACAATATATAATCCATTCAATGAGAAGTACATGCTGATCTCGAATCAATAAACATCAACAAGCAGTTAGCCAACACTTGTTCATAAAACAGATTCGTGCCACTGTATGTTTATCCCATGATTAGGATCACAGAAGGAAGAGTTCCGTTGTTAAGAAAGCCTTAGCAAGTTGAAAAAAGAAGCTTTTACTGTGTATAACTCACTCTGTTCCCATACTCACTTGAGGTTCAAGCTCCATTAATCTTTGTTCATAACGTTGTATGCGGGATATTAGTGCTGCCTCGACTACCTGAAAGCATCATTTAGCTAAAATTATTCCTGAGCTGCAATTGACGGCCTATAGAAAAACATTCGACCCTTAAGTCTATCGTGCCTCTAGCTCAAAAGGCATGGAAGGGCCTCCGTTCATGGACTGCAATCGAGGCAACAATGTATTGATTAATGCCTTGCCCCCTCGTCTGAAATTTGCACAAAACACAAGAAATTCGAGAATTGGAACAATAGAAATACGGTTGACATGGGATGATTGGTGCAGCCAAGATCATACAATGAATGAAATAATTACCGGTTGTAATTAAAAATAAGAACACTGTCAGGCATAGCTATTGCTCGCAATGATCCCATGTTCAAAAGAATGGCATTTTCCCGTACCTACAGCCATAGTATGTGGCAAACATAGAAGGAACATAACAATGTTATATCTATACCAAGAAAAGAGTACAAGGAAGGATATGATCCACTGATTATGCATGCAAAATTCATCAGAGTGATGCTATCATTATTATAAGTTGCTGAATATAAGCAATTTAATGCCACAAACAGACTAGTTAGACAATGACTGCTTTGAATTGACAAGGTTACTCGCTATGCTACAATGATTCCATGCCTCATAAAAGGATCTGCTAGTAGTAGATAGAAACCAATAAGCAGATATAGACAACCAAAATGCAGAGTAGCAGTGTCTGAGTTTATTCAAGCGTAAAAATAAGAATACTATAAGGAGCTCGTATAGTACCAGCAAGGAAGGCACCGAGTTTGTAAGCCAAAGCGAAGGATCAACGCTACGTATATCTCTCGGGCGAAGACCTGCTCACAAGACCATGTACGATATATTTAGCAGCAAATTCATTGCAAAATAAGAGGAAGAGAAAGAGAAATGCAACCAATTATGAAGCAAAGGCTGAGATAGCCTCAGTTTGTGAGTAGAATATCCTAAACAGAAAGAACTAAACACAGCCGTTTCCAATTGAGAAAATTTTTGCTGAACTTGAGAATAAGACAGAAGACTGAAATCCAACTGGGAGACAGACACATCGCCAACTTCAAGTCATAGAAGTGATTAGGCAGCCAGGGTTGTCATTGACGGAGATCCTCCTCAGTAAGCACACCTATTTTAAGGAAAAACATAACAGGAGTATGCTGGCTGATAGCTCACCACTCAACTTCAGTAACTGCCGTCTATTGATTTTTCTCGTCGACACCATTCCACTAGGCTTCACTTCTACCACCTGTGAATCGCGTAACCGGAAGAGGATAAAAGAAAGCGCAAAAATGACAGCATACAAGATCAAAGACCAAGGGAGCACATGGGCAGATTGATAAAGAAAGCACACAATCAAACAGAAAAGCATGCTATGATTCTTCACATTCAAACTGCCCATTCTCACCCGACTCCTCCTAATGAAACATAGTTGAATCTTATTCTTCTGCAATTTTATTAGCTCCGTCGGGGGCGTACCTCGTAAACGGGTTCGCGAATACCAAGCAACATAGAATCTCCTGGTGATGTGGTTCGCTGCTGTTCCTCCGCCTCTTGCAGGCCGTCCCCAACCGCAACTCCATCGCCATCGAGTCCCTCGAGTTCACTCACCTCCTCCGATCTCGCCACGCACGCTACTCTCCACAATGATGCTCCAATCCTCGGCCGACTGCATTCCCTCAATGCCACGGAAATTCCCGGCAGTATCTTCGCACCACCGACGAAGTCAGCCCAAGGGATGAGGTGCCGTGACCAAGTCGAAAGAGACTGAATACGGACCGCCGATTGCAGCGGGGGCCGCGGAGGGGTGCAGCGATTCAGGGCCATTTTGTGCAGGGATTTAGGGCCATTCTTTCACAAATGGGGTGCAAATGAAATGATAGAATTCACGGCCGATTGATTAGGAGGAGGAGGCGTTCGTTAGTCGGAAAGTTACAGTTTTTGTCCGGTGGGAATGATGAGGGGTTTATGTGGATAATGTCCGCGACCATCTGACACGTGTCTATTTATGATTGATCATCGACTACTTATTTCCATTTACGTATTACGGTATTGTGTCCTCCAAGAGGCTTCTTAAGTCCTTAAGAAAATATAAATACAGTCGGAAGTTAGTAATATTCGCCTTTGAAATATGGTTTTAAAAATTTGAAAAAAAAAAGATGTTTTCACACGGAAGCTCATGTTAATTTTTAGGAATCGGGATTGAACTGGGATCTCCCCCTTCTCTAGAAAACATACACCTTATACCACTTGGAGTTAGAGCATATTGTTTCTCCAATGAAGATACCAAGAAATATTTAAAATTGTGTAAGCAGATAGTCTTATAATGTCATAACCATGTAGAAGATAATCCAACAAACATGGTGTAGAGTTAGTAAAATTGAAATAATTTCATAATTGTTCTTCAAGTTTTCTCAAATCGCTAGAGATTTTTACTGTGATAGAGTTTTAAGAAAAAAACTTACTTTCTGAAATCTTTAAAAGTGCTGAATTTGTCCAGGTGTCTTTCAAGTTTTTCTAAATGTAAATGTTCTTGTACTATGAACTTAGATCTGAGACTTTGCTAATCACTTCGTTATACGTAATGGTTCGTTGTTAAGAATAGAATATGAATGAATTTTCTGATATAAAAAAAGTTTAATTGATATCAAAAGTTGAATGTTTAACTTTGAGAATGTATCATTGGTTTGCGTGTTTGAACGAAGAATGACTCGTCCCGGAGTAGTGGAAGAAGCCGACCTCGACTCAACCTCGTCCCATTCAAATATAACGGTGGTTGAGTAAATCGAGGTACGTTACTTAAGCATGCAAACTATTTTACGAAATAATCTCTAGTTTTAAAATTTTTTTGTGTTTAAAATATCGATGTTATTGATAAAAATGGAGAAATGGGTATTTGAAAACACAAATTTACTTAATGAACAAAATCGGTATTTCAGATATCAATTTAGGAGCATTATTAAAAAAATTTTAAAACTTTCGACCTTATTTTGCGAATTTTTTTTTGTGGCGACCGACTTTATATCGGAGCAAAACTCCGAGCAAATCTAGCGAGTCATTTGTGCAGCTGAAAACTAATTGAATTTAAAATAACGAGTGTTTCGAACATAAAATAGAGAAATCAATGTTTGAAATACCAACTTTCCTATAAAAGATTGAAATCGATATTTTAAACACCGATCTTTTAGTGATAGAATGTTCTTCTTTTATATTGGTACAAAACTTGCAAAACACAACCTTACTGTGAACGAGACAAACAAGTGCCTATAAAGATGCTTTCTTTGTTGTGGAACCCATGAAATTGAAGGAGTTTTGTTCCTATTTACTGTTTTTTAACAAAATATTTTCATATATGTGGTCTTTAAAATTCAAACTATACAATCCTAACCCGAACTCTTAGAGTTCGACTTCAAAATAAAAAGAAATTGAACTATAAAAGTTTGAGTTCCAATCAAACGTTGTGAAGTCGAATTCTATGAGTTCGACTTCATGAGTATTTGATTAAGTCCACGTGAATCGAACTCATAGATGTTCCCTTAAAAGGGTGTAGAGTTCGACTTTCTCTAAATTGTATTAAAAATATCGACCTAATTGCTCCACTTCCCCCCATCTTGCCGCTGCCCCCCTCTGGCCCCAACCCCCGTCTTCCCCCTCCCCCTGCCTTAAGTAAGTCGAATTCATAGACTGCGACATACAATCATGCCCTCCCAACACTTAGAAAAATATCGTTAAAGCCTTAAGGAAAGAAAAGTCGAACTCACTTCACTCGAGATGGTTGGAACTCGAATTTTTATAGTTCGACTTCTTACATTATAGGAGCGGTATAGTTAAAATTCTAAAACTTAAAATAGTAAATTTAGAAATAGTTTTTTCGCTAACTGTATCGAGAAACTTTCCTCTAAAATAAAAAATTTAAGTACTGTTAAATTTATAAAAAAATTTTACTAAATATTGCTTGTCGTTTTTCCAAAATAATTTTATATTCAATTTCGACATAGAAAAATGATATTTTTGAGAGTACATGACAGAGACCTTAGTCTCCATGCGTCCAAGCTTAAGAGAAGCGATATTTTCTAAGAGGAGAAACATTTTATTTCTTTTACCAATGGAGTAATATGATTTAAATGTTACGGGGATTCGGCTATTTCTATTCCACCAAACAAAAGTTTAACCCTCTGTTCACGATCCATTCGTGGTTGGCCAGCTTAACACGACTCCAACTCCAACTAATATCCATCATAACTACAAGCATCTAATCTAACTTGCCTCTAGCAGTCTACTCCTGTGTTTTCCTTGTGTCCCATTTAGAAATCCAAATTTGGCCTAGGAATTTTAATCACTCCACCTGGCAAAATGTCCGACTTGAGACCAATGCTCTTGGAATGCCCAGGAGCTTCTGCCGACTCTAAGGCTCTTGAAGCTTGAAGCGCCATTTCGGAATGAAGCTGGAGGCACGAGCTTGCCATCTGCAGACAAAAACATAATCTCATCGCACAGAAATAAAGTAAATGTTTCTTGCTTGATGCGGGCAAAAGGTGGAATGATCGTAAATTTGAAAGGTGACCGTGCCTGCATTCAGAATATGTGCTTACCGCGTAACAGTCTCTGTCAGTGTCAGAGTCCACTACACGAACTGCCCACGTCCGGATCCATTCAAGGCCATTAGAAATATCCTCGTTTCCCTCGATCAAAGCTGTAGCTACAAATGTCGGACGAAGTGCCACCAGAACACATGATGCAGCAAAGAGGACAGCTCTCCTTACATAGGCTTCACTGTGGTTACAGACCTCCCTGAAATGTTAAAAGATGTCATTAGTAGGTCATGAGGGAGAGCCGTAACATCGTCACCCATATGAATCATACCTGGATCTCAATAAATCCAACAGATGAGGGGCCAGGACACTTGCTTCCGGATGCAAGGCACAACATTTCATACATACTCCAAGCATATGTATCAGTTTACCCAGCACCACGAAGTCCCTTCCCAGTAAATCAACACCATGCCTTTTCTTATCGAATTCCCGCATAACAGGGAGCATGAAAGCTGCCGCATATGCAGGAAACCTGTTCTGGGAGGTTTCTGTCATGTTTTTTCCAAAAATCGTGGACTTTAAACTCCATCGGCGAGTCTTCCCGCTGCGCCTTATTTGACCACGTCTAGGAGGCAATTCTCTCTCATAGTGAGTAGACCAATTCCAATTATCTGCATTCCCGACGTTCAACAAGTTCAGAGCAGCCCCATTCCCAGAAACCTCCTTCCAGGGACCATCAACAACACCATCAGCAGACAGGAATGGAGGCTGAATATTGGAGACAGAGGAAATGAGAGGCTGACGATGATGTTTGGCTTTTGTTATCTTGGCCTGAGCTAGTTCTTCTGCAGCTTCAGTCATAACATCAAGTATCATTATTCTCTGGCTAATGTCTACATTAGGTGAGTACAGAAGCTGATGAGCACCACCGAGTGATTCCAGTGGGCAAGAAACCAGCAATGCCACTAAAGCCTTTTGTCTCTTCTCCTCAGCTGAATCTTCTTCCCCTTCCACAGCAATATCTGAACAACGAACTTGAATCAGAGTCCTGGTAAGATCGCTAGCCAAGTATCTCAGTTCATCGGGCGATGTTCGGACAAGCTTCTCTGCCACATCAAGAGCCTGTTCCACCTGCTAGTGAAGTACAAGATCAGCACAAAGATATCCCCATAAAATGACAATGCAGAAAACCATATTCCTCTAGTGGACCAAGTACAGAAATACTAACATGTATAAATGCTCTGATCAATAGAATGCCAACACAACAATATCAGCAATTTCAGTCACTTACTCCAACAACATCATCAGATTTTCGCAGTGCTCCAATCACATCGACCAACTGCGTGAATTTCCTTTTCAAGTCCGAGTCATCATCATTCAAATCAAATGGCTGCAAGGAAGAATCAGCAGAGGTATCCGAAGTCACACTTAAATTGTCATCACCTTCACCACTAACTATTTCATTTCCTAATGGTGCCAAAAGAGGATCACTTGTCTTGGGTTTCTGTTGTTCTTCATTCTCAACTTTGATCATAGAATGATCTGCTGGGCTGCTTAATTCTTTTGCTTGAACTGTTGTGGGAGATTTTTTGGCGCCAGCCAAGCCAAATTCCCAGTCGATATTCTCACTAATGGAGCTATCATCGAGATAAAGAGGATTTTTTGGATCAACAACTTTTGAAAATGCCAAAGCAATGCTGCTCGCCATCTTCCTAATCAAATGATCGGGACTTTCCAGTCTACCTGACATATATACGGACAACTGCCTCAAAAGAAGAAAATGAAGATTACTAAAAGGAAAATCAATTGTTAAGCAAGAAGGATACAGCTCACTCCCAGAAGAATGGAGTGCATGGCATCCTTGGACTTGTCAAGTTCTTGCTTTGTCATGCTTTCCAGTAACAGGCCCACAGCTGCGGTGACATCTAATCACATGAGTCAAGGTATCATGGCAGGACAAAATCAAGGAAAAGTTTAGGAGCTCCGTGAGGATATGAATGATTTCAGAAAGACTTCATTAATAATTCCTTCTCATTCAAATACAGTTTCCAAAACAAAAGTAGAAGTTAAACTTTCAAAATTGAAGAAAGAGAAGCCAATCCAACAGAACATAACTCAATAATGGCCAAAGGATACAACATTGCTGTTCTAGAGGTGCTGACTGCACAAACTCCCGCTTACACCATACTGATAATAGGCGCTCAAAGGTGCTTCTAAGACATTGTTTATTATCGCATGTAAGATGTAAATCGGAACCAGGTGGGGACTGGAAAACCGCAAAGTGGAAAATCCAGCGCATGCAACTAATAGGAAACACTTTCCACAGCAGAAACTTCTCCAAAAATAAGCTCCTGAAAGAAATCAACAAACTACGCTTAGCCTAACAGAATCAAAATCACCTAACAAAATGTCTGATTCCCATCACTACAAGAAAATCCAGGTCAATGTTGTTCAATTTTCTATTTTTCTTTTTCTGAGAAAAAGTGTCAAATAGGAATAGCTAGTTTAAATACGATTTTAATCTTCCCATGTAAGACACGAAGGCACTTGAAAGCATGACAATGGGCTTTCCTTACCTCACGGAGTTATTCTCAGTGAATAAATTATGGAACAATATCCACAAAACCCAATAAGCCTCGGTGTCTTTGGCATGTATGGAAACTAGTTCATGCAAAAGCCCTTCCAAAGTCCGTTCAATAGCATAAGAGTCCTTAAAAGCTTCCAACAGTCTTGGCCAAGGGATGTTTTGATCATTTGAGATTAATGCACTAGCTAAAAAGCAAGAGGTGGATGAGGACATTACGCCTCGGACTTGAGAAAGAACCCGAGGAACCACTTCACTCAACAGAATATCTGAAATTTAATTGGCAAGACAGAAAAAGAACAGGTGCTTACCATTGCTAGAAACTCATCTTAGAAGAACATGGAAATCATTATGGGAGACTAAAAGAAATCCACAAGGTCTGTCTGAATATGAAATGAGTCTACTGAAAAAAATTATCAACACCTGTAGCCCCACGACGACAAATGCGAGCAAACAACATGCCAGTGAAGCACACAGCTGCATCCATTTTACTGCCAATGATGGCCCCTTCTTCCTGTAATTGATCACCCGGTCCTCCTTTCTCCAGTCCAGAAAGAAGCTGGACAATAATTTTCTTGAAGAAAATGCTATGATTAACTTGTAAAGGATAAGTTTACACAAAAAGAAAAAATGAAACTTCCAAAGGATAGTAAAGCAATTAATGGGCTCAGAGAATCACGTAACAATCATTAAGTTTCATATATAAAAACCACCAGGGTTGCCGAGACAAGTCCACAAGTACTGTAGAAGACTGAGCAAATTATAAAGGATATGTGAAAGAATAAAGGATACTTAGATGACAAAGAAGATGATGCCCGGGCTCGTGCTTTGTCTGGTATTGACGCAATGAGCTGGGCAACCTTAGACATAACTGATATAATTTTTTCATTAGCAGAGTTCGTCCCCAACCCACTATGAAACTCTTCGGCAATATGAAGCACTCCGTTTCTTTCAAGCAATGAAAGCTTTAACAACCTGTAATCACACGGACTTAATCAAACATGCCTCTTAACATTTTTAAAACAAATTAATTTTTGGCTTCGACTAAGAATCAGGGTCAGGCTCCAAAGTAACAGAGCTAACAGAAGCTAACTTTCCAATATATAACATTTATCTACACTGATAAAATCAAGTATGGAATATAAAACATTTCAAATCTCAGACAATGGTTTGCTCCCACCTATCAATATTCAAAGTGACAGCTTTGCTATCAATACTAGGACCATGATTCCCATGGAGAAAAGGAATCAATGTCTGAACAACCTCTATCCCATTTCCATCCAAAAAGAATATGTCGTAGGCATTCTTCCATGCCTCAGAGGGAAAGAAAGACAGCCATCTGGATGCAACATCTGCACAAGTGATTTCAGAACTCGTCCATAAAAATCTCCTGGCAAAACATCGGTATAAGCAAAAGAAATGAAATCTCTACCAGTTAAGATAACTCTAGCTAAAGCAGGAAAAGCTGCTCCCTCATAGAACACTCGCCGCCATTCATCTCTCAGGTTGGAAGAAGGAACTTCAACATTCAGCACCTGATTATTATATCACGAACAGAATCACACAAGGATTATACAAATTTAACAGCAGAAGAGCAGAGCTGTCCTAACCCGATCCCTGTAGGCTTCATCAACAACACCTGCACGCACCCAAAACCCAAGCAGCAATAAAACTGTCGTCCAACGAGCCAAAAGGTTCCGCAAGTCGGAAACTTTCTTACGACCCACATCGGGGAATCACTCCCATACTTTTAAAATGTCTCGAACAAGACTCTGAAACGAGGAGGCCCTAAACCCACCTGACAGGGCGATCGAATCGACGGGAAAAAGGCGAACTGCGAGGGAATGGAGGCTGACGATCACTGTGTCGACGTTCTCGGCTTCCTTTACGGAAGAAATCACCTCGCCTACCTTCACCGCTACTTCTTCCTTGTCCATCTTGCCGAAGGGATTCCTTCCAGCTTCCCAGTTTGAGAAGAGAAGCAGCAGATCAGGCAGGGAGGGCTATTAAAGTAATTTCGCTCTAATGTGTATCCTATGGAATCCCCAAAATGCCCCCGTCGCGGTTAAAGGAGGACGACATGGTCCACCCGCTCTCTCCCTCTCGAAGACTGTAGCAGATCCCCAACCCCTCCGACCGACTCCACCGGTGCGTCCGGCTGCGCCCGCGGACAATCATGGCGGTAGGCGACTTCGTTCCTAGAGTCCTCCAGGAGGAGGAGGAGGAGGACGTCGTCGACTTCGAGGATCAGCCTGAACTCATACCTCCCAAGGACGCGCCCTCCCATAACCCAATAGCGCCTCCCGACGAGGTAACATCGCCGATATTTCCTACTTATATTTAGCGGCGGAAGGCCCACCTGTCTTGCGTTATCGCTTGCTGGATTTGATTTGTAGGCATGGGCTAGATTTTGGGTGGCTTGGTTCTTGGTTTAGAGGACTCTCTAGAAAGTTGGAGTATGGCAAGTAATTGGTGCATTTTGAGTAAAATTTGGGTGCCAACGTGCTTCGTGATGCAATAACCTTTTGTGTGGTGCAGTCGTTTGACATCCCAACAGCAGTTGATCCCAGCTACGTCATTTCTCTCATACGGAAGCTCGTTCCATCTACTCAGCCTAGTAATTCTGGCTTCGAGAGAGTTGATGTCTCAGAGTCGAATGTGACATCGATTTCAAAAAATGCCGAAAATAATACTGCAGTATTACGGGATGTGACGATGGAAGAAATCTCTACAACTGGACCTTCAACGAAAAGCTCTATAATAGCCGATGGTAATGATGGTGATTCCATCTACTCTCATGAGGAGGCTGCCGAGGGGTTGAGTTGTAGAAAGGAAGAATCAAATGCTCCTGACAATCAGGGGGATGTTTGGGAAAAGTGTGGTTGCATGTTGTGGGATCTTGCCTCTAGTCAAAATCATGCGGAGCTTATGGTATTTGGGCTTTCCCTTAAAGGTGTATTTCTTGGAAATGCCTCGTAACTTTCCTTGATTTCTCATGACCGTATGTATGCAGGTTGAAAACCTCGTGTTGGAAGTGCTTTTGGCTAATCTTATGCTATCGAAATCGGCCAGAGTTATAGTAAGAATTTCTAATTGCTTGGTGCAAATCTATTGTAAAATCTATGTATGGTATTTTCCTTCCTTTCTTGAAGATTACATGTTTGTTGTTCTCTCTGTTGAATACAGGAAATATGTCTCGGAACGATTGGTAATCTCGCTTGTCATGAAGGTCTTATGAAGAGTATCATATCTACTGAAGGGCTTATTGGTGCAGTTGTGGAACAATTGTTTTCGGATGATACACAATGTTTGTGTGAAGCTTTCCGGTAATATGTTGTTTAATACTGCAAGGAGGCCCTCCTTTTATGTAAGTCCTAGCATATGGAGATTTCTCTGAGCTATTTAGAAATCTCTATTCAGTGATCCAGTCTAGCAGCTCCTTGTTGTTTGAAGAAACCCTCCACTGTAGATCCTTTAGATTCAACATCAACTATGCTCCAAAATCAATCAAATTTATGGATCGCGACTCCTGCGGCCGTACTCTGGTTTATTGCTTACAATCATACCACCCTTTTTTAATATTTGGTTAGAAAATTATTCTGCCGTTACATCACCCTGTTCTGTCCATGGCTCCTTTGCCTTGTTATTTTGGCAAGATATATCACATGGAGGCTTTTCCTTCTTTAGTAGCATTTTGATTTGCTTGATACTAGTGAAATGTTCCCACATATGTTGTCAATTCCATCTCAACGACATAGTTTTAGTCCTTTTCTTGCATTTGATCAGATTTTTCTTCTTTGTTGGTTGTTTTAATTTAGGTTATTGACACTTGGCCTTCAAGGCAGTGAATGTGCCACATGGGTAAAGGCATTGTGCCCCACACTTATTATTGAACGCCTTGTTTGGATTGCTGAGAACACACTAAATGCAATGCTTCTAGAAAAGGTAGATATGAGAACTTCTCTTGGTAGTTACTGTTCAGTATTGCATCTCTGACTTGTAATAGGCATAACATGGAGCCCTTATGTATCTTTCGAACAGAGTGTTGGGCTATTCTTGTCTATCCTACAAAGTCAACAAGAACTGGTGTCAGTTCTTATTCCACTGCTGATTAGCCATGGTCTTCCGAAGCTGCTTATTAGTCTTCTAGCTGATGAAATGAGTACATTATATGGCGATTCAATTCCTGAAAGGTAGTTTCTTGGTTTTCCCTAGTCAACCATTAAATGAGTTGTGTAGGAGATATTGTCTAGTGATCACACGAAAAGTAGTCTTATCTGTCTTCGGGAGATAAGTAGTTCCCGAGAACAGTTCATCTGGTCAAGAATGCTGATATGTTTATCTGTAACCTCATCTAGGTGTCGTATCCTTGACATAATTCTCCAAGCGATTGAAGCATTATCTGTCATGGAAGATCATTCTCACGCGATATCTTTTAGCAAGGAGCTCGTAGAATTGATCAGCAATCTAGTGAAATATCCCAATAAGATGGAGGTATAGTAATCTTTTTAGGTCTTTACAATGGGTCATAGCTTTTGAATTTATTTGTGGCTGCTGAAGAAGCAGAGAGAAGCATTCACGGCCCTGCCCTGTCCTTCAGATTGAGGAAGCCAGCATGACTGCTGTAGTTCTAATTGCGAATGTCCTTGCAGATGATCCTGACCTTGCTCTAGATATGTCACGAGGTGGTTGCACTATTTTTAAACTGTTCATCGTCTACGACTTCCCTCAACTATAAATTGATAGTTTTTGGTGTGCTTACAGACTTGCAACTGTTTCGGGGTTTGCTTGACATATTGCCCTTCACCTCTGACGACAAAGAATCAAGGAATGCTTTGTGGACTGTTGTGGCAAATTTACTGGTCCATCTTAAGGAACATGAGATGGGAGCTTCAACTTTGCTTCAGTATGTTTCTGTGCTGGTAGACAAGTCTGATATTATCGAGGATGATCTTTTGGATCGCATTGCCCGCCCAGAACATCAGAGTGCATCTACTTCTGCAAATTTGAATGCTGTTGCTACCGCTGTATCCTGCATTAGATTTAGAGACGTTTGTTTCTTCATTGTTCTTCCCGCAGTATCCCATTCTTATCTCTCCACCAACGCTTTCCTTATAATAGCCTTCATTACTCTTTTTTGCTCTCTTTTGTTATCCTTGACCACACCAAACAGCTAGATCGTTTCATCAGTATCCTGAAGGAGTGGAGTGTTTCTCGTGACAATAGTCAGTTGAGCAACACAGACGATGAGTATAATGCTGATGATAGATCTGTTCTCAGATTACTCGACTGTTGCAAGAGACACCTGAAGGTAGCCAACCTGCTTCTCACTACATGAAATCAAGAAGATTTACAAAATTGCAGTCCTGGTTGACGAATTGCTTCTGGTCTATCCTGGCAGGAAATGAGAGGATGATTTGCATGCGGAGTACATGGTTTGGGCGGGTAAGAACGTTGCAGCAACACTGTTGTTGTAGTGTCCAAGCGGGTTTTCGTGACTGAGGCTACTATCACAATTTTTTGGTAATGGGGATTAAATAGTGAAAGTTAAGTTAAAATACAAACATATGAGTCTATTCCAAACATGGAATGTCCCTGTGCAAAAGTTATGTGACTGAATCAGGAGGGAAACAAAACGTAGTAAAATTATCCTTCTGGCTCATAGTCATTCTTGCCAATTTGTCCGCCACTTGATTCCCCTCTTACCTAATGTAGTTGATGTATATTCGGCTGAAGCCCCTTGAAAGACCTGCATTTGTTATGATAGGTAGAATTAACCCACAACAATTTGAAGCTCATGTTACATGCCTAACTATGATCTTTGCGTCTAATTTTATTGCTACATCCTGTATGTCTATATTCTTTGTGAATAGTAGGCCTTCTTATAATGCCAGCATTTCAGCCATGAGGCAGTTGGTGGGCTGGATTTTCTTTGAGAAACCGGGTATCCAATTCTCTTGTTGGTCCCTAATGACCTACCTAGGTCGTTGATGGTTAGGTTGTTGTCTATTGCTGCGTCAATGTTGAGAGTGAAAGGGCAAATTGTGGAAGCGGGGTTGTGCATTGTAAGCCATTGTCTTTGTAGGAATTAGAGCGTGAATCTCCCCAGCCCCTTCAAGGATGGCAGCCTCGATGTTGCCACTAGGTCTTCCTTTATCTAAGTCATGGTTGTTCCTTAGCCAGAGGTGACACATAGTTGATGTGAATACGAGATATTTCACAGTATTCTGCAATACTTCTACTTGTTGTAGGATAGGTTTCCCTTGGGCCATTTCGTGACTTGTTTGGCAAAGGAATCCTTCATCTGTTAGGGTATTGGTTGAGCTTCCTAGGTGACTTGGAAAAAGGGCAGTTTCCAGTTAGGTTTTGGACACTTTCGCTATCTAGTTCGTGTAATGGGCATCCTTTGTCTTGAGTAATGTGTCTTTCTTGGAGGAGATTCTTGGTAGAGGGTTTATAACACCATGCTAACCAGATGAGTTTCTTATGTTTCGGTAGAATAGGTTGTTTCTAGATCCGCATTAAATTTTGTTTGCCAGGCTGACCGTGTGACGACGAGTCCCCTTGAACTTCTCTTTGGCTATAAGATCAGAAATTTAACTAATGGCTATAAGATCAGGAACTTCACTCTCACGAGTATTGAACATCTCTTCCGCTTTAGCCATTGTCATGACATTTTGACGATGAGCGACTCCCCTTGAATTGGATACACGTCAATTTCTTCATCCTCATCGGGACATTCAGGGGTTTATTTATTCACTAAACTCTTCTTTTGCCTCCATGTGGATATTCATCAGTGTGCATTTTCCTACTGAAGTCTACAACTTTAAGTCGGATTCTACCGCCCTTGAGCTATAGGACATGAATTAGTCTCTCATCCAATTAACCTCCTCTTATGTTGTTTATTGTCCGACTTCAGATAAATGATTAACCTCAATTTCACCCGTGCATCCTTAGAACATATGTCTACGTGATTATGGTTGCCTTTCAAAATCTCCATTCAAGCTCCCACGCATTCATGTCGTAACAACGTTTAAATAGCTTGTGATAGATTTTCAATCATATTTCGCATATCAGCAAATTTTGTCTTTTTGTATCGAACCCCTCTTCTATGTTCCCTACCATAAATAGCTATCGTGAAATCTTAAACCATAACCATCGGGTAGAACTCATGTTTTGATACTTTTTGGAGTAGTGAAGCCGAAACAAGAGAAATTTCGCATAAATAATCAGGAGAAAATTTACCGGGAATGAAAATGTTTATAAGAAACCTTGAATAAAGGGAATGAAAATGTTTATAAACATGAGTTGTTTCTCATCAAAAAGGGCCTTTTGGATGCCTTGAAGTCGGGTTTAAATGTGTTTTTTCTTCTAAAAGATGTTTCAAATGTCTTATTCCGTTTTATTGACCTGTCCTGAAATAGTTTGGTTGCTTGGGCATATTTATTTCTGCATTTTTTCGAACAATCGTTGGCTAACTTTGGTAGGTCCTCATGCGTAATCTAGGTAGTCTGAAATCTGGACGGCCTTAACAACCTAGGGCATACTCACGTCCTTATGTGACCTCGCAGCGGGTGTGGCAGTCCGGGTGCCACAAGTATTCGGGTTCGTCCCTCAACGTCTTTCGGTTGGAGCCTCGACTCGAGCGTGGAAGTACTGGAGAAGAAACCATGGTGGAGCTTCAAGAGGATCCAAAGTGACTCGCATCGTCCTTCCCCGTCCATGATGGCTCTATTTAAAATATTTTGACGTTATTGTTTAACTTAGGTAAACTAAATAAAGTCTACACCGACTTATTTATAAAAACGTTTTAAGTCGGAAATGTCGTTGGTTCAGGAATTCCTGTTTATGAGTTCTTACATATGGTTGTGTTTGCTCCAAAATTGTCTCTACTTACGGGCTTTGGATCATATCCGAGTATTAAATCAGACCCATATCATTATTTTAGGGCCATTGAACCTAATTTGGCTTTTAGGCCGAACTCATGTCTATTTATTAACAGTTACGTTACACTTCACCCACAAACAATTATTTAAATGAAAGGAGACGGGGAAGGGTGGTGACAACCGTCGTTGCCCATGGCCATTCTCCATCAGCCCTTTTTATTGCGTACTTAACTGCAGGGGCAATTCACAACGATCATTGTCCGACCTTCACTACCCCTTGGTCCACCATGCATTTCACACTCTGGCGATACTCAATTACCATTCATCGACGCACATTGATTCCGAGGATGACCAAGGTCTGCATAAACATCATTCTTCATCGACTGCCTATCTTTTTTTCACATACAAAGGTCGGTATTACATAAAATTTTATCGACCACCCCTCAACTCGGGGGGGTCCGCATTCCCATTCCGTAACTCATCATTCCCACACAATTCCATGAAATAAACATCGTCTCGATTCATTTATTTTCAACCACAAATACAATGGTGTCGATTCCAACCACATCCGGACACTTCCATTTCAACCCTTCTCATGGCCCCATCTTGGACCACTGTTGGATCGATTCTATACACTAAAAGGGGGGTGAATTAGTGTTTATCACTTTTTCGCCCTTTCTCGGTGTAAGCGGAAGCGTACTGTATCACAGCAGAGCGTTTCTCAGAATGAGAAATACCTTACTGTAACTGTTACGATTTTGTCGAGTAGGTTTTCGTACGAGTGTTGCGCGATCGTAATGGACACAGTGATTTATAGTGGCTCGGCCTTAATTGACCTACGTCCACTTTCCACCAACAAGGTGATTCCACTATATAAAATAATGGGTGCAAAAAGCCCTTGCACTAGGCGTATGTTCCTCTCACAAAGTGAGATTTAGAATCCCGTACAATAGATGATCACTCCTGGCAACGGTCAGCTCCTCACACAGTGGATGTCTTCTCGTTTCCAGCAGAATGATGCTCACACTCAGCAGTTGGTAGCTCAATGGATTCCACACAGCTCGTCGTCGCTTAATATAATCCTGACTTATCAAAGAACACAGACAACGTTATGTTAGAGTATAAATCCTCACAGATAATTCCTTACAGTGAAGAATAGCTTCTCAGAGAGCAGCTCGTTTCTGTTTCACAGCGAAGGATTGCTTCAGCACTTGTTTGCTCAGAAGAGGATTTCCACACAGATCTTGTCTCTCCTTAAGATAAGCCTGCACTTGCTTAAGAGACAACCACAAAGTTGAATTACAAAGATCACGAAGATAGAAACCACAAAGATCACAAAGAAAACCACAAAGCCACTTAGAAGGTATCCGTCCTACACTCAGTTCGGACGTGCACGGTTACCACAGCCGTGACTCACTGCACTGCACACCCAGTGCCTAGGGTGGAATTTTCCGATCCGTTGGCTTCCACGCAACCTGCTTTACTAACCCTCTGTATCAGGCGTTCAAGACTTCTGCACAGCACCCCTGTGCTTGGGAGGAACTCTTTCCACTCCGGCGGCGTTCCCAACTCCTGCTCTACCCTGCAGGCACGAGACTTCTGGCGCGCACCCGCAAGTGCGTGTCTAACTGCTCAAACTCCGTAGGCTCGAGACTTCCCTGCGAAAAGACACGACAAGAACGGCTTCTTGCCGATGGGTCAGCAACCGGTTACTGAATTCAGAGCAGGTATTCACTTAGCTTCCCTCAGACGATTCGCCGGTTGCTCGTTGAACGCACGGAGGACACCCAGTCTCTCTCAGACGATTCAAGGGATCTGACCTCAGCCCCTTGACACTCTCACACGCAGCTTGCAAGAGAAAGAACCAGGAGACACTTAGCACCTTCCGCTCTCCGTCGACGCACAAAGCTCACACAGACCACACAGATGCACAAAGGCTATTAATTTAGTCGTCACTGGTCTGTTTATAAAGGAGAAGGAGGAGGGAGATCGTCTAGGCAATCACCAAGATTTATTGCCAAAACTGGCAGCGAGGAGACAGCAACGGTCTGCTCAATGTTCGTTGTTTCATAGAAGGTAAGAACCAACGGTAACTTCCTTTAACCGTATCAATTAGATAATTTATTTCCGATCTACATTATCTAATCATTATCTTATCTAATTGATTGTGATAATCAAATAAATTTAATTTGATATTTTCTCCCATTACAGCGAGACGTTGCTGCAGGGAATCAGAAAGATATTTTGTTTCCAAAAATAGAAATTGGAAAGGTAATCTCATTTTATTTGTTGCCTAAGTGCTTATGATAAAATCATTAGGCTACGTTAAACGAACCTAGACGCTCAGAATAATTATCTGAGATAGATTAAAATAAATCTTAGAATAAATCATGATTATTAAAAATATGTTTCCATATTTTCAACATCTATGCGTAATATCACAGTAACAGTGTACTGGAACGCAGTAATATATAGCGATTACTAGCTGTGGTTCAGCAACGCATTCCTCAAGCTCATCACTAATAATGAACACATAACTTGTGAAACATTACTACTGACAACCAGTAACATGTCGCTTACCACCAGTAACATGTAGCTTAAGTTCATCATCAAAACCAGGTCAACATTCTCCCCCTTTTTGATGATGACAAAATATGGACTTAGGGATCGAGCTTGTGTCAACTCCCCCTTAAATCCTTGACACTCCCCCTGAACTTATTCTTCTCCCCCTTTTTGTCATATCAAAAAGAAAAAGAAAAGAGGATAACAAAGGATAGTTTTATTACTAGTGCAGCAAGAATATGCTAGCACCCAAAAGACAAAGTCAGCAGCCAACAGTTGTTGTGATGCATGAAAACGAAACAGTTATTAAGCAAGTTCGAAATAGAAGAGCATAGCTCATTCTAGAACAACAAAGCAGACACCTAAAGATAAAGGAGAGTAGCTCAATCCTAAACGGAGAGCATGGCTCAATCCTCAGCATTATCAAGCAAGGTCTGGACCATATTTTCCAGGCGTGTCAGCCTCTCAGCAAATCCATCCAGCCTCTCAAGAATGGAGCGTCTGGTGTAGCTTAATTCTTCATAGAAGACCTTTTGCAGCTTAGAAGAAGAAAGGGACTCATCCTTGGATGAAGAAGCCGCCCTCTCACGTTCAGCATAGCGTTGTTTGCCAAGGTCAGCTGTGGACTTGCCACGGACAGAAGCAGCAATCTGTCGCTTGGTTGGTTTCTTGACAAAAACACCATCCACATACTGGTAGCCCATACTTGCTACAGAGTTAGCTCCAATAACCTGAGTACTCCAGGTGTCCATTTGATTCACAGGAACAATCTGCTCCCCATAGAACTGCAGCAATGCAGTGATAACATGCGCAAATGGAAGTGCCCTGTTCTCGTCCTGAACACAAGATGCCATATGGCCAAATATCACACTTCCCAAGTTCACAGGAATACCTCTTTTAAGATGAACCATCAGATTCCAATCTCTTGGCATGACAGTGTCGATGCTGCCAATCCGAGGGGCCAAGCAAGACATTACTGCCTTGTGAAACATCCGGTTGCTGAAACTCAGCCCGGTGTTCTGCAGATATCCGCTGACAGCAACCACCTCACCATCGTTGATGGTCTGATAAGCTTCCAGCTTTCCTTCACTGATCACCCTCAGGTTGTTAACAAGATCAGATTCAAAAAGGCGGAAGACATCAAACACAGAGAAAACAAAGGTTTTCTCATCTACCAACACCTTGATGAATTTAATGAGAGAATCTTCCTTATGAAAGGTAATATTGGCATAGAATTCCTTGACCTTTGAGATGGAACTGATGCCATCATATTCACAAAAGGATCGCCAGGTCAACCTTTCAAACATCTCAGCAAAGCAGAGCTCATGTTGAGTAAACCAATCAAAGTCTACACGCTTGCATGCAGCAATGTTGCGCTTGGTCATGTTTCTATTCGGCATAGTATCATCAGCAAGAATTCGATTTAATTCAGCCAGAGAAACATACTGATCAACCGCAGGAATAAAAACAGAAGAATCTGCATTTCTCACTTTCTTGTGAATAGGAGAGCCAGAATGCATACCATCCCTTATACCAGCAGAAGGTCGCTTCATCCTGGTGCGAGAGCCAACACCAAGAGAAGAGCGAATCGGAGGATTCTGAACAGAGCCGATCACCTCCACATTCTCATCCTCGTCAGGAGTCTCTTCAGCCAAAGAGTCCTGTTCATCAGCGCTCTGGAAATCCTCAGGATCCTCAGCGCTTTTCTTGCCTTTTTCGGCTTGAGTCTCCTCATCAGAAGCAGGGGAGTTTGCTGCTTTAGGAGACGCAGAAGTAGACTTGGTAACCGCCTCCGGTGGAGCGGTTTCCTCCTCAACAACGAGGGTTTTCTCCGTAGTTCCCTCAGGTTCGCCAAAAGTGATGGCATCACCAGTCGAAGCCACATTGTCCTTGGCAGGAACCGCAGCAGGTGTCTCCTTGGTCTCAGTGACCACCGGAGCAGGGGTTTGCATCATCGAGGGCTCCCCCTCAGTAACTGACGGAGGCGCCACAATAGGTAGTTGCTGGGCAGAAGCAGCCACAGCCTGTGATCGTTTCTTGGGGGTTCCCTTGCCCTTTCCAGATTTCGCGGATTTGGGTGCCATTTTCAGAGGAGAAATGAAGAAGAAGCAAGAGGGTTGAGGTTGAAGAAGAAACGAGGGAAGTTAGGGATTTGAAAAGAAACCGTAGGTGGTTTTTTTGGTTTTATAGAATATTTAAAAGATAAAGAAGGAAATAAAAGATATAGAAGTTTTGGTGGGCACCCCATGAATATTTCATTATTTTTAGGAATTTTATATTCCTATCGAGAATTTCTCAAGAATGATAATATCATCTTAGAGATTGAGATTACATATCCCTAATTCACTCCGTAAATATTCAAACCTCTCTTTGTCAAGTGGTTTAGTAAGGATATCAGCAAGCTGTTGCTCAGTATTTACATACTGAATATCGACCTTACCGCTTTGTACATTATCACGTAGAAAATGGTGTCTCAACTCAATATGCTTAGATCTTGAGTGATAGACAGGATTTCGTGATAAATTAATTGCACTTGTGTTATCACACATTATTGGAATAGAATCAAAATGAAGATCATAATCTTCGAGTTGTTGTCGCATCCATAGTAACTGCGCACAGCAACTAGCTGCTGATACGTATTCAGCCTCAGCTGTGGATAAAGCGACAGTTGTCTGCTTCTTAGAGAACCAGGAAATAAGCATATTTCCCAATAGTTGGCAAGTACCAGACGTACTTTTCCTATCAATACGACATCCAGCATAGTCATCATCTGAATATCCTCTAGGATCCAGCAACGATTCTCTTGGATACCGCAGACCTAAGCTAACAGTTCCTGCGAGGTAACGAAAGATCCTCTTAACTGCAGCAAGGTGTGACTCTTTTGGAGCAGACTGATATCTAGCGCATAAGCATACGCTGAACATAATATCTGGTCGTGAAGCAGTAAGATATAGCAATGATCCTATCATACTTCTGTATAGCTTGGAATCAATTTCCTTTCCACTTTCGTCTTTATCAATTTTGGTATTACTACCAATTGGAGTTGACAAAGGTTTAGCATTCTCAAGATCAAATTTCTTGAGCAACTGTTTGCTGTACTTTTCTTGATCGATGAAAATTCCATCCTCCGTTTGTTTAATTTGAAGTCCGAGGAAGAAAGTAAGTTCTCCCATGAGACTCATTTCAAATTCTCCTTTCATTAGATTAGAGAATACATTACATAATTTTTCATTAGTTGAACCAAATATAATGTCATCGACATATATTTGAGCAACTAAAAGATCAGCATCCTGTTTCTTAAGAAACAATGTTGTATCAATTTTTCCACGCCTATATCCCTTTGCTATAAGAAAGGAACTAAGCTTTTCGTACCATGCTCGCGGAGCTTGCTTAAGCCCATACAAAGCTTTAGAGAGCTTATAAACATGATTATGATACTTTGGATCGGTGAATCCAGGAGGTTGTTCAACATAGACTTCCTCTTTTATATCACAATTTAGGAAAGCACTTTTCACATCCATTTGAAATAACTTAAAGTTATTATAGCAAGCATACGCTAGGAGTAAGCGTATTGCTTCTAGACGCGCCACTGGGGCGAACGTTTCATCATAATCGATGCCTTCTTCTTGTGAGTAACCTTTTGCTACAAGTCTAGCTTTGTTTCTTACAACATTTCCAGACTCGTCAAGTTTATTTCGATAAACCCATTTTGTTCCAATAATGGAACGATCATTGGGTCTAGGTACTAAACTCCAAACTTTGTTTCTCTCAAATTGGTTCAATTCCTCTTGCATAGCAAGAATCCAATTAGGATCATCAAGCGCATCATCAATGCCTTGAGGTTCATCTTGAGAGATAAAAGCAGAGTGTTCACAGTACAAACTTGCTGTATTGCGGGTTCGCACTCCTGTGTGCAAAGAACCTATTACTTGATCAATAGGATGTCTTTTCTTATATAACGAAGGAACACGATTCTCAATTTGAATATCCTGGAAATCACCAGAAGCATTTTCAGTGTGTGCAGCAGGCACTTGCTGTACATCTGCTACAGTGTTTCCGTTCGGATTATTGTCAGCAATCATTTGCTGGGAGGTTTCATTTGATGCTGTTGTTGAGGATTGTGCTGCTGCTTCCACAGCAACTTCCTCCTGTGTCGGAGAATCATCAATTTTAACATTGATAGACTCTTCAACAGTTAGAGTTCTTTTATTAAAAACTCTATATGCTTTGCTCATTAGGGAGTATCCTAAGAATATGCCCTCATCAGATCGAGGATCAAACTTTCCAACATCATCTTTGATGGGTCTCAAGATATAGCACTTACTTCCAAATGGATGAAAGTATGAGATATTAGGCTTTCTGCCTTTATATAACTCATAAGGAGTTTTACCTAATGAGTGTCTCAAATGAATACGATTTGAGATGTAGCATGCTGTGCTTACAGCTTCAGCCCAAAGATTCTTAGCAACCTCACTTTCCTACAACATGGTTCTCGCCATGTCTTGTAAGGTTCGATTCTTTCGCTCTACAACTCCATTTTGCTGTGGAGTGTATGGAGCAGAGAAATTATGGTTAATACCATATTCTTCACAAAAAGAAGCAAAGTCATGGTTCTCAAATTCGGTACCATGATCCGTTCTTATGCTTCTTAGAGAAACACCTTTCTCATTTTGAAGTTGTTTGACTAACGTTTCAAAGGTTGCAAACGCATCACTCTTGTGAGCTAAGAATTTAACCCAAGTGAATCTGGAAAAGTCATCTACCACAACTAATCCATAACGTTTACCTCCAAGACTTTGAGTTCTTGTTGGACCAAATAAGTCCATATGAAGTAATTCAAGCGGAGCTTTGCTTGAAATCATATTTTTACTTTTAAAGGATACCTTTGTTTGTTTGCCAATAGAACAAGCTTTGCAAACCTGATCATTGTCAAACTTGATTTTAGGCAATCCCTTAATGATGTCCTTTTTGACAAGTTTGGACAGCAAGTCGTAGTTAGCATGTCCCAACTTTCAATGCCACAGAGTAGCTTCGTCCTTAACGGACAAGAGACAATTTTCTCCAGCGGAGATGTTCTTAAAGGACAGGATATAGATGTTTTTCTTGCGTTCACCAACGAAGCAAGTGACACCATCCCGTGAAACGTTACATGTTCTCTCATTGAAAGAAACATTGTAACCTTTATCGCACAATTGGCTGATACTAATCAAATTGTGTTGGAGGCCTTTAACATAAAGAACTCCTTCAATGGTTAGGGAGTTAGAACAACAAATGGTTCATGTTCCTTTAACCATCCCTTTTCCATTATCACCAAAAGTGACAGCAGCACCATCCTGGAAAACCAGTGTGGAGAATAAGGAGACATCTCCTGACATATGCCTCGAACAGCCACTATCTAAGTACCATACATGGTCCTTAGCGATGGACTTGAAGCATCCCTGAAATAGAGAAAGAAATTAAGTAAGTCGTTGCTTCCATTTAACAATAGAACCATCAACTTTAGAAGTAATGCCAAGCATGTCATTTCGCCACACATGGCAATTTTTTATGAAATGATCCGGCTTTCTACAATAGTAACAAAGCCTAGGTAACCTTTGAATAATAAAATGAGACTCGCCATTCCTAACATGAGGGGGAACATATTTCCCATGACGTGAATGTTTCTCATTTCCAGAATCATGCATCTCATGCATACATAAATCAGTTTTGTTGTTTACAGCATCAAGTTGCTGCTGCAGCTCCTCAATCTTTAATTTGGATTGAGAAAGTTTCTTTGTCGCTTTCTTAGCCTTTACTGATAACTCTTCCTTTAGAGAATCGTTCTCAGCACTCAAGAATTTATTCTCCTTCTTAAGAGCCTTATTGTTTGCGGATAAAGACTCAATTTTATCATAAAGTTCGGAGAAAAGATTCTCAATATCTTCAGCAGACAGATCAGAAGGTGAGAAAGCATTTACCTTCTCAGTATCAGCATCAGTTTGCGCCATATAGCAGATGTTTGCTGTTTCGTCATCCTGATCTGATTCTTCGTCACTATCACTCCAAGATGCCATCATGGCATTTTTCTTATATTTTGAAGGCTTGCCCTTCTCATTCAAAAGTGGGCAATCTGGTCTCAAGTGACCAGGTTTGTTGCACTCATAGCATACACCACTTTTACTTTGGTGTGGTTTAGTATTCTTCTTTTTAATATCTCGCTTTCCCTTAAAGCGATTTTTGCGAAGATATCTTTTGAATTTCTTTGCCATCAAGGAAACTTCATCCTCAGAATCAGATGAAGATTCATCCTCGGATTCATCGGACATTTCGGTACTTCCCTTGAATGCAACATCATTGATTTTCTTATCGTCAGCAACCTTGTTCTCATTTTCGTAAGCAACGAGAGAACCAAGCAACTGTTGAAGACTTAAGTTTGTCAAATCTTTAGCTTCTTCAATTGCCGTCTTCTTGGCTTCCCAAGTTTTAGGCAATGAGCGAAGTATCTTTCTGACCAACTCAGAATTAGAAATTGTTTTGCCAAGTGATTCCATGGCATTAGTAATTTCGGTGAGTCTATCAAACATTTGATTTATTGACTCATCCTTTTTCATCTTGAATGCTTCGTATTGAGTTACTAAAGCATTTATTTTGGACTCCTTGACTTGTTCTGTTCCTTCATAGATCAAAGCAAGTCTATCCCACATTTCTTTTGCTGTCTTACAAGTAGAGACGCGATTGAACTCATTTCCAGCAAGAACACACACTAAGTAGTGCTTTGCTTTAGTGTTCAGCGAGATAATTCTCTTTCTTTCAAATTCATGTCGAGAGTCGCTGGGATTTGATGGAGGAATTACAAGATCTCCTTCCATTATAATCTGCCAGCAATCAGCATCTTTTGCTCCTATGAACAACTCCATTCTCATTTTCCAATATGAGAAGTGTTGTCCTGCAAAGAGCGGTGGACGTTCGGTCGAATGACCATCAGTCAAGAGCATTGACATTCTGTTCAATACTCAGCAGCACCTTACTGTGCTTAATGTAAGACTTTCAGCAACAAGCTGTTTGATTCAGCAACAAGCTGTTTTGGTTCAGCAACAGAGTTCTGTACTAGCAATCACACAGAAAGCTTTCCAGCAAACCCGCTCTGATACCAATTGTTGGATCGATTCTGTACACTAAGAGGGGGGTGAATTAGTGTTTATCACTTTTTCGCCCTTTCTCGGTGTAAGCGGAAGCGTACTGTATCACAGCAGAGCGTTTCTCAGAATGAGAAATACCTTACTGTAACTGTTACGATTTTGTCGAGTAGGTTTTCGTACGAGTGTTGCGCGATCGTAATGGACACAGTGATTTATAGTGGTTCGGCCTTAATTGACCTTCGTCCACTTTCCACCAACAAGGTGATTCCACTATATAAAATAATGGGTGCAAAAAGCCCTTGCACTAGGCGTATGTTCCTCTCACAAAGTGAGATTTAGAATCCCGTACAATAGATGATCACTCCTGGCAACGGTCAGCTCCTCACACAGTGGATGTCTTCTCGTTTCCAGCAGAATGATGCTCACACTCAGCAGTTGGTAGCTCAATGGATTCCACACAGCTCGTCGTCGCTTAATATAATCCTGACTTATCAAAGAACACAGACAACGTTATGTTAGAGTATAAATCCTCACAGATAATTCCTTACAGTGAAGAATAGCTTCTCAGAGAGCAGCTCGTTTCTATTTCACAGCGAAGGATTGCTTCAGCACTTGTTTGCTCAGAAGAGGATTTCCACACAGATCTTGTCTCTCCTTAAGATAAGCCTGCACTTGCTTAAGAGACAACCACAAAGTTGAATTACAAAGATCACGAAGATAGAAACCACAAAGATCACAAAGAAAACCACAAAGCCACTTAGAAGGTATCCGTCCTACACTCAGTTCGGACGTGCACGGTTACCACAGCCGTGACTCACTGCACTGCACACCCAGTGCCTAGGGTGGAATTTTCCGATCCGTTGGCTTCCACGCAACCTGCTTTACTAACCCTCTGTATCAGGCGTTCAAGACTTCTGCACAGCACCCCTGTGCTTGGGAGGAACTCTTTCCACTCCGGCGGCGTTCCCAACTCCTGCTCTACCCTGCAGGCACGAGACTTCTGGCGCGCACCCGCAAGTGCGTGTCTAACTGCTCAAACTCCGTAAGCTCGAGACTTCCCTGCGAAAAGACACGACAAGAACGGCTTCTTGCCGATGGGTCAGCAACCGGTTACTGAATTCAGAGCAGGTATTCACTTAGCTTCCCTCAGACGATTCGCCGGTTGCTCGTTGAACGCACGGAGGACACCCAGTCCCTCTCAGACGATTCAAGGGATCTGACCTCAGCCCCTTGACACTCTCACACGCAGCTTGCAAGAGAAAGAACCAGGAGACACTTAGCACCTTCCGCTCTCCGTCGACGCACAAAGCTCACACAGACCACACAGACCACACAGATGCACAAAGGCTATTAATTTAGTCGTCACTGGTCTGTTTATAAAGGAGAAGGAGGAGGGAGATCGTCTAGGCAATCACCAAGATTTATTGCCAAAACTGGCAGCGAGGAGACAGCAACGGTCTGCTCAACGTTCGTTGTTTCATAGAAGGTAAGAACCAACGGTAACTTCCTTTAACCGTATCAATTAGATAATTTATTTCCAATCTACATTATCTAATCATTATCTTATCTAATTGATTGTGATAATCAAATAAATTTAATTTGATATTTTCTCCCATTACAGCGAGACGTTGCTGCAGGGAATCAGAAAGATATTTTGTTTCCAAAAATAGAAATTGGAAAGGTAATCTCATTTTATTTGTTGCCTAAGTGCTTATGATAAATTCATTAGGCTACGTTAAACGAACCTAGACGCTCAGAATAATTATCTGAGATAGATTAAAATAAATCTTAGAATAAATCATGATTATTAAAAATATGTTTCCATATTTTCAACATCTATGCGTAATATCACAGTAACAGTGTACTGGAACGCAGTAATATATAGCGATTACTAGCTGTGGTTCAGCAACGCATTCCTCAAGCTCATCACTAAGAATGAACACATAACTTGTGAAACATTACTACTGACAACCAGTAACATGTCGCTTACCACCAGTAACATGTAGCTTAAGTTCATCATCAAAACCAGGTCAACAACCACCCCTCGACTCCCTTCTTGGACTGGGTAATGGTCGAACTCCTCACTATTCAGACCTTAAAACCATTCCTTTCGAGGTCTTACGCAACCCCAAGGATTTCATTACACTCATTAGAATCAAGTTGGGCGTATGTACTTGATGCCCGACATTACCCCTTCTTGCTTCCCATGTTTAGAACCTCAATGTCCTTCAGACTCCACCCTGTCCGAGAGTTATTCACCACATTTAGAAGGGGTACTTTGTGAATCCTCAAGCTACATAATCCAAATCGCAAACTTCAAAGGACCGCCCGCACATTCATATCAATCATAGTAATCAAATCATACTTGGCCGCCTCACGAGTGAACATACTTGGCCGCCTCGCGATTAGACAAACTCTTTCATTCACTGGAATTCGTAAACTTACAGCCATCGTTGCTTGAAACAAATGCAAAATACACTTGGAAAAGAAAATGATGGAAGGCTAAAAAAAACGTAGGACAAAAAGTGCCTCAATGGAGGGTTAATATACATGTCCTTTACAAGAGAAAATGAACCTATTTATACTAAAAAGAAATTAGCAAAACTGCCTGGACTTCGTGGGAAACCGCCAAAAAATGTAGGGAGAGTAGACAGAGCTTGAAAACTGCCAATTCGTGGATTGATGTCTGGATCTTCAGGTATCCTTGCTTCTGAACTTGATTGCTCGATGACAACATGAAACTCGAGCTCGAGTTGTAGCCTATTATGAACTTGAAATTGGTCGACAGGAAACCATAATATAAGTTAGCACGGAACTCGATTTTAATGTGTGAGTTACTCGAAGACTCCATCTCGATTTGGTCATTCTTTCATGTAAAAGCCAACTCGATTCTTAACACAAAATCAAGGTATTTTTATTTTTAGTACGAAATCGAATTCATAACACCTCTCCTCAATTGAAAGAGTTTTAGTACTTTTGTTTAGTCTCTGTTTACTAGATCTCTCCTTAATTAGATGCTCAAAATTACATGTGTAAACAGGAACATTGTGGACGTAGTCCCCTCGTAAAATCACGTCATGTCCTATACTTAGCCAATTTTCGACCGATCGTGGGGTCACTCTACTTTACATTCTCAGCCAGTTTCTCCCGTTCAAAACGAAGTGAAACTCCCGAGAATAATTCATTTACAACCAACCTCTTACACTTTCAAAATAAACTTACATATCATTACAATAATAGTCAATCCAATACGAAAGCTTCTTTGCTTCTTTTCCCAAGTGTCCTAACGGCAACCCATGAAGACAAATCTTCTTGAGCGAAAAAGGAAAAGGGTAATGCCAACTGACATATTTTCGATTCGAATCTTAACGGGAGTTGAATTCTTCACATCCCCTTATAACAAAGATTCTAATCAATTAAGTTAGAAGTCTTTTTTTTTCGTCTAACTTTTCGAAAGCCCGCCTCTTGTTCATTTAGTTAAAGGGCGGGTTTTTTATTTAGTTAAACCCCGTTCCCGTTAGATACCCCTCCTTTTTATTAAGTGTTAGGGAGTGGGTTTCCTATTTATATAGAGAATACCCGTCCTTCTTGTATTTTAAGGGAACAGTAAAATCATAGTTTATGAAATTCGAATCAAATCGTATTTCGTAAATTTTTTTTTAAAACTACGAGTACTTCGGTACCGACAACAAAAGGAAAAGCCACCCAGACAGAATGGATTAACTCCTTTCCGGAATTTAAGACAATCAAACGATGACGTCCTCCTAATCGCATGTTTGTTTTTCCCTTCCAACCATCCATCACAGTCGCCATAATCTCCCTCTTTTCTTGTCTCTGTTCTTCTTTCCCTCCTCAACCGACGCGACCTCAAGATTCCCCTCGCCGAAGAAAAGCTGCGAACTTGGTCGTGAAAATGGCGTCAAGGCTCGATCTTGATGGGAACCCGATAAAGCCGCTGACGATCTGCATGATAGGAGCCGGAGGGTTCATCGGCTCCCACCTCTGCGAGAAGCTCATGAACGAGACCCCTCATCGGGTCCTCGGACTCGACGTCTACAGCGACAAGATCAAGCATTTGCTCCAGCCCGGGGATGGCACCGACCTCCCCTGGGGTGACAGGATTCAGTTCCACAAGCTTAACATCCAAGCACGATTCCCGCCTCGAGGGTCTCATCAAGATGTCGGATCTGGTAGACCCGGTTTTCTTTTCTTTTCTCTTCTTGTTTTTTCGCGCGTGGTTTTCTTTTTCTGGGTTATCTTTTTTGCTGTTTGCAATGTCGAGAATGTGATCTCGTATTCTTGTGATTTGGAAGTTGAGTGCATGACTGGTTTGCTCTTGTTTTTTATTGAAAACCTTGATCTTGCTTTTGGTTGGTAATGCTGTCTCTTTTAATTAAATTTGATGTGATTTTGAGTTGATTTGCGGGGTGCAGGTGATAAATCTTGCGGCGATCTGTACTCCAGCAGATTACAACGCGCGGCCTCTCGACACGAGTTACAGCAATTTCATCGATGCGATTCCTGTGGTAACTACGTTTTTTGTGGCTTTCTTTTCTGTTTGTCGGTGGACAGAAAGAAGTTGTTGATGTGAATGTTTTATCGAGATTCTCTGTTTGTTTCTGGTGCAAGTCAGGACTTGATTTGAATGCATGATTGCGATGGGATTAGGTGAAGTACTGTTCGGAAAATGGGAAAAGACTTATCCATTTCTCGACATGGGAGTTTATGGGAAAACCATTGGAAGCTTCCTGCCTAAAGATCATCCCCTTCGTCAGGTGAAACTCGGCTGTTCAATTAATACTTTTGGCTTTTGTATCTATTGAAGTCGTGAGAAACTGAAAATGATGGTCATATTTCTTCAATTTCTTGATATATCTACATCTCAACTGAAGATGATTATTTCGCGTAGAGGAGTTAGCATATACTGCATCGGCATTGAGTACGAGCAACCCGGCACACATGATTTAGAATGCACGTGTCCTCTCTTTATTTTGTTGTTATCTTCTCGTTGATTCTTTGGAAGGACTTGCCAGTCTGAAAGTGCAAAAATATGGAAGGGACTTACTGTTTTCATTTCATAATGATACGACCCATCCTATTATATTCTCAAGGAAGATGTGTCGCCCTGCATCTTTGGCTCAATTGAAAAGCAGAGATGGTCCTATGCATGTGCAAAGCAGTTGATCGAAAGGCTAATATACGGTACCCCAATTTACATATCTATCCTCAAGTTTTGTTTCTGGTCATTTTAGTTGCACGGTGACTTCTCTAATTGATTCGTTATTCTTTCAGCTGAGGGAGCAGAAAATGGCCTTGAGTTCACCATTGTGAGACCTTACAACTGGATCGGGTCATGGAGGACTTTATACCAGGCATCGATGGCCCCAGCGAGGGAGTTCCAAGGGTTTTGGCATGCTTCAGCAATGTAGTCCAATTCTTCTTATTTTTGTAATTTAATCTAATCCTTTTCCAGGTCAACACATCGTCACCATTCTCTTTCTGCTTCCCTGTAGGCTTTGCTTTTCCGGCAACAACTCAAGCTTGTCGACGGCGGTGAATCTCAGAGAACCTTCATTTATATCAAGGATGCTAACTCCTTATGATTGTGGGTTTGCCATTTCATCATTTTTCTCCATGGGATTGCTAAGGCTGATATGGTTTGACGTTGAATGATGCAATCTTTCTTCACAGGAAAATCCAGCTCGGTCAAATGGCCATATTTTCAATGTTGGTAATCCGAACAACGAAGTTACAGTCCGGTCAGCTTGCAGAGATGATGACTGCGGTTGGTGGTTACTTTGGACAATGCAACTCCCTTACATATCTGTCCACAAATTTTTCCAGATTTTGTGAAATTACATCCTTATCTTTGCTCTTTCCAGGTGTACTCTAAGGTGTCAGAGGAGCCACCACTGGATGTTCCTACTGTTGACGTGAGCTCGAAAGAATTCTACGGTGTGGGATACGATGATAGCGATAAGAGAATCCCTAACATGACGATAATTAACAACCAACTAGGTGGGTTTCCCTGATTTCATTCAACATCCCTTTCAGCGTTCATCGGTTGGGAAAGTAACCTTTACTTCACATGCTGCATTGTCGCATGATGTTCTATTTTTTGTCTCTTGAAGGTTGGAACCCCAAGACATCCCTCTGGGACTTGCTCGAGTCAACCCTCACATATCAACACAGAACGTACAGTGAAGCCATCAAGAATACCATGTCAGAAGCAGTTGCGTCCTAAGTCGAGCCCCGTCCGGAAGGTCCTGGCTGAATCAGGTCTAAAAAAAAATTCTTTTGATAAAGCATAGCCAAATTATTGAACAGGTTGATGATGATTCTACTTTAGTTAATGAATTCATGCGCCTCTCCAAGTGTTGTTGGCAGTTATATACCTAGAGGAAAACTTGTATTTGTTTGTTAGTTCTGTGCGAGCTATATCACGCCCGTGGTCGACTTACTGATTACAGAGTGGCTTTTATCATGTGGAGAAATATGGAGCATTACGAGTTAGTCCTAGGATGTCATTCCAAATGTATTGGCGCTTCCTCGTTAACAAAACCTGATTGCTCAGTGGGTTGTGGTGGTTCACCGCATGGCCCCGCCGCTGCGACATGGAATTGGCAGCATGCTCTTGTTGATGCAAAGCGGACAAAAGTGGTTGGAAGGCCATATCCGATTTAACGGGAATGCTAGAGACACTTTATGATGTACAGTAGAAAGCGGATGCTATGGGACTTTAGTTGATTGATCTGATTTGAATTGGATTTGAAGATACAAACTCAGTGATAATGATGGATTGAAGGACGTTGACGGAGTGCTCACTCAATTTATGAAGTTTGTACCTAATTTGAAAAAAAAAATCATAATAAGGTTCGAGTTTTTAGATTTATTCAAAAAAATCGATATTTCTAACTCCAAAATGGTAAAGTCGTTTTGAATAACAATACAGGGAGAAAGTGTTTTTCAAAGTCTCCCTGAGACGGGAAGCGGCTAACGTTACGTGCACGTAACGTTACGTAGTTTACTAAATTTCATCAATCGGTTAGTAAAATTTACTAACTTTTTTAGTAAATTTTACTAAACAGTGACCATTTTTTTAGTAAAATTGTTAGTAATCGGGTACTAACGGGGTTAGTAAATTTAGTAATTTACTAACCCCGTTAGTACCCGATTACTAACGTTACTAACCCCGTTAGTATCCGATTACTAACGTTACTAACCCCGTTAGTATCCGATTACTAACATTTTTACTAAAAAATCTGTCTTGATTCGTAAAATCGGTAGTAATCGGATACTAACGGGGTTAGTAACGTTAGTAATCGGATACTAACGGGATTAGTAAATTTCATTAGTAATTTATTTTGTTAGTAATCGGATACTAACGGGGTTCGTAACGTTAGTAATCGGATACTAACGGGGTTCGCAACGTTAGTAATCAGATACTAACGAGGTTCGTAACGTTAGTAATCGGATACGAACGGGGTTAGTAAATTACTAATGAGATTTACTAACGTGGTTAGTATCCGATTACTAACAATTTTACTAAAAAAATGGTCACTGTTTAGTAAAATTTACTAAAAAAGTTAGTAAATTTTACTAACGGGATTAGTAATCGGATACTAACGAGGTTAGTAAATCTCATTAGTAATTTACTAACCCCGTTAGTATTCGATTACTAACGTTACGAACCCCGTTAGTATCCGATTACTAACGTTACGAACCCCGTTAGTATCCGATTACTAACGTTACGAACCCCGTTAGTATCCGATTACTAACAATTTTAGTAAAAACGTTAGTAATCGGATACTAACGGGGTTAGTAACGTTAGTAATCGGATACTAACGGGGTTAGTAACGTTAGTAATCGGGTACTAACGGGGTTAGTAAATTACTAATGAAATTTACTAACCCCGTTAGTATCCGATTACTAACAATTTTATTAAGAAAATGGTCACTGTTTAGTAAAATTTACTAACTTTTTTAGTAAATTTTACTAACCAATTGATGAAATTTAGTAAACTACGTAACGTTACGTGCACGTAACGTTAGCCGCTTCCCCCTAAGACGTCTTTCAAGCTGAGATTTAAAACTTTTTTATAAATTAAAAGTAAGTTGTTTTTTTTTTTCTAAACTAATCAATGACTCACCAATTTACCGATTCCCACTCAACCAAGTTCAATCACTTGTCGTGTCACACATATAACACATTTGAGAGTTTTGTTACTTAATTATGTCATTTGGCAAAATATTTCACCAAATGACGCATTAAGAAAAATAATTCGCGAAACTAACCCACCTAAGTCGGCCTTTGTAAGGCTGACTTCCGTCATCAAGGATGTTGCCCTTACAAAGGCCGACTTCTCTACACTTAGTAAAAAAAATTCTAATTGTCATTCACACGAGGGAAGTCGGCCTTTGTAGGCAATTTTTTTTTTTAATTCGAAGGCAAAAAAAAAAATTAACAAGGCCGACTTCCTTAATGCGTCCGTCCGTCCCTTCGTTCGCCAAAATTTTCAAAGTGTGGGGAAGTCGGTCTTTGTAAGCCCGACTTCCGTTCCCCAAAATCGAAGTCGGCCTTACAAAGGCCGATTTCCTTATGAACCGAAGTTGGCCTTTGTAAGGCCGATTTAGGTGAGTTAGTTCACGAATTATTTTCTATTTCGCCAAATGACGTCATTAAGTAACTAAACTCAACACATTGATGCCGTGAGCTTCATTCACACCCCCAAAATTTTCTCACTAAAATTCATCATGACGTGTACAACACAATTTACCTCTAATTTAAAGAAACTTTTGTATACTTGGCTTCATATATGTAAATTGTTTTTTTTTTTGTTAAAACAATACACCAATTTCAGAGTAAAAATACGGACTATAAAATAATTAAATGTATTCTTAAAAATTGTTCTCATAATAAATAAATAATGACATAAAATAAAGTCGTCGGTCGGCTTGATTTCGTCGTCCAAAATTCAGTTGGGGTCTCCCTCTCCCCTCCTTTCCAGATCCCACCCTTCGGACGAATTCCCCGTCTCCCACGAACACCCCATCCCCCGACGCACCGGAATTACTGCCGACGGAGACGGAGGGATCTGCGATTCAGTCGTCACCGTGGCACCTGCCCGAGAGGAACTCCAACGAAGGAACGAGGCAAGGACGGGGCGCGGGAGCTGTTGGACGGTTCCTTCTTCCACGGTCGCTGTTTTTTTCCTTTCCTTTTTTTATGAGTTGAAGGCTTAGGGATCGGCCCTACGGAGGAGAAAATGGCGTTGTCTGGGATGAGAGGGCTCTCGGTTTTCATCAGTGACATCAGGAATTGCCAGAACAAGGACCAGGAGAGGCTCCGCGTTGACAAGGAGCTCGGCAACATCCGTACTCGCATCAAGAACGACAAGGTCAGGGTTTTCTCCTTGTTTTTCTTTCTTCTTAGGTGATGAGGCCGTACTGGAGATGTAGTGGACGATGTGCCTAGTGACCTGTCAGCGAGGAGAATGTGGTTCACGCCATCGGAGATACCAGTTTAGTGTTTGATCTCGTGAAATTGTTCTATCATTCTTGTGTTTGTTCTAGTATTCAGGATTTTGGTGCAGCGAGGAGTTTGTTGGAAATGATTTTACACGGTTACGATTTAAATTTTGCAGTATCAGGATTTGTCCTTAGGATTGGGCAGGCTATTCAGCATACGAATGACCTAGGTACATGATGTTGGATAGAAGCTAGGCTAACGTATTACTTAAAATTGGAGGACGATGAGGGATGCAAGGGTGTCACCTTGGCTGTTCCAGGAGTTAAAACGAACAGACTAGTCACAGGGAAGTTTTTCGAGTAGTTTAAACATATCCTGCATTGATATTAGTGCAGTGCCATTGGTAGCTTCTAATGTGAAGGCATGGAGGTCTCCTAATGCGTAACAACGGTGCTGCTTATAAAGAGTCTGGAAACTAAATCACCGGATATTTGAGATCTAGGATTCATATGTGTCATCTAGGTTTGAGACTTCCAGAGGATAATTCTATTATTGGGATAAAGGATAGTTTATGGTGGAAGTAGTTTGTTCAGGATATATATGTGATCGTACAAGTTATGGAATAATAATTTGTTTAGTGAAATTCTGTCATGGAAAAGAGCATCAAATCAGTAAGTAATCTGGTAAAGTGGTACCTTCTTCCGATAAACACTTACATGGTCGCATAATTCCAAGTAGGGATGAAAGGTTGGAGGACCGATTAATGCTTAGGCTGAGGCATACTTCTGTCACAAAGTTTGGATAAGTTGTCTCAGTGACCTTAGCTTGGGCACGGTTGAGGAGCTCAAATAATAAGACAACCATACAATACATTTGATAAGTAGTGACTGAGCCTTGGGGGTATGGGAATTTACAAAATAAATAAAGAATACCATCATTTTCTGTTAGTCTACAATTATCAGGATCTGATATGAAAATCTCTTATGGCATCATGCATATTGTGTTTAACCAGTAGTTCATTTTTTATGAACTGTTAAAGTTTTGTCATGCCTGGTATAACATGCAATGTACACATTTATGATATTTGGACCATGTTGGTTTTGCTTGTCTTTCTTTTCTAGACCATATTCTTAGTGGAAATTCAAAATTGCATTTGTTGATCGATTTCAACAGGGATTATCTCCTTACGAGAAGAAGAAATATGTCTGGAAGATGTTGTACATATATATGCTTGGGTATGATGTAGATTTTGGTCATATGGAAGCCGTTTCCTTAATTTCTGCTCCTAAGTATCCGGAAAAGCAGGTGTTGTTCTTACTTCCTTTCAGTGATTGCAATTTTGTGTCCTGATTCTCTCGGTGGTTGTCCTTCTGCTGCAACTTGATTTGATGCACTCTTGTTTGAACTCTGTTACTGGATCTCCTAAATTATTGGCTTTACTGCATTTTGTACCAGAATAGCCTGCATTGTGGATGCCATTTAATGCACTTTCTTGTTTCAAAAACTACTTCTCCTTGGGAAGGACCATTAATTATTATATCAACTGTTAAGAAGAGGCTCGCTTTGACAATCCTGTTGTCACTTTGGATTTTTTTCATAATGTTTCAAACTTCATTTGAAATTTGTCATAGGACAGTTCTTAAGCTTTCTAAATGTTTCATTTATGAAACCGGAAATGTTTTTTGTAACCCTGGGATTGGGAAGATAGTATCTGACCCGACCAGATTACCGACTCATTTCCCAGCCACCATCTGAAGGATGGATTGGAGGACACAGGACTTGTTGTTAATAGTCAATTTAATAGAGCTCCTTACGGCTCTACAAAGTCGCTATATAGGTTTTATGTGAATTTGAGGGAGTACTGAAGAATTATCCTGTCGAGGAAATGGGACATGAATCCGTTACATCACAGTCGATTTGAATGCTTGCATGCTAATGTAAAAAAGATGGAGCTGATAGCTATGATGTCCAATGCTTTTGAACACAATTTCCCCTCCTGTACTCAGCACATTAAGAATTCTTTTGGCCAATAGTTGAATGAATAATTGCTGCATCCTATTGTTCTTTGGTCAAAGAGTTGTCTTCTATGTAATGGTTAAACAGAACAACACATATCATTTCTGCTTCTGTATGGTTCATTTCTTACGATTCTACTAATGGTTGCAGGTTGGATACATAGTCACATCATGTCTGCTCAATGAGAACCATGATTTCCTTAGATTAGCTATAAATGCTGTTCGCAATGATATAATTGGACGCAATGAGACCTTTCAATGCCTGGCATTAACCATGGTACGACACAACTGTAACCTTTTGACTGGGTTGACTTTTTAGTATTTTGTAGTCTTATTCTATTTCAATTGGAACTCTAGGTTGGTAATATCGGCGGAAGAGAGTTTGCCGAATCTCTAGCCCCTGATGTTCAAAAGCTAATTGTAAGCAAACCACTCTAGCGTAGATGCAGATGGAATTATTATAGGTGACCTTTTAATCCAGTTCTTTTTTGTTAGATTTCCAGCAGCTGCCGACCACTCGTAAGGAAAAAGGCAGCTTTATGTCTCTTGCGTTTATATAGAAAAAATCCAGATGTGGTCAATGTAGATGGCTGGTAAGCTCACCTTGCCTGGAAATTTACTGTTTGAATTCCCGGTTTAAAGATCCTCTTTCTGATACTGTCACGAACGTTTGAAGGGCCGATCGTATGGCGCAGCTTTTAGATGAACGCGATTTGGGAGTGTTAACTGCTTCTATGAGCCTTCTCGTAGCTTTGGTCTCAAATTATCATGAAGCATATTGGAGTAGTCTTCCTAAGTGTGTGAAGATTTTAGAGAGACTTGCTAGAAACCAGGATATCCCACAAGAGTACACTTATTATGGCATTCCATCTCCCTGGCTACAGGTTTGTTTTATTCACATGAATATCTCGCCTATGTGCATGGAGATTCTATCATTAGTATTTGCATGTAGATTCTATCTAGTTGCTGGAAAGAGTGGCTTGATACTTGCATGGACATTCTGTCTTTTAGCTGGAAGGTGTGGCTAGATCCTTGCATGGAGATTTTATCTTGTAGCTGAAAGGAGTCGCTTGATTCTTGCCTGGATATTCTATCATTACTGTTTAGGGATGTAATAAGGTTAGGAACTATCGGTTGGTGAAACGGATGACCTAGCTGTTGTGTTATGAAGTACAAGAGCATATACGTTGAGAGGAAAAGGTGAACAGGTGATGAAACTTATTGTAGCCTCTTACCATTAGGTGAGTCCCCACAAACATATACTACTAAGAAAATATATAGATCAGTTTATTGACAAATATATTGATTATTCATTAAGGAGTCTAAAATCCTCAATCATAAGGTCTCAAAGCGATGATGCTTGGCTCCAACCCATCTTCTAGAAAATATTGTGCTATAATTATTTGAATCTTTAATCTCAAGGACATGTGGCCTTTTACATCTAAACAAATAGTCTTCATTCTTCAGTTTTGGAATATTGAGGTAACTTAATATGACAATGCTAACTCGAATAAGTAATCTTCTTAATTCATGATGAGATGTGCATAATTATTCATTTTGTAAGGCAATTTCTTTTTTGTGTGGTATTATGAAGTATGCTTATCTAACCACAATGAAGCCATTATAGTGTTTTTTTTCATGTCTAGGACAGATTAATCTTATGCATTTTTCATCGATGGTGTTACCTTTATGAGTTATTACTTCCGGCTCCGGGAGCCTTTATATAGAGAACTGGGGAAGATCTTTTTATTCCTTGCCTAAACTGAGCCACATGAGCTATTTGTCTGGCAAATTCAGGTGAAGACAATGAGGGCGTTGCAGTACTTTCCAACTGTTGAAGATCCAAATACTAGAAGATCTTTGTTTGATGTCCGTCTCTTCCTTGGTGAACCAGCTTTATTCTGCTAAAGGCTGTTCTCATTTGTTACAAAATCTGTGAATAGGTTTTGCAGAGGATACTAATGGGAACCGATGTTGTCAAGAATGTCAATAAGAACAATGCATCCCATGCAGTTCTCTTCGAGGCGCTTTCTCTGGTAATTAGATATTTTGACTGAAATATTTGGTTCCAAAACTACAGTAAGCAGCATAAAGTAGACTCGGGAAACTATTTTTCCTTTGTTTGATTGATAATTATTCATCGTATTGTCAGATCAATTTACAGAGAATCAAGAGAGATGATGGAAATTTTTCTAGCACTACTTAAACCAACTTACTACTTTTTCACGCTCTAATGGATCGATTGTTCTGTCTTGAGTTTTGACCTAATTACCCTGTATCAGGTTATGCATCTCGATGCTGAGAAAGAGATGATGTCTCAATGCGTAGCACTTCTTGGAAAGTTTATTGCTGTCCGCGAACCTAACATTAGGTATCTTGGCTTGGTGAGTGGTATAGATTTATGGCTGGATGCAATTGCTTTCTTACGTTGCCAAAAAAGATTTTGGTCAATAAGCAAGAGGTTAAAAAGTTAGCAGCACGCAAAAGAGGAAGCGAGCTCGTTGTCTGTATGTTGATGACTCCAGTGAAGAACTTCCCTTGGATTAATGCAGGAGAATATGACACGGATGATGCTGGTAACAGATGTACAAGATATTATTAAGAGACATCAAGCACAAGTTATCACATCATTAAAAGATCCTGACATCAGGTTCTAGTTCTTATTTCCCATAGTTCCTCTTAGTCCATAATTTGTAATGCTTGTTAAAAACTGTTGATTTTGGTAGGAAATTAAAAAGTTACTCTTCCATACTATCTGATTTGAAGATGCTTACAAGGGTGAAATTGCGTACATATATGTCTTCCTTCCTGACCTGGCTCTCCGGGACCGCGCTGCATTAGGGCAATTTAAGCCCTCTGTCTCTCTCCCTCTTTCACAATCTTATATTCCTTTCTTTGTCAGTATCCGGAGGAGAGCTCTTGATTTGCTTTATGGCATGTGTGACGTTTCAAATGCTAAGGACATTGTTGAAGAATTATTGCAGGTATACCCATGGAATGCAGTCGTCGCTTCGTGAAGGATGAAAAGGGTGTATTACTTGCTTAAACTAATAATTTGCTATTTCACCACAGTATCTGAGCACATCTGAATTTGCGATGCGTGAGGAACTGTCCCTGAAAGCTGCTATTCTTGCCGAGAAGTTTGCCCCTGATTTATCATGGTATAGTGTGTTTCTTTAAATGAAATATTCATCATAGATGCTGTTGGTGGTTTCTAGAGAAAATAGCAGGTTTTAGGTTGCAAACTATACTCTAGGAGATTTCTCATATCACCAAAGATTTATTATCCATTCTTGGTGAATACACTGGCATGAACTGTCTTTGATAACTGTCACAGCCACCTGTTTCTTTAAAGTGTCCACTTACGTCTTCTGCCCCCCTTTGAAACTTTCGTCGATGAACTATTTTTGGGGAACTGTCTTTTTCCCACATTCAGGTGATCATCAGAATGATGCTTCGCTACTCTGCATGGCGATATATCTCTCTTTATTACTTAATGAAGTTTCACTCTGTCCTCCAGTTGTTAGACTTTTCCTTAATGCCATTTAGGCTGGCTTTTGTGATTAATTGGTTGGCATCGTGCAGGTATGTTGATGTGATTCTTCAGTTGATTGACAAGGCTGGAGATTTTATTAGCGATGACATTTGGTTCCGTGTCGTTCAGTTTATTACCAATAACGAGGATCTGCAGGTAACAGGACTTCTAATTTCCTTGAACATTATCTGAGGTTGATTGTTTATTCGGTAATAAAATAATTTGGGTGTTTTCTTGGTGCATTCAGCCTTATGCTGCTGCTAAAGCCAGAGAATATCTTGACAAGCCAGCAATACATGAGACAATGGTGAAGGTATGAACTTGTTACCATATTATTGTTATTCTCTTTTACCTAATTCAGACTGGCTGTTTACTTTGTCTTTGAAATGACTATGGCCAGCTTATGAGCTTTTCTGTCTCACTTGTTCTTTTTTGCTTGGTTGACAAATTGATCACTTGCAAGTTTTGTAATTATTTATGGGACTTGGATATGAACATGTGACAGGTCAGTGCTTATCTTCTTGGAGAGTATGGGCACCTCTTAGCGAGAAGGCCTGGGTGTAGTCCCAAGGAAATTTTCAACGTTATCCATGAAAAGCTTCCCACAGTATCGTAAGAAACCTGTTCCTTCAAAATTTTGACATAATTATGACTAGTTTCCCGCATTATCTGACAACAGTAAATTTCTTGAGTAGGATGTGGACAATCCCAATTCTTCTTTCTACTTATGCTAAGATCTTAATGCACACGCAACCTCCAGACCCAGAACTGCAGAAACAGATCTGGTCCATATTCCAAAAGTGAGCTTAAGATTCCGTATTGCTATCCATCCTCTATACTTTCATATTTTTCATGATAGTTACAATTTTGATACTGCTTTCAAAAAGATTCGAGAGCTGCATTGATGTGGAGATTCAACAAAGAGCTGTTGAATATTTTGCACTGAGTTCAAAAGGTGCAGCTTTGGCTGATATATTGGCAGAGATGCCAAAGTTTCCGGAGCGGCAGGTCTGACGCATTCTGGAAGAAACTATTCAACGCTTCAGTCATTGAAATAATAGCTTTGTTTTCTCACTGTAATGCAATCTGGCAGTCTACGTTGATCAAGAAGGCTGAAGATATTGAAAGTGACACTGCAGAGCAGAGTGCCATTAAGCTGCGGTCTCAGCAACAGGCATCCAATGCTTTGGTCATGACAGACCAACGCCCTGCTAACGGGACACCACCTGCAGCTCCTCTCAGTCTTGTTAAAATACCTAGCATGGAAAATAAAGAGGTCAGTCCCTTCTTTTGTAGGAGTTTCTCATCCTGCAAGTATTGGATAAATTAGTGGATATGTTATGGTGCTTACTTCAACAAGTTATGGGGCAGATCTTAAGAGCGAGGTTTAAACTTTCACATACAGTTCAGAGGAGTTTCGTTCCAATATAACGTTAGTCGCGAAAATATTTCATGATAGTGTCGGAAGTTCTAAAACTCCTTGACCAATGCCCCTAAATTGGTGTTTGAAACACCGTTTTCGTTCCTTAGAAATCGGTGTTTCAGTCAGCGTTTCAAACTCCAATTTCCTCAATTATTTAAGGCGAAATCGGAGTTTAAAATACCGGTTTTCTTAAGGAACAAAATTGGTGTTTCAAACACCATTTTATGAGCATTAGTCAAGGAATGTTGAAACTATGGACCCTATTTTATAAAATAATTTGCGGACCAACGTTATTAACGAACATACCTCCAGTTCAGAGTACTCCTAGTCAGCTTCTGACCTGTGGCTGAGAGATGTGTGCATTTGTTAGAGTAACAAGCAATATTTACACATTAGTTGAATAAATACCAAACACGACCGCTCATCAGTTATATTGATCGTGCCCCCAAATAGAATCAGGTTGGCAAAAGAATAATCCCTTCAACCATAGTAGTTATTTCCTGGGTCTTTTACTAATATCTGCTGCCATGAAATATTTCATTGCCTCTATTGCAACATGAACTTGATGTGTAACCCTGATGATAGGAGCAACATTCAGAAGACCGTGGATTGAACCAGGAAAATGGTGCTTTGACTATCGTAGATCCACAACCCCATCCTTCGGAAGATCTCCTTGGTGATCTTCTCGGTCCAACTGCCATTGCAGGACACTCAGGCGCAGTTCAATCTGATCACAATTCATTATCTGGGTTGGAAGGCATACCAGATGCTGCTGCTATAGTTCCCATTGAGGGGCATATGAATGCTGTACAGGTGCTTTACTTTTCAGTATCTCTCATAAATGTAGAATAACTACTAAAAACATTTCGTCTCCAGGTTGTTGCATCCTCTGAGGTATTTTGACGGAACATAGTTTGGAATGATTTACTACATTGTCATTTAGTTTATAGTTTCTGATGTCATTCAGCATTCGTAAGCTTTCGTGTTTTGTTCATTGATTTAAGGAAATGCTCTCCACTAACCATCCCTTATTCTTCTATTGCAGCCGATTGGAAATATTGACGAGAGGTTCCGCACGCTGTGTGCTAAGGATAGTGGTGTTTTATACGAGGACCCCAATATTCAGGTTTTTATTGTTTTTGGCAGTCTTCTCTGTGTGTGTGTGTGCGCGCACGCGCTGAAGGATTTATCAGTTCAACTTAGTAAAATGGCCCCATTCTACTATTCTCTGTATGTGCTTCGACATTTATTTTATTCTAAGCAGTTGAAATCACTTGGCCAACGCTTTGGATGCTCTGATCTGTTCTCAGTTAACCCTGTTTGGAACTTCTGATTTGTATTTCAGATCGGTGTCAAAGCTGAGTGGCGAGCACATCAAGGGCGCCTTGTTCTTTTCCTGGGAAACAAAAACACCTCTCCACTGGCATCAGTCCAAGCCGTAATACTACCTCCGACCCACTTAAAAATGGAGCTATCATTAGTACCGGAAACGATTCCTCCTCGTGCGCAGGTGAACTCTTTACCTTCACACATACTGAAGTATATATGCATCTTTGTTAACTTTTCTCTGGGGTTGTTGGTTTTGTAGGTTCAATGCCCTTTAGAAGTTGTGAATTTGCGACCAAGTAGGGATGTTGCCGTACTTGACTTTTCCTACAATTTTGGAACATTGGTATGTTATCTTTCCTCAGCACTTTGATAGGCTTCATATATCACATTCCTCTCATTACATGAAATAACTGAGAGCATCTAACATATTACGTTCCTTCCACAGGTCAACGTCAAGCTTCGACTTCCTGCTGTTTTGAACAAATTCCTTCAGCCACTGTCGTTAACCCCGGAGGAGTTCTTCCCTCAGTGGAGATCTCTGTCTGGGCCACCTCTAAAGCTCCAAGAAGTGGTAAGAACACTGATGTTTGGTAACCATGAACTTTAGTTGGACAAATTTGCAGGACTCTTTACCTTATGTATGCAGGTGAGAGGTGTTAGACCTCTTCCTCTCGTGGAGATGACAAATTTATTTAACAGTCTCAGATTAATGGTTTGCCCAGCTCTTGTAAGATATCAGTCTTTCTCGCCTATTTTAACTGTCTCCACCTTGATGGGATCTGTCTTGACTCGAACAAATTGTTTAGGACCCTAATCCTAATAATCTGGTAGTGAGCACGACATTCTACTCGGAAACAACGCGTGCCATGCTATGCTTGGTGAGATTACTTCTTCATTATTTTGGTACATTCATCTGGCATTTGTCGTTTCCTGGGAGGCAGTTGTTGACAGCTGTTTTGGTGACTAATCAGGTAAGAATAGAAACGGACCCTGCAGACAGAACTCAGTTGCGGATGACTGTTGCTTCAGGGGATCCAACGTTGACATTTGAGTAAGACTTTTTCACTCGAGGCACCATAAAGATATCACCATTTGCTTCCATTCTCCTAAATTGGGACTCCTGTGTGTTTGGCAGGTTGAAGGAGTTTATAAAGGAGCAGTTGGTTGATATTCCTGTAATGTCAGCTGCTCCTGTAGCTCCCTCTGAGGCACCGCCGAGAAATCCGGTGCTTCCATCAGATGATCCTGCTGCTATATTAGCTGATTTACTATGAAGACAAGCATCACATAGCAAGACGCAATCTGTTGAATATACACTCGCACGCCGAACGGATGATGAGGTCTGATGGTCCGTATCTTGTTTCTACCAAGAGAAAAGGAGAGATTATGCAGAATCATGACGCCAGGGCTGGCGGTGGTATCTATTTATATGCATGCTGATTTGTCTAAGTTGGTTCTGGGCGAGGGGGAGCTTCGAGGGTTTTGAGCAGCCTGTTAGATGATTTACTCCCACGCGATTTTGTGCAGTGGCAAGGATTTGATTCCTTTTCGTTATCATTCTTTTTCCTCTCGGAATATTTTTGTCTGCTATGCAAACTTATTGTTTTAGTGCTCGTTGATTGTATGAGATGATAAGGCATGGAAGATGGGTTTTTTATATGTTTGGACGAATGTAAAAGGCCTTATATCACTGATTTCTTTTCTTTTCTGGATCGAATGCAGTACCATAAACTGTTAGTTTCTTTAAAATCCTTTCATATTCTTGTAGAAGACTCGTGAGTTATATGGCGATATTTTTCATTTAATTAATAAGAGATTTAAAATAATTGATAGCAAGATCAGCGTTTGTAGTCCAACGGTTAGGATAATTGCCTTCCAAGCAATAGACCCGGGTTCGACTCCCGGCAAACGCAAACCTGTTTCTTTTGTCGAAATTTTCGTTGTATTTTTCTTTATTTTAGACATTAATAATTATTTTTTATTATTCATATCTCCCTAATCATTGTCTAAGGGTATTCGTTAACAAAACTCATATTAAAAAAACCAAGTTGATATTATGACAAGAAGCACATTTAAATTTTATATATAAAGGTTTGTGGCGAAATACTTTGGTTTTTTGAAAAAATACGAAATATGATTAGATTTTATATAATCAAGTATGGTCCTTATGTGGCGGTCGAAGACCAAACGACAATTACTTCACAAATAAAATGGGATTTTCGATCGTGACACAATGTCGGGAAACCTAAGTCGTGGTACATAACATTGACTTTATGTGGGGTTAGACTTTGTATAATTTTCTAAATATCATCCCTATATTGCGGTTGGAGACAATGACATTCACTTTATAAATAAAACGGATTTCTGACCGCAATACTAAGTCAGGAAACCTAACCCCGACTTTATTTGAGTGAAGTCATTGCACTAATCTTTAAGTGGGGGCTAGATTTTGTATAATTCCCTAAATATTATTCATACGTCGCGGTTGAGTACTACCACATCCGCTTTACAAACAAAATAGGGTTCTTGACCACGACACTAAGTGGGGAACCTAACCCGACTTTATTGGATTAGGAAATTCTACATTTCATAAATGGAAGTCTCCATTGGTTATGATTTTTTTTAATCCGATGATCATTGTTATTTTTACATTATAAAATTATTTTATTTCCCTTGATATATTAAGAAGCTAAAAAGTTATTTACTTTAATATATTAAAAGATAAATAAATTGTTATAATATATAGTTTATGGTTTAATATTTGTCTTTTTTGTCTTTATGGTGGGTTACCAGGTTAGTTTATGATTGGAACGTTAGTTTGGGATTATTTGATTAGTTCTGGATCACATAATTAGTTTAGGTTGTTTGATTACTCTTGGGTTAAAAGTAATTAGATTACTTTTGATTAGTGCATGGTTGTTTGAAGTTAGTTCGTTTATATTGTATGACTACTCTTGGGTTGAAAGTAATTAGATTACTTTTAATTAGTGCATGATTGTTTCAAATTAGTTCGTTTATGTGGTATGAAGTAGTTAGTTTGGGGATTGAATTGTTCGATTATCGATTACAATTTATTCAATGAAAATGGGTCAATTTGATGTAGTTAACACTCGTGATTAATGATTGTTGATAGTTAATGAATTGGTTTTTATGTTGTTGTAAGTATTGGATTATTTAGTCGGAGTATTCCTTAACTTGTTAGATCAACACTCTTTATTATAATGATGACACACGTTTATTTGTTGTTGTTTGCGAATGGGAGGGTGATTCACGTTTTGCACACATGCATATAAAGAGCACAAATTACATAATTCATTTCTACATTTGGGAGTGTAGAAGGTTGTATATGCATCGCAATGGACTTCATTTGATAGCAGAGAAGATTAGATGAAATTTCGTTTCTCTAAGGTCAATTCTGATCCTAGTAGAATTAGACCCATAGACGTCCAAAATTTTACACATATACGCAATGAAATTGATACTAGGAGGAGAAAGCACAAAAAACTAGTTGTGACATATATAGAACAAATGATCATAATCGACGCCGTTGTCCTAATAAGTGAACCGACTGTGAGTAGGCATTTCATTTAGTGGTTGACCTCCTACTCTTACCATTAATTCATATATTGTGAAATGTTTTTTTAAGATATGCATTTAGGACCACGATTCACATATATTCAGCTACAGTACGAGATGAAGGCTACAACTCGGTATACGAACTTTGTTTCATTCTTTTGTTATAATTGTGAAATTATTATGTACCAACTATCTGTTTCTTCATTATAGAACAATATGTACCAATCTATTTCTTTATTACAGAACAATGTATTTATTGTCGTCGCGTCTAGAAAATAGTAAAGAGTGTGTATCACGATCCAGAGATGGAAGTCTACCTATGTCAAGTAAGTTTCTACCAAATGGCGAAGCTTCCCTACTTTGTGCTAAATTGGGCGTGGATCACTATATTGATAGAGCGTTGGAGGCCCAAGACATACATTTTATATCCTTCATGAGATGACTATTACATTACAGAACGTGACAATTCATCTTAGACTACTTGTGGATGAAGATGTGGTCGTTATCGATACTTCCATTTTGTTGGAGAGAATGTGTTAAGAATTGCTTGGTTTGGTGCTTAGATGAAACTCTTTCAACTTTACACTTCACAACCATAAGAGGTTGCCATTATCGCAGGTGAAGCCACAAACATGTTGAGGGAGTATGCACCATTTTGCCTATATGGTCGTCGCGGAGGTTTGAAAGACTAAACTACATATGACGAGCAGCTACAAGGGGAGAACGACGATGAAGAAATTATTCCTCCAAAAGAGGACCGAGCACACATGGAGTACAACGTGTATACAAATATGGAAGAAGATCAAGAAGAGGAAGGTCACGGTCCAACAAGAATGGATTATGAAGAAGAGGGGATTTAATCTCCCGGGTTACACAACTTACAATAATCCAATTAAGAGATGACGACAACACATCTCACTTCGAGAACATTCAAGTTGAGCTCCTACAAAAACAATGAAGGGTGCAAAAGATTTCCCTTACGTTTATTCTTACCCGGAAGAACCTGTTTCGCAATCACATAACTCATTCCTGACGATTCGAAGGAGCTGGCTGACATAAAAGAGGAAGTACCGTTGCAACTTTGCGAGATACGAAACAACAAAGTGGGATGTGGTTGACATTGCATTCGGTTTTTATTCACTTTTCTATTGATGGCTACTTTTATGTTTACTGTGTTGACATTGTTCTAAAATGACGTGTACTATTTCGTTATCTTGAATACGGTGGTTTTTAGGAAAACCGTGTTAGTATGATGCAATTTTGTGTTTGACATCACAAGGATTGTATAACCTGTGCAGTTTCTAATGTCACTGATGTCGAATCTACGACGGAATTCGAAGACCGCATCTTTAAAAGTAAAGGTACGAAAGGTGTAATTATTGGATACCCACCCATAGTCATCGGTATGACAATTTTGGACGACATAGAATGACTTGGATTAGAGATGAAAGTGCCAGGTGATAAACAGCGACTGTTCGATTAGTTAAATACCAAAGAAATATCCAAAGTTCAACGGGGAACTACTCTTTAGCAAATCCACATAGCCTAAGACAGAAAAATACACCCCCCTCCCCCCCTCCAAAAATAAAAAAACAAAACCAAAACCAAAACCCATCCCGACCTCCATCTCCTCAACCCGGACAAATCTTCTATTTGGCGCTGTGCTTGGCAGCAGAGTGGGACTTCAGCGCATTGTCTGAGTTGAAAGTCCTGTTCTCCCCATACAAAACAAAACAATGGCATGTTAAATAATATTTGAAAGATAAGCAAAGGGAGAGAGGGGGTAGTGCTGGCAACCCTACTTGCTGCATGTATTGCATTGGAATTGGCCAGCAGATTTCTGGGCCTGTTCCTTGGTTTTGCCAGCTTGCTTTGCCGGGTGAGGAGTCGCAGTATGTGCACCTTTCTTGCCATCTAAAGTAATTGCCATGACAAAATCAGACGAAGAAACCAAGGAACATGAGCAATCCCGGTAGCATCATACAAACACCACATACAAAACTTGACCCTACTAAATAACTTGAGGTGAAGACTTCAGAATAATCACCTGTCTTTTGTGGGGTAGATGCCTTGGCCTTCTTGCTTGGAGTAGGAGTCTTGGCAGCAGGTTCCGCGGGTCTTTTCTTCCCAGACTCCACCTAAAGGAAAATCTTAACTTACTTAAGAAATGAAGAAACAGACAAAGCAGGCAACCATGCAATAATTATTTAGCCATTACCTTTTTAGGAGTCTCCTCCTCATCCTCATCACTGTCGTCTTCATCATCATCAGATTCATCTTCGCTATCATCGCCCTGCGCCAACCAAAGTAATTAGAAAAGCTTAGACACACAAGTTAAAGAAACAATAGAACTTCAGCAAAAGAACAAGTATGGCCGAGAAAGACTACTAAGGGGGGTCACTTGCAATAGTGAAAGACTGTATCACAACGGCAACATAATAGAGAAATAACAAGACAAAATGTCATTTAAAACAGAAAAATACCTGTCCTGGTTACAGGTAACGAGGACAAGTCAATTTTATCCCGCCACAGAAAATATATTTTAGGTGCTCAGACAAGAGAATGAATGGATGAGAGATTTTCCTCATAACATCTTCAGATTAACGAGATAAATGTATGATCTCATCATCATAGCACCTTCAGTAAATTTACACAGTAATCACAACACAATCAATAATCCTATTTCCCAAAATCTAAGTTTGCTCTCAAAGGAAAAACTATAGCCTTGAAGATATACCCCCACATCGCAATCAACGAAACAATTAGGTATAATAACGAATAAATTAATCTTCTGCAGAGAACATCCACGAACACAAAAAATTAAAAACAGAAATGAAACTTCATATTTTGAACAGTCACATCATCAATTTCAAATCAGTAACATACTTCAAGACTTTAAGACAACATGATCAATACCTCATCAGAAGAACCATCCTCATCGTCATCTTCATCGCTGTCATCCTCGTCTGTCTTCATAGGCTCCACAATGCTCACTTTAGGTTTCGGTTGCTGGTTTGGCTTAGCAACAGCTGTCTCAGCCTTGGACTTAACAAGTCCTGCATAAACATTCCACATGTAAGCAATCCAAAATTGTGAAGTGGACGAGCTGATTCAATAAAAGAACAAAGTTGCCACAAAGGTAATTACCATTTTCCGATGCAGTCACAGGAAGTTTCGCTTCCTCCTCTTCCTCACTATCAAATTCTGCATGACAACAGAATACCTGACATTAGAGCCAGCGGCCTGAGAGAAGGGAAGATAAACAGAGAAGCTAATCATACTCACCATCTTCGGAGAATTCTTCAGTGCCAAGAGGAACAAAGCAGAATTAAGGAAACAAACAGGATGGAAAAGAAACAACAAAGAAAAAAAAATTATAATGAAAAAAAGAAACAGCAAAAGGATATTCATCCTGCACAACAGAGGTGTACCCACAGAAGTAAACGCTCCCATTTTTCCAGTTGTGTGACAGCTCAAACTCCTTTTCAAACACCAAATCGAATGAAAGCTGAGGGATAGTCTCCGGGGAGAGCGTCCCAAGCACAAGCTTCTGATCACCGAACTTCACATGAAGGGGCACAAAACCGCTTCCTTTACCACTTTTGGACTCCCCAAGAGATGCCTGAGAGTATTAAAAAAGACAAACAACAACAAGAATCCGTCAAAAAATGCCAGATTTCTTTCTAAGGCCATAAAAAACAATAGACATATCCAGGAAAGGGAAAGCTAATCAAAATGCAAAGGAATCAGACCTGAGAGAGGTGCAGAAGTTTCCCGTTGGTGTTAACTTTGAGGGGCTGCCCAGCCTTCACCTCAACACCTGTAAACGGAAATAAAGTGAGCATCGACGTAGATCAAGAGGTCTCTCATCCAAGCGTGGATAAGCAGCGACACATCCATTCCCAGAGGTTGAAGGAAAAATGACACGATCGACAACAAGAACAGCAAAAGAGAAATGCTGAAAATGTCCAAGAAGGAAACTCAGCTCACAAATTCTCAACCAAAAAAACATTTCGGAGGCAACGCAACACAGCTAACGGAACTGCTAATCCACTTAAGCAGCAAAAACCGATCAAAAACCATCGACCGCAGAGGAAAACACCAAAACGAGGAAAGACAGAGATGGAGAGACGGGACGGGACGGCATCAGGAAATGCCGTGAAGGCTTCGAATCCGACCGCGAACCAACGAACGAGAACAAGGAGGAAAAACGAGAGATCACCCCAAAACTCCATGGGAAGGGCCATCGGGTCGACGAAGAAGTGGGAGGCGGGGACTTGGATTTCTCAAGCGCGAAAACCACCACTGATCGAGGGTTTAAGGACCGGCGGTATTTATATAGTCGTGTCGTCGAGGAGGGGCGTAGGGTTTTTCTAACCAGTAATGGGCCTAATTAGTGGGCCTGTGCTTGTTTTGGGCCTATGTGATTAAGCCCATGAATAAGGGCGTGGCATTTAATAACGGATGGATGCGACCCGAGTACGTAAAGAGGGGGGTTGTGATGGTGAATGAAAAAGGAGAAATGGATGGCGTTGGATTTTGTGGAAATTACAAAAAAAAAAAAAAAAAAAGAGAGAGTGGACCACACCACAGTGCTTTTCTCTTCCTTCTCCCCATGGGGAAAAGAATTAGGCATATCTAATTTGACTCAAAAACCATAATTAGTAATTTAATTATGTTGTTTTTATATTATATACAGGTAAGTAAACAAGGCAGAGGCGAAGGCAAAAGGACTGGAATCATCATATTCCTTAATTGCTCGTATGGACACAGGGGAAGAAGATATTTTATGCTTTTTTTATCTTCCCAATTCATTCCTATCCATCAGAGCAACAACTCCATGAACCTCAGCCAGTTGAATCCCGCCTTCTCCGCTTCCTTCGAGCATCCCCGACCCCTGCCGCCCCCACTGCTCTCGGCCAAGCATGTCCGGTCTGCGTTGGTGTTCCGCTTCTTGCAGAGGAAAAAGTTCCTCGATCCCAAGTTCAACAGCTTCTCCTCCCGGACGATACCTGATCCCACCACAACACTATCGTTATGTCATCTCCCGAAATGTCCCCCTTGGTCGAGGAATCCGAGCAGACCATATTGGAAGGAAAAGTCGGATGGACGTACTTTCTAGGCTGAACTGGGAGTAATGGAGGTCGAACGCGGCCGGATCCTTATTCGGTGGCACAGGCCTTCGCCCCTCCTTCACGTACTGGGCCACGGCCGTCACGATCAGATCTTCCACCGTCGACTCCGGCCTCATGACCACGTGCATGGGCCCCAGGCTTCCCTGGATAGTCACGTTCAATAGTAGCTTCGTCAGCAGCCGAGGCCTCTCGTCACCCTCCTGCCTCTCCCCTACAACTCTCCTGAGATCCTGGACAGTCTTCGGCCTCTGCAAACGTGTTGCAGCCGCCATCGCTCCCTCAGCCACGCTCTGGCTGTTGAACGACGAAGACTTACCGCTAATCAGCCTGGCCCTGTCGCCGCCACCTCGGTTCCCGCTCTTCTCCTCGACTGAGCCCGTCCTCCGGCTGCCGCTGGGATTGTTGGTCTTCGAGTTGGGCATCATGTGTGCAGTGGCCGAAACTCGGGGCAGTAAAAAAGTCAGGGGAATCCTTGATTAAAACCGAAGCCAGCGGATACCATAACAGGATCAACGTGGTGGAGACGGAGAGGGATGGGGAGAAGAGTATGGAGGAGGCTCATGGGAGAACGTAGCAGGGAAGGCCGTTGCGGCGGGGGAGGAACTCTCGCTCCCCTCATTTATAAGCGGAGGAGGAGGAGGCGGAAGGGATTATTCTGGGGACAGTCACCGGGTATAGCCGGTAACCGGGGAATTGACCTTGACCGAGAAGTATCTCTTTGAAGCAATTGGATTTTGGACAGCGTGAAATTGAAACCACCACGACGACGACGTCACGGTCGTCGTCAAAGAGTCAAAAAACTCAAAAGGAAAAGGTTTGCTATTATGTTGTCCTGTCCTCCACATAAAATTTAGGAACAAACACCTTCCATTCCATGTGATTTTATTATTATTCATTTTTTATGAAGGCAGGCAAACCAGAATACCACTTCCGATCAGAAAAGCTGGGGAGGTGCATTCAATCCGAAACGTCGGTAATGCAACCCACCCCAACACACACACAACCAAATAAACAATCGGGAAAGGAAGGTTCATGAATTTGATTTGTGTGGTGTGGGGTGGTGTGTGTCTCCCTGCGTTTGTTGTTTTCCTCCCCACTAGGTTGGATGGAACATCCCCCCACAACCAATCTCTCACGTTCCTCCCTTTCTTCCACACAGGCAGGCAAAAAGGGGGGAGAGAATTGATGGACTAACTCCCAAATTCTTATCCCAAACAAGGTCCATTCTCATTCCCCACAGCCTCCTCCGTCACGTGTCAGGAGGCCACAGTCAGAGTCTTACGTTCAAAAACCGGGGTGTCCCCCCCACTCTCGTCCGGACTAATTATAACATACAACAACGACAACGTAAGCCGATCGTGACGTCGCTTTGATGTCTGGTTTGCAACCCCCCCCCCCCACCCGACTATTACCGAAAATGGGACGGAATTTTGGGCTTCCTTATAGGCCCAAATAAGGACAAGCCCCTAACAAACCAAAGGCATCCTCCTCCTCCTGAGGTTGAAGTCGATCGTCCTCTGCTCCGCTCCGCTCCAGGGTTTCCGCCGCCCCACCTCAATCGGACTTCATTTTTCTTGGGGGAAGAGTTGAACCAACCTTCGCATCTTTGGCACCCCAAACATGTCCAGGCTTTGTGGAAAGAATCGTCTTCATCTCCTTCTGAACCTCCACCTGATAAACCCTTCGCACCCTCCGTATCGGTTCGGCTTCTAACTAACTAATCTGTCCCTTGTCTTCGTCGTTGACTAATTCCCCCGTATATGATGTTATGATGAAGAATTTAGGCTGATTGGTCTTTTCCTTGCCGTGGTTTGAGTTTAGTGCTGGGGGCGTCTCGCCTGGTTATTGCGGCAGCTCGAGTTATGGAGGGAAGCTTGCTGTCCATCGGCCCTTTAGGATGCTGGAATGTGGATTTGGCAGCATGTCATTTAACAGGTTGGGTGAACTTCCCCGGAGATCTTGCACCCTTGGGAACTACGGCCCGGTGGTTGTAGCTGAGAGCCGTGGCTATGCCACACGTGTGGCTCCCACGGATAAGAGCTCACGAAAGATGCTTTGGTACCTGAGTGCTTTGGTTGTCGCGATGGTTGGGAGCAGTTATGCTGCCGTCCCGCTGTATAGGAGATTCTGTCAAGCTACAGGGTACGGAGGTACCGTGCAACGGCGTGAGGTAAGGGAGGTTATGTTGTAGATAACTCTTGCTTGACATTGATCTCGTATCTCGTTTTATGATATTTAACTTCCTCGTAGAATGATCTGTGGTCATTATGAGAAATTTTCCACTGTAGAGCGTTGAAGAAAAGATCGCCCGGCATGCTAAAGATGGAACTGTTACCTCGAGGCATGTTTATTTGTTTGTTACTAGTGGGCATATGTTTTCTTGTAAGTAATATTTAATTCTGGATATGTGGCTTCAGGGAAGTTACTGTTCAGTTTAACGCCGATGTTGCCGATGGAATGCCATGGAAATTTACTCCCACACAAAGAGAGGTTCTAGTGCTTCCTCTCTACCTTTACATATGATTTGGTTGCATAATCGTATGAAGCAGTATCCCTGGCTCGTTTGATCAGGTAAGGGTCAAGCCCGGAGAAAGTGCTCTTGCATTTTACACTGCGGAAAACAAGAGCTCTACACCAATAACTGGAGTTTCCACATATAACGTCACCCCCATGAAGGTAGATAGTAACTCATTAACTGAGCCGATGGAAAACCAAAATTTGCCTGTGTTACGGTAGTAGCGTTTGCTCCCTTCAAATTTTGAAAGAATAGGTTTCTACTGATTTTGCAGGCAGCTGTTTACTTTAACAAAATCCAATGCTTCTGCTTTGAAGAGCAGCGTCTTCTTCCTGGAGAGCAGATTGACATGCCTGTCAGTGTCAATATCTTGTTTCATGGCTTTTTCCCTAAAGGGTTAAACTATTTAGAAATGTTTTTCCTTTTGCAGGTTTTCTTTTACATTGATCCCGAGTTTGAGACTGATCCCAGAATGGATGGCATAAATAACATAATTCTGTCCTATACATTTTTTAAAGTCCAGGCGGCTGAATGACTTACACATAGGTTATCACTTTGAGAAGCTTGTTGATATCAGAGACTGAACAACAGATATGACGTTGGCTTTGAATTTCAAGTATCCGAATTGAATCAGCTGGTGAGAAGGGTTGGCTCACTAGCCCGAGGGCATGTATGAGGGGATCGAAGAGGAAATTGTGTCGAAGAGAAAAGTAAAGAGCCCTTTGCATATTGTTCATCACAGAGCCTTTGCATAAACGGGATAAGAACATCCCCCTCCCCGTCAATGGCGAAGCCCAACTCTTTACCAAGTTTGATTAGTGCACGTCAGTTGCTCACGTTTACAGAGTGATGTCACAATAAGATTTGGCCTGCTGCATTATCAAGGGTAGCTTGGCCTCGTGTAGAAGTCATCGAGTTGGACCGACATTCGACATGTGATGTATATTTGGGGAACAAGTCCGCTCAAGCAGAAGCAACTTGCCGGCACTATCGAGGTCAGTTGCTCAATCTAATTTCTTGGACAGGTTTTGGGTTGGTCATCTAGATCAGTTCCTTGTAATGCAAAAAGTTTCCTATAGCACAAATGGATAACTGGAGTCACTCTGAACCAAAATCGAAATCTTAATGCGCAAGTAATCAAAAATCAATCATAAACACTTTGCTGGCTGGCTGCGTTTTTCCATTCCGACGAATGTCGCTGTCAAATTAGGCCTTCCTCTTCCGTCGTTCTTGTTCAACTAGCTCGTTAGGTAACAACTTCAACAAGCAACTCGTGGCGTGATGATGTTAACCTGTTATTGCTCAAGTGTCCTACAGATAAATAACATGAATGGCGTTTGGCAAGTAATTTAATCAGCAAAGAAGTGGGTCTCAGAATATAGTGAAAATTTTGAATTGGGTGGATCCAAATGTGAGAATAGGGTTATAATCATAGGCAGTTTGGTGAAAAAGGGTCATGCTTGTGATATGCCAACAAATGAAAACGGATAGTTACAAGCTTCCAAACTTGCACTTCCAACCTATATATACAGAAGAAAACCATTGTCCGAAGCTCGACGACCCGGCGCTCTCCCTGATACACACTGGCAGTTTCACCCGGATTAGAGAACAGCATGGAGAGGACAGTGCTAAAGTCGCCGGAGAGGACACTGCCAAAGTCCCCTCCAAAGGACTTGACCTTGCGATATGTAGGGCTGTTTTTCAACGCATGTGTTTTCGCTATCAGTATTTGCAAACATAACTAGTCGGAATCACACTCCGGAGTCTTTTGTTCCCGTGCATGAGAATATTTACGTATGTTAGGTGACAGATCGTAGATCACAAAGCACCAAAAGTTAGTTAACGTTCCTCCGATTACAGGCTAAGGAGGAAGGCAGAGATATTGGACCAAAGCCTAGAACCCCGAAGCCTGTGACAAAAGAGAATACCAAACCGGTTGACGTCAAGCTTCACACGCAACAGCGAGCAGCGAAGAGGGCGATATTCAACTACACGGCAAGTCTCAGATACCCGGCACTAGCGCTTGCAGTAACCTGTAAAAAGTATGTCCCTGCAACTGTAAGTACTCACGAATCGCAAATGGTGAGTGCAGGTGGCCACCAAGCTATTCCTCACTGAACAACAGAAGAAGCAGGAGGAGAAATTGCGAAAGGTAACCTTCCTTCGAGAGCTTTTTCTCGCGTGGAAAATAAGGGCGACAAGGATTGTTTCGGGTTGCAGATGTTAGAAGAGGAAGAGGTCAGGATGCTGAGGAAGGAGATGATCCCTAGAGCACAACTCATGCCTCTATTTGACAGGCCCTTCTTACCACAGAGGCAAGAACACTCACTTCCCAACCTCGTTACTCCTTAATCCGGCCAGAAGATTGAATACACTAAAAGACAGCTCTCTGCCATTGTTCAGGTCGAGTAGGCCGCTGACCGTCCCGAGGGAACCAGGTCTCGGCCTCACGAACAGCAAAAGCTGGACATGCGCCGTCCCCTACAACCACTTGGGTATCCATGGATGCTATGCCTTCAAGGCCATCAAATAACTAAACCACTCACCCACTTTTTGTCACGTTTGAGTATTTTAAACCATCTGCTTGAGTGCCGAGATCATGTCGCTCTCCATTCGAGCGCTTTTTAACAGACTGTTTTCGAAATGGACATCTCCACTTCAGAATCAATAGCTTGCTGTCCATTTTGAGGACCACTTCGAATTCAATTACTCTGTCCGGAATGGAGGAAAACAAACACAAGACAATAGACGTATGATAAATGGGCAGTAGACCAATGGTTGGATTATTACATCTAATAACGAGAGACAGTTAATTATGCCGATCTTGGGGATTACTGCAACAAGATGATGAAGATGGTGGAGATGAGGAGCAGCAAGGACTCCATGGGGTCATGTCCATGGGGTAGCTGCCCAGCACGCGGAGGAACGATGTGAACTCTTGCACATCTGCCAGGGCATTCTGGGCCCTTACCTCGGCCATCGAGGCCTCAAAGTCGACATAGAACAGGTACTCGAAGTGTTTGGCGGTTCCCGTGTCTGCGCCATCAACAACCCTGATGGGTTTGTTCCTGTGTGGCCGCGACTCGATCTTTGTGAGGCTGATGTTGCGGAAGGCGAATGCGGACAGCACCTTGAAGAGGGCACTCGTCCCATTGTCGTGCGCAAACACGATGCTCGTCTTGAAGGGCCGGTCTATTCGGGGGATGACTGGCTCACGGGCCAGCATCACGAACCGTGTCATGTTGCTGCTGTCATCTTGGATCCCATCGGCGAGAACCTCGAGGCCGTAGAGCTCGGCTGCACGGGAGCTCGCAATGGCCCCCGTGTCCCACAGGTTGTTGGTCGCAATGTACTCTGCGGCCCCAGCAGTGTCGTCGACGGCCTCGCGTGCCGCTTGAGGGGCGAGCTTTGTGAGGGTGTGCTCGCACTGGGCGAGCGCCTGCGGGTGGGATATGACCCGGGTCAGGTACTCCGGCCGGGTCCCGGGCAGGGCAAGCAGGCAGTGGTGCACGGGGAGCTGGACCTCCCCGACGACGTGAAGCCGGTGTCGGAGCATGAGGTCGTAGTTCCTGTGAATCGACCCTCCGAGCGAGTTCTCAACCGGGAGGACAGCCCGATCCGCAATCCACAGCTCGACGGACTGGAAGGCGACCTCAAACTGGTCGCAAGGGATGGCCTCGCAGTTGGGGAAGGCCTTGGCGGCAGCGGCCTCCGAGTACGCCCCGGGGACCCCCTGATACGCGACCCGGAGCCTCGACCCGTGGAGAGGGGCAGGAGAGAGGTCAGCGATAGTGAGTGGCTTCGGCTGCGCTGGGACGATCCCGGTCTCCGCATTTCCCCCTCCGGCGGCGTCGGACTTGTTGGGGACCAAGCCGAGGAGGTCGGAGCCGCCAGAGGAGGGGGCGGAGGAGTGGCCGTTGACGGCGGATGCCCCAGCCTGGTCAAGGGAGAGGATCTTGCTGGAGAGGATGGCACAGGAGCTCTGCCAGTCGGAACGGCTGGAGCCGATGCCGTTGGGGAAGTTAACGGGGTCGGAGCGGAGGGCGCATTGGAGGGGGAGGAGGGGAGTGTTGGACTTTCGGAGAAGGGAGTTGAGGTAGGAGGAGGGGGGAGCTGCGGTGGAATGCATGGCCGCTTATCTGATTGGTACGTAAGAAGAAGAAGGGGGAATGGTTTGAAAGACAAGCAGAGGAGTGGGTTTATATAGTTGGGAAGGAAGAAGAAGAAGAAGAAGCAGAAGAAGAAGAAGAGGTGGTGGAGGGGGAGGAAAGGAAGGGTTGGGTTTGTTTGGTCAAAGAGGAGATGGCCTCACCTTCGATCTTCACCTACCCACCCCGGCCCCCCCCCCCCCCCCCCCCCCCCCCTCTCCCTTCCTCCCATCAATTAAAATATATATCCCTCCCTCCCTAATTTGGTTTGCATCACAATGTTTTTACACAATTAATTGTCCGCCTTCTCTCACTCATACTTTTGTCTTTTACTTCAAATCGAACTTTTCCTTGTTGCTAGACAGACAGTTCGTTTCCATTTATACTTTAAAAATATATATATAAATAAAATTGTGATTTTATAGTATTGTTTTATTTTTTAAGTATATTAAAAAGTATCGACTCATGGTATTACATATATTGTAGCATGTTCGTCGAATAATTTAATAAATTCAGTGTTACCAACATCGAATTAGATGAGTAAAGAATTCGATATTTTTAACATCGAATTTACCATAAAACTTTCAAGGAATCAGATACTTCAAACATCAAATTTTTTTCGAAAGAAACGGGCTGAATTTTTTCAGGTCACCTTTGCATTAGAAACATCGAGTTCTTTAGTATATCTAATTAAGGGTATTATTTAAAAAATTCAGAGACTTAATGTCCTATTTCGCAAAAATATTTTTCCGTTAAAATTATTTTTTTAAAAAATACATCTCTTATTATTTTAAATTGAGGGTTTGCATTTTATTATTTATCTCTTAATTAGAAGATTTTTTTTATTTTTGATTTATTTTACAGTGATAAAAACTATAGTTGTTAAAAGCGCTACGAAGCGCGCTTAAAGCCCAAAAGCGAAGCAAAGCGACCCCTCGCCGCTTTTCTAGTCTGTATGAAGCCCTTCAAAGCGCGTGTTTAAAGCCCTCCAACGTAAATTTTCCTATTAAAAAATAAACCTAAAAATCATTTCTCTATGGCCTTCCTCATCCTTCCCAATCCTCAATCACTGCCCCTCCTCTGTGTCCTTCCCCTTCCTCCCAGAAGCCCTACCCTCCCTCTCTACAGCTCTGTCCCCTCCTCCTCGGAAGCCCCGCCCCCTCCTTGTCGAAAGTGCACTTTATACTTAAAGATATTTGAAAGGTTAGCGCTTCTTGTGCGCTCTGCGCTTTAATAAAAACAAGATGACTTAGCATTTTTGTTTGTTAGACTCAATTCTGATTTAATCTACATTTGGTGTGGACCAATAACGATATTTCCTTTACACCAGCCAGTATTTAGTTGTACAATAAAAATCCAAAATGATGGGGGGATGGATGGGTCCCAACTGAACTGAACTACACACCTTAATTTGAATAACTAATGGATTTCCTTGTTCCTTGGTTGTTCTTCTTTTTCCTATTCTTTCTACCAGTTTAGTAATTTAATAGCTGGTCAGTACTTCCATAAGTGATACCATTTTTTGAGCCCTCGATTATGTAAAAGGGTAAGAATCGCCTTTGATGGCTGCCGGCTTCTTTTCCTGTGGATAGGAGAGAGGTGCGGCTCTACCATACTTTGATTAATTTTAGATAATAAAAACGAATAAAAATATACACATTAAACGCTAACTCTCCTAACCTATTTGCATGATATTGGCGGATGAATATATATAGGAAAGTCGGCGTAAGACACTTGAGTCCATAAAAATATCAACCATTTTTAAGTCATCAGTTCAAACCCACCCGCAAATGCAATGTCGAGATGTGTGGAGTGATTGAGAGTGCCTGGGGGGCCTCAACTGGGATGTCGCCACGTGTCTCCCTCGACCGAATGTTATTTTTATACGTAATTGGCGTATAGTGTGATCCGGAAGCGGACACGTTCTGGTTACGTGGGGTTGTACGTGTAACGTGAAATGCGGAAATCGGAGTCGTAAGTATGTCTGGTGTATGGCCAGTGTCTGATCGTTGCTTGGTTTGGTACATCGTGTGGCCTATTACCTATACGTCTACCTCTTCTAACATCCTTTTCCTTCAGGCATAAATGGATGGAGGGTTTTCGGTTTATATATATATATATATTGGTTCGAGATGGCGCGAGTGGTGACGTCGCAGATAAAAGGGCGGCCGGCGGCTTTCTCCATGACTACTACTACTACCTACACACGCCAGTCGTCGGTCAAACCAAGTGTTGTTCTTTATTTCGTTGAATACTTCATGGGGAGCAAACTTTCTGACCAGCACGTTCGTTCGTGGAGAAAGGAGGGGGGGCAGTTAGATGACGATGGTATACTGTAGACAAAAAGAAGAATGATGATATGAGATGGTGGAAGTGTGGTTGGTTCAGCGTGGTGTACTTTGGGTTGGACTACTAGTAAGTCTTATTTGGTCAAATGGTGTGTATTTTTTTGGATTCTTTTGATAATAAAATAAGGAGACGACGAGGGGATGAATGACGGACGTTTCTTCATGTTTTAGACTTTTCACGTACAAAAACTCGGAAGGAACTCCCCGGGGTTGCTGTCCGAATATATAAAGTTTAACCCATGAAGTAAACCAATAAAAAGAAAACAACTATACACCATTGACCCGCGGGATCAGAGCGGAGGCGGATCTACCGCTCTCGCCGTCGACCATCACTACAACACCTGCCGGAGATGCCTCTATGGGTACCCCAGGGGTTTCGAGAAGCCTTTCGAGCCGTCATAGCCCCACCCATTTTACCCATCTGAAGAACTTGCCGACCCTGAATGGGAGCTCGTAGTCCTTGGCCACGGCAGGTTCTCTCCTGGCTGCCTCCGTTTCGGACCACACATACACCCCACGCTCCTGCTTGCTGCCCGGGACCGTATTGTCCAGAATGATGGCCACGACGAACGCCACGAACATGTTCATCGACAGCAATGTGTTCATTACGTAGTTCACCTGGCAGGCACGGGGGATCCCCGGTCAGAACGAGATGCTCGTCAAGAACAATATTTGAGGGTTCTAAACAGATGAGACATGTTTCGAGAATTGGAAGCTTACCCCGGAATTCGTGGTGCGGAAGGGGCCATGAGACGCTACAGTGTAGGGCTGATAGTAGCTCGGGACTGAGACGTTGCTGTTTGGGGAGATGCCATATTGCTGAAAGTAGGCAGGTATAGATAGGGAGAAGAATAGAGATAACCCGACTATGATGATGTTTCTTGAGCTTCCAGCCTCACTATATCGTAGATTTGACAATCCTAAAGCCGCAAGCAATGCCCACATGTAGCAAAGAAGCGCAGCGACCATGACAACCGGGATCGAAGCGATGAATGCGCCGACTTTACCTGCAACCAATAAAAGGTTAGCGCAAAGCATCTCGTCGCAAGACTTTGAGGAACCACATTTGGGAAGAGGGTTCTCGTAAATCCCTACCCACAAGAGACAAAACGATAACAATGCATGCCCCGACTTCAACTGCCCTGCGGCTACCCATCTTAGCGACAGCGATGGTGTGCACATTCTCAGTTAGCGTCGAAGACCCTGTTCCTGTGCCCCATAAACCAGCCAAGATGCTAGAAAGGCCCTCCAGGCCAATCCCTCGACTTAGAACACCAGGGGTAGGTGGGCGTGACGCCACCAACAGTGAAGACGCATGATAGGAACCAACCTGCAGAATGACAATCAAACCAAAATTATTCTATGAGACAAATCAGTGATCATTCACAGTAACTTGCCAGACTGTCTCATAAAGGAGATGCAAGACTTACCGAGTCCACCGATGCTATTATTGACACAAAACACATGACCACTGCCATTTTCCAGTGGAAGACAGGAGTTCCCCACTGCAGCGGATAAGGGAATCTAAACCACGGGGATGACCTCAGTGCATGCGAAGTGTCAACTCGACAATACTTCATTTTATTAATATGCTTCCGGCAATACTCAGATACTATGTTTGAAGCCGGAATATTCGGGTCACAGCCTTTATATGTGTACAGTCCGGTCTCGGTCAAGAGAAATGCAATTGCCCATGAGATAGCGAGGCCTAAAGGAACCTGCAAGGCATGTCGATTACTCAGATCAACTGGACCGTCCACAAACAAAACAAAAAGTGCCAAAGAAAAAAGAATACGACTCTAGCAGCAACTCACCGCATAGATCAAAAAGACACGATGACCCAAAATTGATATCTTCCTAAGATACTGCACGAATGTAAGGACCAATTATTTGAATGGCATAAAACATCACAGGTAAGAATAACAGAAGGTGTTAGACAGTAATTTAAACTTACAAGAGAAAACATGATGACCAATAGGATCTGTGCGGCACTAATTTCGAGGCAGTTCCCAACAACTGGAAAGCCATAACTGTAAAACGAAAGCCCGACAGCCGCGATTGTAGGGGCTACCACCACAGGATTAATCAACCTAAGAGGAGCCAATGAAAAGATTAGTGCACCAAGGGTTGGCAGATTCAACCCACGTAAGAAGCCTCGCAACAAATACATGTGCTCTATTTATGACTGACATTAAAGAAACAGTTAGCAGGGAAACACCAGCATCTAAACAACCACCCAGAATCAATTACAGCATTTCGAAGATGACAAGTCGAGGGTTGGAGGGTGTTCTTCATCTTAATCCCAAATCTCACACTCACCTCAATAGCAGTGACATCAGACCACTGTATCCCAGTATCGTCTGAAAAGCAGAAGCAATGATGATAGCGCCTTGCAGCTCCTTCATAATGTGTTTGAAATTCTGTCACAATGCACGACTTCTTCATCAGAGTTCTGAAATTTATCAGTCAGAAGCACTCTCATGCACGGATACATTGTAAAATAATAGGAATCCTTTGGACTCATTTCATACAAAAGGATAGGGAGGAAGCAAAAACTTCGAACCTATAATCCTCCCACAAAAAGCAAAAAGAGAGAGAAGGAAAGAAGTTCTAATCCCAATTCTCTGCAGTATAAACTACTGATGCTCCCGAATGGTGGCATAAAATACAATGCGCGAGAAGGCTAGAAACCCATGTAGTAGTATAATAAGATGAGATGTATCTGGCAAAGATATATGACTTACATTGCTATTCAGACCTAGGAATTCCGGCGAGTTAATTATTGCCAAAGCTGGAGCCAAATAGACAAAGGATGGACCTTGAATAAGGGGCAGCCTTGACCCAAAATATGTATGCAATAGTGTGGTCACGCCGGAGATAAAGAGCACAGTCGAAACCACCGCAGCCGTATCCTCCTAGATTATGAGAAGCAGAAATAAGTCCTTTATATAAAGGGCTAGTTGAAATAGGATATATTATTCACTATGATTACTTACATGTGAGCCACCCATTGCCGGAACTATAACAAGAGGAATTAGAACCAAAGAGCCCAACATCGAAAGGAAGTGCTGGAACCCATAGAATCCAATTGGAACTGCAATCGCCATTTGAATGAACTGAATCAACCAACCAGACAATCAACCCAAAGTTCTGAACCCACCTTTAAATCGATAAAATGAACCTAACCGAAAGAGACAAGATTTTCTGAAAAATAAGATGTAGCTAGCACCCCATACCTACTGCCCAATGTCCCTCTCTCACTAAAATTGAGCTATTATGAAAATTTTACCTGATGGGATGCAAGTGCAACATTTCGGCCAATGCACTAATAATCATGGTCAAGACTCCGATTCAATTCTAGGCATGCCAAGCACTGGCTCCCAAAAAATAGCACCTAGACAGTTACAAGAGGGAAACGTCGTCTTTGCATGTTCATTCGACATCTTTGAGTCTAGTCCACTCCCTTCACCTCGATTAGCATGCTTTCGGGGATACAACATTACTAATGTCATTACATGCTTTATCCCATTTGAATTGCATCCGCGACGAAAAAGTAAGCTTACAAACAATTTGCCACTTGCTGGTGGCAACATCAGGACAATTAAGCAAGGAATCAATTTGAGCCGATATTGGAGCGTCGATATCAGTCTTAATCCCATTCATTAACATCTCGAGGCCAATAATTTTGCAGCATACGAACAACAACAAGAAAGACGAAGATAGTCAGAAAAAATCGGACAATTGGAACCGAAACGACCAAAGAAGAGAATTCCTAACCGAGTCCAGGCGAATCTCTAAGCTCGTACTTCATGTGCACATGCCTCCCTACAAAGCTGTCCTCCTCCACAACCATTTCCGCCTCGTCCGACCTGCCCGGCGCCTGCCGCCTCGCCCCATCCCCCTGCCCTCCAGAACCAGAGCGCCTGTTCCCACCTGGACTCGTCCCCTTCACCGGCCCCCCACCGCCATCCGAATCCCTCCTCCTCTTAACGGCCTGCTCCTGCCCACTCTTCCCATTAGCCACTGGCGTCACCTTCTGCTGGGGCGCCACTTTCCCCGCCTCCAGATCAGGCTCCCGGCTCTCCATCTTGTGATTACTCCCCCCGTCGGTATTAGCAGCAGCTGCAGGAGGAGTCGTCTCGGGCTCCTTCACCACCCTCGCAGGCGGAGGAGGGAGGGAAATCTGGCCGGAGTCGGAGGCGGTGGTCTCTCCGGAGAACTTGGGGCGGAATCCGGTGCGTTTCGCCCAGGAGGACGGAGGAATGGGGGAAGCCTCATGCTGTGGCTGGTTAGGCCATGATCCAGGCTTGGGCCGGGGTTTGGAGTCGGAGGTGGACATGGGGGGGAGGTGGGGATCAACAAAGGAAACAGCAGCTGCCGCCGCACATTACCTGTGAGACACGGATCGAAATGCGGCAGATCTAGGAAGGACGAAAACGGCGCGGCAAAAGATGGGCGTTGGTGGAAAAAGCCGGGACTTGAAGGGAGGGAAGAAGAAATGGGTAGGAGGGAGGAGGAAGAGGATAACGTGACTTCACAGGGAGGAGGAGGGGGGGGGGGGGGGTGGAGTGCCTCCTGTGTGTGACTCGACGAGAGAGGAAGTGGGAGAGAGAGAGCAGAGTGTAGTAGTGAGTGAAAGGCAGAGTGGAAGGTACGGCGTCGTTTTTAGTTGGGAGAAAAGAAGGGGTGTTACAGCTGGCGGGCCTTGCGTCGTTTTTTTTAATTACAACCTAAAGATTAAGATGTTTTTGGACCCACGCAAGCATGATTATCGGGCCACGCCTTTTTTTTTTGGGTCATTGTCTCCCTCAGGCATAACATGTCAACGTAACGTAGTGTTTGGGTGATTTATCGGCTTATAAAAGAAGAGATCTTCTTATTTTGTGTCTATTAACACATGAATTTTGGACATTGTCTCAAGTGGGTCAAAACAATGAAGTCCAGAGAGGTGGTACTCGATAAGACACCCGATCACTGCGAAGCGTTTCGTTCGAGAGTCGGCTCTTGACCATTCGAGAGGAGACTACTCGAGAAGCAGCTGCTGAGCTCTAGAGTTAATACCAACCACGCTCGAGAATCCCGTTGGGCTATGACCCAAGAACACTTTCAAGCACACAACTAAGTCACGATCAAAGAGAAGAATACGTGGCAAGCTCGGAAAGGAGGATTGAGATATGTCGCGCATGTCTCCTACAAAATAGGAGGAGATCGTGCACACGATCCAAGAAGATCCCGAATCTGCCTAGTAACTGCAGTCAAAATATCCTGAGCTATAAAAGGATCGCGACAGACAACACAAAAACAACGACGACAAACACAAACACAGATTCTAAGTCTTTTACCTTTTGCTTTTACTTTCCCAGGGTGAGCCTCCGGCCCTTGGCATCTTTCCACCGTCAGGGTGAGCCTTCGGCCCTTGATACCAAAATTCTGCTTTGCTCCACCGTCAGGGTGAGCCTCCGCCCCTTGACGATCGAATTCCGCCTTCGACTCACCACTAGGGTGAGCCTCAGGTCCTTAGTAGTGTCCACGTCCGTTGCTACCTTCGTTCTACAAGGTGAATTTCACGAAAGGAGTTCGCCTCGACCGCCTCTCGTCCATCTCCGACCGTCGTGAAGCGTCATCAGGCCTTTCTTATTATTATCCCGTCCGAGTCATGTCTGTAAGTGTAACGCTGTAAACTCGGTATCGTTGTATTGAATTTCGATATTGTTGTTTACTTTTGCTATATTTATATTCATTCATTTCACGGTGTAGAACACCAAGCGCTGTAAATTCAGTACTGTTGTATTGCGTTTACTTTCACTTTCACTTTAACGACGACCACATTCACTATAAAATTCGACATGTGTTATGGGAAACAACATTTTCCGCGCGTGACTTTCGCTTTGGGTTAGCACACATAACAAAGAAAGGAAGAAAGCGAGAGCAAATATATAAGAAAATTGGAGAACTGCTTTGTAGGTTTACCAGTGGCATGGCTTCTTGCACTGGACACCACCACCACCATCACCCTCACGCGGCAATTAAATTTTCTTTCTTTTTAATATATATATTCTAATTATTGAAACCCAATCCAAGTAGACTTATTTTTAGGTCATATTTTATTATGTTGTTTTGTGTTTAGTCCTGGCCCAAGGGTTGTATGTGCTCGGCCCAGGAAGATTAAAAAGAAGCCCTTGGCGAGGCTTTTGACGGCGTATTTTTTACGAAAACCCTAGCCGACGTCTCTTCTTCCTCCTCGGATCCGAGGTTGGTGTTCTTCTTCGACTTTGATTGATTACTTCTCTTTTTTCCTCGATTTCGGTAGATTCTACTGGATTTTTGGTATGATGTAGCCGGTTGTTAGATGTTGATCCGGGGGCGTTTGATTGCCAGGGTGTTTGTCGGTGGAATCGGGTCGCTATGAGGTTGGAGAAGTGTTGGTTCTGCTCTTCGACTATATACCCTGGACACGGGATTCAGTTCGTCCGCAACGATGCGAGGGTGAAGTCCTTCTCCTCTTGCATTTGTTCTTGGATTGAAGAGAAATGTGTTGTGATTTTAGCGGCAGTGGTGTTGGTGAGCTCGAAAGCTCCTGACTTGTTGTATGCGTGCAGATATTTAGGTTCTGTAGGTCGAAATGCCATAAGAATTTCAAGATGAAGAGGAATCCTCGTAAGGTTAAATGGACAAAGGCATATAGGCGGCTCCATGGAAAGGATATGACCGAGGTAAGAACAAGTAAAACTGAAATAGCATGACCTATGTATATACTGATCCCGACTAGCCTAGTGTTGTGGATATAATAATTGGGTCCAGTGCTGTTATTTACGATTATTATCATCTTCAGGACACGACCTTTGAGTTTGAGAGGAAGAGGAATCGGCCCGAAAGATACGACAGGAATCTTGCCGAGAGTACTCTCATGGCCATTAAGAAGATCGACAAAGTCCGAACTACCAGGGAGGCGAGACACATCGAGAAGAGGTTAGTCTCACATGCTCTACGGATTGTTTTCTGATTACCAGGCATGTTGTGCTAATGTCTGCACCTGGCATCTTCCTAACAGGTTCAAGGGAAAGAAGGCGAAGGAGTACAAGGAGGCGAAGAAGGAGTTGGACCAAAGCATCAGCCTCATCAAAGCACCAGAGGAGTTGTTGATCAATGGCCAGGATACTGTGCCGATTAAAGTCGACATCTGTCAGCCGCAATCTGAGGATGACAACAGGCTCATGGAAGAATGACCTGCAGTTTCGCCGCCCTAGATTCCTTGTTTTTGCATGTTGTCTTCTTATTTTTGTGGGTTTTAAGTGGGCCATACATATTATCTGAGGTAGCAATGAGTTGTTGATCCGTGATTATACACTCTTTTCATTAAATGTCATTAAGAAGGATTTGAGGATAGCTTGATTTACATGCTAATTCAACTCGACAATGATGATGCCCACGCGTTTCTCTACCCATGAGTGCGTTCGGGTAGAGAAGCAATTGGGCTTGAGGGTGGGTGTGTATTCTGATTTGGGCTTGAGACCCAATACAAGATTAATGGGCCTTGGAGAAAGGCCGAACTTGGACTCGGCTCAGCGGAAGGGAGATGGTTTTAGCAAGGGGTTTGTGGTCTTAGGGCTGAAGCCGGAGCAACGGCGGCCGGAGGAGGGGGGGGGGGGGGGGAACCTGAGGCTGGTGGTTCGGTTGCAGATGGCTGCAACGGTTGCCGGACGGTGCGCTTTAAGACGTGCAATGGCGGTGGCGGTCGCGAACTCTGCTGCGGCTGCCGGAACGGCTAGTCCTGCCAGAATGGCTGGAGTTTTTAGATCCACCGGTTATCATTGTCGAATCGCGTCCTCGAGGTAAAAGCAATGCCCTCTCGACAACTCTGGGGGTTTCTTGTGGGATTTGGGATTGTTGTGGTCGTGCTGATGATGATGGTAATGGTTAGGTTGATTAGGAGGGAGTTGAGTTCTCTGCTTCCGGCTCACAGTGCTCTCGCTTCCGCTTGCCTCGTTTCGAAGCTTCCCAGTGAATTGAGTTATCGCGCGGAAGGTTCTTGCCCTGGTTCTCCCCTATCACTCAATTTTGAGCTGGTTGAGTGCTTACCTCTTTAATGAAAAGAATTGTTGCCGCAGCTTTGTTATGTAATTTATGAAAGTGGTATTGTTTGTAGTGTGTTGTTTGTCTCTTGAAAAGTTTCCCCAATCTTCTGGTCCATTCTGATTTCGAGACTCCCTGCGCATTGTTTAACTCTTGAAGGAGCTTCTCCTTGCTAGCCATTCACAACAATTTGTTGAACCATAGGCTTTTCAATCAGTTGTCTTATGGGTTGTGAGATTGTTCGTGCTTACTGATTCCCATTCTTGATCATGCGTTGTCCGATCTAAAAACATGTTTTTTTTTCATTTTTTTGTGATGATCATTTTCTACAGTTTGATCCCTGTATTTTCTTACTACAAATGTTGTGCTGATATCGGTTTCTCTCCTCTGGTGATGCTTGACAGGCCGATTTTCCAACTATGTCAGTCCTATCTAGCACTTGGTGTCTGGTCTCCACTGGAAGACCAATTCTGGGGCCAAAAGTTTAATATGTTGGCGCAGGATCTTCAATCTTAGCCAAAAGGATTGGAAGTGAGTTATTTTGCATCCACTGTTGATAGGATGTGGTTAATCTCTGAGTTGGTAACGATCACCTTTTCACAACATAGCTTTAGCCAATATGGTATCTTTCAGGAGGAATTAGGAGAAGAGGCTGATTCTTCTCAGCCGATTTTGTATCGTAATACTGGGTACCCTTCCCTTCGATAAACAATGTGATGACCCATCGTCGTTGAGCAGCAAACATTAACTTCCAAGTTATTTTAGTCGAAATTTCGCGGACTGAATTCTTGTTATTTGATAGGGTTCCTTAGTGCCCCGTTCTTTTCTTCTGGAAGCACCACCGGTTGACGCTTTTGCCGATAACTAGGGATTTTTTTTTGGGGGGGGGGGGATGTATCTTGCAATTAGTTGCTTCACGCTAATGTTGGGACTTTGTTAGGGTCATGATAATGCGGCTTAACTGTTATGGACGCGGTTGTTTCCAGACATATGGTTGCAGTCACTGTCGTGTCGCTGTTCCAGAATTAAGACTCGGGTTGTGTATTTTCGCCGTGTAGACTGGCTCTTAGGAATTTTGATGGTGGTGGGGGGTGGGGGCATCTGATAGTGGGGCGAGAACCGGTCTTAAATAAATGGAAGTCATCTTGATATTGACCAAACTCAGATGGTTCCGGCACGGCTAGAGAGATTTGTTCAACAATGACAAGCCCCAGTTTTCTGCACGTGGTGGTGGTACCTACACATTGAGGTAGTTATCTGCATCTATCAATTAGTGTCTTGTCAATCTTGTGGCTTACGACACGAAACAAGCAGATTAGATAATATTCATGCCCTTTGCCCATGCCTAACCCATCATATGCCATCATGATTAGCTCTGTCTGTTGTGTTTCTTCAATTATGTCCCGATGAGCTTGCTCTGTCTCCCGCCACAACAGAAGGCTGCCTTTTGTTTTTGAGACAGTTCTGATGATTACATGGGACCATGGATTGAATTCTGATTCCCACATGAAGTTCTTGTTTTGTGCAGGACAAAGCCTGTTGAAGTCAGATTCATAACCCGTGTTGGGTCGTGTACAAATTGTTAGTACCAGATACAACATGGGATTGTAAGGTATGTCCAGAAGACGTTGATTGAGGACGATGAAGTAATAGGGAGTCAAAAAGGGGTGTGTATGGAAAGCCACCCACCTCCCCCTTTCTTCTTACTTGTTTATCTTTTTTTTTTCCTGTGGGTCTTCTTTCTTTTTTGCTAGCTAAAGTGTCAACTTTGCTACACCAACTGCTTTATTGTAACCTGCCTTATACGCCTAATAATTTCTTCTTCCCCCCCATGATAAGTGTAATTTAATAATCTCTTTGCAGTTGAGGGGGGCATCAAATCATTCACTTTTTGTATTACATCCTGTCATCTCTCTTAACTTTCTCTGTCTTGGCCTTTGCCTTCTTTAGTCTTCTTTCTTCCTTCTTTTCGCTCGTTCTTTCGTTTTCATCTCTGCATCCGCAGGGCAGAATGATCGAGATCGCCTCGTGCTTTGGCGACCAAGCATTGAGCTTCTCCATCCCTTCTTGCTCCTCCCGTTCCGCCAAGTCTTCTTACATTTCCCCTTCTCCTTCCAACCTCCCTTCGGTCTGCAATGCGGTCACCTGTGTGTACAGGACCGACCTCCCTTCCAGGAAAACCCAGATCCTCATTGTGGTCACCTGGTGTAGAGCCCCTGGGGGTCACCGCCTGATAGTGGGATTCGGCGGCAACTCCATGGAAGAGTCTCCGTGCGTTAAGCTAGGGACCGACCCCTTGTTGTTCGGAAGGAACAGGGGGCGAAAGAGCATATCGTATAGGAATTCAGACGTAGTAATCGCATGGGATTTCTCGAAAGCCAAGTTCGACACATGGTCTCCTGAACCGGTCGGTGGGTTTTCAGTCGCCATCTCGGTTGATTCCGAGTCGGGTCTCATGCTTGGCGGAGGGGAAGGTTCTCACAAAAGTGACTTTGGGAAGGCGTTTCTTGTTTCGAAAAGAGAGGAATTAACTGGCGATGGGCTGTACAGCACGAAGGTGCGGTTTGGTCCTAAGGGGGATCTCCACGACATTTTGGTGAAATGCAGGGGACTGGGACAAGAAAAGGGAGACGAAGGCAACGATGAATACAAGCCGCCGTCGATCTTGCACGTGTACGTCGACATGAAGTTGGTGATGAAGGTCAAGAGGTTGCAGTGGAACTTCAGGGGCAGCCAAACGATCTTCGTGGACGGTTCGGCCATCGACTTCATGTGGAATGTGCACGACTGGTTCTACGACAACGCAGGCATGGGACAGGGGTTCTTCATGTTCAGGACGAGGAACGAAAACGACGTCGGGTCTCACGGCGAGGACGAGGACGGGGACGGTTTTTGTATGTTGATTTGTGCAAGCAAAAGAACCTATTGAGTTTGAAACAAAATTTTCGAGTCCATTACATGTAATTTAATTTTAGCCTGTAACAGGAAGAAGGGAAATATATATTGTCTGATCAAATTTAGTTTTTCTACCAACACAAATTAATTATTTCGCATGTTTTGCCCGAGGAATGAAAACTGAAGCATTGTGAGGGGAGCGCCCTCCATTCTGACAGTATCCTATATTCTGACACGACAGACCCAACCAAAAAATTAAATAAAAACAATGACGATGATGTCAATCAATCGGCCTATTTTTTTTTTTTATCAGCCTGGTATTCAAAGTTTTAATTCGAACTCAATTTAAATATTTTTTTTTAATAAGAAGTGATTATGTACTATAAATTTTGAATCGGAGATTCTTTTAAGCGATTTCAAAATCTTTACCCCATTAAGCGATTATCTTATCCCAGACACATGCTCTGGTCTAACAGACGACTCACACGCCCTCACCAAATTTAGGACAACCCATTCCTCAATCCAATCCAGTTGATCAGTTTGTTCCCCCCCTAAATGATTCCCTCCCTGCTCAAAATATTCATTTTACAAGACCAAACATTTCCTTTCCTCCCATGTTCGGTGTCAGTCTTCGCCAATTTCTCTTTTGGGCTCGTTTGGTCCAAAACCGCCGTCTACTTGTCGTCCTCACTCATTTCTCAATCACATTGAATTGAGAGTATGTGCAGTTGCTCATTTAGGCCAGACGCCCTTGCAACGAGATAAGCTATTGCATCACACCGGCCATCGGCACGCATACGCCATCGTACTAGTCCCTTAATGCTTCTGCACTGATATGAACGGTAATGGGGTGGTGAGATCTGCCAAGAACAAGATTTGTCGGAAGGTTGATTTTGATACATGTAGTCATAATATTGTACATAACATATCTACCACATGAAAGCAGCTTGGCTCTCCATCTTTTCCAATACTTCCGGTGAATTCTTGGGCTACGTGCCGCAGCCTTCACAACAACGGCAGCGAAATCAAGCACAATTACCTTATCGATCTCCAAGAAGAACTTGGATGAGAATACAAGGAGTTTTGAGTTGGACGCTGTTAGCACCGGAAGTGACCGCGGACAAGCTGGATCCAAACACATCGGAAATATCTGGCACTACGGGTCAATTGGTGCCCGGAGGATTCGTGAATGTGTGGTCGCCGTATAAAATGAAAGTAAAAAAGATGAGAAGACAGCGGACGAACTTCCCTAAGCGGAAGCACTTACGAATGCCATCGACGATGCCTTCGAGAGTGAGCAAGAACACAAGAGCACAAAGAGAGCTTGAACGTTGGAATGCTTGAAATGATAATAAATTGACAATATATGTCCGTCTGTAGAGAGGTGTTCATGTACAATGCCTAAAAACTACTATTTATACTAAGCTAGACCTACGTATATACGGTAATGTAATATTGCACATATATTACGCTTCCTTTGCTGCCAGTCTCCATAGAATATCTCCTTTCCATATGAGTAAACTTGGCAACAATCTCCTTCCGTATCCTGAGATCTTCTGGAGCCTTCCTTGACAGCTGATTGATCGACCGTGTCGCCCATTGGCCTTCGCCGTAGAGTTTCCTCGCTCGTCCAGTCTGACTGTCGCTTGTCGCTTCGCCGACCTGGTGTCGCCTAGTAATCCCTTCGCCCAACAAGCCTTCGCCTGGTGTGTATCTGTGGTCACCTCCTTCTTGGATTTTCCTTCCTTGGGCCTGTGTTCTGAACCGTCGATCCACATATTGGGCTGAGATCTGTGGCATAGAATTTCTGTTGCTAAACATATAAGCCCCGCTCAAGGCAGACTGAGTAATCTGTCTCGCCTTGAAAAGGACCAATTAATCATTCCCCTACAGCCTCGGTAACGTGTGCAGGCGAGTAATGACCCTTGACCGTCGATATCTCCGAATTGTATCGGTTGAGATTTCCAGGATAACTGTTGCGATTCCCGAAATCTCTGTCATAATATTTCCCGTCAAAGTCTTTTTACCCCTCACGACTTCACTATAAATTGAAGGGCTCGGATCGTCTTCTGATGCACAAACCATCGTCTTTCGAAAATAGCTAAGTCATGAGGTTCCTGTCTTTCTTTTGGTGTTCCATCCGGAGCTTATACTCATCACCTTAGCTTATTTGGGAGCATATACCCATCACCTTATGAGGGTGGACTCCAATTACATGGTGGTTCCATCTGGAAGGGAAGAGGACCCGAGCCACCGGGTTTTCAACTCCATGGAATCGCGTGAAATTCCTTCCGGCATCTTAGAGGCCTGGGGCTCTCTCATGCGATGCCGTCGTTTGCAGCCAAGGACATTCTTCGTTGAGGGAAAGAACCGGGTTCGTACTCAGTTTTGGGGAGAAACCCTTGAAGAACGTTTGTAATACCTCCAATAGAGCCATTTCCTGATGAACGGAAACGTTGTCTACTGGATTATTATTATTATTGTTTTGTTTCGTGTACATTCATTATCAATCGAACTCATGTACTGTTTGGATTTGAATGAGAATAAATGTCCATTTATTTTCTTTTTAAAACCTTTTCGCTTACCCACTTATGACAATTGAATCGTCATCAGTTTCGAAGCGACGCTTTGGATATCGCCCGCCCCATAATCGAGGTGACGTCTGTGTTGGGCCTCGGTCGTCAAACGACGTCCCTTTTAGGCCCTACCTTTATCGGTTTCTGGGGTTATAAAGTCTTTGAGAGTCGGTTTCCCGCTCACACACTCAGAAAAACCCTCCTCCTTCTTGTATTTTCGGATTATCAGAAACCCTCGTTCTTCTAATGCTCATGGCCTCTGATACCTCATCCTCGTCGTCTTTTGACCCTCCGGTCCATATAGACGGTGATACTGCAAAGTTTCATGTCTTCGCCAAGTCTTGGCAATCTCATGTTTCCACTTGCCATGCGACACAGTCGGACTTCGGTATCACTATTCCGGACCAGCAAACCCTTGGTTCGTACACCAACTCGTGGTTCGATTTCCTCTACACCAGCAGGTTGCTCGCGGTGTTCCGTCGTCGATTCAAACCAACAGGATGGGAGCCGTTTGTTCGAGCAAGTCTCCGTTGCTTTCCTGCTCCACGGAACAAAGCCATCCAGGATTGGATTTCCAAGTGGATGGAGAAGAAAGGCATTGCATGGGAAGCGTTGGGAATCAAGACGCTAATCAAAGTTTCTCATTCCCCCATCGGGCCCAACCTCTCTATGGTTACTGAGTTCCTCTCGTTTTGGAACCCTGTCGTTAACTGCTTCTATTTTCCAAAGGACCCACGTCGGTCACCTTAGAGGACATTGCATTTTTGACTGGTTGCAGTCTTTCTGGAGGCCCCCTTCGTTTTGACAGCAAGCGCAACGATCTAAAATTCAACCCTTTAGAGCGGGTTAGCAAGGTCGCTGCAAGTCATCTAAAGGACGATAGATGGGGAGTCAACGAGGATTTCGAGTTCTACTTGGAATGGTTGTTCAAGTTCATCTTTTGTAACGGAGGAAAGTGCCCTGGTCAGTTCATGGTTGGAGTGGCCACCAGCCTTGTTGAGGCTGCCAATGCGGACATGCCTGGGCCTGTGGTTTTTGCTCCCTTCTTGTTTGCCTGATCTATTGTAGCATCTATCAAGCGACCAAGGACCCGGCTGATTTCCCCAGTTGTACGACGGATGACCCTCTGTGGCTCTTATACTTATGGATCAGCTTTACTTTCCTGGGTTCACAAGTTACTCTAAACCCATGCTCACCCGGGATGAGGTCATCGCAGTGGGTTCGTCTCAGTATCAGGGTTCTTCCAACATCGTCAGTTGCATCCAAGCCTTAGCAAACGGATGCAACGGTGAAGGAGAAGTAATCTCCTGGCGCCTTTTCCCTGAAGAGTGGGAAAATTCGCGTCTGGAGGTAGTCAAGCGTTTCCTCCTGGCTTTCTGCACTAGGGAATTGGTAGGTGTAGACTATGAAGGGCTGATCTTTGAGGTATACAATCCCCATCTTCATGCCCGTCAGCTGGGCTTTCCCCAGTCTTTAGCCGTCTCGTTTTTCGAGTCCAAGAACTAGCCCTTGGATAAGCGTACATCGTCTCTATGGAATCGGAGGTGGCTGAATAGACCTGGGAGCTACGTCTTCGCTCGGCTGAGATTCAGCTTGCACTTTCGGGCGGTCGGACTGCAGCTTTATCCATGGCTTGGAATGGAGTCTGGAAGCAATTAGAGGCAACCTTTCAACTGACAAGGTTGATTGAGGAGGATAAGGCGTCCCCTCCTCCAGCGCCTCTTGCTTTAGGTGAAGCATCTTCGAGGAAACAGTCGTCTGATGATAACAAGCTCCCTTCGGGTATGTCTGGCCAGCTTTACTTCTGCTGAGTCAGTATCCAGGTGTTACAATGGTCTTTCGTTTGTAATAGGTGCAAAGAAGGCGCGGTCCTCCCGCGCGGGCTCATCATCACGAGAAGCCCAGTTGAAGAAGAAAGCGTCGCACAGACCTGCCCCCTTTAGTTTTGCCGAGTGCTTCTTCCGATCGTCCCATTGAGCAGGCGTCGTCCTGGAACGCACCAGGTATTGTTCGTAGCATATTATCTGCTCTTTGGTTGGGACCTTGCGTTTGACGCCTCTTCTTTTATCAAGGTGTCATCACTTCTGATCCCATCGTCGTCGATATATCCCGGATGACATCACTCTCTCTTCGTTACTAGGCAGTCGTAACCAACCCGCCAAGCCAGAGTTAGAGGAGCCCCCCAGCGAAGTGGTGCGCGAGGCTTTGCCTCCTTCTTCGAATCTTGAGGCCGAGGCCTCCTCAAGTAATGTCGCCGTCGCCTAGGAGTTACTAGGCGAAGCGACAAAAGTCTTTCAGGGTCAGGCGACTAAGACCTCCCCGGGCCAAATAGTGGAGTCACCCTCAGGCGATGCGAGGGAGACGCATGAGGGTTAGGGGACAGGAACCCCCTAGGGGAGATGATAGAAGCCCCCCAAGGTTCACAGGCGTAGACGCCTTTGGTGAGTGAATTAAGACTCTTATCGTTTGTCATTCTCCTTGATTCTGCGTCTGAATCAGGTGTCTTTGTGATAGCTTTTGCATTCCTTGCTCGCCTCTGCCATTGTCCTCCTTGAGCATAGAGTTACTACTGAGGGGGACTTTGCCAAGCTACTGTCCGTGGTGGGCGAGCTCGAATGAGCGGACGCTGGTTCGTCAGAGTTGACGACCCTGGTTGCCCTCCTCCGACAATCTTTCTGGTGCTCGTGGGACGAGCGACGCGAGGCTCTCACACTGAAAAAGGAGCAAAATAAGAGGAAGGTTGCTCTCTCGCAACCGCCTCCATCTTTTACTCAGCTAGCCGAGCTCTCCGGCAAAAAGCTGCGCTTCTGAGACGAAAAGAGGAGCTACAGGTTGCTGTCTAGAGCCTCCAGAGAGAGTTGGACACTACGTCTATAGATCTTGCTGAGATCGACCCAAGTTTGGTTGCTGCCCATGCGAACGAGGCAACCGAGCGTGCCGCCCTGAGCCACACCAAAGCGGCGTATGAGAGGGACTGGGGCAAGGCTCTTAATTTTGAGGTGAAGGAAATCATGGTGGTCGGCATGAAGGACCGGTAGAAACTCATGTTGTATTCCTTACCTCAGTTTTGATTTGTTACGTTTGTATTTGCCCCCAGGTAGTGGGGAAACGTTTTGAAATGACACCTTTGTGTGCTTCCCACATCGTTGGCCTATACTCTTTCAAGCATTTTCCATTGATCTTAAGGTCATGTAGCGACCCATCAAATCCCCTAGGCGATATGAGTTCCCAAGATGGGACTCAACTACCCGAAAAGGGCCTTCCCAGTTTGGTGTCCATTTTCCTTGGAAATAATCCCGAACTCCTTCGGGTAATCGTAGTCTCCATACCAGATCGCCCACGCTGAATGATCGAGGGATCACCTTCTTATTGTAGTAGCGGGCGATATTCCTTTTATGATCTTCCAAGTGATTTAGCACATTGATCCTGGTGGTTTCCAGGTTTTCTAGCTCCAGATGCATATCTTCATCATACCTCTCGTATTCTCCCAAATGTTTGAGGAATCTAAGCGATCGGTACCTCACCTCTATTGGGAGCATTGCATCATGGCCGTAGACGAGGCTAAATGGGGCGACGCCAATGCTTTCTTTTTTTGTAACACGGAGCGCCGACAATGTCTCTTGGAGCAGGGTATGCCATGTTCGTGGGTTATTTCCAATCGTCCTCTGTATCACTCATTTGATGAGTTTGTTAGAGGCTTCTACTTGCCCGTTTGACTGAGCATAGTACGGAGTTGAGTTGAGTCGAGCCATCTCAATGCAATTCTTGACCATTGACGGCCAATATAAACCATGTCTTTTGATCGACCAGCTCATTTTAATTCCCGCTTGATGTGCTCCGCACAATCTCTCATGTGTTTCCATCATGACTGGGATGGCTTCGTCTAGATCGATGCACCTCAGAAGCACGCCTTCGTTGGTTTTTCTATAAGAGTGTTGTCGAGGAACACATAGTGTCTAGCAACACTCGAATTCTCCTTTCAACTTTTGTACCGGTATCCTTGAGGAATTGTCGTATCGGTTCTCGTCAGTCATCTTTCTGTTCGAACAAGTCAGCAGTGTGGACCTCTTTAGTTTTCTCCTCACCATTATTGTAGAACTCTGGTCGTTTGCTTACAAACAACGTCGCCTTGCTCTTGGATATTTCCAAGTCATTAATCAACCTAGAGGCGCACTGTGCTAAGTGGTTGGCCTCCTGGGTTGTCGTCCCGTTTTACATGGACTACTTCAGCCCTGTGCAACTTTGCGAAGAGTTCATTTGCCTTGTGCAGGTATTTACCAAGATTGAGTGCGTGGCACTCACTCTGTTCCAGGAGTTGTTGAATTACTAGTTGAGAATCACCGCATATTTTTACGGTATCCATCCTCCAGTCCAGTTCTAGCTACAAGGCTAAAATAAAGACTTCATATTCTGCCTCATTGTTAGTGACTTTCCCGTTGATGTGACAAGCCACTCTCGTTTCCGCTTTCCATGGTGTCTCAATAAAGACGCCCACATGGGCTCCGAATTTGTTAAAGACTCATCGAACCAAACGGTCCATCCTTTGTTCGGGTGATCTTCCTCGAGTGTGGAATCGATATTGCCTTCACCATAATGAGTTATGAATTCGGCTAGAGCATAGCCTTTGACTGAGGCTTGCGATTTATGTTAGATATTGTAGGCTGAGAGCACTAGGCTCCACTTGCCTATCCTTCCCGTAAGTAAGGGATTGTCAAAGAACACTTTGGTAACCGGGGTCTTGGAGACGATGTACACATCGTTAGACCCGATATAGTGTCTTAGTTTCGTTATTGAGTAATACACCGCCAGGCAGATCTTTTTTGTTGAGGTGTATCTTTGTTATGTTTCTGTGAGTAGGCGCGACATATAGTAAATCGCCCTTTCTACTCCGTCGTGCTCTTGTGCTAGCATTGATCCAATAGTGGACTGGGATGATGCTACGTACAGAATGTACGGTTGGTCCGCACTTGGTGGTGCCAGCACAGGCGGATTAACTAGGTAGTTTTTTAAATTCTGGAACGCTCGCTCATGTTGTGATGTTCAGTTTATCTATCCATTCTGTTTTCCTCTGAGGATTGTCGAGAATGCACTTGTCTTATATGCAACATTGCCTATAAATCGGCGGATATAATTTACCCTGCCTAGGAAGGCTTGAAGTTTCTTCTTGCTCTGTGGAGCTGGAAGATTTTGGATGGCGCGGGTCTTCAAAGGGACTACTTCGATTCCTCGTTGGTGCACAAGGAAACCAAGAAACTGCCCCTTTTGCACTCCAAAGGCACATTTTAGTGGATTGACTTTGAGGCTGTGCTTTCGCATCTTTTCAAATGCTTCGCTTAAATGAGAAGGATGATCCTGTCTCTTTTTAGATTTTACCACAACATCATCTATATATACCTCAACTGTCTTTCCTATCAGTGAGGCGAAGATTAAGTTCATCGCTCTCTGGTAGGTGGCTCCTGCATTCTTCAACCCGAAAGGCATTACTACCCATTCGAATATTCCTATTGGGCATCGGAATGCAGTTTTATGAACGTTTTCCTCAGCGATGAAAATTTGGTTATACCCAGAATACCCGTCCATAAAGGACATTAGCTTGTGTCCTGCCGATTTGTCTATGAGATCATCAGCGACAGGCATGGGGTATTCGTCTTTGGGTGTTGCTTTGTTCAGATCACGAAAGTCTATGCAGACTCTGATCTTTCCATTTTTCTTGACGAAAGTCCATGAGATCCAGTCGACGTACTAAGTCGTTCCGATGTATCCGGCTTTGAACTTCTTAATCTCATCATAGACCATTTGGGCTACTTCCTGCGACATCCTCCGCGGCGTTTGTTTCACCGGTTTGATGTTTCTGTATGTTGGGAGTCGATGCTCGACTAAATCTTGGTTGAGACCTGGCATCTCCCAAGCGAAGCAATCCTAATAAGTGTGAAGGACTTCGCTTATACTGCGCGCCTCTATTTCGTTCATGAGCGAACTGAGATATGTAATATGTGGGGAATCGGCCGTTCCCAAGTTTATTTCTTTCAACGGATCACAAGGGGTAACAGAAGTATTAGGGACTTCTTTATTATTTGAATAAATACTTAGCATGTCCTGGCATGCTGGAGGAGACGAGTTACATCGATCTCATTTATTCTAGATGTCATATATTTAGCTAATCTTTCTAGGACATCAGCTACTGGATCGGTTTGTTCACTCTCCATTGGATGAGGATGGGTTGAGGAGTCTTTCGGGCTCCAAGTCCGTCTCAGTTTGCTGAGTGCTATTGTCATCCTAGCTTCAAGCATATCTTTCTCTAGTGGAGTGAGATCTTGCTTGGCTTCGAGCTGTAACTCATCGCCCCATCCGGAACAATTGGATTTTGAGGCGGCGCCACAGGTGGTCCGTCGTATGAGACCAGGAGCTCGTAGCCTGTGTCACTTATAGGGCCAATGTTTGGGTCTCCCATAGCATATCTCCGCTTTAAGGTCATGTCTTTCACCTGTTTAACTGCTCCTGCGCAGACATAAGGTATGTTAGATATCTCGTTCGCTTCCCCGTAAACGACTTCTAAATCGTATTTTCCCCACAGTAGAAGTTTTTGGTGAAGAGTAGAGGGTATAGTGCCCGCTTTATGAAGCCAATTCCTCCCAAGCAGGGCATTAAAGGAGGGCTTTATGTCTATAACATAGAAAGCCGTCTTCTTTTCATGCGTTCCTACTCGGAGTTTAGCAGAAACTACTCCCAAGCAAGAGGTGGTAATTCCATTGAACCCACTGACTCTTACGTCAGTTTCTCTTGGCCCAGCTATGTCATCCTCTAAGCTTTTGTAGGCTTCAAAGGGGTAATAGGTTGATGGTCGCCCCGTTATCGATGAGAACTCGGCATATCACCATATTATTGACTGCCGCTCGAATATGGAGGAGAAACATGTGTTTCCGCATCGTCATAGAGGGCCCTGTAAACCAACTATATGGAAAATTCCACGGTATTTCAATATGAATATTGGATTTAGATGACAGAACTGGCCTACCTTTCGATTGACCGTATTTTCTCTTGGCAAATTCAGCCAGTAGCATAAGGACATTGCAAGGAGCTTCATTCGCCTCGGGTGGAGTCCCGGATTGAAGTGGATTATAGTCACTCCGTGAATTGGATGCAAGGTCACTTTCGCTCCGCTCCTTGCTTTTCTGGGCGTTAGGAACTGCTGGCTTAACACATTTCTCTGCGGCACGTCGCGCCCTTCTTTCTCTACGTTTCCTGTTTTTCTCGGTGGGTACCTGAGGTTGCGCTCCCATGCCCACTTTCTGCCATGTCCCTATATTTGGAAGGAGAGGTACGCGGATAAAGCGTGAATTCTCGAGGGGTTGCAGACGATTATCAACCTGAATAAACTCCGTTCTATGTGGATCATAACCCCTTTTGAAATCTTTTTTAGGTGAAGTTTCAGAGTAATGAGTGAATTCGGAGTTGGACAGGTTACCTGACGAAGGATCGACCTTTTCCAGTTTGATCTTGCCTTCGGATGCTAATCCAGCTAGAAGCAAGAAGTATTGGTTGCAGCAGAGCTGACACATCTGGATGATGAGCACTTTGTGAGCTGCTATCGGTTTGCACCTGAAGCAAAGCATGTCAGCTGTTAGAAACTGAGCAATTGAAGTGCCCTTTCTCATCACTTCTTCATCGCCTCAAGGGTGGTTTTGTCGTTCTGGGCTTTCTTTTGCCCGTTGAGGCCCGAGGCGTTCTGAAACTCGTCGCCTGGGGACTCTATTTGTGTGGGCTGCTTTTCGCCCAGATTCGTTTTCTCCCTCGAGCCCCTGTCACATGAGTTCTTCAGGGGTGCAAAGTCATTTGTTTCCCTTCTGTGGATGACTCGTTTATTCTGAGTGTGTATCCCTACGTTGGTATATTCTTGGACAGTTATGGATTCCTATCGCCATCTCCTCCAGGCGATTGAGATCATACCACTTAGTCTTCCTTTCGCTCAACAAGTATTTCCTGAAGGTATGGCACTGATCAGTGGTATGCGATGAATCCATGTGCCGGCGGCAACGATTGTGTTGCATTCCCTTAAGATCAGCAGGGCACTGGAGGATTCCTTTGCACACGAGCCGCTTGAACAGAATGTTGATTATGAGCGTCTCGCCGGTCTCAGGCGATTGATTTTTCCCTTCCTGCATTAGCGAGGGAGAAGTGGTTAGACAATTAACGTCAAATGTATTCTCATCGATTAAATCATCAAAGGGATGTGACTCTGTTAATGTCTGATCCTGTGAATCTGGGAAACGTAGCTCCTTAGACTCAATAAGGTCTTGCACCAAGTTTCTAAACGTGATGCAGTCCTTGGTAGTATGGATGGAAGATCCATTTACAGAAGTTCCTCGACTTTTCTCTGTCAGTACGAGGAATTCTGTGGCCTGATTTCAGTCGAATCCTACCGTTTTGAAGCATGAACACAAAGATCTCATCAACTTTTGACTCATCAAATGACTATTTTCTCCCCTCTTGAGTTTTAGGAGATGCTTTGGCCCGAAAGTTCTTTTTTGCTAATTCGTCGTATGTCAGAGGTTGCCCCTTCACATACTCCGCGACGTCTATGTCTACGACTGGTTCAACCTGATAGGTTATCAAAGGTCCCGCTATCAAACTCCCTTTCGCCTAAGTTTTCTCCCTAAGGAGATTATCGTACCGAATAGCCCTTCTGGCTAATTCGTTCCAGTCTTTGAACACTTCTCCCTCTAGCTTCTTTCTCATGCGTAGAAGGAGGGAATCCTAGGCGATAGAAATAAGCTCAGCCTCAGACGCGGAAGTTTTACACCTCAGTCGTGCCTTCCTCAATTTATTCAGAAATACAGCTAAAGGTTCGTCTGGCTGCTGTTTCATATGAGTAAGGTCTTGTAGGGTCACCGCTAGATCAGTCTGGGCGAATGCCACCGTGAACTGGACTTGCATGTCCTCCCAGTTTCTCACTGAATTATGGGGAAGGTTTATGTACCACGTGAAAGCAGCTCCTGTAAGAGAGCTTAGAAACAGACGTAGTTTCCAGAATGCATTCATGGCAACCTTCCCAACTTAGTGGGTGAAACGGGCAATGTGTTCAGCAGGCGAAATCCCTTCTTCGCCCGAAAAGCGGGCGAATTTAGGAACACAGTATCCCCTTGGAAAATGGTAGTCCTGATCGATGTTTTCAAGATAAGGGGCCCGATAGAGCTGAATCTCATTTGTGTCATCTGTCCCAGGGATCACCCGTTCGACTAATTGCATAACATAGTCTTTGATCTCAGGCAAAGCTCTGGCGGTGGGATGATTTAGGGCATTGTTGTTTCCTTCCTTCGTGCTGGCTGGGGATATACTCAGAATGTCTTTGATCCTCTACAGGGCGAACAAACTCGCTCTTTACGGGCCTGACGAATTCTTCCCTTCTTCGGAACGGAGGTTGGTATGCTGTATGATGGACTTGTTGCACTACACTCTTACCCTCATTTATCACAAGTGGCGGGTTATTGTACATTGTCCTCCCAGGACTAATGAAGGTAGGGACATCCTCAGTGTCAACCTTCATTTTTCCTTCAGCGATTACCGCTCTGTACGAATAGTAATCATGCTGATGCCTGGTCGCTAATTCGCCCCTGTTGTCTATGAGGCTGCCTGATGATACCCCAGACACAGTCCCGAGGTTTTGAAAAACAGCCTCCATCTTGGTGTTGATTGTCTCCTTGAAGGCATCATGTTTTTGGTCGAGAGCGCCGACCTTCTCCATTAAGAGTTGGAGAGTACTCGTGATGGCCGATAACTTTTCAGCCAAGGCTGGGTTTGAGCTACGTCCATCGATGCTCTTTTCTCCATCGGAGTTGTTGCCTCCGGGATTGTTTGAGATAAGACCAGATCCAGTCGTTGGCATCGTGTTAGCTTAGTTGTTCCCACTGTGGTAGCCAAAGGCGTGTTCGCTCCGGAAGTGACCGCAGACAAGCTGGATCCAAACACGTCGGAAATCTCTGGCACTACAAGTCAACTGGTTCCCGAAGGATTCGTGAAGTGTGGTCGCCGTATGAAATGAAAGTAAAAAAAGAGGAGAAGACAGTGGACGAACACCCCTAAGCGGAAGCACTTACGATGCCTTCGAGAGTGAACAAGAACACAGGAGCACAAAGAGAGCTTGAACGCTGGAATGCTTGAAATGAGAATAAATTGACAATATATGTCCGTTTATAGAGAGACGTTCATGTACAATGCCTAAGAACTACTATTTATATTAAGCTAGACCTACGTATATATGGTAATGTAATATTGCACATATATTACGCTTCTTTTGCTGCCGGTCTCCATAGAATATCTCCTTTCCATATGAGTAAACTTGGCAACAATCTCCTTCCGGATTCCGAGATCTTCTAGAGCCTTCCTTTATAGATGACTGATCGACCGTGTCGCCTATTGGCCTTCGCCGTAGAGTTTCCTTACTCGTCCAGTCTGACTGTCGCTTATCGCTTCGCCGACCTGTTATCGCCCGTCGCCTGATAATCCCGTCGCTTATCCCTTCGCCCAGCAAGCATTCTATGAGACTGTTAGAAATCGTGTAAAATGTTGTGGGATGGCTGCAAGTTTTCTTTCCTTGTCTTAATAAAATTCTAGACATCTTTTTATTCTTTTGTATTATTGGCAACCATATTACATTCAACAATTTAGTTCCCGTTATATCGCGACGTGTTTCGTCTATTAATTAAGCCTCCCGTAAACCTGCCTGGAATCGGCGTTGATGATCTCGATCGGGAAGGAACCAGCCAACTCCACGGCCAGCCTAGACGTCCCGGGGCCGGTCGGGCCCATTATCACTCCCTTCTCCGCCGACAGCGGGGCTACGATTTCGGCCTTCCGCCACGTTCTCCGTCGAACGCGGGATGAAGAAAAAAGCCGGAAAAATCTTCGCACTTGCCACCGCCGATTTTATTTCACGGGTCCCCCGATATTTCAATTCAGTCCTCAAGTTTTATATACATTTCAAACTGATCCTTCCTTGAGGGGAAGGATTTATTTATGCAACTTTCCAAATCATTCGATTAATTAATGTTGATTGCTGAGTATATTTCATTGCTTTGTAAGGAAACAAGGATACGTAAAAAAACAACACTAAGGCATGTAAATTATATATGTACATGGAATCAGAGCTTTGGATCTGCTCCCTGTGGCTGCCTATCTTCTTTGGAAGTTCAAGTACTTGATGCCGTAAGCGAAGACGAAGAAGAAGAGGAGGACAAATCCAATGTGCGCGAACACGACGGGGACGAGGAAGTCGTAGTCGAACCCCATGTACTTCTTTAGGAAAGCGTTGAGTTTCATTGCCGGTTCCGGATCTAGATTGACTTCGTTCGTCCTGTTCCCGTATTGGGACGTGAAGATGCCATAGATTGTCCACGCGACGGGCGAGCCCCAGTAGTACCATCTCCACCACACTGGGATGTACTGCAAAGAGATTCGGTGGCGCCACGTTAGCTTGAGGGTCGTTGCCACCGTTAAGGGAAGGGGAGAAGGGGGTGATTGTGTTTGGGTTCGAGATGACTTACAGGTCGTGGAAGGAGGAAGCCAGAGAACAAGTTCCAGAAGTTGAGAAAGAAGGACATGACGATGGCCGCGATCTGGTGACCGGGGGTGAGGGCGACGACCATCATCCCATACATCGAGAAGTAGGTGAAGCACATGAAGATGAAGTAATAGAAGTAGAGGAACCTCGGTAAGGTCCATTGGAACCCAATCATTGAGTATAGGAGGAGGCTGTAGACTATGGTTTGGACAGCGACGTAGATAGTCTCGATAGCCACCTGAAAGCAACAGAAACCACCCCGATCATTTGCTGAAGATATACAAAAATTGCATCTGGAATTCCGGGAAGTGAGTCGTTCCTGACAGTCTTACCTGTGCAAACGCGTAGGGCAATTCAGAGTACATTCCTGCAGCTCGTTCACGGTAGAAGACTGTTCTTTCAATCGCAACCACTGACTGAACTGCAGAAGCATTCGTGGCACTAAGGAAAAGGACAGCAGCGTAAGTCGCACCGAGCAGATTGATCAAATCTTGTTGCATATATCTGCCATAAGAAGAGAAAAGGTCACCGACCTATTAGTACAAAAAAAAAAAGCTTCTTCGCGAAATGGTTGAATAATGGTCCGTCACTTACATCTTGTCGCCCTTGTTCCAGAAAATGAAACCAAACATGAGGCCAATGACCACTGTCATGAAGAACCGGATCGCATTGTACTGCCAGTTCCTCCAGTATGACCAATTCTGTTTCCAGAAGCAAGCATTACATTGGGTCAGGAAGCTTTGCGAGTACTGTGTAGGGAAGTACAGATCTTGCGATCCCGGCTCGGGTGTGTTCAGTTCCTCAATAAGTTCCTGGTTCCTCCTGAAATAGTCACATGTGAAACAGGCATAGTGAGAAAGAGACATGAACGCAAACTGATGACAGGTCTTCTGTTTCCTTGTGTGTTTAGTTACCTGTATAGGCTGGAGTTGGCGTAAATATCAGCAAAGTCGACACCAAGTTGAGCTTCGACAGTGGTGGCGCTTACTTCCAACATCCAGGTAGCTGGGTTATAACCGTCCTTGATCTTTGGTACCCCTGGGACAGCCTGCGAAAGATTTTGGTGATTATTAGCAAATGCTGCATTTTATTTAGTTCATTGGTGAAGATTAGCCCCCAAGCCGGGTTTGGTACCTCAAAGTATTCGACAAGCTTGTGAGATCGTTCGCCAAGAGGACCGGCATAGATGACTTGGCCTCCTCTTTTCATCAACAACAGCTGTAAACAACCAGATAAACATTGTAAGTTCTAGGTTTGTGCCGCAACTCCAGAGGATCCGCACAGATGGACTTGGGTCTTACTTCATCAAAGGCTTCGAAGATGTCGATGCTAGGCTGATGAATCGTGCAGACGACCGTACGTCCTGTATCGACAGTATTCCTCACGGTGCGCATAACAATTGCAGCTGCTCTAGCATCGAGACCCGAGGTCGGCTCGTCCATGAAGATGATGGAAGGGTTAGCGACCAACTCCACAGCTATTGTGAGCCTCTTTCTCTGCTCGGTTGAAAGACCGTCAATACCTGGAAGCCCAACCAAAGCATTTCTGATGGGGTTGAGCTCCACCAAATCCATGACTTCCTCGACAAACATCTGAACACAAAAAGCCAAGGTTACTCGCTACTCGTATGAAACCAAACCGATCAATTCCAACGATAAAAAAGAATCGGGTTAGTACCTTCCTAGTTTCTGTGTTCACATCTTTGGCGAGACGGAGCCAGGCCGAGTACAGTAGAGATTCGTAGACCGTGACGTAAGGGGAGTGAATGTCATTCTGTTCGCAGTACCCGCTTACACGGGCGAATGTCTCTTGGTTCTTCGGGTAACCAGAAACAGTTATGCTTCCTTCGATATAACCACCAGTTTTTCTCCCGGCCAGGACATCCATCAAGGTTGTCTTTCCAGCTCCGCTGACACCCACCAAAGCCGTCAAGACACCCGGTCTGAAGGCTCCACTGACATCCCTCAGGAGCTGCAGTCTGTCTTCGTCCACACCTTGGCTTTTCATTTCCTGGTAAAAATTTGCCGACATGTTAGAGAACCACTGCAGATAGTTAAAAGGCACCAAAGTTTCAGTTCAGAATCGGACATACTGCAGGCATGTCTACATAGTAGCTGACATGGTTGAAAGCGAGTGAAAGGGGCTGGAAGGGAAGAACCATTCCTCGCTTAGATTCAGTGATTTCCCCAGTTGCCCCTTGAGGATTACGAACCCTCATCTGGATACCATCCGAGCCAGATTGGCGTTCGTCCTCAGATTCATCCTCTAAGATTACAGCTTTGGTGTCCCCAATGGCTGCAGACAGAAGGAAGACAATGTCTAGCAAACGCCTTCGATGGTACAGTAATTAACACGATAGCATCGATGGAGAATTGGCTTACGGTTCAAGAATGTCAAGGCCCCGATGAAGAGAATATTGAACAGGACAGAAAACGAGAAGAGAGCGATGACGCTGATCCAATACCAAGTCTCAGTTGTGTAAAGGCCTCGTTGCTTGAGAAGAGTCTTCCCGACAGTGCCTTCGGGAGTGGGGACCGGCTGTTACAGAACACAAAGATGTCATCACATTCTGGGCCTGCGAAAATATTTGTTAGTCGCGAATGTTTCCGGGCTGTTCAACTACTTACAGTGCTCCATCTGTCGTCAAGGAACTCGTTGATGGCGATGGCATTCTGTCCGTACATCATCGGGGAAACATAGTAGCCCCATATCATGCCTTTCGAGATATCATCTGCTCCAGAACACAAGCGAGGATTAGTCGCAGTCCAGAAGAATTGATTCTGGTATAAACAAATGGATTTTCACGAGAAAGTATAGGAATTTTCTAACCTTTCGCCACGATGAAACCTCCGAGGATGAAGACGAGCAGTAATGTGAAGGTACCAAGCGTGTTAGCAACAACCTGTGTTCTTCCTACGGCTGCGATGAATCGGAAGAGGGAAAGAGCCACTTGGTTTATGCCGAAGAAGGCCAAGAACTGCTTGAAGAAACGAGCTGGGGCAGGAGCGAAGCCGATCGTGTAGTACGTTATGATGATCCAGATGGCGGATTCCATGAATGATACGGGTATCCGGGTGATCCAAATGGGGAGTGCAAAAGCCCATGCAGGGTAGAACAAGAAATCCCTTTGCTTGAAGAAGACAGGGAGCCGAAACACGGTCATCGCGAGCTCGGTCATCCCGTTGAACATGACGTTGAGGAGACTGAAGAACAGAGCTCCCCAGAACCTTGTCCCATCTTGTATTTGCCCTGTCTTCATCGTCGTCCTCAAGAACACTGTCAACGCAATCGTGGCCATTAACGTGATCTGGAAAGTCTTAAAGATGTAAACAAACGAGCTTCGCTTCATCAGGAGCAACTCCCGAGCGAAGCACGCTTTGAGCAACTCCCAGTTAGATATCCCGTACTTCTCCTTCACAAGAGCAGCCGGGTGAGCTCGGGACTTGTCGAAAGGGACTCGGAGCTCACCCGCGAGCCGTTGACCGATGTGGAATGAGAAAAATGCCCGGGAGAACTCGGATGACGAGATGAACTGGTAAGGCTGGTTTTTCCTATACCAGTACTGCTCCTGATCCTTTCTTGAGGTGACTTCCTGTAGGAAGTCGGCCACGCCCTTCCGTTCTGGGCACTTGAATCCCATATGCTCAAAGAACTCGAGGACATTCTGGCGGGGACCTTGGTACACAATTTGCCCCTCCGATAACAGGATTATGTCGTCAAAGAGCTCGTAGGTCTCGGGAGCTGGCTGCAGGAGGGAGATAACCATCGTGACATCCATTATATGAACCATCTGCCGCAGGAACTTGACGATCTGGAAGGTCGTCGAACTGTCAAGCCCCGTCGATATCTCGTCCATGAAAAAAGCTTTGGCAGGTCCAACTAGCATTTCTCCAGTTGTCACACGCTTCTTCTGACCACCGGATATGCCTCTCCTCATGTCGTCTCCGACCATGATGTCCGCACAGATGTCCAGACCAAGGATCTTGAGAACGTAATCCGTGATCAAACTTGCTTCCTGACCAGCCATAGCCGTGGCCTTCATGAACGCATCGATCTCGGGGTCAGGCTTGATCCCAGCCTTCCTCTCCCTCCTCGACAGCTCTGTCAACATCTCATACCGTGTCCCCACGCCCAAGCAACGGCCAGAGAAGTCCAGCGTCTCACGGACGGTCATTTCACCATAGTGGAGGTCATGTTGGCTGATGTACGCGCAGGTCCTCTGAGGAACGAACTCGTTGAACTCATGGCCGCAGTAGGTGACTTTCCCAGTTATCTGTAGTCAGTCGATTAATCAAGGAACATATATATCAACATACTTGCCAGTATGAACTAGCAGCAGAGACTAACCCTCAGATCCTTGTCGGATTTTCCGGCCAGTGCTTGAAGAAGAGTCGTCTTCCCCGCTCCAGGCGGTCCAAGGAGCAAAGTCATCCTGGATGGCTTGATGATGCCACTGACATTTTGAAGGATCTTCACCAACCTTTTCTTCGACGGTGAGAGTCCGATCAACCCGAGAACTGACTGTTTTCACGTTGAGAACCTCTAGTTTAGCTGCTAATTGCAATGATTTAACTAAAAAAACACATTAAGGTCGAGAAAGAAAGAACCTGACCTCGATCGAATTCAAAGTAACGTTCCACAACGTAGGGAGAGCCCTGGTTCCGACATAAGCGTCGCCCTCGATGGACAGATTTTCGAACCGAACCTCGATCTTCGGGACCTCGATCCCGACCGTGTCGGTCCTATCCCGAAGCCTCCTCAGGAACTTCTCATTGTCCTCCTCGACGACCTTCAGGATGTTTTCCATAAGGACCTTCTTGTCCTTGTTGTCGAGCCTTGTCACGTCGACCTCATTATGGACGACTCTGCCGCTCCTCACCTCAGTAAGGATCCCCTTCCTCAGGCGGTCGTAGGTGGGGAGCCTCTCGATGGCCGCCCACTTGAGCTCCTCCTCATCGTCAAAGACCTGCCTGGTGCTGTTCCTCTGGAACACGTCCGGGGTGTTGTTCCATATCTCCCTCACGCTCCCACGAAAGCTGGCCGAACTCCAGCTCCTCGCGCTACTCGTCTGTCGGACGAACTCGTCCCCGACGAAAGCCGCCGCCATATCTCGCAAGAACCGCCTTTACCCAACAAAAGAGCCACGAACTCGAGAATCCCACCCAGAATCAGACCCTGCCAAGATCTTGACCTGGAAACACTCCAAAGCAAGCAAGGTCGGGGAAGGGAACTTTCCTTTTTCTCAAAACTAAGAAAAAAAGCCCGGGTGGTGGGATGTCAAAGAACGAAGGAACGAATCATGTTGGGTGGCCCACCCTCTAAGAAGATGAAGAAGAAGAAGAAGAAGAAGAAGAAGAAGAAGATTGTAGGAGAGATGGGAAGAAGAAATGTTCGGGGGTGGGGGGGGAGTGATTTGCTTTTAAACGATAAAATCTTATCTGAGGGGGGCGGGGCGAACAAAAGAGAAGGTCATCGCTATTGGTCAATTTGGATGAGCACGCGGACCCATCGGTTGGACTCGCACTTTGGCGTTCGGACAAGAGCCTTTTCGGTGTCGGGGTGCGCTTTCGCCGGAACCCATTAAGGGGCGAGGTGTGGGGGGCCCCACACCCCAGAACAGGAGCCTCGGCGGAAGCTTCGAATATTAGGACACGATAGGGAGTGATCACCACGCGCACTCGGTGGAAGGAATCTCCTGACGTGAATCAATTTTGAAAGAAAACCGAGAGAGAGAGAGAGATGTTATTATCTTATCTCTTCTTCCCTTTGAAAGAAAATGTCTCAACGCATCCAGACTATTGTGGCCTCCCCGCCCACCATCAAATAATAAAGTATGTTTTGAAGTTGAAGCCAAAAACGGTTTTTTCATTGTGAATTTCCACTTTGGCACATTGTGGCCGGAGCTTTTATTCCTTCGTAACTTCAGTTTAGGAAAGTAATTTATCGAAAATTCCTAGTTTTTTTTTTTTAATTTTTTAAGGGACAATCCAGTATTTGCGCAATTTTTTTTAAGCAGGAATGCGTCCTCTTTGGCTCATGTGGATACACTTTGGCACGGTATATTGAGTTTTGCCTGATGGTAGTAATTTTGAACCTTCGCTTGCTTGAGATCAGAGTGTGTTTTTCATTGATTCTTTGATTTCAAGAATTGCACGGACTCCTTCGTCCAAAATTCTACGGTTTCCGCTATTTGCTTGATTTTGAGTATTGTTCGGACCCGTCGTAACACCAACTCATCTGAGTGTAGGACATAAGTCTTACTTAAGGATACATGTTACAATGAAGAAAGTAGTTGAGATACAACGTGACGAGGCGATTTAGCAACAACTAATATATATATATATAACATGGTAATCCATTACTTTCTACCTTAAGTTACACCATCACCTCCCATTCGGGCACAACAGAAAAATAATAAAAATATGGCCATAAATAAAAGTTGTCTTATAATTAGGGCCACAAATATATATTTTGCTCTTTTTAGAACCACGTCACTTAACCAAGTAGGAACAAAGGGGTTCCGTTAGGCCACGTAAGACATGGCAATTGACGCCGTCATGGTGAGGCCGTAAACAAAACAATACCTGTAATTAGATCACAAAAGAAAAAATAAATAAAGTTATTGCCACAAATAAAAATTGGCCGATAATTGAAGGAATAAACCTATATTTTATCTTTTATTCGAGGCAACCATGTTTTCTAACCGAATTCCAAACCGTTGTTAATTTTTATCATTATAATCATTTAAAAAGAATATCGAGTTTAACTAAATCATATAACCCAATTCTCGGTCATCAGGGGGGCAAGTAGTAGTCTTAATTTAACTAAAATATGTCATGACAACACTTAAAAGGTTATAATCATTTAAAAAAGAGAAGTTTGGGAAGGAGGGGGAGTCACGTTTTCCAGATGTAGGCAACAAAAAAAAGGAAAGAAGGAAAGAGAGGAAAGGAAGGTTCCTTGGCCTTGCTGTTCCTTAAATTTAGGGTAAAGTGATGATGGCCTTAACAACTTGCCACCCTGGCTTTTAAAAAGAATAATGGGGAATCATCAGATCCCCACCACCCCCCAACAAACAAACATATACAAAAATGATGATCGTTCCCTTAAAAATGATTAGTGGTGATTGAGCGGCAGCGGCAGCACCCTTAGTTTGACCTCCTAGAAGGTCTGACCTTGACCCATCAGCTTCGGATAATAAAGTTAAAAGAGAAAGTCACTCCGGCATAAAAGACACGCAATCGCAGGTGGAAAGAAAATTATCACCCCTAACCCCTGACTTCATTTTCCTACTATGTTCGAACCCATAGGGACCTCCCCGCTCGTCTTTACTTTACTACCCCACAGCAACGTATGAGTTCATCGACTGACTTACCTGATTGACTCCCGCAACTGACCGTCGGGCTAGGCGATATCGTGACTTTTTTGGGCATCTTCGCCTTTGGAATTTCTGTGTGGTCAGAGTTGGCGACTGGAATGGGATGTTAGTCTTTTGGTAGCTTAAAAAGTCAGTCGTCCCTCCAAAAGACAAAGATTAGATCCCCCCCCCCAAGCAACTGCGAGCTAGTTGTTCGTGGGGGAGGATACGCTCCCAGTCCAGGCCCATTATCACCAGCGAAAACCCAGAACTGGGTTCTGCAATCTGAGTCCTCGTGTCCTTACGAGGACGGGAGCTTGAGCTAGATATGAATTGGTGATTCCCAAAGGTGCGTGAGTCTTCTAGTTTAGATTCTTTCTCATCCACATCCTGGCTTCTTATCAGGCAGAACTCCTCGCTTCAATGCTGCGCCATACACATTCCGAGCACCTAGGTGCTGTCTGCGACTGCTAAACTCGTCTATCATGATGTTGTAAGCACCACCGGATGGGGGCCAGCGCTCTTCGTTGACCAAGCACAAGACGGACAAAGCCTCCTTCAGCTTTCCCTGCCTACACATTAGTCCCATCAATTCCTCTATGCTGCTCATATCTGGCCGATACCCCACTGTTGCCATCCACTGTAAACTTGACAAGGCCTCATCATCCCTGCCGCCAGCGCACAGAGCCCTCAAAACAAGCTCGACGGTTTTCCGATCGATCGCAAGAACCCCCCCGTCTCTCATGCTATCAAACAACTCACAGGTAACCTTCAGCAGTTCCTTCTCTTTCCTAGACAATTGGCTCACTTTCCTCAGCAGACTACATCCGATCACGTCATCGACCTGAAAACCTTCCGCCGCCATTTCATTGTAAACCCTCACAGCAGCCCTCACTTCTCCCCATTTTAATAGTCCGTGAATCAATGTATTATAACTAATACAATCGGGCAAGCAACTTCCTTCCTTCATCCGTTTCAAAACACCAATCCCTTCCAGCGGCCTCCCTTCCCTACGGTATCCATCAAACAACATGTTATAAACGACCACATTAGGATTCAACCCCGCTTCCACAGCATCACGGAGTATGTCCATTGCCTCATCTGTCCTGCCTACCTTGCAAAAACCATCCATAACAGCCGCATACGTGTATATGTCCGGCCTAACAGTAACAGAAGAAGCAGAACCCTCCTTAATCCTCTCCAACCAATCGTAAGCCTCTTCAACCCTGCCAACATAACACAGTCCCTTCAACAAACAGTTGTGAGTTTGAATGCTGGCGTCGCATCCCATCCCACCCATCGTATCAAAGACATAGAACGCATCCTTCATCATGCCCTTCCTACAGAACGAGCTAATCAGTGTGGTGCAAACAGCCACGCTCGGGAGCCACCTCTGTTGAAGCATTGTATCAAACAACTGCCGTGCATCCCCCAATCTACCTTTGTCACAGTAGCATTCGATCATCACGGACTGCGTCCAAAAATCAGGGGAGTAACCGAAGGAAGACATGTTCGAATGCAAACGCAAAGCGATGTCTGACTCCTTCGCTATGACCAACGCCGCGAGGAGGTCGTTGAAGTCGGACAAGTCCCCTACCTCCCCGTGTTTCAACATGAGGTCGACGAACCCGTCGACCGTTCCTCCGGGCAGTACCTTGAACCTCTGTACCATGTAACTGACACGTTCCCTGGAATCCCTTTTCTTCCTGGACGGTCGAGACCCCGGTGAGGCTGTGCACCGAGTGACGACGCCAGTCCCGTGATGCGGGACAGAGAAACAAGCACGGCAGGTTTCCAACAACTTCGGTTGGGACGACGTTCGGGTGGTCGGGACGAGCCGGGACCGAGCCCATGGATGGTGGGAAGGTGCGGCGGCCCAAGTTGCAGCCATTGTTGGACGGCAGAGAAACGATTGTCGTTTCTCGGACAGCGTACGAGGAAGACGGAGGCGATTTAAAAAGGCCGAGGCCCATAATCACATGGTCCGGCCCCACAAGGCCCATAAGCAAACAGTAAACAAAAACCAGCTTCCCATCCATAATCACACAACCTCTGTACCATCGTCAAGCTGTAAACTTTAAATGATCTCATCCTTGCGAGTTCACCATTTCAGAGGATCAAGCAATGTATAGGTCACCGTCGACCTTTCTGCAGCATGCAAGACCAGTCCTAATCATTCTAAAATGGAAGGACTACTTTTTGTCCATCTGTTAAGAGGGGTTGCAGAAACGTTTGCGATATCCAGAGCCAATAGTGTTCTTAAGACTTGATAGATCCAGCAAAAGTGGTTTTAATGAACGAATGCATCTTTCGGAGTATCAACCAAACCGCGGAGAGAGAGAAGGGGGATCTTCATGAGGAGCCTAATGCATTGCCAGCCAAGATGCTTTCCAACAGGGACTCGCAAGCATCCTCTAGCAGATACAGGACCTAACCATAACATTGAACAAAGAGAATTCACCCGCAGCATCAGTCGGATAAGGTCGACTGCTACCCAGGAATCAAGCAGACCCAGATGGGAACATCGATGACGTAATTGGATACTAATATAGCCCAGAACTAATTGATTGAGATCAGTACACCGTCTCAAAGCCCTGTGGTCCACCGTAATAAGGGTCAGGCACTTCGCTTCCATCGTGCTTCTTACAATATGAGCACATCAATCCTGCATCGAGCGAAGAACATTGTGACCATATTCCGGGGGGGGGGGGGGGGCTGGGCGGCTTAACTAGAGTTTTGTTCCTTAATGACGTCATTTGGCGAAATCTAAAATATTTCGCCAACTAACCCACCAAAGTCGGCCTTACAAAGGCCGACTTTGGTCCTCAAGGAAGTCGGCCTTTGTAAGGCCGACTTTGGTTTTGGTGTAAGGCCGACTTCCATTAAATAAAAAAAAAAAGAAAAATCCCCCCCTTCCCCCGAACCCCCCGAACCCCCTCACCCCCCCAAACCCCAACTCCCCCCCTCCCAAACCCCACTCCCCCTCCCAAACCCCCCGTCCCCCTCACAACCAACAACTCCACAAAAACCCCGTCCTCCTCGCACCCTCCCAACCCTTTACGTTTCTTTTTTTTTTATTTAATGGGAGTCGGCCTTTTTTTTTTTAATTTTATGAAGTCGGCCTTACAAAGGCCGACTTCTTTAAGGAATTGAAGTCGGCCTTTGTAAGGCCGACTTTAGTGGGTTAGTTGGCGAAATATTTTAGTGATGGCGTCATTTGACGAAATATTTCGCCAAATAACGTCATTAAGGAACAAAACTCGGCTTAACTATCGGTCCAACTCCCAGAAGCTTCTTAGCTTCTTGTGTCTAACCTTCCACTTATTGAATGCTCTCAATATATCATCTGCAGGAAGCCGATCATGAAACAACCAGGGCAACTTTCAATTCCCAATTGCAAGCAGTCACTGGATCCGTTGATACCTCTGTTTTGCTTATCCATTGCGAGGGGAACATCGAAGTCCTGGAAATCAGACGGCCGAATAGGCCTCGAGATGGACGTAATCTCAACCCCTCGCTTCTTCGCCCCCGCCTGCATTCTGGGGTCAGCCGGATTTCCCTTTTCCCCAAACAAGCACACCGTCAAATCCAATCGGACGATCTTTTACTACCTCATGGTAATCGATGGTCCCAGCGGAATCAATGCCGAAATCCCCGTTCCAGGCCGCGCCTCTTGACGATGTCCTAGAACACGCCCTCCGCCGCGGGGCTCCGGCAGATATTCCCAGGGCAGACGAAGAGGACCCTGACTAGCTTCTTCAAGGCGGTCTTGGTGGCTCCATCTGTTGTCGAGGAGGCCATCGAGAAGGAGGGGGCGATGGAAGGGGAGAAACGGAGACCAGGTCTCGTCGTTCTTTTAGAAGAAGGGCGACAGCGTACGATGCTGAGGGAGGAGGGGAGGAACGAGGAAACAGCGGGGATGAAGTGAAGGAAGGAAGGAAGGAAGGAAGGAGGCGGATGTGGACGGTGGCAGGAGTGGGAAGAAGTGGTGTTAATGTTGTCTCCATGAGTTCCTGTAAGAAAATTTGGGGGAGGATTTTGCCGTTCAGAATATTAGCTGTTATCGTCCATGGGAACCGACACGCAAATTTACGGTATAAGCTTAGAACACTTCGAATCCCATTTGCATCTCTGCCTCCAGGATGTCCTTTGAAATGTCCTTCTGCGAATCATTGCCGGTCGCCGGGACGTCCGATGGTGCCTTCGGGAGCTCTGGCGGCATAGCGCAACGTATGAGCGCCCAATTCAGGCCCTTGAAGAATGAGTGCCGCTTTATGTCCGCAGCGCCTTTACCTGAACCCAATCGGTTATCGGGGTTCTTAACGAGCAACCCTCTGATGAGATCCTTTGCAGGGTGACTCACGGCCGGGGTATCGGGGAACTTGAGGCGACGAGAAACTACGTTGGCTAAGGTTTCGTCGTTGCTTGGGCCCTTGAAGGGGGTCGTTCCGAAGAGGAGCTCGTATACGAAGATCCCGAATGTCCACCAGTCGACCGCGCTACCATGGCCCTCGCCTTTGATGATCTCGGGTGCGAGGTACTCGTGTGTCCCAACGAAGGAATTCGATCTTGCCCCGGTCGGCTCCACCACTAGTTGCCGCTGAAGGATGATTTGAGAAGCTAGATCGGGTTTCGACTTCCGAGGCCGCGTGGGGATGGACAAGAGCCTTGGAGTGAAGCATGGGACCTGGAAAGAGGGATTGAGGCAGAACGGTTCCACACAGATGGAGTCGTTGCATGGAGTGGACATCTTTGTCGTTTGATCCGATTCTGGCGAAGACAGTACTACAACCGTTGGGTTGACGGAACATCTGAGGGACAGGTCGAAGTCGGAGAGCATGATGTGACCGTCCTCTCGGACAAGTACATTCTCCGGTTTCAGGTCTCGGTATATCACCCCGAGCATGTGCAGGTACTCTAAAGCAAGCAGAACTTCGGCGATATAGAACCTGCAACAACGACAAAGTAGCGATCAGTCCCTAATGAGAGAAGTTATAACGAAACGGAAAATATAGACAAACCTGGCGGCCTGTTCGGAGAAACGCCTCGCTGGTTGTTTCTGCCGCAGGACATGCAAATCTCCACCAGGACAATACTCCATGACCAAACACGACAGCTTCTCTGTCGATATATGAGCATACAGAGTTGGCAAAAATGGGTGATCGAGCATTTGCATAATACCCTTCTCCGTCTCTGCTCTTGTCAATTTCCTTCTCGCTCCCAAGAACTCGAGGTCCATCACCTTGAGCGCAAACAAGCAATTTGTGCCGGTTAACTCGGCCAAATAAACAGTCCCGATGTCACCCGACCCGAGCCTCTTCAGTAGTTTCAAGTGCCTCAGATTTATTCCGCCGTTCGGCATTTGAACGGATCGAATGGCTTCCCACCTCGAGTCCTTCGACATGTGAGGCCTTGTCCAACTTCTGCAGGACCTACTAAGATTACTCATCTCGCTCCCGCTGGTACTACAGCTGAAGTCTCCTGCACTGCTTTTAGAGCTCTGAGAAAACTCGACCTTATCATCGGCTTTGCGGGCAAAGAATCTAGTTCTGATACTACCATTTGCACGGATGCAGTTGGTCGGATTGACTTCAGATTTCAGGTTACTCGTGATTTCACTAAAGTCTGTGTTACTGTCCGAATCGAATCCGGGATTCTGAGAACAAGGGCTAGAACCACCTGATGCCGTTGATTCTCGCCTAAACTTCTTCTTCACGAAGTTCTTGCCTCGGATTGGCCCGAGAAAAAATGACGAGCTAAACACTGCTCTACTGCTCTTGTCAATCGAAGCGATATCTGACACTAGAGATGAATGGTGCCCGACTTTTACCTCCGCGGCATCTGACTCTATGTTTTCATCCAAGGACTCAATTTGAACCGGAGTGCCTGGATCGCAAGCCGGAATCTCCTTTGGCAAGGCTGCTTCATCAGATGGCATGCGAAGGGGATCATTCTGCGAGGTTTCAAGATTATAGATGGTTTCCCCTGCATTCCCTTTACTTTTATCCAGGGGAAGAATATTTTGATTCGATTCGACTACTACTGCCCTATACAACTGACTGATCATTGTGGCATCAGGGCTCACTGAGATATTCCCTGGTTTCGAGAACCGTTTCGTCGCAGCCATCTCAGAAGCTTGAGATATGCACATCCCCCTCAGCGCCTGTTTCAGGCTCAACGGTTCAGTTATCCCGTTTCTGGACGCTGCGGAAACCCCACCTCTCACGGGCCTCTTCGAGGGATTCCTTCTACAGGAGTCTCTGGTCTCGACGAAACATCCGGAGTTCCTTGTCATAAGGGACTCGATGAGACAATCAATATCCTCGTCCTCGATCAAGTACTTACCTGCAGATTTCACACAGCTGCCGTTGCCATCCCCAAAACCTTTCTCTTCCACCGTCTCGTGTATCTCGCAGGCCGTGGAAACCACGGCCATCTTTGAGGAACTTAATAGAGCCAAAGCAGGGGAAGTGAAACGACGGGGGTCAGACAGGAACTTGTTCCGGTTCTGAAGAACGTGCTCTACATGCGCATCAACTGTGGTGGCAACCTAAGACAGCAAGCTCGACCCGAGCACATGAATCGAGCAATCACTCGGCCAGAAGACCGAGTCCCTTCCCCGGCCACACGCCGGCCAGGAAACCATCATCCGAGAAATGCCGATCCGAGAACAAGAACAAAAACGATGTTACATTAAAAAAAGAGAGAAAAAAAAAACTATTCGCGGAACATCAAAATCGGGATGATCGAAACGGCCGACTATCCATAAAACATGAAACGGGTAGAAGACAAAACAAACAACATGACACCCCAAAGACAAGAACATGAAAAAGTCAGAGCATCGGTGACACAGAACGAGAAGGAAACCATGGGAGCCAAAGAGGGTTCGGGGTCGTGTAGAGTCATCATCATGGAGAGGTTGGAAAGGGGGAGAAAAGCACGGGACAAAGGATGGACTGATTGAATGAAGAAAGAGGGAGGGAGGGAGTTTTTGGGACTAAAGCTGTGTTTGGGGATGGGGGAGGAAAAGAAAAGAAAAGAAAACCTCCCCTTCCCCCCAAATTCTTCCCTCCTAAAATTTTAAATTTTTACCCCTTTTCTCTTCTTTTCTTTTCTTTTCCTTTCTACTCTATCACTTCCAAACACACCATAAGGGAAAAGGAAAAGGAAAAGGAAAAGGAACAGGAACAGGGGGGACAAAAGAGATGGATGATGGAATCACGAGAGACAGAGGACCGATTTGAATTTTTACTCTCTGTTTCACTTCCCCTGCTTACTCGTAGGTTGTCTGAACCCCCCCAAATCACATTTACATCTAAAATACAAGAACGTCCTTCCTTCTTCCTCCTGTTCGATCGTCATGCTGAAAATATTACTCACAGTCGCCTCCGGAGGGGTTGGTCATGTCAGGCGGACTTTGTACCCCTCACACTTTCCCTGTGCTTCGTCAAAAATACAATAATTCATTCATCAGTTGTTACATACATACGTCATTTTTTGGATTTGATCATTACCTGTTTTTTTAATAAAAAAAATATTATTTATTTACTAAATTATTTTGGATGATTTTTGACATCCGCCACTTTCATGAGATGCCTGCCTTAACGACACGAAAAGATATTTGATTAGAACAAAACAGTTCATAAATCTACAACTAAGCCACTCAACACGTCTCTCGAACTTCAAAATACCTTTATCATACACTTAAATAAATATTATTATATATCCTCAACTTTTAGATGTTACGTCACGTTTATCCTCCATCAGCCACAAGTATTAACAGAATATTACGTGAAACCAACGTGACATTAACTCTGTTTCTCTTTATATAAATTTTTTAGCTAAATTATTAAATATATCTTGAACTTAGTAACATTTTTCTAATATATTCTATACTTAAAAAATATCATTATATATCCTCAACTTTAAACATTACATCACATTTATCCTTCGTCAGCCGCAAGCACTAACGGAGTAATACATGACACCAATGTCGCAACTAATTATGTTTTTCCATTTTGCAAAGATAAAAAGTTTCGGAGAAATTAAGGTTATTACCTGATCGTCTCACACCCCTCCCCTCACACTATTCCTCGCACTCCATTACACACCAACTTGCTTACATCAACATTTTGTTACTTGCTCTATTACTTGTTTAGGGAAATGTTATTTCAAGTTGGCATTTGTTATGCAAGTTTACATAAGTGTATCAACACTTGAAAGGATATGGCAATATTAGCAATTATTTTTCACTTTGGAACCGATTAAGATAATTAGATTGAAAAAGGTGTGAACCGGGCTTGACACATTGGTGCCACATATTATTTCGTTAGTGCTTACGATTAATAGATGATAAATGTGATGTAATGTTTAAAGTTGAGGATATATGATGACATTTTTTAATTACATGATATATTAGAAAAATGTTACTAAATTCATGATACATTTGATAATTTGGGTCTGAAAATTTTATCAAGAGAAACGGAGTTAATGCCACGTTGGTGCCACGTAATATTTTGTTAGTGCTTGTGGCCGACGAACGTGATATAACGTTGGATATATGATGGTATTTTTTTTTTAAGTATAAGATAGATTGGAAAAATGTAACAAAGTTGTTGATATATTTGATAATTTAGTCTTATTTTTTAAAATACTCCGTTTTGAAAAAAAAACTTAAATTTATCCTATTTAAGTCGTGTTTTGAAAATAAGACTTAGTTCCGAAGTGATTAATTCTACTTGTTGAATATTGTTGCTAAATACAATTTCTTATATGAATTTCTATATGTTAATACTTTTTTATTGTGCATATTGTCTGAATTTCGTATTATGATGATGTACTAATGATTGAAAGTTATATGAAGTCGGCTTACAAGGGAAGTCATTGGACTTCCTTTCACCAGCAATATTTGAGTCATTAGGATGCCAAGAGAAATTAGGCAGATCCTGCTTACATTATGCAGAGGCAATGACCCCTGGTTTTTTTGTAAAAATATCAAATTAGGTTTAAATGTTTTTATTAATTTGATACAAAAAATTAAAATAATTAAATTTAGCCCCTCTTAAATTTCCTCTCAGTCAATTTAGCCCCATTCGCCTATTTTTTCTGGCTTCGCCACTGATGGTATAAAAAGATGACACGAATGTGGATTTGAATTGCCTCCATTATGTTATTGCTAGCCAAGTAGTGCTTGAATTCCTAGTATGCAAACTATGTAATAATTTACATTAATTTATTGAAATTTCGTTTTAGTTGTTGTTGGCCATTATTCTGAATCATACACGTGATCGCTCCACGACTTTAGAGCATGTGTCGCCTCAGGTATTGTGTAGATGCATTAGCATCTATTGAGCCGGGGTATTCTCCTAATACACCACGATGAAGTGATGGGGAGGACGAAGAGATGGATTCGGATAAGATCATTACCTTTGAGAAAGATGTTGGACCATCACAATATGTGCCGTCACTGTTATATATACACTTTCATTCGCAGAACGATCCATACAGTCATTCATGTTCCCGATAAACCCAAGACGAGTACACTTACAACACACCGCGTAAGAGGAGATTACAACATGGCAGATCGACACGGGCAAAGACGGTGGCCTTCACTCATCCAGATTGAGCATAATAACATCAAAGGGAGTATGACATAGGCCTAGACGCAGTTAAGTATATCATTTTACTTATACTACGATTTAAACTTTTTCTTTTATTTTCTGTGCTTATTTCCTGGTGGAGGTTTATTGAAAAGTCATTTTTCTTCAATCATGTTTTACTGAAATGTAATTTTTTTTTTTTAGAAATAATCGAAGTTGTCTTTTCAAAAAAACTTGGGGGGGGGGGGGGGGGGAAGAATTAGAGGAATCAAAATCATGATTCAACGCGACGATGTTGGATTAAAGGGAAAAGGGGGGGCGGGAAGGAGAATGTTATGATTGATTTTGATTACAACAATCACCCCCATTTTTCCTTGTGCGCTCTCTCGCTCCTCATGTTATTATTCAGCATGGGCAATCAGTCAAGTCAGTCGGTGGACTCTGTGGTTCAAAAGTCGATGCAATTCCCAATTTGAGGCCCAACATTTATTATTAGCCTCCCCCATGCAACGACTGATTCTTAGTCGTCCAACCCAATTACATGTGTTAGAGATTGGGACATTTATAACACGACCAAGTCTGGCCGACACGAAAGCGTCTGCTTTGCTTTCGATATGATACTGTCGAATACGGAAGGCGAGACAGAAATAGAAAAGAAGACGGTTGATCCGAATGTCACAGAAAAGTTATGTCCTTAGGCCATCAATATTTATTACTAACATAGCCGGGGGGGGCTGTCTCTCCAGCTGTCCAATTTTTCCAAACCGGGGTTAAATGTATGGGCCCATGAGAACTTACCAAGGCCCAAAATAGGGGGGGAATCAAAAAGCCTCTACAAGATCTTCTCCGTCTCTCTCTGTGTGTGTGTGTGTGTCCGTGACTAAGCGTGTCTTTCCGTGGTCTCTTCTTCTGAGGAGGGGGCCACCCAATCCGTACACTACTCGGGGGGGTAATGGAGACTCCTCCTCCTCCTCCTCCGGACCACCAGCAGCAACACCATCCTGACGACGTCTCCGAAGACCTCCTCAGCCTTAGCTTCACCTCCACGGCGACCACGGCCACCACCACCTCCTCCGACGCCACCCTAACCGCTGCCTCCTCCATCTCCTCCTCCTCCTCTTCCACCCAGCCACTCCTATCCTTCTCCGACCTAAAGTTCCTCGTCCGCCTCGGGTCCGGCGACATCGGCTCGGTCTACCTCGCTGAGCTCAGCTCACCTCCCCTGGTCAGATCCCCGGGGGATCCGACGTCGGGGATGTTCGCGGCCAAGGTGATGGACAAGAAGGAACTGGCCAGCCGGAACAAGGAAGGGAGGGCGAGAACTGAGATGGAGATCCTGGAGATGCTGGACCACCCTTTCCTGCCCTCGCTGTACGCTGCCGTCGACTCCCCCAAGTGGCTCTGCCTTCTCACAGAGTTCTGCCCCGGGGGAGACCTCCACGTCCTCCGCCAACGCCAGCCCCTCAAACGGTTCGAGGAATCAGCGGTTAGGTACGCCACGTTCTTTGCCTCCCCCTCCCCTCTCTCACCACGACCACCACCACCATCACCACCATCACCACCATCATTATCATATTATCATAAAATCTTATACTAATCCATTATGGCAAGTAAATATTTGGTTCCTACAAAAATCATGACCTCTGCCGAGATTTGGGAGCGCTTCCAATTTTGGAGAGCGAACCAAATTGGTGGGGGCTCCCTAAAATTTGAAGTTTGATTTGTCATGAAACCCCCATGTTTGGGAATTGAAGTTGTAGTTCATCGTGAGAATTGATGTCGGGTAGGGATTGGATTGGGATTTGATATTTTTCTGGATTAGATAGCCATGCTGGGGGCAATGGCAGGGCAGGGTATTATTTGCTCATGAATAATAAGAGAAGAGGGGGCACTTTTTTAGATTTCAAAAATTTTAAAAGAAAAACTAGTAAGATGTCATTTACTACTACCATACGTGGGTCCCCCCCCCCCCCCCCTCTCTCTGTTTTCCCACTCTTGACCTCCCTTCCAACCTCACATCCCATCCCATCCCACTCCTTCTCAAATTGTCCTGTAAAATTTTTTTAAATGCTCTCTCCCCTGTCCCCCTGCCTCTCTTTGGTCCAGTCAATTTCTTCATGACTCACTAGTGGAGGAGAACTTAGATATATTAATATGAATCTGGTTATGGGGGACACTATTGCTGTAAGGTCCCCTCCACCTCTGCCTCTGCATCAACCCCCAAACTCACCTGTCCGAATAGTAATTAGTGGTTAGTAGTAGCACAGTTGTAGTAAATTGTGATAGCCTTCCTTCTTTCTTCCCCACTCCACCCCGCACCCTCTCCCCACTCTCCTCTGCACAATCCCACATGTAGTTTATTTAATTTCAAGGGCAAGTCGTGCGGTCCCCTGGCCGCCCCACCCAAGTCTATATAAAATAATAAAAACCATGTTTTTTTAATTAATCTTGAAGGTCAGCCCAGCGAGTCCACATCTTGGGGTGTTGTTGTTGTTTTTGGCCTTTTGTGGTTTTGGTTGCTTAAAGAAGTTTTAATCTTTCTTTAATGCCTCCCCCAAAACCCAACTTGTTTCTTGGCTTTTGACCCGGCTAAGAAAACTGATTTAACAACTGGGTGGGTTGGGGGGGAGTTTGTGTTTAGAACTTAGATGGGAAATGATGATGATGGTGATGATCTAACAACTGGGTACTTTTCCCTACTGTGTTTGTTCAGATCTATGTGACTTATTTCTGGTGACTCTACGTGGGATGTCAGGTTGCAATATAACGTTTTTTTCTTCCAGCCTTGTCTGCGAAATATGATTTTGATTTGGTTATTTGTTCTGATGCATAACATAACATGGAGGCATGTGATGATTGTCACCCTGGCCACTGACAACCACAAATCCCTTCCCAAAATCACGTTTTACGCCTCTTCCTCCTCCCCCAACACCTCGCCTTTTCCCGCAAAACCCGCGATCTCTCCTGCTTGTCGCGTTGTCTAATGACACACCCACTTACCTCTACATCACTTATCCTGTTGCACAGATTTGATATGGCTCGGTTTCTTTAGGCACCTTTTGCCTGGAAAAGGGAATGGATGCTTGTTGGCGAATTGGAGTTGATTGCCTTGTCTTGTCCTTGCCCACCTTTTCTTTCTATGATCTGATTAGTGTGCTTGTGTTTTCGCGTGTTGTTGCTGTTTGATTCGTGCCAGGTTCTATGCTTCTGAAGTGGTGGTCGCACTGGAATACCTCCACATGATGGGGATTGTGTACCGCGACCTCAAGCCGGAGAACGTCCTTATACGTTCCGATGGCCACATCATGCTCACCGACTTCGACCTGTCCCTCAAGTGCGATACTTCCACCTCCACAGCTCAGATCGTCAATGACTCCGCCACCCAACATGTTGCGGCCATTCATAACAGCCATTTCGTTAACCCGGGGGATCAACCCCCGCCCTTTTCCGCCTGCATCCTTCCGGACTGTATTGTCCCCGTGGTCTCCTGCTTCCACCCGAGGCGGCATCGTAGGAAGCGTTCCGCCCGCCGGCACGCCGGGCCCGAGTTCGTCGCGAAGCCTGTCGACGTCCGGTCCATGTCATTCGTCGGGACCCACGAGTACCTCGCGCCCGAGATCGTGTCAGGGGAGGGACACGGGAGCGCGGTCGACTGGTGGACCCTCGGGATCTTCATATTCGAGCTGTTCCACGGGGTGACCCCGTTCCGTGGTCTCGACCACGAGATGACGCTAGCGAACATCGTGGCGAGGGCCCTGGAGTTCCCAAAGGAACCGAACGTGCCGGCAGCCGCCAGGGACCTGATATCACAGCTGCTGGTGAAGGACCCGGATCGGCGGCTGGGGTCGACGATGGGGGCATCGGCAATACGGCGCCACCCGTTCTTCAACGGGGTGAACTGGGCACTGCTGAGATGCGCGACCCCACCGTTCGTCCCTCAACCATTCAGCAAAGAGCTTCTGTCCGATGAGAGTTGTCCTGAAACTCCTGTCGATTACTACTAGCAACATTAAATCTTTAATTATTGATTAATAAATACTATTAAAAAGGGTATAAATAAATATAAGAAAACGACACGGACGTGGGCGGGGGGAGAGGCGACATTCCAAATTATTTCCTCCATTGTTGCCGGTTGTTGCGTTTGCAATGTTTTCACTAATTGTCAAATGGGTTGTGAACAGATGGAGATGGGCATAATATTATCCTACCGGAAAGCTAGAAAAAGTCGAGCATTTTTAGAGGAAAAATGTCCACAAGTAGCCTAAAACCCAAGAATCATGGGCAAAGAATCACCTGATAATCAAACACGACAATAATCGTGATTTAATTCAAAACCAGGGACCGGCATTGGAACTGGTAAACTGGGAATGATGTTTGACCAGGGAATAAATACAAACCCACTCCCCCCAACAAACTAAGGTGAGCATCAAACAGTAGTTCATCTACGTAATAGCTGGGGGTTGATTAGTTCTGGCAAAGATGTAATGCGACGTAATGGACTCTCATGGGCAGTAACCATAATATATATATAAAAAAAGAAAGGAACACTCACGTGCCCCACATCACGTGCACATGTAGTAAGAACAGCAAATGGTGGGGTCCATTCTCATCAGAGACAAGATAAGGACAATTAGTAAATTTCCGCTTAGGTTAACGGACGAGGTAAACTACACTTTGGCTGCATTGATTCCTTTCCCACTTCACCTATATTTTGCTACAAAATCTCGGGTTCAGTACGGCGATTCATGATCCCGATACCAGATAATAGTCATACCTCCACAGTGGACGTGGCTGCTTGTGTCCCGAGCTCGGTGGAGGAGCAGCAAAGCGGAGATGCATCGACGACCCCGCTGATTGTGTCGATGCATTTCGTCTCGTAAATCTGGTCGCCTCCTTCATGGAGTTGTGGATCTGTGATTTCTAGGGTCATGGCATCCAGCTGTGACCTGCCGCAACCGATTGAATGATACACTTCTTCGTGATTGAAAGTGCCGTCGCTCCGAAACCGATGGTCGACGACTTCTTGACCATCAGCATCAGTGCATAGGTGAACGTTATCCCCATCTACAGAGACAAGACAACTGCCCATATTGCATAGTCGTGTCGTGCTGCCATCCATTTCTACATGTTCGAGAGGCATGTCGTCTTCTTTGATAGCAACCCCGTGATAGTGGACGAGATCGTCCTCACAATTTGGTTCGAATTCCATCGGTTCGTCCTTGTGTCTGTGTTTGATAAAGCCTCTCCTCCTTACCTTCTCCTTACCGCGCACCCTTTTACCATGTTCAAGTAGTGGGGTGGACGCCATGGGAACAACCAGACTTTCGACCTGACCCCTCAGGCACTCATGCACGATGTATCTGATTCGTGATATCGACTCAATTTGCTGGGGGTTGAGGCCCTCCATCGAGAACGTATCGACAATATGCGCAATATCTTTCAAGCCAGAATTCTGCAGAGGAATCGAAAACGGAATATCTCGATGAGTATATCAAAAGGATCTCCGAATCACAAGTTCGGCGTGACTTCCGTACCAAGATCAAGTTAACTGAAAGATCTAGAGCAAGTGAAATACCGTCCTCTGAAACTCTGATGAAAGAGATATGGGCCTGCCAATGAATCTTCGTGTTATATTTATGTACCAATGCATGTACTCACTTTCGTCTGTGCTGTCATCGCCTTCTACGATATTGAGTCTACGATTGCCCCACTCATTGAGTTCCAATTCCATTTTCCCAGACAAATCTACTCCGCCATCCACACCACGGTTCTTTCTCTGCCACTGGGCGACGAACTCCGGGATCGGCTGAGGGATGCCACATTGTCTCAAGCAGCGATCAGGAAGGTGTCTCTCAGCCTTGTCAAAGCATATCAACATTGTCTTTGATCTCCCCAAGTTCAGATTCCATTTGATATCTTCTGGTATTACTGTGCTGTCCATGTTTCTATAAGGAAGCCACTCCACCTACAAACAATGATAATTTCACTCACGTGATGCCATTATGAATATTATCATTATAAGATCACTTCAAAATACATCTTCAAACTCACATCACACGGCTTCAAGGCATCCAGGGCCTTGCGATAATAAATCACATCGCGGTTGGCTGTTGGACCAATTTGTTTCCCCTTCCATCGAAGTACATAGGGAAAACAATCCTGTACGGCATCATGCTTGAGCTTTGGTCTGCCAACGTTTAGATGATAGTAACTCCAGCACTACAAAAATTAGTCAAAGGCAATCTATCAGTAAATGTAATAATTGATGAATGAGAGATCAAGACAAAGAATAGGAACGACTTTGCAGAGTAAATCAAATCATGGAGATAAAAATTAGCCGTTAAAATGCACAAGAAAGTAAGAATACAAGAAACAGACATGACCTGAAGGAGGGTCAAACAACCGCTGATTGTACTCTGAGATGCAAGAGAGGCATTCCCAAGTGCTCTGTACAGAAATGCTAATGCCGCTGCACCCCAAGCATATTTCCCACACTGTTCGAAATCCGCAAATAGTGGGAGGTACATAACTGGAACTTTGTTCCCAGTGGTGGTAGAGAATATCGTACTGCCAATGAGATAAAGTAGGTATGCACGTGTATGGCACTCAATTTCCTCAGTTGTAGCACCTACAGGGCACTCGGCGAAAAATTCCTTCAACCAACTCAGCTTCACCATCCCACCACTGGCATACCCAGGTTCTGGTGCTCTCCCGAGGTACCTCTCACAGACTGCATTGCAAGACGTATGTGTGATACCAATGACGGGATCTCCATCAATTGAAAGACCAAGCAACAGCGCAACATCTTTGAGAGTTACTGTCATCTCTCCGACATTCATGTGAAATGTGTTTGTTTCTCTCCTCCATCGCTCGACTAAAGCAGATATAAGCGGGTTGTCCAGGCTAATCGCAGGAATCAATCTAAGGTGCCCGAACCCTGCCTTTTCTACTAACTCTATCTGTTTTGCATTGAGTCTCCACTGATCGAGCTTCGACGTGTGTTCATGACACCTAAGTGCCCCTCGTTCCTATCCACACGGTTATGCCGGATACCAAAATAAGCAATACAAAAAAAAAAAAAAAAAAATTGAAATCTGCAATTCTCAAGCATCAGGCGAGAGGGAGCCAAAAAGGAAGGCTTCAACCTGTCCATCCCAGACTGCTGCCGACACGTGCTTATCCTGGTCATAGAGAACCGTACAGTCAACTGGACCGGGATTCACCGTGCTCTGCTGAACTTCTGCTATGTCCATCACCCGCACCTATAGCCGACAACAAAACAATAACATTTAACAATTAAAATCACCAATGACAACAGCAACGGCCAGAAAACAAATTAATCAATTAATCAAACAAGATCATGCCATAGACAGCAGCCAAATAATTCGGACTTCTTCCGACCAAGTAAAAATTCATTCGGCTGTAGTCCCGCCGCGACCAACGTTCCCCGGAATCCAGTCACATCACCCTTCCCTACTGAGTCTTCTCCGTCCACGGGAGCTCATCCTCGGCATTCCTAAACGCCTCTGACGGCGAAACCTGGCGGCAGCAAGAATCGCCGTAACGGGACGACCCCACCGCGAAATCCCCGCAAGCCATCGCTCCGTCATCAACACCGACACCAACCAGAATTACCCCCGATCTCTCCCTCACCGAAACCCTAATTTCACCATCGATTCGGAGGAGGGGAGGTGATGCTCGAAACGACGCCGCAGGATTAAATTTCCCCCAAGAAAAAAGAATAGATACAGGAGAAAAATAAATAAATTTCTGAGTAATAAGTTTTTACCTTTATGAGGAGGGGGGGGGGGGGGGTGGACAAAAACGACGACGGAGCGGGGGTTCCCGGTCCTTTGTTTGAACGAGAAAAAACCTACGAATTTGAGATCAGCAAAAACAGAAGAAACCCCCTCAAAACGACGACGGAGGGATTTCGTTCTGTACCCTAATGACCAATTTGCCCCTCGACCGGATAATCCTGCTAGCCGGGCCGGACTCAATGGGCCTACTATCCGACTTTACATTTCCGGCCCAATAAGGTCCAGAGCGTCTGGAGTCGCCATCCTCTGGGCGGCAGACTCAGGACACGTACGCGATGGATGTTGAGGTAGTTTGGACCAAGGGGAGTCGATGATTATTCGTCCGGCTACCAGGCTCAGAGTTATTCATGACTACCTTCATAGCCAGGAGGTTTGTTGGCGAGGCTGTGACACGGGCCGGGATGCGAGCTTTGAGTTCGCCGTGGCCGCTGCTGGATCTCGCGGCGGAATGCGGTTCAAAATGTTCTGGGATTTGCAGCTTCGGTTGATTTGTATCGTCATCTTACTAAGAAAAAGTTGGGTTACTGAAACTATTGAACATCTACCCATGGCAATCTTCAACCAGGGAGCGAACCTAGGTGTCCAACTATCGATTGTGATCCCAAAGTCGTACCGGCTAAGCTCTTTATCTCCATGACTGCCATTCCCTTGCCGAGTCTGACTCAGCAACAAACAAAGCAAGCACCGTAATCCCCATTACATTCACTGTACTTACAGACCGACAGCCCAACAGCAGCCAAACAAAGTGACAAGTTGAAAACACAGCCACTCGGTCTATGAACAATTCCTCGAACCATTTCATTTTTATACAAGAACAGAATAAAGAGCAATGGATAAAGAGTCATCAAGAGCCAGTAGCAACACTGCATCAGTATCTTTCGAGGAAAGTCATCTTCTCTTGTCTATGAATAAATAGACGTAATACAATCACCGAACAGGCCTCAGGAGTAAGGCCAACGGCTTTATGCCCGCACCTTATTAACCTTCCTCACCGAATTCCTTCGTGAATCTCTCGTGAACCTCTAAGTCGGCTTTGCTAACAGTCGGCCTTTGTCTAGCAAGCACCTTGTCAAAATCCGTCTTTGATATAGGGGGTGGAATGATCTGCCGGTCATAAAAGAAGCTTATTATCATGACACAGGAGAATAAGATCGCTTTTGGGAAGAGAATTGAAACACTGAAAGATCAAGCCATGAAAATCAGCTTAACCAGTCACTCATCAAGTTAATGAATACAGTTCACACCCAGTTCTATGGTTCATACCTTTGCAGCTTCTCCTTGGGCAGCGAGATCCTGCATAGTGATCTGAACAGCACCCTTTTGCTTTGGCCCGCAAGGCATCCACATACCATCAAGCATCTGGACAAAAAACATTGCATCTTGGGTTTTCCGCACAGGTTCAAAGAGCACATCCTTAACCTACAAAATTACATCAAAGTAAGCATGGACTACACAATAAGATAACCCACACTCCCACTTTTTACATAAACTTGATATATACTCACACAAACAGCTATATCTGAACCAGAGAATCCCTCGGTCTTACGAGCTAAGCTTTCGAAGTCACTCTCGGTCAAATTATGAGGTGTATCCCCCAAATGCACCTGTAATTGTAAAATTATATAAACAGTGGGTTAACATTGTCGTATACTAAAAGCTCATCTGAAATCATTTTGTGCACAACTTCTGACCAAAAGAAAGAATCCAGAACCTTAAACATATGTTGCCGAGCCTTCAGATCTGGTAGCGGAATGTAAATACGTTTGTCAAAACGCCGCCGAATAGCCTGTTCAATTCATTCAATATATACATTCCAACAGAAGTTTCCGTGTATATATCAAAGTAAGCTTACGAATCCTTAGTTAGAAAACAACCTGATCGAGTGCATATGGAGTATTTGTGGCTGCAAGAACAAGAACTTTCTCATCATTATGGCCTACACCCTGGAGCAATTCAAACAAACCTAATATGTTACCACTCTTTCAGGGAAATGAATCGTGTTTGAAAAGGAAATAACATTCTAATTTAGTGAGGTGAAGGTTACATCAACAGAATCTCATTAATAATGATGCATGCACGCACGCCTATCATAAGAAATTAAACCGATAGCACATCAATCAGCACCAGAACATCTCATTCTCCAATGGAACAGTCAATTAGACTACCAAAGGTTGCCAGATACAGATGCTCGAGTTTAGAAAATGCAATTCGAACAAAGATTTCCGAGCAAACAGCTGGTTTGCACCAGACACTCAAGAAGGCAGCACTCAAGTTTCCACCAGAAAACCCCCAATACATCACAAGTTACCTGCATTTGCACGAGCAATTCTGTTTTTATTCGTCTAGAAGCTTCACTCTCATTGCCTTCCCCACGTTGCCCGCACAAGGAGTCAATCTCATCGATGAAGATGATAGAAGGAGCACTTTCACGTGCCATTTGGAAAAGACTAGACACTAGCTTCTCACTTTCACCCATCCACTTTGATACAAGGTCTGATGAGGAAACACTATACACAAAATGCAAAATCAGACTAATATTTTCCTGAAAGGTCAATCGAACAAATGTATGAAGAATAAGCGGTAGATCGAAAATATTTCGAGCATAGCAGCATCACCTGAAAAATGTGGAGTCAGCTTCAGTCGCAACAGCTTTCGCCAAATAAGACTTTCCAGTTCCAGGGGGACCATAGAGAAGGAAAGCTCTCCAAGGCCGCCGCTTCCCTGGACATTACAGAGGAAGGCATTAATAACTACACTTGGTGACATGGACAGCCACAAGCAAGGATATCCTCACGCATACATAGACATACACAAATCAGAGAAGACAAGAAGAGAGAGTTACTACATAGTAATCCAAACAATAACCAAACCCCACCAATTTGCGATCCTCCCATCATCTATAGAAATCGAAATCGCAGTCACAAACTCCTAGATCATAACCATAATTAAGAAATACTATCCTAGTTTCTACTATCGTTCCCCCGACATCTCTCTTCCACCTCGCCTGATATTCAACAATCGGATGATCCTAGCCAAATTCATCGACCCGCTAGCTCACCGGTGAAAAACTGAGGGAACTTGACGGGTAAAATGACAGCCTCCTGCAAGGCCTGCTTGGCGCTCTCGAGACCAGCCACGTCGTTCCACTTGACGTTAGGCTTCTCCCGAATGATCGCGGAATTAAGCCCGGCCTTAAGCTTCTCCTTCTCGGCATCATCCCCTCCGTCCCCTCCCCCGCCGTCCTTTCCCCCCTTCGTCTTCGGCCTCGTGGCGACGGCGGCATCCCCGTTAGAGACAGGTCCGGGTCCTCCCTCGTCGAGGACGGCGCGGATCTCTTCGGCTCGGCGCAGGTACTCGGTGAACTTAAGGGTGATGGCCTCCCTGATCTTGGGGTTCTTCTCGTACTTGAGGTGGGTCTTGAAGTACTCGAGGGCGTTCATGTACAAAGGGAAGGCCTTGGCGTAGTTCCCTGCATTATCTTCCACCACGGCTTGCTTCACGTACTCGATCGCCTGCTCCTTGAAGTTGCTGTACATGATTCTGATCAAATCCCCGCGGTTTCAGCTCCTGGGTCGCAACAAAGATTTGAGCTTTGAGGTCCGGAGGATTAGGGTTTGAAGAAAGATTCAATTTCTTCTTCCCTTCGATCGTAGGTAGGGGAATTGGAATTGGAATTGGGATTGGGATTGGGATTGAATTTGTGTGGGTGGTGGTGATGACGACCACAACGACGGGTGGAGAATGGAACGATCGGACAGGGAAAATTAAAAGGGTAAAGATGTTTTCTTTGGATGGAATGAAATTAAAAATGCAATCTTTTTTCTTTACGTGGGAAATGTTTTGGGATTATTATTGTGTTTGTGAGATTAGTGCAAAAGGAGCTGTGAATCATATGCAGAAGTATTCAAGGGACGATTAGCTTTTTTCCTTGTAATGGCAATTCTGCCTTAGAGGCCAAGGAACGTTCAGGAAAGCGCGGTCCTCAGGCTTCCTCCGGATCCATCTCCAGCTCTTGCCGACGTCGTCTCCGGCCTAGCATAACCGGATGAAACAGGATCAGCCGTCGTAGACGATGAGCGAGCTGGGGTAAGCAAAGACATGGGGGTTGGGTGCGGGGGGCCGAGACGCGTGCGCGAACATGGGACGAGGAAAGGGTCCAACTTGGGCGTGCTTTGGGGATTTTGATTGATTAATTATTGAAGAAGGGTGGGGAATTGCGTGTGTTGAATGAACGGTCCCCCCCCTTCTTACCATTAAATTTAGTAAAAATACTTTCGATCTTTCGAATGGGCGTGTATTGACTCCTGACTTTTGTTCTTCCTCAGACGCGCTTACTCAAAATACCAATTGGCCCCCGTCAAGCCATGTCTGTTTATTTATAATATAACCACAACCAGCACCAGCAGCAGTTGTCTAAGGTTGTCTGAGAAGAGGGTAAAGATTGCTATCGTTCCTTTGACCTTAAGTTTTTTCGTCGGGTTCTTTCTCTGTTTGGTCATGGCGGAAGAGCAAGCTCTGGGTACTCCAGCGAATCGGGATCGCTGCCCGAAAGGCTGCCTCGACAGCCAGCCCTCGATGAATCCTGCTATCGTCAAGCCGGCCCCGTCTCCCGCGGCTTCTTCCTCTGTTTTCTCTTCCTCTTCTACGCCGGAGGCAGGGGGTTCCCCATCGACGGTTGCTGCAACAACGTCGACCGCGACCAACAGGTGCATTTCCTGCAGGAAGCGGGTGGGGTTGACCGGGTTCCGCTGCCGTTGCGGATCCACCTACTGCGGCGTGCACCGGTACCCGGAGAACCATAGCTGCGATTACGACTACAAGAAGGCAGGTAGGGAGCAAATTCAGAGGCAGAACCCTGTTGTTGTTGCTGAAAAGCTTCAAAAGATTTGAGTTTTCTTGACCTTCTCCCACCCTGGGTTCTCTCTCTTTCCCCTTGTAAAGGTCGCTCCATCCAAGGTTGTAATGAAAGACAGTTGAATTAAACCTTTCCGGAGATTTCCAAAAGACTTGTGTTATCAAGAAAAAGGATGGCTGGCCTGATTCGGTGATATATGTAGATTTGTGTACGGAACAAAATTCCATCACCCCTATTCCTAAGCTTTTGTTTTCCACCAGATTTACAGGCAACCCGAAGTACCAAAACATCCTAAATCCGAAGTCCAGGTGTTGGTCCTAAGAGATCGTGACTTTTTCTAGGCTTGTTTGTCTATTATTCATCGGTGCCCATGATCACGCCCTGTTCTTCATACTTGACTTCCACCAGGATCCTTCTGCTTGTCTGAAGAGAGAGTTCGTTGAACCGTCTTAAACCTACTAGTGTTAAAGAGGCTATCCGGACGAATGAACGCAGACCATGCGAGAGATCTTACCTGTTTTGGGTCGTAGACTGGATATTCATTGTACTCCAGGGGGCTGTCCTTGTGCTCCGATGGTATCAGCTTGCCGCAAGGCACCTTGATGTCGTCCTTCCCAGCCCCTTCACCCCAATCTTCTCCTCCTCCCAGCGCTTCGTGTCCTGTCCGTTTAGTTTTGGTGGATCATTGGTCAGCCTGACATGGGAATCTGAGAGTTGTAGGACGTGGTAACACAGGTCTTGGTTTCTTACCTCAGGTGGGTTGTTCACTTCCACGACTTGATCTCCCAGAGAAGCGATCGCCAGTACCAGGATGCCTTCTAGTCTGTCGACCACAATCTCGTGTCCCATTAACCCGACACGCTCCGAGTTGACGCACGTCCAGCCCACCAAGTCTTGCATCAACACTGTCATCCTAGGTGGAAAGGCACGATATTTTTCTGATCAGTCGACAGGACACAGATCAGTAAACGTGGATTGAAGTTGGTCCATACCATGTCGACTGGATGGAACTTGAAAGGCTTTTTCCTGAACTTCTTCTCCCTTTCCCAAGGCTCAAATTCATTTCCTGTAATGTTCTCAAAGAGCTTAGTAAAATCCTTCACTGCATTGTCGACATTCACCCATTCTTCGAGGCGCTCTTCTGCCCCGGGATCATTGCCTACTTTCCCCCCTTGTAATACAGAGTCAAGTTATTCCCAGGAACAGTAATGAGTTGCAAGATACAATACCTGCAAAAATAACAATAGAAACTTCATTCACCATCCACCGACCAGAAGAGGAATCACACGTCTTACTCATTCACTCCTCGACCAAGGTCGCACTGAGAGAATGCGTAGCTGTTGATAATCCCATCTCTTTCAAAAGCAGTTCCTCCTGTCTCGCTCAGCTTCGTGTCCTCGTATACTGCTCGCTTCCCATATAACTTAATCTGCAATCAAAGTACAAATTTTTTAGAAGTCATTCTCAATGACGATTGCAAAGCTCATCTGAAGATTTGTTTACTTTTGCGGTGAGTGACTCGATGTCGCCAATCTGTTTATGAGAATTGCTCACATTGCTTCAGAAATTTTTGACGAGCCACCATGGCCACGCTCAGTTTTCGTGCCACGCTCAGCTTTCGTCGCCACTAAACAGTCTGACACCTGCATACATGTTGGATTACAAGCTAAAAAAAGTCCCGAGCAGAACACACTCGACTTGCAGTCCTCGTAGTGGAAATACCGATAACTGATCCATTAACCTTCCCTCCGCGTTTCTCAATCTCCTCCTTCCATGTCTCCTACAACATGATATGACCGTTATAGAATCGATCATGTAAGCAATTTGACGCCAATTGTTGAGTAAACTGATCTACACACTTGCTTCCGGGACATTCGGCCAGACATTGATATCACCATATGCAGGATCTTCACGACGGACCGCAATATCAATTTGCGGCAGTAATTTCGAAGACGATGCGGGTCTTCACGACAGATGGCGGATGAACGGCGGCTACGGCAGATCCCTTTAATGGAATCTACCTTATTGGATTAGCGGTCGAATGTGGTGAAGGTGAATGGTGATTTCAGGACGTTGTCGGGAGAGTAAATGCGGTAGATCAAACTTGTCGAATTTGAACTCATTGAGTTGATCGTGTAATTGGGGACAGTGATCGGTCGAACTTCACGGCAACTATGACAGCCTCCTTTAATGGAGTTTACCGGGGGGTGGTTTGTGGATCGGTGGTCGGTGAAGTGTGGAAGGCGGTGAAGGGTGATTTCAAGACATGGTTCAGGACGCTTTTCTGAACACCTTCGGGGTGCTGGGAAAGAGAGTAAAAGCTTTAGATCAATCTGTCGAATTGGACTTACTGATTGATCTAGTTATATTAAATTCATCAAGACATAGTGGGTAACTACGAAGAATAGTGGGGAGCACAAGAAAACTACAAAAAGATATGAGCAAAAGATGTTAACTGCCATAAATTTTGGGTGTATCAAGATGCTTCTATTTTCTTGGGTGTTAATATGCATGAATATTCGTGTACCCGTGAGCTCGGGACGACCGAAGGCCGGGAAGATAAAGCGGGATGTTAACAGTTTACTCCTGGGGACATTACTCTTTCATACCGGGACGGAATCGAGCGACGAGAGATCCATCCCCTTCCTTATTCTCTCTCGGTCATGGGATATGTTGTGCGCCTGAGTTGAGCGTGTGTAGTCTAAGATATAGTTAAAATACGGAACACAACGCTTTTGTACTCGAGCCGGAACGTCGTTTCAATCGACTGAGCATAACTTTGGCCACAAAGCCTCAATTTGCTTGAGATTAGTAGGATTGTTCCTACTCTAACTCTTCTACAACTTTGATGTTTTAAATTTCTTCATTCGAGACAATCTGAGTCGAGTTTTGATAGGTCGAAGTCGCCACTGTTATGATCTTAAGATCTAATCTCGAGATCAGAACACTCCTTCAATATTTTCTTCATAACTTTGGCTACAGAGAATTGTTCTGATTTCGAGATCAATCTCGAGATCAGAACACTCTTTCGGTCTTTTGATCATAACTTTTGCTAGACAGGTCAGATTAACTTAAGATAAGTTGGATTAGTTCCATTTCTTCTCAAACTACAAATTTTATGTTTTGCACTTTTCAATTCGAGGTCATCTTTGATGCGTTATGGCCTATGCAAAGTCGAGAAATAGAATGCAAAAGTTCCGATCGGGATATACTCTTTTTTGAGTTCCGATCTCGAGATATTCTTTGATTTTCTGACCATAATTTTGCAAGTTTTTCTCGAATATAATCTTAAAATACTGTTGAGAATCTTTTAATTCTTATTTCGAGAAGATATTCGTAACTCTCATGACACTTTATGCATCAAATTAAAACACAAAAAAGGACCTAATTTTATGTGTCAACGTCGACCGACAGTTGTCGGTCACTTTCCTCAACTCCTTATAGTCCTCAGGACAATCCCTGGATGACGACTTCCTTTCGGGCTGACGGCCGTTATCGTTTTCCTGCCTAGGCTTCTTGGGCGACTGCTGCTGCTGCGAGGCGGCCTTCTGCTGCTCCGCTTTCTGCTTCCTAGTCATGATTTTGTCCTCGTCAACGGTTCGCTGCACCTCCGTCGAAGACCTTGTCTCGTGAACCTTCCAACAACGCACCCCCAGCAGACATACATCACGTGTTCCTTTCCACATTCCATCAACACAAAAACACCAAAAAAGCCCCAAAAACTAGAAGAACACCATCTCACCTTCATAATCCTTCCCTCTCTCTGTTCTTGATCTTTCAGCAAGGATAAGGACTCAGAGACTTGAGCAGGACCCAGAACTGCCTCCAAACAGACGGAACGACCCAACTCGGAGCTGGGAAGACTGATAAAACCTCGTACAACGATGAAGATCGTAGTCGGTGTCCTAAAACCGACATGTAACTCCCCCTATCCCAAACCCAGGAGACGACATGTGTGTTCATGCTATGTACGTGACCGACGCTTGTACAAAACTGGATGCGTCGTTTGAAGGGAGTAAAGTCTACGTCCGACGGAGCTCACAACTTCCATCGTCTTCAATAATCCTGTGGACATATTTTCTTTTACTTGGAGTTAGAATTCTACTTACAAAATTGTTAGAATTGACGTGGTCATATAACAAGTTTTTCAAACTTCATTTTTACATCGAAAGGATATGGTCATACATTGCTTGAATCACATGATCGCATGTTTGTTAATATAAGTAACTTTAGATTTGATTCTCATTCATTTGCACCGTAGAGGAATACGTGACATTGTATATTGCAGTGAAGTACGTGAACTTTGATTCCTCTAATTCATGCTATGATGATACATGTGCAACTTAATTTCGTTGGTACAATGACTTATATCTTACACAATAGTGTATAACAAAATTTGATTTACATCGACCCGTCTATTTATATCATGGGTTATATATAACCCGGCGGATCAGTTAACATGTCCGTCCCGTGTACTTTTTACGGGCGATTACGAGTTGCATTATTTTGACCCGTGACCCGGCGTGTAGTCACCGCTAGACACCCCGCGCCGAGCCCATGAACAGTTATTGGGCCTATGGGCCTGGTGATCTCGTTAGTGGGCCTAGGGCTTGGATGGACCCGATCCCGCAACTAAAGTGGGTCATCGCGTAAGCCCAATAAGAAACGAAGCGTGAGGCCACGTGGAGTCATTTTTGCGGCCAATTTTAGGACATCAGCAGAATATAATTTGTTTCCAATATTTAATTAAAAACTAATAGGACAAAGACAGAAAATGGCTCCACCTACCAAACTAATTGGGGCAGGTGGAGGAGAGGAGGAGGAGGAGGAGGAACTCATCATTCCGACACATGCACGTGCGCCAGCCTGCCGACAATCACAACTCCACTTTAGGCTGTTTCGGGTGGCTGAAACCTCCTTAGTCATCCCCCACCACTAACATCTCATCAAATGTTTGACTACTTTTTTTATTATAAATTTAATTGAATAAAAAACATTATAACTCATTTTTTTTAAAATAATCTTAATAATTTGATAACATTTTAATTTTCCATAGCGAGTTAAACAAAATCCGCAAATCACAATTGCCCCCCTCCCATATTTTTTTTTTAATGAATACATTAAAGAATGAAAAATCACATTAATCGAGTTTCGTTAAAATAGAGGTAGATTTTTTTTAAGACAATTGTTATCAGATAACTAAATATTGGGAGTACACAAAAAAATTGTATTTTCAAAAAAATAAATAATTCTTTCCAATAATGTGGACATTTTGTCGTCTAATTTTATTAAACCAAGCAATAACATTGCAATTGTGAGTATCGTCGGTAACATTTAATCAACGGCTTCCAAGAAGCAACGTAATTTATATACCAATTCCATTAAAAATGAAAATATATTCGAACTTTTATTACAGTTGACGTCGACTGTTTAAAAATAAATTACTCATCAGGAAAAAAACGCTACTGCGAACAAGAATCCGTTCTCCGGCCATCAATGCACGATTTACAAGCGGTCATGGCTGCGGACGTTGTCGCAACATCGCGCCAGAAGGCAGGTCGAGTTGGGCGTCTTTTGAAGTGCCTGCCATGTCAACTTCCGTCTCAAATTTCACCGTTATCCAGTGGATAGTCTAGTCTGCCTACACCTATGACCACTAAATGGTACAAGTATTTATACTTTATCCATTACGTGGTATCAACACATGACACGTGCACGGAAACGTTACCGTTAATAATTCACATGACAATCTCCCTTTGTAGGCGTTTGGACCATTCGCCCGGCATTATATGCTTTGCCAAGTTCTGGAGGTTTCCGTCCGACTGCCCCTCCGCAACGATGGTTGCAGTGGCCATGGCGATCGTTGTTGTCGGAGCACTCGTATATGGATACTGGAGGATCACTCCGCCTCCGCCCAAGCTCTGTGGGACCCCTAACGGCCCCCCTGTGACATCTCCCAGGATTAAGCTTCGCGATGGGAGGAACCTGGCCTACAGGGAGAGGGGCGTGCCGCGGGACAAGGCCAGGTTTAGGGTTTTCCTCGTTCACGGGTTCGACAGCTCCAAGGACCTCTACATCCCTCTGTCACAGGTCGAAGTTCGATCTCATTTGTGTGGTTTTGTCCAGCGTTACTTGGAAATTGAGCTCAAGTGAATCCGCTCGTTTCTCGACGAAATGTTGTGGATGAATCTGTAGGAATTCATGGAGGATTTAGGGCTGTACCTGTTGACGTTTGATAGGGCCGGATACGGAGAGAGCGACCCCAACCCAAAGCGCACAGTGAAAAGCGAGGCGTTCGATATCCAGGAGCTTGCCGACACGTTGAACCTCGGGAACACATTTTACTTGATGGGCGCCTCGATCGGGACGTTTGCGGTCTGGTCTTGCATGAAGTATATTCCCCATAGGTAGACAGCCAGCTCCCTTTTCGTTGAATCTCCAACATCGTGTTTGGATAGTGCAAACGATGACCGCCCGGGGGGGGGGGGGGGGCGAATTTCGATTCTGTTTTAGGCTAGCGGGGGTGACCCTCTTGGTGCCAGTGGTAAACTACTGGTGGCCTTCGTTGCCACCTGATCTGGCCCGAGCAGGGCTAAGGAAGCAGCTCAAGAGGGACCAATGCAAACTCTGGATCGCGCATCACATGCCTTGGCTAATGTACTGGTGGATGACGCAGCGGCTGTTTCCTTACTCTTCGATCATGCAGAGGCACCCTATCCTCCTCAATCCAAGGGACCTCGCCACTATCCAGGCCATGTCCAAGTTCCCGAACCCCGACGAGGTTCCCTCCCCCCCCCCCCCCCCCCAACTAACCCAACCATCCTTTCATTTCGTATCTTCCCCTAGGACACTAACGAGATGGCTCGTGCATGCTCATTCCCGCGACAGCATAAGATTCGGCAGCAGGGCGATCACGAGTCGATACACAGGGACTTGATCCTGCATTTTGGGAGGTGGGAGTTCGACCCGATGGAGCTGGAGGACCCGTTCAGGGACAGAGAGGGGTCGGTACACCTGTGGCAGGGGAAAGCAGATTGGGTGGTGCCGTTCGAGCTGCAGAGGCACGTGGCGAAGAGGCTGCCGTGGATCAAGTACCGGGAAGTCGCGGACGGCGGCCATCTGATGATCCACGAGGGTGTCCTGTGCGAGACCATGTTTAGGGAGCTCTGCTTAGGGGAAGAACCCACTGTCATTTGAGAAGCAGAATTCTCAATAATGATATTAATCCACAAGCTGGACCAAACACGCCATAGAGAAACAATCAGTCATGAACAGACAGGAAATGAGATAACAAGTCATTATCAACTGTGAATGAATGATGGAGTGTTCATAAATTAATTTCTGAATGTATATGTAATGGCGTGTGAAGAATGATCTCGAGGAATATTCCCATTTTCATTATTATATTATTTATTTTATTTCAACGGCATAAATAATGTGCTTTCAACCATGCATTTCTCAAAAAGAATTAGAGTGGGGATGTGATCTTCGCTTCTTGGTTCCTTTTTTTGTTTTGTGGTTTGACATTGGGGAAAACGCCACAGCCCTCACGAGTTTTTTGGGAAAAGGGGGCGAGTTTTTTGACCTAATTTCCTTCGTGCCTAAGCTGCTTTTATAAATTCGAGGTCACTCGTTGAAAAGTTCGATTTTAACCAAGAGGTAAAAAATCAAACTTATTTATATTTTTTTTTATTAAGGTTATTTTATAACCAAACTCATTGATGACAACTTTTTCGTAATAACAGCAACCGAAAGTTAAAACCCAAATATATATTCTTATAAAAGAAAGTAAGACAGTAATATTCCCGGACACATGATCCACTGAATTTGTTTTTTCCTTATCTTGATAACAAGGCGCGAATACATTAAAAAGGAATACAAAAAGTCTCCCATCTTCCGCTTAACAACCGGGCGGGGGGGGAATCAAAGGGAGGCTCCAGGGAAGAATATCCCTTCTTCCTGTCCTTCCTCTCCATCCATCATTCATCTATCTATCATCCGTCTGTCCCTCCGCTGCTGCACCGCAGGTAGAAATAACCAACGGAGACCATCAAACCCAATCAACCGTGTCATGTCCGCATTCAAAGATCACCTAAATAAATCTCGCCAATTAAATCAACTAACTAAACCAAACCCCCTCCGCCCCCCCTAAAAAAAAAAATATATCATTTCTTTCTTTTTATAATCCCGCAGATCTCATCGTCGTCGTCTTCTTCTTCTTCTTCTCCCGGCGCCCACCCACCAGATTGGATGCGCCACTTCTGGGGAAAGCTTCGATCTTCTGCTTCCCATTTGTTCTCTTCTGGTCGTTCCAAGCGAGACGGAGGGAGGAAGAACAACAACGGCGGCGGCGGCGGCAGCAAGGTCGTCGATTTGACCCTTGTCGTGGCTCCTCCTCATCCTCATCCTCCTCCCGCCGGGGTGGGAAAGCCTGATACTAGGACCAGGTGGTGCTGCGGATTCCGCGGCAGCGGTTGTGTCATGGGGATGGTCGAGTCGGGTCCCGGGGAGGCCAGGCAGGTCTCGTCCCCTCCGGAGAGTAGGGAACTGCAGGAGTACCCACCCGTGACGTCGGCAAAGATGAAGCTCAGTGATGGGAGGTATTTGGCTTATACAGAGAGGGGAGTCCCTAAGAGCAGGGCCAAGTATAAGATCGTCATCGTCCACGGGTTCGGCAGTTCCAAGGAGATGAGCTTCCCCGTGTCGCAGGTACCCCTGGCCCGTCGAGCCTTTTCTCTCCGAGTAGGATCTGTTGTTTCGATTGGAGTTTTGACTTTTAGTTGTCTTGGCTTGGGACTGGGAATTGCCTGGCCTTGGTGGAACGGGGAAATGATTGTGCTTGGTAGATGTTTGATTTGTGTAGTGGTCGGATGGATGGATCGATGACTGGTGGGGAATTGAACAATCTGCGGCGGAACTTTTTCCAGATTGTTTGTGTTAGGATGCAGATGCAGCATACCCGGGTTTGTGATGTGACCATGTTGTGTTATATTTCCAGGATCTGATAGAGATTCTAGGGTTGTATTTTGTGCTATATGATCGAGCGGGTTATGGAGACAGCGATTACAATCCGAAGCGATCGCTGAGGAGTGAAGTTCAGGACATTGAAGAGCTGGCCAACTGGTTGCAGTTGGGTTCCAAGTTTTATATCATTGGAGTTTCCATGGGGTCTTATCCCACCTGGAGCTGTCTCAAGCATATACCTCATAGGTGAAGTTCTAATGCTTTCAATCATCTGAGCTTGTTACATGATTCGCAGCCTGTTTCTTATGATGCTAAAATCTGTGTACTGTCTGAATGATATGTTTCTTTTATTTGCAGACTAGCTGGTGTTGCATTCATAGTTCCCACCGTCAACTATAGGTGGCCTTCTCTGCCCGATAGTCTGACGAAACTGGATTATAGGAAGAGGCTTATACGATGGTCCATCCGGATAGCGAGCCACGCCCCTGGTTTGCTTCAGTGGTTTGTCACCTCGAAATGGCATCCTTCGGATGGAGATCCGTCCCTCTTCAACAAGCGGGACATCGAGGCCCTGAAGAAGAATTCGGGAGGATTCCCTATGTTCACCCCGGTAATTTACCATCATTCACTATTATCATGCTCATGCAATCCTCATCCATGATGCGATGAACTTTCAATTAACCCAAATTTGTTAATGGACCATCAACAGGAGAAGTTGCGGGAACGGCTCGTGTTTGAAACCCTGAGGAGCGACTTCAAGGTGAGTTTCGGCAAATGGGACTTCGACCCACTAGACCTAGAGGACCCCTTTCCAAAGGAAACCAGCTCGGTTCATATCTGGCAAGGTTATGAAGACAAGGTGGTGCCATACCAGCTCCAGAGGTACATAACCTCGAAGCTGCCCTGGATCAAGTACCATGAGATCCCCGACGGGGGTCACTTGATCGTGCACTACCATGGTGTCTGCGACGCCATCTTGAGGGCGCTCTTGCTCGGAGAGGAAGAACCGGCCTTGTGACTGTGGCCAGGGCTTAGACGAAGGTGAATCCCGCGAAACTGTATATTAGTCTCGTATGTCAGAAACTTCCTGTGAATTAAAAATATTCTTCTTCAAATTGGTTGAGAATGCTTGGCATCAACAGATTTGTGAAAATTCTTGAGCTAGGGGTGGGAGGGGTGGTTGTTTCCCACCCCCTGGTTTGACATTTCCTAAGTTGTCCTTTCTCGGCCTTTTAGTTGGGGTGCCCGTACCGTCGGTCTGTCTGTGCAGGATTGTTCAAAGAGAAGATAGGAAAGGGAAAGGGAATAAGAGTTGCGTGTTGGGTTAGGCTTTTTGCTCTCCTGTGCGCTAGATGATGAAATAGGGAAATTGTTAGGTTGTATTGTGGTTGCGTGATCAGCAGCTCTTGCATGGACAAGACCATGACCACATGCTATTAGATAATGACATTTCGAAAAGATTACAACACATCATATCTGGTAGAATATTCCCCCTGCGACTGCAATGCATCTACAGTTTCGAATAGTACTAGGTTTCGGGCTGTTCAGAAAAAGAAAAGAAACTCTAGTCCTTGTGATTCCGATCTGACGTGATAAATCGGGACTTAAGAGTGATACTAGAGTGGTTACTGAATGCTGGGTTTTGTTTTGAACCTGGAGAAAAATGTACATAACTGCATATAAAGTGATGCAGCACATCACTTCTGCCTTCCTCCCGACCTTTCTCCAGTCGACGAAGCTGGACCTGAAATCATAGCGCCTGATCACAGTTGCAAACTCGTTCATTCCACATCTTCTTCCGGGGCAATCGAAAAAAGATGATAAAACAGAACGATAACTGGTTCAAGCCCCACTTGTACTGAGAAACTGTAACTTGGTCTTTGCGAAGTAAAGCTGTTTGAACTCGGGAAGTGGACAGGACGAGGAGAGTACTTACAATCCAAACCAACGGACTAAGGACTAAAACACAATGGTCGCTTTCTAAACCAGGATCACAGTCCCATCGTGACAAAACGCGCAATCAAGGTAGCTGAAAGACTCTGTGCGTGCATATCGAGGAAGACAAGTTGAACACTGGATTGTACCTAAGTACGGTTAGTTGAAAAAAGAAATTGTGAAATACGGTTTCAGTTTCCAAAATTACATGAATACCGCCTCTACGTTGCCGTCTCAAACCGCGACTTTGAATTTACAAAAAAATCACCAAAAACACCAAAAATTTTTCAATTATTCCAAAATCGCTGTTTCCGACAGCGACTTTGCCTAATTTAACGTCATATCAAACCGCGATTTCTTTGTAAATTCAATGTCGCAGTGACGATATTCAGATAATTTTGGAAATCGAAATCGTATTTCGCAATTTTTTTTCCAACTAACCCTACTTAAATACAAACCTCAACGCTCTGATACCTTCTCTCATACCACAACAACAGCAGAGGCAGTGGGAACTTTATCCTACCCCATCATAACACATGTAAGTTCGATTAACTTAGTAATTGAATTCAAAAAGTTTGAACTGATTACTAATCGACATATGCTACAAATTGAATGAGTGGAGAGAATGAGTGTGAAAATGCATAACATGTCAGTGATTACTTTTTAATATAAGCTTAATTAATTAACACAGTACCCAAATTCTATCCGATCGTAGTTATTACAAAAATATACGTTTGTAGCCCTAAGTATGGTCGAACTTTCTTCTCTGTCAATATTTTATTTTGTTATATGAACATGTCCGCAACTATGTATTGTACCTTTTTCTTAGCCAATTCGTAACGGCGTTACGCCTTATCATGACGTAGCAGTTACGGAATCCTACATATATCTTGACGTGACAATCCTACCCGAACAAAAAACCACAACTTTGGACAAAATATATGTTTATGGCCTCAACTTTGAGCCAACTTTCTATTTTGTCGTTAACTTAGTTGTTATATAATTTTATCACATATTTTTGTTTTTATTATAATTTTGGCCAATCTTGAATTTCTTCTAATAAAAGCCAAACAAGGCCTTAATATAGTCTGACATCCTATAATAGTGGAGTTTCAAGCTCTCATTCATTCGCCTCATAATCCACTTTACCCGTAGTAGCAGTCCCCTAATAGAACATCTCGATTTTGCGTATTTTTTGACAGCATCAGCAACTATCGTCCAACTTCGGCTTCCAATTAACTTGATTTGTCCATCAAAATTTTAAAATAAAAAAACATATGAGATGTTTCAATATTATTTATCATTTTTTTGTAATTTTTTTAGTCGATAAATGAAAATTGTTTATTAAGTTCTGTTTGGCTTATATATGATAAAATTCAAAATTGGCCAAAATAAAAATGTGGTGACAAAATTATATAATAAACTAAGTTAATGACAAAACAGTAAGTTGACTCAAAGTTAGACTAAATTGAGAGTTAGCGGCATAAAGAAAGATGAATTTGTGAATGAGAAATAAAAGTCTCCTATATTCATAGGAATCAATTGGATTATTTCAAATTGGTCAAGTGGGCTGGGCACCACTAGATCCGGCGCTTATTTATAGGCTGTACCTGCTACTCCATTTTCGTTCAAATCTTTCAAAATGGACTCAAGAAAAGGGATATGGTTGCTTTCCCCATGTAAAGAAAGCTTCGGCCGCTTCCGGAACATCTTGGGGACCCTTGTTAATCATCAACTCCCCCAATTTTTTGTGTATATCATATCGAAGTTCTAATACCATAAATTGATATTTTACCTATTCAAGTCGAATTGCCATGTCAAGATACATAGGACTCCGTTACTATCATAACATGATAAGGCGTAATGGCGTTACGAATTAGCTAAAAAAAAGGTATAATATATGATTATAAATATATTTATATAATAAAATAAAATATTGATGAAAAAAAATTCGACCATACTCCGTGCTTAAAACGTATATTTGCCTTTTTTTTTTAAGAAGTAAAATGTGACCACTGACACGGCGGCCCAAAAACATCCAAATTTCCCAACCAGAAAAAACGAACACCCGACAACAAACTGAATCCCTCTCTTCCCCTGTCCGTCGCGCCACTGTCCGAACACGGGAAAGCCCGACCCGACCCGGAGCTTGATGAGGATCGCGATCGGGCTTATTCCCTGCCATCCCCATTCTCAGTTGTCGTTGTTACCATGAGGTGATTCTTCGCGCGCAATTCTTGTTCCGGCCGTTGGTTTTTTCTTTTGGGTCGTCCCTCGAACCCTATAATTTAGGGGTTTAGGATTGGCAGGCGAAGATCGCGCCTTTTGGGGTTTTCGTGTCGATTGCGATTTTTGGGTTGTTTCTCGACGAATGCGGGGTATTTTTAGCCTGGAGCGATCTATCGGGTGGAGCTGAAAGTTTAGTTTAGTTCAGTTCTTGATGGTTGCTGGTTGCGTTAAAACTCCGCTCTTTATTGCGTCGTTTGAGTCTTTGTGGTTCTTGCTCAGATGATCTGTTCGGAATGGGTGTCTGCGTTTTGGGGATGGTACGGTTGGTTTTTGAGTCCGAAAAGTTTGTGGCTTGATTTTACCGCAGGATGAGTTTGTGCATTCGTTGATTTGTGTAGTTCCAGCAAAGATAATTTAATTGTTCCATGTGTATTGATTGGGTGGGTTTTGGCATTGTGTTGATTATCTGGAGCAGGAAATCACATTGTATTTTGACTTTTTGTTATTGGATTTTGGGTATTTCTGAAGATGTAGTAGTCTTAAATGGTGAGTTATAACCAGCGTACATGAGATAGATGGTCGTGGAAGAAGTGAATCTGCTGGTTGCGGTGCCCGGGATTGTTAGTGCTATTGTTATATGTCTACATACTTAGTTATAGCGGAACTAAATTTTGAAGCGGATTTTTATGTCTTGAGGCTACGCTGGACTAGTTCTGATTTCTGAATCTCTAATCTCCTCATACAGGACGTTGGAGGCTAAAGTAGATTTAGAGTGAAGCAGGAGACACGTGACAGTGCTTCTCTGGATCTCGTGAGCTATTTTAGAAGTTGTGAAGTTGGCCATGTTGGGTTATGCCAATAACTCTAGCAAAGGAGGAAGTAATTCTCCATTGGAATTACCTCCTTTACCCCAAATCTTGTCCTTGGAGCCAATTACATTAGGCAATCAGAAACATGGATGCACTGGAGATATCAAAAGGGTATTTGGCTTGCCCCTTATGAATATGTCCGACGGGAATTCACCTGGGTTGAGCCAGCCTAGGCATTTCCACCCAGCAGCAACCGAGGAACTTAAGAACATTAAAGAAAGTGTTGAAAGCGGTTTGAGGAAAGCCAAGTAATGTTTCTTTCTTTCTGGGGTTGCTTAAAGCCTTCTGTCCCTTTGCTTGTTTTCTGATTTATCACATGCATCTATAACATCTGTTGAACAACTCGATGGACCATTTCTTTCTTTGTTTCTTTTCTGTGGAGGGATTGTAAAAATAACATTTTCCCCATACAATGCACCCAAATAGCACGCTTTCCGTATATTATATTGTGGAAGATATATGGAAAAAGAAATCTAGTGAGGTTAATATGCATTCTGGACCAGATGGATGACAAAGATATACTGAAAAATGTGTCCTCTTCCTTATTTTAATATATTAAGAGGCCTTAACTTCTAGAGATGGTGTGGTGTGTCAAAGAGTAAATTTCTACTCGATATCTCTGAAAGTGCATCCATTATTTTGTTCACGTGGTTTTCCTATATCCCTTGAATGAAAAGAATTTACTTTTGACCAGGGATAGATCAAACATGTTTCGGGAATCTATATTAAAATTGGAGAAATTTAGGGATAATCTAAACTCGAGGAAAAGGCAAAGGAGTGAAAATGTCTCAGGTGAGAAGTCTGGGGCAGAGTTAGAGAAGATGGGAGCTCAAATCCGTGGCAATCCTCGAGATGCGATAAACCAAAGGCAGGAGCAAAGGCCAAAGAGTTCTGTGGTGGTGAAGCGTGTCCGGACTTCTATTGGTGAAGCTCGGGTATGTATAGAACACCTATCGCTAACATAGAACAACACCCCCTCATTCTTGCTACTTAATATAATCATATATTTAATTTTAAGATTTGTTAGCATTTCTGTTGACTTGTATGCATGCAATTGTGATGTTTCCTTTGGTAAAAAGTTGTACAAAAATTTGTAGACCACTTGATTTTGTGATGTACGGCAACATGTGTACCCGTTAAGGATGAGCCATTTTCTTGTCATTTTATGTTTCTTAGGCTGACAGCAAGGTAGTCACTTCCTCAAGGCAGCCATCATTATTGGAAAGAAATGAGGAAAGGTTTCAAATAAGTAAGGCGACATTAAGCCGAAATATAGAAAAGATTCACAAGGTGGCTGGTGGAGGTGAGGTTTGGGAGAAGAAAATAAAAAGAAAGCGTTCAGTCACCGCTGTGGGCAATAGGCTTCTGAATGGTGATGGAGAACAAAAACCATTGTTGCCTGCTAAACCTTCTATCGATCAGAAGTTACGATCATGCGATAGTCAAACTCTCAGGTATGATCAGGGTGGCTTTTATAATTACTTTTTTTAATGTTTTTTAAGAAATTCCCGCAAACCCTACCATGAAAGTGTCCATTATTTTGGTTGCTTCTAACGTTCAAAGTCTTTGTTCTCTGGCCACAATTTATCCTTGCAGATCAAAAACTTATTTTGGAATGAATGGAACTAACAGATTAGGTAGTCGCACAGAGTCCCCTGGGGCGAACTCCTCTACACTACTTAAGAATGACCCGGACATTGTCTATTCTCCAAAAGACCGAATGGACATGTTTGAGTCTAGGGTTCCACTAAAGGGAAGCAGGTACTGTTGTTGTGATTATCCATCCTTGTATCAGTGCATTACCTTTTGGTATTTTGTGTGGTCGTCCTTTTGATTCCAGTTCATTGAAGCCAAATGCTAAAAACAAATTTTGCTTTTTTATTAGCACAAATATTCAGGAAGGTGACGTGGCTAGTTCTCCTGGGTCATCAATTAAAGGCAAGCTATCCAGGATTCCAAGAGCTGGCTCTGGTTTGGCAGCCGATCCGTCTCCTAGCTCTCCATCCATGCATGGAGGGTGTGCTGAGGATTTTGAACTTCCTTTGAAAGCGAATAAGATCTCACCTCTTGTCATCCCTGGTGATAAAAGGCACTCTTTGGGTTCCTCTTCACAACCGATGGCACAATGGGTTGGCCAGAGAACACATAAAAAGTCACGCCTCAGGAGAGCAAATTTGGTCTCTCCACTCCTGAATCCTGCAGAAAAAAGTCACAACTTGTCTGAAGATCTTGGATTGCTTGATTATAGTGCGAGGATTGCTAACACAGGAAGTGATGGATCTTTGCACGATTATAATTCAATCAAAGGTTATGCAAAGGTCAAGAAGGAACTTGAAAAATCTCCTTCACCATTTGGCGTACTTGAAAGTGATGAATCTGGAGCTTGGGAGAATGGTTTGAGAGGCGATGGTGTAGATGGTGGAGAAGTTTCTTTGACTACATCTCTTAATGCTGGAGATTTTGTATTACCCGGGAAAAAGCAAAAGTGGACTTCTCATGAACATGGAGGGGTACGCAAGCATGGAAGGAGTGGCAGGGGCTTGTCCCAGTCAAAAATAGGCATTCCTCCAGGAAGAGAAAAGATGGCAGATTCACCGGGGGGAAACCTACCTCAATGTCTGTATCATGGCTCCGATAAAGGCAGAAGGTAGGTTCTCTACATGGCGCCTGATACTTTTAGAAGGGGGAGATTACTTTACCATAAATGGGTGCTTTGTTGAGCGGTTTCTATTTTCGTGGTCTTTCAGTAAATCTGGTCGAACTTCCATGGGAAAATCAAAGGATCGGAGCCCTATGACTCGAGTTGGACCACTGCTTAGTGGCAGTTCTTATGAATGCACTGGTACTTCCTAAACCTTCAGCAACTTATCTAGATTGAAACTTTGATGTAGTGAAATATGGTTTTTTGATTCGTTGCATATGACAGGCGAATTCGATGATGACCGCGAGACTTTGGTTGCCGCAGCTAATTCAGCTCGGAATTTTTCTAGTATGCATCTCATTCCTTTTTAGCAGTCCTTTCAGGCCGTGTTTATTTTATTCCTGTTAGTTCGCCCTAGGGCTTAATCTAATTTGCTTCGTCTGACTTATGTTAAACAGACCTTGCGTTTTCTGGTCCATTTTGGCCAAAGATAAAGCGCTTGTTTGGATCTGTAAATGTAGATAATGAATCTTTCTCCTTTTTGAAGCAGCAGGTAATTGAACTTTTAGATTATCGATTTCATGACTTGACATCAGTTTATAACATCTTTTAACCCTCTTTCATTTTTTTCCTATTTTTGCCCTCAAGCAGCATCATCCTGAGGAAGAGTTCAATGAGAGCATGTTCTCTGGTATTAACAATGATATTCTGGTAAGTCTTCGCAATAAGAAGGTTCTGCGATATCTAATTGGCTTTTGTACACGCGTGGTGACTTTTATGTCAAGGTCCTTGCTGTTATTCTTCTAGGAATTGCTAACTAGGGGATTTCCTTTCTTAGGAAAATGTGGGTCTTAAGGAAGATTCTGATCATTCTGGTGGACTGCAACGGAATCAATTGTATCCAGACAAGGATGAATCCAGAAACAGTGCTTTATCTGGTAAATTTAATCTGGGGAAGCTTGACAAGGTGACCCCTTTGTATGAAAGGATACTGTCCGCTTTGATCGAGGATGAGAATGAAGAAATTTACCACAACGGGGAAGGCAAGATTTCGTCTCTACAGTGCGCGAGTGACGATTCTCATTGTGGTTCCTGTAACCACATCGATGGAGAGTTCAGGGATAGGATGGAATCTGAAGTGGAGTCTACTGTGGATGTATGTAATCAGAAAGTTGGGTTTCTGGACAAAGTTTTCTGCGATAAGAGTGTTACATCTTGCTCTTTGAAGAGCCTGTCGGCTTCTATGTACAGCAATGACCATTCGGTTGTGGATGATGACTACTGTCACTCTGATGCCGGGATGGTTAGCGAAACGTGCTCGAATGATCTTGGACAAATGCTGAAGAAGGAATCAAGCAATTCTGCTTGTTCTTATCCTGACAGTCAATATGAGATGATGTCTCTTGACGAGAGGCTCATGTTGGAGCTGCGGAGTATTGATTTGTATCCTGACATGCTGGTGAGTTTCAAGTTGTTGATTCTCCAGCTCTAGCTTCCTTAACTTATTTTAAAGCTCGGATGGATGTTTGTTTTTGCAGCCTGATCTTTCGGAGGGGGGAGAGACTATTCACAACAACATAGCTGAACTTCGGAAGGATTTAAGGCAGAAGGTTGGTCAATTTGTCGTCTTTAATTTATCTGAGAGTGAAGTTATGCTTAAAACATTGAGTCAAATTGAGATTGTGATCTCTTTTCTCATTCACTCTTACACTGTTTATTACTGATCTGTGCATGATAGGTTGATGCCAAGAAAGATTCGTTTGTTAAAATCGAGAAAGCCCTCGTCAATGAAAATGTGGTGGAAAAAAGGTAAAATCTCTGATCCTTCTGAGACTTTTTAAGGTAAGCTGCTGGTATGTGATTACAGAGATTCATGCAACAACTTCAGGAAACTCGAAGAAACTGCTATGAACAAACTCATGGAGATGGCGTATAAGAAACGAATGGTAAATCCTTTACAGCTTTTACGGAATTTGTAATATAGCCTTGATCCATTTTAGTTTCTTCTGACAATAAAATGAAAACCATGCATGTGCAGGCTTGCCGGGGCGGCAACTTGTCTAAAGCTGCAGTGCGCAAGGTTCCTAAGCAAGTTGCTCTGGCCTTCATCAAGAGAACCCTGGCTAGATACCGGAAGTATAAAGACACAGGAATTAGCAGCTTTGCTGACCCAAGTCTGGCGGAAATCCTTTTCTCTCCATCGATGGACGCTAAATCAGGTGACTGCGTTGGCTCGGGCACGGCAAGCAATACACTCAATGATGCGTCTAACAATCAACAGGAATTAAGAGGAGCAGGTAAAATGCCAGGCTTAATTGGTATTGATGCGATAAAAGCCACGAGTTTCTCGGCTACGCACTGATGTGTTTCACGATATGGTGGGTGCAGGTTACTCTCATGGTGAGAATGCTGGCGAGAAGCCTGGCAGCACATTGCACAAAGGGAGGAAGAAGGAGATGCATATTGATGACGTGGGTTGCACTTCCTCGAAAATGGCTGCATTAGAAGGCACGGCAACGCCCATTGGACCAAAGGGAAAGAGGGGCGAGAGGCATAAGAACTTGAACAGTCCCTTGAACGGCAAAGCAAAGTTGAAGCAGAAGACCAACAATCTGCACCCGACCCAGAGACCCGTGTCTCGTCCGGAGTCGGAAGTAACTCTCGGTTCCCGGGGCAATGATCTACAGATGGATGCCTCCGACGACCCCTTAGACCTCGCAAGGATAGGGCTCGATGGGGGTCAGGAGGACCTGACCACGATTTTGGATTTCGACATGGATGGAGAACAAGACCCTGAAGCGGCAGTCGGGCTGGAGATACCCCCGTGGGACGATGTCGGCCTAGAGGTGCCTCCCTGGGACGACCAGTTTGTCTTCGGGCTGTGAAATACGCGATTCTTTTCCTCTTATCAGGTGGGGGATGATGTCATCATCATTTGAAATTCGGAAAGTGTTGTAGAATATTTGTAGCACTCCGATTTTGCCAATTTAGTGTTTCCAATTTACAAAATTCAAGTACTGAACTGAACAAAATTCTGCTCTCTGGCCAGTTCTTTTTTCACCATCTAATTCATATAAACTGAACAAAATTCTGCTCAGTAGCATGATCAATCCTTTCGGAGAACCATGCGTCGTCTCAGTCATGCGGAAAAGTTAGTCATGGTGTTCCGCGGCAGGTGACGGGAGACGTTGGATATGGATAGATGGAGTCATCAAAATTCGGGGAAGTGGTTTTGCTGCGTAAGCTGAACCATCTGCCAATCAGTTGGTATTTGACAGGAGCTATCATCGGGCATCATATTGTGCCTGATCGTCATCGGGAAATTGCCGAACTTAAGCATGAGCACCAGCGAGAGTTGAGAAATACAATTAAAAGCACATGACGCGTACTAAAACAAAAGAAGTCACTCACTGATGATCTCATGGACGCGGCTGCCATAGAGAACTCAGAGCAGGCAACCGGCAGTTGTATTCCACGATGACTAGGAAGCAACGAGCAGGATCCGCCGCAATTGGTGAAGGGTCTGCTGTCTCAGATTATCCGCCTAACAAAAACCGATATAAACAGAAAATCTGATCGTGTCCTTTACCTAATCACGAGGGCCACTTCAATCATACAGAGTAAGAAAAACAAACCCAATAATGAAACAAACAATAATAGTTTCTCCAAAGGAACAATAAATAAGGAGTCATTATCAAAGCCACCCATTGATAGCAACAATGAATCGAATATAATCAACGCCAAAACACCAAAAACTTTATTTTTAGCGTTTGTTGTTGAAGTAATTGCATGATTTGACTTTGTTTTATGGCTGTCGCTAACTTGGATTATTATTATTTTTTACCAGTTCACTTCACCTTGATGATTTCGGAAGGCCGGAATCCGGCCATCCAAAGGAATCACCGCTCGATGGGGGTCGTCCACGTCCCCGGAGCTCCGACATGTGCCGGATCATCTTCCATCCACCTCGTGTACTCCGCGTCGAAAATCGCAGCCCGGTTCCTAACAAAAAAAATGTTAAAATCATATTAGAAGTATGATGAATATATGATTGGAAACGACCCTTCCCGAGTGTTTCAACGTCTAATAACTAAATAAACGAGTTACACACAAAACTTAAATTTACACTTGTACATCCTCCCAAGACAAGCCCCTGCAATAGTTTGATAAAGAAAGAAGATATTAAGAGAAATAAAGCATCACCATACTCCTAAAAGATTTATACGAGAGAAATTAGAAGAAACCTGCATTTAATTTCTAAATAAAAGTAAAAAACCTGGGTGCGAGCTCTGAGCAGGTCTTGCTCGAGTTGGGTGAGCTTTATCCTACTGGATTCTAGCTGCTGAGCATATGCCTGTATAATCCCAACAAAACCACTAAGTAAATAAAAAATAGTAAGAATAATTCTATACATATATATAAAGTAGTAATAAAGGGTTAGAGATGGACTTTTTTCCTCCAGCGGCTCTTCCTGGCAGCTTCCCTATTTTGAGCCAGACGCCTCAATGTCTGCCAATAATAATATTACTTTAGATCCCAAAAAATAAATGTTTGTGGGAAACCAAAATGGATATTACAGCCAGAACCTTGGCATCGGTTGGCTTGTCCGAAGGTGCAGATCCACCCGCTTTCCTCTGCAACAAACAACAACATTTCCCAGGTGACGATTTAAAAATCCCATTTTAAAAAATGAGTAGGAAGGGGAAGAGGTTCCTCAATCCTATATCTGCAGCAGTGGACACAGTTTTGTGAACTTGGGGATATGGGATGGATCTCCCCTGAAATGGGCATGGACTTGTCCAGTCCCACAACCTTTTAAAGGTTTTCAGTAGGAGTGGGGCTGAATCATAAGAGAACCTTTTCTTGGAGTGGCTTGACATGTTGGCCGGGTGGTTGATCTGGAGGTGAAGGCAAGGAAGGTGTCTCACTACCACCACCCATCTCTTCGGATCGATTGCTGCTGCTGCCGATGATGATGATGATGATGATGATGATGATGATTCAGAGGGGTGGCCTCAGTGCTCTTTGAACTCCCCTGTAAGAAGAAAAGAGACATGGAATGATGATCATGACAGTGGCAAGGCATAGGGGTGGGGGAAAAAGGAGGAGGGGAGTAGAAAATGATGATGATCCAGGATGGGAACATGAACAGAGATGCTGCTGCTGCTGCACGAGGAGGAGGCTCGTTGGATAAAGCTGCAACAGCAGCAAAAGTAAGGTGATAATCCCAAAACACAATATTAATCAAATCACTCCCTTCAACCACAGTCAAACGGTCTCGATATCACCTGGACAATTGTAGAAATCTAAAACTTAGCTTGTTAGATGAATGCCTAATTTATATTTTATATATTAACGATTCTGGGCCATTAGTTTAAGACTAGGCGAGCTTTTTTGGCCTCTTAGATCATTCTGATATAATGTAGAAATGTTTAATCTAAAATCTTTAATCGTCACAAGCTTAATTTATATTTTATGTCTTAACATCTTCGGGACAAACGATTCTTACCATAACCCCAATCACATCAGAACACCTAACCTTTTATCTTTTATGTTCCGCAGTTTAATGAGATAATGGTAGCAAGGAAAGAAGGGGAATGATGATGTTTGTCCCAAAATTAGAACAAGTTTCATAGCCAAATATTTCCATCTTATTAACACATTTTTCAAGCCTCAAGAAGAACAAACAACCATCTGCTTCTTTTATTTTCTTCACACACCCTGAACCGGGGGGGGAGGGGGGGGGGGGGGGGGGAACCAAAACAAAACAAGGGCTTGGTGGGCATTTGGGTTATTTTGAAGTTGGTCGAGTTGCTGGTCCCATGAAAGGCCGAGTAAGGCCTAGTTGTTGCCGGCTCTGATGATCCTCCTCCTGTCTCCACGACCATTTCTCTACCCCCCTCCCCATGCAAAAATACAAAAACAAATAACATCAACCCCTGATCACACGATAGATGATGATACAACAAAAGATTACCTCAACAAAAAAGGAAGGCAGCAGGAAGGGAGGGAGATTGTCTTATGCCTGAAACCGAGAACTGCAGTTCCGTCCAGTAAGAAAAGGGGATATAGTTTTGATGGGACTAGTGGTGTTAGTGTTGTACGAGTTCAATTAAATTTTTTAAAAAAAGGGAAAATGAAAGAGCAGGAGACGAATACATTTGGGTTCCAGTTTGATGTTGATGGGTTTCCATAATAATATACCACTCAAGTTCAGTACTATACCCTGCTGGTCCACTCACATTTAAATGTCACTCACTCCCTCCCAGCACTTGTAACTTCACTTTTGGTCTCTCCAAGACAACACTGAAACTGGATCTGTTTGATCTCCCTGATCACTCAACAATGTCATGCAAATTTTCACCTTTTTTCTCAACACAAAAAAATCGGGGGACCTTGGTTCAGAAAATCTTCTTCTCCACTGTCATCATCATCTTCTAAAAACCCTACAACGAAACCCAATAAAGGAGATCGCATTTTATACGATGATGGCAATCCTTTCCATTGGGCACAAAACGTTTCGGCCCGATAATATGATAATGGGCCGGTTTCGAGAATAAGCTCCAGCCCAACTGGCTTTAGGGTTTTTTATTTTCTGTTATCGCCCTTTATAAAGGGTCAGCCCAAACCGCGCCGCCTCGGGAAACCCTAGAGAGGGATCGTCCACTGACTACCCCGCGGTAACGCCCTCCGTATCCGCGGCTCTCCTCGTTGCTCGCGTGATTCCATTTCCATCTTCCTGCTTGAGATTCTGATTCTCTGCTTTTGGCTGGATGATTCCTCGGAGTTGGCGTGTTTGTGGCGTTGATACGGTTCTTTGCATTGTTTCGTTGACTCGTTGGCCGATTAGTAGTTGTTAATTTCTCGGTTTATTTTTTTTATTTTTGGTCTGATCTGAGTGGAGATGGAAGGTTCGGCCGTTGTTTTCCTGGGGTTTTGATTGTCGTGGTGGTGGTTGTGGTTTCTGAAGCCTTATATGGGTCGTGGCAGGTGACGGTTTATCCGAGTTTCCACATAGAAGCTCAAGATGAGGTGAGCTTGCTTAATCCTTCTTTGTTTGGCTATAATTTTTTTTACAATTTTACTTAATTAAGTAATCTCTTCGTCCTTTTCTAAATGTTGGTTAGTTTGAAGCTGATTCGCGTCATGTGGCCTATATTATTGCTTAGGTGTCAAATTCTTTTTGTTGATTCCAACTGGGTGGATGCACCCAATGCTTACTGTTTGTCTGACTGAAGGCTAATAATGTGTTAAATGTAAAGATTTGCTGGATTTTCGGTTTGAAGATGGGATCTCCGTCCTGTAATCATTTGATTAATGATCTTCGGTAGCTTTAATCATATTTTGCCGGTTTCCACAATTGTCAATCTAATATCTGACTCTTGTGAGGTGGATTTTGGCGAGCTTCTTTTACTTAGTGTAACAGTTTTACCATAATTTTGAGTGGTATTCATTTTTTGTCATTTCCAGTAAGCTTCAGAGCGATGCTCTTAGAGAAGCTATCAGCGGGATCAAGGCTGATTCCGCTGAGAAGAAGCGCAATTTCGTTGAGACGATTGAGCTTCAGATTGGCCTGAAGAACTATGATCCCCAAAAGGATAAGCGTTTCAGTGGTTCTGTGAAGCTGCCTCACATTCCCCGCCCCAAAATGAAGGTTTGCATGCTCGGTGATGCTCAGCATGTCGAAGAGGTGAGTCTGAGTTTGAGGGATAGCCCTTTCTGTCTACGGATTGATTTTCTCATTCATGTTGAGTAGTCGCTTACTGTGGTTTCTCCTTGTTGATTAATAGGCTGAGAAGATTGGTTTGGACTATATGGATGTTGAGGGATTGAAGAAGCTCAACAAGAACAAGAAGCTGGTTAAGAAGCTTGCTAAGAGGTACCATGCGTTCTTGGCATCAGAAGCCGTTATCAAGCAAATTCCCCGTTTACTAGGCCCTGGTTTGAACAAAGCAGGTAAGTGTTTTGCCATTGGTTTTGTTATGTCCGCTTGCTCTCTTGACCCCTTCATACTTTAATATCACTTTTCCATATTGCAGGTAAGTTCCCCACTCTTGTCACTCATCAGGAATCCCTTGAGGGTAAGGTGATTGAGACGAAGGCCACAATCAAATTCCAATTGAAGAAGGTGCTTTGCATGGGTGTCGCCGTTGGTAACGTTTCCATGGAGGAAAAACAGATCTTCCAGAACGTTCAGCTTAGTGTGAACTTCCTTGTTTCGTTGCTAAAAAAGAACTGGCAAAACGTGAGTAAACCCATCCATCTCTTCGGTCTCTTCTCTGCCATTATTTTAGCCACAAAGCCTATCTTCCAGAGAAAGAAACCACAATGATGTTTCTACTTATTTCAGGTGAAGTGCCTCCACTTGAAGAGTACAATGGGGAAGCCTTACCGTGTTTTCTGAGAACTTTTTAGCTATACTGCGATGACGAGTATATGTGAGCCGTGGTCCGGTCATGTGAACGTCGATCTGTTTGTGATCTTCCTTGGTCTGAAAATTTGAGATCTCTTCCCATTGCTACTCATTGGATTAATGCATTTCCGCACATTCATGTTTGGTTTTCTACCAAATTTCACCGCAATTGCAGGGCCTACCTAAGAGAGAGATGGGTTGGGGTTGGAGCACGATTGGAGAGCAAGACTTGATTCAATAGCTTGCTGCTTCTCATGGTGCTCCTGATATTGAATTGCTTGCTCTGTTACATCACAAGATTGGTACCTTCTAGTCAATCTTGTGATATCAGCCGCACGCAACATTACATATCAGGCCTCTATCTATCTGTGTGGGGTAGTAATTTACTTATATTCTTGACAAGAAGCGCGCGAGCATCTAGCATCTTGTTCATTTACACGGGCACAAGAATAAATACCTTTTTCATGGGAATGTGAACCTTTCCTTTCTAAAATAATAATAATAATAAATTTATACTTGATTTGAGAGCCATAATACTTTTCCCCTCATCCAAGATTAGCCAGCCTACCCTTTACATTTAGTGCTTTTGTCAAATCAAATGCGAGGTGAATCCGAGATTAGCTAGTACTTCTAGTGCCTATCCTATCATCCATATGATTGTTCTCGTAAGAGATGCGTGTAGTTTAATAATGAAGAGAGGGAAGCGACATCGTTTATGGTCGGTTTTGGGAATTTGGACGAGCAGATCCATCTTTTACGTCACAAACTCTTTCTCCTTTCTGGGTTTGCTGCTGATTGTCGACTACACTTCCCTCTTCTTCCCTTTTTATTGATCTTGACAGAGAAAAAATGGCTTCTGCTGTTATAGCAACCTCAACTCCTCCCACCCTCGGATTGTTCTCCCTCCGATCCCTTGTCCTTTTATCAGGTGCCTTGTGGGTGTGAATGTGGTTTGTGTACGTGATCTTAGTTTGCTGATCTGGGTTTTGGTTTCTGCTGTTTTAGGCGCATGGGTTGCCATGTTCGGCATCAATTACAGTTGGGTTGCAGATGACCTCCCATTCCCGTCACAGGTGGCGGCGCTCCTTGGATCCTTGAACATTATTTGGCTGAAGCCTTGTGACGCTGACCCTAACTTCCTCGAGGCGTTCTCAGACATAGATGTCGCGTTCATCATAGGGTTTGGAACAAGTATCTCGAGAACATGACGGACCTCCAGACAGTGAGGGGGATGCAGCAACATGTCCTGCCATATGTCGGAAAGACCCGAATCACCTGCATCGTTGTCGACGAAAAAGTTGCCAACAGCAATGAGACCTGGTTGATGACTCATCTTATGGGCGCCCATGGAAGTTTGTTATGGAAAAACTATTTGAAAGTGGTTCCGAAATAATGAGATGAGTATAAATCGATGCAACTCGTAAACTTTCATACAATAAGTTGGATTAGGACCGTCTCATGTCACGAATATGCTCATTAACAAAGAGCTTTGTACGATTATACGGTTGCTTTAAAAAGAATTTGTAAAATACAGTCGAAGTTTCAAAAATACCGAATTTACCGTTACTAGGGTGGGTTTTTTTTGAAAACTCGCACGCCCCTTCCTCCCTCTCCCCCTTTCTCATTTTCTGTCCCTCTCCTTCTCCCCTCTCTTCGCCCCTCCTCGTCACTCCTTTTCCATCTCTCTCCTTCTCCCTCTTTTTTTTAAAAAAAAAATCAAGGAAGGGGAAGGAGGGTCCCTAACGACGGTAAATTCGGTATTTTGAAAACTTCGACTGTATTTTGTAATTTTTTTTAAAACAAACGCATAACCGTACAAACCTCCTTAACAAAAGTAACTTTCACTGCCTTTCTCAAATCGGTAGTTTATATTATTATGAAAACTTTCTTAGTCTAACTTGAACATATATAGTTAATATATTCGATCAACTTAGATTTAAAACTAGGGTTTTCCACTAATAATATTTCAGAATAAATTAATTAAAATAAATAAATAATGTTCGCGTCAAGGTAATTTTACGTACGACCTTCTATTTCTATATTAGACCATCTTGTAAATCCATACACTTATTAAAATTAATCGTTTTTTGTCATCCAACTTAATAGAATAATGATCGTGAACCAAAACCAATTTGAATCAATTGCTATTTAATTCAATTTCTACGTCTTATCGATAACACTATTACTTCAGTGCATCATTATGTCTCATCACTTGAGACATGTAAACACTCTTTGTACAACTCTTGTACAACTCTTTGTTTAGTTTCTGTTCTGATGGTCGAAGCTTCTGTCTTGTACAACTCTTTGTTTAGTTTCCCTTATGTACTCCATTGTCCAGTGTATTCCTAATGTATTCCTAAGTTGTTTGTGATAGTCGTACCCCTGGTATCAGAGCCCAGTCCGTCTTGTTTAAACCAACTTGTGCTAAACTCGTTTCCTTCTTTCTTTTTAAGGGAGAGAGAGAGATTACTAGGAACCCTACCTGGAGAAGCACCTCACCTCAAACACCCATGGATAACTCTAATGAGATTAGCCCCGCCGTGATGAACGCTCCCATCACACTAGACTCTTGCCCTTCTTTTAGAAGATCTACCTCAGATAGGTTAGATGGTCTATATGAGATTTCTCATCAGGATATCTCAGATAGTAACTAGATTTCATACACTACCATCCCACTGCTTAATCCATATACAGCTTTTGGTAAACCTTCTTCTAGTCCTATTTGCAAGATTAGATCACTTATCAACCAGCCAGCTTCAAAAGTCCTCGAGTACATATAGGCCAGCAAATTCAGCCAGCATCCAATTTGGGCCACACAACGAGAGCAATTTGTGAAACTTCAGTTGCCATCAGATTTTCCTAGGCAATGGTCCCAGAAGGGATATACCCACCTCCACTTTGGCGCTATCAGATTAGCACTTACTTATCATGGGAGGAAAGGATTGCCTGTCACAGCCCGAATGACCTTGTTAGACTCCAGATACGTGGAGTATCAGCATGCATGCATAGGAACCATTGAGACAACTCTTAATGCAGGAACTGTTTTTGTACATTATATTCGAACTTCTGCATGTCTCTACTGGATCCCAAGCTTCTATCAGCCTTGCAAGTTCAGATCCAGATCGCTGGTCCTCAGCAAGATCCGAACTCTATCGAAGCTACGCTTCATTACCAAATGTCATACCGAGTGCAGAACCATGCACTAGACCTGAAAGTTCCTAATGATGCTAATGATGCGTTGATAATTTATGCTGATTACCACCATGCACAGGCTCCCACTTGCTTACATGTACCAAGATAGATTACAAGGGGAGAACTACTGAAGCTATTGCCAGAAAGATGGATCACAGACTATGAGCAGTTGCAGCAGCACGTCAAACCCATCCAGTCCTCTGAATCAAAGTTCATCAGAGAAAAGGACGGATCAGTGACTATCAAGTTTGATCGCTCTCATGAGAAAGATGCGCCTACACCATCCATCTTCCCAACCATGTTCATGATCCAACCAGCTCCTAGAAGTAAGAAACCTGATTCCCTTAACAAGATCATTCACTCTTTTGATGGACAGGGAAACACAGTTTACTTCTTCAAGGACCCAGAAAACAAGCACTCTATTGGGATATTGGCAAATGTGCACAGCACTGTGACTGTGAAGAAGAGGAAGATTATTCTTTCAAGAAGAAGAACAGATCAGGTAACAGAAACCTTCCTGATTCTGACAGTGAAAGCAATAGTGATGATCATCAGCCGCATCAGGAAAATGAACCAGACACTGCCCCAGAAATTGCAGTTTCCCATAGACAGGAAAACTATGGAGGGTGGCAGTTCCTGATGGAAAAGGCCAAGAAGCAAAGGCTTAAGAAACAACCTTCTAAGGTACTACCCTGTTATAGAAATGTTCTAAAATGGCAGAAGAAAAATCCTTCTGAACAGGTAGTCCCAACATGCGCACTGGTAGAACCAGTTAAGCCAGCAATAGTGGAGAAAGCTGAAAGCAGAATACACAGCTGTGCCCAGGAGGCATCCAAGCTATCAGCAACAATTCCAGCAGCCTTACCCACAATCATGATGATGGGTAGACCTGGTGATCTAAACTTTCCTCCACTCAATGAGCAAACTATTGACAATGTTATATATTGTTCAAATATTCCTGTACCAACAGATCCTGACAGCCACGGGAATCCCATGCGTAATAGTATTGCAGCAACTGTCCCTAATTGGCAGAGCCAGAATGCCTTAGCCCAGAACTCAGCCTTGAATACTATCTGTCAAAAGATTGACAATGTGCAGGATCATCTTCAAGGAACTGAACAAAGGCTTGCAGCAAAGATGGATACTCAGCACTCCAAGACTCAGAAGATGTTGCAGACTCTCCAGAAAAGGTTAGACAATTTCGAAAAGGGAAAATTTCCATCCTATTTCAGGTCTGACCCAGAAGATGAGATTGCCAAGCTTAAGAGACAGATCAAGATTATAGAAGACAAGCAAGTAGACTTAACTCAGAAGCCAGACATGGCTAGTTTCCTGAATTTTGGGAGACCACAGTCTACTACTCCAAGTTTTGGTTTAAGTCCTAAGCCTAATCCTTATCCCACTGATATTTTAGATTTTGGAAGAAGTTATGTACCTTCTGTGCAGGTACCAGAGAACATTCACCCTATCTTCGGACAGGTTGGAAAGAAAGACCCTGCCGAGATAAGAAATATCATTAGGGACCAGCAGAAAAAGGACAGGAAAAGAGCAGACATGAAAGAGGGAAAGAAGAAAGCCGAAGGTTCCAGACCTTCCGAAAGACAAAGATCGTCCAGCCCGGAGACAGACTCAAGCCAATTTCCTCATATCCAGCAATTGATGATCAGAGGACATGATCACCTGAAGGTGACAACTCAACATTGGAAATCCTCAGACCCATCAGACTGCCCCACTAGGAAATGGGTAACATCGACGATCCATGCTCCCTCACCTACTTTTTCTAAGAATTACACTGATTCAGATGAATATCCCAATGATCCTATTGGAGAATATTTTCAAAGGTGACACCAGTCTGTATCTCCACAGATTCTGATGACAGCAGATTATGCAGAATCAGATAGGACACCAGAAGAATCACCATCTGAACAATCTACTTCAGGGGATAGCCTATTCTCTGCCACGGGAGAATCGTCCGAATCATCCAGCATAGAAGAGTCTTCTGAGGACTCTAAAATGCCATTGGTAAACTTACCCCATATGTTTATGGCTGACAGGGATGAACAAGAACGAAGCCCCTTTGTTGATAACGATGAGCAATCAAATGAGCCTAATGAAAGGCATCCACAAACAGCCAGAAACACTGAAGGGATAGGCAATACCAAGTTCACCTTTGATGACATCCCTTACACCAAATGGCCCCAACGCATACAAGATTTCTATGCGTGGTGTTTACATAAGAGGTTGACAATCTTTAATAATCCTGACATTCTTGCAGACATGACTTCACGCTTTACAGGAACTTTGCTGGTATGGTGGAGTCTATTTTCAGAACAAACTCAGATACAGATGCTGAGTATGCCTTTGCAAAAATTCATGCACAACCTCCATACACACTTCGTTGGTAGTCTCAACAACATACTGGAAGAGAAAAGAACAGAGTTCTTCCAGCGTAAGTGTTGTTCCTACAAGGTTAGAGACTTGGATAAACATTTTCAAAGACTACTGCATTTGTTTATTCACCTGGGTGGTGATAATTCCCTAAAGCCAGTATTCTTGTCATCCATGCCATCTTCTATCTCTGCTATGGTAGAAAAGAGTCTCCCCAGTAAGAATTTGAGAATCACTGACCTGACAGTTGGACAGATTCAGCAAGAGATCCTTTCAGGAGTCGGTGAATTATGCCAACGAAAAGAGATCATCCAAGGCTTCCTAAGATAGGACAAACGCCTTGATCAGGTTTGCAGGAGCAAAAAGAACAGGTACAAAATTAAATGTACCTCTCGAGATTTATGCCATTGTGCTCCAGGAACCAAACCTTCCAAGACAAAAATCAGGAGGAAGAGCCGTCGCAAGTTTGAAAGAAATTCAGATAAACCATGGAGGCCTCCAAGAAAGTGGAAAAGATTTCTTAGGTTCAAGAGGAAAACAGGTCCTCAGAGAAAATTGACCAAGTGCTACATTTGCAACAAGCCAGGACACTTTGCAAAGAACTGTCCAAAGGGACAAAGAAAACTGGTCGCCCAGATAGAAAAATATTCTGGGACCTCTTTAAAGGATGAGGATATTGAATCACTTTTTTCCTTACATGATGAACCTACTTCACGTACTGTTTGCTGTCTTGAAGGATATTTCTCAGACTCTAGCTCAGGACAAGACAGCCAGTCTTCTTCATCTGAAGAACATCACAGAAGGATTTGCACCATCAATGCTTACCCTAATCCAGATGATATCAAAAGAAATTTCCCTATTCTGCCCTCTAGGCAGATTCCCTCAACTGAATCCCACATAGGAGAAGTTCAACCCAATGATGAAGAGAACTTAGAGAATGAAGAAAGTTCTCTGCCATTGCAAAAGAGAGAGATTACATTGATAGCAGCATCACAGATGGCACCACATGTAAAGGTGCAGGTATACTTCTCAAAATACCACAGACCCGTGACTGCTATTGCTTTCATCGATACAGGTGCAGCAGAAAGTATGATCAACCCAGCGATCGTACCACAAGAATTTCTTGTTCCCTACAAGAAGTCATTCATCTCTGCATCCAGTGACTTATTCTATACCCACTATAAGACTAAGAACCTGAAGATCGTGCTTTTTCATAATTGCACCATTAAAGCTTCATTGTTTGCTACTGATCTTCCTGGTGGAGATATAGTGATGGGATGGAATCTAATGCAGCAATTGCCAGAGCTTAACATCTTGACCTCAGGGCTCAAGTATCATGGAAATTTCAAGCCCTACACGACAGTAACACGAATGTTTTCCATTGAGCATGCAGAAAAGGCAAGACAGTTATTCAGTTCATCATTTGCAGAAAACCATACTGAGTTTTTGCAGAAATGCCCACATCCTCTATGGAGAAATCAAGAATTCTTTGTGAGTCTGCCATTCAAGCAGAATGAGGACATCAATCCCACAAAAGCTAGTCACTCAGGTATGAAACCTGATGATGCTCGTCTAGCTAGAGAAGAATGTTTCTCTTTGATACAACAGGGATTAATTGAGCAGTCAAACTCACAATGGGCATGCGAAGCATTCTATGTGAACAAACGCTCAGAGCAGATTAGAGGCAAGAAAAGGTTAGTAATCAACTACCAGCCTCTAAACCACTTCCTTCAGGATGATAAGTTTCCTTTGCCAAATAGAACTGCACTATTTGCCTCATTAGCCAAAGTAAAGATCTTCTCTAAGTTTGACCTTAAGAGTGGCTTTTGGCAACTTGGCATACATCCTGATGAACGATGGAAAACGGGATTTTGCATCCCTGATGGACATTACCAATGGACGGTATTACCTTTCGGACTTAAGACTGCCCCATCTTTATTTCAGAAAGCCATGACTAAAATATTTTGGCCAATCCAGGACTCAACATTGATATACATTGATGACATATTGCTGTTTAGCCCTGACAGACCTTCACATGAACTTTTGCTAAAACAATTTGCAGACCTTGTGCAAAAGTATGGCATAATGCTTTCTGAGAGAAAGGTAAAACTATTTGAGAATATCGTTGAATTCTTGGGAATGAGACTATCACATGGACAATATCATCTAGGACCTCATATAGCCCAAGAACTGTTAAAATTCCCAAACTCTAACTTGACCATTAAGCAGGTCTAACAATTTTTGGGAATTGTTAACTATTTAAGAGACTTTGTGCCCAACATTAGCAGGTACACTAGCCCACTGGAAGCCCAGTTAAGAAAACGATCTCAGGCCTGGGGAGAAGCCCAAACGGAAGCAACTTGAAAGCCCATTTACAGATGCTTCCTCCTTTGCAGATTCCTTCAGATGGAGTAAGAATACTCTAGACAGATGCTAGTGATCAGTTTTGGGCCGCAATCTTGATTGAGGAAAAAGACGGGAAAAGACAGATCTGTGCGTACAAATTTGAAAGCGATATGTCTTCTTTCACATCCATGCTTAAGTTCAGGTAGAAGAAGATACCAAACGCTCAGCTACTCAGACTGTCAGAATGGTTTTCCCAGTATTCATTCACAGTAAGACATATCAAAGGTACCAACAATGTTGTTGCAGACTTTTTATCTAGGCCCTTAAAGGCATCGCAGATTAGTTATATAGATAAATATACCAAAAGAGTTATAATGTAGTTGACTAAAGAGCCACAATGTGATTGAGATATGATAATAGTTTTCATGATCTTCTTTTATTTTTTAATTTCATGTTTATTTCATACTTTTTCTTCTCTTGTTATTTTTTATTTTCTTTCGAATAAGATTTCGTTAATTAAAAAAAAACTTTAACTAATTAGTTTAGTTAGTTTGAAGAAGGGTATTTTAGCCTTTTATAGTATATTCATTGTTTCATCATTCGTTCAACCAAACAAAAGAATAGGCTTTCATAAGAATTGATATGCTATTCCATTCATGATGAATAGCTATTTCATTCCGGGGAATAGCTATTCAACGAACCAAACATGATGCAAGTACAGAAGGATCAGGGTTGGTGAGTACTTTAACTACTGAATATTCTGATCATATCGAAGCCTTTTCCCTTAGTTTGTCTCCGCACCAGAACAATTCATGTGCTATTCGTTTATCCAAACAGAAACCTAACATTTTATGTCCCCTACACGTCCATCCTTAATTCTCAGCCATATGTTGGGACCAGTGGTTTCCCGAAGCTGCCACGGCAATGATCCTGCAAGGTGCGGAAGTTTTGCTATATCCTACTGCTATTGGTTCCGAACCCCAAGATCAGGGGCTTGATTCTCGGGAACACTGGAGGCGTGTAATGCAAGGTCATGCCAGAGCTAACTTGGTATAACATTTGTCTTCTTAACAGTAGTTGGTTGATGCCATGAAACGGGGCTCTGAGTATCACTTTTTTTTCCCTGAATTTGGCAAAATCTAGGTTCCTTTCATGGCTTCTAATTGCATTGGTAAAGAGACAATCGAGACGGAGCACGGAAACAGTGACATCACATTTTACGGCAACTCTTTCATCGCAGGTAAAATTAGCCATCTCCCACTTCTTCATTTTTTTTGATAAGTAATAATGTATAACCCATGAAAAAAGTCTGTACAAAAACCACAGGGGCATATCCCTGAAAATCAAGCTAACACAAAAGTAACGTATACCCCATATACGTACCTAAATAGAACAAATTAAATCAATCTACGTCCGAGGCAATGTAAGGGGTCATTGAAGCCGCGCACATTGCTAAATGGAAAAGAGCCTACGCACCTCGCTAACGTGTAAGGGGTCATTGAAGCAGCGCACATTCCAAGCTCCGAACATAGGCATCATAATAAAGTAGAAGATATCACCTAGAAGCCCCGCGGGACCTCCTAGGTGGCACCGGCTGCGCCTCCTGAACCTCTTTAGCCTGCTTCTCCTTCTTCTTCTCTTTCTTCGTCAACTTCGACGAAGGCCGAGAATCAGCCTTACCAGCATCATCATCACCAAAAGCACGCATGTCCTCATAGAAATCAGTACTCATGGACTTCTCCATATTCCTGGCACAGCTCCCCAAGGACTCAGAAGACCCAACCGGGACAACAGGGCACTTCCCCTTATCAGTGAGAAGCTCAGCAACAACAATCTATGTCATACTATCCACAAGCTCATCCTCCGGTCGTACAACAACATCCCCATCCAGCTGTCCCTCATATAGAACAATACCACGAGAAGTGTCTCCCAACCCAGTCATATCTGCAACATCGTCTACCGGGTCTACCCCAACAACAACCTCCTCTCCAATCGGGACATCATCCCGTATCTCTCCATCCTCATCAGTGTCCTATAATGCCTGAAAAGCATTCACAGAGCGTTCGAACAACCTAGTGCCCTGGGAATAGTCGTAGTATGCTGCGTCCCCATCTCATGTATCCCCGGAGCAACCATGTCGTTCACACCATCTCAAATCTCCACAGCACCCCGCCTTTGTACACGGGGCCTTCATAGGCCTCCTCTCCACCGGCCTGGCAGTACGAGTAGCAGCCTCCGGATTCTATGGACAACGCTCATGACCATGGCCAAAGACACAACAAGTGTACTTACAACGCGGCGACCGAAACTCATAATTAATCTGGATCTCCCAACTCTGTCCCTCAACATCAATAATCATCAGAGACTGACGCAGTTCTAACGAGGCATCAAACTCAATCTGCACCCGGGCACTGCCCATACTACCTCGTGAAAAGGACCTAGCGTCAATACGGAAAGGCACCCCCAAACTGCTCGCAATATACTGCACTCCAGTCCAATGAAAAAACTCAACATGGATACTCTTCAATCTAACCCTTAGAGGAAGGATCTTCGGCTCAACAGCCTCCACAGAAGTCCCAGGAGTCCAACGTTTAAGCACCATCGGAATGCAAACAACACGCCAATGGCTCCTCTCCCAAATGGCATCAAAAGACTCATCAGAAGCAAAACGTATGAGGAACATGCCAGGCCCCACGCCGCAAACATCTACAAGGCCATGTTTGCCCCAAAGAAGACGAATGGTTCTATTGATAACATCAATAGGCAAGCGATGACCAATAATATATCCCACCAGAGTATTCCTCCACAGATGCTTACCCTCCTCTGCCACCTCTGACGGCATAATCAGGCTCCCATCTATACAAAAAACAACCTCAACCCGCCTCACCTCCGGACGGAAAGAACGAATTGTCTCAACAAAGGATCTAGGAGGCAGAACATGGTCAGAGAACGAATTGTCTCAACAAAGGATCTAGGAGGCAGAACATGGTCAGAAGCAGCTGCATCTGACGCTGGAGGCACCCCGGAAGAAGCTCTATGAGCAGAGGAAGACTGCTGAAAGGTGGTCGGAAAAGTAGCCGAAAAAGCCACTGGCCGTCCGTTGACCGGATTTGACCGGTTCGGTTGGACCGGGCCGGACCGGTCTAGGTGAACCGGACCGGACCAGTCTTAGTGAACTGGTCCGGTTGGACCGGTCTGGCGTTGACCAGCGAAGTTGACCGGTCGCCAGGAAACTCGCCGACCGCCGGCGTTGACCTGCCGACGACCCTGTTGACCTGAAGTCAATAATAATTGGGCTTTCAGGACTATTATTCGGGGGTCGCTGATCCCCTGAAGGCAAGTCCACAGTCAAATAGCGTGGAACCCTCCTTACCCTCGGAATGATTACCTAACCTTCACTCAGACACCCCCGCCCACCTACCAACATAATCCCCGAGAGAGAGACGCACACGGACTGTTTGTCGGGATTCTTGCATGAAGGGAGGAGGAGGAGAAAGGAAGGTGGTGGTGTGTGCCTTGCAGTTTACATGTACCGTCGATGTCACCACCAATGTCGCCACCGCGGAAAGGTGAGCCATCCAGCATTCGCACCCACCCGCTACCCGGATTGGGTTTTCCACTTCCATTCGTTGAACGAACAATTCTAGGGCTTTTGGGTACTCCGGTAGCTCTGATGTGAGTGTGTTTCTTTTTCTTTTGTTCTGACCGTGCGTTGTGCAGGCTTGTTAGAGCTGCTCATAGGAAGGGTGCACAAATTATTCTCATTCAGGTACCTTTTTCTTGTCTACCTGGGTATCTGAATGGTATTCTAGAGGAAGTAGGATTATGAGTTTCAGATTGCATGGAATGGATGTGTTCAGATGAGAAGAGGTTGAGTGGCTTTGGGAGGAATTTGGGAATCCAGTAGGTTCTTTTACATTCATAAATTGGTTGTTTCTTTTGGATTAATCATAGCAAGCGAAAACTCGTGTTTTCGGTGGTTTTTCATTTGTTCAGATGAACTGTAGCATTTGTTTGCGCGAGCCTTGATCCCCCTAAATTTGTCTCTTAGGAGCTTTTTGAAGGATACTTATTCTGTCAGACGCAGAGGGATGACTTCTTCAGTCATGCCAAGCCTTACAATGGTCATCCAACCATTACGAGGTAGCGACATTACTTTTCTTGTGTCCATCTATTCAAACTAATATTTAAGGATGATCACAACCTTCCTTCTGTACAATGTTTCCGCATGTATGTTGCAAAAACTTGCTAAGGAATTGGGTATAGTGTTGCCCATCAATTTCTTTGAAGAAGTCAATAATGCCCATTACAATTCAATACCCATGATTGATGCAGATGGGACAGATCTTGGTCTGTACAGGAAGTCCCATATCCCTGATGGACCAGGTACCCAAGTCTTGTCTCGGTTCTATTACAATGTATGAGATGATGGCTCTTCAGCGCTGTCTGAAAATGCTACGTCGTTCCACAGGTTACCAGGATAAGTTTTACTTCAACCCAGCAGACACAGGGTTTAAGGTAGTTTATTAAACATTATGATGGCTAAATTTCTGGATCCATTAGCTTCGAAGCTGTTACTGTTGATTACTTTGATGTTCTAATTGCTTTATTTACTGGTGATTATAGGTTTTTAACACCAAGTACGGAAAGATCGGAGTTGGTGAGTCATTTAACTTCTGAATATTCTGATCAGATCGAAGCCTTTTCCCTTAGTTTGTCTCCGCAACAGAACAATTCATGTTCTATTCTTGTATCCGAAGAGAAACCTAACATTTCATGGCCCTAACATGTCCATCCTTAATTCTCAGCCATATGTTGGGACCAGTGGTTTCCCGAAGCTACCAGGGGAATGGTCCTGCAAGGTGCGGAAGTTTTGCTGTATCCTACTGCTATTGGTTCCGAACCCCAAGATCTGGGGCCTCATTCTCGGAAACTGGAGGCGTGTAATGCAAGGTCATGCCGGGGCTAACTAGGTATAACGGTTGTCTTCTTAACAGTAGTTGGTTGATGCCGTGAAACCGGGTTCTGAGTATCACTTTTTATCCTGAATTCGACAAAATCTAGGTTACTCTCATGGCTTCTAATCGCATTGGTAAAGTGACAATCGAGACGGAGCACGGAAACAGTGACATCACATTTTACAACAACTCTTTCAGCGCAGGTAAAATTAGTCATCTCCCACTTCTTCATTTTACCAGACTACGTGCAACATTTAGAGCAAATACGATAAGAGTGCGTTGGTATTTGCTTTTCTCCGGAACTTCTGTTAAACAGGGCTGACGGGGGATATAGTTGCGAGCGCGGGGGACAAAGAGGAAGCGGTCCTCTTGGCCGAGTTTGATCTCGACAAGGTTAAGTCCAAGAGACACAGCTGGAGCGAGTTCCAAGACCGGCGCCCGGATCTGTACAAGGCGCTCCTCACATTGGATGGTCGAGCCTGAGAGGTTCATCAGCCGCAGCGCGGCATATTTCTCCGTCATGTGCTTTGAAATAATGAAATAACCCATGTTGTATCACTGGTGGATGAGGCGTGAGGGGGGCTACAACCACAAGTCCTCAGTATCAATCTCGTGTACGAATCCCCGAGAATTTATTACTTACAGAAAAGATAATTAAATGGTGTGTGTGTGGGAGGAGGTTATTCTAGAAACGGGTTGAAAAACACCAATAGACGACGAATTTGGTATTTATTATTTGATAGTTATTACGTTATTTCGACTCGGGAACAAAGGACCAGATGTCTTCTCCCTATGCATGGGGACCTTGAGATGAGATGATGTAGAAAGTCTAATTCGGGGAAATATCTAAATTAAGAAAAAAAATCATTTAATTAATTAATTTAATTAACATAATAAGGAAAATAGAAAAAAGAAAAAGTTAACACCGAGTAGCCGCCGCCTCCACTTTCTAATACAAACTTCGGCGGTCAATGTTTTAAGTCGCGACGGGTTTATCAGATGGGCGGACTATTTTATGGAAAATGAATTTCATATTTTATATATGGGCTAGAGGCTCATTAATAACCGGGCTTTCAGGACTATTATCCGGGGGTCCCTCGGACATGATTACTAACCTTCACTAGGACACCCCTGCCCACCTACAAACACAATCCCCGAGAAAGAGACGCACACGGACTGTTTGTCGGGATTCCAGCATGGAGGGAGGAGGAGAAAGGAAGGTGGTGGTGTGTGCCTTGCAGTTTGCATGCACCGATGATGTCTCCACCAACATCGTCACCGCGGAAAGGTGAGCCATCCAGCATTCGCCCCCACCCGCTACCCGGATTGGGTTTTCCTTGTCCTTTCGTTGATCGAACGATTCTGGGGCTTTTGGGTACTCCGGTAGCTCTGACGTGAGTCTGTTTCTTTTTCTTTTGTTCTGACCTTACGTTGTGCAGGCTTGTTAGAGCTGCTCACAGGAAGGGTGCACAAATTATTCTCATTCAGGTACCTTTTTCTTGTCTACCTGGGTATTTGAATGGTGTTCTAGAGTAGATAGGATTCTGAGTTTCAGATTGCATGGAATGGATGTGATCAGATGAGAAGAGGTTGTGTGGCTTTGGGAGGAATTTGGGAATCCAGTAGGTTCTTTTGCATTCCTAAATTGGTTGTTTCTTCTGGATTAATCATAGCAAGTGAAAACTCGTGTTTTTGATGGTTTTTCATTTGTTCCGTTGTTCCTGGTCATGAACTGTAGCATTTGTTTGCACGAGTCGTGATCCCCCTAAATTTGTCTCTCAGGAGCTTTTTGAAGGATACTACTTCTGTCAGGCGCAGAGGGAGGACTTCTTCAGTCGTGCCAAGCCTTATAATGGTCATCCCACCATTGCGAGGTAACGACATTCCTTTTCTTGTGTCCATCTATTCAAACTTATATTTGAGGATGATCACAACCTTCCTTCTGTACAATGTTTCGGCTTGCAGGTTGCAAAAGCTTGCTAAGGAATTGGGTGTAGTGTTGCCTATCAGTTTCTTTGAAGAAGCCAATAATGCCCATTACAATTCAATAGCCATGATTGATGCTGATGGGACAGATCTTGGTCTGTACAGGAAGTCCCATATCCCTGATGGACCAGGTACCTATGTCTTGTCTGGGTTCTTTTACGATGTATGAGATGATGGCTCTTCAACGCTATCTGAAAATGCGACGTCGTTCCACAGGTTACCAGGAGAAGTTTTATTTCAACCCAGGGGACACTGGGTTTAAGGTAGTTTATTAAACATCCTGATGGCTAAATTTTGGATCCATTAGCTTCGAAGCTTCACTGGCGGTTACTTTGATGTTCTAATTGCTTTATTTACTGGTGATGATAGGTTTTTAACACCAAGTACGGAAAGATTGGGGTTGGTGAGTCATTTAACTTCTGAATATTCTGATCAGATCGAAGCCTTTTCCCTTAGTTTGTCTCCGCAACAGAACAATTCATGTGCTATTCTTGTATCCGAACAGAAACCTAACATTTCATGTCCCTAACATGTCCATCCTTAATTCTCAGCCATATGTTGGGACCAGTGGTTTCCCGAAGCTGCCAGGGCAATGGTCCTGCAAGGTGCGGAAGTTTTGCTGTATCCTACTGCTATTGGTTCCGAACCCCAAGATCAGGGGCTTGATTCTCGGGAACACTGGAGGCGTGTAATGCAGGGTCATGCCGGGGCTAACTTGGTATAACAACAGTTGTCTTCTTAACGGTAGTTGGTTGATGCCGTGGAATCGGGCTCTGAGTATCACTTTTTTTTCCTAAATTCGACAAAATCTAGGTTCCTCTCGTGGCTTCTAATCGCATTGGTAAAGAGACAATCGAGACGGAGCACGGAAACAGTGACATCACATTTTACGGCAACTCTTTCATCGCAGGTAAAATTAGTCATCTCCCACTTCTTCATTTTACTGGACTACGTGCAACATTTAGAGCAAATACGATGAGAGTGCGTTGGTATTTGCTTTTCTCCCAAACTTCTGGCAAACAGGGCCGACGGGGGAGATAGTGGCGAGCGCGGGGGACAAAGAGGAAGCGGTCCTCTTGGCCGAGTTTGATCTCGACAAGGTTAAGTCCAAGAGACACAGTTGGGGCGTGTTCCGAGACCGGCGCCCGGATCTGTACAAGGCGCTCCTTACACTGGATGGTCGAACCTGATAGGTTCCTCAGCCGCAGTGCGGAATATTCCTCTGCTTTGAAACAATGAAATAACCCCTGTTGTATCACTGGTGGATGAGGCGTGAGAGGGGCTACAACCCCAAGTCCTCAGTATCAGTCTCGTGTTCGAATCCCCGGGAATTTATTACTTATAGAAACGATAATTGAATGGTGTGTGTGGGAGGAGGTTATTCTAGAAACGGGTTAAAAAACACCAATAGACAAAGAATTCGATATTTATTATTTGATAGTTACGTCATTTCGACTCAGGAACAAAGGACGAGATGTCTTCTCCCTATGCATGGGGACCTTGAGATGAGATGATGTAGTAAGTCTAATTCGGGAAAATATCTAATTTAAGAAAAAAATCATTTAATTAATTAATTTAATTGACTTCTCATAAAGATATACATAATAAGGAAAAAAGAAAAAAGAAAAAGTTGACACCGAGTAGCCGCGGCCGCCGCCTCCACTTTCTAATACAAACTTCGGCGGGCAATGTTTTAAGTCGCGACCGTGTTTTGAAAAATCCTCCTGGTCTTCTTTCATTACATGACTAAAATATTAATCACACTTAGTTGCCACACCATCTACAATCTACACGACATGAAATAATAATGATAGTAATAAAAATGACTTTTGAGACACTCATTTTGCCTAACCATACGACCACCTGATTTTGCTATTTCGAAACTTTGCTTTTGTTTCGGTTCGTTAGCAGGTCCACCAAACGAGATCTTTAGCTTTTAACGTGATCGTTTTTTGTTTGCGGGTCCATCACAGTATGAACTGGGCTATGATGCTAAGCGGCCTCTTGGAAGACTGCGATCCGTGTGGCCTATGGTAAGGCGACATCGATTCGATTCAGGCGTGGTTTAGCCGCAACACAATTGATGATTTCAAATCGGTAATGCGAAACCAACAATGCTGGTTGGTCGAACGATACGAGACACGCATGGACATTGTTGATCAGACATACACTCCTCGTCTAGAATTCCAGTTTCTCGTTGGTTCAAAAGAATGTGGATGACTCCGCAAAGTGGTATGTTGGTTCAAGAGGGAGGCAGAATATGAGAGAGGGTGTTTGAATGAAGTTAATACTTAAAGAAGAAGGTATAATAGCTTAAGAACAGATAACATTTTACGGAATGCCGCGAGTAACAACGTTTAAAATGTATATGACTGCATAAGAACGATGAGGAAGGGTCGATCGAGAGAAGACGGTAAACAGGGATTAGGTTAAAATCAATTGGGGCTGAGAAAGATATTGGATTATCTCAAAGACGCGACATGTTAAGAAAATTGACAAGATATAGAATTAGACGGGTGCAGTTTCTATTTCCGAATCCCCCCATCTTCGGAGTAGCTTTTCAAGCAATGGATGTGTTCATTTTCTTTTACTTCGACTTGGTAAACCCTTGTCGTTCGAGTCTGAAACATTCTAGAAGCTCTTTCCAGTGAAGAACCACAAAAATGAGCAAAAAAGAAGTTCTTCGTTGGGAGCTCTCTCTCTCTCCAATAGTGTACGGGTTTATCAGATGGGCGGATTATTTCATGGAAAATGAATTTCATATTTTATGTATGGGCTGGAGGCTCATTCATAACTGGGCTTTCAGGACTATTATTCGGGGGTCGCTAATCCCCTGAAGCAGGTCCACAGTCAAATAGCATGGAACCCTCCTTACTTTCGGACATGATTACCTAACCTTCACTCGGACACCCCCGCCCACCTACAAACACAATCCCCGAGAAAGAGACGCATACGGATTGTTTGTCGGGATTCCAGCATGGAGGGAGGAGGAGAAAGGAAGGTGGTGGTATGTGCCTTGCAGTTTGCATGCATCGACGATGTCTCTACCAACGTCGCCACCGCGGAAAGGTGAGCCATCTAGCATTCGCCCCCACTCGCTGCCCGGATTGGGTTTTCCACTTCCTTTCGTTGATCGAACGATTCTGGGGCTTGAGTACTCCGGTAGCTCTGATGTGAGAGTGTTTCTTTTTCTTTTGTTTTGACCTTGCATTGTGCAGGCTTATTAGAGCTGCTCACAGGAAGGGTGCACAAATTATTCTCATTCAGGTACCTTTTTTGTCTAGAGTAGATAGGTTTTGAGTTTCAGATTGTATGGAATGGATGTGTTCAGATGAAAAGAGGTTGTGTGGCTTTGGGAGGAATTTGGGAATCCAGTAGGTTCTTTTGCATTCCTAAATTGGTTGTTTCTTTTGGATTAATCACAGCAAGCGAAAACTCGTGTTTTCGATGGTTTTTCATTTGTTCCGTTGTTCCCGGTCATGGACTGTAGCATTTGTTTGCGCGAGTCGTGATCTCCCTAAATTTGTCTCTCAAGAGCTTTTTGATGGATACTGTAATACCCAAAATTATTATTGGGCTAAAATCATTATAAAATTTTTTAAACGGCCCGATCCAATAAGATCTTAAAAGTTGAAAGGGTCAAGCCCATTTACGAGCCCAACTTCATTAGCCCATTCCTTACCCTTTTTATGGCCCAAGCCCATTCTTTACCATTTTTATGGCTCAAGCCTATTCTTTACCCTTTTTAATAGCCCAAACCCATTCCTTACCCCTTTAATGGCTGAAGCCCATTCCCTACTTTTTATTATTTCATTTTTCATTTTTTACAATTGGTCTCCCTCTTTACCCGACGAGAATCTTACAGCAGAGGGGTAACTTCAGAATACCTTTACACACACAAAGGAAAAAGAAATATTCCCCAAAAATGCCTTTGGCAGTAACTGACTAAAACAACGCTTCTTCCTTAACCTCTGACGCGCATCTCCACCTGGCTAAGAAATTTCGGCAAATCAGAGGATCATCTGCAATGAAGGTATCCCCGACAACATCCATGGCAAACTGAAGAAGAAGAACGTTATGTCCCCCAACGTCCTCCACACAGCAATCATTCTTCAAATCTCCTAATCAGATTGATTGAATCCCAACAAGATCAATTCGATTTCAACGAAATTGGTTTTCAACAGAAGGAATGGTCTAACTAGAAGGAAAGACTAACCAGGTAATTTGGGGATCCCCTGGAAAGAGGATAAAAGGGAAGAAGCCTCGGCAGAAGGAGGAGGAGGGGAAAAAAAAAACGTTGAAAAGAAAGAAGAGAAAAGAATGAGAGGGGGGGCGACCTGAAGTCTTCATTAGAGCCTCAGAATCATCTCCCATCAAGGTAAGGAGACGGGCAAGCATGGAGTTCCCCCCAGACCATCCCGAACTCGACAACAATGACGGAAGACGGCCATGAAGGCGGACAACTCAGCCCAGACACACCTTGGCGCAGCCCCCCCGCGAAGCAGCAATTCCTGGAACGATCCGCGCCTGCCTTACCCTACAGAATCCGGAACTGTCGAAACCCACCTCCTGAAGTGTTGTGGCTTCGTGGTGGACTTCTTTTATCACTGACGTTTTCTTTTACTTGTACAGGCTTTCCCCAGCTGCAGCGACTACGAATGTTCCTGCTGTGACCATGACAGCGTTGTTCCTGCTACCGGAGTCTTATCCATTCGCTGCTTTCCTGCGACAACCAAAGGAGGGCATGCGTACATCCCGGAGGGCGACTCCATTGGGGATACTCCGAGTGTGGATTCATATCGAAAATCTTTTACATTCAATCCACATGCGGATGGGAGTTATTGTTTACGCATGTAATTGATTGGCTCGGTGCCCTTTGTATGATCTCCTGTTTGTGTTTGTTTAACGCTTTCTTAGGCATACTTAGGTGAGTCCCTATACCCGGGACTAGGATTTTTAGGGGGTCACCGAAAGGCACGGCCTCGCTGCTTCCTGCGGCTTGTAGGCTATGGACCGGGACCCGCCTCCCTTAGTCCGAGGGAGGTCTTAGAAGCCTCCGTCCGAGTCTAGAATTGATTGCTCACTACAGGTACCAGACGCCGCACATGCATTTGCTTGTTACTCAGTGACTGCTACTTGTGCAGGGACAGGTGTCAAGTACGCTTTGTATGTGAGTAACTGTAACACTAACTTTGTTTGTCTTTGCAGCGGTTTGGGTTGGTCACGGGGGGTTCCCAAATTTCTTTTCTTCCTTCCCTAACTCCTTTTACCGCTTTAATGCATCCATATACATTTGTAATCGCATGAATGCATTTCAATTCACAATTGTTCTTATAGTATTATACACTCTATTTTACTTGAACACGACTGCACAAATCGCGTGCCGAATCATACTGTACTAGGATTAGGGATTGAAATGTTATCATCTCCGAATGACACCCTATTATGCAGGAAGAATTCATGGAGCCCATTTCGTTGCGACAAAAGAATATGCCTGACATCCATCACCTTCGCCAGTGGTTGCCGTTGCTGAGGCCCTCGGAGCTTGAATACGTCCAGTCCAAACTCAGGGGACTTTTCCACCTCATTCGCTTGGAGCTGGATTGGGCTTTGCTGCAGAACCTGGTGGCACGTTGGGATCCAGATTCCTTCACCTTTCACTTCGAGGATCTGAAGTTGGCGCCGCTCTACGAGGAGTACATTCATCTTGCCGAGATGCCCCATCGTACGGGAATACTACCGCTTCCTCGGATTGACAAGCCAAAGGAGTACATAGCGAAGCTTCTCCAGATTTCTTCAGCGAGTGTACCCGATTTGTTTACTTCCCAAGGAGATATCAGCGTCAGTGGCCTCGTCGATCTGCAGATGCTGCAGTATAATCCGCGCATGGGTGAAGGCCAAGGATCAGCACGATCATTCATCTTGCTTTTTGTCGGGACAATATTGTACCCGCACAATGAGAAGACGATAAACAGGCGAGCCGTCTACGTCACCAAAGCCATATTAGAAGGTGCTCCTTTCCTGCCTAATTTGATCGGAGAAATCAACTTCAGCCTCACCAACATCGTGCATGAAGCCAGGCGAGGAGTCCATCACCACCTGATGACTTTCTGTCCAGCTCTACTGCAAGTCTGGTTCTAAATGCATCTTGGAATCACAGGGGAAGCCTTCACGAGGGAGCATACCCCGGGATTGTTGGCCCGCATTGTGGAGCGTGCCCGCCTGCCCACACGCACATTTACTGGAGTCAACGCACTATTCCATTCATTGAAGCCTGCCGACTTCTATCAAAGGGCTCCTTGCTTCGACATGGATGATGCCATCACTACCTCGACAGACGGAAACTTCATTCCAATTATGGGGTTCGGAGACACTTCGTACTATGCCCCGTTTCAAGTCCGACATCAACTGGGATTGACTCCAAGGACCAGATCACCTCCACAACAATTCTTTCGACCGATCAGCCTCGACGATAGGAAGGTGAAGACATCACTCCAGAAGGTGATCGCACACATCTCCCGCATATGGATGACCCTCACGGAAGAAGTCTGCGAACTCCCGCCAGAGCCCGAGGAGAATGATCGCGTGGCTCAGTCTCAGCGTTTCTGGAGGAAGCGTCACACTCAGTGGGATTGTGTCTGACCGTCGACATTTTCATGCCACTATCGGGCCTGCGAGCCCATTCTATCTTTCCTTTCAGTTGACTGTACTTTAACTTTTATGACGATGTCGAACTTATTGGATTCTATCTAATTCGCATATTTTCTTTTGGGGTTAAATTCGGTGACAACAATCCAATCCCTACATTAGACATGTCATGCTTCACTACATGTCATGCATCCATAGTATCACTGCTTGATATTGATCGAATATTCTTTTGTCTTAAATACAAGGTACTGAGCAATAGTTCCATATCGGAAGCGTCCCAGATACCGTGCCATCCGAGCAGTGATGGCTGAAGCTTCTGCAGGACTAGCATTGACCCCTATGGTTCTGCCCCCAGCTGTAGACGAGGAGATAACCCCGGCCGCTGGGGTCACCATTGGTGTCCCTCCACCCATCGCGGTCGAGTTTTCGGCTTCGATGGAATCTGCCTCACCATTCCCGATATCCGCCTTCCCGCCGTTGCCCTAGACCATACTCACACCTGGGCAGCCCTCGGATGGAAGAACTTCGCCAATGTACATCCCACTACTGGCTGCATCAGCAGCACCGCCGGTGATGTCATCAGCTGCTCTACCGGCGGCAGCTCCTTTCAATCCCGCTACCAACGTGCTGGCCCAAGGCACCGGCAGTCCTTCACTGGGTCTCTCACGGCCGAGCTCTCCTCCTTGAAGACGATGATGCCATAACTCATCCAGCGGCAACTAGCGGCCACGCCTGCTCCTACTATATCCCAAAACCCACACTTTCCCCTTGTCATGCCAGGGCCCCAAACATCTATAACACCACGATACCCATTTCATCATAGCCTAACCACTTCATTAAACACTCTGCCTTCTTATAACCCGGTCATGCCCGGATCTGCTACCTCCACAAGTGTAGCATCCCTACATAACCCATACATGCGTAGGCCACCTCTCTCCCTTCTTATGCCACAGCCGTAGTTGCCTTCATATTACCCGCAGCTATCATCCCAAGGGCCAACTCCCTACCTGCCAACACCATTCGGACCGACTTCCCAAACTCCAACACCTGGGTCAACTCCCTACCATCAAGCGACTGCCGCACCTCCTACTTTCAGGATTCCCCCGCCAATTACCACACCTTCAGTTCCACATGTGGAACCTGCCTTGCCAAGCCCACGTACCCGCAACGCGGCGATTGTCGATGAGTTATTTGGTGAGCAACAACAAGTTAGCGCCTTCGAGACAAGGCTTGAGGCTAGGATTGCCTCTATGCAACAAGAAGAGGCTTGTCGCATGGCGAAATTGGAAGAGCGCCTAAACGCTATTCAGGGATATCGGGCGCACAACTAAGTGTACGCTAACTACCAGATCCATCAGATACAAGTTCCACCGAAGTTTAAAATGCCCGAATTTGAGAAGTTTCGCGGGAACGGCTGCCCGGAATTACATCTGAAGCATTTCTGCCACAAGATGACTGTATACCCGGTGGATGATAAATTCCGCATCGCCATGTTCCAGGAGAGTTTGGCGGAATCAGCGCTGCATTTGTACTACACCAAGGATGTCAGTCAATATGCTACGTTCAAATATTTGGCCCTCGACTTCGTCAATTACTACAGCTTCAACGTAGAGATGGCGCCTACAATATCAGACTTGCGGAAACTGAAGAGGTACCACACTGAAGATGTCAAGCAGTTTGCCTATCGGTTCAGGCATGTGGCGTCTCAAATTAAACCTGCACTTACGGAGAGGGAGCTCATTGATGAATTCCTCCAGCTGTTACTGCGCGAATACAGGCCTACATGATAGGGCAGACATTCTCTACCTTCGCCCAGGCGGCCATCAACACTGACAAACTTGACCGGGTAAACCGAGAGGGGTTGATTCCTTCCCCTCCTGCAAAATCAGCGGTAAAGCCCAAGCCTAAAGAGCTTAGTGCATCTGCTGAACAAGGTAGGCAATCAATGAGAGTAACTCCACCCCCGACCTTGTATGCGCCAAGGACGTATGTTGCAGCTGTGCTTAGGCCCCCAGCCCCTGCAACTACTCGTTTCAGACCCCCTGTTAACATGGTAGGACAACAGCAGTCAAGCCCTGCACAGATAAAGCGTCCACGACGTAGACTGGAGGACTTGACTCCAACACCCGATCCACTGGATGTCATGTTCGTTCGTTTGAGGGACATGGGCTTTATCAAACCTGTAGAAGCCAAATCGACGAACCCCTCTTCGTTTGGATACAACCCCAAGGCGGTTTGCCAGTACCACTCGGGAGTAACAGGGCACGACACCAAGGATTGTATTGCTTTGAAGTTCAAAATTCAGAACGTGCTGGATGAAGGAGCCATCACATTTTCTGCGCCATCGGCTGCTTCGAACGTTAAGAGCAATCCTCTTCCAAAACACGTGAATTATATCGGGGCTAATTTCTTCTCAGTTTTGGCCGATCAGAAAGAGGAGGTGCACATGTATGAATATGAATACGCAGAGCCAATGAGTGTCAATGTCATAAACACCGGTCGTGGTCGAGGTCGAGGCCGCAGCCGAGGTCAAGGTAGAAGTCGTGGGTCCCAGCTCAACAGAAATGTCTAGCCCACTATCTTGCTGGATGGATTTATGTTGGTTTCCCCTCGGCAACCAAGGACACCGTATGTTTATGTTTCATTGGGATTAACACAACCAGAGACGTTTCAGACAGAGTCATCACCTATGATAGGACCAAGGATTCCGGTCGTGATGGGGCCCAGTTGCACGTCGCTAAGTCCAGAAGTTGAACTAATTACCCGTTCTGGAAGGGTAGTACCAGCTCCTGAAGCCTCGCCCCCAGCTGAATCTTCGAAGCCCAAGGCGCCCTCGAACGAATAAATCCGCAAGGTAATTTATACAGTGAAGGGAAGCGACTACGACATAGTTGAGCAACTCCGTAAACAGCCAGCTCAGATCTCCTTATTCGACCTCATCCATTCCTCCGACAAGCACAGAGAGATGTTAGAGAAATTTTTAGCTGAGGTGTATGTGTCAGAGCAGGTCGAAGTTGCTGCGTTGGATGCATACATGAGTAGCATGTTGGCGAATAACATAATCACTTTCTCAGAAGATGATCTACCAGAACAGGGGCCGGATCACAATAATGCTCTGTTCGTCACGCTCAAGTGTCGTGATACCACCATCTCTAAAGTTCTCATCGATGGCGGGTCGGGGATTAATATCATTCCAATGGCGGTGGCTCAAAAGCTCGACATCAACATGGAAAAGCTTCCACAGTCCAGCTTGACTATTTGGGCTTTCGATGGCGCGAAGCGGTAGGCTCATGGGGAAGTCACGCTGGAGATCAAAGTTGGGCCAACCCTCTTCTCTACCCAGTTCCAGATTCTCGAGACAGCGGGATCCTTTAACATGCTGCTGGGGCGTCCCTGGATTCATCAGGCCGGTGCAGTTCCATCAACGCTTCACCAGATGGTTAGATTTTCCTCAGATGGCAAGCTCATCACAGTTAGGGGAGAACATTCGGTGGAGCTTTGCCATGAAATTGATATGCCACACGTTGGAGAACCAACCAAGAAGCCATCAACAACTCATGCACTAGAGATGGTGAATATGGTCAGGCGTGATTATAAATGAGATCCTTTGATGACGTGGGGCAACATCAGCGCTGCAAAGGAGTTTCTTAGAAATGGATATCAACCGGGCCAAGGACTCGGAGTTAGAGGACAAGGGATCATCTATCCGATCACTATTCCAGCTCCTGCGGGAACTAGTAGACTTGGGTTCACAGGCAAGGTGCGACGAGACGATGATACATATATACTCTCTCGAGAATGAAAGCAAGTGTTCTAAATGCATTGATGATGATGTGTCCACTTTTTATCTCAAGACTTATGCTCGTTCATCGTAGGAAACTAAGCTGTTTGGAGAGACCACTATCGCCAATAGGCTTTTCAAGCGCTTGGTCGAGAGACAAGTGGTGAAATGCCCTGCTGGAGAGATTCATGAAGTGCATTGCCACTGGCACCTGGACGCTTCCCATACCACAGATAAGTGCCGCAACTTTCGCAGATACCTTCAAATTAACAAGGAAAGTGCGTGATATGACTTGACTCAGCTTGAAGAAGTAGCATTGGGGATGGGACTGGCATACTCCCGTTATTCTTCAAAATACCCCTCGGGGAGTTCTTCATCTGGATCAGCTAGCCGTGAATCTCGACAGAGGAAATCAGGTGAAGGAGAGCAGGCCAACAGACCTCCTGTCCGTGATCGGTTGAATGGAAGGGGCAGGATCGAACGGAGTACTCGAGACAAAGCCCCAGATGAACCCATGAGATATGATGACCCTGTTCCTGCAGCGATCAAGACTGAAAGACCTACTGCCGAGGAGAAAGGGAAATAAGTGGTCCAGATAAGCCCAAAGATGATACAGGAAGGTCCACAGATTTCTCGCTTCCTCAAAGAGGAAATGTTGTGTGTGAAATGCAAGCTGATCGCATCGAACAAGTTCCTCATCGCACAGATGTGCTCCAAGCGTTGCCTAATGTATTTCCTGAAGCTCATTCAAATGTCCACCAATGGGGAAATCTGGGGAAATCGAGATTAGGCTAAAAAATGAAATGACAGGTAACTTCGCCACTAATTTCGTTGATGTTGTGATGCCTAAACCTAACCCGCGAGAAATTCGGGGTTATGATCCCGAGGAAAAAGATTTTATTTATGTTAAACGCCCTGTTAAGAGTTTTGGGCGATTGTAGGAGAGCCCTCGAGGGACCCACAATCAGACTGGCGAAGGGTTTGTAAAAAAACAGTGATCCCAAGAGCAGCACGTAAGAGGATCCTAAGACGGACCCAAAGGGAGGCTAAGAAAAGCAGGAGCATCTCACCAAAAGAAATGGGCGAACCTCGAGAAAAAACTCCACAGTCAAAAGAGGAAGGTGAAGAAGACACCATCTATGATGATTATGTGGATTACACTCCTCTGTAGGAGGAAGTTCTCGAAACACAGCAAGAAGACAAGGATCCTATGGTGGTTTCTTGTAACGCGGTTAAGCTGCCCATTTGTTTCTCGAGTGAAGGTAAAAAGGCTACACTTACTAACGGTGTAATGCGTAAGGTCCCTAAAACGAGTATAATGTTCCCGAAAGGATCCCCACTCCATTGGTTCGAGAAACCTACTCTCGGGATGAGACAACACATCCATTCCATGTTCATCACAGCAGAATTTAATGAAGTGAGTTTGAACAACGTGTTGGTAGACAACGGGGCTCCAGTCAACATCTTGCCCTTCGAAACTTTTCTAGCAATAGGCAAGGAAAGGTGGCAATTGATAGACACGCGGATGTCAATCACAGCATTCAATGGTAGAAAATCTGAATGCATGGGAGTGTTCTCAGTGATCCTCCGAGTTGGAAAACACGGGATGGAAACTTCCTTCTTTATGTTAGATATCGCATCAGCCTTCAATGCTCTTCTGGGTCGAGACTGGTTACATAAAGCCGCCGTTATACCATCAACTTTACATAAAGAGTTGATGACATGGCTCGATGATGAAATAGAGCTCATACGAGCTGATAATAATTATTGTTCTTGTGAAACTAGCCTTTATGTTCCATTGCAGGCCTCGAGAAGGAGAAGCAGGAGAAAGAAGATAAGCAGGAAGATAGGTCGCTGAACCCAGAGGTCGAGAAAGTGGTGACTCGTCAAACTGAAACTCTAAGAGTCGAACCGCCCATAATCCCGAGCGGATGCGGAAGTGAGGAAGATGATGATGCCCCTCGAGCAAGAGGCATCACCCCACTGTTCAGCTTCACCATATAAGGAGCGAATGATGAAGAACTCATGAACAATCCGAGTATGCTACTGCCTGAAGAAAGAATACCCATTACTTGGTCCGGTGAGAGACCTTGAGGCATGTCAGAAGGAGACGTCGTCCTAACTCAAGCTGAAATTAGAGTTGGGGATGTAGAATTTAATGATGTTGAGTATCGTGCCAGACAGGCGACTCGAGAACAAGGCAATAATGCAGGGGCTGCATAAGAGCGAGGGGTCAGTACGGAGCCAGCTCAAGAGCGCGATGATCGTACGGAGTTGGGACCCGATAGACTCCTGCGCGAGGGGACGTATGAAGATTGAGGAAGTACAAGACCTGGTCGATGTGCACCAAAAAACACGTCTTTTTAATTATTTAGATAAAGTGCATTGCACCACACTAGCATCTTTTCAATTCAATTCTAGGCCATTTTTAGGTGTTTTTTTCTCTTCAACTCGACAGTTACAGTCAAGAAACATTGTTTTCAACTTTAGATCCATTGGTCAGTATCAATCTTGGTTCCAATGAAAAACCTCGATTCACTTACATAAGTGCGATCCTATACAAGGAAGTTGCGATGGCTCTAAGAGAATTGTTGTACGAATTTCGAGATTGCTTCACTTGGGATTATACAGAGATGCCAGGACTCGATAGGGGTTTAGTGGAGCAAAAACTCCCGATCCGAGAAAACTTCAAACCTGTCCAACAGGCCCCTCGAAGGATGGTTGGTGAAATAAGTAATCTCGTGTATGAGGAAGTAAGAAAGCTTTTTCAAGCTGGCTATATCAGGACATCTAAATACACGGAATGGATATCAAGCATCGTCCCTGTAGTAAAGAAAAATGGTAAGATCTGGGTCTGCATAGATTTTCGAAACCTGAACAGAGCGACTCCCAATGACGAGTATCCTATGCCAATAGCTGATGAGTTAATCGATAAAACAGCAGGGAACGTCATTATGTCGTTTATGGATGGTTACTCGGGATATAATCAAATTTTCATTGCAGAAGAGGATGTTTACAAGACAGTCTTTCAATGCCTGATTGGTATATTTGAGTGGGTAGTGATGCCTTCCAGATTAAAAAATGTTGGAGCCACATATCAGAGGGCTATGAATACTATCTTTGATCCATTGATAGGGAAGTCTGTAGAGGTCTACATCTCCACGACATAGTAGTAAAGTCCAGAGAAAATGATTCACAAGTTAGAGACCTATGGGTGGCATTCCTTCAGATGAGAAAACATCGTTTGAAGTTGAATCCTTTGAAGTGCGTATTCGGAGTGCAAGTTGGACATTTCCTTGGATTTTTAGTACATCAAAAGGGGATTCAGATTGATACGGGAAAAATCAAAATAATACAAGAATTGCAACCTCTAAAGAGTAAAAAGGAGTTGCAAGCTTTCCTCGGACGAGTAAACTATCTACGAAGGTTCATTGGGAACCTAACAGGAAAGGTCGAGGCTTTTTCTACACTCCTGAGGGGGAAGAATAAGTACATTTGGACGGACGAACATGAACGAGCCTTCGAGAACATCAAAAGTTATTTGATGAGACCTCCGGTCCTAGCTTCCTAACTTGGGAGGCCCTTTGTGCTGTACATAGCAGCGACTGCCACCATAATAGGTGCACTCCTGGCACAGGAGGATGTACAGAAGAGAGAGAGCATTATTCTATATATCTCGACTGTTGAATCCCGCCAAGAGGAGACATACAGTTTCGGAGAGGCTTTGCCTCTCGGTATACTATGCAGTGACAAAGCTAAGGCACTACATAGGAAACAGTGAGATCCATGTAGTCTCCAGAGCTCAAGTGTTGAGAACATTTTTTGAGAGTCATTTGCTTACTGGAAGAGTTAGCAAGTGGAGCTTAGTGCTCTCGACATTTGATCTAAAATTCAAACCCCAAAGGGCGATTAAAGGACAGATTCTGGCCGACTTCCTGGCAAAGTATTCAAGTGAAACCTCGATAGACAAAAATGCAGAGGAAACACGAGAGCTTTGGGAAGCCTGGTTCGACGGGTCGTTAACAAGGTCTAGAACAGGAATCGGAATCATGATAAAATCACCGACTAGTTTCGAGGCTAAGCTTGCTTTCAAGTTGGCTGAACACGCAACCAATAATGCCACAGAGTATACTGCGCTCATTATCACATTACAAACTTTACTTGAGAGTGGGGTAAAAATTGTGTCAATAAAAGGTGACTCACGGCTGGTAGTGAACCAAGTGAATGGTTTGAGTCTTTGTCATACCCAAGAATTTAAAAGGTATTTAACTTTGACCCAATAGTTAATTAAGAAGTTCCAACAAATTACTCTAGAGCACATATCTCGGGAGGATAATGCCATAGCTAACTCATTGGCCCAATTAGCGTCGGGATATAAATTAAACGACGCATTACAAAGGGAGACAGGTGGAGTGATCCCCGAGATCAGTTCATTTGTTATTAAGCAAAGAAGGGTTGATTCTACTACTATTTACAAGGTAGACGTTATGAAAATAAATAAGGATTGACAATTACCTTACATCGGATTCTTAGAAAATCCAAACTCGCAAGTCGAGAAAAAGATTATACTGGTGGCTAGACAATATGTGCTCCTAGATAGTCTCCTATACAGGAAAACTAAGGAAGGAGTGTTACTAGTGTGTGTTGATTTAAACGAGGCGACACCAATTATGCTGGAGACTCATGAAGATTTATGTGTAGCACAACAATCGGGGATCAAAATGTACTGGATGATCCAGAGGCACGGATTCTTCTGGCCATCCATGAAAAATAACTGCATTGAGATGGCTAACGGTTGTAAGAAATGCCAGAAGTTTGGACCTATAACTCGAGCTCCAGCGATGGAACTAAATCCGGTAACAAAGCGTTGGCCTTTCAAACCCTAGGCTCTAGATATAATTAGAGAAATTAGACCTCATTCAAGTAAAGGAGATACATATATATTGGTGGCTACAAACTACTTTACTAAATGAATGGAGCCAAGAACCTATCAAAGAATCAATCAAAAAGAGGTTATCGAATTTGTTAAGACAAATATCATTTTTCGCTTTGGACTCCCTCACAATATAGTGGTGGATAATGGGACTGCGTTCAATGGGGAGCAGATGCAAGAGTTCTCGAGAGAGTTCAACTTCATCATCACAAACTTCACCCTATTACCCACAGTCAAACGGACAAACAAAATCTACCAACAAACTTGTTAAGAACGTAATCCAGAAGATGATCGACGATAATCCCAGAAGATGGCATGAAATACTCATTGAGACGTTATGGGGTCTGACGGTTACTAAAAGGGACAGTACCGGAGATGCACCTTACAACCTAGTATATGGACAAAAAGCCATCGTCCCCATTGAAGTAAAATACAAATCCTTCCGAGTTAACCAGGCAAATCTGTTTATAAATTGAGAAGAAGATTTACCTCGATGATAAGCACTTCGAGGAATTGCGTATGAAAGTAGCAAACATAATGGAGGTGCAAAAGAAGCGGGTTATGAGATATTACAACAAAAAGGTCCGCTTCAAGGATCTCAAAGAGGAAGAATTAGTATGGAAAATGATTCTCCCAATAGGCACTCGAGGCTATTTCCTCGGGAAATGGTCACCAAACAGGAAGGGTCCTTTTAGAGTTAAGGAAGTGTGTTGAGGTGTTTTGATGATGAGCAATGACCTTCTGCAAAGCAGAAGTCAACCCTCTACACGACAGAAGCTAATCCTGACAGGAACCTTCTGTAAGGAAATATTTTTGTAATTAATAATTAATTACGAAATTAAGTGGGAATATTCCATGGGAATTATCCAATATGATCAGGTTAATTATCTGATCGAAATCATTGCCAAAGAAATAAAATAGAATAATATATTTCATTGGAGGAAATATAATCTTCTATTTATGGTAACATTATGCAAGGTTGTTTCAACCTTCTGTGAATCCATCCGATCACCAAGACCCGTTACCTAGGATGTTTATGCACGTCATCTGTCTAGATACATTCACTTAAGTATCTTGAATAGAATGATATCGTTTTAAATCATTAAGGAAGTTAATCTTTGATTATTTCCATTTGTAGAAGGCTGCTGACAAATCAGAACCTTCTGTGACGCAATATTCGTGGAAACAATCATCAAATTATTATTAATTTGATTTGATACGTTTACCTAAAGAATATATGCCTAGTGCAACGTATTTGTAAATTAAATATTGTATTATAATCTAATCTTTTACTTTCCTTGTTCTGCAGAAGGTTGATTCGTCAGATTACCTTCTACACTTAGCATTTTTGTCTTTGTGTATTAATAGGACATTAGTTCATGCTTTCAAATACACACGAAAAACAGAGGAACGAATCCTTCTTGTATTCTGATAGCGTAAGGTTTTAGATTCGAGTTTTGTCAGTCATGCACGAGGGACGCTACTTGCAGAAGGCTGTATCGTTGGTGAAGTTTTCTGGAAGAGTGACTCGAGGGCTCAAGGGACTCTGTTGGAAGCTGCAGGAGACGTTGTTGGAAGCGTGTCGACGTGGGCAACGTGCAGCGGGCCGGAGAGAAGGGCTGAACCTCGAGAGCACAGAAGGTGAGGGACTAACCAGCTTCTGTTGTGTAGTGTTCTGTGTGCAGGAGAAGCCTAGAGCAAAGGCGTTGTGTATGCTCGAGAAGCCTAGAGCAAAGGCGTTGTGTATGCTCGAGAAGCCTAGAGCAAAGGCGTTGTGTATGCTCGGAGAAGCCTTGTGCAAGGGCGTTGTGTTTGCATAGTCGCTATCTCGAGGAGATCGTGCAGGTCGTGTGGAGCCGCCGGAGGGAAAATCCATCCTTGAACAGAGGTTGCTGTTCGCTTGCGTAGGGTTCGCTACGTGCTCACGTGGGGTACGCCACGAAGTCGTTGTCCTTGAGGGGATTGCGCATTGGTTACTTTGTTAGTCACACTAACGTGTGCACCGAGTTACTGTAGTGCAGAACCTTCGGATCTGTACAACCTACTGTAGCACAGAACCTTCGGGTCTATGAATCTACTTCAGTGCAGAACCTTACGGTCTGTGATTACCTCAAGTCATTTCTATACGGACAATTTTGGTTTGTTAAAGATTGACACACTCTTAGTACATAACCTTCTGGTTTGTGCTCTTCCACTCAGAGTTCTACGGTACAGAACCTTCTGGTCTGTGCTCTTCCACTCAGAGTTCTACGGTACAGAACCTTCTGGTCTGTGCTTTTCCACTCAGAGTTCTGCGGTACAGAACCTTCTGGTCTGTGCTCTTCCACTCAAAGTTCTACGGTACAGAACCTTCTGGTCTTTGCCGTGTAACAAGTTCTACTGTACAGAACCTTCTGGTCTGTGCTCTGCCACTCATACTTCTACAGTGCAGAACTTTCTGATTAGCTCTGTTTGCTATCAATTGTGTAATCTGTATTGAGATGCATTTGAGTGGAAACCATCCAAGTTTCTGGGTGAAGAGTGGAGTAGGCAATTTGCCGAACCACTGTAAAAGTCTTGCGTACATCAAACAACGTTCTGTCCTACAGAAACCTATCTAAGGTTCTGTGTTACAGAAACTTCCTTCCGTTGCGGGGTAAAACGAAAAAGCGTTAAAATCTGAATTTGGAGATTAACACTAACTCACCCCCCTCTTAGTGTAACAATTGGTATCAGAGCGGGTTCCAACAGTAGCTTAACCGCTTGTTGTAGATCTACAGAAGCTCGTGCCAACTACACACTCTACGCTGCAGAAGCCTCTGACTCTACGACTATCATCTAAACAGATCAAATTTATTTCTGTTTGGATTGTTCAGTTTGATACTCTTGTTCTGGCTATCTGGAACTTGACTATCAAAGGAATCAGATTTACTTCCACAGAAGGCTTAAGTTTTGTGAAAAGTTATCTGCCTCTATTCTGTAGAAGCCTATGCTCTATCAGAGTTATATTGTTCAACAGAAGTTTACGTTCTGTTAAAATGCAAAAATTGATATAAGAGTTCTGATCAAACGGAAGCTAATTGTTCTGTTGTGATCTTACAAAGACTCTACCATCTAGATACTCTTTTACGATTCGCTTCATGGTTCTGTTCTACTGAAGCCTATAGCTTTGTGAGAATTTGACATCTGCTATCGTAAAAGAAAATTCGAATTCGTCATATTGACACACGTGCTCTAATTATTAGAGACTTTACAGTCGGTTTGATAACTGACTTCCATCCAACAGAAGCTTGTAGCTCGTTGAGGTTCTACACAGTAATCGTCAACGTTCTATTCTATAGAAGTCTGATACTCTATACGAATTGAACTAATGGCTGATAACTATCATATACCAAAACCACATGTTGGGAATCCTCCCATATTTGATGGTAAGAATTTTGCTTATTGGAAAATTCGAATGAGTTCATTCGTCGATGCTATTGACGACGACTTATGGTCCTATATAGAAGATGGTCCACCTTCTATACCAGAGAACCAACAAAATGATCGAGATGGTCGTCCTACACGGGAATACCTCAAGATCAAACGACTCACTAAGACGGCAAAGTATCTAATGTTTAGTGCTATGTCTGAAAGTGAATTTGTGAAAGTTTCTACTTGCACTTCGGGCAAGGAAATCTGGGATAAGCTTGTCACCATGTATGTTGGGACAAACCAGATTAGAGAAACTAAGATGAATTTTCTAATTCATCAATATGAAAATTTTACTATGAAGGCTGATGAATCTGTAGAACAGATGTTCCAGAGACTCAACCTCCTAGTTGATGCCTTAACACATTTAGGCAAAATCTATACAAATTCTGAGATAGTTCGAAAGGTTCTGTGTACTCTACCCAAATCTTGGGAAGCTAAGAAAACAGCTATAGAGGAAGCTAAAGATCTTTCTACTCTTCGACTAGATCAGTTGATGAGCTCCTTAATATCATATGAGATGGAAAGATCCTCTCAATCTGATACAAAGAGAGCAATAGCTTTCAGAGCATCGGAAGAACTTACAGAAGGTTCTGATGATGAAGTAGAAGCTGACTCGGATGATGAACTTGCAATGATAGCTAAACGTCTTCTGCGGTTCGCCACCAAGAAACGCTTCAATAAGAGAAGCCAAAATCGTGAAAAGCAAATTGATCCAAAGTTGGTCATTTGTTATGAATGCAAAAAGAAAGGACACTATAGAACAGAATGTCCTTTGCTTAAAGAAAAGGAGAAACCTTCTCCTAAGTATAAGTCCAAGAAAGCAACGGCTGCTTGGGCAGATCTTGATGATTCTGATGATGAGGATGAAGAAGCACTAATGTGTCTCACCGCTCACACAGAAACTCAAAATGAAATGCATACTTGCTTTCAAACAGAAGCTGTTGAAAGTGAATGGTATCTCGATAGCGGATGCTCCAGGCATATGATCGGAGATCCATCAAAATTTTCACAACTGACTCTACATAATGGAGGGTCTGTGAAATTTGGTGACAATAGCAAAGGCTCTATCATTGGTAAAGGTACCATTGGAAGTCCTGACTTCATGGTCATAGATGAGGTTCTGTTGGTCACAGAACTCAAGCATAATTTGCTGAGCATTAGCCAGCTTTGTGACAAAGGTTATAAAATAACCTTTGATCAAGACAAGTGTTCTAGTATCCTAGATAATGAAGTTCGCTTCATTGGAAATCGGAAAAGGAACATTTATACCTTGACACAGGAAAGCTTCTGTACTACAGAAAACTGCCTTCTGTCCGTCAAAGATGAGAGCCATCTATGGCATAGAAGGTTGGGAGATTCCAACTTTAAATTGTTATCCAAGCTTGCAAGAAAAGAGTTGGTAAAAGGTTTACCCAACATCAGATTCGAGCATGACAGCTTCTGCGAAGCATGTTCACTTGGAAAACAAACCAAATCTTCATTTAAGTCTAAGAATGAAGTCTCTACTACACAGCCACTTGAACTTCTACATATGGATCTTTTCAGACCTACTAGAGTTCAAAGTATTGGAGGTAAAAGATACTGTCTTGTTGTAGTTGATGACTACTCTAGATACACGTGGGTTAAATTTCTAACTCACAAAAGCGATGCTTTTGAAATGTTCATTAAGCTAGCTAAGAAATTACAGGATGAAATTGGATCTTCTGTAAAAGCTATAAGGACGGATCATGGTACAGAGTTTGAAAACCATGACTTCGCTACCTTCTGTGACGAAGAGGGTATCGATCACAACTTCTCTGCACCATATACTCCTCAACAGAATGGAGTAGCAGAAAGGAAAAATCGGACGCTTATAGATATGGCTAGAACCATGATATGTGAGAGCAACGCTCCACAAAACCTTTGGGCAGAAGCTGTTAATACAGCCTGCTACATCTCTAATAGGGTTCTACTTAGACCCATACTAGAGAAAACTCCCTATCAACTATACAGGGGGAGGAAACCGAACATTTCCTATTTTCATGCCTTTGGAAGTCCATGTTTTATCTTGAGACCTTCTAAGGACAGTTTAGGAAAATTCGAAGCTAAGACTGATGAGGGCATCGTTCTAGGATACTCTCTGTCTAGCAAAGCCTATAGAGTCCTAAACAAAAGGACATCTACAATAGAGGAGTCTATTAATGTTAAGACTAATGACTTACCTCAACTTGATAATACAAAAGATGTAATATCACTAGAACCTACAGAAGATGCTGTAGAATCTACACCCTCTGCGAAAGAGAAGGGTGAACCTTCTGTTCATGATTCTCAAAAAGATCCTGAATAAACAAATGATAATTTTGAAGAAATTTCTCAGAATAATCAAAATGATTTTAGGGCACCTACTTTATATCAGAAACGACATCCTATAGACCAAGTCATAGGAGATATCAACAGAGGCATACAGACAAGACGTTTTGTAAATGCCTTCTATGAACACTCTACCTTTCTTTCACAGAAAGAACCAGAGGGAATCGATGAAGCTCTTGATGATCCAGATTGGATTCTTGCTATGCAAGAGGAGCTTAATCAATTCGAATGAAACAAAGTATGGACACTTGTCCCTAAACTTGAAAACCGTTCCATCATAGGGACTAAATGGGTTTTCAGAAACAAACTAAATGAGTCTGGCGCTATTGTAAAAAACAAAGCACGACTCGTTACTAAAGGGTATTCTCAAGAAGAAGGTATAGACTTTGATGAGACGTTTGCTCCTGTAACACGTCTAGAGGCAATAAGACTCTTATTAGCCTATGCTTGCTACAACAATTTTAAGTTGTATCAAATGGACGTAAAAAGTGCATTCATCAATGGAGAAATCAAAGAAGAGGTATACGTAAGTCAACCTCCTGGTTTCGAGGATCTGCATCACAGAAACTACGTCTATAAACTCTCCAAAGCTCTGTATGGCCTTAAACAGGCTCCTAGGGCATGGTATGAAAGACTTAGCTCCTTCCTTGTTGAAAAGGGCTACAAAAGAGGAAGAATAGATACCACTCTCTTTCTCAAACACAGAAGCAATCATCTCATTGTTGTTCAGATTTATGTCGATGACATTATCTTTGGATCAACTAATGAAATGCTCTGTAACGAATTCTCCAAACTCATGACAAGTGAGTTTGAGATGAGCATGATGGGAGAACTCACGTTCTTCCTTGGCTTACAAATTCAGCAGACTACATAAGGTACATTCTTGCATCAAGAAAAGTACACAAAGCAGCTCCTGAAGAAATTTGGCCTAGAAGTCACAAAACCTTTGTCTACTCTAATGGGAACAAATACCCAAATAGACAAGGATGAAAACGGGAAAGAAGTGGATAGTAAGCTCTACAGAAGCATGATAGGTTCCCTTCTGTATCTTACAGCTTTTAGACCTGACATACTCTTCAGTGTATGTCTCTGTGCTAGATTTCAATCAGCACCTAAAGAGTCTCACATGACAGCAGTCAAGAGAATCTTTAGATATCTACAGGGTTCTGTGAACCTAGGCATTTGGTATCCAAAAGGATCAAACTTTGATCTCATTGGATATTCCGATGCAGACTTCGCAGGATGTAAGGTTGACAGAAAAAGTACCAGTGGTACATGTCAGCTTACGGGAAACATGTTGATTTCATGGTTCTCTAAGAAGCAGACTTCTGTTGCCCTCTCCACTGCAGAAGCCGAGTACATAGCAGCCGCAAGCTGTTGTGCTCAACTTCTATGGATGAGACAACAACTTGAGGACTACGGTCACTCATTTACAAAAATTCCGATCAATTGTGATAATACTAGTGCGATAAGCCTAGCCAAGAATCCAGTGTATCACTCTAGATCGAAGCACATTGAACTCAGACATCATTTTCTGAGGGACAATGTACAACAGGGTTCTGTTAGTGTAGAATACATTAACACAGAACATCAATTGGCTGACGTTTTCACTAAGCCTCTGGATAAAGAAAAGTTTTTCTTTTTCAAAAGTGAATTGGGAATCTGCCATCCTCTATAACGTCTTATAAAAGACAAATGAAAGTCCTGTAAGTACTTTATCCAATATAGAAACTTACAACAGAAGGTACTTCCTTCTACACTACAGAAGGTATAACAAGTGTATACCTTAATAAACACAACTCGAATTGAAAATTTCCAAAAATAAAATTGGAAGTTTAAAGCAGAAGATATATTGTGAAAATATATCTGCAAAATGATTCGAGCAAAAGTTAGCTTTCCAGAATCGAAAGCATCTACAGAAGGAATCCTTCTGTCAAGCAGAAGCCACCCAAAGTGCGGACCTTCTGCAGTTCGTTAAACAAAATCTTGGAGATTAAAGCCAATTACGTGTTAGAATCTCCAAAAAGATATTGTTTCTGAATATTTTAAGTGGAACAAGTTTTTCCAACCTAAAGAAATCTTTCAGAAAATATTTACTAAGGAAGAAAATATTTCCTTTCCAATATATTGAATTTTAGGAAATAAAATTTTTTCCTAATTTCACTAAGAAGCCTCACTTACTTAAACTAAATCGGAGGTCTCTGTTTCATCTTCACCAGAAGAAAACACGAAACCCTAATATTCCATTCTCCGATTCTCTCAACACCAATGGCACCCAAGACGAAATTTCTCCGGAAAAAGTCTCTTGCTGCTGCCACACCCTCTTCATCGGAGAAACCTCCATCTCCCCTGAAGGAAACACCTACTGCCATCGTTGCTGAGCACTCAGCCGATGAGGACACCATCTCCGAGGATCTAGGGTTTCCTACAGTCCAGCTCCAAGAGGATTTGGAAGACACTGATGCAATTCCACCCACTGCGACAGAGGAACCTCTTGTCGCCCAGCCCTCTGTTGAGGAAACCCCTGCTGTTGGAGACGATGATTCGCCCAACAATGATGATGTCGAGGATGCTGTTTCTGACAAGGAAAAGCAATCCTCTATTGATGACGAGGCTGATGATGAGATTCTTGAGGTTGAGCCCATCTCTTAAGTGCTCTCCATGCCGGATCGCAAGCAGAAGGGCAAAGCCTCTACATCCCAGGCGTCTCTTATACAGACGACCTCTCCAAAGGCCAAACTTCTCCATGACGCTATGAAGCCAGGAGCTATTGCTTCTCGCACTCGGCTGAAAAGGAAAGTTCCTGAGACTGTGAGCTCATCCTTAACAAAGATCGACGTGAAGAAACCTAAGTCACCGGCAAAGGTCTCTCCCACGGATGATACCACCATTGAGGTCATCAAAGGCTTCACTCCTTCGGTAACATCTCTTGAACTCACAAAAGGAGATTGATGATGTTCTTGTTGACACTAGGCTGCCTAGTTGTGATGCTATGGGTAGACAGATAGCTACCTTCAAGCGAATTGACTTCAATTGGTTTGCGGCTAATGATCTTGCAATAGCCCCTCTATTTGAGAAACTTGGATTGAAATCCTTCTGCGAAACGTATGCTGAGTTGCCCGTAGTGAAATTGAGAGAATTCTACGCCAACATCACGTTTCATGAGGATGGTCCACTTGTTAAGTTCATCAAGACGGTTGTCGACGGGATCACTCTTGTCTTCTCCGCTCATGATGTGAACAAGATGTTTGGATGTGAGGAGCACGATCCACTGTCTGAGCTTGGCCGGATTGCTTCTTACAGCATCATCCTTGGAAAGAAGGCACAAGTGCCGAGGTATCTTGAGTCCACGAGGCTGGACATCAAATGCAGAATCTACACAGGGCTGTGTTATTCTGCCTTCTACCGCGTAGTGGGAGCATTGACACCATTACTCCAAATGATGCGTTAGTCATGGCGCACATTCTGAAAGGGATCCCCTTCAACCTTGGACTTCTAGTTTTTCAGCACATGAAAAGGTGCTGTAACACCACCGGGAAAGCTCTCCCCTATGGCCAGGTAAACGCCGGCCTCTTGAAACTTGCTGGAATGTCTTCTAATGCATCTGCTATGCAAGATAAGTGGAAGGTTGGAACCTTCGGGAACCAAATCATCACCAGCATGCACTATGTGAAGTCGGGTTCGACTTGGACTCTCAAAGGGAAGTCCACGGAATCATCCCCTGCTGTTGAGGAGAAACCACCAGCCCCCAGAGCTGTGAAGAAGGTTGCTACTGCAACACCTTCTACTGCTTCAGCCTCTGCTGCACAGAAAGCAGCTGGACCATCTGAGGACGTCTTACTTCCCTCGGATCTCCACTCACTCCTCAATGATCTCAAGCAGCAATCTGTGGAGAATGGGGAAGATATTCGCGTGCTCCAGCGTTTGGTGCTAGACCTTACTAGCACAGTGGAACGCTAGGACAAGCTTCTGCGCGATAACCTTGCTGATGCACCTTCTATGGATGAAGCATGATGCACTTCTTTTGTTGCTTTGCTTTATCAGTACCTTTGGCCAAAAACTGCTTTTTATGGCCTCATGGTTTGATGTAATAAGTGCTATCTATGGACACACCTTTCGCATTTGAGTTTGAATAATTCATCTGCAGCTCATGCTTCTCCGTTATAACATTTTGTCCTCCTTAATTCTTTTTGATACGACAAAAAGGGGGAGAAATTATGTTGAGAGAGAGTACTGAGTTCTAAGTACTTTATGTACTTCGCTCTATATTAAGGTTGTAGAAAAATCATGGATTTTCTATAATAATGGTTGTAGAAGGCTATGGGTATCAAAGCTCATATTCATCCTTCTGTTGGGAAGGCGAATAGTGATCTTGTATAGTCACCTTTGCTGGGAGTGCAAAAGTGAAAACTTATCATTTTTGCCGGGCTAAATACAGAAGCTTCATGTTCTGTACATTATAGAAGCTTTGTGCTCTATGAATATTTTTTTTTATAACAGAAGCTTCTATGCTCTGTTCGACAGAAACCACATGGTTCTGTGAAATGCAAGACTCTTACTCCCACCTATTTAGGGGGAGTCAGGGGGAGTTACTTGCAAAAATATTTCCCTCAACGATGAATGTATTGTCATCATCAAAAAGGGGGAGATTGTTGAGGTGTTTTGATGATGAGCAATGACCTTCTGCAAAGCAGAAGTCAACCCTCTACACGACAGAAGCTAATCCTGACAGGAACCTTCTGTAAGGAAATATTTTTGTAATTAATAATTAATTACGAAATTAAGTGGGAATATTCCATGGGAATTATCCAATATGATCAGGTTAATTATCTGATCGAAATCATTGCCAAAGAAATAAAATAGAATAATATATTTCCATTGGAGGAAATATAATCTTCTATTTATGGTAACATTCTGCAAGGTTGTTTCAACCTTCTGTGAATCCATCCGATCACCAAGACCCGTTACCTAGGATGTTTATGCACGTCATCTGTCTAGATACATTCACTTAAGTATCTTGAATAGAATGATATCGTTTTAAATCATTAAGGAAGTTAATCTTTGATTATTTCCATTTGTAGAAGGCTGCTGACAAATCAGAACCTTCTGTGACGCAATATTCGTGGAAACAATCATCAAATTATTATTAATTTGATTTGATACGTTTACCTAAAGAATATATGCCTAGTGCAACGTATTTGTAAATTAAATATTGTATTATAATCTAATCTTTTACTTTCCTTGTTCTGCAGAAGGTTGATTCGTCAGATTACCTTCTACACTTAGCATTTTTGTCTTTGTGTATTAATAGGACATTAGTTCATGCTTTCAAATACACACGAAAAACAGAGGAACGAATCCTTCTTGTATTCTGATAGCGTAAGGTTTTAGATTCGAGTTTTGTCAGTCACGCACGAGGGACGCTACCTGCAGAAGGCTGTATCGTTGGTGAAGCTTTCTGGGAGAGTGACTCGAGGGCTCGAGGGACTCTGTTGGAAGCTGCAGGAGACGTTGTTGGAAGCGTGTCGACGTGGGTAACGTGCAGCGGGCCGGAGAGAAGGGCTGAACCTCGGGAGCACAGAAGGTGAGGGACTAACCAGCTTATATTGTGTAGTGTTCTGTGTGCAGGAGAAGCCTAGAGCAAAGGCATTGTGTATGCTTGAGAAGTCTAGAGCAAAGGCGTTGTGTATGCTCGAGAAGCCTAGAGCAAAGGCGTTGTGTATGCTCGGAGAAGCCTTGTGCAAGGGCGTTGTGTTTGCATAGTCGCTATCTCGAGGAGATCGTGCAGGTCGTGTGGAGCCGCCGGAGGGAAAATCCATCCTTGAACAGAGGTTGCTGTTCGCTTGCGTAGGGTTTGCTACGTGCTCACGTGGGGTACGCCACGAAGTCGTTGTCCTTGAGGGGATTGCGCATTGGTTACTTTGTTAGTCACCCTAACGTGTGCACCGAGTTAGTGTAGTGCAGAACCTTCGGATCTGTACAACCTACTGTAGCACAGAACCTTCGGGTCTGTGAATCTACTTCAGTACAGAACCTTACGGTCTGTGATTACCTCAAGTCATTTCTATACGGACCATTTTGGTTTGTTAAAGATTGACACACTCTTGGTACATAACCTTCTGGTCTGTGCTCTTCCACTCAGAGTTCTACAGTACAGAACCTTCTGGTCTGTGCTCTTCCACTCAGAGTTCTACGGTACAGAACCTTCTGGTCTGTGCTCTTCCACTCAGAGTTCTACGGTACAGAACCTTCTGGTCTGTGCTCTTCCACTCAGAGTTCTACAGTACAGAACCTTCTGGTCTTTGCCGTGTAACAAGTTCTACTGTACAGAACCTTCTGATCTGTGCTCTACCACTCATACTTCTACAGTGCAGAACTTTCTGATTAGTTCTGTTTGCTATCAATTGTGTAATCTGTATTGAGATACATTTGAGTGGAAACCATCCAAGTTTTTGGGTGAAGAGTGGAGTCGGCAATTTGTCGAACCACTATAAAAGTTTTGCGTACATCAAACAACGTTCTGTCTTACAGAAACCTATCTAAGGTTCTGTGTTACAGAAACTTCCTTCCGCTGCAGGGTAAAAAGAAAAAGCGTTAAAATCCGAATTTTGAGATTAACACTATTTCACCCCTTCTTAGTGTAACAAAGTGTTCTCCAAGAACTTATATCGATTAGCCAGCCTTGAAGGTCATTCTCATGAATTAAAAATTAATGAGAAATATCTGAAGTTGTACAAATCGGAGACTCATAAAGAAATCCTAAAACAGAGGTTTCGAGTCTATGAATACAGTTAGAGGAATGAGATATTTCTTTGAAATAAAATCTATTACAGTCCCTAGGATGTAAATTACTCATCCCTCTTACCAATTATCATTATTTCATAAGATATTTTTTACTTATAAAATTCGAACTTGTCATAAGATATTCTTATAAATGTAAAAAAAAAAAAAAAAAAAACAAATGTGCGTCTATCTTCACGTATCAAATTGGGGATTTGTTTTGTGATCGCGGTATAGGTTTTATAAAAAATAATAATAAGCATCACTTGCATTTGACAAACAAAACGTTTATTGGGAAATACAGGCTTTTACAGACTTGTAGTCATCGCACAAGTTGAATGTAAGGGAATCGGTCGGATCTTCGAAACTACGACAACCTCCTCCGTCAAGACTGACTTGGTATGGCAGAAATGGTCGGTGAGATGCTTAGATGAATTCAAAACGTTGTTCATGACATTTTTAGGACTTCAGGGAAAAGAGCGAAAACGGTCGGAACAATCCACCATTGATTGATCGTGTGGCTTTTGTAAGTTAAGCTTGATTGTTCATATAGACTAAGACAGTTCCCTATTTTACAAGAAGTTTTGGGATGTTGTGCATCAAGTTTTCCCAAAATTGTCAATACATACTCGAGATACAGCCTCCCAAAAACTTTCCGACGTCGTTTGCTGGGACTGATTTTGGTATACTTTTGCTTTCCCTTATTTCCTATTAAATCATCCCCATGACTTCCCAGTTGTCGGGCGGTGTGCACAGTATTTAACGCAGGGTAAGAAGCAGACGATCACAGGCCGTTTCTTTTTTGTCCCTCTTTCCGCCCATCAAACTGCCGGCCCAACTCAAGCAACACGCCGCCGAAGCTACGAGTAGCAAGAAACGAAGGAGAGGGTCTTGTGATAGACGGAGACAGATGAAGATAGAGGAGGTTCAGTCGACGACCAAGAAGCAGCGGATAGCTACTCACACCCACATCAAAGGCCTCGGCCTCGACGTAAAAATTCTTACACGAAGAGTCTTTCCTGGAACGACTTTATGCCTTTTTTGGGCGGGTTTTGGTTTGTTTTAGGAGAGAGTTGGAGGCTTTATAGAGTTTTGTGGGTTGCTGCTGAACTGGGTCTTTGCAGGGTTTAGGGTTTTAGGTTCTGTGGCTACCATTTTTGACATTGTTGATGTTCCCTCGTGATGAAATATCGGATATTTTGGGGACGTGCTGGCAGGGTTATGCTGAAAGAAATAGTTTTTTTTTCTTATTGTTATTAAGCTAGGGGAAGTGCATTGCATCTGGCTTCGGGTTTTGTTGGTCAGGCGGAGGCCAGAGAAGCGTGCGATCTTGTGGTTGATATGATTCGGCAGAAGAAGATGGCTGGCCGGGCACTCCTATTGGCCAGCCCACCAGGTGCCGGGAAGACGGCTCGGGCTCTTGGTATTTCTCAGGTACTTGGAAGCAAGGTGAATCCACGATGATTCTTTATTAGTTGATTTAGTGTGTTTCCCTTTGTTAGTCCTGGTTTTGATGATGAGCTTGAGAAGCTAGTCGCTGAAACACTTCGCTTATTCTTAGTGATGAGCTTGAGAAATGTGTTGCTGAATCACAGCAAGCAACAATTACAGGTTGCTGCGTTACAGTAAAGCGTTATTGTGATATTGCGCATAAATATTAAAAATATGGAAACATATTCTTTAATATCCACGATTTATTTCGGATTAATTCAGAATATTTATCTGAGTGTCCACGTTCATTTAATCTGGCTCATTGATCTCATTTATAATATTTAGGCATATAAATATTACGAGATTAACTTTCCAAGTTTAATTTTGGAAACAAAATATTTCTTTAATATTCTGCAGCAATGTTACGCTGCAACCTGAAAAGGGTGTCGTTACACTTGAGAAACACCTTGCTGCATTACAGCAACACTACTCTGCGCTATTGCGCTGACGAAAGAATAATTATTATTCCAGATTTGCTTATTGCAGTTTAATTATATTTAATGATTAAATATATTATCTGATTCTGATAATCATTATTTAATCTGATAAGATTATGCGTGCAAGGAATATCATCAAAGATTTCCTTCCCTTCTTGGTCATTATGACCGTTGAGCATCCTGTTGCTGATACATGATTACAGCTTCCTGTATTCTGATTTTAGGAAACAAATTATTCGTTTTTGGGAAATCGATTATTTGTTTCGTTCCTTTTTATACCAGACGACCCTCACATAATCTTACAACGTTTTCGAACGATTTCTAAGTGGGTTGAGTGGCTGAGTGGTCTGAGTGGTCTAAGTGGTCGACGGAGAGCGGAAGGTGCTAAGTGTCCCCTGGTTCTTATTGCTCGCAAACTGCGTGCGAGGGTGTCAAGGGGCTGAGTTCAGATTCCTTGATCGTCGTGAGAGGGACTAGGTGTCCTCGGTGCATTCAACTAGCAGCCGGCGAATCGTCTGAGGGAAGCTAAGTGAATACCTGTGCTGATTGCAGTAACCGGTTGCTGACCCATCGGCAAGAAGCCGTTCTTGTCGTGTCTTTTCGCAGGGAAGTCTCGAGCCTACGGAGTTTGAGCAGTTAGACACGCACTTGCGGGTGCGCGCCAGAAGTCTCGTGCCTGCAGGGTAGAGCAGGAGTTGGGAACGCCGCCGGAGTGGAAAGAGGTCCTCCCGAGCACAGGGGTGCTGTGCAGAAGTCTTGAACGCCTGATACAGAGGGTTAGTAAAGCAGGTAGCGTGGAAGCCAACGGATCGGAAAATTCCACCCTAGGCACTGGGTGTGCAGTGCAGTGAGTCACGGCTGTGGTAACAGTGCACGTCCGAACTGAGTGTAGGACATATACCTTCTAAGTGGTCTTTGTGGTTCTCTTTGTGATCTTTGTGGTTCTTCTCTTCGTGATCTTTGTGGTGATCTATTTGATCAACTTTGTGGTTGTCTCTCTTGCGCTTATAGACAGGATCATCCGGAGAAGGGACGAAATCTTTGTGGAAATCCTCTTCTGAGCAAACAAGTGCCAAAGCAATCCTTCGCTGTGAAGCAGAAGCGGGCTACTCTCTGAGAAGCCATTCTTCACTGTAAGGAATCATCTGTGAGGATTATATACTAACATAACGTTGTCTGTGCTCTTTGATAAGTCAGGATTATATTAAGCGACAACGAGCTGTGTGGAATCCATTAAGCTACCAACTGCTGAGGATAAGCATCATCTTGCTGGACACGAGCAGACGTCCACTGTGTGAGGAGCTGACCGTTGCCAGGAGTGATCATCTGTTGTACGGGATTCTAAATCTCACTTTGTGAGAAAAACTTACGCCTAGTGCAAGGGCTCTTTGCACCCATTATTTTCAAATAGTGGAATCACCTCTACGGTGGAAAGTGGACGTAGGTCAATTAAGGCCGAACCACTATAAACTATTGTGTCCCTTACGATCGCGTAAACACTAGTACGAGAATCCAACGATTAAGTCGTAACGGTTACAGCAAAGCAATTCTCATTCTGAGAAACGTTCTGCTGTGATACAGTACGCTTCCGCTGACACTGAGAAAGGGCGAAAAAGTTATAAACACTAATTCACCCCCCTCTTAGTGTTCCTGAAGGATCCAACAATTGGTATCAGAGCGGGTTTGCTGGAAAGCTTTCTGTGTGATTGCTAGTACAGAACTCTGTTGTTGAACCAAAACAGCTTGTTGCTGACAGTCTTACATTAAGCACAGTAATGTGCTGCTGAGTACTGAACAGAATGTCAATGCTCTTGACTGATGGTCATTCGACCGAACGTCCACTGCTCTTTGCAGGACAACACTTCTCATATTGGAAAATGAGAATGGAGTTGTTTATTGGAGCAAAAGAAGCCGATTGCTGGCATATTATTATGGAAGGAGATCTAATAGTTCCTCCACCTAATCCGAACGACATTCGGCATGAGAATGAAAGAAAGAGAACTATCTCTCTCAATACTAAAGCAAGGCACTATTTAGTGTGCGCTCTTGCTGGAAATGAATTCAATCGCGTCTCTACTTGTAAGACTGCGAAAGAAATGTGGGATAGACTTGCTTTGATCTATGATGGAACAGAACAAGTCAAGGAATCCAAAGTGAATGCATTAGTAACTCAATACGAAGCATTCAAGATGAAAAAGGATGAGTCAATTAATCAAATGTTTGATAGACTCACCGAAATCACTAATGCCATGGAATCTCTTGGCAAAACAATTTCTAATTCTGAGTTGGTCAGAAAGATACTTCGCTCTTTGCCTAAAACTTGGGAAGCCAAGAAAACGGCAATCGAAGAAGCAAAGGACTTAACGAGCTTAAGTCTTCAACAGCTACTTGGTTCTCTTGTCGCTTATGAGAATGAGAACAAGTTTGCTGAAGAAAAGAAATCCAATGCTGTTGCATTTAAGGGAAATGTAGAAATGTCCGATGAATATGAGGATGAATCTTCATCTGATTCTGAGGATGAAGTCTCCTTGATGGCAAGGAAATTCAAAAGGTATCTTCGCAAAAATCGCTTTAAGGGAAAGCGAGATATTAAAAAGAAGAATACTAAACCACACCAAAGTAAAGGTGGTGTATGCTATGAGTGCAACAAACCTGGTCATATGTGACCAGATTGCCCACTTTTGAATGAGAAGGGCAAATCTTCAAAATACAAGAAAAATGCCATGATGGCATCTTGGAGTGAAAGTGATGAGGAATCATATCAGGATGACGAAACAGCACACATCTGCTATATGGCGCAAACTGATGCTGAAACTGAGAAGGTAAAAGCTTTCTCACCTTCTGATCTATCTGCTGAAGATATTGAGAATCTTTTCTCGGAACTCTATGATAAAATTGAGTCTTTATCCGTAAACAATAAAGCCCTTAAGAAGGAAAATAAATTCTTGAGTGCTGAGAACGCTTCTCTTAAGGAAGAGTTATCAGCAAAGGCTAAGAAAGCGGTAAAGAAGCTTTCTGAATCCAAATCAAAGATTGAGGAATTGCAGCAGCAACTTGATGCTGTGAACAACAAAACTGATTTATGTATGCATGAGATGCATGCTCTTGGAAATGAGAAACATTCACATCATGGGAAATATGTTCCTCCTCATGTTAGGAATGGCGAGTCTCATTATATTATTCAAAGGCTACCTAGACTTTGCTACTACTGTAGAAGGCCAGATCATTTCATTAAAAATTGCCATGTGCGACGAAATGATATGCGTGGCATTTCTTCTAAAGTTGATGGTTCTATTGTCAAATGGAAAGAACGACTCACTTAAGTTCTTTCTCTATTACAGGGATGCTTCAAGTCCATCGCTAAGGACCATGTATGGTACTTAGATAGTGGCTGTTCGAGGCACATGTCAGGAGATGTCTCCTTATTCTCCACACTGGTTTTCCAGGATGGTGGTGCTGTCACTTTTGGTGATAATGGAAAAGGGATGTTTAAAGGAACAGGAACCGTTTGCTGTTCTGACTCCCTCACCATTGAAGGAGTTCTTTATGTCAAAGGACTCCAGCACAATTTGATTAGTATTAGTCAATTGTGTGATAAGGGCTATCATGTTGCCTTCGATGAGAAAACATGTACTGTTTCACGGGATGATGTTACGTGTTTCATTGGTGAACGCAAGAAAAACATCTATATCCTGTCTTTTAAGAACATCTCCGCTGGAGAAAATTGTCTCATGTCCATTAAGGATGAAGCAACTCTTTGGCACCGAAGGTTGGGACACGCAAACTATGACTTGTTGTCCAAACTAGCCAGAAAAGATGCTATTAAGGGATTACCTAAAGTCAAGTTTGACAATAACAAGATATGTAATGCTTGTGCTTTTGGCAAACAAACAAAGGTATCTTTTAAAAGCAAGAATATGATTTCAAGCAAGACTCCGCTTGAATTACTTCATATGGACTTATTTGGTCCAACAAGAACTCAAAGTCTTGGAGGTAAACGTTATGGATTAGTTGTGGTAGATGACTTCTCCAGATTCACTTGGGTTAAATTCTTAGCCCACAAGAGTGATGCGTTTGCAACCTTTGAAACGTTAGTCAAACAACTTCAAAATGAGAAAGGTGTTTCTCTACGAAGTATAAGAACGGATCATGGTACCGAATTTGAAAACCATGACTTTGCTTCATTTTGTGAAGAATATGGTATTAATCATAATTTCTCTGCTCCATACACTCCACAGCAAAATGGAGTTGTAGAGCGAAAGAATCGAACCTTACAAGACATGGCGAGAACCATGTTGTTGGAAAGTGAGGTTGCTAAAAATCTTTGGGCTGAAGCTGTAAGCACAGCATGCTACATCTCAAATCGTATTCATTTGAGACACTCATTAGGTAAAACTCCTTATGAGTTATATAAAGGCAGAAAGCCTAATATCTCATACTTTCATCCATTTGGAAGCAAGTGCTATATCTTGAGACCCATCAAAGATGGTGTCGGAAAGTTTGATGCTCGATCTGATGAGGGCATATTCTTAGGATATTCCCTAACGAGCAAAGCATATAGAGTTTTTAATAAAAGAACTCTAACTGTTGAAGAGTCTATCAATGTTAAGGTTGATGATTCTCCGACACAGGAGGAAGTTGCTATGGATGCGGCAGCACAATCCTCAACAACAGTATCAAATGAAACATTACAGCAAACGATTGTTGAACATAATCCGAACGGAAACACTGTAGCAGATGTACAGCAAGTGCCTACTCCACTTACTGAAAATGCTTCTGGTGGCTTCCAGGATATACAAATAGAGGATCGTGTTCCTTCTTTATATAAGAAAAGGCATCCTATTAACCAAGTAATAGGATCATTGCACACAGGAGTGCGAACCCGACATACAGCAAGCCTGTACTGTGAACACTCTGCTTTTATCTCTCAAGATGAACCTCAAGGCATTGATGATGCACTTGATGATCCCAATTGGATTCTTACAATGCAAGAGGAATTGAACCAATTTGAGAGAAACAAAGTTTGGAGTTTAGTACCTAGACCCAATGATCGTTCCATTATTGGAACAAAATGGGTTTATCGTAATAAACTTGATGAGTCTGGAAATGTTGTAAGAAACAAAGCTAGACTTGTAGCAAAAGGTTACTCTCAAGAAGAGGGTATAGATTATGATGAGACGTTTGCTCCTGTAACACGTCTTGAGGCAATACGTCTACTCTTAGCGTATGCTTGCTATAATGACTTTAAGTTATTTCAAATGGATGTGAAAAGTGCATTCCTTAATGGTGATCTAAAAGAGGAAGTGTATGTTGAACAACCTCCTGGATTCACCGACCCAAAGTATCGTAATCATGTTTATAAGCTTTCTAAAGCCTTGTATGGGCCTAAGCAAGCACCAAGAGCATGGTACGAAAAGCTTAGTTCTTTTCTCATCCAGAAAGGATACAAGCGTGGAAAAATAGATACAACCTTGTTTCTTAAGAAACATGATGCTGATCTTTTAGTTGCTCAAATATATGTCGATGACATTATATTTGGTTCAACTAATGAAAAATTATGTACCGAATTCTCTGATCTAATGAAAGGAGAATTTGAAATGAGTCTCATGGGAGAACTAACCTTCTTTCTTAGACTTCAAATCAAACAAACCAAAGATGGAATCTTTATCCATCAAGAAAAATACAGCAAACAGTTGCTCAAGAAATTTAATCTTGAGAATGCTAAACCTCTGTCAACTCCGATTGGTAGTAATACCAAAATTGAGAAAGATGAGGATAGAAAGGAAGTTGATTCCAAATTATATAGGAGCATGATAGGATCATTACTCTATCTTACTGCTTCGAGACCTGATATCATGTTTAGCGTATGCTTATGCGCTAGATATCAATCTGCTCCAAAAGAGTCACATCTTGCTGCAGTTAAGAGGATCTTTCGATACCTCGCAGGAACTGTTAGCTTAGGCCTGTGGTATCCCAGAGGATCATTGCTGGATCCTATTGGATATTCAGATGCCGACTATGCTGGATGTCGCATTGATAGAAAAAGTACATCTGGTACTTGTCAATTACTAGGAAATATGTTGATTTCCTGGTTCTCTAAAAAGCAGACATCGGTTGCTTTATCTACAGCAGAGGCAGAATATGTCGCAGCAGCTAGTTGCTGTGCCCAGTTGCTCTGGATGCGGCAACAACTTGAAGATTACGATCTTCATTTTGATAGTATTCCAATAATGTGTGATAACACAAGTGCAATTAATTTATCACGAAATCCTGTCTATCACTCAAGATCTAAGCATATTGAGTTGAGACATCATTTTCTTCGTGACAATGTGCAAAATGGCAATGTTGATATTCAGTACATTAATACTGAGGAACAGCTTGCTGATATTTTTACTAAACCACTTGATAAGGAGAGGTTTAACTATCTACGGAATGAGTTAGGAATTTGTAATCCTCACTCATAAGATAAAACGTAAGAATATCTTCTCTCTTGGTAGAGAATTATTTGTTGCCAAAATATGGGTGATTTAAATCCTATCTCCTCCACGTTCTCCACTTTCTAAAATTAAAAAAAAAAAATTTACAAATACATCAACCGCTCTTTTCTTTTTAAACAACAAATCGAAACATCCTCATTCTTACCCACTTTCTCTCAAAACCCATTCTTCTCTCAAAACCCTAAAAATCTCTCGACTCCCTTCAATCATGGCACCAAAATCGGCAATGTCCGCCAAGGGGAAGGCAACCCCCAAGAAATGGTCCAGGGCTGCGGCCACAACATCAAAGGTTTCTCGCTCTGAGGAACAAGCGAACATTATTTGATTCCAAATTTAAAGCAATACCTATCGTACCTTCTTCAAACTCTACTAATTCACCTGCCATTACTTCATCCAGACCATAAATGCGAGCAATGCCATCGCCTACTTGCAGGACAGTACCGGTATTTAAAACCTTTACTTCTCGATTATATTGCTCAATACGTTCACGTATAATATTACTAATTTCGTCGGCTGAGGGGGAGACACCTGCTCAATCGCTGGTTGCTCCGGCACCTACTAAGGTCGGCACCACTGGGAAGGCTAAGACAACTCCTGTCAAATTCTCCAAGGAGCCCTCCGTTAGCGTGAAGGTCAGTTCCACTGACAAAATCTCTCCGGCCAAGGCCGATGCTGTTGTGCATGACAAGTCTGGAAAATCGGTGGATGAGGAAACTCTCCCTGATGTTGAAAAATCGGGTGACCTTCTGGAGGAAACCCAAGAAACTCCTGAAAAAGAGGACTCCGCACCTACTAAGGTGGATGCTGTCTCTGAGGGTGACCAAACTTCGAGCAACAAGGATATGTCTCAGGATGAGGAGACAGAGTTGCCTAAGGAGAAGGGTCTCTCTGAGGATGCTGGGGATGAGATTGAAGTTACTGATGTCCATCTCCCTGAGAAAGCACACTCTTATGTCCCTGGTGTTGCTTCTCGTACCAGAGGAAAGCGTTCCTTACCAGGTACTCCGAAAACTGATCCCACTGGATCTAAAAAGCAAAAGCTTGCTACAGACTCTGATGTCTTCTTGCCTGAGATTGATCAATATGTCTCCATGGCTGAACTGAATCACATTCTTGCTGATGACTTGATGCCAAATAGAAATTTGGAAACAAGGAATGTTGCTGCTTGTAAGAGAGTAGACTTTGATTGGTTTACTGCTCATCAGGTGACCATTGCTGACTTGTTTGATCGGCTTAGTTGGAAAACCTTCTGTGAGTTCAATGAGATAGGGTCTATCTCTAAGGTGAAACAATTCTATGAGAATCTGACTTTTTACAAGGAGGATTCGAATATCAAGTTCATTAGGGCCATGTTGATGGAAAAGTACTTGTTTACTCTGTCTTTGACATATGCCGCATTTTTAATGCAAATCTTGTCAACAATCTGAGAGTTGTCAATGAAGGCAAGTTGGAAGCCTATCAGCTCATCAATGACGGAGTCCCTATCACACCCTCTGGCTATCTACAGAACACCTCTTTGAGCTTCAGCAACAGAATGCTGCACAAAGTGGTGATGTCTTGTTTGGCACCAAGGGTTGGAAGTGTTGATTCTGTTATGCCTCGTGATTGGAACTTGCTGGTCCATCTTAAGAAGGGCATTCCTGGAAATCTTGGGAGTATCATCTTCAGCCATATGGCTTCGTGCATTAAGGATGAGAATAGGGGTCTCCCTTTCACAAATGTGATCACAGCTCTCCTGAAGCATTATGATCTTGATCCTACTCCTCTGAACAAAATGGACACCTGGACAACTCAGGTTATTGGAGCTGCCTCCGTTGAAAGCATGGGCTACCAGTTTATTGATGGCACTTTCGTTAAGAAGCCTTCCAAGCGAGAGATCGCTGCTTCTGTACGCAGGAAAGCTGCTCCTGCTGAAAAGCAGAGGTATGTTAAACGCGAGAAGGCCACCACTGGTGTACAGGCTGATGTCTCTTACTCCAAGTTCATGGCCACAATTTGTGATGAGATCAACTTTACCAGGCGTTGTCTCCTGGAAAGGATGGACGGCTTTGGGGAAAGGTTGACAAGGCTGGAGAAAATGACTGAGGAGATGATGGCTGTTGTTAAGGAACTCCCGCACGAGGATTGAGATGACTCTCCTTATTGTGGTTTGAAATGTTTCTTTTGAATAACTTTGAAGTGGATTGAGTATCTCTCCACTATGTTTCTTTCGAATGTCTTCAAACTATTTGACTTTGTTTGGGTGCTTTGCAAATTTTTGCAGCACAAGTAAATACGCAGCTTGAATTTTATCCTCCATTTCTTTTTGATATGACAAAAAGGGGGAGAAATGTGTTGCTTACTCTCAGGGGGAGCTTGCTTAAATTCAGGGGGAGTTGAGTTTGTGGTTCAAGCTCTATAATCTTTTCCCTATGCGCTTCGTGTTTTGTCATCATCAAAAAGGGGGAGAATGTTAGTCCTGGTTTTGATGATGAGCTTGAGAAGCTAGTCGCTGAAACACTTCGCTTATTCTTAGTGATGAGCTTGAGAAATGTGTTGCTGAATTACAGCAAGCAACAATTACAGTTTGCTGCGTTACAGTAAAGCGTTACTGTGATATTGCGCATAAATATTAAAAATATGGAAACATATTCTTTAATATCCATGATTTATTTCGGACTAATTCAGAATATTTATCTGAGTGTCCACGTTCATTTAATCTGGCTCATTGATCTCATTTATAATATTTAGGCATATAAATATTACGAGATTAACTTTCCAAGTTTAATTTTGGAAACAAAATATTTCTTTAATATTCTGCAGCAATGTTACGCTGCAACCTGAAAAGGGTGTCGTTACACTTGAGAAACACCTTGCTGCATTACAGCAACACTACTCTGCGCTATTGCGCTGACGAAAGAATAATTATTATTCCAGATTTGCTTATTGCAGTTTAATTATATTTAATGATTAAATATATTATCTGATTCTGATAATCATTATTTAATATGATAAGATTATGCGTGCAAGGAATATCATCAAAGATTTCTTTCCCTTCTTGGTCATTATGACCGTTGAGCATCCTGTTGCTGATACATGATTACAGCTTCCTGTATTCTGATTTTAGGAAACAAATTATTCGTTTTTGGGAAATCGATTATTTGTTTCGTTCCTTTTTATACCAGACGACCCTCACATAATCTTACAACGTTTTCGAACGATTTCTAAGTGGGTTGAGTGGCTGAGTGGTCTGAGTGGTCTAAGTGGTCGACGGAGAGCGGAAGGTGCTAAGTGTCTCCTGGTTCTTATTGCTCGCAAACTGCGTGCGAGGGTGTCAAGGGGCTGAGTTCAGATTCCTTGATCGTCGTGAGAGGGACTAGGTGTCCTCGGTGCATTCAACTAGCAGCCGGCGAATCGTTTGAGGGAAGCTAAGTGAATACCTGTGCTGATTGCAGTAACCGGTTGCTGACCCATCGGCAAGAAGCCGTTCTTGTCGTGTCTTTTCGCAGGGAAGTCTCGAGCCTACGGAGTTTGAGCAGTTAGACACGCACTTGCGGGTGCGCGCCAGAAGTCTCGTGCCTGCAGGGTAGAGCAGGAGTTGGGAACGCCGCCGGAGTGGAAAGAGGTCCTCCCGAGCACAGGGGTGCTGTGCAGAAGTCTTGAACGCCTGATACAGAGGGTTAGTAAAGCAGGTAGCGTGGAAGCCAACGGATCGGAAAATTCCACCCTAGGCACTGGGTGTGCAGTGCAGTGAGTCACGGCTGTGGTAACAGTGCACGTCCGAACTGAGTGTAGGACATATACCTTCTAAGTGGTCTTTGTGGTTCTCTTTGTGATCTTTGTGGTTCTTCTCTTCGTGATCTTTGTGGTGATCTATTTGATCAACTTTGTGGTTGTCTCTCTTGCGCTTATAGACAGGATCATCCGGAGAAGGGACGAAATCTTTGTGGAAATCCTCTTCTGAGCAAACAAGTGCCAAAGCAATCCTTCGCTGTGAAGCAGAAGCGGGCTGCTCTCTGAGAAGCCATTCTTCACTGTAAGGAATCATCTGTGAGGATTATATACTAACATAACGTTGTCTGTGCTCTTTGATAAGTCAGGATTATATTAAGCGACAACGAGCTGTGTGGAATCCATTAAGCTACCAACTGCTGAGGATAAGCATCATCTTGCTGGACACGAGCAGACGTCCACTGTGTGAGGAGCTGACTGTTGCCAGGAGTGATCATCTGTTGTACGGGATTCTAAATCTCACTTTGTGAGAAAAACTTACGCCTAGTGCAAGGGCTCTTTGCACCCATTATTTTCAAATAGTGGAATCACCTCTACGGTGGAAAGTGGACGTAGGTCGATTAAGGCCGAACCACTATAAACAACTGTGTCCCTTACGATCGCGTAAACACTAGTACGAGAATCCAACGATTAAGTCGTAACGGTTACAGCAAAGCAATTCTCATTCTGAGAAACGTTCTGCTGTGATACAGTACGCTTCCGCTGACACTGAGAAAGGGCGAAAAAGTTATAAACACTAATTCACCCCCCTCTTAGTGTTCCTGAACGATCCAACACCCTTCCTTGAAGGTGGATGGAGGCAGTGTAAGGATTGATGGGAATGGTGTATGCGAAGAAGAAAAGGGAGAAAAGACTGTATATTCTTATTGTTGAATTACACCATCGACTGCAGCTCTTTATACAGCTCAGTCTGTTCTGTTGTTGCCTCACAGTGCGTGCCTAACAGACTGTACACCTCTAACAGACCAACTAACAGACTAACTAATTCATATAAGACAAAACAAAAGAATGAAAGAATGCTTGGGTTGGCCTCCTCCTTGTCCAGACTCTTCTTCCTTATCCGGGCTCGCAGCCCATGTCTTCCTGCCAGGCTTCTATTTGGCCTTTCAAGTGCTTGTCTCCCCTACATTCCTTTTTGTTGTTTCATGAAAGCACCAAGAACCACTTGCTTGCAGGTGCCTTTTTGTCCCATGGTAGGGTCAGAAGTTTACTCCTCAGAAGTGAAGAAAACTGAGGTTTTGATGGAAAATTTTCGGCGGGCCATTGGTCTGCGTATTAAGGAAAATAAGGAGGTCTATGAAGGAGAGGCAAGTTCTTTGATACGATGGAGCATTCATTGTTGCCATAACTTTGGGGTTTTGACTTGGGCCTGATAATTAGCTTTGTTACATCATTCGATTAGGTTACTGAAATTTCTTCTGAGGAAACAGAGAGTGTGACTGATGGTTATGGAAAAAGCATTAACCATATAATTATCGGATTGAAGACCCCACGATATATGATGCCTTGATAAAGGAAAAGGTAAGAGAATGTCTCTGCCCCTTTTTTGAGGTTTTTAAAGGTTGCAGTGCCGTAGTAATCATGCTTATAATGGTTATATTCAAACTCTGGATGCTGCATTACATGTGCGTTACAGGATGTTACGTTACATGATCTGGATGCTGCTAATGCCCGGCCACGAGGGGGACAGGATATATTATCTTTAATGGGTCAGATGATAAGCCGAGAAAAACAGAAATTACCGACAAACTAAGGCAGGAAATCAATAAGGTAATTTCTCATGTGCAGGTGTTCCAAGACAAAGGCTTTGATGTTACCTAGACAAATTCTCAGATTACTCGACCATGATTTATATGAGCTACTTCTGGGCCAATTGATTTATTTCCTTCTAGTTACAACAAATTTAATTACAGAACCTTGTTAATGGCAGGTTGTTAATCGGTATATAGACGAAGGCACGGCAGAGCTTGTCCCTGGAGTTCTGTTTATTGATGAGGTGACTCCTATCACCAGAGTTTGTCCTTAGCTTTGACATTATGTGGTATTCATCTCTCAAATGCTATCCTGAAACTGCAGGTACATATGCTGGACATGGAGTGCTTTTCATTCCTCAACCGTGCTCTTGAAAGTGCACTCTCACCAATTGTGATTTTCTCGACTAATGGGGGAATATGCAACATCAGGTATGATCCTCGTGCTATTATCTAGCAAATTCAACTGTTGTCCTGAGACTTGGTTTTGCATTTGCTTGCTTATATGTAGAGGTACCGATATTCCCCATGGAATACCAGTTGACTTGCTAGACCGTCTGGTGATTATAAGGACACAAATTTATGGCCCGGCAGAGATGATTCAGGTTTAACAGAATGGGGCTTTTTATATTTCTTGTTCGCGATTAAGCACATTGTGATTGGAGAGTCATCTTCCATTAATTATTGTCAGATCATAGCAATCCGAGCTCAGGCGGAGGAATTGGTGGCCAATGAAGAAAGTTTGGCGTACTTAGGAGAAATCAGCCAAAAAACTTCTTTGAGGTATGCCCTGCTTTTGGTTGGACATATGAGAGAGTCGATCTTTCAGTGAATCCTCCTTGTCGCCCTAGAAGTCTTCAACCGCTTCTTTCGCCTGCCGAATCAATCAGAGACTGCTGTGGTGGTTTACACTTGAAGGTGTTTCACGTCAGCATTTTCCTGGAGCGGGGTGTATTTGGCGGCTCTGATAAGTATCAGACCGGAGTGGAATCGAGCCATGTTGCTTATCTTTTTTATCTCATTGTAGCCGTGGGTGGCGCAGGAATTCCAATACACAATGCGAGATAGTGAAACAGAAATGGTAGGTTTTGTGGCCAAATTTAATATAAACTAAAGCTAAAGTCTGTAGCTTTGTAAAATATTTCAGGAATTTTGATTACAACTTTCGATATTAGTTTATTTGAAAAATTAGAAAATTCACCTTTTCAACTTAGACAATTACCATCTTACCCCCTTCACCCTCTTCAAATCGAAAAACAGTCCCCAAAACTCAATTAAAAAAACAAGCCCCAAGCACCCACTCATTTGCCATACCCACTGACTGCAACGACGGAGGCGGCGACGATACCATCAAGCTTCCAGGTACGCGACGACTCCCTCCCGACTCGTCCTCCGACAGACTCGCTTCGTCAGTTCTTTCTATCCCTCCTTCCTAGGGATTTAGTGACCGACCAACGTCTTCGTCTCATCGGTCCAATCCGTAGATCCCCAGAATTGGTCTCCTCCTCGACCGTCGTCTCCGGTGTCGGAGTTGCCAAGCATTCGAATCATTTTTGGCTGATTTCGATGGGCGTTTACTCTCTAGTGGGACCGTAGTGGCCCAGCCGATGCGTTCATCTAGAGGAGTCCTTAGGTCCCAATAAGTGTTGGTCTGACGATCCTGATTTGTGAGTTAATGGTTTGTTTGTCGTCCCAAACAAACCAGTGGTACCTGGAATATTTGTTGTGGGTTGTACAGGGTTTTTTGGGTGACTTGTTTGGTTTTTCGCGGGACGTCCCGACTAGCGGTGTCAGGAAGATGGTGGTCTGTTGGGCGGGTAAGAGTCTACTCCAATAGTGTACGGCTTTGGGCGGACTATTTCATGGAAAATGAATTTCATATTTTATATATGGGCTAGAGGCTCATTAATATCTGGGATTTCAGGACTATTATTCGGGGGTCCCTCGGACATGATTACCTAACCTTCACTTGGACGCCCCCGCCCACCTACAAACACAATCCCCGAGAAAGAGGCGCACACGGACTGTTTGTCGAGATTCCAGCATGGAGGGAGGAGGAGAAAGGAAGGTGGTGGTGTGTGCCTTGCAGTTTGCATGCACCGACGATGTCTCCACCAACATCGTCACCGCGGAAAGGTGAGCCATCCAGCATTCGCCCCCCACCCGCTACCCGGATTGGGTTTTCCATCTCCTTTCGTTGATCGAACGATTCTGGGGCTTTTGGGTACTCCGGTAGCTCTGACGTGAGCCTGTTTCTTTTTCTTTTGTTCTGACCTTGCGTTGTGCAGGCTTGTTAGAGCTGCTCACAGGAAGGGTGCACAAATTATTCTCATTCAGGTACCTTTTTCTTGTCTACCTGGGTATTTGAATGGTGTTCTAGAGTAGATAGGATTCTGAGTTTCAGGTTGCATGGAATGGATGTGTTCAGATGAGAAGAGGTTGTGTGGCTTTGGGAGGAATTTGGGAATCCAGTAGGTTCTTTTGCATTCATAAATTGGTTGTTTCTTTTGGATTAATCATAGCAAGCGAAAACTCGTGTTTTCGATGGTTTTTCATTTGTTCCGTTGTTCCCGGTCATGAACTGTAGCATTTGTTTGCGCGAGTCGTGATCCCCCTAAATTTGTCTCTCAGGAGCTTTTTGAAGGATACTACTTCTGTCAAGCGCAGAGGGAGGACTTCTTCAGTCGTGCCAAGCCTTATAATGGTCATCCGACCATTACGAGGTAACGACATTCCTTTTCTTGTGTCCATCTATTCAATCTTATATTTGAGGATGATCACAACCTCCTTCTATACAATGTTTCGGCATGCAGGTTGCAAAAACTTGCTAAGGAATTGGGTGTAGTGTTGCCTATCAGTTTCTTTGAAGAAGCCAATAATGCCCATTACAATTCAATAGCCATGATTGATGCTGATGGGACAGATCTTGGTCTGTACAGGAAGTCCCATATCCCTGATGGACCAGGTACCTAAGTCTTGTCTGGGTTCTTTTACGATGTATGAGATGATGGCTCTTCAACGCTATCTGAAAATGCTACATCGTTCCACAGGTTACCAGGAGAAGTTTTATTTCAACCCTGGGGACACTGGGTTTAAGGTAGTTTAATAAACATCGTGATGGCTAAATTTCTGGATCCATTAGCTTCGAAGCTGTCACTGGCCGCTACTTTGATGTTCTAATTGCTTTATTTACTGGTGATGATAGGTTTTTAACACCAAGTACGGAAAGATCGGGGTTGGTGAGTCCTTTAACTTCTGAATATTATGATCAGATCGAGGCCTTTTCCCTTAGTTTGTCTCCGCAACAGAACAATTCATGTGATATTCTTGTATCCGAACAAAAACCTAACATTTCATGGCCCTAACATGTCCATCCTTAATTCTCAGCCATATGTTGGGACCAGTGGTTTCCCGAAGCTGCCAGGGCAATGGTCCTGCAAGGTGCGGAAGTTTTGCTCTATCCTACTGCTATTGGTTCCGAACCCCAAGATCAGGGGCTTGATTCTCGGGAACACTGGAGGCGGGTAATGCAAGGTCATGCCGGGGCTAACTTGGTATAACAGTTGTCTTCTTAACAGTAGTTGGTTGATGCCGTGAAATCGGGCGTTGAGCATCACTTTTTTTTACCTGAATTCGACAAAATCTAGGTTCCTCTCGTGGCTTCTAATCGCATTGGTAAAGAGACAATCGAGACGGAGCACGGAAACAGTGACATCACATTTTACGGCAACTCTTTCATCGCAGGTAAAATTAGTCATCTCCCATTTCTTCATTTTATTAGACTACGTGCAACATTTAGAGCAAGTACGATGAGAGTGCGTTGGTATTTGCTTTTCTCCTGAACTTCTGGCAAACAGGGCCGACGGGGGAGATTGTGGCGAGCGCGGGGGACAAAGAGGAAGCGGTCCTCTTGGCCGAGTTTGATCTCGACAAGGTTAAGTCCAAGAGACACAGCTGGGGCGTGTTCCGAGACCGGCGCCCGGATCTGTACAAGGCTCTCCTCACACTAGATGGTCGAACCTGATAGGTTCCTCAGCCACAGCGCGGCATATACCTCCGGCATGTGCTTTGAAATAATGAAATAACCCCTGTTGTATCACTGGTGGATGAGGCGTGAGGGCAGCTACAACCCCAAGTCCTCAGTATCAGTCTCGTGTTCGAATTCCCGGGAATTTATTACTTATAGAAAAGATAATTGAATGGTGTGTGTGGAAGGAGGTTATTCTAGAAACGGGTTGAAAAGCACCAATAGACGAAGAATTCGGTATTTATTATTTGATAGTCGTTACGTTATTTCGACTCGGGAACAAAGGACGAGATGTCTTCTCCCTATGCCTGGGGACCTTGAGATGAGATGATGCAGTAAGTCTAATTCGGGGAAATATCTAAATTAAGAAAAAAATCATTTAATTAATTAATTTACATAATAAGGAAAAAAAGAAAAAAGGAAAAGTTGACACCGAGTAGCCGCCGCCGCCTCCACTTTCTAATACAAACTTCTGCGGTCAATGTTTTAAGTCCACATGACTAAAATATTAATCACATGACATAAAATAATAATGATAGTAATAAAAATTACTTTTGAGACACTCAGTTTACCTGACCATACAACCACCTGATTTTGCTATTTCGTAATTTTGCTTTTGTTTCGGTTCGTTAGCAGGTCCACCGGACAAGATCTTTAGCTTTTAACAAGATATAGAATTAGACGGGTGCTGTTCGGTGGGAGGGAGCTCTCTCTCTTATTATGAATAAATTATTTGGATACAAATTGATGAAACACAAAGTATCAAGATTTTAAGGGTTTCGTTAGCGTATCTAGTCCTTTTGAGTGAATTATCAATTTCGAAACCTGGGAAATTCGTCTCGTGACGTAAGTCTCGATGTCATTGCTTTTTTTTTTTTATTACTTTTATCAACGCGGTTCAACCGGTCCTGCCAACCATTTTTTACTGTTTCTTCTTTCCCGACCATACTTAAGGTTTTGGAATCTCAGTTACTCTAAAACTAGAGGCTTGAAAGGATATCAAATCACTTCGTCGTGCGAATTAAGTAAAAACGACCTTTTAAACCCTAAACATTGGCCAAAAAGGTTAATAACTGACGAGGGTACGATGATCAGACATATGAGACACAGTAGGTCATCAACGGTCCGGACGAAGATCGATCTGATAAATTCAAGAAGGTCGGCGAGACGCTTAACTTCCTTTTAAATGAACTTAACCCGACCTCAATAACCATTTGAGATGATATTATTTTACTTTCTATTATAATGCAGGTGTTTGGGGTATGGTCGGTCCGATTGATTAGGACTAGGGTTTGTAATTCTATCTGCCACGCAGTGGATGACGTTGGTTTAACGTATGATTCTGTAAAGAGAACAAATATTGCTTTGGTATTTTTAATCTTATGTTCACACTGATATGTTAAAACAAAAACAGAAGCAGTTATTAGAAATGTCGAACATTTTTTCTTTTTCCTTTTTAGTTCAATTTTTATGCAAGAATGTGAAAGGAATAATTCCAAATTCTGTATTCTAAAAAATCACGCAAAAAGTTACCTGATCTTTTATTTTATTACAAGAAATGGTTTGCTTGAAAAACTGAGACATTACCAAGTTGATTCGGACATACGGGAGAAATGGGAAAAAAAAAACATAGGAGGACTTGGAATGGACCGCCGAAAGTAATGTAAAAGACTTTGGAAATTACATGGAAATTTAGTGGGTTGGGTAATCAACGTCAAAATAACATTTAATAAAGTTTTGGGTTCGACTCACAGTTTGTTGGTACCCTTATTCCACTCACCATAGTCAAGTGTCATGACTCAATCGAGTTCGAGAAAATACATATTAGAATAATCATACAAATTAGAATTGGTTCAAGCATTTCATAAGGCACGAACCATGTTCCATACCTTCGACAACGGTTTAAAAAAAACAAAAGAAGAGAAATAATTGGACATCTTTTTTTTTAAAGACATTCGGGAATCGGAAATCAGATGGACAAGCGGGATTCGTTTAACAACGTAATACCGTGTCCGAACTGGATGGATGGTCCTAATACTTATATCACCACCAACGACCCGACATCAATTCCGCACTAAGTTTGGGTTGACTCCCATTTGAAGAAAATAATAATGTTATTTTAGTAGATATTAACCTTTCATTTGTTCAAGCATCAAAGTGGTACACCTTCTGTTTTGGCTACTGAACGTGAACGAAATCTCGTGTTTCGTCTTTTTTATTTTTTAAATATTCCCCACCCACGCACACACCCTTTGCTCCCGAAACATAGGAAAAAAACATTTAAGGATCGATTTCCCCCGTACCAATCATAATATCAAATCGTTCTAATTCAACCATACCCAAAAACTCATATTTGGGATAAGGGCAGGTATAAAATGCTACTGTCCGAGAGAAAATGAAATTTTCAAATCAAATGAAACATCTAAAATTTTCAAATCAAATGAAACATCTATTTTCTTCCTTTTTTCGAATTTTTTTGAGATATTTTTATTTTAGTATTTAGTTTCGAATAATTTGCAAAAAATCAGTTATTAATAAACAACATCAAATTAAACGACCACCTATTTTTATTTCCTCTCTTTTTTGGTGTAATATTTTATGCCGTGATTAATTTATGATAAAGTTACATAGATGTCGATCGAATAGATGTTTTCGGGAGAAATTTAGATAAACTCTTAGTAGAACTCAAGTCGAGTTAAATGATGGATGAATATTCAATGTATACTTGGATATGTATGAGTTTAAGGCATACACTGGGCACGACTCGTTTATAGATAATATCATATGTTAAGCATCATTGGTCAATTCTCTTGTTGAACGAGTGTATTTGATCTTTTAACTTAATATCATCATTTATTATACACGGTTGTGAGTAATACGATTATTGAGATGTTGTTAAAACAGTTGATCGCTCGACTCATTAATATCATATGTTATGCACTTTGATGTCGTTAAAACAGTCTTTAATCGGATTGTGAGTAGTACGATTATTGAGCAGGCATAAGGATGATATTGCTGAGTCAAAATATGATTGATCGCTCTTTTAAATTAGCGAGTTGACGTCCTGACAACTTAACTGATGCGTTAGTAATTTTAAATACATGGTTGATTGACGCATAATGTATTGAGATGTCGGTGATATGAAGAGATTGAACTACATCGTAATCGGTTCAGAGAGATTTCGTTTCAATATCATTATTTTATTACGTTCGGTGACTAAAAACTATTACTAAAAACCATAATATATGTAGTCCTTTATATACATAACCTACAAAGTCGCGTGCAAATATACATTAACACAAATATTCTTTATTTAATTTCGATAAATATTACAATTGAATGATGTAAGTTTTAAAAGTTAATTAAATTATTAATTTGTTTCGAATTATTCAAAATCACCGGCGAATTGAGTAATAAATATGCATTCAACATAGTTGACCGAAATTATGTAATATTATTAATGATGTTATTATTATTATTATTATTATTATTATTTTTAATCAAGCCTATTGAAATAGAGGCCATGGGTGAGCATTCGGTATTTCGGAATACCGAAATACCGAAATACCGATTACCGAAATACCGAATTTTAAAGACTTCAAAATTTTAGATCCTGATCCCGATTCCGAATTTATAATTCGACATTTCGGTAAATTACCGAATTTTATTTCGGTTATTCGGTATTTACCAAATTACCGAATTTTTATTACCTTCAAGCATGGGAGTAAACATCTAATGTACATTTCGAACCATTAAAAGTTTCACAATTTACACCAATACTTGATCATGTAGTGTCGGAACTTATTAAAAAAATTGAAAATTATTTTTAGATACAAAATAAAAAAAAAACATCAACCCAATGTGTTATTGGTGTTATATTACAGACATGAGAATATAAAAAGAACATGTAATTGTTGGGATTAATGATTCGGCCTATTAGTTTTTTGTTAAATGGGAGCCCAAATTGTGTGAGTCCTGTAAAAATTCGGTATTCGGTAAATATCAAATTTTATTTTTCCAATACTGATCCCAATACCAAATACCATTTTAACATAAATATATTCCCAATTTCGATCCCAAATACCGGAATACCGATCACGAATTCCCGAAATTTTAAAAATTCGGAATTGGAATCGATATACCGAAATTTCTACGCTCAGAGGCCGTGAAATCGTACGAGGTGAGTTAAATTTTAGTCCAATGATTTGACGTGCCCCATGAGTTGAGTTGGGAAACTCAGCCAACTACTATTTGGTGGGGGATTGAAAAGGAAAGGGGCGACATAAAAAAAGCAAGAATAAAATAAGAAAAGGAGAGGTTGAACTGAAGTATCAAAAAAACGTGGATGCATCCGAGGATACATAAATTAATGAAGAAATCCCGAGGACCGGCTGGTTACGTGTCTTTGTCTCGATATTAAACGTTTAACATGTTTTATTACAAGGTTGTTTTTGAAGAGTTGTGTTTCAAATAAACTTTACTTCAGACATTTGGAACCCAAACATCCATAATAATAATAATAATAATAAAATGAAAAGCCGGATCTTCTGAACTACAACAACCTCCTCAGTCGGAGACTGACGGAGTTGGTTGGAACAATCCACCAATTTAGGACGTCGGGAAAGGGAGAGAAACGGTTGAAACAATCCACCAATTTAGGACGTCGGGAAAGGGAGCGAAACGGTTGAAACAATCCACCAATTTAGGCTTATTGATTGATCGTGTGGCTTTTGTAAGTTAGGTTGATCGTCTAATAGACTAAGACAGTTCCCTATTTTACAAGGAGTTTTGGGATGTTGTGCATCAAGTTTTCCCAAAATTGTCAATACATACTCGAGACACAGTCTCCCGAAATTTTCCGACGTCGTTTGCAGGGAACGCTCGGTCGTAGGGATTCACAACAGGTGCGATGGAGACAGCCACAATGGAGAAAACCGACTCCGCTACCACAAGGTGACAGTTGGAATCCATTTCCCTGTCGGCCCTTGTCCTCGGCCGCTGAATTTTGAAGCTGAGATGGTTGAAAGGAAGAAGAAGAAGAAGAAGAAGAAGAACATGGGAAGTTAAAGAATTTCCCTTGTTTAACTAACTTTGGGTTAATGGAATCCCGAGTGGTTTGTTCTTGCGGATTAATTAAAAGAGAATAAGAATCTGATATGCAGTAAAGGGATGGAGGCAAAGGAGGTTCAGTCGCAAGAGAAATATAGCCAGCGAGATTTCAGTCAGTCGAGGACACATCCCTTTTGCCTCCTAGTAGAATTTGATGGGGCGGGAGGTTGTTCGGATTATGACGACTGTATCATCGCTGGCCATCACTTGATGCCTCCTCACTTTCAGGAAAAATAAACCGGAGATCCTCGTTGTCTCTGTAAACCTGGACGAGTGCTGCCGCTTTATACACGAACATCCCCATCATTGCCGGAACGAGCTGCCAAGACAGAACCAGTGTATGAATGAATTATGATGATGTACTCAACCTGAACTCCAAACACAACTTGGCAGTAGAAACTACCTCGAAGTGGAACGTGTCGTTGGCGAGAAACCAATCTGAAAATACCCATAACCCGAATATAGCCGCCGGAATCACGATTCTTGGAGAGGAAATGTGTTGGTGATTGGATCAAACCTGATATGAAAATCTTAGGAAATATCTTAGAAAAATCGTAGAAAATATTTTAAAGATTTTATAGGAGATACAGTATCTTTTATTTAAGATTTTGTTGAGATTTTATTTGATTTCTTTAGATTATTTTTGACCCTATAAATAGGGCTTGTCGTCAGATGTAACTTTTCACTTTGAGTTTGTTTAATAAAAGTAGAGAGAGTTTCTACTGTGAAGAGGTTTGGTTCCTACACCGGGAACACCTACAATTGGTATCAGAGCATTTATGATCTTTCGGGAGCTGTGGAAGTCTTGTGAAGAATTTGGGAGTTTTCTTTTTCATCCAAAAGAAGGAGATGGAGGCAAGTGCAAGCAGTTTCTCTTCTACGACGCCACCTATGTTTGATGGGGAAAACTATCAAGCTTGGGCGGTGAAGATGAACGCTTTCATGGAGGGTAGCGATTTGTGGGAAGCAGTGGAAGGTGACTACACCGTGGATGCACTCCCCGACAACCCTACTATCAACCAAATTCGGTATCACAAGGAAAGAGTCACGAAGAAGGCAAGGGCGAAGTCATGTCTCTATGCTGCAATGTCGCCTACAATATTCACGAGGATCATGAAGTTCTAGACTGCGAAGGATATTTGGAATTTCTTGAAGGAGGAGTATGAAGGTGACGAGAAGATAAGAGGCATGAAGGTTTTGAACTTGATGAGAGAATTTGAGAGGCAACAGATGAAGGAAGATGAGGCTGTGAAGGATTTCTCTGACAGATTGATCAATCTGGCTGACAGAATCAGAGTTCTGGGCACTGATTTGAAAGACGACCGTATCGTACAGAAGGTTTTGGTGTCGCTGCCAGAACGTTTTGAAGCTACGATTGCTTCATTGGAGAATACAAGAGATCTATCGGACATAAAGCTGGCGGAGTTGCTGAGTGCGTTGCAGGCTCAGGAACAGAGAAGGCTGATGAGAAGGGAAGGTCAAGTTCCTACTGAGGAAGCCTTACCAGCAAGGTCGAAGACAACAAATTCTGGAAAAGGGAAGAAGCCGTGGAGTCAGCAAAAGGGGACTGCAGAAGGTTCAGGCAGAAGTAGAGGTTCTGGTGAACAGAGGCGGCCTACTGCTGATCAGAAGAAGAAACTAGATCCGTGCAAACACTGTGGAGGCAGAAGTCACCCACATTACAAGTGTTGGAGGAGGCCAGACGTGAAGTGTAATAATTGTCAGAAATTAGGGCATATTGCAAGGTTTTGTCAGGAAAACGATTCTCAGCAAAGTGCTACAGAAGCTGTTGCAAATCATGAGGTAGAATTGATGTTTACAGCATCTTGTTTTGCTACCGGATTGACTCGTAGAAGCTGGCTGGTGGATAGCGGATGTACCCACCACATGACATATGATAAGAAGGCATTTGCAAGTCTAGATCGAAGCTTCTATGCTCGAGTAAGGATCGGGAATGGTGATTACATTGACGTTGAAGGGAAAGGAGATGTGGTCATTGATGGTCCAGAAGGTGCAAGGCTAATCGGTGATGTTTTGTATGTACCTAAGATTGACCAGAACTTGTTAAGTGTAGGTCAACTCGTGCAAAAGGGGTACAAGGTGATGTTCGAAGACGGGTTCTGTATGATAGCAGATTCATCTGGAAAAGAGATACTTAAGATTCAAATGAAGGAAAAGTGTTTCTCTTTCGATCCAGCATCACAGAGTCAAAAAGCTTTAGTGGCTCAGATTGATGAAGCAGAACTTTGGCACAAAAGGCTGGGGCATTTCCATAGCAAGGGCATAGAGTTTCTGCTAAAGAATGAGATGGCAGTTGGACTTACAATTCTACAGCAAAAGGATGCATCTAACTGCAAAACGTGTGTGCTGGGAAAGCAGGCGAGGCTTCCTTTCAAAAGTACGGACTGGAGAGCTAGTAAAAAGCTACAGCTTATACACACAGATGTTTGTGGACCGATGTCGGAGGCTTCCATAAATGGAAGCAGGTATTTCATCATTTTTATTGATGACTTCTCCAGAATGTGCTGGATTTACTTCTTGAAGGCTAAGTCTGAAGTTGCAGAGACTTTCGGGAAGTTTAAAAATCTTGTGGAAAATGAGAGTGGGAGGAGTATACAGATTGTGAGGTCTGACAATGGGACAGAGTATACTTCTGCCAGTTTCAGGTCCATCTGTGAAGATTTCGGAGTGCAGGATCAGTTTACTGCACCATATTCACCACAACAAAATGGGGTGAGTGAACGGAAGAACAGAAGCATCATGGAGATGGCAAGATGCTTGATGCAGGAGAAGGAGATGCCGAAGAAGTTTTGGGCAGAAGCTGCAAATACTGCAGTATTTCTGTTGAACAAACTACCTACAAAGTCGGTAAATATGAAGACACCTCATGAGGCTTGGTATGGAGTCAAGCCTACTATGAAGAACCTGAAGGTATTTGGTTGTGTGTGTTATACACATGTTCCTTCTGTGAAAAGGGACAAGTTAGACCAGAAGGCAGAAGCTGGTATTTTTGTTGGATATAGCATGAAATCGAAGGCATATAAAGTTTATCAGCCACAGAATGCGAAGATAATTGTGAGCAGAGATGTCAAGTTCTTTGAAGAAGAAAGATGGATCTGGTCGGACAGAGAATCAAACTCTGAGCATACATGGCATGTGTCACATAAACCTATTTTGGAGGAACAAAACGTTGAGGAGCAGAATGCTGAGGGACAGAATGTCGAGCAGCAACTCAGTTCTGAACAACAAATTGATGATCCACCTGTAAGAGGTACGAGATCATTGATTGAAATCTATGAACGATGCAATGTAGCAGTATTAGAACCTGCTGGATTTGAGGATGCAAAGGAAGATAGAAGATGGCTAGTTGCAATGCAGGAGGAGCTAGCTATGATTGAGAAGAATCAGACATGGGAGCTTGTGGATAGACCTACCGATCGAAAGGTTATAGGAGTTAAGTGGGTCTACAGAATGAAGCTTAACCCAGATGGTTCCGTGAACAAGCATAAAGCTAGGCTTGTTGTGAAGGGCTACTCTCAAGTATGGGGGGTAGATTATTCAGAGACCTTTGCTCCTGTGGCAAGACTTGACACAATCAGGTTGATACTTGCAATAGCTGCAGAAAAAGAATGGAAGGTATTTCAACTTGACGTTAAATCCGCATTTCTTAATGGGATTCTGCAGGAGGAGATTTATGTAGAGCAACCAGAAGGTTTCTGGGTTGCAGAACCTGAACAAAAGGTGTACAGATTGAAGAAGGCTTTGTATGGGTTGAAGCAAGCTCCAAGGGCTTGGTACAGTAAGATTGATAATTATTTGGTTGAGTTAGGATTTGAAAGAAGCCGCAGTGAGCACACTCTGTATGTTAGGAAGGTTGATATGAGTGTGATTATTATTTCCTTATACGTGGATGATCTTCTTGTTACTGGAAATGATCATAAACTCATACAGAAGCTAAAGCAGAATCTAATGCGGATGTTTGAAATGACAGACTTGGGAGAAATGTCATTCTTCCTTGGCATGGAGGTAAATCAAAGTCCAGGTGAGATCTTCCTGTGTCAAAAGAAGTATGTTGGAGAAATTTTGAAAAGATTTCGGATGGAGGAGTACAAAAGTGTAACAACTCCCATGAATCAGAAGGAGAAACTGAGCAGAAACAATGGTTCTGCTCCTGCAGACAATGCATTATACAGAAGCTTAATTGGTTGCCTAATGTACTTGACAGCAACTCGACCAGATATTTTATTTTCTGTAAGTGTGCTTTCAAGGTTTCTACATTGTGCTACAGAAGTACACATGACAGCTGCGAAAAGGGTGCTCAGGTATCTCAAAGGAACGAGTTCCCATGGTGTGAAGTACAGAAGGTGTCAGAAATTTGAGCTTTATGGTTTTTCTGATAGTGATTGGGCTGGTTCTGTAGATGACATGAAGAGTACTTCTGGGTATTGTTTCTCCTTGGGATCGACTTGTTTCTCATGGTGCTCAAAGAAACAAGAAATTGTAGCTCAATCGACTGCAGAAGCTGAGTTTGTTGCAGCAATAGGTGCTGTAAATCAAGCTATTTGGTTGAGAAAGCTTCTGGATGATATGGGTTACAGAATGGAGAAGGAGACGAAAGTCTCTGTTGATAACCAAGCTGCACTGGCGATTTCAAAAAATCCAGTTTTCCATGGTAAAACAAAACACTTTAATGTGAAGTATTATTATCTTAGAGAAGTGCAGCAGATGGGAGAAGTAGAGCTGATTTATTGTCCTACAGAAGATCAGCTAGCCGATATTTTCACGAAGTCATTTCACCAGAGCAGGTTTGAGTGGCTTCGACAGAAAATTGGCGTGTCTATCAGCTCTTGATCCAAGGAGGAGTTTGTTGGTGATTGGATCAAACCTGATATGAAAATCTTAGGAAATATCTTAAAAAAATCTTAGAAAATATTTTAAAGATTTTATAGGAGATACAGTATCTTTTATTTAAGATTTTGTTGAGATTTTATTTGATTTCTTTAGATTATTTTTGACCCTATAAATAGGGCTTGTCGTCAGATGTAACTTTTCACTTTGAGTTTGTTTAATAAAAGTAGAGAGAGTTTCAACTGTGAAGAGGTTTGGTTCCTACACCGGGAACACCTACAAAAGGGCGATGCCGCTGCCTTTAGTGCACCTCTCCAATGCATCGCTGAGGTCCTTGCTTCTTATGCCTATCCTGAAAACAAAGAACCATTGTGGAGAGCACAAGAAGCTCTTTCATCGAGCTGCAAGGAGATGGAAATTTGGTCTTCTTACTTTTTCAGCTTCTTCTGACGGAAAATTTGAAGGACCCTTTCCGCCGATAAGGTGTCTACTTGTCTGAACAAGGGCTGAAGGTACAGTAACAGTTGAACAAGTTTGTGAGACAAGGTTAAGGTGAATTCACGAGGGAGGAGATCACCTGAAAAGAACTCCGAGGGCATAACTTAGAGCAGCCTACCAGGAAACATGGAAAGAAGAAAGTTACACGACTTCCTTCCCAGAGAGACAATGTAATTCGACTCTGAGAAACATTTACCTGGAGAGAAAAAACTACCAAACAGTAGCCGCTGCATGCAGCGGTACGTGCCTTGCAATTTGCATGCACAGACGATGTCTCCACCAACGTCGCCACTGCGGAAAGGTGAGCCATCCAACATTCGCCCCCACCCGCTACACGGATTGGGTTTTTCATTTCCTTTCGTTGATCGAAATTCTGAGGCTTTTGGGTACTCTGGTAGCTCCGATGTTAGCGTGTTTCTTTTTCTGTTGTTCTGACCTTGCGCTTTGCGGGCTTGTTAGAGCTGCTCACAGGAAGGGTGTAGAAATTATTCTCATTCAGGTACCTTTTTCTTGTCTACCTGAGTATCTGAATGGTGTTCTAGAGTAGGTAGGATTTCGAGTTTCAGATTGCATGGAATGGATGTGTTCAGATGAGATGAGGTTGTGGCTTTGGGAGGAATTTGGGAATTCAGTAGGTTCTTTTGCATTCCAATATTGGTTGTTTCGTTTGGATGAATCGCAAGCGAAAACTCGTGTTTTCGGTGGTTTTTCACTTGTTCCTTTGTTCCCGCTCATGAACTGTAGCATTTGTTTGTGCGAGTCTTGATCCCCCTAAATTTGTCTCTCAGGAGCTTTTTGAAGGATACTACTTCTGTCAGGCGCAGAGGGAGGTCTTCTTCAGTCGTGCCAAGCCTTAACAATGGTCATCCGACCATTACGAGGTAAAGACATTCCTTTTCTTGTGTCCATCTATTCAAACTAATATTTAAGGATGATCACAACCTTCCTTCTGTACAATGTTTCCGCATGCAGGTTGCAAAAACTTGCTAAGGAATAAGGTTTAGTGTTGCCTATCAGTTTCTTTGAAGAAGCCAATAATGCCCATTAAAATTTAATAGCCATGATTGATGCAGATGGGACAGATCTTGGTCTGCACAGGAAGTCCCATATCCCTGATGGACAAGGTACCCAAGTCTTGTCTGGGTTCTATTACGATGTATGAGATGATGGCTCTTCAGCGCTGTCTGAAAATGCTACGTCTTTCCACAAGTTGCCAGGAGAAGTTTTACTTCAACCCAGGGGACACTGGGTTTAAGGTAGTTTATTAAACATCCTGATGGCTAAATTTCCGGATCCATTAGCTTCGAAGCTGTCACTGGCGGTTACTTTGATGTTCTAATTGCTTTATTTACTGGTGATGATAGGTTTTTAACACCAGGTACGGAAAGATTGGGGTTGGTGAGTCCTTTAACTTCTAATATTCTGATCAGATCGAAGCCTTTTCCCTTAGTTTGTCTCCGCAACAGAACAATTCCTGTGTTAGTCTTGTATCCGAACAGAAACCTAACATTTCATGACCCTAACATATCCATCCTTAATTCTCAGCCATATGCTGGGACCAGTGGTTTCCCGAAGCTGCAAGGGCAATGGTCCTGCAAGGTGCGGAGGTTTTGTTGTATCCTACTGCTATTGGTTCCGAACCCCAAGATCAGGGGCTTGATTCTCGGGAACACTGGAGGCGTGTAATGCAAGGTCATGCCGGGGCTACCTTGGTATAAAAATTGTCTTCTTAACAGTAGTTGGCTGATGCCGTGAAACCAGGCTCTGGGTATCACTTTTTTTTCCTGAATTCGACAAAATCTAGGTTCCTCTCGTGGCTTCTAATCGCATTGGTAAAGAGACAATCGAGACGGAGCACGGAAACAGTGACATAACATTTTACGACAACTCTTTCATAGCAGGTAAATTAGTCATCTCCCACTTCTTCATTTTACCAGACTACGTGCAACATTAGAGCAAATATGATGAGTGTGCGTTGGTATTTGCTCCTCCTGAACTTCTGGCAAAGAGGGCCGAATGGGGAGATACTGGCAAGCGCGGGGGACAAAGAGGAAGCAGTCCTCTTGGCCGAGTTTGATCTCGACAAGGTTAAGTCCAAGAGACACAGCTGGGGCGTGTTCCGAGATCGGCGCCCGGATCTGTATAAGGTGCTCCTCACACTGGATGGTCGAACCCGATAGGTTCCTCAGCCACAGCATGGCAGATTCCTTCGGCATGTGCATTAAAATAATGAAATAACCCCTACTGAATCTGTTTGAGAATTAAACCGCCACACGTCGCTATTAAATCGTGGTGAACTTGGGTTCAAAAAGAAAAAGAAAAAGAAGAGAGGGGAGAAATGAGAATTTTCATTGATGAAAATACCCTAAAACTAATATAAAAGATAAAGTATCTAAATATACCTGTGTTGTTGATTTTCTTGTCTTGTCTTCTTCTATTTATAGAGAATCTTCAATTACGATTATTCTTGACAGTTATTTTCAATTTCTGCACGTTTTTATCGTGATTTGTAAAATCTTATCTATAAGATTATAGACAAATCAGATTCTCCATTGGGTTTGACGATGATATTTTTAGTGACAAATTATGTTTCCCTTAAATTATTATAATCGTTGAATGTAGTCTACCTGGCTCAAAATTATTTGGTGTAAATATTTACCTCTTCTCACGACAATTAATGAGGAGATTTTCTAACGTAACATTTTTTTGCTCACATGTTTAATATGTTTCCTTTTTAATCGACTACATTTTTTAGTCAACTTTACTAGGTTGATCGAACAGGCGACCTTCAGATAGATAGGAGGGATTTTTCTCTAACTTGAAAGATTTTCTCCCCGATTAATCGACTAGTCGAATTACATAAACAACATTTTATTATAAAAATAAGAAATTAATCGACTAAAAATCTTCGAATATCAATCAATCAATTCTCTTTTATTATAACAGTGTTCCAGAAAACAATCACGATGATAAATTGAAAACTAATGTAGGTAGTCCAAAACCACTACCTTTCAAGAAGATAATTATCCATTGTTGATAAATCAAATTGTCATCCGTCAATTCATAATTAATTTTTTCGAATAGCGTAACGGTTTTAACCGGTTGAATTTTCGAAGCGTCGCACATTACTCGATCACTCTTAACAATAATTTCTAGAATTTTATCGGGAACATGCGTTTATGCGCTTTCAAATGACATGACGAATTCACTCGACTGTAATTTTGGATTACTTTTTGTCGACTTGATTCTTAGAGGATCATGCACTAATTGATCATTCACGACCATTTGTAGGGATTGTAAGAATATGCATCTGAATGTGACACAAATTTTCTAAGTCCCTACACAATTTATCTAGGCACTCCGTTATATGTCGGAGGGCAGTCCTTATAGATATTCGTATTACGGAAGAAATATATTAGTAGTTGCGGATTTTCTGTAGTGGTTCCGGATTACATGGCACGATCTTAGCATAGAAATTAGAAATAGACAATTTACTTTCCTTCTGTTTTTATGTAAGGCAAATGCCTATATATGTAAATGACTATTCTTTAGAGAAAGATATGATTGAGTCGATAAGTTAGATTGGTTTTCTCATGGTATCAGAGCGCTAAGATCTCTAGGATAAACCTTCGTAAAGGATGACGTCCGATGCGAGCCACAGCGACACCAGTAGTGGCAATGATCACTACTCGGCGCCGTCGACAGAGAAGCACAGAAGAACATCCAAGAAAAAGAAGGAGACGACAGACGCGGGTCGCAGCGAGGCGAGCAGCGACGACGAGCGCAGGTCGGAGCTCCTGGTCAGGAAACACAGTAGCACATCCAGGAGAAGGAAGGTGCCGTCTGTGTATCTACTCAGTTCCTCGGACAGCCCTGGTAACATCCTAATTGCATGTCGATTGAACGGGGAGAACTACCTTACATGGTCCCGTGCGATGACGAATGCTCTCAGGGCCAAGAACAAACTATCGTTCATCGATGGAACGTTGAAGAAACCCGATGAAGATGATCCCCTCCGTGAGCGATGGGAGATATGCAACTCGATGATCATAGCGTGGTTCATCAATACCATGAACGATGATCTTCAGACAGCCTTCTCGGGAGCCTATGATGCCATGACACTTTGGGCAGAACTCAAAGAGAGATTTGCCCGGGGAAATCAGGCTCGAATTTTTCAGCTAAAAACCGAGATATGTGTGCTTCGACAAGGAGGAATGTCCGTTGGACAATACTTCTCGAAGATGAAGTTGTTGTATGACGAACTTGAGAATTACACTTACAAGCCGACGTGCCGCTGCGGAGACGGAGCGAAGATCGTCGCGGAGAGAGAAGCTGACAAGGCGTATCAATTTCTGATGGGCTTGAATCCTGATTTTAGCACAATCCGATCGAATCTGCTGAGCCGGGAACCCATGCCGACTATGAACCAACTCATGAATGCCATTGCCGAGGAAGAAATGCAAAGGGCGGTGGCAAATATGGCTGTCCAGACTCGGGATACTGAAACCGACGGCGTAGCATTTGCGGCGAGAGGAACGGTCAAACCCCGTCAAGCGAGGGGGAGTCGATCTACTTCGAGTCACCAAAGGAGTGGCAAATCCCGGGAGGTAGAGAGGTATTGTGATCACTGTGGAAAGCCAAACCATGATGCATCTGATTGTTGGTCCAAAAATGGATACCCGGATTGGGTGTTAGAGAAGATGAAGGAAAAGGCAACGGGGCGATTCAAAACCAACTCATCACAGGGAAGGCAAAAGTCAGCTGGAAAGAGAGAGGACAAAACTACCCAATCTCCTACCCAGAATCGTGAGGAAGACAAGACTGAGCAAATCTGGGCAAACGCAGCACGAGCTCAGACTACTCAACCGTCAAACAACAGAAGCAAACGCGAGACCGACCTAAATTCTGATGATGATATCGGAACTCACCCATTCACCGGTAATTCTTTTAACTTAGCACCCGTAGAGGAAGAATGGATCCTCGACACGGGCGCTTCCCGACATATTACGGGTTGTCTCAAACTCTTCGTAGAATCATCCCCGATTCGTGAGAAGTTATCCATTTATATTCCTAATGGAGCCGCACTTCACGCAACACGAGTTGGGACGGTCAGGATTGGCAATTTATCTATGCATGACGTATTGTTTGTGCCAGAATTTGATTGCAACCTTATCTCTATGATGCGGCTGATTAGTGACTGGAATTGTTACATAACTATCCGTTCCTCCACATGTCTCATACAGGATTGCACCTTGAAGAGGACGATTGGAGTGGGTGAGCAAAAAGGGGGGGGTTCTATATCTACGGAGGGTGTCCAGAATCTCTCTCGCGTGCAAAGCAATCGTGACTCCGGATAATGATCTTTGGCATCGAAGACTAGGGCATCCGTCTCAACGAATAAATATCCATGGTGTTTATCGATCTTCAGATAAGAAGGGCGATTTGGAGTGTGATATATGTCTTCGAGCTAAGCAAACTCGCACACGTTTTTCACTAAGTACAAATAAAGCGGATTCTCCGTTCGACCTTATTCATTGTGATATATGGGCACCATACAAGTTCAAGTCGACATCTGGTGCGCGATATTTCCTGACCATTGTGGACGACTACAGCCGTGGGGTATGGCTGTATATGCTTCGTGAGAAATCCGGGGCAACACGTTCGCTGATGAATTTTTGTAATATGGTGCGAACTCAATTTGATCGAGAAGTAAAACAAATGCGGAGTGACAACGGGTTGGAATTCCTATCAACAACCATGCAAGATTACTTCGCTGATCGTGGCATCATGCACCAGACTACGTGCGTTAATACACCCCAGCAAAACGGGCGAGTAGAGCGCAAGCATCGTCACCTCCTAAATGTCGCGCGTGCTCTCTTGTTTCAAGGACATCTCCCAGTGCGTTTTTGGGGAGAATGTGTAGCCACCGCGGCACATCTCATTAATGTTACGCCCACACCCCTCCTTGGCGACAAGAGTCCATATGAGGTCTTATTCAACAAGCCTCCTGTTTACTCCAATTTAAAGGTTTTTTGATGCCTATGTTATGCTCACAACCGACCCCGAGTTAAAGACAAATTTACGGAGCGGTCACGCCGGTGTGTTTTTCTTGGTTATCCCCACGGAAAGAAAGGTTGGCGAGTTTACGACTTGGACACAAAGGAGTTCTTTGTCTCACGGGATGTTCGATTTTGCGAAGACGTGTTCCCATTCCTCATTCCACCCACATCCGCACCTGTCTCAAACTCGCCACCCATGTTTCTCGATTTGGCCGGACCTGCTGGGACAGTGCCGGGTCCTGAATCCAATTCAGACCTCTCTCTCTGTTTAGAGAACAAATCAATGCGGGACTCCATAGCTGACCAAGACAAAAGTCGACTTGAGCTCTCCTCTCAGCGTGGGAACACATCACAGCCCCCTCCACTTGCCATTGCTCCTCAATCTGATTTGGATCAATCAGACCAGTCGCAACACCACACCTCTGCGCTCCGTCCTGCTGCGACGGAAGAAGCTCCCACTGACACTCCTCCGGTTGTTTCTCCGTCGCAGACTCGGACTTCCCAACGCCCAACTCGACACCGTCATCCCCCGGGATATCTTCGAGATTATGTCAATGCTGTCAAGACCCCCCTCATTTCATCACCCTCTCCATCGTTCTCCTCAGGTACATCCCATCCCATAGAAAATAATCTCTCTTATTCGATTTTTAATGAGAGTCACAAAGCTTTCCTAGCAGCGGTCGACTCCGAAACCGAGCCACGGTCCTACAGCGAAGCTGTTCGGGATCCTCGATGGCGCGCAGCCATGGACGAGGAAGTTCGCGCACTAGAAACCAACAAAACTTGGACAATCCAAGCATTGCCTCCTGGAAAGAAAGCTATTGGATGTAAGTGGGTATACAAAGTGAAACATCGAGCTGATGGGAGTGTTGAACGCTATAAAGCACGGCTAGTCGCTAAGGGCTTCACACAAGTGGAAGGCATTGACTTTCATGATACTTTCGCTCCAGTTGCTAAGATGATCACCGTTCGATGTCTATTGACCGTTGCCGTTGCCAAAGGATGGGACATCCACCAAATGGATGTCAACAATGCCTTCCTACATGGTGATCTTGACGAAGAAGTTTTTATGAAGCTACCTCCGGGCTTCACTTCTTCACAATCAAATCAGGTGTGCCGGTTACAGAAATCCCTCTATGGCTTGCGGCAAGCTTCCCGTAACTGGTATGCGAAATTTACGACCTCTCTTCTTGATTATGGTTTTACTCAGTCCGGAGCAGATCATTCATTATTCACTTGGCGACGTGGTCATTTATTCTTGGGAGTTCTAGTTTATGTTGATGACTTAATAGTCGTCAGTAATTACTCCCGCCGCCGTGCCCTTCTCAAGACATATTTGGATCGTTGCTTCCGCATCAAAGATTTGGGCCCTTTGAAGTTCTTTCTTGGGATTGAGGTCACTCGGACAAACTCCGGATTATTTCTCACTCAGCGCAAGTATGTATTGGATATTCTTTCCGAGTGCGGCATGCTTGGTTGTCGTCCCTCACCGTTCCCTATAGAGCAGCGACATCAGTTACAACTCAGCTCGAGCCCCCTTCTTGAAGACCCGGCTCGCTATCGTCGACTAGTCGGTCGACTAATTTATCTCAACGTCACTCGTCCATAAATCAGCTATTCACTTCATATTCTGGCACAATTCATGCAGGCACCACGTCAGGATCACTGGGACGCTGCTATACGTGTTCTTCGGTACCTAAAGTCTTGTCCCGGGCAAGGTCTTCTCATTGAGCCGCAGTCTTTGGTCCTCACTGCTAGGGGTGAGCATTCGGATCGGACTCGGATATCCGAGTCCGAAATTCACTCAAGTCCGAACTTCCGAATTCTTTTTTTTTAAGTCCGAGTCCAAGTCCGATTTTATATAATTCCGAACTTCCAAGTCCGAAATTAATTCGGACTCAGAATTCGGATAATCCGAAATTTCCGAACTTCGGATTGTGAATAAGTGCTACAATTTTGAATTGGAAAAAGAATACCTTCCAACCACATCCAACAAAAAGATGCAACATCCTAAGCCGATGCAACAATACTCCAAGCTTAAGATTAAAACTAGTCTAAAATTTGATGTCCACGTAAGATTAATAACGATTCTCATAACGATAATAATTGCAAAGCTAGATAAAATTTGTATAAATTTCGGATATTCGGATATCCGAAATATTTTTTTAAAATTCCAAGTCCGAGTCCGTTTCCGAAATTTCATTTCAAATATATCCGAATCCGAGTCCGAAATTATAAATTTCCTAATCCGAGTCCGAAAAAAAATTCGGATATCGGACTCGGATATCGGAAATCGGATATTTTGCTCACCCCTACTCACTGCATATTGTGACTCTGATTGGGCGAGTTGCCCTTTGACACGACGATCCGTGACAGACTACTTTATGACCCTCGGAGGATGCCCGATTTCATGGAAAACCAAAAAGCAGATTACTGTTTCTCGTTCATCTGCCGAGGCAGAGTATCGGTCTATGGCCGCCGCCGTCAGTGAGATCTTGTGGCTATGAGGATTACTTTCCTCCCTCGGGGTTCAACTTCCTGTATCGACTCGGCTATTTTATGATAATCAAGCGGCATTACATATTGCGGCTAATCCCGTCTTTCATGAACGTACCAAGCACATCGAGATCGATTGTCACTTCGTTCGTGAACACATTCGCTCGGGGGTGGTCATCACGTCTCATCTCCCTACAACGTTTCAATTGGCGGATATTTTCACTAAGGCGCTAGGTCGGGATCGCTTCAATTTTCTCCTCGCCAAGTTGGGCATTCGAAACCTTCACGCTCCAACTTGAGGGGGAGTATTACGGAAGAAATATATTAGTAGTTGCGGATTTTCTGTAGTGGTTCCGGATTACATGGCACGATCTTAGCATAGAAATTAGAAATAGACAATTTACTTTCCTTCTGTTTTTATGTAAGGCAAATGCCTATATATGTAAATGACTATTCTTTAGAGAAAGATATGATTGAGTCGATAAGTTAGATTGGTTTTCTCAATTCGCACATCCGACTCTCGGAGGGTAATTTTCAAAGCCTTATTCGAATCTTCGTCGGGTGATCAAACAAATTTCTCAACAAATTTTACATTCGCGTTGTAGTTCATTCCACGCTCACCGTACCAAAAACGTGTCTGCGTGTAATACCTCAAATTATTTTTTTTTTAACCCACTATATAAGCCCGATCCATACACATTAGTTCATCTTGGGTTAACAAAAAGGGCCAAAGCCCACCTTAAACCCAATTCCATTTTTATAAAATTTATTTTTTTATCCCTAACCTTATCATCTCGTACCTTAACTTTCCCTAACCCTTCCATTAATTTAAGATTTTTTTTTTCCTTTCTTTCAATATATATCACACGGCATCTCCAATCAATCACGATGATTTCGAGGATATTTATTTGATTGACAATTTGCCTTGATTCTATTACCTTCCTTATGAGTTTTTTTCCTAAAAAAGGAAGACTAGACCAACGTTAAAAGGAGACTCAAACAGAAGACTCCAAAAAAAAAGAGACCTGCAACCTTGACCTTCCAACGATCATTCCTCCCCTGCATCCAGCTCCTCCCAAGGTAGGTTTGGCAACAACGGGAACCCCCTCGACAACCCAAGCAAACAGTCCACAATAACAGCGGGGAGTCATACCTCAGGCGGCGACAGACCTCGTCCTCCTGAATGTGGCACGACCAGCAACAACCTTCGACAACGGCTCCAGTCCCATCAGCCGCAACTCGCGATGCCAGACGCCTCTCTGCATCTGCGATCAAGACAAGCCCCCCCCCCCTCATTTAGATGACTCAATTAACACCTTCCTCCACTGTCGCTGGAGGGTCATCCTCGAGCTCCTCGTGGACGCGCCTCGGCGTCGCGGGGAGCCTTCCCTCTGTTTTAACGTTTTGCTTTCCTTGTGCAGAGCACAGTACTGGAAACAAGTTTCCCAAGGTCTTTCCAGCCAGTCGCCCACCTCCCGGCGCCCTCAGCGACGGCGAACGTACGCCACTCCCAAAGCTGCATCGACAATGGCGACACCCACAGAATCACGACGACCAGTCCTGGTCGTGATCGTGATGACGGCGGCCCACCCAAAACCATCCGTGGCGACTCCCTTCCTTTCGGGCGAGCTCAGACCTGTCACGGCAAATCGACTCCCCGGCGGTTCCCTAGTCATTCCGTCCCCGGTTTGGCTCCTCCTCAACATTCCAGACCCGAGCCGTCGCCCTCGCCGTCACCGGAACTCCAGATCTCGTCAGATCAGGTCATCCCCAGCCGTCTCCACCTCGGTCATCAAGCTTTCCCCAGCAAAGCGGCCCCGGATTCCACAGACCTAGTGGCGGGAGCCTCGCTTCCTCCCTTCCGGGTCTTCCCCGGCCGTCCCCGGCTAGGATTCGAGGCCCCGACGTCCTTCACAGCGGCGGATCCACCTCTCCTGGCGTCCCCGAGCTCCCCTGCAGCAGCAGATCGTGATCCCTGGTGACCCACAGTTCAGCATGCCAAGGATCGGTGACGGGTGACTTCAAAGCGGCTCCCCCTTCGACTCTTATTTCCAGCAGAAGCCCCCTGATCGCTCCGTGACCAAATTTCCCTTCCATCTTCGAAGGTAATGATTTTTCCCTTCTGTTCGTTTAGTTTTCTATTGTTTATTATTATTATTATTTGTTTGCAATATCTAATTGAATGTCACACGTGACTTTTTCAAAACACTTATTTGATTTATTAATATATCACATTTTTTTTTAAATAACAATTTCAGCACGTGTGCGGATCATCTTTAACATAACATTTTTTTAAAAAAAAAAAATTGAATGTCGGTTACTTTGGTCAAGAGTTGTGAATCATTTTAAACAAGTTACTATTCTTATTCTCAAATGATCGTTATTTTAACAATAATTATTATTTTTTTTAAAATATAAAATTGGACTTTAAATTTTCATTAAAGGTCTCTTAAATGTAATTATATAACATGATTTTTTGCTATCTCATAATCATTACTCTGTTAGTGACACGTCATTTTCTCATTTATGCTGCATAAAACCGGCCGAGAACTCCGAAGTATTCGTCAGGACGAATCTCGAAGATCATCCAAAAATGGGCGGCGAGCGGGAATCAACTACAATGGAATTTTCATTAAAGCGACCCCAACTGACTGACTCAACGCCAATATAAGCCCCCTCCCAGTCGGGCCTCAGGTACATGATGGAGGTGCGGGCCTCCCATTTTTTTATATTTCCACATGTAACGGATTGCGGGCCCAAGTGTATAGGCCCGCAATCACCGCCCTTCCCCGCTCCCTTTGATCTCAATAATTGTTTGTGCTTGTCCGCATGCCTTAGGCCCATAGGCTTATCGTCGCATGCTGTTTGTAAAACAAATAAACATAAGTTCGGGCCCAAAAAGCTCGAATCGGGTCCAACGCCCGTAAAATACTGACATGAGTCCGGAGTCATGCCCGGATCGGGTCCAACGCCCGTTAAACAAAAGCAAATCTTTTGGAGCAAACGCCACCTCCCTTTTCGCATGTTAGAATGTAAGAGTCAGTAACTAGGAATCTTCGAACCAACTGTTTTTTTCCGACTTAAACAGCTTTTATAAATAAAGTCGGTGGCGACTCCGTTTAGTTCACCTAGGTTAAACAACAACAACCTTTTCTTACGGAGCCATCATGGATGAGGGACTGACGACACGAGCCGCTCCCGATTTCCTCCCGAAAGTTCCTCCTTCGGATCATGCTCCGCCTTTCGCCTACCGCCTCTTAGGAAAACAGAGACGGTCGGCGAGGGCCCGAGCAGGCCCAGTTAGGAACCTAGGGAGGGATCACCCAATTCCCTTCCGCAGCGTCCGACGCTCGAGTCGCGACGTCGACCGGTTGGGCCTTGGGGAGCGGGCCCGGATCCTCGGGTCGTTCGAACCGCCACGCGCGTGCTAGGCCGGAAGGCGCGCGTACATCCCGGATGGCGACTCCGCTGGGGACTCTGCATGTGGATTCCTTTCGAACGCTCTTACATTTTTAATCCACATGCGGAGAGGAGTTTTTGTTTGCGTGTGTAATTGCTTGGCTCGGTGCCCTTTGTATGCTCTCATGGTTGTGTTTGTTTACTGCTTTCCTAGGCATATCTAGGTGTGCCCGAACCCGGGGCTAGGATTTTTAGGGGGGTCACCGAAAGGCTCAGCCTGCTGCTATTTGCGGTATGGTTTTTGGCCGGGGCCCCGCCTCCCTCAGTCCGAGGGAGGTTTAGAAGCCTTCATCCGAGAGTCTAGCATTGTTTGCTCACTACAGGTACCAGATAAACTCGATGTGGTGAAACGAGAAGGACTGATTCCCTCCCCTTCAGTAAAGCCGGTCGTCAAACCAAAGCCCAAGGAGCTCGTCGCGGCAGCAGAGCACAATAAGGCAATGGCATCGCCAACTTCATATGCACCGAGGACCTACGCTATCGCTACCATTAGACCGCCTGCGCCTATGGTGGCCAATCCTAGACCGCCCGCTCCTGTGATGATGCGCCAGCAGCCAAAGCCTGCACAACAAGAACGTCCCCGACGCAGATTGGAGGACCTGGTTCCGACCCCCGATCCATTAGATGTCATGTTTACCCGGCTGAGAGACATGGGCTTCATCTCACCCGTGGACCCCAAACCGACCAACCCTTCTTCTTTTGGCTACAACCCCAAGGCGAGTTGTCAATATCACTCTGGAGCACTGGGGCACGACACCAAGGATTGCATCGCGCTCAAATTTAAAATTCAGAACTTGTTGGATGACGGCGTTATTACGTTCGCGACACCGGCTACGACTCCAAATGTCATAAGCAACCCATTGCCTGCGCACGTCAATTATGTCGGGACAAATCCCTTCGCACCGCTGGTTGATCATGAAGAGGAGGTGCATTTACATGAAGTAGAGCAGGAGAACACTGAACGCGGCAACGTTACGGAGCTCAATAGGGGACGAAGCTGGAGACGCCGACCCCGCATGCGCACTCACTACATACCACCCAATGTGGCTATACCCCTGAACCTTATGTCGACATATATTAGACAAGCCAAGAAGCAAAAGGAGTCTGATATTAAGAAGGTGGATGATACGGAGGTCAAGACGCGTGAGTTCGAAGGAAAAGAATATATCAACATGATCGAGACCAATCGCGGTCGAGGACGAGGACGAGGACGAAGCCGTGGTCGTGGACGTGGACGTGGATCCTACGGAGGAGATACACACCCTCTACAGATGCATGCCGCTATACCGGACATTTTCCCCAAAGTACTCCCTCGAGCACCATACGTCTACATCCCATTGGGACCAGCACAATTGGAGATGCCGTCTCAAGTACCTGCACCGATACAGATGGAACCAAGGGGTCCAGTTGTCATTGGTCCAAGTGGCATGACACCCAGCCCAGAAGTCGAGCTCATCACCCGTTCGGGAAGAGTGGTGCCGGCTCCAGAGCCTCAACAGCAGCCTGAGTCTTCAAAGCCCAAGGGGCCGTCGAATGAGCAAATTCGCAAGGTCATCTACTCGGTGAAAGAAAGCGACTACAACATTGTGGAGCAGCTAAAGAAGCAACCCGCCCATATCTCTCTTTTCGACTTGATCCATTCTTCTGACAAACACAGGGAGATGTTGGAGAAATTTCTGGCCGAAGTACACGTACCGGAAGAGATTGAGGTCAACGCGCTGGACTCGTACATGAACGGTATGCTGGCAAACAATGCTATCACCTTCTCGGAAGATGACCTCCCGGAAGGAGGACGGGACCACAACGGCGCTTTGTTCATCACGCTCAAATGTCGCGATACTATTGTTTCCAAGGTGCTCATCGACGGAGGGTCCGGAGTCAACATCATCCCACTCGATGTGGCTCATAAGCTCGGTATCAACATCGAGAAACTCCCACCTTCCAGCTTGACCATTCGAGCTTTTGACGGCGCAAAACGTCAGGCCCACGGCGAGGTGACTCTAGAGATTAAAGTGGGGCCCACTCTCTTCTCCTCTGCATTCCAAATCCTTGAGACCGCCGGATCCTTCAACATGCTGCTAGGACGTCCGTGGATCCATCAAGCCGGGGCAATCCCTTCGACTTTGCACCAGATGGTCCGTTTTCCTTCAGATGGCAAGCTCATCACAGTCAAAGGGGAGTGTACCATGGAGTTGTGCCATGAAATTGACATGCCTTACGTCGGAGAACCAGCTGGCGAACCATCGACGGCTCAAGCGTTCGAGATGGTGAACATGGTCAGGAGGGACTTCAGGTCAGATCCCCTAATGGGTCGGGGCAACCGCAGCGCTGCTCGACAGTTCATCAGATTCGGGTACCGGCCTGGTCAAGGACTCGGAGCTCAAGGGCAGGGCATCCGACATCCGATCGACATACCTATCCAGTTGGGGACACGCGCTCTCGGATCCAATGGTAATGAACCACGGAGGCCTAAGATAACAATCCGGGACATGCGCGCTGGCGGCAAGTCAGCCATCCCTTTTGTTCGTTCGTCAGCAACGACAATGGAAGGTGAGATCCTCTCCGAGCAGGTGGAGGGTATGAAGATTGAGGCACAAGAGCCCGAAGAAGAAATCAACATGATGGAAGCGTCGAACCTGGCTGAGTCAGACATGCCGCTCGAAGGGTGAACCTTTCCAACTTTACTTTTTGCACTTAGAATAATCGAGTCTAGAATAATTTACCTTGCTACATTCTGGTCGCGGACTAGCAAGGTTGTCCGTATGTAACGTGACTCGAGTTAGTGTCTGTGGGATCGGGACGCTGATGTTAATGGGCGAATCTGCGGAAGCAACGAGGGCCCCGCTGAGGACTGATCCCACAATGTTTTAATGTTTTATTTTATTTTTGGAACACTTGATTTAAGATAGTTGTCACATAGTATAATAACTCAAATTCCATGCAATTCAGCTACAAGCACGATCTTGACTTGTTTCTTACATGTAGGAACGGCGCTTCGGACGTACCTGAAAATACCCCAGAACATGACGAAGTGATCATAGATAACCCAAGATCCCTCGATGGCTACCATGGTCTCGAGCTAGGTCTCCAACGACATGAAGAACCAAAGGAGATAACATTACAAGAACCCAAAACAATCAACATCGGAACGGATGATGAGCCCAAAGAGCTACACATCGGTGCTGATCTCCCAACAGATGAGGCCGAGAGCATCGTCAACCTACTCAGGGAGTTTTCAGATATCTTCGCTTGGACGTATGCGGATATGCCAGGTCTAGACCCGGAGATAGTGGAGCACAAAATCCCCACCGATCCACTAATCCGTCCCACTAAGCAGAAACAACGACGGTACAAGCCCGAGCTAGCTCTTGCAATCAAGGAAGAAGTGGACAAACTCCTCAAGGTCAACTTCATCGAGGTAGCCAATTACCCACAATGGGTCGCCAACATCGTCCCCGTCATCAAGAAAAACGGGAAGGTCCGAGTCTGCGTCGATTACCGTGACCTTAACAAAGCGAGTCCCAAAGACGACTTCCCTCTGCCGCACATCGACTTGCTTGTAGACAATACTGCTGGTTTTAACAGGTTTTCTTTCATGGATGGATTTTCCGGGTACAACCAAATACGTATGGCTGAAGAAGATAAGGAGAAAACGACTTTCACAACACCCTGGGGCACATTTTGCTACCGGGTCATGCCTTTCGGACTCAAGAACGCTGGGGCAACTTATCAACGCGCAATGGTGGTCCTCTTCCATGACATGATGCACCAAGAAATCGAAGTCTACGTCGACGATATGATCGCAAAATCCAGAGCGGAAGAAGACCACACTGTTGTTCTCCGCAAGCTATTCGAACGACTTCGCAAGTACAAGCTTCGTCTCAATCCGGCCAAGTGCGTCTTCGGGGCGACATCAGGCAAACTTCTAGGGTTCGTTGTCAGCAGCAAAGGCATCGAAATCGACCCCGACAAGATCAAGGCAATTCGCGATCTCCCAGCACCAAAGTCAGTTAAGGAGATTCGGGGCTTCATGGGCCGCGTCAACTACATTGGAAGATTCATCTCTAACTTGGCAGATACATGTAAACCCCTCTTCAAGAAACTAAGGAAAGATGTAAAATTTGAGTGGGACGACGACTGTAAAACCGCGTTCGAGCAGATAAAGACTTATCTAACAGAACCGCCCGTCCTCATCCCGCCAAAGCCGGGGCACCCTCTCACGCTCTACCTCACAGTTCGAGAAGAGTCATTCGGAGCCATGCTTGCCCAACAGCTGCCAGGCGCCAAGGAACATGCAATTTACTACTTGAGCAAGAAATTCACTGATTGCGAGTCCCGGTACACTATGTCAGAACGTACCTGTTGTGCACTCGTTTGGGTGCTACACCGACTTCGACAGTACACTCTCCACTATGAGATCTTACTAGTATCTGAAAATGATCCCCTCAAGTATCTCTTTGACAAACCAACACTGATAGGAAGAATCTCCAAGTGGCAGTTGCAGTTAGCTGAATTCGACATCAGATTCCACTCAACTAAGTCAATCAAAGGTAGAACAATCGCTGATCACATTGCGGAATATCCAGGGACAGATAATTCTCCTTTGGAAATCAAATTACCAGACGAAAACATTTTCCTCGCCGAGACGCAGCAAAGGTGGACAATGTATTTCGACGGTGCAGTCAACTCTTCTGGTTCAGGTATTGGAGCGGTAGTGATATCCCCAGACGGACAATATTGTCCAACAGCTGCAAAAGTCACTTTCCCTTGTACAAACAACATTGCTGAATACGAAGCGTGCATCCTCGGCCTATTACGTGCACTCGACATGCGGGTCCGATTTCTCGAAGTTTATAGAGATTCGTCACTCATTATCTCCCAAACAAACGGGGCATGGCGCACACGGGATCCAAAGCTTATCCCATATCAGGAATACCTACAAACACTAGCCCGCCAATTCATTGATATTGAATTCAATTACCTCCCACGGGCAGATAATCGTTTTGCTGACGCTCTTGCTGTTCTTGCATCAATGATTCCATTAGCAGGAGAAATGGACATCGAGCCTCTTCGCATCGACATCGCCGAGGATCCGAGCTGCATGCATGTCGAGCTTTGCCAACCTGGGGACTCACCACCGTGGTTCACAGACATCAAATCTTACCTAGAGACGAACGCATTTCCCCAAGGCAGCACAGGAAAGGAACGCAAATTCATCCGAAGGATTGCAAGGAGCTACTTCCTCAATGGCGACGTGCTCTACAAGAAGTCCTTCACAACAACCCTCATGCGGTGCGTTACCGAACAGGAAGCCCAGGCCATCATCTTTGAAGTCCATGAAGGTGTTTGTGGACCACACATGAACGGTTATGCTCTCGCTCAGAAGATCATGCGTCAGGGATACTATTGGCTCACAATCGAGGCCGACTGCATCAAATACGTCAAAACCTGCCACAAATGTCAGATCTACAGCAACAAGGTGCACGTCCCTCCAACAAGGCTCTACCCACTGTTTGAACCGTGGCCGTTCTCAATGTGGGGCATGGACGTCATCGGACCAATTAATCCCAAGGCATCAAATGGACATCGGTTCATACTGGTCGCCATCGACTACTTTACTAAATGGATCGAAGCACAATCTTTCAAGGAAGTCACCGCGAATAACATTATACGTTTCATGCGAGCAAACATCATCGCCAGATACGGAGTACCAGAGCTGCTCGTCACCGACAACGGCACAAACTTCAACGGCAACCAGATGAACACTCTATGTACTGAATTTCGAATCAAACACTTGAATTCTTCACCATACCGTCCACAAATGAACGGTGCAGTCGAAGCTGCCAACAAAAACATGAAAAGGATTCTTCAGAAGACGGCAATCACATATCGGGATTGGCACGAGAAGCTCCCTTTCGCATTACTCGCTTACCGGACGACGATGCGCACTTCGACTGGGGCAACTCCCTTTGAACTCGTCTATGGCACTCAAGCAGTCATTCCAGCAGAGGTCAAGCTGCCTAGTCTCCGGATCTCGTCCCAAAGCAACATGACCGAAGAAGAGAAGGTTAATCACCACCTCGCCCATCTCGACTTCATCGATGAGAGACGACTTGCTGCAATCAACCACATGCAATGTTATCAACAACGCATGTCCAGGGCATTCAATAAAAAGGTCAAAGAGATCAAGTACAAGCCAGGAGACCTCGTCCTCAAGCGGATCCTTCCAAACGTCAAAGATCCTAGGGGAAAATTTGCTCCAAACTACGAGGGACCATTCGTCGTCAAACACGCTTTCTCAGGAGGAGCGACCATCCTAACAAAGATGGATGGAGGAGAACTGTCACAACCAATCAATGCGGACGCTCTCCGACGTTACTACACTTAAATGGTGTCAGGGTACAAGAGCTCCTCACACGAATGGTACAAAAAATCCTGTGACGAAGGAAAAGATGGCAGGGTGGCAAAGCTTCAAACCAAAGGCTTGTGGCAATTTCGTCAATCCTTTGATTCCTTCGGACAAAGACGCAATGACGAAACCATGCAAAAGGGCAGTACCAAAACTTTACTTCACCCTTTTTATCAATGACATGAACAAACTTCATTTTTACTCTAACAGAAACAAGCCACATGAACTTACTTGTTTCTCGATATCTATTTGATAGATACATGAGCTTCCTTACAAAATAGACATCGGGCAGGAGTAATCTTCGTTAATCCTTCGATTCCATCGGACGAAGATGCAATGACGAAACAAAAAGGGAAGTATCAAAGCTCTACTTCATCTTTCATATAAACGGAGTTACATGAGCAAACTTCAAGAGAAACAAGTTACATAAGCTTACTTGTTATCTGTCCTTTGCCTTTTGTAGGTACATGAGCATCCTACATTACAGACAAAGGCGCGGGCGGTCGGGTGGAAAATTTCGAACCCAAGTTTCGGAGTTGCCTTTGTTGTCACCAAGGATGATCATACGGAAAGGGAGTATCACTACACTACTCTCTAACAAATTTCTTATCATCCCCCAGACGGAGTCATACCTCCATTTCTCCAGCTGGAGTCGGTTAAAAAACACCGCAATCCTCAACAAGAGTAGAATATACAAGCATATTCTTCCAGAACGACCATCGAGAAGGGCATATTCATATCCCCAGCGAATACCCAACTTTATTATAATCTCCCCAAGTGAGAGTCGAAGTACATGAGCTAACTTCACCTGCGTCCGTTGTCAACTGTGTAGGCACAAGAATTCCGCACAGTACGGTACAAACTCTTAGGCAACGGCGTGGGTGGTCGGGTGGAAGCCGTTTCGAGTCTAATTTCAAGGACCATGACTGGGGCATGAAAGTGCAAACACTTTCCCGCGAAGCTTGCACATGAGCACCACCTCAATATGATATCTCCAAAGAGGTTTGTGTATCTGAACCTATTTATTCCTTCAGTTTTTGTGTGCCCATTTGCATACAAGTTGAAAAGATTTTTGATAATAAGATAGCTTCTGAGCGGAATTGGAGAAGGCAAACCCATTCCTAAACACCTACCCCAGAGAGATGAGTGCAAACACTATGAGGGTTCACATGTAAACGTCTGGGCGGACAACGAATCCTTTGACAAAAGATGCTCAAACCGGGATGGGATCGAACACTTCTTCTCTACCCCAAACACAAAAAAATTGACCATTGCCAACCCCTTTTGAGCCAAATTTGAAGTTTTCTGTATACTACGCCTTCCGAGTCTAAGGACCGCCTCCCATTGAGGTAAATGGAGATCCTGTAGTGAGAAATCGGAAGTAATGGACCACAGATGCAACACTTCCTAAAGGTCCAAGTGAAGAAACACCATCAACAGACATGCACAGTTGAGACGTTTCCAAAGATAATCGTCTTCATCAACACTGCAAAAATCACCAAAGAGTCCGAAACATCCTCAATAGAGAAAAGGGACAAGACCAAGAAATGTCCCCAAAAGTCATAAAAAAAGCGTAGTGATCAAACTCTTCAAAAGCAAAGCACAATGAACAAAAAGCAAATTAAAGCACCAGGGCCGACATGAACGGTCGTAAAAGCAAAGGTGTTATGTCTCGGACAAAGCGAAGAGAAGACATTCCCATAGACATATTCCCAAGTTCAAGTAAAATAGTGATGTCCCTAACGACGCATCTCAACAACTCCGCTGTCAGGAAGATGGAGAATTTGTTTGGACGGTGGAACTTCTGTGGTACAACAGCTTTCGATGATGTCCTTAGACTCATTCTTTCTAAATGATAAATTCAGCCTCTACCTAAAAAGGCCTTACGCCAAACCTACATTACAACCATACAAAGATTACTTCGACTGGTACATGAGCATCCCAATCAAAGGAATTCTGAAGTCTAACCGAGGTATATTTCAGAAAAATAAAAATGAGTCGTGAGAGGAGTCAGGAAGCTATTCTCCAATTTCACTCAGAAGAAATTGTAATATATTTCTTCAAAATAAAGTATAACTGCATGTGCATCATGATCACGCATGCTTGATCGTCTCAGTTTTATGAAGTCTTTGTCACTGCTAATGATTTTCTTACTGAGATCTCAGGATAAATGTTGGCCAAGGACGATCCTGAAACATAATTTGAGGTATTTATAATATCCTTGCGAGAAAATCTTCTAAGATTTCATCTCAAGGAGGGGCAAACTGTAATACCTCAAATTATTATTTTTTTTAACCCACTATATAAGCCCGATCCATACACATTAGTTCATCTTGGGTTAACAAAAAGGGCCAAAGCCCACCTTAAACCCAATTCCATTTTTATAAAATTTATTTTTTTATCCCTAACCTTATCATCTCGTACCTTAACTTTCCCTAACCCTTCCATTAATTTAAGATTTTTTTTTTCCTTTCTTTCAATATATATCACACGGCATCTCCAATCAATCACGATGATTTCGAGGATATTTATTTGATTGACAATTTGCCTTGATTCTATTACCTTCCTTATGAGTTTTTTTCCTAAAAAAGGAAGACTAGACCAACGTTAAAAGGAGACTCAAACAGAAGACTCCAAAAAAAAAGAGACCTGCAACCTTGACCTTCCAACGATCATTCCTCCCCTGCATCCAGCTCCTCCCAAGGTAGGTTTGGCAACAACGGGAACCCCCTCGACAACCCAAGCAAACAGTCCACAATAACAGCGGGGAGTCATACCTCAGGCGGCGACAGACCTCGTCCTCCTGAATGTGGCACGACCAGCAACAACCTTCGACAACGGCTCCAGTCCCATCAGCCGCAACTCGCGATGCCAGACGCCTCTCTGCATCTGCGATCAAGACAAGCCCCCCCCCCCCTCATTTAGATGACTCAATTAACACCTTCCTCCACTGTCGCTGGAGGGTCATCCTCGAGCTCCTCGTGGACGCGCCTCGGCGTCGCGGGGAGCCTTCCCTCTGTTTTAACGTTTTGCTTTCCTTGTGCAGAACACAGTACTGGAAACAAGTTTCCCAAGGTCTTTCCAGCCAGTCGCCCACCTCCCGGCGCCCTCAGCGACGGCGAACGTACGCCACTCCCAAAGCTGCATCGACAATGGCGACACCCACAGAATCACGACGACCAGTCCTGGTCGTGATCGTGATGACGGCGGCCCACCCAAAACCATCCGTGGCGACTCCCTTCCTTTCGGGCGAGCTCAGACCTGTCACGGCAAATCGACTCCCCGGCGGTTCCCTAGTCATTCCGTCCCCGGTTTGGCTCCTCCTCAACATTCCAGACCCGAGCCGTCGCCCTCGCCGTCACCGGAACTCCAGATCTCGTCAGATCAGGTCATCCCCAGCCGTCTCCACCACGGTCATCAAGCTTTCCCCAGCAAAGCGGCCCCGGATTCCGCAGACCTAGTGGCGGGAGCCTCGCTTCCTCCCTTCCGGGTCTTCCCCGGCCGTCCCCGGCTAGGATTCGAGGCCCCGACGTCCTTCACAGCGGCGGATCCACCTCTCCTGGCGTCCCCGAGCTCCCCTGCAGCAGCAGATCGTGATCCCTGGTGACCCACAGTTCAGCATGCCAAGGATCGGTGACGGGTGACTTCAAAGCGGCTCCCCCTTCGACTCTTATTTCCAGCAGAAGCCCCCTGATCGCTCCGTGACCAAATTTCCCTTCCATCTTCGAAGGTAATGATTTTTCCCTTCTGTTCGTTTAGTTTTCTATTGTTTATTATTATTATTATTTGTTTGCAATATCTAATTGAATGTCACACGTGACTTTTTCAAAACACTTATTTGATTTATTAATATATCACATTTTTTTTTAAATAACAATTTCAGCACGTGTGCGGATCATCTTTAACATAACATTTTTTTAAAAAAAAAAAATTGAATGTCGGTTACTTTGGTCAAGAGTTGTGAATCATTTTAAACAAGTTACTATTCTTATTCTCAAATGATCGTTATTTTAACAATAATTATTATTTTTTTTAAAATATAAAATTGGACTTTAAATTTTCATTAAAGGTCTCTTAAATGTAATTATATAACATGATTTTTTGCTATCTCATAATCATTACTCTGTTAGTGACACGTCATTTTCTCATTTATGCTGCATAAAACCGGCCGAGAACTCCGAAGTATTCGTCAGGACGAATCTCGAAGATCATCCAAAAATGGGCGGCGAGCGGGAATCAACTACAATGGAATTTTCATTAAAGCGACCCCAACTGACTGACTCAACGCCAATATAAGCCCCCTCCCAGTCGGGCCTCAGGTACATGATGGAGGTGCGGGCCTCCCATTTTTTTATATTTCCACATGTAACGGATTGCGGGCCCAAGTGTATAGGCCCGCAATCACCGCCCTTCCCCACTCCCTTTGATCTCAATAATTGTTTGTGCTTGTCCGCATGCCTTAGGCCCATAGGCTTATCGTCGCATGCTGTTTGTAAAACAAATAAACATAAGTTCGGGCCCAAAAAGCTCGAATCGGGTCCAACGCCCGTAAAATACTGACATGAGTCCGGAGTCATGCCCGGATCGGGTCCAACGCCCGTTAAACAAAAGCAAATCTTTTGGAGCAAACGCCACCTCCCTTTTCGCATGTTAGAATGTAAGAGTCAGTAACTAGGAATCTTCGAACCAACTGTTTTTTTCCGACTTAAACAGCTTTTATAAATAAAGTCGGTGGCGACTCCGTTTAGTTCACCTAGGTTAAACAACAACAACCTTTTCTTACGGAGCCATCATGGATGAGGGACTGACGACACGAGCCGCTCCCGATTTCCTCCCGAAAGTTCCTCCTTCGGATCATGCTCCGCCTTTCGCCTACCGCCTCTTAGGAAAACAGAGACGGTCGGCGAGGGCCCGAGCAGGCCCAGTTAGGAACCTAGGGAGGGATCACCCAATTCCCTTCCGCAGCGTCCGACGCTCGAGTCGCGACGTCGACCGGTTGGGCCTTGGGGAGCGGGCCCGGATCCTCGGGTCGTTCGAACCGCCACGCGCGTGCTAGGCCGGAAGGCGCGCGTACACTGCGAATTAAACCGCCACACGTCACGATCATATCGTGGCCAACCTATTGGGTTCAAAAAGAAAAAGAAGAGATGGGAGAAAGGAGAATTTACAATGATGAATACTGAACAGATTACACGGGGATGTCCTAAAGATTCAACTTTAAAACTAAGATAAAAGACAAAGTGTCTAAATATGTCTATGTCACGACTGATTTGTTTAGACTGGGTTTGATTTTCACTGGGTAATCCTCCATTGAGGGAGAATCCACGGGGAGAATCCTCCATTGGAGAGCTCTCCATCGAATTAGATTTTCTCCTCGACGGGAGAATCCTCCATGGAAGAATCCTTCATCGAGACTTGATTAGATTTTCTCTATCGGGGCATGGACGGAGTTAGATTTTCTTCATGGACTGGGAGAATCCTCCATCGATGGAGTTAGATTTTCTCCATAGACTAGGCATGGAGTTAGATTTTCTTCGGACTGGGAGAATCCTCCATCGATAGAGTTAGATTTTTTTATCATAGTTAGATATCGACAAAATCAGATTTTATCCATCGAATCAACTTAAGCATTATAATAGTTGATTGTGGTCTACTCAAATCACAATCAACGACCCAAAATTATATCTTGTGTAAACTGCATTGGTGGATAAGACGTGAGGGGGGCTACAACCCCAAGTCCTCGCATCTAAAAAGATAATTGAGTTTTTGAGGTTCAGTATCAGTCTCGTGTTCGGATCCCCGAGAATTTATTACTTATAAAAAAGATAATTGAATGGTGTGTGTGGAAGGTTATTCTAGAAACAGGTTGAAAAACACCTATAGACGAACTCGTTATTTATTATTTGGCGAATTTTGATAATTATTACGTTAATTTGTGAAATACTTTTTCGACTGGGGACATTTTGGAACAAAGGACGGGGATGATGTCTTCTCCTTAATCAAGATTTGTTGGCTTCCTAAGTCTAAGCAAAATTTTAAGTTTATACGAATGAGTTGAGTTGGATATTCTATCTTAATTATTAAAAATTAACTATGCATCCAAATAGTAGATGGATGCAATGGTGGTTAAGTACAATATTATGAAAGAAATATACGATTACTAATCACTTTGAATACTCCCATGAAATGAGATGATGTAGTAAGTCTGAGTCGAATAATTATCTGAATAAAAAAATCATTTATTTAATTAATTAATTAAATTGACTTCTCATAAAGATATACATAATTTGGAACATGAAGATGATCATAAGATTTAAGGAAAAAAGAAAGGTCGACATCGACTTCTACTTTCTAATACAAACTTCGGCGGTCAATGTTTTAAGTCGCCACCATGTTTTGAAAAATCTATTGGTCCTGGTCTTTTTCAATCATTACATGACTAAAACAGTAATCACACGGAGTTGCCACACCAACTTGAACGTAGTACACGACGTAAAAGAATAATATTAATAATAGTAATAAAAAAGACTTTTGAGACACTCATTTTGTGGTCCTGCCTAACCATACGACCACCTGATTTTGCTATTTCGAAACTTTGCTTTTGTTTTGGTTCGTTGGCAGGTCCACCGGACAAGATCTTTAGCTTTTAACGTGATCGTTTTTGTTTGCTGGGGTCCATCACAGTATGAACTGGGTTATATGATGCTAAGCGGCCTCTTGGAACCGCGTGGCCTACGGAAAGGCAACATCGATTCAATTCAAGCGTGGTTTAGCCGCAACGCAATTGATGATTTCAAATCGGTAACGCGAAACCAAAAACACTGTTTGGTCGAACGTTACGAGACAAGCGTGGACATTATTGATCAGACGTACCCTCCTCGTCTAGAATTCCAGTTTCACGTTGGTTCAAAGAATGTGGATGACTCCGCAAAGTGGTATGTTGGTTCAAGAGGGAGGCAGGATATGAGAAAGGGTGTTTGAATGAAGTTAATACTTAAAGAAGAAGGTATATAGCCTAAGAACACATACCATTTTACGAAATGCCATGAATAACAACGTTTAAAGTGTATATGACCGCGTAAGAACGATGAGGAAGGGTCGATGGAGAGAAGACAGTAAACAGGGATTAGGTTAAAATCAATTGGGGCTGAGAAAGACATTGGATTATCTCAAAGACGCGACATGTTAAGAAAATTGACAAGATATAGAATTAGACGGGTGCGGTTTCTATTTCCGAATCCCCCCATCTTCGGAGTAGCTTTTCAAGCAATGGATGTGTTCATTTGCTTTTACTTCGACTTGGCAAACCCTTGTCGTTCGTGTCCAAAACATTCTAGAAGCTCTTTCCAGTGAAGAACCACAAAATGACGAAAAAGAAGCTCTTCGTTGGGAGCTCTCATGAAGAAATTATTTGGATACAAATTGATGAAACACAGAGTATCCAAATTTTAACGGTTTCGTCAGCGTATCTAGTCCTTTTGAGTGAAATATCAATTTCGAAACCTGGGAAATTGGTCTCGTGAAGTAAGTCTCGATGTCATTGCTTTTTTTACTTTATCAACGCGGTTCAACCGGTGTCCAGCCAACCATTCTTGACTTTTACTTTCTCTCTTTCACAAACCACTCTCAGCCCTTTCTTCTTTCCGGACCGACCATAGTTAAGGTTTTGGAATCTCAGTTACGCTAAAACTAAAGGCTTTCAAATCACTTCGTCGTGCGAATTAAGTAAAAACGACCTTTTAAACCCTAAACATTGGCCAAAAACGTTACTAACTGACGAGGGTATGATAATCCGACATATGAGACACAATAGGTCGTTGACGGTCTGGACGAACATCCATCCGATAAATTCTACGAGGTCGGCGAGACGCTTAAATGTGGTCGGTCAGTTGATTAGGACTAGGGTTTGTAATTATATCTGCCACGCAGTGGATTACGTTGGGTTAACGTATGATTCTGTAAAGAGAACAGATTGATTTGGTATTTTTAATCTTATGTTCCCACTGATATGTTAAAACAAAAACAGAAGAAGTTATTAGAAATGTCGAACAGTTTTGCTTCTTCTTTTTTAGTTCAAAAAGTTTAGATTTTGATTTTCTTTTTATGCAAAGAATGTGAAAGGAATAATTCCAAATTCTGTATGCTAAAAAATCACGCAAAAAGTTACCTGATCTTTTATTTTATTACAAGAAATGGCTCGCAAAAAAAACATAGGTTGGAATGGACCGCCGAAAGTAATGTAAAAGATTTTGGAAATTACTTGGAAACTTAGTGGGTTGGGTAATCAATGTCAAAATAATATTTAATTTCGTACTAGTGTGAATGAGCTTGAATTCGTTTAACGAAGTTTCAGGTTCGAAACTCACCGTGTAGACATCCTTGTCCCACTCACCAATAGTCAAGTGTCGTCGAGTCCGAGAAAATACATATTAAAATAATCATGCAAATAAGAATTGGTTCAAGAATTCCATAAGGCACGAACCATGTTCCATACCTTCGACCACGGTTTAAAAAAGAACAAAAGAAGAGAAATACCTGGACATCTTTTAAAGAAAAACATATTCTGGAACCGGAAACCAGATGGACAAGCGGGATTCGTTTAACAACGTAATATTTGTCCGAACTGGATGGTCCCAGCGATATAATACTTATATCACCGCCAACGACCCGACATCAATTCCGCACTAACTTTGGGTTGACTCCCATTTGAAGAAAATAATAATGTTATTTTAGTAGATATTAACCTTTCATTTGTCCAAGCATCAAAGTGGTACACGAGAGGTTTCCCCTTCTGTTTTGGCTACTCAATGTGAACGAAATCTCGTGTTTCGTTTGTTTGCTTCCTTTGGTCACCCCCACTCTTTTTATTTTAATATTCCCCCCTCCCACACACACCCCCTTTGCTCTCGAAAAATGGGAAAAGAAAAACATTTAAGGATCGATTTCCCTCGTACTAATCATATCAAATCGTTCTAATTCAACCATACCCAATAACTCTTACTTGGGATAAGGGCAGATATAAAATACTACTGTCCGAGAGAATATGAAATTTTCTAATTAAATGAAACATTTATTTTCTTCCTTTTTTTTCGAATTGTTTGGGGCATTTTTAGTTTAGTATTTAGTTTCGAATAATTAGCAAAAAATCAGTGATTAATAAACGACATCAAATTAAACGACGACCTATTTTTATTTCCTTTCTTTTTGGTGTAATATTTTATGGTACACTTTACCCTACGAGAATTCAGAACCCTACTAATACCTTCCATCTCCTCCTCCTCTCCTCGCTTCCTATTGTTGAGATAATCGTCGACTTAAACGAGACCCCCCCAGATTCAAACCCTAATCCTATCGAAAGAGAGTTTCGGGGATCATGGACGACAACCGACCTAGAGGCTACAGGTTCTTCCCCACAGAGGAAGAGCTCCTTACCTTCTACTTGCATAACCAGCTGGAAGGACGTATGCAGGAGAGGCTCCACCGTCTCATTCCCGTCATCAACTTCCACGATATCGAGCCTTGGGACCTCCCACGTAACTCACCGACACCACCCCCGCTTTCTCTCCTTCTACCTAAATATTCTCTTTCTTTCCTAGGGTTTCGGTATTTGGTACGAACTCAACTGACCTTAACTCGTATCCTAAGTAGTGTCAATTCCCACTCTCAATTAACAATTTTGTTTCAGGAAAATCCTCCTCTTTAGGCTTTCGTCCGCCTTCGCAATTTCGAGAGCCCCTACGATCATCTAGGAACCCGACCGGCTTCAGTGTTTAGTCAATTGAAATGCTTAACCGAAGCAGAAACACCAAGATATTCAAAGATTGAAAAACCGCACTCACATGGCCTAAATCTAATAGAGAAATCATAAAGAAACAATCTGTCTTGTACATAGAATTGTGGTTTCTGACTTTCTATATTGATCAGAAGGCTGCCGCACGTTCCCTTGTTCTAATGAACAATGTGATCTTGGTTGTGGTTTCTTTTCTCAGAGCTTGCGGGAGAAGAATGTCGAGGAGATCCTGAGCAGTGGTTCTTCTTCGCTCCTAGACAGGAGCAAGAAAACAGGGGTGGCAGGCCTAGCCGGACCACACCTTCGGGTTACTGGAAGACGACAGGTTCCCCCTCTTATGTCTACTCCTCGGGCAACAGGATCATCGGTCTCAAGAAGTCCATGGTGTTCTACACCGGGAAGGCACCTGCGGGACGAAAAACAAAGTGGAAACTCAACGAGTACAAGGCCATTGACACGACACAGGAAGTCCACAACAATGCCGTACCTCAAGTAAGGCCCACTTTTTCGGATTTCATCTCCTTGTTTCTGATAGAATTTCCGTTCAATCAGATGTATTAAAAAAGCCTTCGGGAAAATCACAGCTGAGGAGTGAGTACACACTCTGCCGTGGGTACGTAGTCTCGGGAAGCAACCGTGCGTTCGACCGCCGGCCTTCCGAGGCCGCTGCAGCCTCCTCCTCTATGGCTGCAGCCACAGGGGAATTGGTATGCCATGAAGTGGGAGGAGGGAGCCTTAATCCCGAGGGGTTTGAGGATTTTGATGCGGTACATGGAGGGGTGAACTCGAACGAGGACGCGCCTCTCTGGGAGTGGGAACAGCTGAACTGGTTTTGAAGATGGATTCCCAGGAAAATTATAAGAGGTAAAAAACAGGCGACAGATGCGATTGATAATTAGGGCATCTTCTATATAAAACTTCCTTGTTTCGTGGCTCTTACCCTATCCATTTACCGCTTATGTCGTCATAAAGTTACGTAGATCGATAATATGTCAATTTCCATCGATCGAATAGTTGTTTTCGGGAGAAATATAGATCATCTCTTAGTATTACTCAAGTCGAATTAAATCGATGGATGAATATTCAATATATACTTGGATATGTCTGAGTTTATGACGTATACTGAGCACGACCCATTTATAGATAATATCATCTATTAAGCGTCATGGGTCAACTCTCTTGTTGAATGAGTGTATTTGATCTCTTAATTTAATATCATCATTTATTATATGCATGAAGTTATGCACTTTGACGTCGCTAAAACAGTCTTTAATCAGATTGTGAGTAATACGATTATTGGGCGGGCATAAAGATGATATTGCCGAGTCAAAACATGATTGATCGCTCTTTTGAATTATTGAGTAGACATCCCGACAACTTAATTGATGCGTTAATGATTTTAAATACACGATCGTTGATGAATATTTACCATATCTATTATATCTTGAAAATCAATTAAATCTATTATATCATACGAAGAAATTGAACTACACTGTAATCAGTTCAGAGTTATTTCGTTTCATGATCATTATTTTATTACTTAAAAACTATTGCTAAAAATCATAATATATGTATAGATTTACACGTACTTTATATACATAACCTACAAAGTCGCGTGCAAAAATACAGTAACACAAATATTCTTTATTTAATTTCGTTTTAAATTTTAGTCCAATGATCTGACGTGCCACATGAGTTGAGTTGGGAAACTCAGCCTTACTATTTGGAGGGGATTGAAAAGGAAAGGCGACCAAAAAACAGGAATAAGACAGGAAAAGCAGAGGTTGAACACTAAGTATAAGAAAAACGTGGATGCATCCGAGGATGCATAAATTAATGAAGAAATTCCGAGGACCGGCTGGTTAGTGTCTTTCTCTTCTCGGGTGCCCGTGGATATTAAACGTTTAACATGTTTTATTGCAAGGTGTCACCATTTTTTTTGAAGACTTGTGTTTTAAAATAAAACTTTCTTTCAGACAGTTTGAACCCAACATCCATAATAACAATAATAATTAAATGAAAAGAGTGCTTCCTTTGATATTTTATGTCACGTGCGAAGAAGGTAATTTAAGTAGGCCTTTGTCCAATAATAAGCACGTCTCCCTCTCCCTCTCTCTCTCTCTCTCTCTAAATACCATTTATTTGCACTTGAAAAAAAAAAAATAAAAAGTATTTTATATTTTGGGACGATGCATAAATTTCGCTGGCAAAAATGAATTCCCATGTTAGTAAAATTATCCCAGTATGAACTCAAACGAAATAGAGATTGGGATGGGAGGAGATATGGATGAATTTCTTCAAAAAATTCAAAGAGTCCGCAACATTTCTCAATCATTTCTTAATTTCTTTAAAAGGAAAGGAGTCAACAATGTCGCCTAGGATGATCGACCACAGCGTGATTCACATTGGATCTTTTAAGTATATTACTCATCCCTCTTACCAATTATCATTATTTAAAAATAAATCATAAAATCCGAATTTGGGATTATAAGATATTCTTATAAATGTACAAATGTGCGTCTATCAAATTGGGGATTTGTTTTGTGATCGCCTGTATATAATTTATATAAAATTATAATAAGTATCACTTGCATTGACAAACAAAACGTTTATTGGGAAATACAGGCTTACAGACTTAAGAGTCATTGCACAAAATGAATGTAAGGGAATCGGTTGGAACTACGACAACCTCCTCCGTCAGAGGGACTGACTTGGAACTGCGGAAATGGTCGGGACTAGATGCGGTGACATGCTTAGATGAATTCAAAACGCTGTTCATGACATTTTTAGGACGTCGGAAAAGAGAGCGAAAACGGTTGAAACAATCCACCAATTTATTGATCGTGTGGCTTTTGTAAGTTAGGTTGATTGTTCATATAGACTAAGACAGTTCCTTATTTTACAAGGAGTTTTGGGATGTTGTGCATCAAGTTTTCCCAAAATTGTCAATACATACTCGAGATACAGTCTCCCAAAACTTTCCTGCGTAGTTTGCTGGGAACGCTCGGTCGTTGGGATTCACAACAGGTGCGACGGAGACAGCCACAACAGAGAAAACCGACTCTGCTACCACAAGGTGACAGTTAGAATCCATTTCCCTTTCGGCCCTTGTCCTCGGCCGCTGGGTTTTGAAGCTGATATGGTTGAAAGGAAGAAGAAGAAGAAGAAGAAGAACATGGGAAGTTAAAGAATTTCCCTTGTTTAACTAACTTTGGGTTAATGGAATCCCGAGTGATTTGTTCTTGCTACGTAAAAGAGAATAAGCATCTGATATGCAGTAAAGGGTTGGATGTGAAGTAGATTCAGTCGCAAGAGAAATACAGCCGGCGAGATTTCAGTCAGTAGAGGACACATCCCTTTTGCCTCCTAGTAGAATTTGATGGGGTGGAAGACTGTTCGGATTATGATGACTGTATCATCTCTGGCCATCGCTTGATGCCTCCTCGCTTTCAGGAAAAATAAACCAGAGATCCTCGTTGTCTCTGTAAACCTGGACGAGTGCTGCCACTTTGTACATGAACATCCCCATCATTGCCGGAACGAGCTGCCAAGACAGAACCAGTAAATGAATGAATTATGATGATGTACTCAACCTGAACCCCAAACACAACTTGGCAGTAGAAACTACTGATAAAGTTGACAACATCCGACTAATGGCTCCTTCTCTCGTAGACTCTAGAAGTCTCTTAGTCTAGAAAGCTCTCGTAGGTTCTAGAAGTTTCTTACATTAGTCTAGAAAGCAATAGGACTAGTCTAGATTTTTCTTAGATAGGAAAATTCTAGAAACATGGAGAAGGATTCCTCCTTCGAACACTCCCTATAAATAGGGGTCATTGGCTCCATCTTGTAATGACCAAGAAAGAAATACAAGTCATATTCCTCTTGTAAACATTCCTCTTGTCCAAGCATTTCCTTTGGTGACTTCTTTCTCCTTGGTGGTCGTAGCATTGGGTCTGCTGGAGAATCACTTTAGTCTCAACATTTGGTATCAGAGCGAGGTTGTACGGGTTGTCGAGGTTGAGCTGCCGAAGTCCCGCAGAGATTGTGTCGAAGTTCTGCGGAGGTTCTGTCGAAGTTTTTTGCGGAGATTCTATCAAAATCCCGTAAAGGTTCTGCTAAGACTAGCAGAGGTTCTGCCGAAATCTCGTGGAGATTTTGCAGAAGTACAAGCGGAGGTTCTGCCGAAATACTGCCGAAGTTCTACCAAGGAAGCTGCAATCCGGGATTGCGTTGGGCATAGGTCAGGAACCAGGCTACGCTTCCAGAAAGTAAATTCGGTATGGCAGAAATTAATACTGTCGGCATGCTGAAGAAATTAAACAACCAGAATTATAGCACGTGGAAGACGTGCATGGAGTCATATCTCCAAGGCCAAGATCTCTGGGAGATCATTGGTGGAAGTGAGACAACCCCACCAGAGGAGGATGCTGCCAATTTGAGGAAATGGCGGATTAAAGCAGGGAAGGCCATGTTCGCCATAAAGACCACCATAGAAGAGGATATGCTAGAGCACATAAGGTACGCCACTACCCCAAAGGATGCCTGGAATATACTAGCAACTAGGTTCTCGAAAAAAAATGATATGAGGCTTCAGTTGCTAGAGAATGATTTAATGGCGGTTAGACAAGGAGATTTAGGAATTAATCAGTATTTTACGAAGGTAAAGTCTATCTGCCGAGAGATTTCGGAGTTAGACCCAGGCTCCAAGATCAGTGACGATAGGATGAGAAGGATTATCATCCATGGGTTACGACCAGAGTATAGGGGATTCATTGCAGCTGTGCAAGGATGGCCTACGCCACCGTCGTTAGAGGATTTAGAAAATTTGCTAGCTAATCAGGAGACGCTAGCAAAACAGATGGCGGGCGTATCTTTGAAAAGTGAAGAAGAGGCTCTATATAGCAACAGAGGGAGAAACTCTGCTACATATAAGAGGCCTGAGAATAGAAAATTCTCTCGAGGTGGTAGAGGTGGACGGCGTGTGCACCAACTGTCTAGACCACAACATGAGAAACGAGAAGACAAACTAGCACAGCGAAACGATGAAAAATGCTTCAACTGTGGAAAGAAGGGCCACTATGCGAGAGACTGCTGGTTCAAGAAGAAGAACGTGGAAGGAAATGCTGCCACATCAGCCAATCAAGAAGGAGATAAATCTGAAGATGAATGGAACCTTGAAGCATCTCTCGCTGTGATGGAAGAAGATCAGTTGTTGGAAGACCAGGCTCTTGCAGTAGTTCACAACAACTCTGTGAACTATGCAGAGAACTGGATATTTGACTCGGGGTGCTCCAACCATATGACAGGTGACGAGGAGAAGCTACGGGAGCTATCAGAATACAAAGGACAGCGAGTCGTCGTCACCGCCAACAACTCCAGACTACCTATCGCTCATGTCGGGAAGACTGTTATTGACGTCGATGATGGTGCCAACAAGGTGCAACTCCAAGGAGTCTACCATGTTCCTGGGATAAAGAAGAATCTTCTGTCAGTAGCCCAACTGACAGCCCCTGGTAATTTCGTGGTGTTCGGACCTGATGACGTCAAGGTCTACCACGAGTTGAAGTTTTCTGGGACGCCGATCATGGAAGGACGGAAGGTAAACTCCATCTATGTGATGTCAGCAGAATCGGCATACATAGACAAGGTGAAGAGGAATGAGACAGCTGACCTGTGGCACGAGAGGCTTGGACACGTCGAATACCACAAGTTAAAGGTGATGATGAGCAAGGAGATGTTGAAGGGTCTCCCGCAGCTAGAAGTAAACGTCGACAACGTCTGCTCAGGCTGCCAGTACGGTAAAGCACACCAGTTACCGTACGAAGAATCCAAGTACAGGGCTGAGAAACCATTGCAGTTGATCCACTCGGATGTATTCGGTCCAGTGAAACATCCATCAATAGGTGGCTGTAGATACATGGTGACTTTCATCGACGACTACTCAAGGTACGTCTGGGTATACTTCATGAAAGAAAAGTCAGAAGCCCTACAGAAGTTCATAGAGTTCAAGATCAAGGTGGAGAGCGATCTGCAGACGAAGGTGAAGTGCCTACGTACTGACAACGGGGGAGAATATACCTCCCGGGAGTTTGGAGAATACCTAAAGGCGAACAGGATAAGACGACAGTTAACTTGTCCCCACACGCCACAGCAGAACGGGGTGGCAGAAAGGAAGAACAGGCATCTTGCAGAAGTATGCAGAAGCATGTTGCATGCCAGAAATGTCCCAGGAAGATATTGGGCAGAGTGCATGAAAACGGCTGCAGATGTTGCAAATAGGCTACCCCAAGCTCGCCTCAAGTTCAAGACACCCTTCGAGCTACTATGGAAGATGAAGCCTACAGTAAGCCACTTTCGAGTCTTTGGGTGTGTTTGTTATGTCTTCATCCCTAGCCACTTGCGGAGCAAGTTCGACAAGAAGGCGACCAAGTGTATCTTCGTAGGATACGACACAGAGAGGAAAGGATGGAGATGCTGCGATCCTACGACCAACAAGTGCACCGTATCAAGGAACGTTGTTTTCGATGAAGCAACTTCTTGGTGGTCACCCTCAACAATAGAAGAAAACAAGGATCACATTAAGCAGGGGGAGCTAGTAACACTAAAACCAATTTTTGAAGAAACTGAAGAAGGGCCTTCTATAATAAGAAATGATGATACAGAAGAAGAGAGACCTTGGCAAACAGGAGTGTACCAAAGGTCCTCTGAGGAGAATGCAACAGAAGAAGAAACTGGTGACGGGATGACACCGTTGAGAAGATCCACTAGGCAACGGAGACCGCCAACACGATACATAGACGCAGCACTTGCGGAAGATATAGATCCACATGAGCCATCAACTTATGAAGAAGCATCCAAGCACAAGGTATGGCGAGAAGCAATGCAAGAAGAAATTCGAGCCCTAGAAGAAAACCAAACTTGGGAGTTGGTTCCTAAACCCAACGAGGTGACACCCATATCTTGCAAGTGGGTCTATAAGGTGAGACTCGTCCCGACGGATCCGTGGAAAGATACAAGGCCCGTCTTGTCGCTCGAGGATTCTCACAGCAGTATGGTTTGGACTACGATGAGACATTTAGCCCAGTAGCAAAGATAACAACTGTCAGAGTTCTACTCGCCCTGGCTGCAAGTAAGACCTGGAAACTTTGGCAGATGGATGTGAAGAATGCCTTTTTGCATGGAGAGCTGGATCGGGCAATCTACATGGAGCAACCCCAGGGCTTTGCAGATAAGTACCACCCCAGCTATGTTTGCAAATTAAGGAATGCTTTATACGGATTGAAGCAGGCACCACGGGCATGGTACGGTAAGATTGCAGAGTTCTTAATCCAGGGTGGATATACTCTAACAGTGGCTGATTCAAGTCTCTTCATCAAAGTTCGAGAAGAGAAAATTACAGTGGTGCTCGTGTATGTGGACGACCTTATCATCACAGGAGATGACAACTTAGAGATCAAGTTGATCAAAGATAATCTTTCTGTGAGGTTCCACATGAAGGAGCTCGGAGAATTGAAGCATTTCTTGGGATTAGAAGTCGATCGAGTTCCGGAAGGCTTATTCTTATGTCAACAGAAATATGCAAAAGAGCTACTAAAGAAATACGGGATGTCCGAGTGCAAGCCGATATCAACACCTATTGAGTTCAACGCTAAGCTTAGTGCAAATGAAGGCAAGGATCTTGAAGAGTCAACAATGTATCGTCAGTTGGTTGGGAGTCTGATCTACCTGACACACACAAGGCCAGATATCTCCTATGCGGTCGGTTTGGTAAGCAGATTTATGCAATCTCCAAAGAAGCCTCACCTTGAAGCAGTCCGACGAATTTTAAGGTACATAAAGGGAACGATGGATTATGGGATACTCTACAAGATCAAAGGAGATTGCAAATTGATCGGATATTGCGATGCGGACTATGCCGGAGATCGCGACACTCGAAGATCAACCACAGGATATGTTTTCAGTATTGCAGGGGGAGCATTATCATGGTGTAGTAAGAGACAACCAACAGTCTCCCTCTCCACCACAGAAGCAGAATACAGAGCCGCTGCAAATGCAACTCAAGAATCTACTTAGCTTATGCAGTTATTAAGAGACCTTCATCAGCAAGCTGACTATGCAGTTTCTTTATCCTGTGACAATAAGTCAGCAATCCAATTAGCTGAAAACCCAGTGTTCCATGCAAGAACTAAGCACGTGGAGGTCCACTATCATTTCTTGCGAGAAAAAGTGCTACAAGGAGAGATTGCACTAGAATATATTGGTACAGAAGATCAGCGAGCGGATATACTAACAAAAGGATTGAATGCTAGCAAGCTTGAGGAGTTTCGATCAAAACTTGGAATGACAAGAAGAGCAAGTCGGTGTTGAGGGGGAGTGATAAAGTTGACAACATCCGACTAATGGCTCCTTCTCTCGTAGACTCTAGAAGTCTCTTAGTCTAGAAAGCTCTCGTAGGTTCTGGAAGTTTCTTACATTAGTCTAGAAAGCAATAGGACTAGTCTAGATTTTTCTTAGATAGGAAAATTCTAGAAACATGGAGAAGGATTCCTCCTTCGAACACTCCCTATAAATAGGGGTCATTGGCTCCATCTTGTAATGACCAAGAAAGAAATACAAGTCATATTCCTCTTGTAAACATTCCTCTTGTCCAAGCATTTCCTTTGGTGACTTCTTTCTCCTTGGTGGTCGTAGCATTGGGTCTGCTGGAGAATCACTTTAGTCTCAACAACTACCTCGAAGTGGAACGTGTCGTTGGCGAGAAACCGATCTGAAAGTACCCATAACACGAATATAGCCGCCGGAATCACGAGTCTTGGAGAGGAAGGGCGATGCCGCTGCCTTTAGTCCACCTCTCCAATGCATCGCTGAGGTCCTCGCTTCTTATGCCTATCCTGAAAACAAAGAACCATTGTGGAGAGCATAAGAAGCTCTTTCATCGAGCTGCAAGGAGATGGAAATTTGGTCTTCTTACTTTTTCAGCTTCTTCTGATGGAAAATTTGAGGGACCCTTTCTGCCGATAAGGTGTCTTCTTGTCTGAACAAGAGCTGAAGGTACAGTAAACTGAACATGAAAATGCGGTGAGAACACCAGTTGAACAAGTTTGTGAGACTAGTTTAAGGTGAATTCACAAGGGAGGAGATCACCTTAAAAGAACTTCGAGGGCATTTAGAGCAGCCTATTAGGAAACATGGGAAGAAGAAAGTTACACGGCTTCCTTCCCAGAGAGACAATGTAATTCGACTCTGAGAAACATTTACCTGGAGAGAAAAAACAACCAAACAGTAGCCACTGCATGCAGTGCCCACGTCAACCGATACTAGAATCAGTTCTCTCTTAAGCTGCATAATAAAGACACACGAGTCACACGTGAAATCACCCATGACATTTATCAAATCATTTCCTGATTTCATGGGCACACGTGTAAACATCAATGTATAGGCTAATGATCAAGATATTAGATGGTTGGAGTTGTGAATGAAAGTAACTTCGGCGAAGACCTGATGGCCAAAATTGAAGAGCCCGGGATAGTTAACAAGCTTCAATCCTATCCAGTATCCAGCTAATAAACTACAGCAAACCAGAATGATAGCCAAAGAAACAACACCAATAAAGTAGATGTGTAATACAGCTTCATAATTGAGAAGGTTCAGCTTTTTCCTCTTCTCTCGGTCATCGCGCAATTGCTGCATAACAACCGGATATTAGAAAAACAGCAGCAGTCTCCAAATCAATAGCAATGACTCTGCAATCCAAATAATGAAATAAAGGATTTCGCGCAAGGGAGCAGTGTGCACCTTCTCAATAGTTTTCCGGTTTACTGGGGCCGAATCAGAGGACTAAACTTGATGCACCTTCTCATCGGTTACATTCGATGAAGCAACGGCTCATCCAATCAGAGGACTAAACTTGAAACTAATCATAATCTTTGAGGACTGATTTTGATATACTTTTGTTTTCCCTTAGTTCCTCTTAAATCATCCCCATGACTTCCCAGCTGTAGGGCGGTGTGCACAGTATTTAACGTAGGGTAAGAAGCAGACGATCACAGGCCGTTTCTTTTTTGTCCCTCTTTCCGCCCATCAAACCGCCGGCCCAACTCAGGCGACGCGCCGCCGTAGCTACGAGTAGCAAGAAAGGAAGGAGAGGGGCTTGTGATAGACGGAGAAAGATGAAGATAGAGGAGGTTCAGTCGACGACCAAGAAGCAGCGGATAGCTACTCACACCCACATCAAAGGCCTCGGCCTCGACGTAAAAATTCTTACACGAAGAGTCTTTCCAGGAACGACTTTATGCCTTTTCTGGGCGGGTTTTGATTTGTTTTAGGAGAGAGTTGGAGGCTTTATAGAGTTTTGTGGGTTGCTGCTGAACTGGGTCTTTGCAAGGTTTAGGGTTTTAGGTGCTGTGGCTACCATTTTTGACATTGTTGATGTTCCCTCGTGATGAAATATCGGATATTTTTGGGGACGTGCTGGCAGGGTTATGCTGAAAGAAATAGTTTTTTTTTTTCTTCTTGTTGTTAGGCTAGGGGAAGTGCATTGCATCTGGCTTCGGGTTTTGTTGGTCAGGTGGAGGCAAGAGAAGCGTGCGGTCTTGTGGTTGATATGATTCGGCAGAAGAAGATGGCTGGCCGGGCACTCCTATTGGCCGGCCCACCAGGTACCGGGAAGACGGCTCTGGCTCTTGGTATTTCTCAGGAACTTGGAAGCAAGGTGAATCCACGATGATTCTTTATTAGTTGATTTAGTGTGTTTCCCTTCCTTTTTGTTGTTTCATGAAAGCACCAAGAACCACTTGCTTGCAGGTGCCTTTCTGTCCCATGGTAGGGTCAGAAGTTTACTCCTCAGAAGTGAAGAAAACTGAGGTTTTGATGGAAAATTTTCGGCGGGCCATTGGTCTGCGTATTAAGGAAAATAAGGAGGTCTATGAAGGAGAGGCAAGTTCTTTGATACGATGGAGCATTCATTGTTGCCATAACTTTGGGGTTTTGACTTGGGCCTGATAATTAGCTTTGTTACATCATTCGATTAGGTTACTGAAATTTCTCCTGAGGAAACAGAGAGTGTTACTGGTGGTTATGGCAAAAGCATTAACCATATAATTATCGGATTGAAGACCGTCAAAGGAATCAAGCAGCTTAAATTGGACCCCACGATATATGATGCCTTGATAAAGGAAAAGGTAAGAAAATGTCTCTGCTCCTTTTTTGAGGTTTTAAAGGTAGCAGTGCCGTGGTTATATTCAAACACTTGCGTGCTGATATGTCGTCATTTCTTGATACTCAACTGATATTGAGGCCATTTTTCCTTGGTCATATGTTATACAGGTTGCCGTGGGTGATGTTATCTATATAGAAGCAAACAGTGGTGCAGTGAAAAGGGTCGGTAGAAGCGATGCCTTTGCCACTGAATTTGACCTAGAAGCAGAGGAGTATGTTCCACTTCCTAAAGGAGAGGTTCACAAGAAAAAGGAGATAGTTCAGGTCAGTATTTTTGAAGTTTGTTAGCATGTTTTTGTTTTGATGATGTGATGATAGTTTTTTACCGTGAATCCCTTCATTCAGGATGTTACATTACATGATCTGGATGCTGCTAATGCCCGGCCACAAGGGGGACAGGATATATTATCTTTAATGGGTCAGATGATGAAGCCGAGAAAAACAGAAATTACCGACAAACTAAGGCAGGAAATCAATAAGGTAATTTCTCATGTGCAGGTGTTCCAAGACAAAGGCTTTGATGTTACCTAGACAAATTCTCAGATTACTCGACCATGATTTATATGAGCTACTTCTGGGCCAATTGATTTATTTCCTTATAGTTACAACAAATTTAATTAAAGAACCTTGTTAATGGCAGGTTGTTAATCGGTATATAGACGAAGGCACGGCAGAGCTTGTCCCTGGAGTTCTGTTTATTGATGAGGTGACTCCTATCACCAGAGTTTGTCCTAAGCTTTGTCATTATGTGGTATTCATCTCTCAAATGCTATCCTGAAACTGCAGGTACATATGCTGGACATGGAGTGCTTTTCATACCTCAACCGTGCTCTTGAAAGTGCACTCTCACCAATTGTGATTTTTGCGACGAATCGGGGAATATGCAACATCAGGTATGATCCTCGTGCTATTATCTAGCAAATTCAATTTGTCCTGAGACTTGGTTTTGCATTTGCTTGCTTATATGTAGAGGTACCGATATGACAAGTCCCCATGGAATACCAGTTGACTTGCTAGACCGTCTGGTGATTATAAGGACACAAATTTATGGCCCGGCAGAGATGATTCAGGTTTAACATAATGACGCTTTTTATATTTCTTGTTCGTGATTAAGCACATTGTGATTGGAGAGTCATCTTCCATTAATTATTGTCAGATCATAGCAATCCGAGCTCAGGTGGAGGAATTGGTGGTCAATGAAGAAAGTTTGGCGTACCTAGGAGAAATCAGCCAGAAAACTTCTTTGAGGTATGTCCTGCTTTTGGTTGGACATACGAGCGAGTCGATCTTTCAGTGAAGCCTCCTTGTCGTTTCGTTTGCTTGGTTTAACTTGTTCCGGCTTATCTCAGGCATGCAGTGCAGCTACTTTCACCGGCGAGCATAGTGGCGAAGATGAACGGCCGAGATGACGTTTGCAAGGTAGTATGAAACTTTCTCCATCTTCGCCCTACTCCTTGTCTCTCTTCGTCTTGCCAAACCCTGAAATGCTTTTGCGTTGGCCCGAATCCTTTTCCCAGGCGGACATTGAGGAGGTCACCTCTTTGTATCTGGACGCCAAGTCTTCGGCCAAGTTGCTCCAGGAGCACCAAGAGAAGTACATCACCTAGAAGTCTTCAGCCGCTTCTTTCGCCTGCCGAATCAATCAGAGATTGCTGTGGTGGTTTACACTTGAAGGTGTTTCACGTCAGCATTTTCCTGGAGCGGGGTGTGTTTGGCGGCTCTGTAAGTATCGGGCCGGAGTGGAATCAAGCCATGTTGCTTATCTTTTTTATCTCATTGTAGCCGTGGGTGGCGCAGGAATTCCAATACACGATGCGAGATGTTGAAACAGAAATGGTAGGTTTTGTGGCCAAGTTTAATATAATCTAAGGCTAAAGTCAGTAGCTTTGTAAAATATTTCAGGAATTTCGAATACAACTTTTAAAACTTATATCGATATTAGTTTATTTAAAAAATTACAAAATTCACTTTTTCAAAAATTCAATATTATAAATATCTTTAATAAAGAATTTTAAAAGTTTAAGAATATTTGGGATTTGTGTCGAATTAACATTAATTGTAAAAATATTTTATAAAATAAAATATATAATTTTAAAAAATTATATTTTAAGAAAGTTAAAATTGTGAATAAAAGAACATCACCGAGGATATTTGGTCCGTTGCGAAACCGTGGGATTAATGTACGACATTGCTATCCGTCAAAATTTCTTTTGTTCATTGAACACGTTGTCAGATGTCAGACCCTATGACTGGCCAAATTTACAAATATTTTAATTTAAATAAAATACACCGTGAAAGGCAATACAAAATTACAAGAAATTTTTTACTTGAAAAACGTTGCTTACGAATTGTGTTAGACCTTCCATGTTAATTACACATAAGGTGCTAATTTTGTGAGGAAAGTTTCCCGGATAAGACAAGTCTGACAAAAAAAGTCGTAAAATATAGTAAGAAGTTTTAAAAAATTTAAAATTTAAATTCGATTTTATTTCACAAGAAAGTTGAATTTATAGAGTTCGGTGTAAGTAATATAAGTTTTAACTTTTTTAAAAATTTTTAATTTTTTTAATTTTTCGAAGTCAAAACTCGTAGAGTTGAACTTTCATAGACAGCATTTCACGTCTCCGTGTGCTTCTTAATTTGGCCAAAAAATGTCCCTGTAGAAAGGTCTGCCACCACATATGTCAGGAAGCGTATATTTGATCTTGCCACCGAGAATTAATCGGCGCATCAAAATCTAACAAATCCTGCCACATTTCCTCGACTACTTCAGGGGAGCTTCTGTTATACATAAAATTCGATACCATTTGCCTCAATTTCGTGTCATGCACGTGTCGAGCAATGTTTCGACTAAAATGCTAGAGGCATAATCGAGCTGGGAACCTGTCCATATCTCTCGAACAGCCGCTATCATTGCCTTGTCGGCATCGGTTACCACGCTGATCGGATGCTTGTCTCCCATCACAGATGTGTGTGTGCACAGTAACCAAATGTAGTCGTCCATTTTCTCTGCAGCAAGTAAGGCCGTCCAGAAAACCACTGTCTGATGACGATGATTCACGCCGACGATAACCATCATCATCTAATGCATTGGTCTTGAATGTCGAATCAAACACGACTACGTCCCCAAACGCATGGTAGTCGGTGGTCCTCGACATACTATCTATCCATCCGTTGTACACTGTCAGCTTCGATGTGCGTCACTAAAGCCATTCCCGGGTCTTTGTTCCTCTTGGACAAGAGGTAAGCTAAACCTGAATCAATGTGTGATTGCATTTCCGTCGCTCAATTGTACTGAAGTTTTCGATTATTCATATCTTTCACAATGAATCCGGCGCGATCATGTCCCCCAGAAACGAGAATAAACAAACGCATTATATCACATTGCTTGAACCCAATCTAGAGCATTCGACATACTGCAACTACATCCTCGTCCGAGATTTGCCGCTGGTCGGGCATAAAGTACTTTAACGTTCTTGTAACCAGATCGTGATTGTGTTCCAGTTTGACAGACGATACGATCCGCCGCCCACTTTCTTCCACTGTTGTTTTCAACTCGGCAGGACATCCCACCCTGCTCGACGCCCTGTGACAAATGTTGTTGGACGCTTCGCTCCTTAGCCTAGCTCGCCCTTCGCGTGAACAGACCCACTTCTGCATGATGACATCACCATTTTTCCGCCGCTTGCAGTCTTGTTTCCTAACTGAGAATCCTTGAAGAGCCCCATAAAGCTTGTAAAAATTTTTGACGTCCTCTGCGGAATCAAACTGCAACTCCAGAAGATGTTCTTCCGTCATGTTTGACACTATCTGGAGAATTTTCGTCAAACTTTCATCGTCCATGGTTGCGCAAACGAATGCCAGATTCTGGATAATCAGAAGCACTCTGTCATGTGCAATTCAACTTCGCATTTTTATAATTCATCACCATTTAATAAGTGAAACCAACGAACGTCACCCAACTTAATATCCAACTACCTACCAACCAACACCTCGCCTGCTATGAGATGACGTTTTTTTTTCCCTCCCAATACCTTCGATGAGCCGTCAACCCTCTCTATTGTGTCTAATAAATTAAGGCATTTGCCCTATGTGAATCAGTATAGTATCTGTCGTACGTTGTGCGGGATTACACTGCCTAATATTTTGCCCATAATAGAAGTCACCTTCCTTGAAGATTTTCAATCAATAGCCTATCCCCTCAAAGACTTGCCATCAATCCCCACAATCCCATCGTCTACTAATTCGCTCAACCACCCCCTTCAGACCGATCAGTAACCATCTTCGTACTGTCAACTTCATTACGCACTAAAATCCCCTTATCGCAACTCCCAACCTTAATGGTCACTATAAAACATAGCATTCCCTACCACTTCCTCCACGTCCAATATAGAGAGAGGAGCTCCATCCTTTTCCTAGAAACATCATCCATCCCAAATCCCACTGACCTGGGCAGCTCCTCCATAATACCAAAAAATGGATAATGGTCGAGGTTTGAGCCCCAACGACATCGCACCACTTCACACATCGCCAGCCTTCAACGTCCAGATCACATCAGTCTGTCCGACGCCTTTCGAGCATGCCGTAAGGCTGTGTACAGAGATATGGTTCGGCCAGCGCGTCATCAGACAATCACCTGCTTACTTGGTGACGTACGACGTGCGTATATCATTCTTTCTGCATTCAGATTACCCAAATGGCTGATGGGTTCGCCAATTGCGGGAAGCTATCTTAGATAACCTGCAAGGTATGGGACCACTTAACGTAGGTAACTGCGATATAAATGTCGAGTACGTCCTCCGCGAAATGAAGATGCCATTGGTCGACATCCTGTTCCCCGGGACAAACAGGTCCCTCATGCTTGCACATCGTCCATGTCTGCAACTGATTACAACCTTCTCGAGCAAAAAGATTTACCACTTTCGTGTGAAACTCGATCTGGTTAACTCCAACACCTTCTGGGAGCTTCTTTTTAAGGAAACAGGCTACGTCGACACCGGAATGGCAGAAGGAGTCACTGATGAGCCGTTGCATGACGAGGTAAACATCTTGCTCTGGCGGGTATAGGAATACGATGTGGAGAACTTTCATGCTTCTGCTTCCGAGTTGCTCGCAAATCAGAAGGCTAGCATGGCGATCATTCTCGGTGCACCCCCAACAGCTACCATCCATGCCCAGCCCATCGTGCATTCAGTTGACTTCAACAACTTCCATCTTGTTGATTCCTGGTCATGCCATGGTCCTTTGGCATTGCCAAGAAATAACTTTACACTTCTTCGAGGAAATATATGCAACCACAAGTGCACTTATTCTGGTAAGCAATCTATACGGAAGAGGATGGAATTCAACTCCATATAACGAAATGTTGCTTTGCCACAGGACTATCCACGTAACCTCTTCACGGACCTGTAAGAAGACCAGCCGCAAGCCACTTCATTTTGGGAGGTAAGAATTAACCACTTTTTTTGGAAGGACGAGAACCGCATGTTTAATGTCTCAGTATCTACTTCTTTTGGCTATGGACTGTCACGACTAGTGGCTTTCCTTTGTTGGGTATGTTGGGGCGGGTAGTATGAAGCGAATTATTTTATGTGTACATTACTGGATGAAATCCATCTTCCATCAAGGAAAAGATTTCTAACAACCAGCTCACATACCCGGACGTCCAAATCGTATAACTTAGGGGAGGCGGTAATATGGTAATTGCGCAATGCTTTAGGTTCGGACTTCGGCCCGGGTTCACATACGGACGACTTGTACATATTTTGTACATTAACTACAAATTTGTACAAAACATGTATAATGCCAGACAAGTGCATCTCCTCTTAATTTGTAAACGGACTCCTTCATGCATGCTCCATTTGACTCGGTGCATTTCTTGTACATATGCACAATATTTTTCTTATAAATTCATAGTAATATACGAATAATATACATGTACGAAAATCGTATGAGGTCAACACATGTACATCTCCTCCTACTTCGTACATATTTCGTAGATATGTACCAGAATTTTCCTGTAAACCTAGAGTAATGTATGAAAAATGTATATGCACATTACTCGTACACGCCTTGAACAAATGTACATATTATGTAGAATGTAAAAATATGTACATCTCCTATTACGTCTGTACATATTTTGTACACATATACAAGAAATTCCCTTAATCCCCAGAGTGATGTATGTCCAATGTACATGTACATTATTCATACATGTATTGTACAAATATACTAAAATTGTACAAAGAAAAAACATCCTTATGTTCGTACATATTTTGTGCATATATACGAGAAATTCTCATCACCCACGACGTGATGTACGACAAGTGTACATGTATATTTTTTGTATATTACGTGTACATATGTACGAAAGTTGTACAATGGCAAAATGATACAAAGACGGACGACAACTTATCCCCGTCGACGAGCAGCAAGAGAGGCGTCACTTTACTCGCTTGCGACTGAGCTACGATTGCGATTCAGCACGTGCGACTCGACGAGTGCGACTTGCGACTTGACGTCGACTTGACGTGTGCGACTTGCGACTTGACGTCGACTTGACGTGTGCGACTCAAGGAGGTGCGACTTGACATCATCAGCGACTGAGCAACGAAGAGTCGGCCAAGCCAAGAATCTCGAAGATGAAGAGCCTCAAAGAAGCTGAATCAATTCGCATTCCTCATTCATGCATTTGTCATTCATGCTTTGCATTTACTTTGTTGCATTTCCAATAAGCCATTTATGGCCCGTCCATGAATCTTGCATTGCATGCATCTAGCCTAGGTTCATTTCGTGCATTTAAGTTCTTCTTCAGGTGTTCCCTATATAATGGGCACCTTGTACTCATTTGCATAGCAGCTTTTGAATCAAATTATAAACCCTTATCAGACTTAGTGTCTTTTATCCGAAGTGAGTGGATTCTCTTTCAAACCTCGTTCTTCATTTGGTGGATTTCCAAGTGCGGATTGAGTAGAGTGTATCAACCGGTGGTGGTGTATCTGTATCCTCCGTGTTGTTCCTCGCCCTCGTCTTGTTCGTGGTGGTGTATCTGTATCCACGGCCAAACGAGTCTACCCGAGTCTTCTTTCACGGTGGTGCATCTGTATCCGTGGAGGTTGATCTCAACCCTTCCTTTTCATCATTCAGCCGCCTACCCCACACACCTTCCGTCCATACTGAGCGTCACTCCATTCCGCACCCTTTTCAGTGACGTCCCCATTCGTTTTTCGGTTTAGGAATCATCTATTCCTTGCCGTCCCCGTATCACAAAACATGTATACTTCCTCCTGTGTTCGTACATATTTCAAACATATGTATAAGCACTTCCTCTCAACTCCATTGTAATGTATGACTTTTTGTACAACACTTATACACATGTATGTTTAATGTACAATGTCATAACGTGTACATCTCGTCTTAATTCGTACATATTTTGTACATATGTGCAGGATTTAGCCAACAGACCCATAGTAATGTACGAATAATGTATAAATATGCAGTATTCGTACATTAGATGTCCAGATGTACAAAATTTGGACAATGAAAAAAAAACGTACATATCATACGATTTTTCATACAAAACCCATAAAAGTGTACAGAAAATGTACGAGTTGTCCTTCTGAGGACACTCAAGTGACGTAAGGTGAGTGATGGGTGTTTGGAACCTTGATCCCTGGTTCAAATCCCATCATGCACACTCCATTTGGATTTACGGTTGGTCACCTAGGTGATGGCTTTAGCCCAGGAGCCGCCCACCTGTTGGGCCTTTAGGCCTCAACTGAAATTGGACCGACATGGGAGTAGGCCTCAAGTCGGGCCCAGACGAGATGTAGTGGAACCGGGCCTGAGGCTAGTGGGCTTGTCAAATAGCCTCCGGGCCTCGTGAGAGGGCTCGCAAAAAGTAAGTCCGCCACAAACCCCGCTAATATATAAAAAAATATATGAGTTATGTACAAAATTTAAGTCACTGATTCCATCAAATGTACGAAAATCGCGTCAACTTCGTACATGGAGGGACGTCACGAAAGCGGGACGTTAGCCACGTCCAATTTTGTATAAGAGTTTTAAAATTTTTAGTAAATTATAAACTGTTAAGTTAAATAACAAACTTTTTCGTAAACTTCTTCTGATACTCGTCTAAATAAGCAAGAAAATCGTCGTAAAAATTTTTATATTTCTTCCATACATTTAAAAATATAAATTTGTTTTTGGAAAAATATGAATAGTTGTCTATTCTTAGTCGAATTTCTTTTTACCCGAACTTTAAAAGCTTTAATTTTAAAATTTTCATGACCCAATTATAATATTGTTAGTCAAAATGCCGTAAGTCATGTGAATTATTTAACTTTAATTTTTATCCGATTCGAATAGAATTGTAAAATATTTAGGATATTAATTTAAGGTAATGAAATAAAATCTTTTAAATATTAAAAGTTGATCCGAGTAGTAAGATTCTTGAATTCGCTTAAGTAATTCTCGGGTTCGAAACATATCACCTTTGTTAGAAGACTTATATATCATAATTAATTGTCCTACCGAGATCTGAGTATGTGTTAGTCAGAGTAAAACTCCGAAAATGAAGCAGGCAACTAAAAAATTGAACCATATTTATCCTTTTTTATTAAGTACTTAACGATAAAAAAACCGTCTTTTGTTAGGTTAATAAGGAAGAAGTCAAAACAGGAATGGGGGAATTTTATAAATAGCAGACAACTTACGAGTTTCAAGGCGTTTAAAAAAATGGATAGCATTTGTAATATATTTATATATATAATATCTTTTGTAAGTGAAATAAATGGGACGGCGCTGTCGACATTTGTCTCCTCTCGAGGGATGGCACTTTTCCTTAGCTTTGGTTTGCCACGTGTGCTGGGGATGCTCAAGCTCACCCCCCCCCCAATATAGATATATTACTAACGAAAAAAAACATAAAGGTCAACTCTCATTAAATTGAACAATTTTGCGATTGAACACATTAACCTCTACCAAAAAATAGGAAGCCGCCCCCTCGATGTAGTTCATACGTCTTTATCCAAAACCCCACCCACTTCCCCAAGTAAATGATATCAATCCATTCAAGGTTTTTACTACAAACTCTGTCATTCCTCGTTTCTTTGTTTTTTGGGTCACTGAATTTGACAAAATAGAAATCTGAATAATGACTTCAGGGAGAGGGAGAGGGAGAGGGTGATGCCGATGGTCTTCCACTGCTGACCCGTAGAATAACATGGAAAAAACGACGAGTCAACATAAGTGTCCTCAAAGCATTATGGTAATAAACCCAACCCCACCCCCCACCAAAGAAATAGTCAACACAATTCACCTTTTCATACCTTTCTTTATTCGTTCATCGTTATATATATAAACGAACCACGCACAAACCCCCCCCTTCCTCATACTCATCAGCAAGACTCAATACTCCTCCAATCCTCATAAATCCAACCGAATTCTTCTTACAAAGCCACCCAACTATCATTTACAATGTCTCCTGCTACAACCACCCCCACCCCACCACCCGCCTCCCTCTCCCAGCTCCACCCTGACATACTAAGGATGCACGTCCTCCCCCGTCTCGACGGCCCTGCGCTCGCCTCCGCCTCCTCTTCCACCTCTTACCTCCGCAGCCTCTCGTCCGATGACGACCTGTGGAGGTCGATCGCCGAGTCCACCTGGCCCTCCATTGCCCACCCCCTCGTCTCCCAGGTCGTCTCATCTTTCCCTTCCGGCCACCGCTCCTTCTTCTCTGACGCCTACCCCTTGCTGGACGGACGCCTCACGTTGCCGTCGAAGTCGATTTCCGAGCCGTCAACGTTGAGCTTGATCTCCGCCGTCGACGTCTTCTACAAGGGCGAGCCTATCCTGTCCCGAGTGCAGGAGATGGAGACTGTCTCTCGCTGGTTCACGTCCTCACCCTTCCGGGTCGACCTGCTCGACGAGAAGGAATCAGTCCCGACGCCCATACGGGGATCCCCCTCCGAGAAAGCTGGCGGGGACGACCTCGACGGCTGGCTGAGCCACATAGAGGAGAACCTAACCCTGAGCTGGATACTCGTTGACCCCGTAGCAAAGCGCGCCGCAAACATGTCCAGCCTGAGGCCGGTGACGGTCCACAGGCACTGGCTGACTGGGGAAGTCCAGGCAAGGTACGAGACGGTGCTATTGGGGAGAGGAGCAGAGGCGGTGTGCGTGACGGGGGAGGTGAGGCTAAGGCCGTTGGAGGGAGATAAGGAAGGAGCAGTGGAGGCGAGCGAGGTGAGCCTGAGGGCGGAGGACGTGGAAGGGAAGTGCCTGTCGGGGAGGGAAAGCCTGGGGGCGATAGCGGGGACGATGACGGAGGGGAAGCGTAGGAAGGGGAGGGGGAAGGTGGAAGGGAAGATGAGGTACGAGGAGTACGAGGCTATGAAGAGGAAGTGCAGGGAGAGGAAGCAGAGGAAGGAAAGGGTGTTGGATTTGGCCTGTATTTCCCTCGGCGTCACTCTCTTTTTGGCTTTTTGGTCCTTCCTTCTGTTCAGATAGCACACACAAAATGCCCTCTAAAATCGTTTGCTATTTTTTTATTACTTTTTTTTGTTTCTTAATGTATATTTATATTTATATATAGATAATTTGGATGGTGTATGCGTTACTCATCATATCTCCCACTTGAAACTCTTCGCATCATTACCCGGCAAAAATTACATTAATGTATAATTAGGACGAGATTTGTTTTAGGAAATCTCTCTTACTAGTAAATTGCTAAAATAATGACATGTGAACTATGTACAAAGTTAAAATCGGTGTTTGAATTACCGAGTCCGAAACATTATTCAACAAATTTTAAAATTAATATAATTTTCAAACAGAAACGTATCTCTAATTAGAACCCGGATGTCCACTTCAACTGAAATCGTGCCAAAAGGTACTCTTATATCCATCTAGGCTACGAGCTTTCTTCCATTTTAACTTAAAGAAAGAAAAAACATAATAAAATTAAATAAATAACTTTAAAATTCTGAAAATAATACCTTAAAATCGAAATTTATAATAAGATTTTGCTTACCATAAAAGTTGAATTTTACAAATATAATTTTTTTGAGACATTATTTTTTAAATTTTGTGCTATTCGGGAACATAACTGCACTGCGCGACCCGTATCCTGTCCTGACTGCTGACTTTCCTGGAGGCTTTTTTTTCTCAATAAAAAGAGTTAAAAAAATAATTAATAGCTTAGGAAGGACAACGGCCATGGATGGGAGGCTCATCACGGAACCAGTTTTGGGCTTTTGGGCCTCGTTACCATGACCTTCCTAATAGGCCCTTATTCTATCGAAGCCCAACATAGGCCCATAACTTTACACTCTTGGCCAGGAACCCAAAGCAAGTTCCCCCAGCTCGAGTCAGGGTCGGGACTCGGGATCTCGATGATATTTATTGCACGGGCAAATAGCCGTTTTCGTCCAATGTACGACGCTTGGTGATTGTGATACAAAGAGAAGCGCCCAAAGCTAAAACACCAGAGTTCAAAACGTTCCAGAACAACTTCCCAGGATTTCCGACGAGCGCAGCTGTATCAAGAACGAGTCGGGGCAACGTATGGGCGAAACTATGGTTGAGGGCCCCCGGGATTTACGGATGCGGAAGTGAAGGTGACCGGTTTCGTCGGATGATCTCTCACTACAAGGCTAAGAACTTCAGGCCTCGCGTAATGACCAACCACATCAAAGTCGAACTTGGCTCGAGGTATTTCTCCAAGATCTGCGGAGAGACATCGTGACATTAGACAACAGAAGAACAAGGCCAGGGCCATGGCTCTACTGACGAGAGAATATCGAAGCTGTACCGAGGTCAGCTGATATTAGTGCCTCTCCTTCGTAGTTAGGCCCTGCGAGCACATTCCCAGTGGGCGATATTATCACGCTGCCGCCAGCGCATACGACAGAGTCTGGACTGTGATCTTCCTCCGTCCCGGCAAAAGTGTACCCTGGTGGAGGGGGATAGTCCTTCCGGCGACAGAACTGGTTTGCCGACAGGACAAAGCATCCTCCCTCCAGAGCGATGTGGGTCATGGATGCTTGCCAGATGCTCCTGGAATCGGCGGTCGGTGCACAATAGATCTCAATCCCTTTACCGTACATTGCCGTCCTAAGGAGGGGCATCCTATTCTCCCAACAAATCGCGGCCCCGATCTTCCCAACAGGGGTGTCGAACACAGGAATTGTGGAACCATCCCCGAACCCCCATATGATACGCTCTAGGGCGGTGGGCATGGTCTTCCGGTGCTTCCCGAGGTACTGACCCTGCGAATCGAAGAACAGGACCGTGCAGTACAGCGTATAACCATCTCTCTCAATCACGCCCATGACCAGATACACCCCATACTTCCCGGCCATCGCCGCCAATCTATCAACTTCCGGGCCTGCTCGCGAAGCAATCACGGATTATCAGGATACGAGAAACCTCGGCCTCACACGCCCGATAAAGTCCTGGGGACATAGAGTACCTGGGACATTGATAGCGGAAGCATGGTACTTCCGGAACTGCTCCCTTCCCTCGGAGGTACGGTTACCGATGGTAACCCCGAAGGTAGAGCCGCGTGGGTAGCCGCCGACGAATGCTTCTGGGAAGACAACCAGCTGGGAGCCGTACCTAGCCGCGGCCTCAGCCAGTAGCCTCTCCGCCTTATCTTTCGGCCCACAAATAAAAGAAAACAAAAGAAAAATCAGCAAGAAAGAAGGAATAGCGAACCAGAGGGAGAGGGGGAGGGGTTGATGAGGAAGTTACCGAGGGTGGCGGGGGTGTCGTAGAACACGGTGGAGGCCTGGACTATGGTAGCGCGGACGGTCCGGGCGTCGGTGGCGGCGGAGTCGGGGCTCGTCATTTTGCGAAGTGATGGTGCGGTTGGGTGGGTGGACAAAGGGAAAAGTAAAACGTATTAAATACGACGATTAAAAAATTAAATTAATTTTGTTTATTTGTGATTATATTTATTATCCCAAGCGTAAATCCAACACACCTACTCCCCCCCCCCCTTCACACCGAACACCGTAGCATTTACAAATATTAATCATAAAATATATGATGTGAATATTGCTTCTATTAAGATTATTAATACCCAAAGGATATAGAGAAACAAACTTTTACAAGGTGAGATGTGAATAAGAGGGGGGAGTGCCACACACATACACCCGGATTTACCTCCCACCCCATCCCTGCTCCAAATTAATTAATTAACGTGGGGTTATAATAATATACTGTTCATAATTAGTGCCGGTGGATAAAATATTTTATTATTTAAGATATTTACTTTTGAAATTCGAAAAAAGACTTACAATTTTTCTTTTTCATTTTAATTGTTCGTCCGATTTTCGGTTTTGGTGGGCGGGTCTGCTCCAGAATATTAAAACAACTTAAAACTTGAACGGGTGCCTATCTAAAACTAATTGACTGTAAAGGAAATAGCCTGCTAAGTTATATATACTAGGCCAGACTCTTTTCTATATCCGATGTGGGATTGGGCTTGCTATATAACAAACCTTCCAACACGTCCCCTCAAACCCAAGCCCACATATGGGCTCACAAGCCGGCACCATTTTTGGGTTGAACTGGACTACACGGGCACTCTTTTTGGGTTGCACCGTAAACAGGCGAGGGGAGCCATCATCGATTTTTACTGAGCTTAACCGGGCTTTGATACCATGTTAGAATATTGGACCGATCCATATGCGGAGCCCAGCATACAAGCCCAGCGGGGTTCCACTCTAAAACCAATTGGCTGTAGAGGGAGTAGCCCGCTAGCCTATATATACTAGGCCGGACTCTTTTCTCTGGGATTGGATTTGCTATATAGCAAACCTTTCAACATAACCCGCCACCTGATTCTGCGCAGCTTTTTCATGAATCACATCTCCGGAAAGATTTATTGGGGCACCCCAGCTGCGTATCACGATGGATACTTGAGCCGGTCGGAGACCACACTTGGTCGAGCTGATACTGAAGGTCATTGTTCAGGACTTGATATAAGAATTTTTATCCCCGCGTCGAGTCATTACCTAAAATGAACACAACTATATGCATCAGAAGCCAACATTTAAGGATACATAGTTGGATGTTAGGCTTAGACTGGAAAGATGAACAAAAACCCATCTCTTCCATGTCTTCTTCATCGCATCAGTGCCATTATCAACCCCCCTCCCCCCCGATAATAACATTTTCCAGAGCTGGGTGTTCGCGTCGAAAACGGATCACGTCGGAAATATTTGACAATAATACTTACTGGTTTTTAGATGTGATCGCCAGTAAGTAAATGAAATAGATTAAATCGAATATACGAAGTCTTACAATAAGAAAAAGGTGCTTATAACCATAAAAATAAAATAAGGACGGCGGTGCAACGTCGTAGACTTGCTGCTGGACGCTGCAGGCTGAGTCAGAAATGATGTTGCGAAACGAGTAACACCATATCGCAACAATTCCTTATTCTCCGTGAAAGTCCTCATGATGTTCAATGCACTCCCACGGTTGTATATAAACCCAACCAAGAAAATTGCTTGCTCCAAGGTTTTCTTAATGCTTGTAATCTTCATAATGTCTTCTAGCATTAGATCGATACAATGTGCGGCACAAGAGTCCAATAGATGTGCTTCCTTTTTGCTTGAAGTAGTTTGCCTGTTAAAAAATAAGACGTTATCAAAGTGACTACAAAATAGTTGTTATAATTATACTGGATAGCACATAATTACCGGCTAGCACATAATTACTTCCATTGTCTGTGACAATCTGAACCACATTTTCCTCTCCAACTCTTTCCACGAAGCTATCAAGCAGATGCATCCACATATTCAATGAACATTGTTCCCTTTCTACTATTTACCAAAAAGTTTATCAAATACGGACTTTTGCGATCGGTCCAACCTTCTGACATTATGGAACAACCATAGTTGGCCCAAGATTCTTCGTGATCCTTCATGAGATTCTTTGTAAATTCAAGTTCTTTCTTTAAAAGAGTCACCCGCATTTCATGAAAGCTAGGAGGCTTCAAATTCAGGCCATATCTTCCAACGGCTTCTAACATCCATCTAAAGCCGTCCAAATTTACCGCATTGAAGGCAATGCCAGCCTGATAAAAGAATCTGGCAACATACTGAATGGTCTTCTCTCTGGCTTCTCTATCACAAGCATTGACTATATTTTGTTGTTTCTTCTTTCCAACTTCTGGATTTTGCATCAAAAAAAGGTCCATTGGACCCTTCGATTGTGGCATCTTTCCCTTGAACTTCTTCAGAGGTAATGATTGGCTTGAGCCTCCTCTTTTTTTCTCCTTATCACATCGTTCTTCAATCTCTTCATCGTCATCTCCAATTATCTGTTCATTCACATCACAAGGTCATGTCCCTTGCGAGGCAATAGATACCGCCTTGATAGTCTTCTTTTCAAGCATGTGCTTTCTTAATTCTTCTTTCACCTCCTTTGGACAACTTTCACATGTCTTTGCATTTCGGTTTGCCCCCATTTGATGTTGTTTTGCTTGAAATATTCCTCCGTTTGTCTCAAATCCATAAAAGTTACAAATAAGTTTGCATCTATTATTCGGATCCTTCAAATAGTTGTATTTCCATCCCGGATCTTTTCTATTCGAGGGCGTTGATGAGACGGAAGTTCCACCGGATGACATAATGAATTCCCTTCCCTATGAAAGCAACAAATAAAAAAGTTATAATGACACACGCCGAAATTATCGCAATAGAAACGAAAGACAAAGAATTAAGGTATACACACCAGCAACGAAAGACAGACATACATCAGTGACAAGATTTCGACAATATGCTCAGATCATTAATATAATTGCAGCAATCAAGTAGAAAATTCTCAAACAAAAATTGACAAACTGACGCAGGACGAGATCTCGGAAGTTAGATGAGGAAACAAGAATACAAACCAACAATGATAATCATAGTAAGATGAGAACAAATACAAACCAAAAACATAATAGCACTAATCGGATAGAGGATAAGAGACATAAACGATTGACGATGGCAAGTAATAAGCTCATTTAGTCGAATGATTGGTCAGTACAGTTGAACGAACCAGCAGCGAGAACCGCTGACATGCTATATTAACCAGACGAGCAACCACCGAAACACTGAAACTATCTAATCAACAGACTAAATGAAATAGTAGGTAGCAACAAAAATCGTGAAGAACGAACGACTTGCATCAACAATTGAATTGCAGCACTAGTAGTCAAAGGGCATGATTCCCAGATGGACTTACGGAGCTGACAAGGAGGTGCGAGCTACGGTGATGTGGCGGCTTTCGGAGGTGCGAGCTACGGAGATGTGGCGGATTATGGAGGTGCGAGCTACGGAGATGTGGCGGATTATGGAGGTGCGAGCTACGGAGATGCGGTGGGAGGAGAAAGGAGGTGCGATGGAGGTGGGTGGAGATAGGTTAAGTCTGAATTTTATTACTTTTTCGGTCCTTTAATTTTTTTTTAATTTTTACAATCAAGTCCTCATCGCCTCGAACAATAAAGCGAGAAAAGCCAGCGCCTCGTCGCCTTTCCCCGAAGCGCACCCGAGGCGCGCGCTTCACTGAATGCGCCTTGCATCGGAGTATTTGAGGCGACCCACGTCGCCTCGCCTCAAGGCACTCGCCTTAAGCGAGAGGCGAGGGCTTTTAATAACACTGTAGCTCACTCTGACGGTGGAAGCGAAGGCCAATGAAGCCTCAAGAGTTTTGCCCAGGCCGGGGAATCCTAACAACTAAGGGGCGACGAGCAAATAAGCTTTTGTTGGCTAAATTGATCTTGTCTTTTCCAAGGAAGATCTCCTCCCTTTTATACTCGATCTGTTACGACCTCTGAAGATCCTCTAATCTAAACCACTTTCCGTGAATCTCGGAGTCAACAAACCGTCCTTTAAGACGTGCAACCCGTGTGGACGTGGGCTGTAGACTCCGCGGATCTCGGGGTCGATAAACCATCCTTTAAGACGTGTGACCTGTGCAGGCATGGGCCATAGACTCCACTGATCTCGGAGTCACTAAACCGTGTTCTAAGACGTGTGGTTTGTGCAGACGTGTGCTGTAGACTTAGTGTGAGCACCGCGCCTTTTTTCATACTCTACACTCCTATTGTGGGCTTTGTCAGAGAATAGGCCCAAGATAGTCTATCTTGTCAACGTAAGCCCCCCTATTTTTGCTGAGGGGACTTCTGTCGCCTGAGCACTTCTGACATTTGCTTGAGTCGAAAGAAGGAAACTCTTCGTCTTCTTCCTTCGAGCTTTCTTGAAACCCTCGTAGACTTTTCTGAAACCCTCGTTTCTTTGCCTTGACCATGTATACTCTCGCTTCTTTCCAATGACACTCCCAGCGCACTGGACCCTCCGGCGTGGTCCAGACCGGCGACAACGGGCTGACCTTGGGTCCTGTCCTTGACCCTGCCGTCTTTCCTGGCGTGGTACCTCATGAGTACCTAATCACGGAGTCCCAAATCCCCATCTGCCGGGAGGACTTCGTGGACCCCCTAAACTGGGAGAAGAAAAGCGGCTTCCTGTGCTTCCCCTTCGTCGAGAAACCGGTGGTGCAGAAGTGGTTCTCCACTTGGCTAGGGAAGCTGGAGCACAGGCTGAAGGTTTGCGGCCTTTGGTCATTCGTCAAGCTGTCTCTGGTCACGAAGCGTTGTGACCCTCGGGTATGTGCTAGTCTGCTTCCTTTCTGGAACGACTCGGTGAACTGCTTTTACTTTCCCGAGGGTCCTATGACCATAACCCGGGAGGACATCTAATTCTTGACGGGGAGCTATGTGGCTGGCGCCCCCGTCCGCCTCCATCCTGTAGACGACGACCACCACCCCACAAAAATGCTCTAGATTCTGAGCACGGCAAGGAGGCACCTGGAGATGGTCGAGGGTCAATCTCCTGCCGTCTGGGGAAAGGCTGAAGAGGTCGAGCTCTTCAACGTCTGGCTGAGCAAATACGTGTTTTGCTTCACCGGCAAACGGGTGCCGAAGTTGGTTTATGGAGTCGCCAACTTCCTGAGCTCGGCTTCCAGCCAGATCGCCTGGGCCCCATTTCTGTTGGGGTTGGTCTACCAGGGGCTACACAAGGCAACGACGTGCAGCAGCCCATTCCCAAGGTATCCAGCCGGTGGCCCCCTGTGGCTTGTGCATCTATGGTCCTGCTTGTGGATGGCAGGACTCACAGGATACCAGATGCCCTCTGGCGCCACTCCAGTTGGGTGCTATGGGACGCACATGATGGAGACCTGCTGCCAGTCCAAGGACAAGTGGCTATATGCCTCCGTGACAGGGCATATACGTCACATTGTAGGTACCGGGTGGAGTGAGCGCCGCAACTGGGTCTCCTTCCCTGCCGAACACCCAATTTTAAGGCGCCGACGGAAGCTCACCCCGGGCTTATACTGGGACTCGGTTTTGACCGGCAGGGACCTGGTCTGTGTGTCGGAGGGGGGTTTTTCCTTCGAAGTCTACAACCCCCAACTCTGTGCAAGGCAGGTTGGCTTTGTTCAGAGCTCTTCGGTGCCCTTCTCCGACACCTCCAACGTCCCGATCAACACGAGGGTTTCCAGCATTTTTTTCAAGGAATCCCTCAGGCCTCAGTGAGTCTCCTGGCCAGGAAGACAGAGCTCCAGCACATGGAGTTTTCTTTTGAGTCTACCCCAGTTTTGGCGACATAATTCTTTACTGTTCAGTGGGCAGTTACATTCGACATCCTGCTGAAGAGGATGTCATTCCTTCGGACCTCCAAGGAGCCGGATCTCTACCTGTCCTCTGATATGATGCTGAAGACAGGACAGATGCCACCTCCTGGTATAGGCTTATACTCATCTTCCTTGCCCTTTGAATTGAGAATTCTTATCTGATATAAATTGCAGTCTTGAATGTAGACTCAGGGGACTCTTCACCAGAGAGCGGCCCTCCTCCCCAGGCTAGGCATCTAACTCGCCTTCGCCGGCAAGCTCTTGCCTCTACAAGCAAGAAAGTCGAGCAGGGAGCGGCCAGCAAGCGCAGAGCTCCTACCCCTGAGTCCTCCGATTCTAAGGACGTACCGATCTCCGTTTCCTTCAAGCGTCGCCGACCTACCGTCCAAGACCCGATTCCCATCTCAGCTATGGCCCCGGAGCCTTCAGGGACCTCTTCTACGAGGTATGCGACGCTTTCTACCTTCAAGTACTGCTACTTTTCTTCAATTAACCGTATGGCATTGTTTTCAGGAGGACAACCACGACTCTGAGCCCGCCCCCTCTGATTTCTCAAGCGGCTGAGTCTCCTCGAGAAGTGGTATGCAATCATGTATTTATGCCATTTTATGTTTTAAAGCCTAAACCACCCTACTCTCTCTCCAGGGTCCAAGTCAATCCGGGGAATCTGACCCTGAGGAAGCTTCTAAAGAAGCTGATCTGCCTCCTCCTTCCGAGGTATGCACGACAGGTTTGTGTAAACTTTGCTCGTTCAGTTTCTATGCTAATGTTTAACTTCAATTTGTAAAATATTCCTTCCCCAAACCCTGAAGTCCAAGCGACTGAGGAGCCGCAGGCCACTACCCCTGCAACAGATACTGCCACTCCAGAGGTGGTGGGTGCGACACGCACTAACCCTTCTGTTGTTGCAGGTCCATCATCGGCCATCCGACCTCCCAGCCAGCCGTCAAGCGAGACACCTGGGGAAGGTTTTCCAAGTTGCTTGAGTGACTTTGATCGCCTGATGGCGAATGTAGACCGTGTTGGGAAGCTCCTTCGCCTTGAGACCTTCTCTGAGGACCAGTTCGAGGACCTTCAGAGCTGCATCAAGGAGATCGAGGACTCCCCAGCCACTACTATCGAGATGCAAGCAGCTTGTGAGGAATTCAGGAGGCAATTCTGGACCGAGTGGCCGGCGTACATACAAGACCTTAAGGCGGCTCACGGTGCCGAGTCCAGGATTGCCGACTTCCTAGAGAAACGCGCGGAAGGAGATGCTGATGTGAAGCTTCTCAGGGGACAGAGGGAGGATTTGACTCGCCAGCTTGCATAGGTTTAGGCCAGGATTGTTGACCTTTCGGCTCTTGAGAAAGATCTCAAGGAACGGGCCTCTGTGGTAGACTCCCTGCTCGCAGAAAGATCTGCTCATGCCTTTGAACGGCAAGACCAAGATGAATTGAAGTCTTGGTTTCGTCAGAGGAATGAAGTCACCATAAAGAGGACCCGGGCCAAGGTTCTGACTTTCCTGTTCGTGGAAGCAGTACACGGAGTGCCTCGACCAAGCGCGGCGAGTTCAAGTTCCAGGCGGTGACGTTTTAGTTTTTTTCTTCTGAGGTCTCAAGGGATGACACTCTTAAAACAAACTCATTTTTTACTAGCTGTAGACTAAGGCCCCAAGGGATGACACCCTCTAAACAAACTCTCTAGTTTACAGCTATATAGTATACTTGTAAATTCAATTCTTAGCAATTTGTTCCCATATAAATGGGAAGCGTTTACTCAGAATCTTTTTGTGAGATTCCCAAATGGTCTTCCTATAGAGTTTCAGGTACTTGCCATTAATTTTTAGAGGTTGTCTGACTCCTTCAAGGGTCAACAATCTGTAGCTATTTGCTGAGAAGGTCTCGCTTACCTGATACGGTCCTTCCCAATTCGGAGACCACTTTCCTAGATGGTCTTAAGACCATCTTCCAGACCAAGTCGCCGATTTAAAAGTGCTTATGAACAACTTTCTTGTTGTAGTGACGGGCTATCCTCTTCTTGTGTACCTCTATCTTGTCTACTACCTCCAGTCTCTTTCTTTCCAACTCTTCCAAGGCTATATGCATGGCTTCGTCTTGTAGACAAGGTTGGCTGACACGAAGCGACTTGTACCTCATTTAAATGGGCAACACTGCGTCATGGCCGTATACTAGCGTGAATGGAGTTTCCCCAGTGCTTTCGCGCTTAGTAACTCTTAGAGCCCAAAGTGTATCGTTCAGTACTTTGTGCCATTTCTTTGGATTAAGCCTAACCATCTTTTGAATGTTATTTTTAATTAACTTATTAGATGACTCAACCTGTCCATTTGCTTGAGGATAATACGCAGTGGAATTCAGGACTGAGAAGCCAAACTCTTCGGCAAACTCCCTCACTCTTGAGTTGTTAAAGACCATCTCGTTGTCTACAACAATGTTCTGGGGAATGCCGAATCGATAAATGATACAAGTCCGCAAAAAACTAATGACTTCATTATGGTCAATTTTCTTATAGACTTATGCCTCTACCCACTTGGTGAAGTAGTCTGTTGCGACCAAGATAAACGCATCCCCTCGACTAGAGTGAGGATGAATCTCCCCTATCACATCTAGAGCCCAGGTCCTGAAAGGCCAAGGTTTGATCACAGGGGTAAGGTCAGCTGCTGGGGCACGAGTTATCGGGCCATGTCGTTGGCATTCTTGACTTTGGCCATTTCAATGCAATTTTTCATCATTGACGGCCAGTAAAAACCATGTGTACGAATAATCCAACACATTTTTATCCCTGCCTGGTGTGACCCACAGCGTCCCTTGTGGGTCTCCAACATTATTGGAGTAGCTTCATCTAAATCTACGCATCTTAAAAGGACTCCTCTTGTATCCTTCCTATAGAGTACACCGTCCAAGAGGACGTATGACAGCGCTTGAACTTTGATTCGCTGTTGGGCCTCCAGACTAGGGTCTGATAAGAAGTCTACTATTGATTTCCTCCAGTCTTTATCTTGGCTCATTATGTCTACGGCCATGATATTGTCTTCTGACTGTAGATGCGATCCTATTTCGGGTATGTTACCCTGTTCTGTCTTGTTTTTGTATCCTGAAGCTAACTGCGCTAGGCTATTAGCTACTACATTTTCATCACGTCCCACAAATTGAAAAGTGATATCTTCAAAGCGTGCGACTAGCCGCTATACTGTCTCGAAATAGGGCAGTAGCATGCCTTGACATGTACATTCTTTGTTAACTTGGTTAATGACTAACTGAGAATCTCCCCTGACACGGGCTTGCTTTGCCTTTAGTGCCATGAGTTCTTTCAATACTGTTATCAATGCTTCATACTCAGTAGCATTGTTGGTGGGTATTATTTGTAGACGAAAAGCTAATATGATGTCTTTACCCATCGGGGATATCATATGAATTCCTATCCCAGCTCCATTCTTAGTGGATGAGCCATCGAACCACGCCTGCCAGACCTCTTCAGTCGCCTCTTCTTGTTCTATAAACAAGGCCGGGTCATGGTCGACGAGAAAATCAGCCAATGCCTGTCCCTTGACCGACTGTTGAGACTTATATCTCAGATCATATGGAGATAGGATTAGGCTCCATTTGCTAATCCATCCACTTAACAATGGAATCTCAAAGAAGTACTTGATAATCGGCGACTTGGATACGACACAGACTTCGCCGTTCCCAATGTAATGTTTAAGCTTCATGACGGCATAAAATACTGAGAGGCACAACTTTTCCTTTGGAGCATACCTGACCTCAATTGGTGTCAATTCCTTGACAAGTAATAAACGGCCCTTTTACGTCCACTCTCATCCATCTGCGCCAGCATAGCCCCTATGGTCGTTCCAGTGGCAGCTACATAGAGAATGAAAGGTCTCCCGTACTGCGGGGGTATCAGGACTGATGGATGCGTTAAATACTTTTTCAAGGAATTGAATGTTTCCTCGTGCCTCTCTGTCCACTTGTAATCATTTTTTCCCCTTAATAGGTTGGCAAATGCCTCAGTTTGTCCTGCTACATTTCCAATGAATCTACGCAGGTAATTCACCCTCCCACGGAAAGTTTGTAATTCCTTTTTGCTTCCTGGTGCTGTTAAATTTTGGATAGCTTTTACCTTGTTTTGATCGACTTCAATGCCGCGTTGATGTACTAAGAAACCCAAAAATCGCCCCGCTTTAACTCCAAAAGCGCATTTAAGTGGGTCTAGTTTAAGTTGATGTTTTCTCATTTTCATGAAAGCATTTATGAGATGGTCGACATGAAGTTCTTCCTTTGTCGACTTGACGACTATATCGTCGATGTAGACTTCCACTGTCTTGCCAAGAGAAGCATCAAATATAGCATTCATTGCCCGCTGATAGGTGGCACCAGCATTCTTCAGTCCGAATGGTATTAGTACCCATTCGAATATTCCTAAAGGACATCTGAATGCTGTTTTATGTATATCCTCCTCTGCGATGAAGATCTGGTTATAACCAGAGAACCCATCCATGAATGACATAATTCGGTACCCTGCTGTCTTGTCTATAAGGTCATCCGCGATAGGCATATGATACTCATCCTTTGGAGTAGCTCGGTTCAGGTCTCTAAAGTCTATACAGACTCTGATTTTGCCATTCTTCTTCAATACGGGTACGATACTAGAAATCCATTCTGTATAACGCGACGTCCTTATATATCCTGCTCCAAAAAGCTTCTTAACTTCTTCGAAGACTAGTTGTGTTACTTCCCTAGTCATGCGCCTTGGTGCTTGTTGCATCGGCTTAAAATCTATCTTGATAGGGAGAGTGTGTTCCACTAGTCTACGATCTAAACCTGGCATTTCAGTATAATCCCAGGCGAAGCAGTCCTTAAATTCTTCAAGTACTCCTCTAATCGCATCAAAAAGGTCTTTATTAAGCGAAGAACTGATGAAAAGAATCCTATGAGAAGTCTCGCTTCCTAAATTGACACTAATTAATGGGTCACATGGTGTCATCAAAGACTCGCGACCCTCGGTTCCACCTAAATCGGTAGACACGGGTTTATTATAGGCATCGGGCGCTCTAAGCGCTCCTGAATTTACTGAGAGCCAAGAGATGGGTTGTCTACAGCAATGATTCCCCTGGTAGGCTTGGAGTCGTCGAAGGACATCGGCGACCGCTTCATTTCCTTTGTTACTCTGGTCCATAAATCCCTTCCTTTAGGAGTCTATCGGGCTCCAACTCCGTGACAGAGTTTTGCTGGCTCTTCACAACTTCTCCTTTACCACCTTTGTTATCCTTTTGTCCATTCGCATCTCTCCTTACGGGGTTTTCACTCAAATTGACCTCTTGCATGACTTCTTCTATGTCCTTTGCAGTAAGCTCGTCTACCCATCCAGATGGAGCGATTGGGTTTGTCTTCGGCTTAGGGTGTGATGTCCCGTAATCCACAATGTAATCAAACTTTCCAGATGATTGGCCAAGAGGACCTACAGTAGGGTCGCCCAGCTTATATCGTTGCTCCAGAGTGAGGTCCTTGATAGTCTTGCTCGTTTTTGCATGCAAGATGCATTTGTCACAACTAGAGTATTCATCAGCCTTAATAATCTCAACTTCATAGTCAATCCATAACATCAACTCTCTATGTAATGTGGATGGGATGGCTGCAGCTTTATGGAGCCAATCGCGGCCCAACAAAGCATTAAAAGTAGGAATTATGTCTATCACAAAGAAAGCAGTTTCCTTTCCCTGGCGACCCACTTCTAGGTGCACAGAGAAGACCTCTAAACATTCTGATTTCCTACCATTAAAGCCACTCACAGCGACATTGGTTTTAACCAAGTCGTGAGGCTTATATCCAAGCATTCTAAACCTGGACAGAGGAAGCACGTTTATCGTTGCTCCATTGTCTACAAGGACCCTACTTACCACGGTACCATCAAAGGTAGCGGTGATGTACAAAGAGCGCATGTGTTGCTTCATGCTATCAGATGGTTTCTTCACCCAATGAAGTGGAAAACCTTTCGGATAGGCTGGCGAACAAGGAAGAGGCACCTTACCTCTTACGGTTTCCACTTTTCGGTTATTAGCGAAGTCTACAGGCAAGGTGAGAGCGTTACAGCTCACAATCGGCCTTTTTTCGCCATCAGCATCGCTTCGGATTTCACTCCGAAGAGGGGTGTAATCAAAACTTGAGCCAGGCCCTTCTGAATGGTCCGTAGACTCGATATGCTCTGCTTCAGTGTTCGATTCCTTTGTAGACACTCTGGCAGGTAAAGCGGCCCCTGAGAGGGTAGGCCTGGGCCTTTTAGCGACGTGACTTAGATGTCTGTCCCTTCTCTTTCGAGCCCTTGGTGGCAAAAATGTTTTGCCAATATCTTTCTGCCAATGTTTTGAGGGGTTAACCGCTTTGATTACCCTTGATTTCTTAGAACCAAGGAAAGATTAACATACCTCAACAAAGTCTCCAGCGAATGGATCGTATCCCACTACTGTCCGTCTTGGTACCTGCTACGTTTTTGAATAACTGTTAGTTTCACAAGTACCTGTGGCTGTAGAGTGTGCGGGTTTGACCACGATCTCTCCGTTTGAAGACAAGTCTACAAGCTTGAGGAAATAGTTGACACAGCAGGGGGTGAAGAGTTGAGCAATCAGGATCCTGTTCTGAGCTATTAGCTTGCATTTTTTACACAGCATCCTTTCATCAAGGAACTGAGCTATCGGTGGTCCTGTCCGGAGTGCCTGGATGTCTACTTTAGGCGCTCCGTGTCTTGGCTTACCCCCTTTCTCCTGTGGCCTTTCGACCCACCGAGTCCTATCAAGGATGTCCCTTTCTACAGTTCCAAAGTGGGACTCGCCAATGTGACTGTTTCTCTCCTGTCCTAACTTTGCCCCTTGTTGGACGGACGAGCCATTAAATTCCAGATGTCGTTTGGGGCGCTCCAGAGTACGGAGCTGTTGTTCAGGTGCTCTGCCTCGGCCATGAGGGCTACCTCTTCCTCCTCGGGTAGCTGGTCTGCGCTCCACACTTGGAGGGCTTTTGAATCCCCTCTGTGAGTTATTAGAAGCACTTTGTGAACTCGGGGAAACTATTCCCATTGCCACCTCGTCGAGCGGGGTCAAATCATACCAGACATCCCCTTGATTGTTCTGCAGATACTTCCTGAAATTATTGCACCTATTAGTGATGTGCGTGTCATCCATATGCCAACAACAGAGGTTGGATGCCACTTCCTTGACTGGGCAGGTGACTACACCTTTGTCAGCCAAGCGGCGGAAGAGGGCATTCGCTATCATGGTCTCCCCGGGGATCTTTATGTCCTGTAGGGAAAAATCAGTATTAGTCTCGATGAAGTTGATGTCTACATTAGAAACATCGAACATATGAATGGCAATTTCATCGTCAAAAGGCCTGTCGTCGACCATAGTGACTTCGTCTACTTCAGGGAAGCATAATTCTTTCGACTCTATAAGGTCTTGAATCATGTTCCTAAATGATAGACAATCCCCGGTCGTATGTGTGAACGAACCATGCCACTTGCAATAATTCTTAGTTTTCTCTCTTTCTGTCTGAAGGGCCCTGTGACCCGGTTTCAGCTTAATCCGCTTTCGTTGGACAAGCCAGTCAAAAATTGCATCCGCTTTGTCTACATTGAAGGAATATTTTCTTTCTTCGCCGGATTTCTGGGATGCTTTTGCTTTTGAGTTTTTCCTTGCTAATGGTTCACAAACCGTTGCTTCGCCTTTCACGAACTCGGCCATGTCTACTTCAAGGGTTTCCAACTGATATGCGTTTTTAGACTGGGCCTGTTCCATCAGCAACTGATGATACTTAGTCGCTCTCCTGGCCAAGTCATAAAGATCGTTGAACCTTTCCCCTTGTAGCTTCTTCTTGAAAGGCATAGACAACGCGTTTAACGCGATCATTAACTGGTCCCTTTCAGGAATTGCAGGTCTACAGCGAAGCAGCGCTTTTCGCAAACACATAAGGAACTGTCTTGGGTCCTCCCCGACGGTCTTTCTGAGCCGCATCACCTCGAAGATTGACGTGGGCGTGTCTAGTCGAGCAAACGCTTTCATAAAGAAAGACTGCATTTCCGCCCACGATGTTACTGACCCGGGAGGCAAACTTGCATACCATGTGAAAGCATCTCCCCTAAGTGAGTTCGAGAATAATTTCAGCTTCCAAAAATCATTGGCTGCAGCATCTCCCGCTTGATGGGTGAACCGGGCTATATGTTCTATAGGCGTCATCTCATCTTCCCCTAAAAAACGGGTGAAGTCGGGTCCTCTGTATCCCTTAGGGAGGGGAAAGTCTCTATCGATGTAGGCAGGGTATGAACTCCTATATAGACAAGGATCATCTTGCCTAACAGCTCCAGGTACCATCTACTCCAAGACTTGAGCGATCGTCTCCCTCAAATTTTGTGGGGCTACATGATCGAACTGTTATCGTAAACAGTCCTGATTCCCTTTCTCTGAGGAATAAGGCACCCTCGCGGTGGCTCGAGATGGCTGCAGATTTACCGAGACATTCGCGTAAAAGCTTTCTGCCCATGGTAGACATCTTATAACTGGAGCTTCCCCTGACGGTATCTCTTCTACATGTGCTTTACCAGGTCGGCGAGGGGGTATGCCACTTGCATATCCATTTGTTTTACCATGCGCCTCAACATCATCGTCTACCGGGTTCACTGCATACACAGCATTTGACCTCCAAGACGTGGGAGATCGGGAGGTAGTAGGCCTTGAGGGGGACATCATGTCCCTATTGCAGGCCTCTATAGTGCGTTGGTTAGCGCCGCTCTAAGGCTCATCCTCTTGGAACGACACGTTGCGCCTCTCTGCGCGCCGGGCATCTCCCATGAAAGAATTCTCCCTGTCTACGGGGGCGCTCGGCTTTGTGGTGGCGCTTGGCCTATTCAAAGCACTGAGTTGCTCCAGGATCTGAGTTATATTATCTTGTAACCCAGTGACATGTCTGTCCATCAGGTTCCTCATATTGTTAAATTCTTTGTGGAACTCGAGCCTGGATATGAACTCAAAAGGGGTATGTACCCCGGAATCAGGTTGACTTGCTGTTTCTTGGCTTCCTAGAGCCGCAGTCTCGAGTTTACGTCTCCCACTATAAACTGACCATCTCCATCTAATGGAGGTGGAGGGTCGCGATTAGCTCCACTCCTGGTACTTTTTGCCATCTGTTGACTTTAAGCTTTCTCGTACTCCCACTGTGGTCGCCAAAAACGTGTCCGCGTCGAAAACGGATCACGTCGGAAATATTTGGCAATAATACTCACAGGTTTTTAGATGTAGTCGCCAGTAAGTAAATGAAATAGATTAAATCGAATATACAAAGTCTTACAATAAGAAAAAGGTGCTTACAGCCATAAAAATAAAATAAGGACGGCGGTGCAACGTCGTAGACTTGCTGATGGACGCTGCAGGCTGAGAGGATAATGAGGCAAGGTCGTAGACTTGCTGCTGGACGGCGCAGTCTTACGAATCTGAACGATGGTGACGTCGTAGACTAGACTCTGGATGCCGTGGACTTGAGAATCTGGGCGGTGAAGTCGTAGACTTGATAACAGAGTGCTGTAGACTTGCGACTCTGGATGGCGAAACTTGGTTGCTAGGCTTGGTGAACGGAGTGTGGTCGAATGTAGAGGCGGAAGTGGATACCAAGGTTACGGTTGCTCATCCTAGTGGCGGAGTCGAAGGCGAAATTGTATATCGGGACTACGGTGGCTCGTCCTGGCGGTGAAATGCTGACGGGGATTTGTTACCAGAGCTACGGTTGCTCACTCTAATGGTGGAAGCGAAGGCGGAGTTTGGATGTCGGAGCTACGGTTGCTTACTCTGACGGTGGAAGTGAAGGCGGAGTTTGGCTGTCGGAGCTACGATTGCTCACTCTGACGGTGGAAGCGAAGACTAATGAAACCTCAAGAGTTTCGCCCAGGCCGGGGAATCCGAACAACTAAGGGGTGACGAGCAAATAACGCTTCTGTTTGCTGAATTGATCGTGTCTTTTCCAAGGAAGATCTCCTCCCTTTTATACTCGGTCTGTTACGACATCTGAAGATCCTCTAATCTAAACCACCTTCCGTGAATCTCAGAGTCAACAAACCGTCCTTTAAGACGTGCAACCCATGCGGACGTGGGCCGTAGACTCCGCGGATCTCCGGGTCGATAAACCGTCCTTTAAGACGTGTGACCTGTGCAGACGTGAGCCGTAGACTCCACTGATCTCGGAGTCACTAAACCGTCTTCTAAGATGTGTGGTTTGAGCAGACGTGTGCTGTAGACTTAGTGTGAGCACCGCGCCTTTTTTCATACTCTGCACTCCTATTGTGGACTTTGTCAGAGAATAGGCCCAAGATAGTCTATCATCTCAACACTTGGATAGCGATGTCCCTTCGTGCACAATTAGTTATACACAAACCGTTTCCTAACTCCTTTTTCCCCATTCCAACCGGCTAAACCTGCTTTTGCATTGGCATAATCACCTTCATTGCCGAAACAACAGATGAAGAGCCAAGTTATCGAATCGCCGAAATTTCTTATGCATCTTAACCGTTATCGTGTCCGTCTCTACAATCGTCCTTGGTTGCCAGACGACTGATGTACGTCATGCTTGCCAGAGGCCGAACAAAGGTGGGGGGGGGGGGGGGGGGGGTCTCAACTCCAAGAAGAAGAAGTCCACTTGATGGGTCATATTAAAGCAGATATATACATAGGGCTTGTTGCATGCAAAAATAATCTACAAGATGTAATAAAGAAAGAAAATAAAGATATGCTGAAAAGCAATAAGTGAGGAATATGAGTTAGTTGTGGCTGGCACCGGCACGATTAAATGTATGGAGGAAAGGCAAATCGGGAAATTCTCAAATAATTTTTTATTACATATTTTTACCCAAAAATAAATCATACATTGTTTTCTACGTTGTATCTTTTCAATTTCAAAAGAAAAGTTATAATTTATTAAAAAAAGTTACAAGAAAAAGAATAATTCTTTTAAGCTATAATTTCTTCACCGTTTCCGTTATTAATAAAAGTTAAATTGAAATTTTTTATCATTGTCACGTAAGATTAGTTTTCTAATATCTTAATTTCACTTTTTTGATATTCTCCTTTCAACAATTGTTTGTGGTAAGTAAATCTGATGAGATGAATCATTTGATCACTTAATAATATGATTATAAGAACTATGTTTACCGAAGTGGATTTGTATTGTCCTTTGTATGTGATTTACTAATGTAAAAAAAATCAATTAGCCAATTTTTATTTTTTAAATCACTTCTCGTTAATCTCTCTGGACTATCTTTTATATATATATATATATAATATATTTATATATATAACCCATATTAAGTCTTTTCAATAAACCTTTCCATACAATTTCCATTTTGTTTTACGAGACTCTTTAAAATCTGTTTAAAAAAAACACATAAAAGTTAAATACTTCATAATTATAACTCGATTACCTAATATAATTTTATATGAGAAAACAATTAAGGTTGTCAAGTTAATTAAAATTTTAAAAATTTCATATAGTCAATTAGTTTTTTATTTTTAGGATCAAACATCGACTCCTTTGGGTTTTCAAAGTGTTATTACATTAAAAACACTAATCTTATATCGAAAGATATTAAAGTTTGATATAAAATATGGATAATAATGGTTAAAGCTCTCATAAGTTTAGAGGACCAAAAAGCGAAAACCATACAAGGAGAACTCTAATGTAATAATTTATCATGGCTTTAACATTTAAATGCAAGATGTCGTTATGACATAATCATCAAAAGAGCAAAGTTTCGGACCAAACTTATATCGTGAATGCGTCTGACGTGAGAAATTCAATGTTCCCAGCCCCATCACGTGGCCACTTACGTTTGCCACCGCGGCACACCTCGCAGCCTAACCTCGTGACTTGTCTTTACTCACGGGACGGCCGGTTGGCCTCCTGGGATCGGACAGCAGGCTCTGCCATATCTCGGCGAACGCCTGGATGATCACCCCGTGGTAGCATGGCGAGTTCAGCTCCAGGAAGCAACGTAGCAGGTCCTCCAGCCCGTCCCTCGTGTATATCCCCTTCTCCATGATCATCCTCAGCATCGAGTCGTGGAAATCCCGGTAGGGATGATCTGAGTCTTTCACCACAGCTATGCTCCCGCCGATGCCCGGCGACGACTGCAACAACGGCAGAGGAGATTCCATGCTCGGGGCCACGTCGACCTCCGCGGGGGTTGGGTCATTCCCCGATGCGAAGGAAAACGTGGCGGAGGTGCGGTCCTCCCCGGAGGCAGAGGAGGTGGAGTTTGAGATGTGGTTGTCGGAGGGAGGGACCGGCTGAGGCGGAATGACATCCAGGAGGTCGGTCTTGCCGCAGCCGCATCTGAAACGCTGCCCCAGGATGGACTTGAATACGTTCTTCTTGTTTGCGGGCATTAGAACAAAGGAGTCGTCGACAAACACTAAAAGAAACAGAGGAAAGAAACTACAGACGATCTCTTTACTGATTGAATTGAGCAGAGAGGATTTTACAACTGCTGGGAAGAGAGAAGTCTAAGACTTTTGTTCTTCAACTAATAGGAAAATGCTGTTTAAAGGGTAAGCCGAATTTGGTGGGTTTTTGAAGGGGATTTTTGCAAGATTTCAGGACAAATGGAGAAACCAAAACACAACTACTACATCAGGAATTACGAATGGTATATACATGGAATGATTCTAATACGAGTCATCATCATGTTAATTGAAATATATTTTTGAAAATTGAATGAACAGGTAATCAAAGTGCAGAACAATGAGATTTGAATTGTCAGGAGCTGCTTTTTTTTTTTTTAAGGCAGGCTCATTGCTTATACTCCAAGGAAGGGTTCTGAGATTCACAGGGAAGTTGGTTAGTGATGAAGGAATTGTCACATGCTCTCTGCCCAAGCACGTGAAGAGAACAAAACAAGAAATTCTGCCTCTCTTTGCCTTAAAAAGTCTTATTTGACCCAGAACCAAAACAATCCCAGAACAAACTCGGGTTTAGTGAAAAATGGCAAGGCTAAGACAAGCACCTCCAACCCCCACCCCACCTAATATCATCGACAGCGTAAAGAAAAAAAACTTGCTGTCTTCACTTTCGGGCAACGATCGATACTTAGAAAGTTGGGACATGAGAGGTTAGATAGTATAGTGACGTTCGCTGCTGCCATCGAGCATCCCATCATCCACTTCTTCCCTTTGGGATGGATACGGGCTCGGGCATGCTCGAATTGGCGGAGTAAAAGAACCAGGGACCAGGGAAGTTTACGTTCTACCAACTACTCAAAAGGATTTTGTAGAGCATACAGGAAGATGAAAGAACCGTCGTAACCTGGCAAGATCAGCTCAGAAAAAGATTATACACTACCTGACATGAAAAGCTTAATTGACTATACAGTGCCTACAATATACACGCGCTTATTGTAACACTACATGAACTGTGGTAGACGTAACGCCCTCTCACTCATAGTCTGTACATGCTCCCTAGCCAGATGAGGCTGTTTTCCAGTTCCTACTTAGTCCACATCTGACGGAGCCCTTGACAGATTTTGAAAAACTGACCTGGCAGAGCACGAGATGCCCCCTCAAGATGGCTTTACAATGGAAATCATTTCACCGTCCAGGAGAACTAGAAGAAGCCTGGGGCTGGTTTGAAGTTGGGTTCGGAATTTGGGATCGAGGTGGGGTGGCACTAGTCATGCCAAAATCATCTTGGGTGGCACCCCAGCCACTCCACTGAGTCTCAGCTATGAGAATAAGTTAAAGGACTCAATGACGGTTCTTTTAGGATTGTCCAAATCCAACACGAGATAGAAACGTGATTCGGAATAAGAAAATAAAAGATGGCAGTAGAGGATACGCTCCGTCCATATGTCGGTCATGCTAACATCTGCATCTGATAGTAGCCAGTAGTCTGAGAAACTCTGGAGACAAAGAAACAGAGGAGTTGGTCATTAGCGAAATTGCAGAATCTAGTAAGAAAGATACAGGCACGGCAGTAGGAAAACTTGCATCCACATCTGAAGGTGCGATCTTCATAAATCCCCCCAAAATGTCCTGCGATGTGTTCAAGTCGGAATATATTCTCTCGGCATCTTCACCTGGTGCTTCGGTTTCATTTCGGCCAACACCTTCATGAACTGATATCGGCATGGGGTTTGTGCTTAGCAAGTCCGAGTGACAGCTGGGAGTAATCTCACCACCATTTATATCCTCCAATCTTTCTTCAAATTGACTGATGACAGCAGGAAGATATCAGTTCAAACCGCCACAGATTTACCCAGAGTACCAGTTGAAAACGAATAACAGTACCTGACCAGATAGACATCGATCGGACCCATTGCACTTCTGAGGACAATTCTATATCTCCTTTGCAAATAATCGATGGCCTGATGACAACCAAACTCCAAGTATAAGCCAGCCATCAATTACAAGGATCAATAAACCGTGTTAACATCATCCTATCTGAAAATACCTCATCGGGATCCGGAACTTCTAATGTTGTGCCATGTGGAGCTTTTATAGCGATAAGAGTTTCATTCTGAAGAAAAAAAACAATATGTTGAATTTCATTTCAATTCATGTTTAATGGAAAATGTTTTTGCAACATTGAGATTGCACAAGCTTGCCTGGAAACATGGCAGGGATTTGATGTCGTCTTCCAAGATAAAAAGCAATCTGGAAAGCGACAAAGAATTAGTTCCCAGTGATGCAAACTAATATTTTACAAGTTATCATCATCGGACAACCCAACTTCACACCTTTGATGACTCTCATCTTCACTAAGATCCCTCAACCTTTCTTGCATTACTCTGCCAAAATTTGAACTGCCTAAGGCATGATTCTAGAGGAAGGAAATAAAATCAATTTTAACAGCTTTTTCAAAGAAGCATACCTTATTCGCTCATCAAGCCTATGCTCCTCCCCTGCAAGGCTTTGAACTTCTGCCTGAATATGAAAATGAGCAAAAATAAGTAAGATTCCTGATTGCAGATTTTATGCTGGCTTCAACAATATATTAGCAAAGACTCAACCAAGATTAAGTTAGAGTTTGATGCTGCACCTGCAATCCAACGAGACTTCCCTGACTTTCAACCTGCATTGTGTCTTCAAGTCCCCTAATTCACACAACAACCAATCTTAGTATTCCAAATGCGAAAACACATCTACTTGAGTTAAGGTTAGCAACTAACTGTGCTGGAAATTATAAGTCAAACACACAAAAAATCACGTACTTCCATTGAATTCTGTTCTTGAGTTTCTTTTCTATGAGATTAATTCCTTCTAGAACATTTGTTATGTCGTAAATACGCCGCTTTTGTACCTACAGCAATGAAAGGAGTCAGTAAATATATCTCGGGTACCCGACTAAAAACGAGCGGATAGGAAGGTTGTCACCTCCAATGTTTCAGCGGCTTCGTTCAAATCAAGAACACCATCTTCAGCATGCCGTATTAAGTTGACAAATTTCTTTGTCAAGAGCCCTGAAAGAAAATAGTGGGACTGAAATATTAGCAAAATCTGCATTTCTCTTTCTGAAAGCACCAAGGAAAGCACAATTAATTACCTAGGGAGCTGTCATAACGACAAGGACCAGCTAGAATTAGATTATTTCCAGAAGGGGAACCTGTTGATTCCCCAACATACTGTTAGTAAACACATCATATTGAGTCGAATATTTTGATTAGTGAAAAAGATATTCTAAAATTCAGGGCGGTATGCTTTTAAATGAACTTCCGTTTTCTCTGGATGGCATGATAAATTCAAGATCCTTTCCACTTTAGGCCAGCAAGGCAACCATGACATATTCAATGCATAAGATAACTGTCCAACCTGAATTGGATATGGGGGTTTGAGGTCCATGCTGACTGTTTTTGGAGAATCTTGAGGATTTGCTCGTCTTTGCTGCTTTCCCAGATACAGGTGTCCGAACGATGCTACAGGCAACTTCATCCCGAGGGCCAGTTGACCTCTCACTGGCCATGGCTATGCTGTCCATCACATCGCTTTTGCGCTTATTTTGCTGATAAAAAGCACACGATAAAGTTCATCAATGTCACGTCCATTGTGGTCAGACTAATTCTGTGGTCGGAGATGATTATCCCAAAGCGGAAGTTTTATTGGCGAAGAAACAATCAAGTCGAGATTTGCGCTCCAGCCTGCACAGAAGTGGATATACGCTTCTCCTAACCTCCAAACGAACAGTATCCTCGGCACTTACAAACAAAAAAGCCGCTTCAAGTCAGCTGGCTTATACAATCTAGTTTATCACAGTCCCACAGCTCAGACAAAGAGATGAGGAGGATCAGTCAGGATAGCGGCAGTCTCCTCAGTGATATTCTAACTGCAACTCTTGGTGTTAGAGACGCACAATTGACTGCTAGTGAAGTGAAAAATCTAACAGCATCCCAAATTAAAAGCGGCATGGAAATTCATGGCCCAAAATAACAATCGAACATCCATCAGTCCCAAGGCCCCAACTCTTGACGACCAAAGACACTCCCACTAGAAACAAGAACGTCTCTCCCGCATGAGCCATCGAAAAACTGAACCAAAACCCACTGAACCACCAGTGCACCCAACGCCTACTCAACAACAACAATAGCAGGAAGCATCATCTCCTCCCCTCCAAACAGCAGCGAGCAGCAGCAGTCACAAACTCCAGCACCATCATCTAAAACCCTCCATACAAAACAAGAAAAACATGAAATTCCTTATTCTTTACCGGTGATCTGACCATCAAAGCATCGGCCGTGGAAACAGCTACCGTCCGGCCGTCGGGGGAGAATAGGTGGTAATCCCCGGGGGAAGGCGGGAAGGGATCCTGCTTAATGGGAAACAGCAACTCCCCAGAGTTGCGGGAGTCGGAGGCGGGTGAGTAATCGGACATGAGGAACAGCTAAAAAGGATGGGGAGAATAGCAGAATGAAGGGGAAAGGTGCGATCTTTCGGGAGGACGGAGGGGGGGATTCGAGATGGGTAGCGGTGGAATATGGAAGGGGGAAAGAAGGGAGGGAAAGATTGAAGTGCGTGTGCGCGTGCGTGTGCGTGAGAGAGAGAGAGTGAGTGGGAGAGTGTAAGAAGGTGAGTAAGAAGGAAGGGAGGGAAAATTTTTGTTGGGTTCGGATTGGGGGATTGTGTTGTGACTCATGGATTTTCTTTTCATTATATATATTTTTTTCTAAAAAATAGAGTTATTATCAATTAGTTAATTTTATGCTTTCTTTCATTTGAGCATCCCGACGAGGATAAGCTCATTGCACCTCGATTTTATATATAGGTAATGTTGCTTTATTTAAGGCACGTGACATAAACTCCAATTCTACAAAGACGTAGGAGTGTTAAGCATTTTATACATAAGTTGGGATCAGTCATGGGCTAATATTTTGGACCTCCTGATAATAAATGGGCCTCCCGTGAGGCCCAGTCCGTCACGTAGTCGCAATTCCGCTGTGTTTGGATAGAAGAGGAGAAAAAGGGAATAAAACGACGTGTTTTAAATTTCTTTCATGCGGGCGGTGGCGAGTCGAGATTTTGGCACACCCAAAATCGGCATTGCTACTGATGGGGAGGGGTTTGGAATAACAGCTGACTGCTGTTCCAAAGCAAGTGTTATCTGATATCTTTCCTTGTCCAATGTCATGTTACCATAGGTTTTTGTAACAGGCTATTCTTCCACGTGTGAACCCTTCACATATCTTTCCTTGTCCAATGTCACGTTACCATAGGTTTTTGTAACAGGCTATTCTTCCACGTGTGAACCCTTCACACGTTTACGAAATTTTCCGAAAAGTTTCGTGCTCTTTTACGAAACTTTACGAATAACTACGAAACTCGTTTCGTATTTTTTGACAAAATAATTTCGTACTTTATGAAACGTTTACGAACGATTTCATACTTTACGAATGATTATGAAACTTGTTTCATACTTTTTTACAAAACTTTGAGGCAGTTTCGTAAACGTGTGGAAGGTTCCACGCATGAAAAAATAGACACGTCCCACGTTTCTACAATGAGTGAGGTTTGAGCTGAAATAGAACAAAACCCCCCAAAGTCACGGCCGAAGTCGGTAACAGTGCTAACGAACTCTATCGGAGGTACCCCACAATCAAAGATGCTACATATTCGGTAGAGTAGAGGGTACGGCGCCCACTTTATGGAGCCAATCCCTTCCAAGTAGAACATTAAAGGAGGGCTTTATATCTATAACAAAGAAAGCCGTCTTCTTTTCATGCGTTCCTACTCGGAGTTTAGCAAAAACTACTCCCAAGCAAGAGGAGGTAATTCCATTTAACCCACTAACTCTTACGCCAATTTCTCCAAGCTCAGTTATGTCATCCCCTAAGCTTTTGTAAGCTTCAAGGGGTAGTAGGTTGATGGTCGCCCCGTTATCGATGAGAACTCGGCATACCACCACATTATTGATTGCCGCTCGAATATGGAGGGGAAACATGTGTTTCCGCATTACCATAGAGGGCTCTATAAACCATCTATGTAGAAAATTTCATGGTATTTCAGCGGGAATGTTAAATTTAGAGGATGAAATTAGCCTACCTTTCGGTTGACTGTCTTCCCTCTTGGCAAATTTAGCCGGCAGCATAAGTACATTGCAAGGAATTTCATTCGCCTCGGGTGGAGTCCCGGATTGAAGTGGATTATAGTCGCTCAGCGAATTGGATGCGAGGTCACTTTCGCTCGGCTCCTTGCTTTTCTGGGCGTTAGGGACTACTGGCTTAGCAAGTTTCTCTGTGGCACGTCGTGCCCTTCTTTCTTTGCGTTTCCTGGTTTTCTCAGTGGGTAGGTTGCGCTCCCGTGCCCACTTTCTGTCATGTCCCTATATTTAGAAGGACAGGTACGCAGATAAAGCGTGAATTCTCGAGGGGTTGCAGGCGATTATCCACCTGAACAAACTCCCTTCTATGTGGGTCATAACCCCTTTTGAAATCTTTTTTAGGCGCAGTCTCCGAGTAATGAGTGAATTCGGAGTCGGACAGGTTACCTGACGGAGGATCGAACTTTTCCAGCTTGATCTTGCCTTCGGATGCTAATCCAGCTAGAAGCAAGAAGTATTGGTTGCAGCAGAGCTGGCACATCTGGGTGATGAGCACTTTGTGAACTGCTATCAGTTTACACCTGAAGCAAAGCATGTCAGCTGTTAAAAACTGAGCAATTGAAGTGCCCTTTCTCATCACTGCTTCATCGCCTCGAGGGTGATTTTGTCGTTCTTTACTTTCTTTCGCCTGCTGAGGTCCGAGGCGATCCGAGGCCCCCCGCCTGGGGACCCTTTTTATGTAAGTTTCTTTTCACCCAGATTCGCTTTCTCTTTCGAGTCCTTGTCGCATGAGCTCTTCTGGAGTACAAAGCCCTTTGTTTTTCTTCTGTGGATGACTGGTTTGTTCCGAGTGCTCATCCCCACGTTAGTATACTCTCGGACCACTATTAATTCCTACCACCATCTCTTTAAGGCGATTGAGATTGTACCAGCCAGCTTTCTTTCGTTCAGCAAGTATTTCCTCAAGATATGGCACTTATCGATGGTGTGCGAGGAATCCATGTGCCAGCGGAAACGATCGTGTCGCATCCCCTTTAAATTAGCAGGGCACTGCAAAATTCCTTTGCTCACAAGCCGCTTGAACAGCATGTTGGCTATGAGTGTCTCACTGGTTTCAGACGATTGATCTTTCCCTTCCTGTATTAGCGAGGGAGAAGTAATTAGACAATTAACATCAAAGGTATTCACATCGATTAAATCATCAAAGGGATGTGACTCTCTTAACATCTGATCCTGTGAATCTGGGAAGCATAGCTCCTTAGACTCAATAAGGTCATGCACCAAGTTTCTAAACGTAATGCAGTCCTTGGTAGTATGGGTGAAAGACCCATGCCATTTACAGAAGTTCCTCGACTTTCTCTGTCAGTGCGAGGAATTCTATGGCGTGATTTCAGTCGAATCCGACTGTTTTAAAGCATAAACTCAAAGGTCTCGTCAACTTTTGACTTATCGAAAGAGTATTTTCTCTCTTCCTGAGTTTTAGGAGATGCTTTGGCCCGAAAGTTCTTTTTCCCAATTCGTCGCATGTCAGAGGTTGCCCCTTCACATACTCCGCGATGCCTATGTCTATGACTGGTTCCACATGATAGGTTACCAAAGGTCCCGCTATCAAACTTCCTTTCGCCTGAGTTTTCTCCCTAAGGAGATTCTCGTACCGAATTGCCCTTCTGGCTAATTCGTTCCAGTCTTTGAACACTTCTCCCTCCAGCTTCTTTCTCAGGCGAAGGAGGGAACCCTGGGCGATAGCAATAAGCTCAGCCACGGGTTTTACGCCTTAGTCGTGCCTTCCTCAATTTATTCAGAAATACAACTACGGGTTCGCCTGGCTGCTGTTTCATATGAGTAAGGTCTTGTAGGGTGGGTCAGCACTGGATCAATCTGGGCGAATGCCAATGTGAACTGGACTTGCATGTCCTCCCAGTTTCTCACTGAATTATGGGGAATGTTTATGTACCACGTGAAAGCAGCTCATGTAAGAGAGCTTGGAAACAGACGTAGTTTCCAGAAAGCATTCGTGGCAGCCTCTCCAGCTTGGTGGGTGAAACGGGCAATGTGTTCAGCAGGCGAAATCCCTTCTTCGCCCGAAAAGCGGGCAAATTCAGGAACACAGTATTTCCTTGGAAAAGGGTAGTCTTGATTGATATTTTCAGGATAAGGGGCCCGATAGAACAGAATCTCTTTTGTATCATCTGTCCCAGGGATCGCCCGTTCGACTAATTGTGTAACATAGTCTATGATCTCAGGCGAAAGCTCTGGCGGCGGGATGATTTCGGGCATTATTATTTCCCTCCTTCGTGCCGGCTGGGGAATATACTCAGAATGTCTTTGATCCTCTACAGGGAGAACAAACTCGCTCTCTGCGGGCCTGACGAATTCTTCTCTTCTTCGGAATGGAGGTTGGTATGCTGTATGATGGACTTGTTGAATTATCCTCTTGCCCTCGTTTATCACAAGTGACGGGTTATTGTACATTGTTCTCTCAAGACTAATGAAGGTAGGGACATCCTCAGTGTCAACATTCCGTTTTCCTTCAGCGATTACCGCTCTGTGCGAATAGTAATTATGCTGATGCCCGGTCGCTGATTCGCCCTTGTTGTCTGCGGGGCTGCCTGATGGTACCCCTAACACAGTCCCGCGGTTTTGAAAAACAGCCTCCATCTTGGAGTTGATTGTCTCCTTGAAGGCATCATGTTTCTGGTTGATAGCGCCGACCTTCTCTATTAAGAGTTGGAGAGTACTCATGATGGCCGATAACTTTTAGCCAAGGTTGGGTTTGAGCTACGTCCATCGCTGCTCTTTTCTCCATCGGAGTTGTTGCCTCCAGGATTGTTTGAGATAAGACCAGATCGAGTCGTTGGTATCGTGTTAGCCTAGTTGCTCCCACTGTGGTCGCCAAAGGCGTGTTCGCTCCGGAAGTGACCGCAGACAAGCCGGATCCAAACACGTCGGAAATCTCTGGCACTACAGGTCAACTGGTGCCCAGAGGATTCGTGAATGTGTTGTCGCCGTATGAAATGAATGAAAAGAAGAGGAGAAGACAGCGGACGAACACCCCTAAACGGAAGCACTTACGGATGCCATCGACGATGCCTTCGGAAATGAGCAAGAACGCATGAGCACAAAGAGAGCTTGAATGCTGGAAAGATAAATTGACAATATATGTTCGTCTGTAAAGAGGTGTTGATGTGTCTGTACAGTGCTAAGAACAACTATTTATACTAAGCTAGACCTACGTATATACGGTAATGTAATATTGCACATATATTACGCTTCCTTTTGCTACCAGTCTCCATGGAATATCTCCTTTCCATATGAGTAAACTTGGCAACAATCTCCTTCCGGATTCCGAGATCTTCTGGAGCCTTCCTTAACAGCTGACTGATCGACCATGTCGCCCATTGGCCTTCGCCGTAGAGTTTTCTCGCTCGCCCAGTCTGACTGTCGTTTGTCGTTTCGCCGACCCGTTGTCGCCAGTTGCCTGGTAATCCCGTCGCTTGGTGATCTCTTCGCGCAGCAAGCCTTCGCTTGATGTGTATCCGTGGTCACCTCATTCCTGGATTTTCCTTCCTTGGGCCCGTGTTCTAGACCGTCGATCCACAGATTGGACTAAGATCTGTGGCCAAGAATTTCTGTTGTTATAGCTCCCACCTTATCCTCCACCACTCTTCGTATTCCTCGTCCTCAGTCCAGCTAAACCCTCCTTCACACTCCGTGATGCCAGTGTCAATGCCACTTCTTTCCCCGCCCCTCCCTCAGCACTACCATTCAGGTCACACTGTCCACCTGCAACCCCAATGCCAGGATATGCGACACCTGCCCATACTGCTTCCCGAGAGCTACCAGGGCCATAAGGAGATAGTTGAGTGGTCGCCTTCCCTTCTCGACCAAACGGTGTCGGTTTTGCTGTCCCTCGCGGCGTATCTCATGGAGGATCGGGAATGCAGGGGATGGTGGTGGTGAACGTAAAGGTGGAGGGGAGGATTAAGTGGGAAGTTGGGAGTTGAGTTTCGGGGAAGTACTATTTACATGTGAGTTGCCCTGCTCTGTTAATGTCCAAGACCAGGCGGATTAAATTTACGATAAATATCACATTAATCACTGACCAATTTAGATGATACATGGGATAAAACTTAAAATATGATAAAATTCGATTCGAATTCTGAATAGCGTTGCACTGCCATGATCACATCCTCCAACTGTCCCTACATTTTAATCAGGTGATGTTGAAGTAAACTAAAAAGTTACAGGACAAGCATTGCAACCTTTCCAGATAAATGTCCACAAATATGAACTAGAATTGCTCTTTCGCCTTCTTCCTCGCCAAGAATCGTTCCTTTGCTGCTGCAAGGGCATCTTGGCTTCTTTTATGGTGATCTTGCTTTGGCACGCTGCTCGAGGAAGGTTCAGCGGCACATTTTTCTTCTGGCAAAGCCTCGTCACTTGGCCTTGTATCCTGAGGCTCGGCATTCTTCACAGGGATTGAGACCGGGGAATCTTCCTCTTCAACCTTGTTTAGATTTGGGATGTCGGGAGATTCTGCTTGTGTACTGTCCATGGATAATGATGGACCTTCACCCTGGAAGGGGCTTCTATTTTCCTCTTTGGGTTTCTCTTGCTTCATTGACTCAACGGGCTTCTCAGTATTTCGCACAACTGGGGCTCTCTTTCCAAACGCAACATTCTTTTCAAGGCTGAAGTAGAATTCACTTAAATCGCTCTTTTTGGTGACCTATGCAAGATGATACAAGAGAGGTTAGTACACTCAGAAGATAAGCTGAGAACTACATCATTGACGGAACAAATTTGTTTTCAACCCTTGAAACTAATGAAGTCAGTTAAAGAAAGGACTTGTGTGACCAATGGAAGATTGATTGAGCCATTCATGGACTTAAACATAACTGATCCATGAAAACCACCAAATATGAGAGTAAGAAAAGAAGAGCTCGAAAAAGTTGGGATGCTATCGATGGCATATAATGAGCCCACATCTATATAACTCAAGCACTCCAAGAACTCCTAACATTATTTTCTGATATAAGTAAAGATCAATATAAATTTAACAGATGCCCATGAACATGTATGGTAGTTCATGAATGCAGAGTTGGAAAAGTAATGTGATGAGCACTAGCCATATTGTTTGCAAAAAAACACACGGGAATGAAGAATAATCTTACATCCTCCTTCTCTTCAAGAAGTTCTCGCATTCGCTCCTCCTCTAACCACTTTTGCTGCTCGGCAAGTTTCCTTTTGTAAGCCCCGGTCACAAATTTATCCTTATCAGCATATAAATGGTCTTCCTTGTTTCTCTCTTTAGTGAGCTTTCTTTCATATATAATTTCATGTTCCCTATTCCTTTCCACAGCCTTTTTCTTCAAAGCCTCAATGTATCTGGACTGGAAGGATGGCGAGAAATAATTTAAAATTAAAGGAATAACAGCTACAATAAGATAGGGCAAATAAACTACTGTCGGCATCCACCAAACATATCAAAACCAGACAAACCCGAGAGAAATCATCGAGAGAGAAAAAAATAAAGAACAACTGGAAAGCATAACAGACTCTTATTGTGAACAGACCAAATGGTAAGCAGCTCCAAGAGAAAGAAAAGGCTCCCATTCTTGGTCCTCTGAAGACATTAATGTGACAAACGAGAATGTCTTCCCATTCTCCTATGCAGACATTTTCTTATTTGACTTGCTCAAACAGCATGACTATTATAATCATAGGCCCCTTCATTTACTACATCATGTGGTCAGGTGATCCAATTAGCATTATTGTCGTCGATTAAAAAACTCAGTAAATAATAGACTGCACGGGCAAGTAGCGAACACCCAAAAAGCCTACACACATAAACTAATGCATCACATGAAGAAGACCCGCTCTTATATCTCTCTATTCGATGCTTACAGCACGTTCTTGGCAAATAACATGATCAAGAAGTGGTCTAGAACAGGAAGCAGACAAAGCAGAAGCACAAAAAGAAGAGGAGACATATTATGAAGGAAGCCAAAGAACAAGGAAAACCCGAAACCCAATTAAGCGATTCCATTATGAATAGAGAAGGACAACTAATACATGGAGGAATCGAATTAACAATCAAAACAAGAGACACAATGCACCAAATCAAATTAACCCCTTCAAGGGCAACAATCAAGTGATCACACGAACCATCATCTACACATATTTCCCATCCCAGGGAATTTCAATCACTGATGCAGCTACCGTGACCACACAACAGTCCGATCAGGGGCAATAAGTTAAGCAGAACCAAGGCAAAACATTAGGTTACCTTCCTCTCTACGCGATCCACGGCTTTCGGAAGAGCGGTACTCGCCTTCATCTCATCATACACTCCGTCATAATCGAACACCGAGGGATCTTCCTCCAACGCCTTCTTGTGCTGCTGCTCGATCTACACACAACTCAAGACATTACAAAAACCCTAACCAATACCAAATCCTTACGCGAAACGAGACGCGAACAGACGAGGAAGGAGGGAACGAACTTCTCTGAGGGCTCTGTTCTTGGCGGACTGCCGGGAAATCTCCATCTCGACGTCGTCATCCTCATCTGCGGCGGCCCTGAAGGCTGGGGGAGGCGGAAGAGGGGGCCGAGTGGGCTGCTTCTTCTGCTGCGACGGCGGAACCCTAATCTGCAACCCGTACTTCATCCCCTTTCTCCCCGGAATTCCCTCCCTTCCGATGGAACCCAACCCAACTGCTTTCGTTTGCCGAAACTTTCCATTATACAGTTTGGGCCAGCCCATGTGATTTGGGCTTGATCGAGGGGGACATCAAACATCTTCCTCAGATTCTCGGACAACTTCGACTCTGTCCACTCTTGTTGTTGGAGTGGCGCTTTCCCATCATCCACAGAACCAGAGGGTTCGGGTACAGAAGGTAACGGGGGGGTTCCCTTTGAAATCCCCAGTGGTACACACCACCCGTCACACCATGGGAGCTGGCAAAAAAAAAAAATATAATAATATCATTAATTTAACACCACTAATGCTATGTTTGAATACATTGGAAAGTTTTGAATTTTTGAGATAGAAAAGTTTTTGGTTGCTTAATTTTCTCTTTTTTCTTTTTTTCCTTTTCCAGTTAGTCCAAACACATCGTAAGTCTTTAACGGCCACTATTGCTCACTTAATCTTGATCGTTATTCAACACATTACAGACTTTACTGATAATTAACATTTAATCTCCATTATCATTGTCCTTGAACTAATCCAACATTATGTGAGCTGTTCATTATTATTAATTGATTTTGAAAATTTTCTTTTCTGGTGTTCGCGAGGCTGAACTATGACCGGTGCGTTTATCCAGTTTTTGGATGCAGTTTAGGCTCATGCAACATGGAGCATTGTTCTTCAGGCGTAATATCGCTTCAGGAACTTCCCATTGATTGGTCCGATACGCACTCCATCTTGATCAATTATCTTGTAAGCGCCCCCGGTGAAAGCTTCTTAGACGACGTATGGGCCATCCCACTTTGATGTGAATTTGCTTCTGGTCTTATGCGTGACGATTCTAGGTCTTCGCACCGTCAAAACAAGGTCATCTACTTGAAAGGAGCGATATCGTACTTTCTCGTTAAAAGACTTCGACATCCTTGCCTGATAGCATTCGATCCGTTGCTGGGCTTCGAGACGTTTCTCATCCAAAGCTTCTAGTTCCTGTAAGCATAATCACGCATTATCCTCTTGACAATGTCCCTCTTGTATAGCTATTCGCAGCGACGGTATTTGTCGTTCAAGTGGAAGAACAACTTCAACACCATAGACCAACGAGTATGGCGTCATTTGAGTAACAGTTCTATATGTCGTGTGATACGCCCATAGAGCTTCCTAGACTCGTTCATGCCTATCTATTTTAGCTTTATCTACCACTTTCTTTAGAAGATTGCATAACGTTTTATTGAACGCCTCCGCCAACCCGTTTGCGGCCGCATAATACATAGAAGAGTTATATTGTTTGAAACCAAAATTGCTCGCAAAATTTAGCCATGGCCTTATTAGAGAAATTTCGGTCATTATCTGTGATGATATGGAAAGGCACACCATAACGAAAAATAATATTATTCTTGATGAAGGTGATCACTGTTTCCTTCTTCACTTTCCGAAAAGGTGCAGCTTCTGCCCATTTTGAAAAATAGTCAGTTGCTGCCAGAATATATGAGTGACCCCTTGATGATTTGGGTGTGATGGGCCCTACGACATCTAGCCCCCAGGCTTCAAACGGCCAAGATGCTATAGTTGTATGAAGTGGCTCGGGTGATTGATGGATGAAGTTAGCGTGAAATTGACATGATTGACACTTCTTTGCATATTCCATGCAATCCTTTACCATTGTCGGCCAATAATAACCCATTCTCTTCAATTGGAAGTGAGGTTTAGGACCAGATTGATGAGCCCCGCAATCTCTAGAATGCGCCACCTCTAGTGCTTTGGTGGCTTCTTCCACTCCAAGGCATCGCAGGAGTACTCCTTCGGATCGTCGACAGAGAGTATTCTTAAAATGTATGAATCGAGGCGCTCTCCTCCTCACATCTACTCTTTGTCGCGGGTCGTTAGGTAACTTTCCATGTTCGAGGAAATCGATGAGTGGTTGTCTCCAATCTTGGTCCTCTATATTATAGATGGATATGAGATTAACCTCATTTGCTTCCTCCTCGTCAGGGATCGGTGGAGCCGCCCATGCTTGACATAATCTGATGATGACCTCACTATCTACTGAAGTGACTTCATAAGCAAGACTTGCCAAGGCATCTGTAGTTCATTTTCCTTTCTCAGTATATGACTTACTGTAATATCAAGAACCACTCTACGAGTTTAACCGCATAGTCATGATAAGGCAAAAGCTCTGGCTTGCGAACATCGTATGTGGATAGAAGTTGATTAATCACACTCTTGGAGTCTCCATATACCCTCAAACTATGTACTTTGTTATTCATGGCCATTTCTAACCCGAGTATGAGAGCATAATATTTACCATATTATGTGAGCATAACTGAATGAGGGTATATGCATAAGGGATGATATCTCCATCGGATGTGACGAAGACAACTCCATCTCCCGCGCCTCTTTGTGTAGCTGACCCATCAAAGAACATTTTCCATGGAGAAGGAACATCAACCAACATTACTTCCTCATCGGGTAACTCTTTCGATACTTTCCAATTATCTAGTATAGGATGATCTGTCAAGAGGTCAGCCAAAGCTGGTCCCTTCACAGTCTTTTGAGGAACATACAAGATCTCAAACTCTTGGAGCATAAGCGTCCATTTCACGAGATGACCGAATAGATCTGGCCTGGACATTATATATTTGAGAGGATTTGCCCGTGATATGTGGGACGAACAGAGTGTGCCTGCAGATAATGTCGTAACTTTTGAATGGCAAACATTACAACAAGACTGGTCTCCTCGATTAGAGAGTAATTCAATTTCGCTCCGGTTAAAGTCCTACTTAAATAATGCAGAACATTTTCGTTTCCATTATCGTTTTCCTAAGCTAAAAGAACACCTAATGAAGCTTCTTGTGCTGCTATATAAAATATGAGGGGTCTCCCTTGAATAGGCGCATTAAGGACTGATGGCTTTGACATATAAGCCTTTATGCTGTTGAATGCATTTTTACACGCTTCGTCCCACTCAAAAGGAGTACCTTTCTTCATCAATCTATGAAAGGGATGGCATCGACCGGCCAAGTTTGATACAAACCTTCGAATGTATGCAAGTTTCCCTTGAAGGCTTTTCAACTCATGTATATTCCAATCGCATCTATCTTTGATTGATCGACTTCAATGTCTCAATGTCGAATGACAAATCCAAGGAACTTTCCCGAAGTAACCCTGAAGGCACACTTCAATGGGTTCATCTTTAGTTGATATTTGCGCAATCTGTCAAATACTTTTCTAAGGTCGTCAATATGATCGCGCATTTGTCTGGATTTGACAACCAGATCATCCACGTAACACTCTACATTCTTGTGGAGAATATCATCAAAGATTCATAGCATGGCCTGTTGATATGTGGCTCCCGCGTTCTTCAACCCAAAAGGCATCACCTTATAACAATATATTCCTTTTGGTGTACGAAAAGATGTCATTTCCTCATCCTTCGGATCCATTCGGATTTGATTGTATCCCGATGATCCATCCATAAAACTGAGGGCTTCATAGCCCGTGGTCGCATCTACCATTATCTCAGTAATCGGAAGAGGAAAATCGTCCTTGGGACATGTATTATTGAGATCACGAAAATCAACGCAAACTCGGAGTTGACCGTTCTTCTTCCTAACAGGTGCAATATTCGCAGTCCATGTTGGATACTTTACCTCCCAAATGAATCCAGCTTCGATAAGCTTGTTGACTTCGGCTTCTATCAATGGAATCAGCTCTAGGCGGAATCGTCGTTGAGCTTGCTTTATGGGTCAAGCTCCTTGCTTAACAGCTAACTTATGGACTGCTATCTTTCGATCAAGGCCAGACAGTTCTTTATAGCTCAATGCAAAAACATCTTTGTATTCCTTCAATAATTGGATGTATAAATCCTCTTCTTTAGGGGTTAGACTCACGCTAAGGAATGTAGGACGATGATCCCCTTCCTCCCCGAGATCGACTTCCTTTAATTCGTCGACAGTAGACGTTTTTTGGTCATCGAATACTTCCGAAGCTTCTTCTGCATCATCCTCTTTAGGGGAAATGCTTTCATCAGCCTCAGTAATTGTGACGTGGTGGGAGGCTACAACACCATTTCCTCTATTATTATGAGACGATTTCCCATTGCTATTGGTAGATACCCATGTTTTCGTGCTTATTTTCAGTAAATCATCGTTAGTTACTTCAACAACCGTTGGACGTTTCATTCGACAGGGAACTTTGCTTCGAAGATCCTTTGTATCTTCTATGATAATTGGGATATCTTCCTTCTTATCAACTCTCTTCCATACCATTTGACTTCTTGGAGCTTGACTCATTCTTAATTCTGCCGAACCTCGACCATTAATTTCTTCTTTCTAACTGCCTATCCTATCAAATACTGATCTTCGCTCAACTGGGGCTCCAAGTCGATACAATACCGAAGTTCTAGTCGATTCGGCTGTAGTTTTATCATCAACCTCAATGTATTAATTTGAAGCCTTCTTCACCGCTTTGACGGGCTTAAGAGTATCATACCCAAAACCGAGTTTTGACTTTTGAGTATCACCTCCTGGATTGGCCTCTTTTGAAGCAGCCTCAAGCGCCTTCAAGTCTTCTATGTAGTCAGCCGCAGAGATTAGCCTGAATGCATTTGGATCAAATCCGTTAGTACGCCTATCAAGCAATGAATCTGGATAGATAATTGCCCCCTGTTTAGTCTGGATAAAACCTTTTAAAGGAGTACTCGTTTGAGCAATTGTTGTAATTTTCGTCACTGGCCTGTTGAGTTCCTTTGGCACCACTATTTTTCAGCGTGGCTACTCACGAAAGGTGGTTCGCCTGCTTTTCGGAAGGTTCTTGGACATAGCGCAGAATTGGCACATTCTGTTTAGACTTATAATCCGTCCTTTCATTTTTAACTATCGAAATAACTGAAGATACCTCTTGTTGAATAGGTAAAACTTCTACGTCCGACTTTTTCGTGATATCCCTTACAACTGGTACAAGATTCGAGATTTTTTCTTCAACATCGGTATCCATATTAATGTAAAACTTAGCATCAGCAAAGTATGACTCTTCCTCTGTGAAGGGCTTTGCATCCGCCCGTACTGTACACGGCAATCCATATTTAATAAACTTAAAGCATTGATGAAGTGTTGATGCGACGACTCCGTATTCGTGCATCCATGGTCGACCTAGCAACATATTATAGGTCGTCCTTGAATCAATAACATAGAATGCCATGCAGGATTCCAATGTCACTTATCGTGAGAGATATGCAAATTTTTCCAATAGCCCATTCTCCGCCTTGGTTAAATCCTGAATTATCAGTCGTCTAATTGAGAGATCATCCACTCCCAAGCCAATATCCGTCAAAGCTTTTGATGAAATGATATTGACTGTCGAACCTGGGTCAATCAGGATTCGATTAACCTTGGTGCCGCATGTATATCCAGACAAATAATGGTCGATGGTGGGACTTATGGCCCACAAGAAGATCTTCATCAGAAAACATGATAATCGGACAATTCTCCTTCACCTTTTCGACTGACATCGTTGTAGAACTTTCCGGGATACCAACCTTTGGATTGGACTGCTCTTTATCCATGTCAACATGGTGACAACTTCTGGACAAAGTCGCAAGCCTTTGAAATCTCTCGGAGAAGAAATCCCACACTGTGATTGGAGGTGGCCTTTTCAAGGTTACCTCAACATTAGGGGTTCGCTTATCTACAACCTCCTTGAAGTTTGCTTTCTTATATCCTCTTTTAAAAACTCTTGTTAGAATAGGAGGTTTCTTCTCTTGAGGCTTCAAAGTCTTTCTTCGTTTCCTTCTACGCGTTACCAAAGTCCAACCTACTTCATCATGAATCGCTTCATGGCCAATTGCACAACTTGACATCTTAATGTCTTGACTGTCATCTGGTTTCACTTTCGAACACAGGAAAGCATCTATTTCTGCCACATTTGAATCTGAGAAATGATATTGCTTATTCTGCCTCTCCTCCAGAGTCGGTCGCCTCTTCTCTGTCTGAGGAGTTGCTGGAGCATGAGTTGAAGTGCTCGATTGCCCTTTCTCCTTCGCATTCGAGACTTTGATAGGAACAACATCGGTATAGCCAGCACTTGTTTCCTGCTATCCTTGAAGGCAGGCTTGCCCCCAAACCTATTAATTGGTCTTCCCATTCCCTTGGATGGCTCAGGTACCGGTAGATCTCCCCTACCAATTCCTACAAAGCTCAACTCCATATCATGTGATCTTGTAGCCAATTCCTCAAAAGACCGAGGTTTGAACCCAGCATTCCTTGAATGCACATATCTATTGATGTCACGTCAGATAAGTGATCCCTACAGTTTAGACTTAGGTTTCTCCATCGTTGTATATAATTAACGACGGGCTCGCCTTCCCATTGAAGTGTGTTAGTGAGTTCTATCATGCTCACCACACGTCTTGTGCTATAAAAGCGGTTCAAGAATTCCCTTTCCAACTTCTCCCAACTATCAATACTTCCTGGTTTTACGTCGATATACCAGTCAAAGGCATTTCCCTTCAAGGAGCGGACGAATTGTTTGACCATCAAGTCTCCATCTGTACCAGCATTGTTGCAAGTCTCGATAAAATGAGCCACATGTTGCCTTGGGTTCCCCTTCCCATCAAATTGTTGGAAGTATGGGGGCTGATAACCCATTGGCATGCTCATTCCTTCGATTCTTTGACTGTTTGGCTTATTGTACGCCAAAGATGTTGCATACTTTCCCTCAAGTTCATCCTTTAGAGCTTCTTGTATTAGTTTTTTCATTGTTCTAGTTGAGACCGGAGCATCAACAGAGGCAAATATAGGCTTCGGTGAATAATCCACATTCAGCACATTCTTGCCTTTATCATTGCGTATATGAGAACCTCTCTCATTAGATGTTCTTCCATACTCTTTATTCTCGAGCGTTTTTATGACATACTAAAGTTGTTGATCCCTATCCCTCATGGATTTCGTCATTGCCTCAACTGCTTTGGTAGGAGACGCAACTTGGTCTTCCAACAATGGGGTGTCGGCCATCATAACTGGCATGATTTCATCTAACTTTTTAACTAGATCAACCTCACCGACGTTTCGAGACTGATTTGGTGTAGAGTCCTCCGATAAACTATCATGGAAGCTTGGCAGAGGAACTGGCGACATATTGCACTTGTTCGGTGGCATCCTTCCGGCAATCTCGTTACAGGATGGAATAGATCGGAGAATGTTTTCTATCTCCTCCATTTGCTTGCGTGTTTCGGCCCTTGATTCAACAAAGCTCCATTTTGGAGTGCAGTCTGATGAAGAATCCTCAAGAGGAGAGACACTTGATGAGTTGTTGCAGAAACTACCCAAATGAGTCGGTGATATGAAACTCTTGTTGAGAAGGCTTCTTTCAGTAACCTCCTTATATGATGGAGGTGACTTTGGAGAATTTTATCTTAGAATCACTTCCATCTCCTTATATATATCAGCAACCGGTCTGGTCTTGGTGAAGTTTCTGGAACCAGGCAATGAAGAGCTTTCAGACGAGTGAGAATGAAAACCAACTAGCTGATTATTCGAAGCATCGATGGAGTTCTTCAGCATGATCGTCTTTGAAGCCATCTGGATACTTAGAAGTAAAGAGATGAGAGGTAGAGATTGTCCCACGGGCGTGCCAGGAATTTGTGAACACTAAAATCTCGTAGGGAAATATCAGCGTACAAAATATCATTTTTAGAAATAACAGGTTCAATCTCTTGTCACGGACAAAGCACGTGAGTCCTCTGATTCTACACTTGTAAGATATCCGCAGTATAGATGGGCTGAGGCTCTGGCAAATATCTGATGGAGCTTTAGGGTGATATGTTGATGAAGACACTGGAGCTGCAGAGCTTGATTCGACGAGTCTTCAGAAGTGGCGAAGGTCACCAAGGCTGTAGAAGCTTGATCCAGGGTGTTGTAGAAGCTTAATCTAGAGCACTCCGTCGTTGATCAAGTGAGGAAAAGACGCTCGAAAACTTCGCTATCGAAGGAGCCCCTCAGTCTTTTTTTTAGTTCTCCTTCTAAGATGGCGGACTCCTTTTATATAGGCGTTAAAGGTCCCTTGGGTGCCTTCTCTTTCCGATGTCGGACAAAGAGTCATGTCGGTTGAAGCCATATTGGGCCGGCAATTGGATTGGGTTGGAGTATGGGCCAGACTATTAATGGGCCGACATATGGGCTAGGCCATAAAATACATTATGGTTGGGCCAAAACATATTTAATTTGGACTTTAATTTGAATAAGACCAAGACAATATAAAACCCATTAATTTTACACTAAAAGCTTAAGTGTAAAATATATTATCATGTTGCCTTATAATATAAAGATAATTAATCATATTCAGCCAGTATAATATATGGTTTGGGTCGAATGACAAAATTTCAATGTCTACGGATGTGAGAACCATCAATTCTCTAATATTATGTCAAAGGATATGCAAATCCAACGTTTCTTTATTTAGAAGAGAACGAGTTGTAGAAATCTTGGAGGCTTTTAGCTAATTCTTTTATTAGAGGCTGTTGGATAACGCATCGGTCCAACTGGTCGTTCTATCCCTGATCGAGTAGCTTAGTCACATTGAAAAGGACATCTTGGTCCTTGTTTGATTTGCAACCCAAACCACTTAATAATAACTTTTATTATATAATAGCCATATCGAAGAAGCGGACCATTTCGTAGCATAGATCACACTTCAATGCTAGTACAAGTTATGATTATTTTGCAAATATGCCGAATAATTGTTTAATTAAAATAAAATAGGTTAGTACCGTGCGATAGGCATATAAGTCGCCAACATTGCAACTAACTTTGCGAATTCTTTCTTAAATATAAATACATAAGGTCGAAATGTATACGTGGATGTGATTATGCCGTGGCCGAAGTAGCAGTAGTTATTGCAGTCGAGGTTCTTCTTATGGAACCACGAGAAGGAGGAGCCTTATGGGGGGAGGATGTCGCATGATCATAGTTCCCTTTATGAATGGAGACGACGTTAAAAACCTTGTTGTAAAGAAGTAGTGTCCTAATATGCATAGGGGAGTGTATGTAAAGATACACATGTATTTAATTTTATAATATGCAAGTAGTTTTGTTTTAGTAGAGGCGAAGATCTTTGACAACAAGCAAGAGAGTTCAAAGGGGAAGTTGGGGAAAGGGGAAATTTCATCTTTGAGTTGGAACAAAGAGATGTAGCTAAATTCTTGTAAACATGTAGCCGGAGGAGGGTTCAATGGGTCTTTGCATACATCTATGTAAATATAACTTATTATGCATTACTTCTTTTGCAAAAAAAAAAACCATAGTCTCTTTTATAAGCATCTCAAACGTTATTTGAATTGAAAATGACCCATGAAAAGGAAAATTTATTTGGCAGTGTGCACTCATCATTTGGATCATAGTTATCAAAAGCAACTTAATTTTACTTCATGCTTTAGCTAGGTCTCAAGCGAGTCGTAGTTAGAACATTTGTTGACATTTTGAACTTTTAATGTTTTTTTTGGTCCCTTAGAGTGAGTATTCCAAAACAAAAAGGATATCTTATACATCATTTACATCTCATTATCTAATTTAGGAAATAAATAGTTATTTTTTATTTATGTATTTTGAAATTATTATTTACGCCCTCTATTAATTTATCAAAAAATAAAAATAAAAATCACGACTCCTCTCCACCGTACGTACAATAACTAATACTTTCCCGAAATTTACGATTATTTTTTGAAAGAAATCCACACTTTCATGAAGTTGTGTATATTTGGGGCTTCAAAATCAAAACTAACCCAAATTGTTTTAAAATATTAATTATTGTTATTTATTTTTGTGTTACGTATCTTATTAAATCAACACATATATAAGATCTTTTATGTTCTCTTTTAATAAGTATAATGAGGTGATTTCACAAGAATCAATGTCTTAACTATATGGCAAAGTTTTATGTACAACCTAATAGTTTAGGTGAACCATAGAATTAAAATTAAATTTTAGATTTTATTTTGCATCCATCAAGGATCTTAAAAAAGAAACTCATTAAGTTTTACTTATTTATATTTATATTTTATTTTATAATGAAGAGATTTTCAGTTTCGATCCTTTTAATGAAATATATCGATTCAATTAGAATTTGGCAAAAAGAAAATATTTAATGCTACATATACATATATATATATATCACCCCCTGCTACACAATTGGTTTTGCTTGGGTTATTAGATAGCTTGTGATGTGAACCAGGCGAGGACGATGCTAGTCGAATGAGGAGCACCTGGGTTTCTTATGGGGTGCATCGAATTCAAGGGGAGAGTTTTTCTTTTTGTTTTTACTCTTTTGAAAGTATTTGTTGATAGAGAATTTGTGCAAATTTATCACTAATATAGAAATAAATAGAAAAATGATACACGTACGAACATCATTTCATCTGGCCGAGGGTTCGGGTTTTGAATTCCGGAAGAAGTTTTGTGCATGGCTTGTAACTTGGTACCTCGTCCTGGTCAACACATGTTTCTCCGCAATATCCTTCCACGCACCCCTCCCCTCTGCTTCTATCCCCGTGAGGAACCTATTGTGCTCCTCGATCGACCATCGCCCGGCTGATTCATTTCTTAAGCACATCAGGTAGGGAGGGACCACCACAACCAGCCAAGGCCGAGAGAGTTCAAAAAGATGAAAGGACTAACTGTTCATTGTTTGTCTTGTAGGGTTTATGGATGGAGGACCTCCGTCTTCGCCGTGAGGGCTTGCCGTTTCATTGCCGCGGTGGCATGCTCGTGTAACCCCGGCAGGGGCCGCTTCCTGCCTCGTTGCCGAAATAGCCACGTCCGTTCCTGCGCATCATAAGGAAGGAAGTTTCATGCCGAAAGCACCTTTCTTGGCGAGTGAAAGTGCTGAAAGTCGCATAGTCGGCTGACAAAAAGAACGGAGAGGAGGCAGCTAACCTTTCTTGTTGGCAAGAAAGTCAAGAGGTGTTGGCATCCCGTCAGTCGAAGCCGCGTCAGATCCTGGTAAGGCCGACGATCATTCAGCGGACGAAACGAAAAGAAAAGAACAGAGGGGGAACAATGATTAACCATTTTGGTTGGATTCTCGAAACTGCATGGGGGTCCCATTGTGCGCGTTCACTCCTGAGTTGACCACATCCCACTCAGCCAAGCCCCAATGAAGAGAAAGATGACTTTTATTAACCACGCTTGTAGACTTACCTCCGAGGGTAAGATCCGCTCCCCACGGCGGCGACGACGGGCGGCGGTCACTGAATTGAGGATGTTCCCTTCGGGCCATGAATCGCAGCTCGGATGGGGGACTTCAAGAATGTGCTATTATTTGGCTAAACCAGTTTTACGGTTATACTTGTATATAAGTATATATATAAATATATACATATTCTCTACGTATTCAATTCATTTAATTTTATGAATTGGGCGACACGCGTGAGAAAAACAAAACAAGAATATTCACAAACGGGGTCGATCCATCTAGTGCTTTTTATTATAAACAAATAACAAGGAGGAGAATGTAGAGAGCGAGGGAGAGATAACAATGGAGTATGTGAAGGGGGATTGCTATTGAGTTTTCAAATCCCTCAATTTACGGGGACCAGGAATATACAATTGCAAACCAAAGAAATAATAAAAGACTCCACCGTAAATAGAGAGGTAGTTGAGAGTAGTAATGACTTTCATAGATAATATTTACAATAAGCATGACATTTTTTTTACGTTATTATTTCTTAAGACTAATTGATTGCATCACCTTCATCAAGTTCTATATTAGGCATCCAAATTTAAATTAAATGTTATTTTATTAAAATGGATAGAATTATAATTACTCTTAAAAAAAGAAAAGAAAAAGAATATATTCTTTTATATTAGGCCTTTAAAACCCAATTGTTAGCACAAAATATAACTTGACCGTTTCTTTTTCTTTCCGTATCTTATTAAATTTCTTGTAAATATCATAGTGTGGAGATTCCTACACTATCTTTGAGCCGAATCCTTAGCTAACATGAATAAATAGTACACGAAAGACATTAAACCTTAAACCTTAAATATTCTTTTTAGCTCTAACCATTAAATCGTTAGTATTTTCACAATGTTTAATATAAGATATTTAAGACATTTTAAAAAAATGGCACAATAAAATAACTATCAAATTATAATCAGGGAAAGTTTTCCCTCATCAGTTTTTTCATATATTTCTATGTGTCTTGTTAATTTGTTAAGATAGCTTTTTCTTTTTATAAAATTAATTTGTTTGGTATCATATGTCGAAGAGAACAAACACCCTCAAATGCAGTAATACATATATCATGTTTGGATGTTGAATTTGCTTATATTAGAACTGGGCGAAAGTGTTGTGAATGACGTACAATTGTTGCAATAGAAAAGCTATATAAAAATAATTCAAGCTAAATTTCTGAAGGATTTAAGTATTAGTAAATAAACGTGAGATAAAAAGATGTATGATTGAGAGGCGAAATGTTTTTTAAGTATTAGTAAATAAACGTAAGATAAAAATATGTATGGTTGGGAGGCGAAATATTTTCTTATGATTTTTTTTTTCTTTTTTAGAAAAATTAAAGAAGCACGAAAAAGTTAATCTCCTCTTTCCCCGACTAATTGGAAGGATAATTTTTAGTCTCTGAATAAAGATAACTTTGACAAGTATTGGTATTAACACCCTTATACATTAATGTCATCTTACTAACGAGTCCCTATATTTGCCAATAATATGACTAAATAATGGAAAATGGAAAGTGAATCTAACTTATTATTCTCTGATACTTATAAGTAAAAAAAGAGGAAATAAACGTGAACTTGCTATTAATTCATAATATGGTAATAACAAAATTCAATGTGGTTAAAAAAAAAACAAAATTAATTATTATACTTTCTTTTACACACAAGACGAACGATCGACATTTCCCACCAGATTAGCCAACTTTGATGTTGTGAACACAAAAATCTCGCGGAGAAATATGAGCATACAAATTATCGTATTGAGAAATAGCAGGTTCAATCTCTTTTCACGGACACAACATGTGAGTCTCTTATTCTATACTCGTAAGATATCCGTAGTATAGATTGGCTGAGGCTCTGGGAAATATCTGCTGGAGATTTAGGGAGATTTGTTGATGAAGACGCTGGAGCTGCAGAGCTTGATCCGGCGAGTCTTTAGAAGTGGCGAAGGTCACCAAGGCTATAGAAGCTTGATCCAGGGCTGTTGTAGAAGCTTAATTTGGAGCACTCCGTCGTGGATAAAGTGAGGAAAAGATGCTCGAAAACTTCGCTATCGAAGGAGCTCCTCAGTCTTTTTTTTTAGTTCTCCTTCTAAGATGGCGGACTCCTTTTATATAGGCGTTAAAGGTCCCTTGGGTGCCTTCTCTTTCCGATGTCGGACAAACAGTCATGTCGGTTGAAGCCATATTGGGCCGACAATTGGATTAGGTTGGAGTATGGGCCAGACTATTAATGGGCCGACATATGGGCTATGCCATAAAATACATTATGGTTGGGATAAAACATATTTAATTTGGACTTTAATTTGAATAAGACCAAGACCATATAAAACCCATTAATTTTACACTAAAAGCTTAAGTGTAAAATATATTATCATGTTGCCTTATAATATAAAGAGAATTAATCATATTCAGCCAATATAATATATGGTTTGGGTCGAATGACAAAATTTCAATGTCTACGGATGTGAGAACCATCAATTCTCTAATATTATGTCAAAGGATATGCAAATCCAACGTTTCTTTATTTAGAAGAGAACGAGTTGTAGAAATCTTGGAGGCTTTTAGCTAATTCTTTTATTAGAGGCTGTTGGATAACGCATCGGTCCAACTGGTCGTTCTATCCCCGATCGAGTAGCTTAGTCACATTGAAAAGGACATCTTGGTCCTTGTTTGATTTGCAACCCAAACCACTTAATAATAACTTTTATTATATAATAGTCATATCGAAGAAGCGGACCTTTTCGAAGCATAGATCACACTTCAATGCTAGTACAAGTTATGATTATTTTGCAAATATGCCGAATAATTGTTTAATTAAAATAAAATAGGTTAGTACCGTGCGATAGGCATATAAGTCGCCAACATTACAACTAACTTTGCGATTTCTTTCATAAATATAAATACATAAGGTCGAAATGTATACGTGGATGTGATTATGCCGTGGCCGAAGTAGCAGTAGTTATTGCAGTCGAGGTTGTTCTTATGGAACCACGAGAAGGAGGAGCCTTATGGGGGGAGGATGTCGCATGATCACAGTTCCCTTTATGAATGGAGACGACGTTAAAAACCTTGTTGTAAAGAAGTAGTGTCCTAATATGCATAAGGGAGTGTATGTAAAGATACACATGTATTTAATTTTATAATATGCAAGTAGTTTTGTTTTAGTGGAGGCGAAGATCTTTGACAACAAGCAAGAGAGTTCAAAGGGGAAGTTGGGGAAAGGGGAAATTCCATCTTTGAGTTGGAACAAAGAGATGTAGCTAAATTCTTGTAAACATGTAGCCGGAGGAGGGTTCAATGGGTCTTTGCATACATCTATGTAAATATAACTTATTATGCATTACTTCTTTTACAAAAAAAAAAACCATAGTCTCTTTTATAAGCATCTCAAACTTTATTTGAATTGAAAATGACCCATGAAAAGGAATACTTATTTGGCAGTGTGCACTCATCATTTGGATCATAGTTATCAAAAGCAACTTAATTTTACTTCATGCTTTAGCTAGGTCTCAAGCGAGTTGTAGTTAGAACATTTGTTGACATTTTGAACTTTTAATGTTTTTTTTGGTCCCTTAGAGTGAGTATTCCAAAACAAAAAGGATATCTTATACATCATTTACATCTCATTATCTAATTTAGGAAATAAATAGTTATTTTTTATTTATGTATTTTGAAATTATTATTTACGCCCTCTATTAATTTATCAAAAAATAAAAATAAAAATCACGACTCCTCTCCACCGTACGTACAATAACTAATACTTTCCCGAAATTTACGATTATTTTTTGAAAGAAACCCACACTTTCATGAAGTTGTGTATATTTGGGGCTTCAAAATCAAAACTAACCCAAATTGTTTTAAAATATTAATTATTGTTATTTATTTTTGTGTTACGTATCTTATTAAATCAACACATATATAAGATCTTTTATGTTCTCTTTTAATAAGTATAATGAGGTGATTTCACAAGAATCAATGTCTTAACTATATGGCAAAGTTTTATGTACAACCCTATAGTTTAGGTGAACCATAGAATTAAAATTAAATTTTAGATTTTATTTTGCATCCATCAAGGATCTTAAAAAAGAAACTCATTAAGTTTTACTTATTTATATTTATATTTTATTTTATAATGAAGAGATTTTCAGTTTCGATCCTTTTAATGAAATATATCGATTCAATTAGAATTTGGCAAAAAGAAAATATTTAATGCTACATATACATATACATATATATCACCCCCTGCTACACAATTGGTTTTGCTTGGGTTATTAGATAGCTTGTGATGTGAACCAGGCGAGGACGATGCTAGTCGAATGAGGAGCACCTGGGTTTCTTATGGGGTGCATCGAATTCAAGGGGAGAGTTTTTCTTTTTGTTTTTGCTCTTTTGAAAGTATTTGTTGATAGAGAATTTGTGCAAATTTATCACTAATATAGAAATAAATAGAAAAATGATACACGTACGAACATCATTTCATCTGGCCGAGGGTTCGGGTTTTGAATTCCGGAAGAAGTTTTGTGCATGGCTTGTAACTTGGTACCTCGTCCTGGTCAACACATGTTTCTCCGCAATATCCTTCCACGCACCCCTCCCCTCTGCTTCTATCCCCGTGAGGAACCTATTGTGCTCCTCGATCGACCATCGCCCGGCTGATTCATTTCTTAAGCACATCAGGCAGGGAGGGACCACCACAACCAGCCAAGGCCGAGAGAGTTCAAAAAGATGAAAGGATTAACTGTTCATTGTTTGTCTTGTAGGGTTTATGGATGGAGGACCTCCGTCTTCGCCGTGAGGGCTTGCCGTTTCATTGCCGCGGTGGCATGCTCGTGTAACCCCGGCAGGGGCCGCTTCCTGTCTCGTTGCCGAAATAGCCACGTCCGTTCCTGCGCATCATAAGGAAGGAGGTTTCATGCTGAAAGCACCTTTCTTGGCGAGTGAAAGTGCTGAAAGTCGCATAGTCGGCTGACAAAAAGAACGGAGAGGAGGCAGCTAACCTTTCTTGTTGGCAAGAAAGTCAAGAGGTGTTGGCATCCCGTCAGTCGAAGCCGCGTCAGATCCTGGTAAGGCCGACGATCATTCAGCGGACGAAACGAAAAGAAAAGAACAGAGGGGGAACAATGATTAACCATTTTGGTTGGATTCTCGAAACTGCATGGGGGTCCCATTGTGTGCGTAAACTCCTGAGTTGACCACATCCCACTCAGTCATGCCCCAATGAAGAGAAAGATCACTTTTATTAACCACGCTTGTAGACTTACCTCCGACGGGAAGATCCGCTCCCCACGGCGGCGACGACGGGCGGCGGTCAATGAATTGAGGATGTTCCCTTCGGGCCATGAATCGCAGCTCGGATGGGGGACTTCAAGAATGTGCTATTATTTGGCTAAACCAGTTTTACGGTTATACTTGTATATAAGTATATAAATAAATATATATATATTCTCTACGTATTCAATTCATTTAATTTTATGAATTGGGCGACACGCGTGAGAAAAACAAAACAAGAATTTCACAAACGGGGTCGATCCATCTAGTGCTTTTTGTTATAAACAAATAATAAGGAGGAGAATGTAGAGAGCGAGGGAGAGATAACAATGGAGTATGTGAAGGGGGATTCCTATTGAGTTTTCAAATCCCTCAATTTACAGGGACCAGGAATATACAATTGCAACCCAAAGAAATAATAAAAGACTCCACGGTAAATAGAGAGGTAGATGAGAGTAGTAATGACTTCCATAGATAATATTTACATTAAGCATGACATTTTTTTTACACTATTATTTCTTAAGACTAATTGATTGCATCACCTTCATCAAGTTCTATATTAGGCATCCAAATTTAAATTAAATGTTATTTTATTAAAATGGATAGAATTAGAATTACTCTTAAAAAAAGAAAGGAAAAAGAATATATTCTTTTATATTAGGCCTTTAAAACCCAATTGTTAGCACAAAATATAGCTTGACCGTTTCTTTTTCTTTCCGTATCTTATTAAATTTCTTGTAAATATCGTAGTGTGGAGATTCCTACACTATCTTTGAGCCGAATCCTTAGCTAACATGAATAAATAGTACACGAAAGACATTAAACCTTAAACCTTAAATATTCCTTTTAGCTCTAACCATTAAATCGTTAGTATTTTCACAATGTGTAATATAAGATATTTAAGACATTTAAAAAAATGGCACAACAAATTAACTATCAAATTATAATCAGGGAAAGTTTTCCCTCATCAGTTTTTTCATATATTTCTATGTGTCTTGTTAATTTGTTAAGATAGCTTTTTCTTTTTATAAAATTAATTTGTTTGGTATCATATGTCGAAGAGAACAAACACCCTCAAATGCAGTGATACATATATCATGTTTGGATGTTGAATTTGCTTATATTAGAACTGGGCGAAAGTGTTGTGAATGACGTACAATTGTTGCAATAGAAAAGCTATATAAAAATAATTCAAGCTAAATTTCTGAAGGATTTAAGTATTAGTAAATAAACGTGAGATAAAAACATGTATGGTTGAGAGGCGAAATGTTTTTTAAGTATTAGTAAATAAACGTAAGATAAAAATATGTATGGTTGGGAGGCGAAATATTTTCTTATGATTTTTTTTTCTTTTTTAGAAAAATTAAAGAAGCACGAAAAAGTTAATCTCCTCTTTCCCCGACTAATTGGAAGGATAATTTTTAGTCTCTGAATAAAGATAACTTTGACAAGTATTGGTATTAACCTCCTTATACATTAATGTCATCTTACTAACGAGTCCCTATATTTGCCAATAGTATGACTAAATAATGGAAAATGGAAAGTGAATCTAACTTATTATTCTCTGATACTTATAAGTAAAAAAAGAGGAAATAAACGTGAACTTGCTATTAATTCATAATATGGTAATAACAAAATTCAATGTGGGTAAAAAAAAAACAAAATTAATTATTATACTTTCTTTTACACACAAGACGAACGATCGACATTTCCCACCAGATTAGCCAACTTTGATGTTGTGAACACTAAAATCTCGCGGTGAAATATGAGCATACAAATTATCGTATTGAGAAATAGCAGGTTCAATCTCTTGTCACGGACACAGCATGTGAGTCCTCTTATTCTATACTCGTAAGATATCCGCAGTATAGATTGGCTGAGGCTCTGGGAAATATCTGCTGGAGATTTTGGGAGATTTGTTGATGAAGACGCTGGAGCTGCAGAGCTTGATCCGACGAGTCTTTAGAAGTGGCGAAGGTCACCAAGGCTATAGAAGCGTGATCCAGGGCTATTGTAGAAGCTTAATTTGGAGCACTCCGTTGTCGATAAAGTGAGGAAAAGATGCTCGAAAACTTCGCTATCGAAGGAGCTCATCAGTCTTTTTTTTAGTTCTCCTCTAAGATGGCGGACTCCTTTTATATAGGCGTTAAAGGTCCCTTGGGTGCCTTCTCTTTCCGATGTCGGACAAAGAGTCATGTCGGTTGAAGCAATATTGGGCTGGCAATTGGATTGGGTTGGAGTATGGGCCAGACTATTAATGGGCCGACATATGGGCTAGGCCATAAAATACATTATGGTTGGGCTAAAACATATTTAATTTGGACTTTAATTTGAATAAGACCAAGACCATATAAAACCCATTAATTTTACACTAAAAGCTTATGTGTAAAATATATTCTCCTGTTGCCTTATAATATAAAGACAATTAATCATATTCAGCCAATATAATATATTGTTTGAGTCGAATGACAAAATTTCAATGTCTACGGATGTGAGAACCATCAATTCTCTAATATTATGTCAAAGGATATGCAAATCCAACGTTTCTTTATTTAGAAGAGAACGAGTTGTAGAAATCTTGGAGGCTTTTAGCTAATTCTTTGATTAGAGGCTGTTGGATAACGCATCGGTCCAACTGGTCATTCTATCCCCGATCGAGTAGGTTAGTCACATTGAAAAAGACATCTTGGTCCTTGTTTGATTTGCAACCCAAACCACTTACTAATAACTTTTATTATATAATAGCCATATCAAAGAAGCGGACCTTTTCGAAGCATAGATCACACTTCAATGCTAGTACAAGTTATGATTATTTTGCCAATATGCCGAAAAATTGTTTAATTAAAATAAAATAGGTCGTGCGATAGGCATATAAGTCGCCAACATTACAACTAACTTTGCGATTTCTTTCTTAAATATAAATACATAAGGTTGAAATGTATACGTGGATGTGATTATGCCGTGGCCGAAGTAGCAGTAGTTATTGCAGTCGAGGTTGTTCTTATGGAACCACGAGAAGGAGGATCCTTTTGGGGGGAGGATGTCGCATTATCACAGTTCCCTTTATGAATGGAGACGACGTTAAAAACCTTGTTGTAAAGAAGTAGTGTCCTAATATGCATAAGGGAGTGTATGTAAAGATACACATGTATTTAATTTTATAATATGCAAGTAGTTTTGTTTTAGTGGAGGCGAAGATCTTTGACAACAAGCAAGAGAGTTCAAAGGGGAAGTTGGGGAAAGGGGAAATTCCATCTTTGAGTTGGAACAAAGAGATGTAGCTAAATTCTTGTAAACATGTAGCCGGAGGAGGGTTCAATGGGTCTTTGCATACATCTATGTAAATATAACTTATTATGCATTACTTCTTTTGCAAAAAAAAAAAACCATAGTCCCTCAAACGTTATTTGAATTGAAAATGACCCATGAAAAGGAATACTTATTTGGCAGTGTGCACTCATCATTTGGATCATAGTTATCAAAAGCAACTTAATTTTCCTTCATGCTTTAGCTAGGTCCGAAGCGAGTTGTAGTTAGAACATTTGTTGACATTTTGAACTTTTAATGTTTTTTTTGGTCCCTTAGAGTGAGTATTCCAAAACAAAAAGGATATCTTATACATCATTTACATCTCATTATCTAATTTAGGAAATAAATAGTTATTTTTTATTTATGTATTTTGAAATTATTATTTACGCCCTCTATTAATTTATCAAAAAATAAAAATAAAAATCACGACTCCTCTCCACCGTACGTACAATAACTAATACTTTCCCGAAATTTACGATTATTTTTTGAAAGAAATCCACACTTTCATGAAGTTGTGTATATTTGGGGCTTCAAAATCAAAACTAACCCAAATTGTTTTAAAATATTAATTATTGTTATTTATTTTTGTGTTACGTATCTTATTAAATCAACACATATTTAAGATCTTTTATGTTCTCTTTTAATAAGTATAATGAGGTGATTTCACAAGAATCAATGTCTTAACTATATGGCAAAGTTTTATGTACAACCCTATAGTTTAGGTGAACCATAGAATTAAAATTAAATTTTAGATTTTATTTTGCATCCATCAAGGATCTTAAAAAAGAAACTCATTAAGTTTTACTTATTTATATTTATATTTTATTTTATAATGAAGAGATTTTCAGTTTCGATCCTTTTAATGAAATATATCGATTCAATTAGAATTTGGCAAAAAGAAAATATTTAATGCTACATATACATATACATATATATCACCCCCTGCTACACAATTGGTTTTGCTTGGGTTATTAGATAGCTTGTGATGTGAACCAGGCGAGGACGATGCTAGTCGAATGAGGAGCACCTGGGTTTCTTATGGGGTGCATCGAATTCAAGGGGAGAGTTTTTCTTTTTGTTTTTGCTCTTTTGAAAGTATTTGTTGATAGAGAATTTGTGCAAATTTATCACTAATATAGAAATAAATAGAAAAATGATACACGTACGAACATCATTTCATCTGGCCGAGGGTTCGGGTTTTGAATTCCGGAAGAAGTTTTGTGCATGGCTTGTAACTTGGTACCTCGTCCTGGTCAACACATGTTTCTCCGCAATATCCTTCCACGCACCCCTCCCCTCTGCTTCTATCCCCGTGAGGAACCTATTGTGCTCCTCGATTGACCATCGCCCGGCTGATTCATTTCTTAAGCACATCAGGCAGGGAGGGACCACCACAACCAGCCAAGGCCGAGAGAGTTCAAAAAGATGAAAGGACTAACTGTTCATTGTTTGTCTTGTAGGGTTTATGGATGGAGGACCTCCGTCTTCGCCGTGAGGGCTTGCCGTTTCATTGCCGCGGTGGCATGCTCGTGTAACCCCGGCAGGGGCCGCTTCCTGTCTCGTTGCCGAAATAGCCACGTCCGTTCCTGCGCATCATAAGGAAGGAGGTTTCATGCCGAAAGCACCTTTCTTGGCGAGTGAAAGTGCTGAAAGTCGCATAGTCGGCTGACAAAAAGAACGGAGAGGAGGCAGCTAACCTTTCTTGTTGGCTGTAGTTACCCCAAATCGAATTTTTGGAATTTTGAAGATCGAACGAAGCAAATCCCGATTCAATGTTCCGTAAATTGTTTTACGAATTAAAAATCATCATGAACATGATCAGGTGATTAATTTCGAATTAGTTACATGCAACCAATTGTATTCTATTGCACTACGTTACAAATATGTTTATTTTTCGACTTCACTAAAAGCAAAGTTTTAGTAATTCAAAATTTTATTTCACATTGTTAGTAAAAAATCACCCATAGATATGGTTAGTTTGCTAATTTTAAAGAGATTAGTTACATGAGCTTAATTTCTTATTACATTTTACTTTTGTCGATGAAAATCTTTTTTATTCATTTTTTTAAACCTTTAGCATTTTGATTTGTTTTGTTTTCATAAAAATTTGAAGATTTGATAATTTTTTCGTTTTATAAGATAAAAATACGTGATTAATCTTTAAAAAAAATTATTATAATAATAAAACCTCAGGATTCATCCATGATTCTTACTTTTTTAAACGATTATGTGAAATTTTAAAAAAAAAAAATTAACCACGATCTCACTTTCCTTCTTAGATCAAAATTGAGCGGACTAAAATGAGAAGATAAAACAAATTAAGAGACTCAATTAAATATTTTACAAAAAATAAAAAAAAAATAATAATAAAAATAAATAAACTCACCTGATCACGCTCGGAGCCTTGCTCCCACGCTCTCCTCACCTAGTTATAAAAGGAGACTTTCTGTTGAGCAGTTAAAAACGGAATCCCCCAAGAAACAGAAAGAAACAGAAAAAAGTTCTCTCCCTCCCCGATCGTTTTTTGGTTGCCCTCACTCCTCTTCCGTGCCGTCGTCGCCTTCAGCCAAGAGCCCATCGTCGCTGCCATTCCAGCTTCAACGGAGTTCCTTTTCTTCATCTCGTTCAGCAAAGGTAAGCAAAGTCCCGGCGGAAACCCCCTGGAGCCAACCCTCCACTCGCCACCGAGGTGGATCGCAGCGAAATAGAACCCGACCAACGCCCTCCGGCTCCAGCCCATTCATCCTACAGTCCCTCCTCTCGCTCGTCTTCCTTCGGCGCGGCAGAGGAAGCAGGATCGGTGTTTGCGTCGGCCTCGATTAAACTCCTGACGGCGTCCTGAGCCTCTTTACCGGTCGACTTGTCTTCCCCAGTCAAGAGCGGCCTCCGCGTCCAGCAGCTCCAATCTCTTTACCTTCAACCAATCATAGAAGACACGTCGAATCTCTTTTGTTCAGACTATTGGTCGTCCTCTCTGAGTCGGGTGCTCATAGGTGCGAAAGCTTCCGGTATACTTGCATGTTATAATTGTTGCATTTTGGTTAATGTCACTACTTACCCAATCATGCTGCTGCTGCTGCTTCGTTTCTGTTTTGTTCCTGCTGTTATTCCACTCCAGTTCAACCTTGCCGCTGTTCATTTGTTCCTAATTGAGTTACTTAGTCTATACCGTTGATTCACCTTGCTTTAATGGTGGTTTACCTGCAATTCTTCACTGACTTACGTTTTCAGCCAGTTATATTTCAATAGATGTTTAAGCTGGACGTATTTTCGCTTTTGTTTGAGTTTGCTTATACTCCTTTAAGCATGTGTTGGCCAATTACAGTTGACTTACGTTAGTCGTCATTATTTTGTCCATTTGCTTAAGTTCCGTCGTCAGCTTTCTATTTAAGTTGTCGTTCTGTTTATGAATCTCCGTATGTCTGGGCTTTATCTGCTGCTATAATTCATCGATATTGGTCAGCTAATGCTGGTGTACATCTTGGTTTACCGTGACTATTATCATTGGATCACTCACGATTGCTCCTGTTCAGTTGTCGAATTATTCATGACCGAGTTGCTAGTTTTTGTTTAATATTAGTTTCAGTCCAGACGTTGGCTTACTCATTCTGTTTTCAAATGGTCAATAGCCTGACCATTTAATTTTCTTTCTTTTTAGTTTATCGGCTATTTGCTTCGATCAAGCAGATGTTCGCATGTGTTCAGTAGCCAATCTGGTCTTGCTTACCTTGATTTTGATGTTGATCTAATCAGCAAGCCATCCTTCTTCTGGTTTATTATAAGTCTGCATTTGAATTTGCTGCAGATTGGCAATTCAATTCAACTTAATTTAAACTCAATTTGGTTATGATCACTTTGATTTTGATGTTAACCTGATCAATAAACCACCCTTCTTCCGATTTATTCTAAAAAAAGGAACTTGATTGAATTTGCTGCAAGATTTATACGCTTATGATCTGTTTATTAGCTTCGATGTGCAACGATGCAGTTTCCTTTGTTTAGTTACTACCATCCGATCTGTAATGGTTTACTTCAGTTTCGCCTTTTGCATTGCATTGACATCATGCATGAGGATTAACATGAGAAGACTCAGTGCAATTCATCCCAAGCATGGCAGAAAAACTTTAGTCGAACTTCACGAAGCTATGAGGATCCGGGAAACAAGATTCCCGCAACCGTGAGCAATCTCACCCTTTCTTTTGTACCGTTTTCGCTTTACTTACATGAAAGTAACGTCGTCGTCGTCCTTCTCTTCTTTATCTTGTCCTCTTTCTATTCTGGACATTTTTGGATACGACCGAGCAACCTTGGATCGAAATGGAACACGTTCACTCTCGGCTGCAAAGCAGGACAGCTCAACGGAGGTACGTACTTTCGCTTGTATCTTGAGTTTGGAATGTCGGATTGAGCTGAAATCTATGGCATTAGATCCGTATCTTCCGTAGCTTCGTTTTGAGTATAAGAACACGTGATTTCATGCTCGGAGCTGAAAGTTACGCTTCATTCTTCGTGGTTATCCAAATCTGCCGCATGTGTGCTTGTTTGCTTTATATTTTATTGATCGTTCTTTCGCGTTGGTTTTTACTTGCCAATTGTCCATTCGATTGACTCTTGCTACATTGAAGCTTAGGGAGTGTCATCTATTTCGCATTTCGATCATTTATATATCTCATTTTTGTACGTGTTCTCATATAAGCTTACGTTTCACATTTATAAAATGATTTTTTCGAAATAATTTTCCTATGACATGGTTGTTTCAAAATAAGGTTGTTACTTAGCTTATGAAAACATGATTTCGTTTGCTACTCCGCGCATATTTCTCTTCTTCTTTTCACATGTGAAAACCGACCCGCATCGGAACGCTCGGGATGCATTCGCGGTCAAATGGGCTCAAGACGCCCACGTAAGTCTCATTCCGACTTATTTAGAAATTCTAATTTGTTTATGTATTTCATATTAGAATTTTCTAACCCACTTTCTTTTTTCCATTTTTCTATTCCCCCACTTTCTTCTTTTCCCACTTTCCCATTTCCCCACTTTATTCTTTCTCCCATTTTTCCATGAACACTACTCGTGCGAGCTCGAAATTCCAACAAGTGTGGAAAGGAAGCCTTGAAGACGCGTGTAACAGACCGCGTGGATTTTTCTCCGCGTGTGTAAAAACCGCGATGATTGAAGACGTTAAAGCGGCCCCAACCGTCAAACTTAAGGTACATGAGGGAAGGTGCGGGCCTTCCCGACTTTCTATTTTTTCCACTTGTAACGGGCCGTGGGTCCAGGTGTATAGGCCCACGGTCACCGCCTTTCCCCGCCTACTTTGATCTAGATAATTGTATGTGATTGCGCACGTGATCATCACATACGAGTTCGGGTCCAACGCCCGAATCGAGCCTAAGCTCGTAATCCAATGACACGAGTCTGGGCTCAAAGGCCCAGATCGGGTCCAACACCCGTAACCGGAAATTTTTAAAAGCATCGCCACCCCTTCTTCGCATGTTTGAGTGAGAGAGTGAATAGTTAGGAATCCCCGAACCCTCTTTGGTTTTTCCGACTTTATACCATTTTTTAAAAAAGTCGGTGGCGACTCCGTTTTTTTTAGCTTACCTAGGTTAAGCGACAAACGAATTTTTACGGAGCCACGAAGGATTACGGTCCTCCTTCTTGTTCTCATTCGGGAACGAGCGGGAGGGACGCACATTGGCAAGAAAGTCAAGAGGTGTTGGCATCCCGTCAGTCGAAGCCGCGTCAGATCCTGGTAAGGCCGACGATCATTCAGCGGACGAAACGAAAAGAAAAGAACAGAGGGGGAACAATGATTAACCATTTTGGTTGGATTCTCGAAACTGCATGGGGGTCCCATTGTGTGCGTAAACTCCTGAGTTGACCACATCCCACTCAGCCAAGCCCCAATGAAGAGAAAGATGACTTTTATTAACCACGCTTGTAGACTTACCTCCGACGGTAAGATCCGCTCCCCACGGCGGCGACGACGGGCGGCGGTCAATGAATTGAGGATGTTCCCTTCGGGCCATGAATCGCAGCTCGGATGGGGGACTTCAAGAATGTGCTATTATTTGGCTAAACCAGTTTTACGGTTATACTTGTATATAAGTATATATATAAATATATACATATTCTCTACGTATTCAATTCATTTAATTTTATGAATTGGGCGACACGCGTGAGAAAAACAAAACAAGAATATTCACAAACGGGGTCGATCCATCTAGTGCTTTTTATTATAAACAAATAACAAGGAGGAGAATGTAGAGAGCGAGGGAGAGATAACAATGGAGTATGTGAAGGGGGATTGCTATTGAGTTTTCAAATCCCTCAATTTACGGGGACCAGGAATATACAATTGCAAACCAAAGAAATAATAAAAGACTCCACCGTAAATAGAGAGGTAGTTGAGAGTAGTAATGACTTTCATAGATAATATTTACAATAAGCATGACATTTTTTTTACGTTATTATTTCTTAAGACTAATTGATTGCATCACCTTCATCAAGTTCTATATTAGGCATCCAAATTTAAATTAAATGTTATTTTATTAAAATGGATAGAATTATAATTACTCTTAAAAAAAGAAAAGAAAAAGAATATATTCTTTTATATTAGGCCTTTAAAACCCAATTGTTAGCACAAAATATAACTTGACCGTTTCTTTTTCTTTCCGTATCTTATTAAATTTCTTGTAAATATCATAGTGTGGAGATTCCTACACTATCTTTGAGCCGAATCCTTAGCTAACATGAATAAATAGTACACGAAAGACATTAAACCTTAAACCTTAAATATTCTTTTTAGCTCTAACCATTAAATCGTTAGTATTTTCACAATGTTTAATATAAGATATTTAAGACATTTTAAAAAAATGGCACAATAAAATAACTATCAAATTATAATCAGGGAAAGTTTTCCCTCATCAGTTTTTTCATATATTTCTATGTGTCTTGTTAATTTGTTAAGATAGCTTTTTCTTTTTATAAAATTAATTTGTTTGGTATCATATGTCGAAGAGAACAAACACCCTCAAATGCAGTAATACATATATCATGTTTGGATGTTGAATTTGCTTATATTAGAACTGGGCGAAAGTGTTGTGAATGACGTACAATTGTTGCAATAGAAAAGCTATATAAAAATAATTCAAGCTAAATTTCTGAAGGATTTAAGTATTAGTAAATAAACGTGAGATAAAAAGATGTATGATTGAGAGGCGAAATGTTTTTTAAGTATTAGTAAATAAACGTAAGATAAAAATATGTATGGTTGGGAGGCGAAATATTTTCTTATGATTTTTTTTTCTTTTTTAGAAAAATTAAAGAAGCACGAAAAAGTTAATCTCCTCTTTCCCCGACTAATTGGAAGGATAATTTTTAGTCTCTGAATAAAGATAACTTTGACAAGTATTGGTATTAACACCCTTATACATTAATGTCATCTTACTAACGAGTCCCTATATTTGCCAATAATATGACTAAATAATGGAAAATGGAAAGTGAATCTAACTTATTATTCTCTGATACTTATAAGTAAAAAAAGAGGAAATAAACGTGAACTTGCTATTAATTCATAATATGGTAATAACAAAATTCAATGTGGTTAAAAAAAAACAAAATTAATTATTATACTTTCTTTTACACACAAGACGAACGATCGACATTTCCCACCAGATTAGCCAACTTTGATGTTGTGAACACAAAAATCTCGCGGAGAAATATGAGCATACAAATTATCGTATTGAGAAATAGCAGGTTCAATCTCTTTTCACGGACACAACATGTGAGTCTCTTATTCTATACTCGTAAGATATCCGTAGTATAGATTGGCTGAGGCTCTGGGAAATATCTGCTGGAGATTTAGGGAGATTTGTTGATGAAGACGCTGGAGCTGCAGAGCTTGATCCGGCGAGTCTTTAGAAGTGGCGAAGGTCACCAAGGCTATAGAAGCTTGATCAAGGGCTGTTGTAGAAGCTTAATTTGGAGCACTCCGTCGTGGATAAAGTGAGGAAAAGATGCTCGAAAACTTCGCTATCGAAGGAGCTCCTCAGTCTTTTTTTTTAGTTCTCCTTCTAAGATGGCGGACTCCTTTTATATAGGCGTTAAAGGTCCCTTGGGTGCCTTCTCTTTCCGATGTCGGACAAACAGTCATGTCGGTTGAAGCCATATTGGGCCGACAATTGGATTAGGTTGGAGTATGGGCCAGACTATTAATGGGCCGACATATGGGCTATGCCATAAAATACATTATGGTTGGGATAAAACATATTTAATTTGGACTTTAATTTGAATAAGACCAAGACCATATAAAACCCATTAATTTTACACTAAAAGCTTAAGTGTAAAATATATTATCATGTTGCCTTATAATATAAAGAGAATTAATCATATTCAGCCAATATAATATATGGTATGGGTCGAATGACAAAATTTCAATGTCTACGGATGTGAGAACCATCAATTCTCTAATATTATGTCAAAGGATATGCAAATCCAACGTTTCTTTATTTAGAAGAGAACGAGTTGTAGAAATCTTGGAGGCTTTTAGCTAATTCTTTGATTAGAGGCTGTTGGATAACGCATCGGTCCAACTGGTCATTCTATCCCCGATCGAGTTGGTTAGTCACATTGAAAAAGACATCTTGGGTCCTTGTTTGATTTGCAACCCAAACCACTTACTAATAACTTTTATTATATAATAGCCATATCAAAGAAGCGGACCTTTTCGAAGCATAGATCACACTTCAATGCTAGTACAAGTTATGATTATTTTGCAAATATGCCGAATAATTGTTTAATTAAAATAAAATAGGTCGTGCGATAGGCATATAAGTCGCCAACATTACAACTAACTTTGCGATTTCTTTCTTAAATATAAATACATAAGGTTGAAATGTATACGTGGATGTGATTATGCCGTGGCCGAAGTAGCAGTAGTTATTGCAGTCGAGGTTGTTCTTATGGAACCACGAGAAGGAGGATCCTTTTGGGGGGAGGATGTCGCATTATCACAGTTCCCTTTATGAATGGAGACGACGTTAAAAACCTTGTTGTAAAGAAGTAGTGTCCTAATATGCATAAGGGAGTGTATGTAAAGAAGGTCAAGAACGGAGAGGAGGCAGCTAACCTTTCTTGTTGGCAAGAAAGTCAAGAGGTGTTGGCATCCCGTCAGTCGAAGCCGCATCAGATCCTGGAAAGGCCGACGATCATTCAGCGGACGAAACGAAAAGAAAAGAACAGAGGGGGAACAATGATTAACCATTTTGGTTGGATTCTCGAAACTGCATGGGGGTCCCATTGTGTGCGTAAACTCCTGAGTTGACCACATCCCACTCAGCCAAGCCCCAATGAAGAGAAAGATGACTTTTATTAACCACGCTTGTAGACTTACCTCCGACGGTAAGATCCGCTCCCCACGGCGGCGACGACGGGCGGCGGTCAATGAATTGAGGATGTTCCCTTCGGGCCATGAATCGCAGCTCGGATGGGGGACTTCAAGAATGTGCTATTATTTGGCTAAACCAGTTTTACGGTTATACTTGTATATAAGTATATAAATAAATATATATATATATTCTCTACGTATTCAATTCATTTAATTTTATGAATTGGGCGACACGCGTGAGAAAAACAAAACAAGAATATTCACAAACGGGGTCGATCCATCTAGTGCTTTTTATTATAAACAAATAATAAGGAGGAGAATGTAGAGAGCGAGGGAGAGATAACAATGGAGTATGTGAAGGGGGATTCCTATTGAGTTTTCAAATCCCTCAATTTACAGGGACCAGGAATATACAATTGCAACCCAAAGAAATAATAAAAGACTCCATTGTAAAGAGAGAGGTAGATGAGAGTAGTAATGACTTTCATAGATAATATTTACAATAAGCATGACATTTTTTTTACACTATTATTTCTTAAGACTAATTGATTTCATCACCTTCATCAAGTTCTATATTAGGCATCCAAATTTAAATTAAATGTTATTTTATTAAAATGGATAGAATTAGAATTACTCTTAAAAAAAGAAAGGAAAAAGAATATATTCTTTTATATTAGGCATTTAAAACCCAATTGTTAGCACAAAATATAACTTGACCGTTTCTTTTTCTTTCCGTATCTTATTAAATTTCTTGTAAATATCATAGTGTGGAGATTCCTACACTATCTTTGAGCCGAATCCTTAGCTAACATGAATAAATAGTACACGAAAGACATTAAACCATAATCCTTAAATATTCCTTTTAGCTCTAACCATTAAATCGTTAGTATTTTCACAATGTTTAATATAAGATTCTTAGCTACATTTTTTTAAACATAGTTAAAATTACATTTTTATGCTTTTTGTCATTTAGATCAATCTCATTTATTTTAATTTGAAGTCCAAGCACATGTACATGGACTTAGGTTCTTAATGATAAGGTGAAAATAGCCAAAGTCCGAAAAGAGCCGCTAAAATAGTTAATAATACAAAAATAACGAATTTTTATAATTTTTTTCATTTTTGTTAGTTCCCTTCAAAAGTTTGTTAAAATTTAACATTTCATTATCATTGAGACCGATCTAACTTGATTATGTAGTTTCCTTTTGCAATTGATTTCCTGCAATTCATTATTGTTGACTTTATTCGTACATGTGAGTTTTGTTGTTCACTTAATTATGTCCGTTTCACTATTCATTCTCTATCTGCTTCATTTAGTGTGTTTACAAATCTCGTTGCTGGATGCAATTTCTTCTTGTTAACCTTTGCATGTCATTGCTGGTTATGAATTTCTCAATGACAGTTGTAAATTCATAGATAACTGATTTCCGAAGTTCTTAACTCGCTGTTGTTGGTCTGTATTTCAATTTTATCCGGTTCATGTGATCTCTCGCTACTGGTTGAGCTATTCATCTTCTTCACCGTAACTGCTAGACTGTCCATGCCTGATTTCATTGTTACAATTGATTTATTCACGCTTGATTTTTGCTACTAGTTCATTCTTGCCTCTGCGATTTACTTGTGCTGATTCATTCTCACTTGATAGATTACATTACTATTGTCAGTTCTTCCTCATTCACTCAACTCCTACTATTGTTGGTCATTCCTTCTCGAATCACGATTGCTGGAGTAACGATTTCTACAATATAATACTTGATCGTAAACTTTTTTTGTTTGATTATTGATTTCAGCATTGGTTCGTTCAACTTCCTCGTTGGTTTTCTTGATTAATTACAAATTTTAACTCTCATGCTAATTGTCTTTTCAAATTTGATTTTTCTGACACATGATTGCAACAGCGGCTGGTTTGAATTTCCATTTGCCATCGTGAATTGCTTTCGGTCCTTTGTGCGAGTTTTTCATAAGATTAAACACTCTTCTGGTTAATCTGCTGCAATGTTTCTTCTAGTAATATTCAGAGCACTCCCTTGAAAACATCTTCAATCCCAGTTTGTCACAGAATAAGGTCAAGATAGAATGTGTTGAACGAATTGGCCCATTCAATGAACGAAGATCCGTATGTTTTGCATGTTTTTGTTTCATTTTAATTTGTTGATATATTACTTGCTCACTTGTTCACATGAAAACTCGACAATGGATGGTACTTGACGAGTGCCAAGCTTGGATCTGAAATGCATACACGAAAACACAATCACAACAAGTATAGACTGGAATTTCAAGCTCCCAAAGATCATAGTACCCGGGAAACATGGTTCCCGCAATCGGTGAGCAATCTCACCACTTATTTTACTTAAAATTGATTTCATTAACATAGGTTTAATGTGGGTCCTTCGTATGTCTTTCGTCTTTCTCTTGTCTTTGTCTTCTCCTTGCTTGTCCTTACATGTTGAGACATGTTCGAACTCCCGTTGGGCCAAAGCAACGTCGGTAAGTGGAGGTGAGTCTCGGATCAACTGGCACTAGTGTTAGTATTTCGCATTTAAACTTTTTGGTCGCTTGTCGAAATTGAATGAAACCACTTGCATTAGATCCGTAACTTAAATACGTACCTAACAAGACTAACCGTGCATGATTTGGAATCTTGAGCTATGATTTTCGAATTTAAAACTAAAACAGTGTCGGTTTCGACCATTTCGAGTAAATCATATGCTTATGTTGATCTTTTGTTTCGCGAACTGATTTAGACTTGCATAAAACTCATTATATTGCTTATTGCTCTGACATTTACTCTTGATATTGGGGAGTTTGTTTCTGATGAGGAAATCAAGATTGTTCTGGATAGTTCAGAGTTTCTTACTCGTGACCTTGAGGATAAGAAAATAGTTCCCTACCGATTGATTAAGTTCAGCTTCTTCACCGAAGATTCTCTGGAGCAGTTAGAACACCGCTTCCGTGAGCTAACCTTTGACCCCTTTTGTGAGCACAGAAACCTTGCTTCTGCCTTCTTGGTTAGAAAATTCTATAGACATATCACATTTCATAGAGTGAATGATATGGTCAAGTACATCAAGGTGGTGATCGATGAGAATGTCTACATATTCTCTCTCTTTGATGTGTGCCGAGCCTTCAGCGCAGCCTACCATCCTCAACTCCAGCTCTTAAAGATCTCAAAGTCTACGGCATACATGAGGATCACAGGGGCTGAAAAGCCGACTAAGTCCAGTGTCTATCTGGATAGCACGCAATTCCTCTGGAGCTCCGAATTCTACATCGTGTTGTCATTAACGGTCTCTATCCCCGGACAGGGAGCATTGATAGTATCATCATTGTACGCGCGCCTTCCGGCCTAGCACGCGCGTGGCGGTTCGAATGACCTGAGGATCCGGGCCCGCTCCCCAAGACCCAACCGATCGACGTCACGACTCGGGCGTCGGACGCTGCGGAAGGGAATTGGGTGATCCCTCCCTGGGTTCCTAATTGGGCCTGCTCGGGCCCTCGCCGACCGTCCCTATTTTCCTAAAAGGCGATGGGCGAAAGGCGGAGCATGATCCGAACAAGGAACTTTCGAAAGAAATCGGGAGCGGCTCGTGTCGTCCGTTCCTCATACAAAATGGCTCCGTAAAAAGGTTGTTGTTTAACCTAGGTAAACTATACGAAGTCGCCACCGACTTAGTTTTGAAAGCTGGTTTAAGTCGGAAAACCAGAGTATGATTCATGTCAATGTTTTACAGGCGTTGGACCCGATTCGGGCTTTTTGGGCCCGAACTCATGTGTGTTTGGCAAACAGCATACGACGATAAGCCTATGAGCCTAAGGCATGTGGCCAAGCACAAACAATTATTTAGATCAAAGGGGGCGGGGAAGGATGGTGACCGTGGGCCTACGCACTTGTGCCCACGGCCCGTTACATGTGGAAATAATGAAAAACGGGAGGCCCGCACCTCCCTCATGTACCTGAGGCCCGCCAGGATGGCTTTACATCGGTCGGGCTCGTCAGTTGAGGCCGCTTTTCCAGATGTGCTTCCACCATGGGTTTCCTCGCGCGCCTCCAGTCTTCGAAATTCCCGTGAAGCTCGATTGATTTTCATGCAAATCAAACCAGAATGCGATGGTCAGAAAATTCTAATTGAATATTTGAAACAATTAAAATTAACTATTGTAAGTCGGAGTGAGACTTACGGGGCGTTGTGTGGCCCGTTGATATCAATCTTCCGTGATATCGGAAGATAACGGGGCGTTGTGTGGCCCGTTGATATTGATCTTCAGTGATGTCGAAAAATGGATGTCCCTTGATAATAAATTCCTCGTTGTTTTACATGCAAAACAAAGGAAATGAGAGAGATGTACAAAGCCGGGAATCCAATAGTATAAGTTTCATGTCGATACGAAGTATGGAACGTAAGTTATGAATGATAGAGTAAGGGACCAACATGCAGAACCTTCGACAGTTTTGATGCCTCTCAGAAAAACCTGTATAACTTTTTGTTCAGTTCATGAAAATGAGCCTACTTATACTCAATACAAAGCTCTTTGTTTTGAGCTTACTTATACTCAATACTTATGAGTGAAAGAGTAAAGGACCAACATGCAGAAACGGACCTTCGACAGTTTTGCTGCCTCTTAGAAAAACGGATATAACTTTTAGTTCAGTCCATGAAAATGAACCTACTTATACTTAAAACAAAGCTCTGTAAGTCAAGAATCTAATGGCATATGTTTTAGGTCAATAAGAGTTCCAGAAAGAAAGTTATGAGTGAAAGAGTGAACTGTCGTCATGCAGACCTGAACCTAGGGATGTTTGGTTTCTTCGAAAACATTCCATTCATGTGTAAATGCCATGTAATTTAAAACTACTAAAACTTTGTACATAAAACATCATATACAGCTAGTGTGACATGTCTAGAATATATTTGAAATTCGACGTATGGCGAAAATGTAAACGAACATATCCAAAAGTGCGAAACTCGGTTGTTTGCAACCAGTATAATGTTTTGTTCGAAACTCCTAGGGTATAAACTCAAATTGAGCTTGGTTGGTGTTCTTAGAACCATATTTAAGTTACAAATCAAATGCAAGTGGTTTCGCATGATTCTGATAAGTACACAGAAAGATATGCAGAAAAATGCAAAGGTTGCGCAGGTAGATCCGAGGCATACTCGCACTTACCGAGCTATTTTGGCTCGATGGAGGGGCTGCGACATGTCCCATCATGCCAGGACGTATGAAAGGGAGGGGATGTGAGAGTCTTGGCCTGTTTGTGCGACCACGGGATGTCTCCGGGAGTTGGTTGTCGGCTGTCCAACCCTTACACCAGTGCAAACAAGAAAACGTCAAAGCAAAAGGGAGCACTTCAACGGAGCTACGAGGCTACGGAAGGTGGTAGTTGAGTCCCCCTCGTCTTTGGATGAAGGAAAGCAGATCCTAGTCGCCGGGGAGAGTTCCTCGAGCGGATTCATGGAGACGACTAGGGGAGGACGCCGGGAGTCGTTCGGGGCAGCCATCATTTATCCTTGCCGCGACCATCGATTTGTGAAGCTGCGTTGAGCTATTCGCAATCAGGTTGGTTGGGGTCTCCGTGGGCATGGCTAGACCTACCTTGGGGTCACTGGATGGAGAGGGCGGAACCAATGTCTAGAGGGAGTGCTGGAGAATCTCTGAGGGGTGGAACGTCTCTCTGAAGTGGAAGCGTCTGTGTCCTCTGATGTCCCTATATAATTGGTTTTTTTTTAGGTGACGGATAGAAGATAACGATTCCCCCAATTCATCCCAACAATTTGCGGTTACCTTACTTGGGTGAATGGATATTTGATTGGGAAATTCAGAGAATGTGATTGATTTTTTTCTAATTGTAGGATTGTCTGATGAATACGATAAGGCATGTTTTAAAAGGAAATCAGCTAATGTGATTATGCAAAGGATTGAATTAAAGAAATCAAAGCGCAATCTTATCTAATATCATTATTATTATTTTTTTCAATTTGGGGTATTACAATCATGAAGGATGCCATAATGATGGTACTCCTAATGGAAGTACATCCTGTGAATCTGGGCTTTATTGTTTTTTAGCACATGGAGAGATGCGCAAATCAGGCTGACAAGGGATTGTCCTATGTTCACATAATTATGAAGCTTCTGCAGACTTACTCCTATGATACAACTCCCAGGAGTGATGCGGACACCGTCATTGTCGAGCTTTTCGATTGTACTACTCTTGATCACATTGGCCATGTCTTTACAGGGACTCAATGGATCCACAAGAGGAGCATGTCATAACCTTCCTCTCGTAGTAGAGGCAAACCCTAAGGAAAAAACCGTTTCGTCTCGTCTCGCTTCCGACGCACCGATTGATCCTTCACCGGTGATTCTTCCTTCCCCTTCTATTCTTCCGTCAGTTCCCACACTCCCCTCCTCCCTCCCTCTTTAGCTTTGTCGGTGGATCAAGTTTTTATCTTTTTTGGCATGACGATGGCTTCTGGTGTGAAATTCATGGTTTTTCTGTTTGTGGGTATTTTATTTTTCTGTTTGTGTGTACTTGGGGTTACGAGGAGGTAGGGTTTTGGAGTTTTGAAGGCTGGTGGGGACCTCCAGCTGTCAAATGCGGGCGTGGACGGCCCCCGGGGAAAATTACCTATCCCTTTGAAGATTGTTTAACTGATAGATTTTCAAAGTCAAAAGCTAAATGTCGTGTAACCCACGTGTTTCAACAGTATCACACAACCGTTGCCTCCCCCTGTTTTTGAGTCGCGGATCTTGCTTTCCCTAAACAATGAAAGCAATGTTGTTTGATCCCTCCATTTGTTTTGATTCTATTGGTAAGAAGACAACCAGACAGTTTCAAGATAGGGAATCGGACAAACAGGAAAAGTTTGCTTTTCGAAATTGTATAAGATTTGGAATTTTGTGGTACTTGAACTCTTGTGATTATTTGCTAATATTTTATAAGTGATCAGGCGATTCATTTGTTGGGCAGTGAGGGTGGTGATGGAAGGGACAGCGAGGGTGAACAGTTTGTATTTGTGTATCATGTTGTCTGAACTTCACGCGATTCATTTGGTAGGCGAAAGCCTTGATCTTTGTGCGGGATTGATTTGGTCTCACATCTTCTTTTTATTTGCCATGTCAGCCGGAAACAAATATGTCAACAGATTATACGTCTTCTGCTGGGGATGGAGCTTCAAATCCAAACGGGGGCATTGGAAAGGATAGAGCTAAATTCAGCTGGTAAAACTGATAATGCAACAAAGAAGGATGCACTAGAAGAGGAGACATTCAAAGCAAATAAAATGAAGAAAACTTCAGCGGTTAGGGATGATTTTGAAGAAATTTTGGAGAATGGAGAGAAGAAAGTTAAATGATCTCATTGTCGCCATCCATTAGCGATTGTTAAATCGGGGAGTACATCTCACTTAAAGAGGCATATAGATAATTGTTTGAAGAGGAAGATGAACTTGAAAGAAGCTGAAAGATAGATGCACTTGAATTTTCCGTCAATCGATGGAGCTACACTTCTAGTTCCCACTTTGCATTCTGGAAAGCTCGACATGGAACAAATGCGGGAGGCAACTGCACATTGGATTATGATGCATGGATATCCATTTTCCATTTTGGATGAACATGGATTCAATACGATAATGAAGTTAGGGATGCCCGAATGGAAAAAGATTGGTAGAATTACAGGCAAGACAGATTGTATGAAAGTTTATGAGATTAAAAAGAAGAAGTTGAAGAAGAATCTTCAAAGTGTTAGCAAAATCAATTTGACAACTGATTGTTGGACATCAAAGAACCAAAAGATAAAGTATATAGTTGTTACAGGGCATTGGATTGACCGATCTTGGAAGTTGCACAAGAGGGTCTTGAGCTTCTTTCATATTCCACCCCCAAGAACAAGTATTCTGATTTCCGATGCAATTTTTAAATGCATGAAAGATTGGGCCATTGAGAACAAGGTTTATTCAGTTACCATTGATAATGCATCTAGTAATGATGTCGCTATCAAGTATTTGAAGGAAACGATTCAAGTCTCAAGGAAGTTATTGGGTGGAGGAAAGTTATTTCATGTTCAATGTTGTGCGCATATTCTTTGTGTTCAGGATGGTTTGGATGAAATTAAAGACATCATCCAATTAGTGAGGCAATATGTGGAATACATGAATTGTTCTTATGATAGGCTGATAAAATTTGTTGAGTGTGTACAACAACTACAATTGAAAGAAAGGAGATCGGTTCATGATTGCAAAACTCGATGGAACTCAACTTTCGAGATGCTTAGTTGTGCTTTAAAGTTCAAGGATGCTTTTAGAATGCTCTATCAACGCGATTCATTATTTGATTGTTGCCCTTTGGATGAAGATTGGGATAAAGCTCACAAGATTTGTTCGTTGTTGGAGTCATTTTGGACAGCGACACATATTATTTCGGGCAATGAGTATACCACTTCAAATCTGTATCTTCAAGAAGTTCAGAAGGTAAAATCGGCCTTAGATATTGCTGTTGAACATTCAGATGAGTTTATAAAGGCATAAGCATGTAAGATGAAGCTCAAGTTTGACAAATATTGGGGCAAATACTACTTATTGATGGTTGTTGCCGTGGTGCTCAACCCAAGTCAAAAAATGATGGCAGTTGATTTCTGTTTTCTAAAGCTTTATTCTGACAGAGATGTTTCAAAGAATAAAGAATTGGTTGAAAAAACAATTGAATGCATTTATGAAGAATATGTTACAGAGCATTCAAATGCATCTTCTGACTATTCGAATTCTGAGAGTTTGGTTCTTCTAGCAGTGTTGGCGTGCAAGCAAGTATTTCTCAAAACTGGGATGATTTTGAATCATATTGTGAGAAGCTTGAGACTTCGAGGCCTAGAAAATCGGAATTGGCTGAATATTTAGAAAAAAAAGTCGTCTAAAAAAGAGTGAAATTACCAAAGACTTTTCTTGTTTGGATTGGTAGAAGATGAATCGGGTACATTACCCAATTTTGTTAAGAATCGCAGCAGATATTTTAGCCATCCAATAAGCTCGGTGGCTTCTGAAGCTACATTCAGTGCTGCAACAAGGGTAATTGATGCTTATCGTTCATCTCTTTCTTCGAACACAGTAGAAGCATTACTTTGTGGAGGAGATTGGCTTTGACATTTACATGGGGTGAAAAAAAAATGAAAAGTTAAGTTTTTTTTCATTTAAAGTTTTTTCAATTTACGAAATATATTATTTATTAAACATGTTACTAACCCGAGCTTTTTATTTCTCTTTTTTGTTTCTTTTACAGAAAGGGAAAACATAATAAGAGATATTTATTCAAGTACCTAATTCAAATTCTTGAAGTAAGCTAAATATCGTTACATGCTTTACAAAATTTTAAAATATTTATTGCCTTATTATTGTTATGGTGATTGTAATACTCTTTATAATATTTTGTATGCAGGTGATGATGCCATTGTGGTATTATTATGATTTGGTAATGAAGCTATATCGTGAAGATGATTTAAGAGTATGGTTCTTGTGGTTTGTGGTTGTTTTGAGAAATTTAATTCTATATTATGGAGATGTTTTGGAAGTATGATTTTGTTCAAATGTTTTGGCAACATTGTTATTATAGTTTTATGGATTTAAAGAACTTTATTATATATGTTTTTGAGCCAACCGAGCCGAGTTCGAGTCAACTTCAATATATGTATATGAAATCGAGCTCGAGCTTTCGAGCCGAGCTTAGGCTCGATTTACATTCGAGCCTTTCGAGCCGAGCTCGAGCACTTCATAATTGGACCGAACCGAGTTCGAACTTTAATTATTTGAGCTCGATCGAGTTTGAGCCGAGTTCAAGCTTGGACTGTTCCTAACGAGCCGAACTCGAGCCTGGGGGTATTCTATCTCGACTCGGCTCGTTTTCACTCCTTGCCCTTATGCAACTCATAAGGAATTTTGTCAAGAGTCTTTCGTGCATGGACACGGTTAGACATGTAACATGCTGTGTTAATAGCCTCAGCTCACAAGTTCTGTGAAACTTTGCTTTCACACATCATCGTTCTGGCCATATCTAGAAGAGTTATGTTCATTCTCTCAGCTACTCCATTCTGTTGTGGAGTATATGGAGCAGAGAAGGTGTGTTCTATGTCATTTATGTCACAAAAGGACTTGAACTCATAGTTTACAAATTCTGTACCAAGGTCAGTTCTTAAGCTTTTAAGATATGCTCATTTATCATTTTGCAGCTTTCTGACAAGGCTTTTAAATGCACTGAATGCATCACTCTTATGAGCCAAGAACTTTACCCATGTGTATCTTGAGTAATCATCTACAATTACCATAGCATAGCGTCTGTGACCCAGACTCTGCATTCTGGTAGGACCAAACAAATCCATGTGTAGAAGTTCAAATGGTTTTATGGTGGAAATATAACCTTTGCTCTTAAATGAAACTCTGGTTTGTTTTCCCAAAGAACATTCTTCACAGAAGTTGTTCTCTTCAAAAGAAAGCTTCGGTAATCCTCTTACTAACTCCTTTTTGGAAATCTTAGACAATAATTAAATTGATGTGTCTCAATTTCCAATATGCCAAAGATTGGTTTCAGCCTTGTAAGAAACAAGGCATTTCTCGGAAGACAGAAGATTGTCTTGAGAAATGATGTAGATATTCTTTCTGCGTTCAGTAACAAAACAGACTTTGTCGTCTGTGGATCCAGAACATCCTTCTGTATTAAAGTTTACTTCATATAGTTATTGCAGTCGTGGTTGTTCTTATGGAATCACGAGAAGGAGGATCCTTATGGGGGGAGGATGTCACACGATCATAGTTCCCTTTATGAATGGAGACGACGTTAAAAACCTTGTTGTAAAGAAGTAGTGTCCTAATATGCATAAGGGAGTGTATGTAAAGATACACATGTATTTAATTTTATAATATGCAAGTAGTTTTGTTTTAGTGGAGGCGAAGATCTTTGACAACAAGCAAGAGAGTTCAAAGGGGAAGTTGGGGAAAGGGGAAATTCCATCTTTGAGTTGGAACAAAGAGATGTAGCTAAATTCTTGTAAACATGTAGCCGGAGGAGGGTACAATGGGTCTTTGCATACATCTATGTAAATATAACTTATTATGCATTACTTCTTTTGCAAAAAAAAAAACCATAGTCTCTTTTATAAGCATCTCAAACGTTATTTGAATTGAAAATGACCCATGAAAAGGAATACTTATTTGGCAGTGTGCACTCATCATTTGGATCATAGTTATCAAAAGCAACTTAATTTTACTTCATGCTTTAGCTAGGTCCAAAGCGAGTTGTAGTTAGAACATTTGTTGACATTTTGAACTTTTAATGTTTTTTTTGGTCCCTTAGAGTGAGTATTCCAAAACAAAAAGGATATCTTATACATCATTTACATCTCATTATCTAATTTAGGAAATAAATAGTTATTTTTTATTTATGTATTTTGAAATTATTATTTACGCCCTCTATTAATTTATCAAAAAATAAAAATAAAAATCACGACTCCTCTCCACCGTACGTACAATAACTAATACTTTCCCGAAATTTACAATTATTTTTTGAAAGAAATCCACACTTTCATGAAGTTGTGTATATTTGGGGCTTCAAAATCAAAACTAACCCAAATTGTTTTAAAATATTAATTATTGTTATTTATTTTTGTGTTACGTATCTTATTAAATCAACACATATAAAAGATCTTTTATGTTCTCTTTTAATAAGTATAATGAGGTGATTTCACAAGAATCAATGTCTTAACTATATGGCAAAGTTTTATGTACAACCCTATAGTTTAGGTGAACCATAGAATTAAAATTAAATTTTAGATTTTATTTTGCATCCATCAAGGATCTTAAAAAAGAAACTCATTAAGTTTTACTTATTTATATTTATATTTTATTTTATAATGAAGAGATTTTCAGTTTCGATCCTTTTAATGAAATATATCGATTCAATTAGAATTTGGCAAAAAGAAAATATTTAATGCTACATATACATATACATATATATCACCCCCTGCTACACAATTGGTTTTGCTTGGGTTATTAGATAGCTTGTGATGTGAACCAGGCGAGGACGATGCTAGTCGAATGAGGAGCACCTGGGTTTCTTATGGGGTGCATCGAATTCAAGGAGAGAGTTTTTCTTTTTGTTTTTGCTCTTTTGAAAGTATTTGTTGATAGAGAATTTGTGCAAATTTATCACTAATATAGAAATAAATAGAAAAATGATACACGTACGAACATCATTTCATCTGGCCGAGGGTTCGAGTTTTGAATTCCGGAAGAAGTTTTGTGCATGGCTTGTAACTTGGTACCTCGTCCTGGTCAACACATGTTTCTCCGCAATATCCTTCCACGCACCCCTCCCCTCTGCTTCTATCCCCGTCAGGAACCTCTGATGCTCCTCGATCGACCATTGCCCGGCTGATTCATTTCTTAAGCACATCAGGCAGGGAGGGACCACCACAACCAGCCAAGGCCGAGAGAGTTCAAAAAGATGAAAGGACTAACTGTTCATTGTTTGTCTTGTAGGGTTTATGGATGGAGGACCTCCGTCTCTGCCGTGAGGGCTTGCCGTTTCATTGCCGCGGTGGCATGCTCGTGTAACCCCGGCAGGGGCCGCTTCCTGTCTCGTTGCCGAAATAGCCACGTCCGTTCCTGCGCATCATAAGGAAGGAAGTTTCATGCTGAAAGCACCTTTCTTGGCGAGTGAAAGTGCTGAAAGTCGCATAGTCGGCTGACAAAAAGAACGGAGAGGAGGAAGCTAACCTTTCTTGTTGGCAAGAAAGTCAAGATGTGTTGGCATCCCGTCAGTCGAAGCCGCGTCAGATCCTGGTAAGGCCGACGATCATTCAGCGGACGAAACGAAAAGAAAAGAACAGAGGGGGAACAATGATTAACCATTTTGGTTGGATTCTCGAAACTGCATGGGGGTCCCATTGTGTGCGTAAACTCCTGAGTTGACCACATCCCACTCAGCCAAGCCCCAATGAAGAGAAAGATGACTTTTATTAACCACGCTTGTAGACTTACCTCCGAGGGTAAGATCCGCTCCCCACGGCGGCGACGACGGGCGGCGGTCACTGAATTGAGGATGTTCCCTTCGGGCCATGAATCGCAGCTCGGATGGGGGACTTCAAGAATGTGCTATTATTTGGCTAAACCAGTTTTACGGTTATACTTGTATATAAGTATATAAATAAATATATATATATATTCTCTACGTATTCAATTCATTTAACTTTATGAATTGGGCGACACGCGTGAGAAAAACAAAACAAGAATATTCACAATGGAGTATGTGAAGGGGGATTCCTATTGAGTTTTCAAATCCCTCAATTTACAGGGACCAGGAATATACAATTGCAACCCAAAGAAATAATAAAAGACTCCACTGTAAATAGAGAGGTAGATGAGAGTAGTAATGACTTTCATAGATAATATTTACAATAAGCATGACATTTTTTTTACACTATTATTTCTTAAGACTAATTGATTCCTGGGGGTATACCATCTCCATCATCGGACATTACAGCAAACTGACCTTACCAGGCGAAAAGCTGGCAATGTCTGGGCTTGCGAGTTTCTCTTGGCCCAGTGACACAGACCGTAGGTATTTACAAGCTGACTCGTCTCTGCTAGTCTCTAGGGAAGAGGGCGCGGAGGCTTGGTAAGACAGACCGGAGGTATTTACGAGTCGCCTTGCCTCCACTAGCTTTCAGAGGCGATTGCCCAATGCGACAGACCGTAGGTATTCCTGGGTTGATCCACTCCTGCCCGACTCTTAGGGCAAGAAGGCAGAAGGAGAAGGACATGGAGCGGAGGAGGAAGTGGAGTCGGCTAAGTCCACGATGCAGCAGTCGAAGGACTAACTAAGTTCGAGAAACAGAAGAAGTAGACTTGGTTTCTTAGAACCCCTCTTTTTCTCTCTTCTGTTCCTCTTTTTTTTTAATTAAATGCATCGCTGAGATTGTAGACTAGGACTAAGGTCTCTCCTTTGTTGACTTAACCACTATCATCAATGTAGACTTCTACTGTCTTGCCAAGAGAAGCATCAAATATAGTGTTCATTGCTCGCCGATAAGTAGCGCCAGCATTCTTTAACCCAAATGGCATTACTACCCACTCGAATATTCCTAAGGGGCATTTGAATACTGTTTTGTGTATGTCTTCTTCCGCGATGAAGATTTGGTTGTAACCAGAAAATCCATCCATAAACGACATAATCTGAAGCCCTGATGTCTTGTCTACAAAATCGTCTGCGATGGGCATAGGGTATTCATCCTTCGGAGTGGCGCGATTCAAATCCCTAAAGTCTATACAGACTCTGATTTTACCGTTCTTTTTAAGGACGGGCACGGTGCTAGAGATCCAATCTGTATAGCGCGAAGTCCTTATATAACCTGCGCGAAAAAGTTTTATGACTTCTTCAAAGACTAACTGTGTGACTTCTTTAGTCATGCGCCTCGGTGCTTGTTGCACTGGTTTAAAATCCTTCTTGATAGGAAGGGTGTGTTCTACTAGTCTACATCCAACCCTGGCATCTCAGTGTAATCCCAGGCGAAACAATCTTTGAATTCCTCAAGTACTCCCTTAATCGCATTAAAGAGTTCATTATTCACAGAAGAACTAATGAAAAGAACTCTGGGAGAGGACTCGCATCCTAAGTTAATGTTGACCAATGGGTCGCATGGAGTCATCAAAGACTCGCGTTCCTCTGATCCACCTAAGTCGGTAGACATGGGCTTATTACAAGCACTAGGCGCTCTAAGCGCTTCTGAGTTTATTGAAATTCAAGAGATAGGTTGTCTACAGCAGCGATTTCTCTGGTAGACTTGAAGCCGTTGAAGGACGTCGGCGACTGCTTCGGTCATTGCTTCATTCTGGTCCATAAGTACCTTCCTTCAGGAGTCTATTGGGCTCCGAGTCCGTAGCACCATTTTACTGGTCTTTCTCTACTCCTTCTTTTGCTTCACCAGTCGCTACAGGGTTTTCCCCCGAGTTGACCTCTTGGAGCACCTCTTCTATATCCTGGGCAGACAACTCGTCTCCCCATCCAGTTGGAATGATCGGCCCTGTGTCCGGTTTGGGGTGCGATGTCCCATAGTCTACGATATAGTCGAACTTTCCAGATGGTTGACCAAGGGATCCAACAGTAGGGTCGCCAAGCTTATAGCGCCGTTCCACTGTAAGGTCCTTGACAGTCTTGCTCGTCTCTGCATGCAAGATACCTTTGTCATAATAGGAATATTCATCAGCCTTGATAATTTCAATTTCAGAGTCAATCCAAAGCATCAACTCTCTATGCAACGTGGAAGGAATAGCTGCAGCTTTATGGAGCCAGTCGCGGCCCAACAGCGCATTGAAAGTAGGAATTATGTCTATCACAAAAAAGGCAGTTTCTCTTTCCTGACGACCCACCTTGAGGTGCATTGAGAAAACTCCCAGACACTCGAATTTCCTACCATTAAAACCACTTACTGTAACGTTGGTTTTAACCAAGTCATGAGGCTTGTACCCAAGCATTTTAAACCTGGACAGAGGGAGCACATTTATAGTAGCTCCGTTGTCTACAAGGACTCGACTTACCACTGTACCATCAAAGGTAGCCGTTATGTATAATGAATGCATGTGTTGTTTCATGCTGTCCGACGGCTTTTCCAACCACTTTAATGGAAAGCCCGTTGGGTAAACTGAAGAATAAGGAAGAGGCACTTTACCTCTTAGGGTCCCCATGTCTCGCTTACAAGCGAAGTCTACAGGCAGAGTAAGAGCGTTGCAGCTCACGGCTGGTCTCATCTCCCCGTTGACATCACTTGGGATCTCGCTCCGGAGTGGGGCATAGTCGAAGCTCGAGCCAGGCTCTTCTGAATGGTCTGTAGACTCACTGCGTTCTACCTCGGCGTTAACTCCTTTTGTAGGCGCTCTAGCCGACGGAACAGCTCCTGAGAGGGTAGGCCTGGGCCTCTTGGCAACGTGACTTAGACGTATGTCCCTTCTCTTGCGTACCCGTGGTGGCAAAGTGGTCTCGCCTACTGCCTTCTGCCAATATTTTGAAGTTAACTGCTTTAATCACCCTTCATCTCTTAGAACCAAGGAGAATTTGACGTACCTCAACAAAGTCGCCAACAAGTGGGTCGTATCCCACTATCATTCGCGTGGGTACCTGATGCATTTCGGAACAAGTGTTGTTAGTTTCGCAAGTACCTGTAGCTGTAGAGTGCGCGGGTTTGACCACGATTTTCCCCATTTGAGGACAAGTCTACAAGCTTGAGGAAATAGCTGACGCAACAGGAAGTGCAGAGCTGAGTGATCAGGATCCTGTTTTGAGCTATGAGTTTGCATTTCTAACAGAGCATCTTCTCATCCAAGAACTGAGCTATTGGTGGGCCTGTCTGGAGCGCCTGGATGTCTCCCTTAAGCATCCCACGTCTCGGCTTGTTCGCCTTCTCCTGCGGTCTTTCGGACCGTTGGGCTCTATTGGGATTATCTGCTTCTGCGCTCCCGGGACGAGATTCGTCAAAATGGCCAAGTCTCTCTTGCCTCGACTTGGCACCTTGTTGGGAAGAAGAATCGTTAAACTCCAGGTGTCGCCTGGGACGTTCAGGCGCTCGGGGCTATTACTCAGGTGCTCGACCTCAACCATGAGTGCCACCTCTTCCTCCCCGGGTTGCTGGCCTGCGCTCTGCACTTGGGGGGCTTTTAAACCCCCTTTGTGAATTATTGGAGGCTCTTCGCGAGCTTGGGGGCACTACTCCCATTGCTACCTCCTCAAGTGGGGTCAAATCATACCAGGTATCTCCCTGATTGTTCTGCAGGTACTTCCTGAACGTGTTGCATCTATCAGTGGTGTGCGTGTCATCCATATGCCAGCAACAAAGGCTGGGCGCAACCTCCTTGACTAGACAGGTGACTACACTCTTATCAGCCAGTCGACGAAAGAGGGCATTCGCCGCTAAAGTCTCCTCGGGGATCTTCATGTCCTGCAGGGAAAGGTCCATATTAGTTTCGATGAAATTGATGTCTACATCAGCAACATCGAACATATGAATGGCTATTTCATCGTCAAAAGGCGTGTCGTCGACCATAGTGACTTCGTCTACTTCAGGGAAACATAATTCCTTAGACTCTATGAGGTCCTGGATTATATTTCTGAATGACAGATAATCTCTGGTCGTGTGTGTAAACGACTCATGCCATTTGCAGTAGTTTCTAGTATTTTCCCTTTCTGTCTGGGGGCTCTATGGCCTGGTTTAAGTTTGATGCGCTTCCGTTGGATGAGCCAATCAAAGATTGCATCTGCCTTGTCTACGTCAAGAGAATACTTTCTTTCTTCGCCAGACTTTTGGGATGCTTTTACTTTTGAGTTTTTCCTCGTCAGAGGCTCACAAACCGTCGCCTCGCCTTTCACGAATTCGGCCATGTCTACCTCAAGGGTTTCCAACTGATAAGCGTGCTTAGACTGCACTTTTTCCATCAGTAACTGATGATACTCGGTCGCCCTTCTGGACAAGTCATACAGGTCATGAAACCTTTCTCCCTGCAACTTTTTCTTGAAGGGCATAGACAACGCGTTTAACGCGATCATCAACTGATCCTTTTCAGGAATTGCAAGTCTACAGCGCAGTAGCACCTTGCGCAAGCGCATGAGGAACTGTCCTGGGTGTTCCCCGGCGGTTTGCTTAAGCCGCATCACCTCGAAGTTCGACATGGGCGTATCTAAGCGTGTGAATGCCTTCATAAAAAAAGACTGCATCTCTGCCCATGATGTTATTGACCCAGGAGGTAGACTCGCATACCATGTGAAGGCATCTCCTGTAAGAGAGTTCGGAAATAGCTTTAGCTTCCAAAAATCATTGGCTGCAGCGTCCCCTGCCTGATGAGTGAACCGGGTTATATGCTTCACGGGCATCATCTCATCTTCCCCCGAAAACCGGGTAAAGTCAAGTACTCTGTACCCCCTAAGCAAGGGATATTCCCTGTCGATGTAGGCAAGGTACGGACACCTGTATAGACCAGGGTCGTCTTAACTGACTGCCCCAGGTACCATCTGCTCTAAAACCTGAGCGATCGTCTCCCTCAGATTCGGTGGTGGTGATGGAACAGGGTCGAACTATTCTCGAACATATTCCTGTCCCGATTTTTCTGGGGGATACGGCACCCTTGGTGTAGCTCGAAGTGGCTGTGGGTTTACCGAAACGTTAGTGTAGGAGCTCTCTGCCCGTGGTAAATTTCCCATAATGAGAGTTTCCCCTGGAGGAATTTCCTCTACCGGAGCTTTACCATGTCGACGAGGGGGTATGGTACTTGTATACCTGTTTGTCTCGCCCTGAGCCTCTATCTCATCGTCTACAGGATTCACCGCGTACACCGCATTTGCTCTCCATGTGGGAGACCGAGAGGTAGTCGGTCTCGATGGGGACATTCGGTCCTTATCACCGACTTCCGTGGCGCACGGATTAGTCCCACCCCAAGGCTCATCCCCCTGGAATGACACATTGCGCCTCTCTATGCGCCAAGCGTCTCCATGAAAGAGTTTTCCCTATCTACTGGGGTGATTGGCTTCGCTACGCTTGGCCTATTCAAGACACTGAGCTGCTCCAAAATTTGAGCCATATTGTCTTGTAATCCAGCAATATGTCTGTCCATTAGGCTCCTCATATCATTGAATTCTTTATGGAATTCAAGTCTGGATATAAACGCAGAAGGAGTATGAACCCCGGAATCGGGCTGGTTCGCGGTCTCTTGGCTTCCTAGAGCCGGATTCTCGACATTTAAGTCTGATGGTGGATGTGTATCATCTCCATCTAATGGAGGAGGAGGAGGATCGCGATTAACTCCGCTACTGGTACTTTTTGCCATATGAAAACTTTAAGTTTCACGACTCCCACTGTGGTCGCCAAAAACGTGTTCGCGTAGGAAACAGATCACGTCGGAAATATTTGGCAATAAGACTCACAGGGATTGTAGATGTGGTCACCAGTAAGTAATTGAAGAAATATGATTGAATGCAAACGTTTTTACACAAAGTAAAGAAAGCTTACAGCCATAAAAATAAAAATAAGGACGGTGGTGAAGTCGTAGACTGGCTACTGTGCTCCGTAGACTTGGAGCGGGGACGTAGACTTGAACGGCGAAAGAGGTTATGGACTTGACGCTAGGCACTCCGGACTCGAGAATCTGGTCAGCGTAGCCGTGGACCTGGTTACAGAGCGCTGTAGACTTGCACTCCTCAGGTGGCAGGACTTAGCTGCTAGGCTTGATGGACGGACTGTGGTCGAATGTAGAGGCGGACATGGATACCAAGGCTACGGTGGCTCACCCTGGTGGCGGTGTCGAAGGCGGAGAAGTGTACCGGGACTACGGTTGCTCGTCCTAGCGTTGGAGTCGAAGGCAGTGAAGTGTATCGGGACTACGGTTGCTCGTCCTGGCGTTAGAGTAGAAGGCGGAGAGTTGTTACCAGAGCTACGGTTGCTCATTCTGATGGAGGTGAAGACCAATGAAATCTTAGGGGTTTCGCCCAGGTCGAGGAATCCTAATAATTAAACTAAGGGGTGACGAGCAAGATAAGCTTCTGTTGGCTGATTTGATCGTGATTTTCTCTGAGGGAGATCTTCCCCTTTTATACTTGGTCTGTTACGACCTTCTGAAGATCTTCCAGACTCAACTACCCCCAAGAATCTCGGAGTTAACTGACTTCCACTCGTGTAAACGTGGGTCGTAGACTCTCTGATTTCGGGTTCAATTGATTGTCTTCTAAGACGTGTGCTAGCATATGCGTGGGTTGCAAGTCTCATTTATCTCGGGGCTATAGAACCGTTCCCTTTGACATGTGTCCTTTGCAGGTGCAGGCTTGTAGACTTCCCTGATTACAAGGTTATCACTTTGTCCCTGTAGACTTTCTTTGCCATATAGTCCGTGTAGACTACAGACGCAGGCCTGGTGCGTATGCGCTTCGTGTTTATTATGAGCTCAGTCAGAAATAGGCCCAAGATATTCTATTGTGTTAACACATGGGCTTCGTACCTATTATAGGCTTTTGTCAGAAATAGGCCCAAAATTAATCCAAAATAACCATTATGTTAATTACATGTCAACAGAAACGAACATGGGCAGCCCTCGTCGCGGTCCTTGGCAGTCATCTCCGAAGGATAGGATGGATAGAAAGGGCCTAGGAGGGCTTTTTTTGTGGGTGTAATAGAGAGATCTTAGCTTATGTAATAAGAGCCAATGCGCAGACGCCAACCGTAATAAAACTCGAAAAGGGAAAGCTTAGATATTATATTTTTTTTTATGAAATTTTCTCTTTACGCTCAAATTGGTTGTCCTTTTAGCAATTTTCACTATTCCTTGGCCAGGCGTATTTTTTTCTCATTTTTTTTTATAACACTTGGATTTTTTTCACCTTTTCATAGAGTCATTAGCGACACCAATCATTCTATAAGTTCAAACTTTATATCATTAATAATAATAAATATATTTATATTAGAAATGCAGCTTATTTACTTAATTAGGTTTTTATTCACTTAATAATACGACCGGACGTGGAAACATATATCAGTGTTTCATCAACATGATACTTACTCTAATTAGACTTGGATTTACTTTCCCATCATAACAATTAATAATAATAATAATAATAATAAAAGTAGATCCTTTTTGTTTTTTCTTTTTATTTTTTTTTTCCAAATGAATTTTTCGAATTCTACAAAAAGAAGAAGATTCCCGAAATCACTCGCTATTAAAACTCTCTTCCCTTTCCCCGTCTTACTTACAATCAAAGCAAACCAACAAATTCCACCCAGAATAATGTCGTCGGCGAATCCTAGGCCGCCGGTCACCGGCTACCCCGTCCCCCCCCAGCACCCCTCCTCCGCCCCCGCCACCACCAACGGCTACCCCTACGCCGCCCCCTACCCCTCCTCCACCAACCACTACTATGACCCCTACCCCGTCCCCGCCCCCAGCCGCTCCGCCTTCCTCCGCTCCTTCCTCATCACCCTCATCTCCCTATTCCTCATCGCCGGCGCCATAATGCTCATCTTCTGGATCGTCATCCGCCCCCGCGTCCCTGATTTCTACGTTACTTCTCTCTCCGTCTCCAACTACTCCGTCTCTGCCGGCACCTCCCCTTCCATCACAGCCACTTGGGCTGTAAGTCTGCGTGCCGTCAACCCCAACAAGAAGATCCGGATCTCGTACGATGAGGTCCAGTCCTCCATCTCGTACAGGGACGAGCTTCTGGCTACGGCGTCCGTCCCTCCTTTCTATCAGGGGACAGAGGACACGACCGAAGTCAAGGTTGGGTTGGCCGATAAGGACTACTATGTGTCCCTGAGGAATGCGAATGGGATGGAGAGCGACAGGACAGGGCACGGCACTGTGGGCTTTGAGGTTAGGGTAAGGGCCTTGGCAAGGCTGAATGCCAAAGGCTGGTGGTGGAGTAGGACGAGGATCATCAGGGTTATCTGCACGGGAGTCTCCGTGAGATTCACGGGGAATGCCACCGCAGGCGGGCTGGGATTGACGGGGCAATTGAACGGCGGGGATAGCCAATGCTATGTCCTTATCTGATCTCGGGAGACTTAGGTGAGACTGTGCAATGAAGCACAGATTCATTAGGATTTGAACTGAGCATTTTGGTCGGTAATATATTCTCATTAAAAAAGAAAAAGGAAAGCTTGTAAATTTTTTTCTGGGTTTTATGTTTTTCTTTCATTTTGTACAGTCTTTGATAGTTTGGAGGTGTTTTCTTCTTGCTTCCCCGGCCCCATCTTCTGTGAGTTCTTTCATTGAATTGCATGCCTAATTGCATTGCAGCTGGTAAGGTTAGGATTACCTTGGATAGGTAGGCGAACTAGTGGATTCAAAAACAGCTTGGGATGATTGATTGAAGGCTTTTACTCTGATTCTGCCAACCTGGGCAGCTCCCCCCCCCCCCCCGTTCATGATTTACATTCATTGTTTTACTCCAAAAGAGTCAAAACTGGGGATTTTATTCGGGGAAATGGGTCAGAAGGTTTCTTCCACCCGATCGACTTGTCTTGGCCGATGGCATTTGAAGAGTGCCATTGTCGACTTGCCCATCAAGTTCTCCTCCTCCCATCAACCCCAGCATGTTATGCAAGGGTGGGGTGTTGACTCGTTTTTGACGATAAGGAATGGAATTGGAGATCAAATTGCATTGACCCTGCTTGTTACTTCCAAATGCCAACTACTATGGCCTGCAAAGGAGACGAATTAAGGAGGTCACAAGTGTAGGAAGAAGCACTCTTGTCTTCTTGCATGCATCCTTGTGGAGGTGTTCTTGTGTTGACAGGGTCATTGATTTGCCAGTCTATCAGGGGCATATCCTCTAGTCTCCCATGGAGAGTACCAGAAGATAATCCCATGTAGAGTACCAGAAGCCAATCTCTGCTCCGTCGAACGTAACCCTGCCACAGGTGCCCATCAACAATGGCATTCCGGGCAACCGAATTCCTCACCCCCATCTCATCAAAAACCGTTCTCGCCAAGTCCAGCCTTCCACCCTTCACATACATATGAGATCGTAACAGGGTTAACCGACACGGGCCGAAAGGGAAGGACAAAGGGCCGGGTGAAGTGGTAATCTAATGATGTCGGAACGGTGACCGGTCTCATCTGCAAGGGTTCGAACTCAAGATCGCTCACAACAATATAACAGGCTTACATTGTTACCTCGTACCCGGAATATACTCGTGACTGTAAACCTTAATATATCCAAAAACATTGACTGTCAATTTTACAGTATTCGGTTCTGGGCATCACAGCCTTTTTGCCTGAAGCATTTTATGAGAAGGCTAAAAAGGTTGTTCTGGTTAGTTTATGTATATATGACTTATCATTTATTACATTCTACTAACATTGTCTTAACAATGCACCTTTCTCCTCCCAACCATAATATAAAGGCAAAATATACGATAATATCATAAACTATGCTCAAACTTTCTGTTTTGTCAAAATTTTTTTTGGCTATACTATATTATCACTATCTTTAGTGTTAGTAATTTTTTTTGTCAAATCTTGAATTTTACTCTGAGGAAACCAAACACGGCCTTAATACTGTCTAACAGTTATCCTATAATAGTTGACTTTTAACCTCTCATTGCATCGTTTTGCAATCCAATTTATGCGTAGTAGTAACCTCACAATAAATCCATCATTCGTTCTTCATCGATTTTGCATATTCTTAACAGCATCAATAACTACAGTCCAACTTCGACTTCCAAATTACTTAATTTAACTATTAAAATTATATAATAAATAACACATGAAATTGTTTAATATTATTATCCATTTTTTCACTTTTTTTAGTCAATAATTAAAATTTAAAGATTAGGACCTGTTTGGTTTTCTAATAGCCAAAAAAGATAGTGATAATATCGTATAGCCAAAAAAGATTTTGACAAAATAGAAAGTTTGAGCATAGTTTATGATATTATCGTATATTTTGCCTAATATAAATGAGCAACAAGCCTTGGACTTATTTTGTGAACAAGAAACCCAGAACTGTACAGCTACCGTCTTGAATGTATCACCATTTGCAGAATCCTCTCTAATAAAAACAGTTCCTGACGAATAAGACAGGGAGAAATTGTCTTTGATAATACCGCTGCCCCGTCCTTTTCTGTTCAATACAAGTAATCAATTTTCCGTTTTCTTTGGGTTTTGAAATTTGTGGGTAATGCTAATTTCTTACTAAGCAATCAATGCTGACAGGACAGATTTAGACTGTCAAACCAAGGAGGGCCACTTTATTTTATTGGTCGCTGCATTCGAGGTTGGAATTACTCGACGTATCAAATCTCTAATTTGATTTAAGTCAGAAGCCGCCTCCTTTTAACATTGGCCTTCCAATTCTTTGAGATCGATTTGGGTGAGCTTCGGTTGTGCGTGCGTGTTTCTGCGGTTGTTGTGCTTATCTACATGCAGATCAGGACAGATGAAGAGTGAACAAGAACAAACCCGCGAGGAGGCTTTGGTTTTGGACCTCCCCGGCTTGGCCCTCGACTGCATCCTCGAATGCCTCCCGCCATCCGGGCTCTTTAGCATGGCCTGCGTCTGCAGTTCGTTGCGAGAGAGGTGCTCCGGAGATTTCCTCTGGGAGAGGCACGTGAAGCAGAAATGGGGTGGTTTGATTGGGAGGACTGCTCATAGGGAGTGGGAGATGCATGTTTCCTCGAGGAAGGGGTTGTCGGATCTTTCGCCCGCGTCATGGGGGAGGCCGGGGTCTGTTCTCCACAACGGAGAACGTAAGAGTTATGTACCATCAGATACGATGATGTCGTGGTACGTCGCCCTCGAGACTGGCAAGTTCTGGTTCCCAGCCCAAGTATACAATCGCGAGGTATTGCGGTCACGTTTTGATCGATGTTTAGCATGTTGTGATTGTCATTGAGGCGTGATCCGTTCCTGGTTTTGTATTACAGAATGGTCATGCGGGGTTCATGCTATCCTGTTACGATGCTCAACTTTGTTACGATTCCAAAACTGACACGTTCCAGGCCAGGTGATTATCGACGCCGTTGGTCGCGGTTACATGACAGGGTAATACAACATGACTGTTTTTGCAGGTATCCTCCTCTTGGAAGGAGTGAGGCTGCGACAGAGAGTGGGATACCATGGGACAGGGTGAGAGCGCCGCCTGTCAATACTCCTCCCCATGACCTACATGTTTCAGATTGTCTCCAGGACCTAAGACCTGGCGACAACATAGAAATCCAGTGGAAGCTTAACCAGGAGTTCCCTTATGGTAGGCGCTCGATTTCATACTCAAGAATCATACCGTGCTTCCCTTTAATGGCCTATGGTTATTTCAGGTTGGTGGTATGGAGTTATCGGTCACCAGGAATCGTGTGATCAGAACTCCAGCTTCTGTCGCTGCCCCGAAAGTGGTAAGTCCGTCGTCGTTCCAGTCCCTTTCCCCATGACAACTTCCATTATAGCTAGGAGATCAAGAGATCAATAACACCTGGACCACTGAATTCATTCCTATGTTAACAGCCCAAGGAAAATGTGACCATTGCGAATGAAACCGCAAGAGTACGGCGCCACCTTGTGTTGTGTGTGGACATCCTTTTTAGCTATTCGTCAAACGTAGCATAGACAATTTACCTCATACGACCCCTATTTTTCCCATCTCTCCCACCTCATGCTACAATATACTCATTGATCGAGAATAGGCTAAAGGCAATTTGCATACCTTCCAAAAACCGGGTCCAGTCTCCCATTATTGTTGTTACTCAGGCATGATCTGGTGGTATTGCAGATGCTGTGGTTCTGGAGTTCAATCAATTCCCACAAGGGTCGGAGTGGTGGGGCATGACCTTAGACAGGAGGAATCACCGGGAAGCAGGTAACAACACGTATGGGTTTTATGGAGGTATCAGGAAGCTTCAGAATGAGAAGGAGATCTCGACTTGGAAGCAACACTGGCCATCAGAGGTATTTTGGTGAATCCCGGAGCAGAGGGCGTCTGGGACAAGAAGTTGATGTATATATGAAATAATGTCTTTGTAGATCAAAGCAACACTTGCACCGGAAGGTTCGAGGCCCTGGCCAACTCTATATAAGAGTAATTTCATAGATAACGCCTCCGAGATTTCCGACCACAGATCGTGTCCCGGGTACTTCGGTAATAAATAGTCCTAGCAGCGTGGCTTCACTCACGACCATTACGTCCATCCTGCCATGGAAATAGCGATGTCCATAATCATATTAATGTATAACTCTCGAAGTACTCTAAAATTCTTCTATTATTACATGATTCAAAGGGATACAGAAAGAACTGCCAAACTTCAGAATGTCGAGAAACAAGACAGAGATGTTCACACCGTCAAAAGGCCATAATATTAGAAACCATGCAACTAAACAGATCCAATTGTCATCCTAGTTTAGAGCAATTTCAACACCATTTAAACCACATTACAGCATCTTCAAAACATAAGGAGTCTTCTACCAAAAAAAAAACATAGGGAGTCCGATGTACTCAATGTTGAATAATAGTTCTATCTGTCTCCTTATATTGAAAACAGACAAATCCAAAACAAATAAAGAGAAGGACAGGAAAAGCAATCAAACAGATTAACTTGCTATGCAGGTAGACTTCCATCTTATACACCATGCAAAGGATATCCACAAGAAAGAAAGCATTCTCATTGTTTTAATAACCACCATAAAATGGGATTTTTGTCAATTTTTGCTTCTAGCTAACCGAGACCGACTAATAAACAATATGTTGAGTAACTAATCAAACAATATTGAAAATAGAGTGAGCATACATCTTAGCACGAGACATATAGCCCAAGATGAATTTGCATTTTCCTTTTCCTTTCACTTGTAAAAGCTGCTTCACCGTCTGAAATAGTGATGGAATGCTTGCTTGCTGAAAGCGTAATCATTGTCAAGGGTTCTACAATGACTGCACTTCTAGAGTGGGATGCCAGGTAAGAAACTACATATAGTACCATAATAGCTGAAATCCATGCACAATCAAAAGCACTGTAACACATTAACAGTAGTAACTTCAAGGAGCTCATAAATCCAACATATCATCCCACACTTATCGACAAAAGAAAAAAAACATATCATCTCATAACAGATAATTCTACCAACAGTTTAGACTTAGTCAGATGTACGATATCAAATACGGAAAAAAGCAGGATATATATGTCGGCTCCAAGAATGAGGTCAAATCCATCCTGATAACTTTTTAGAATCCTACTAATATGTTCAGAATTTCCCCACTCCAGCTTTTCTGCGGCCAAACCTGAATTAACACGCCAGAACTTTGGTCACAACCTTATTTCACATAGCAAAGAGTAAACCATGTCCTTTGTAGTCACTTCACTCACCAGAGGATGCACAAGAACCAGCATTCTCCAAGGATGATTGCAAATCTATGTTTTTGTTCAAAACCTTCACGAAGGATTTAGAATAAAAGAGTCATACAGTGAGGAATAATTCAGCCGCCGGGCTCTCCCAAACCCGAAATATTTCCCCCTTTGCAGAAAGCCACTTAAATGGGTATCATTTCTCACCTTGAGCACTTCATCATTGTGGTCAGTTAAGACGACCGCACGACAAAATCGAGCACAAAGAATTCCAGTAATGCCTGGTATTCAGAAGATAATCGTTATTTCACCATGATCTATTGAAAAAAAAAATATTCCCAGCAGCAGCGCTAAGAAAAAGCAAAAAGGCTGTCCTTAGTTCACCTACCGACCCCGGATCCTAGTTCGATGACAGCACACCCTCTAAGAATATCCACATTCTTTGAGAGGTACTCATTCAACAAGGTTGCCCCGGGCCAAACCAACTGCCCAGTCAGATCAAAATCAGCTGCATGTGAAATGGGAAAAAAGTATAAACAAAATTTCTACCGTGCAGATAGCTAAACTTAAGACAAGCTTGTTTCTTCCAATCTAAAAACAACTCTAAGAAGAGTGACCCAAGAAGTCATTAAAAAACAGGACACAAAGCCTGAGTGAATCATGATCGCAAGAAATGAGCTAACAATCCGAACCGTTTAAATAAAAAGAACACCAAGCAGCAACAACACCACTTCAATTAATTTATCACCAGCCAACAAAGTGATCACAGAGCAATCGCAATCCACAAATATTTTAAAAACAAGGGTTCGGGGGGTACTTGAAGCGGATTGGAGACAGTAGAGCTGGACGAGATGAGGGCCAAACGTGAACTCGGTGAGCCGGTAGCTGCTCACACAACACCAACGCGATCACATACAAAGTAAAAGCTAATCAAATCTCATCGCCACAACACTACAACTGCCCCCCACCCCACCCCCCAAAAAAGAAAAGAAAAGGAAAAGAAAGAATCTGACTCGTCGTTGATGAAGAACGACTCGTCCAAATAAACCACTTCTTCTCCTTCTCCTTCTTCCTCGTTCCCCCTTCTATCCATTCTCTGCAGTGCCCTCCCCTTCCCCTCCCCTCCGCCTGCCAACAACAAGACTGCAATTTTGACTAAAACTGATGATGGGCCTAATGACGGCCCATCTAAGCCCAACTCTAATGTCCAGACAGCCCAAACCGTGCTCAACTCAACTTCCATTCGGTTTCCATATGTAAGGTTAGTTTTAAGAGAAATAAATAATAAAATATAATACAGGGGTACGAACAGGATAAAACAACTCAGGATATAATAGAAATACTCTGGACAATGGAGTACATAAGGAAAACAATGGACTAGAGTCTAAGTGTCATAATTTTCAATCGTAATACTCAATAAATTTAGCAGTATTACGGTCTTCAATCGCGACATTATGTTAAGTGAAGTGATTCGAATGACATAATTTCACAATTTTTGGAACCGCATCACTGGTATTGTACAAAAATAAGATATAGTTTTTTCTAAAATTCGTGAAATACGATTTTAATTTAAAAAATATAAAAATATTGTTCAACCGCAACACTCAAAATAAAAATAAAAAAAATCACGATTTTGAACTGCACATTATGTGAAACCGCGACAATGCTGAATTTAATGAGTGTCGTAGTTTTCAACCGCGAAATTGTATATAAAATAAATTTTTTCCATATATACATAATAGAAAGATAATATAGTTGGTTTAATGTGACAATTGCAAATCTAACGTTTTGAGTTAAACTCCATCGAAAAGAAGAAGAAATTGGGACACTCACTGAATACGACGTAGAGAATATATTTTAGGTATTTTTGAAACTATAACCGTAATTTTTTTTATATTCCTACCGCAACACTAGTTGTATATACAATAAAAAGTTTGAATGTCATAGCCAAGTTAGTCTAACATGACCAATTGATTCGATTCCTTGACATTCGAGACCGGAAACTAGCTCCTTTGACCAACTCGATCGTCTTGACAATGTTTCTATCTTGGAAGTTTTTTTATAATATATCCAATTGTTGTGCCGATAAGAAAAATAAAACATTGGATTGGAACCAACGCCTTCCAAGGCCCTAAACTAGCTTATTAGACCAACTCAACTATCTTGATAGTGTTTAAATAATTGAACATTAATTTTATATATGCAATGATTGTTGCGGTTGGGAACCGACATATTTCTGGCACCAAAGACTTTGGTCACCCCTCTCGCAGTGTTAAGAAAAGTGGAATTGGTTTGGATTTTGATAGAGATCATATTAAAAACCCGAGAGGATTATTATAGATAGGGGTAAAAAAACGAGTCTTCCGATCTCACTTCCTGCTTTATCGCATGAAACTTCATCAAAGAGCAATCATAACCCCAACGATGAAAGGAATATGCCATCATCTTCAACTTCCTTTGAGTTTGTTTATTTGAAATCTGAATTCTTTGAATTCATTTTTCATTTTAATTTACTTTTTTTTTATTATTTTGGTTTGTTTCCTCTCTTGTTTTGATTTCTTTCCCTTTTCTATTTCTTTTTTTTTTCCCATCCAGCGTTCCTTAAGCCCCGTAGCATGAGTTCGATCCTGTAGAATCTAACCCATTTTCTCATTGAGCGAAGGGTACGAAGCAATGCCGCGTGGAGGTAGAAGGCGCACGGATCGTGAACTTCTTTTCCCGGAGAAGAAGCAATGATAGTATTTGGGGAATAAGCATCGGCTAACTCCATGCAAGCAGCCGCGAGAATACAGAGGATGCAAGCGTTATCCAGAATGACGGGAGCCCGCACAAGCAGTGGAGCATGTGGTTTAATTCGATGCAAAGCGAAGAACCTTACTAGGGCTTGATATGCCGCGAATCCTCTTGAAAGAGAGGTGTGCCTTCGGGAACACGAACACAGGTGGTGCATGGCTGTCGTCAGCTCGTGCCGTAAGATGTTGGGTTAAGTCCCGCAACGAGCGCAACCCTCGTGTTTAGTTGCCACCGTTGAGTTTGAAACCCTGAATAGACTGCCGGTGATAAGCCCGAGGAAGGTGAGGATGACGTCAAGTCATCATGCCCCTTATGCCCTGGGTGACACACATGCTAGAAAATCGAATATAATATTAGGAATTCAAAAGTGTTGTTATTGAATCCACATTCCATCTTCAAAGGATCAAATACTTATTAAAAAAAAATGAATGAAAATGAAATAGTTCTTTAATTTAACTGAAATAATACCGCCATTTCGAGAGAATCAAACTAATGATCAAATAGACTCATCAAACTCAGCCATTCTTAAATTCAATTTCATTAATTATAGATAAGGATTGAAAAAAATAAAGTCTACTATTATTTTAGTTCATTTTGCAAAAGAAAATAAGCAAAAATTCATGATTTTCTTTTACGAGTACTTTCGGCTCACCGAATGGGTTAAAAAACGCTTAGTTAAATAAACTAAATTAAAATTAGAAATAAATAGAAATATATGATATAGGATATATGAATTACTTATTATTGTATTCCATACATTTCGATCCATTTTAAATTTGTGATATTTTTATCAAATATTTGATATTAAGGTTCGAAAAAAATTCATAATATATAACACTTTTTTAACTTCTTCGATTCATTTCATCTACAGAATTTCCTCGAATTCATATATTAGAAACTATGTATGGAAATGAGTGTGTTTGATTATTAAAAGTTATCTATATAAATAATAGTTATATGAGAATTTTTAACTAATTAATTTCTTTTAGTTTACTTAATAATATTAACTCCTCTATACTAAGAGTATATATGGAATGAAGGGAGGGAGACAAAGGAGAGGTTCAATTTATTGTTAATTTGTTTGAAATTGATTTCAATAGACTGTTTCTCCTTCCGCGAGCCATTAAAAAAGGGGATCATCTATTTTATGCAAGTGTTCTTTTTTAGTCTCATCATTACATAATCTATTCTTTTTTCGGTACATCTAGTGTAATGGATCCTTTTTTTAGAACTTCAATTCGATTTCGAAATTCTTTGGTGAGATTCTTTTTTTTTGTTCATTAGTAGAAATCCAATGATCATACAATTCATCAAGGGGCCATTTTTCTTTTGTGAACAAATCTATTTTCCTTTTCATCATTTCCCAGAAGGTTGAAAAACTAGGTGGATACGTAAAAGATATTTTTTCTTTTCCCACAATTTCGTGAATAGTCAGGTCATTGAGGAATATCCAGAAAGGCATTTATAGAATCGGACCGCTTCCGTCTCTGTTTGTTCCATTTGAAGAAAGGAAGGATACCAAGGAATCGATCTTTCGTTTAGTTGTTGAATCTCTCTTTGATTGATCAATGTGTTGTGATATTCCAAATTTTCATTACTAATAAAGGAATCAAAATGATCTCTGGATTGATCAAGCGAAGATCCTTTCAATCGGCTAGAACTCGGTACTTGAACGAAACTAAATCTTCTAGAATCATATTGAATATTTGACGATCCATTCTGTACCTTGCTAAAAAAACGATCCTTGTTTGCCAACCACATATTGTCTAACCAAATCCAATTCTCTCTTGATATGTTCCTCATAAAATCCGATTCGAGCAGATTCTTCCCGCTACTAACGAAGAGATCTTGGCGGCAACATATGAAATTGAGCACAATTTTGCAAAGAAAAAGAAATAGCCTACTTGTTTCTCGAGAAGAGCTGGGAAATATGCTCAATATCATTTGATTGAATAGTTGACCCAGCTCCTTGTTGTTTGAAGAAGCCCTCCACTTCAATTGGTATCTTTTCACGAAAAGTAAACATGAGATAACAATAGCTGTCGCGAATTTAACTAAGATTTCAAATAGCTGTTGTGAATTTAAGTTCATTATGTTTCGCCTTTTACTCGGAGAAAGATGATCAAAATATTCCCATGAAAAAATTGCCGAAAACCAAACAGTTATACAATATTTGCCTTATATAATACGTTGAGATTATTTAGCTACTATGTTTACAAAAGCAATAACCGTTGATGGACCAGAACATATGGTGAATTTTCAAGTACCTAAAAGAGCCAGTTATATTAGAGTGATCATGTTAGAATTGAGTTGTATAACTTCTCATCTGTTATGGCTTGGCCCCTTTATGGCAGATATTGGTGCATAGACTCCCTTTTTCTATATTTTCCGAGAAAGAGAATTAGTATATGATTTATTTGAAGTTGCCCCAAAGATCCTCATTAGTACGTAAACCAACTATATACCACCACCGTAACCAGAATAAGCGATATTCACTAGGCCAAGAGCACCTCCGCGAGTAAAAGCTTCTTCCACAGCCGGTTGATCAAAATGGGGGTCCCAAATTACATGGGCAATCGGACGCATAGTAAAGTGCTTAGTCAGGGAATAGTAATAACAAATTGCTATTAAAAGTATCGAGGGTTCGAGTTCGACTTTGAGTATGTGTTGTTCTTTGATATATTGGCTTCATTAAGATTGGTAAATTAGTTAAGGGTACTGAAAGAGAGGGATTCGAACCCTCGGTAAACAAAAGCCTATATAGCAGTTCCAATGCTACGCCATGAACCACTCGGCCATCTCTCCTACGTAATAATTATGCCCCATCAACCGAATCAATAGCGATCGATTTTTATTTTTACTTTATTAAAAAATTAAATTCAAAAAAAGTATAAAAAACGGAAGAAGTAGTGTGACCAAAGTCAATGGAGCAACCATATGAAGGCACCCCAAATATTGAGCATGTAGTTCCATCAATTGAATTGAGAAATCAATGAAAATCGAGTCGTTTTAAGCAACTGCTTCCACACTTATGTTGTGTTTGGAAAGAGGCGACGAAAGAGGAAACAAGGGAAAACACATATCCAAAGAAAAGCCCCCTCTCCAAAATTCAAACTTTTCTTTTCAAATCATTTTTTTTCAAAGGATTCCGTCGTTCCCAAACACAACATTAATGTAACACCCCTCCCCCCGACAATAACTCACTACGACAAAATCCTCAGGTACGTCTCATCCTATTGAGGAATATATTACCTATTCTGAATTTAATGGCTGCCCTAAAGCCTTTTTAGCATCTCTGGATTCAGACGTACAACCACAATCCTATCATGAGGTCGCACAAGATTCGGATGGCGTGCTGCCATGGCTGAGGAAATACGAGCTTTAGAGTCTAGCAAGACGTGGACGATTGAACAATTGCCAAATGGAAAACGCCCTATTGGATATAATGTGTGTTCAAGGTGAAGCGTCGCGTGTTACAAGGCACGACTAGTTGCAAGGGGCTTCACACAAGAGGAAGGCGTATATGACAAGGAAACATTTGCATCGGTAACCAAGATAGTAACAGTTCGTTGCTTATTGACTGTTGCAATAGCACGATGATGAGAGATTCATCAAATGGACATGAATATGCAATTTCCACATGGATTCTCTTCGTGCAAAATAGGTTTCGTATGTCGATTACGTAAATCTCTCTATGGTTTATACCAAACTTCGAGAAAATGGCATGCTAAACTGACGGGAGTCACTTACTCAATATAGATTCAAGCAATTAGATGCAAATCACTCTCGCTACTTATGCTAGAGGTGCAATATTTATTGGAGTTTTGGTTTATGTCTATGATCTCATTGAGGTTGAAAATGATTCCACTAGTTGTGCTCGCTTTAAAGATTATTTGAGCAAATGTTTTTCTATTAAGGATTTATTGCTCTTAAGTATTTTTTAGGAATTGAAGTTACACGAATGGAATTTGGTCTCTTTCTCAGTCAACGAAAATGTGCTTGACATACTTGCTGAGTGTTGGATGTTGGGAACACGACCTTCATACTTTCATATGGAGCAATATCAACAACTTATGACCAATTTCGACGCAGTCTTTGCTGATCCCTCACACTATTGTCGACTAGTAGGACGACTTGTATACCTTCAGCTACTCTTTGCATGTCCTCGCACAATTTATACATGAGCCTCGACAAGATTATGGGATACGGCAATGCGAGTTCTTCATTACCTCAAGCAATCCCCTGAGCAAGGACTCTTCTTACGACCAGATTCTTAAGAACTTCGAGCTTATTGCGACTCAGATTGTGCTGGTTGTCCTTTGACTCGAGGTCTATTACTAGTTATTTTATTACTCTGGGAGGTTGTCCGATCTCCTGAAAGACCAAGAAGCATACAAATGTCTCTCGTTCGTCCGCGGAAGCAAAATATCGGGCTATGACATCGGTGGTTAAGTAAAATTATTTGGCTTCGTAACTTGCTAACCTCTCTTGGAATCAATCATCCTCAACCAACATTTTTATTATTCGACAACAACCAGACAACATTGCACATTTCGCTAACCCCGTATTCCACAAACGCATGAAACATATTGAGAGATAAATTGCCATTTATTTGTGAACACATTCAGAAAGATATCATTGTCACGATTGACCGATATCTTCGCGAAGGTTCTAGAAGGTTTAATTTTATTTTCGGTAAGATGGGCGTTCGATCCCATCTTGAGGGGTATTACGGAATAAGAATTATGGGATAAGAATCACAGTTATGGTAGTCAAGTGAATGTATTTCAGATTTCGTTTCTATTGATTTTATGGCAGACTTGGTGAAAGGCGAACAGCCTTCTCTCAACCACTGCATCCGGGGGTCACAGCAAGATACTCCAAGCAACCACTCGGTATCACAATAACGAATGAAGAAGGAAGCACATCGGGAGCAAGAAAAAAAGAGTCTACTCAACGATCCAAACACCAGTGTTCACCATCAAATAGAAGGATTATGAACTTTACCCCCGAAACTACCGCCCCCGAGATTGCCGTAGTAAGGTTCGACCTCTTCCTTCATCAGGAGGGGTTTTAGCCTTAGGACGGGTTTCATAAGGGCAGTTATAAAGGCATCGGTCGAGGTCCGGAAGGCGGTTCCATCGAACCCGGAAGGCGGTTCCATCGAACACGTTCAACTTTGGATTGATTTTGAAACTAAATCGAAAGAAAAGAAACAAGGCAGGCATGTTGAAAGTGATGGAAGATATAGTGGGGACTCGTGACATTTATTTATTTACTTTTAGCTTTTAAACACGTTGTATAGCTTTCACGGGGGATTTATTTGTTTCTGGCCTATCTCTCTGAATATATTTTAAAATTCTAGACTTTATGTGTTCTTGGTTGGTCTCGTCATGACCACATAAAAAAAAACTCCGATTAACATTAATTAAACTAAATGTGTCGTTTTCCTAATAATTAATTATATTCGATGGTTGGAGTAGCGGTTAGAGTTGAATATCTTAAAAGAAGTAAAGGCAAGTAGTTTGATGATTATTAGTTAGTTCCTGACCATATAGTTACTTCCCTGTTTGTTCCCCTCCACCCCCCACCCTTCTCCTTCCTTCCCCTTTTTCCTCTTTTCAACTTTCCCAAAAGCAATCGCTACCAAACACAACTTTAACCTCCCTCTCCCCATCAATCGCCTTCGATTCAATTCTCCATCCCCCATACCCATCCACCGCCTCCGCCTCAGCTATTGCCTCCGCGTTCTAGCTCCCCTTCCATGATCCACTCCGTCCGCGACTGAGCTAGGGTTCCGGATCTTTGCCCGTGGCAGCTTGTGGAGTTCTTTTCCTGGGTCGATTAGCATGACGAGAGTTAGTCGCGAGCTTGCTAACCGACTTCAGAAGGAGAACTTCGCCACGGTGTCGGCCGACGTGATGTTCGCCTCCAGCAGGTTCCCTAGTTATAGGATCGGAGCTAATAACCGTATCATCATGGACCCCAAGGATGACCCCAGGGTTAAGTCCATGAAGGAAGAGGTCGCTCGCGAGACTGCAGTCCTCCTCGAGCAGCAGATGCGGCTCTCCGTCCGTGTCCTCGCCAGTAAGTTCGAGAAAGGGCTGGCCGCCGCCGCGAAGTTGTCCGAAGAGGTTGTGGTTTCATTCGGCGGATTTTTTTTCCTTGTGCCTTTTTAGTTTTCGTTTTCTGTGATTATTGGTTAGTTCCTGAGGAGTGATGAGCATTGTCGTGGCTGTTCAGGCTAGGCTCCGGGAGGCAGTTTCTCTGGAGAAGCATGTTATTTTGAAGAAGCTCAGAGATGCACTCGAAGCCTTGAAAGGGCGTGTCGCTGGTCGCAATAAGGAGGATGTGGAAGAAGCAATTGCCATGGTTAGATTATTGTCTTATTTGCGAATGGCAAAAGTTCAAGTAGATGCTTTGACAGAAAAGATGAGAGGGTGATTCTCTTTTTTCTTCCAGGTGGAAGCTTTGGCAGTTAAATTGTCTCAAAGGGAAGGTGAATTGGTTCAAGAGAAAGCGGAAGTTAGGAGGCTGGCTTCTTTCCTGAAGCAGGTATTTTTGAAAGTCTTGTGCTTCTTTTTGATCTTTCACATTGTGACGTATAGTACTGAAAAATTAGGCAGGAGTAGACAGTTCTTGATGAATTGGTGGTGGAGACTTCTTACATAATGTAATTTTTCAGTGTCTGCTGGTGGCAGTTGAGCCATCCGTTTGAGATTTTTATTTGGATTTTTTAGGTCCTTAATAACATTAAGTCGAAACCTTTTCTCAGGCTTCTGAAGATGCTAAGAAACTTGTTGAAGAGGAAAGAGCATTCGCACGTGCCGAAATTGAGAGCGCCAGAGCTGCTGTTCAAAGAGTCGAACAGGCCCTTCAGGAACACGAGCGTGCTTCTCGAGCAGCAGGGAAACAGGTATTATTTGTGAAGTTGTTCGGTTTACTAATCTCTTAATATGGTTCATGGCTACTCCCATTTCCCATTATTTTTTCAAGACTTGCCAAATGTGTATGATATTGCTGCACAGTTTTCATGGCATTTTCTGAAGCTGTCATTATGCGTACTTTTACATTTTTTCCATGTTTGTGCATGAACAGTTCGTATATTTAGAAGCACTGATGTATTTGCAGGACATTGAAGAATTGATGAAAGAAGTTCAAGAAGCCAGAAGAATCAAAATGTTACATCGGCCAAGCAAGGTAGGCATTAGCTGTAACTGTTTGGAAAATAGATTATTTTATGGTATGGTGGTGCTCGATTTTTTTTATCCTTCAATGAAAAGAATTTATGATAATGCATGTCTGGACAGTATCTCATTTTGTAATTCTCTGAATCAACTGTAGGTTATGGACATGGAGCATGAACTTCGAGCATTAAGAAATCAGCTTGTTGAGAAGTCAAAACGTGCCATAGAGCTTCAAAAAGAGGTTTTTCAGCTATTATTTTTATCAGTCTTGATAAGTTTCAGCTTTACTGTCTCTACAGTATTTTTATTGTCTATCTATTAATCTAGATATCATCTGATAATTCAAAGTGATGCTATTTTCTTTTATATATACAGCTGGCATTGTGCAAAGGCGGAGAGAAAAATTCTTTGTTGTTTGAGTTGGATGGCCCTGAGGCATTGGGATCCATGCTGAGGATTGTGCCCTGTTCTGATGTAGCTCCTGGCATTTCTGAATTGTCAGTTCAATGGTATCGCCTATCGGCAGATGGAGAAACAAAGGAACTTATTTCAGGTAACCTGCATATCATTGATGTCTGGGTTATCATAGACAATCTATCTATGTACAGGATAAGAATTTTTCTGTTGGAAGATTCTTCGTCATCTAAAAACAGCATTTGTGAATGTTGCAGGAGCAACAAAGCCAACATACGCGCCCGAGCCATTTGATGTGGGACGAACTTTACGAGCTGATATTGTTTATGAAGGCCAGCATGTTATGTTATCAACAACTGGTCCAATCGAAGGAGGTTTGTTTGCTCCCTCTTGCCGACACATAGGAGTTTACTCATATCTCTGGATTCCATTTGTTGTTGTCCATATTCTTGAGTAATTGTGTGTGCTTTTGTATCCATGTGCATGGGAACTTTTTTTAAGCATGATTATTTTACTAAATGAGGTAGCAAGAAGAGGCTGATTTTATGTTTCTGAGCAGCTCCAGGTCTCGGAAGTTATGTTGAAGCACTTGTTCGGAAACATGATACGGAATTCAATGTATGTGCACTAAGCCGACATAGTCTGTTTTTTACTTTTATGACCATAAGTGAAGTACAATTTGATGGTGATCAAATTCACCTTTTGTTACCTTTTGTTACAGGTGGTGATCATTCAAATGAGTGGCATGGACCATCTGTCAGAATCAATTCACGTCCTTCATATTGGGAAGATGAGGATTAAGCTCACCAAAGGGACGACAACGGTAGCAAAAGAATATTATTCCAGCTCAATGCAGGTAGACACTCTCACATATGATGTGGCTTTTGTCCTTGCATGTTGAGAAGATATGATCAGAGTATAGCTGTGTGTGCTTACTCCCAACGCTGTTTGAATGATGATTTAGTTGTGCGGGGTCAGAGGGGGTGGCAATGCTGCCCCTCAAGCACTGTTTTGGCAAGTCCGGAACAGGACATCGTATGTATTAGCATTCGAGTCCGAGCGAGAGAGAAACGCGGCCATTTTGCTCGCCAGAAGATTCGCTTATGATTGCAATGTAGGTTTAATGCACCCTCCTGCGGGAAAACTTTGAACCCTCTTTTAAGTATGAGATCATTCACTCCCAATTGCGTTTGCCAGATTATCCTAGCAGGACCAGAAGACAGAAGTCCATCTGCTTAGTAGATTGTCTGGCTGCTGATTTTCCACGATGAACTGTAAGTAATGCTTGAAGCAGCTGCGTGTATTTGCAAGGTTTGTCCAATGAGTGTAGAATCTGCTGATTGTTGTGTTTCATTATTTTTTTTAATCTTCTGCTAAATTGTATCCCCAACGGCAAAGGCATTCCCTTTTTCGTTTTGCCTTCTTTGTGTTCATTGTAAATTGCTAAGTATTCTTGTCCTTTCCTTTTTCTGTTGTATTTGGATGAACAACTCTTCTCAGTAGTGATGATCGGGTTTGGTTGGTTTGAAAACATTCTCCTTTACCCCACGGAGTAGTGATTCCTCCACGTGATGATTGACAATTGAGGCCAATTATTGTTGGATGAAAAAGTTGAGGCAATGATGTGCCAAATATTCCAACTCGTAGATAGAATTAGCATGATTGTTCAAAAGCCAAACTAGGATGGTAGATCATAAGCAACACATGATCAATATGATTACAATATGATTAAAAGTGCAGGGAAAAGAGTTCTATGACATCCTCCTCGTCAATTGAGACTCTCCTGTGAATGCATTTCTACGGGTCTGCTTCCGATAAGGTCCTGGCAGGAGGTAGCAAGGCTACCGCTCCACGATCGGGGCATGAGTACTTGCGGTAAACGGCCTTGAGCTTGCTATCTTGTGCACCAGAATGAAAGCTAATGAGAATCTTCGCGCAATCCCTGAGACAATGCTGTGAGTTAGTCGATAGAATAGGCACTAGGCAGGAGTCGAAAATGTGGAAATCCCGTGAGATGTGACAGATGCTCACATCACTTGATCTGTGGAGTAGCTGGTGAAATGCTTCAAGGTTTCGGTCCAGAATGGGTGCTTATTGAGCGTACACCGGGCAGCATAGACAGCTGAGGCAGCGATCATCGAGGGGCAGTAAGAAATAATTGTCTGGTAGTGTGTCACGCCTAGCTCCGCCAGAAAAGAAGCCATCCTGTCTACCTGAAATCTCCACGATTCTAGCTGAATGAGAAAACTAACTGCTGGGACATATGGGACATATCGATGTGTTAGAGCCAAAAACTACAAGTAAAAAGGTAAACCTCGACATCGGATGGAGTGGAAGCTTTCGTGTATCTGTTGAGGAAGACATACAACGTGGGAACTGTCAGGTACCACTCCAGCTTCTCAAGGATCGACTTCTCCATGACGAGCACCTGTTCTCGGACGTAAGCATTGTCGGAGATGTACACGAAGTCATTTACCTTCAAAAATCACAGTTCAAAGATCATTGTCAGCAGATCCGGGAAGGGCTTTGTTTGGGTGCTGAATCAGAAAGAACTGAGATGATACCTCTGGTGCCCAAATCTCTTCATACTTGGATGCTATGAGCATAGCACTAATTCCCACCAATTGAAGTTCCATCTTGCGAACGCATTTTACCGCAAGGTATCGATCCACGATGTTTATAGTGAGGTATAACGTTTCAGGCATCAGTTCAAACTTGCGGTGAACTTCAACCAGCCAGTCCAACAAGATCATCCTCATCTTAGCGTTGATCTCCTGCAGGCTATGCATGTAATCATGCACTCGTCCATCGTCCTAAATGGCAGTCTCATATTAGAATGGACAGGAGCACAAAAGTGAATCTCTATGGTGGAAAATTGTCAATTTACTTCTGTGAGCCTGTAGAACTTGTAGACGTCGTCAATGTATTCAACTACAGCCAATTCATTATCAACGTCGTCCCTGTCAATATCTTCAATCACGTTTTTACGCTCGTCTGGAATCTCAGAGGCAGCCTATCACATCACGGAAAGCAGGAAAGTCATACAACGGACATTTCCAACTAGGAGATGAGATGAGAAGTCACACCTTGCTTCTTGCTGTCATGACAGAAGTGAAAGTCTTCTTTCCTTTCAATCTTTTTCCAGCAATTTTACTCCTTGCATCCTCAGATGAACTGATGGCAAATGCAGCATCATCCTGCCCTGGCTTGCGAGGGACATTTTGGTCGGAAATAGCTCCTCCAGCACCTTGTTTTTTCACCTCTAATGCCTCTTTCATAGTTTTCTGCAATGACTCAGATCGCGGAATAAAAGCATCAGAGAGAAATAATGATGTTTAGTCCAGATTGATATGACAAATGGGAAGATTACTATACCTTCGCCTTCTCGGCTGCTTGCGCTTTGGCGTAAAGTTGAGCTCCAAAGCTCCTGAATTACAGTTACAATTCATGACAGAAATGGTATATATACCAGAAAAAGGGGACAAGAAGGAGAGGGGACAGTTCGGACCTCGTGACGGGATGAGAAACGTGAATTCTCGGTTTGCCTTGAGCGACTCGGTCTGGAATGAAATTGCCAATATCTTGAAGAGCTCTGGTGTTCCGCGGTTCCGCGACGGCATTTTTCGGCTTTTCCTTTTCTACAAGACAGATGGAAGCACCGTAAGCAGTGACGATGATGATCCTTTTTCAAGCAGTAAGAGAATCGTTACCGAGCAACTCAACCTCAGGATTAACGCGACATGGATGACATAGAGAATAGCAACCAAATTTAAAGCTCCCTACCTATAAACATTTACACAAACCCTCGGACATATCAAGAATTTTCGCACTGTCATAAGCTTTAAAAGAACTCTAAAGACATTCTCAAACTTCTTGAATTCTACCGAAGAAAGATCACCAGAACAACAGCGCAGACTCCTAAGATTTCTCCTCAAACATCGAAAAATATAATGAAAACAAAAATTCAAAATCCGCTCGAGAAAACAAGGTAATGCCCAGCGATCACCTCCTCTCGGAGGTTGATTCTCGACGCCAACACTCGTCGCCATATCTCCCCTCTCCACAACCAAACCTCCCTTTCCTTCTCCTCCTTCGAATCCGGCGCCAAGAACCCCTGCAACGCTCCCGAGCAATGCTGAGAAGAACCCCCGGATTCCACTCCTCGCCAATACCCCTCCTCCTCCTCCTCCCCCCTCAGCCACAGTTTCCTCCGTCGATGCCGCCACCCTCTCCGACTCCTCAAATCAGTCGAAAAGATATCCAGAGAAGAAATCTCTTTCCCCTTATTTCTCTTCCTTCCTTCCGTTTGAGAGAGTTTCAAATCAAATTTGATGGTAACGAAAAGGGAAAAGAAAGAATCGCAAACAATGCGTTTATTCTGCCTGCCCGTCCACTCCAACGGTCGTCTTCTTGTCCGTAGAGGATCTGGACCGTCCACTTCAGTTTTCCATCGGACGGTCATAGACTGCATTCCCCCTTTCGTTATTTTGTAATTCTTTTAGAGCCGTTAGGATTTGGGGGGGGGGGGAGCGTCGCTGTTATCTTTGGGCCGAGGTCCAAACTTAATTGGGCCCTGACCAGTTACTGGGTAACGTCGTCGACATTTGACAACGTTTGGATGTGTCGTGTCAGATTGATCTCTCATCGATCCCGGGAGACGAAAATAATATCCAAAGGGAAGAGAGGGGAAGGGAAATGGCGGCGCCCGGAGGAATCGTGGAAGTCAAGGGGATCGAGAACAGCCTCGAAGTCGACGGCCTCGCCCGATTCGCCGTCGAAGAGCACAATAAGAAGAAGGTTGGATTGATTGAAAGGGTTGGATGATTTTGATGATAGGTTTTTGATTATATGGACAATGGTTGGCAGAATGCGATGTTGGAGTTCGTGAAGGTGTTGAACACGAAGAAGCAGGTGGTCGCCGGCACCATGCATCACATCACCCTCGAGGCGGTGGCCGGCGGGGGAGTTAGGCAGGCATTCGAAGCCAAAGTCTGGGTTAAGCCGTGGGAGAACTTCAAGGAAGTTCAGGAGTTTAAGCTCATCGGCGATGCCCCCGCAGAGGGTAGCACCTAGTCTTCATCGTAACTACTGGTTACGTTTTGGTTCGTACTGGAACTGACAATCAATAATCCTTCCGCACTCTAGCATTCTGCATAACTACATCAAAAGCTAACTCAAATTCTTTCCTAAGGTTTTTGCTGGATCAGTTTTGTTTCAGTGATCTGTTTATGAGATATATGCTAAAACTCGACCTTGGGATTAGGACTAGGACTAGGACTAAGAGGTAGTTGTGAGAAGAACCAGGATGACAGGTTAGCAGTCTTCCTCATCATAATCATCTTCTTCGTATTCAACCATGCTACCAAAGTTGGCGAGCCGGAGAGGGTCGATGGCCATCTTTTCCGCATCAGAGAGGGACCATCCAGGATACTCCTCGCCGTGCTTCTCTTCAACAGTCATATCTGCAGACGAACCAGCCTGGCTACCAGGAACCACAGGCTGTGAGTCACCATTCTCATCCAGGTCGATGTTCAAATCAAAGTTACGGCCGGAGAATTTTTCGGATTTGATGGTGGAGACTATTTCCCTGGACTCGGTCAGATCATCTCCCCTTTCTGGGTCATGCTCATCACAATGGTTACAATTATCTTCCAACTTTCCAATCTGCGCCGGCATGCCTTGATCAGAGTCTCGCAGACCTCCACGTCCTCGACCTCTACCCTTTCCCCTACCTCCAGCGGTGATGCCAGCATGAATACTCTCATTCTACAATGATTTACAATTAAAATTAAGCCAAACATTTTTAGGCCTAAGAATCATACATTTTCACGGCAATCTTTTCAGACTATTTAAGTCAGAATATTCATCTTATTGTCCTTAAACGCGGTACAGGAAAGAACATCCTGTGAGATGATAAGTAGTAGAATGTAAAAGAAAGCACCAGTCCATTTCCACATTTCAGAGAACAAATAGGACGACTCAGTGGTGAGAGAAGGCCGACAAATAAGAATCTAATAGAACTAACTTACACATTGGATCCTCTTTGATTCACTGTCAGTGTCATTTTCTCCATTTGCCACTTTCCTGGCAACAAACGGCATCTTAGCAGAGCATCATTGTCAACTGATTGAGAAGGTAGATGGACTCTGGTTTTGAGCAAACCTTCTCTTGGGAGGAACAGAATGGTCATCCCCGGCGGCGGCAGTATCTGAACCAGCCAAATCAGGAACTTTGCCAACAATTTCTTTCAGAAAATCAAACACGTTAAATGTCTGTACACATTGCTTCCTGTAGTTCAAGAAAACATAAGAAATGATATAAAGTTGAACAAGAGAAATTTTCATCCCCATAGAAAGTCATGGATGGAGGTCCTACAAGTGAAGTGAATTAACAGTCTTAGCTCCCTTTCTCAGAGTTATCTCATGCGTCCGGTTACAGAGCTCTTGAAGGAAGAGTTCCAGTGCCTTTGCTGATCCTCAATGAAACGTAAAAGGGTCATACAGAGAGGCCATAGATTGTACCATAACCAGAGACCGAGATGGAAAGCTTTTCAGGGACTCGGGGGTGGGGTGGGGGGGGGGGGGAGAAAGCACAACTTACAAACAAGCAGCGGTACGACCATTGCAATCTTCCCAACATCTTCATCAGCTTGCATAATTTTCTTGATTTGAGCCTGTGATTGGGAAGGAGACAAGAAAATTAGAAGAGTACCATTATAAATGTAATGTAATTTCCCCACTTCCGTATTAATCTCACTCAGATAAAAAAACCAACAGAGATGCATGATAGCAAGCACAGGCATGACAAGAGTAAACCCTTATAAATAATGAATCAAAAGTAATAAATCCCAAAATGCTACTTCATGCATCGTACAAAGCCGACACATGCCTTCACCAAAATAACATTCCAAGAGCAGATAACTGCTCTGGATTAGCTGACTCCCAAATGTATGAAAATCTCCAAAACATCAAAGATATCACTCGCATCAACCGTCCTCGGCATTGGCTGGAGTCACATCATACGGATCCCCAATACATCATAGCATTCTGCATCGCGACAGCGCACCTCACCCTCATCTCACTCCTACTGAGATGCAGTTCGGGAGACTACTAGCCAAACAAGTCCAGCACACAGAAAAACTAAGCAACACGCTATTAAACTCAATAGGGACCCAAAACCCTACAATCCACGTACCTCCGACTACGAAAACCCTAATCAAACCAACCAACCACCACATCCCGACACACTCCCTCGGGCGCTCAAAACACCGCGACCTCTCAGAGTTAACGAACCGAAAACGAAACAACCTCTCAGAGCGCACGCGCGGGCGGAACACGTACCGCTGGGAAGCGAGTGTCGAGCTTCTTCTTCATGTTTCTGGTCGAGCTTCCAGAAACTCTGCAACGACGCTAGGAGATAGGGAAACGAACTAGGAAGACGGAGGAAGAATCCTTTCCGCTTCAACGGCGACCAAGCCGGAGGTCAGTGGAGGAGGGCGCCGGAGCAGGGGAAAACATCCACGTCGGGGTAAGTTCGGGGCGGCGGTTCTGGGCCAGGGAGGACGTGGCGGGAGGAGGAGGAGGAAGAGAAGGACCAGGAGAGGAAAAGTGGGACAAAATCATTTGGGGTCGACCCGGGGGGAACACAAACAACAAAAACGAAACCCACCCGCCTCTTTTTACTTTTTCAATTTCATTATCCACAACAACATGCAGTTTTATATCCTACTTTCGAATATGAAATTCCTTATTTAATATTTTTTTTCAAATAAAAGCATACGAATAGCGAGTAGAGCGTTGTTCAAGGAACATGTGCCCTGTCGATGTAGATTTGATATTTGTGACATATTTAATGTATTCAGCATCGATTGTGAGCCGATAATAACCTTGTCGTATTATTTTCTAGGCAACAACGTATCCATTCAGGTGCAGTCTGTAAATACCTTCATAGACTTCGAAAATTATGCCTGGGGCTTCTTATCCGGTGATGCACCGCATGAGGGTTGTCGTGAAAGAATTCTTATATAGAGTACTACCATTGAGGAAGTAACCCCTAGCAATCATTTGAATGAACTTGCGTTCCTTTCCTGTGTTGCCTTGGGGACAAGAGCTTGACTCTAGCTAGACCTTGATGTCTATGAACTATGGAGTTGAGTCTTCAAGTTGTTACTCCTCGGTGTGCTTGCAACTTGGATCTTCAACACTGTGTATGCGGAGATGTTTGATATACATTTCTCCCGCCAATAGAATCATTGATGCGAGGACAACAAGTGCATCGGCAAAACAATTGTTTGCCCTTGGGAGATAATTGAACTTGATGTCGGTGAATTGGCGAACTAGTACTTGCAAATAATCTTGATATGGGATGAGCTTTGAATCCCTGGTACGCCACATTCCGTTTGTCTGGGAGATGATGAGTGTGGAATCTCCATAGGCGTTAAGGAATTGGACTCGCATATCGAGCGCATAACAAGCCAAGGATACGTGCTTCGTACTCGGCGATGTTTTTGTGCAAGGGAATATGACTTTGACAGCTGTTGGATAGTTTTGTCCGTCAGGGGATATCACGACGGCTCTGATGCTTGAACCTGAGGAGTTGGCAACACCGTCAGAGTACATTGTTCACCTTGGTTCTAGTGCTGCGAACGTGATGTTTTCATTTGGTAATTTGACTCTCAAGGGTGAATCATCTACCCCCGGGTATTCTGCGATATGGTCAACAATTATTCTGTCTTTGACTGACTTCGTTGAGTGAAATTGATGTCGAATTCGGCTAATTGTAATTGCCACTTGGGCATTAATGTTTGTTTGTCGAAAAGATATTTGAGTGGGTCATTCTCCGATACCAACATGATTTCGTAATGAGAGTATACTTCTGAAGTTGGCGTAGAACCCAAATGAGAACGCAATAGGTACATTTTAAAGCAGAGTACCGAGACTTGCAGTCGGTGAATTTCTTGCTCAAGTAGTAGACCGTGTATTCCTTGACGTCCGATAATTGTTGGGTGAGCATGACTCCGAATTACTCTTCACTGACTGTGAGATACAACGTGAGAGGATGCCCCGTCCTTGGCAGTATGAGAACGAGTGATTCTGTTAGATACATTTTGATTTGTTCAAATGCGACTTTGTAATCATTTACCATTCAAACTTGACGTCTTTCCTCAATTTCTTAAATAGAGGTTTACATGTATCGGTCAGGTTGGAGACGAATCTCCTGATATAGTTGACATGGCCCATGGAGCCTTTGATTTCCTTGATTGACCTTGGAGTTGGGAGATCGCAGATTGCCTTGATTTTGTCTAGATCAATTTTGATGCCTTTAATACTGACGATGAAACTGAGGAGCTTGAAAGAGTTGCCCCAAATACGCATTTGACTGGGTCGAGGTGTAGCTTGTATTTGCGAAGTCATTCGAACATTTTACGAAGAATATCAGTATGATCTTGTTCTGCTTTGGAGTTGGCAATCATGTCATCAACATAGACTTCGAGCTCACGATGCATCATGTCATGGAACAGGACCACTATCACTCATTGATAAGTTGCCCCGTTGTTTTTATGTCCAAAGGGCATCACTCGATAGCAAAACGTGTGACGTGGTGTTGTGAAGGGTGTCTTCTTCGGCCTTGTGAACTTAATTGTAGCAGGAGACCCCGTCCATGAAATTGAATCTGTTGAAGTAGACAATGTTGTTTATTAATAAGTCAATATGCAGTAGTGAAAGTCGCTTTTGGGATGATATTGGCAACCCAATGTGGACCCGAGTACAACCCTATGTGGACCCGAATACAACCCTAGCATGTCCTCATACGTTCAGTCGAAGATGTCTAAGAATTCATTGATCCAGTTGATGATTTCTTCAGCTTCGTCCGTTGGTAGGTCAGCGCCGGTGAATAACTCCTTGGTTTCATCATCACTCCCGCTATTAACCGATACTGATTCTTGTAATGTGACTTTGGATCACTTATCGACTCCTCATCTTATTCACGGAGAATTTCAAGTAAATCTGAAGCGAAGGTTAGATGTTATACAACCCCATCTTGTTCAGCGATAGTTTTTAGTACGTCCAAAGCGTCGTTCATCACAACAAAGAAGGTCAACGACATGACATGAGTTAAAGGATCTGCTTCTTGTGTCAAATTGCCTGATATTGAATATCGTGGCTTTAGGCGTAGATTAGAGAGTTTGGGGTGCCCGATGTTGAAGATCAGGGCTTGAGTCGTAATAGATGATTGCCTCTTATATGGACTTGATTTTGGAGGATTGCCTCTTGTTTGATGTTGAAGATCAAAGCTTGAGTTTTAAATTGAATTATTGCCTCTATTTTTATTGTCGGATGTTGAAGTTCGGGGCTTGAGTATGGATTGGAGGATTGCCCGATGTTGGGGATCGGTCTTGAGGAGCGGAGGGATTGCCTCTTTGTTGGATTGTCCGATGTTGAGCATTGATGCTTGGATTGTAAACTAAAGAATTGTCTCTTTGTCATATTAGCCAATGTTGAGGATCGAGACTTGAATTGAATAGAGGATTGTCTCTTATTTGGATTGCCCAAGATCGACGATCGGGGATGCGGATGATAGCCTCATTGTCAGGTTATCTGACGTCGAGAATCAGGGCTTGAATGGTAAGCGAAGGGATTGCCTCTTTGCTGGATTGCCCAATGTTGTGGATTTGGGCTTGAGTTGTAAATGGAGAATTGCCCCTTGTTTTGATTGTACAATGTCGAGGATCGAGACTTGAAATGATTGGAGATTTATAATCTTCATCTCTGTGGCTAAAGAAGCTGGGAAAAATGTTCTCGTTGGTGAGAAAGTTGTAGCAACTGGTGATGTAACATGATTGTTTCTATTTCCTTGGAGTGGTTATTAGATTAGTGGGGGTGTGATGTTCTACTATCTCCGAGTCTAATCCCGACATGTCTGTGAAGGGCTCTTTGGGTTCGTTATCTTTCTTGATGTTGACTGCGATCAACTTTTGAAAGGTAACCTATAACGGCCCAACTTTTTACTAATTCCGGCTATGTGAAATATTACTTGCAAATGAAGAATGGGGATGAGTATTTGCATATGAAGCAAGATTTCGTGCATATGTATGAATTAAGTGAGAAATGAAAAAAGGATTTTTTTTATGTACCTTGTGAATAGGATGACATTTGTGGTGGATGAACAATTAATATTGCCCATCATCCGCCCCAACACCCAAGAGGAACAGATGGAAGAAATGGGAGGAGAGCTCTCCCACGAGTTGACTAGTCAAGGGGGAAGCCTTCATAAGGGTTGACCAATTTAAATGGATCTAAAGAAGGAAAATGTATGGGGTTGATAATCTTATGAGATCACAAGTCTTGCCCCACAAGTCTTGGGATGGATTGATATTACAAAATTACGCCTGAGAGGATAAGAATAAAGGAGGATAAGTGGGGAGGACGTTTTCCCCATTCCCACCACACAATTCTCTCACGAGGGTTTGGGGAAGAAAGGAAAATGAAAGAGAAGAAGAGAGAGGAGGAAGAAGAAACCGAGAGAAGGGAGAAGAAGAAGGCTCACGGGTAATCAAAGTGGAGCGCTTCTCGCGGAACACGTGGAGCAAGACAAGGATTCGGGGAAGAAGGGCTCAAGAAGAGCTGTCCCGGGGCGAAATCGTGAGGAGGCGGAAGCTCGGGGTGTTTTGTGGCGAAACTGTGAGAAGGTACGAACTTTTCTCTTCCTCCGTGCTTAGCCACATTTATTTCCACTAGAAAGGGCCATATCCATGTTGCCTTGAGTCTTTGTGCGAGAATAATGTTCGGATTATGTGTCGGATGAGTGTGTACGGCCGACTTTTGATGATTTTTATGATGCGGGTGCGTCAACTTTTGAGGACAGGGCACGAAGTATTTCTTGCGACGGTGCTGAACAAAGAAGCAGAATTGCTAGCCTTGGAGCGCATTGAAGTAGTCCGAGACTTTGTGGACGTCTTTCCTGAAGAGTTACCGGGGCTGTGAAAAGTCCTACAATTTTATAAATAATCTAACGCCTAAATTTATCCTCTCTTTATTAATTTAATGATATTCGTTACAATGATTCTTATAATGAATAATTCGTAAACCATCACAATGTATATCTTAAACGTATAGAAAAAAAAGTATAAGTGACACTCCTTTTTTTTCAACCTGTCATAAATACATAAACGAATTAGTTAATCACTAAGTACATCAGTCCATATTGCGACACCACGTACAGGCGAGAATTCCTCCCATGTCTCTCAAACCGACATCGTTCATCAATCCTACACTCACGATCGCAATTGATATTTCACGAGCTTCTGTGACAGCTTATTTTAGCCGCAATACGTTTAATGGACTCATATCATTTTATCCGATCTAAACCGATCGCGAAAATTTACTCCCGTACCATCACTTGGGCGTACATCACGGCCCCATTCCTTAGCCTCTTTGATTTTCTTTTTAACATACTCCGAGGACAGATTCACACCCGAACCCCTCGCATCAACCTCATGAGACAACCAAGAGGGAATTTCCTTTCCTTTACGTTCATTCTCATCCGGCCACACATTCCGGCCAACATTTTTTAGCCTATTTGCTGTCTCTCTTGTCTTTCAATACACATGAAATCTAACAAGGAAGTCTATATAATTTCACCTGCACAGTCCTCGTGCCTTCGGGTACTGCCCCGGCACGATCCCAAGCTTATTCGCTCACATATTCGTCGAATATCGCCCCTTGGGCATTCATACAGAATGTCCTTTTTATCCAAGTTTGACACCCCTTTAACAATCCCTTTTTCCTTCACAGTTTCAGCCCTCTCCGGCTGTCCCAAAATAAATCTACATCGCTCAATTTCCTGGAGTATCCAAACACTTACGCCCCTCCAATCGAGCACATATCATTACCAACCGTCAAGCTCAAGCCGAGGTGCATTCCCTCAACTTTCCGAGGTCCGGCCACTTCTCTTTTCAGCCCCATCCACATAGCATTTAACGCACATAATAAGAAAGAAAAGACAGCGAACGTTATGGCCGTTTTACGAAAGGAGAAGGGAGAAGGGCGGTAACGTACCTCTTTCCATATTCTCAGCACAAGGCAGTGATCTCTCTCCTACGTCGAGTGACCTCTCCCCGTTCAAGACACTTCCGAAAACTTCCTTCTTGAGACGACTTCGTTCGGCCTCCTTTCTTCCTTTCTTCCTTTCTCCTGTCAACCTTTTTGACACCGCCTTCTCTTTCCTTTTTTTGGTTCCCTCCCCAAGGAATAAAAATAATAGTGACGCGTGTTAGTCTAGGGAACAAAATGGAGTAAGCTTCCACCCATCCCATCCTGTCACTTCCATGAATAATTTCCCCAAGATGGCTTCCATAGGAAGCTTCTCCATTTTAATCTAATGGAACTAATCCATCTTCAAGTCAAGAGTTCAACCCCAAATGAATGGTCGAGATGAATGACCAAGAGTTAACTTCCACCTCACGAATCAGTCTAAGGTTCATCAAAGTCTTCACCTCTCCCCCCTTTTCTTCAAGAACGTGCAAGGCAGACACAAAATAAAAAAAATGGTCGTTCATTCATTCGTATGTTTAGTCATGTACAATAATTATATTTCACATTCGAAATTTCAAAAGTTTGAGTCGTTACAGCTGCCTCCGAAAAGAGATATGGAGTTTATGATTGATTTCCTTCCTAGGACGGCCCCCATTTCTTGTGCTCTTTACCGGATGAGCTTGGTCGAGCTTAAAGAGTTGAAAGCACAATTGCAAGAACTTGTAGATAAGAATTTCGTGCGTCCTAGAATAAGCCCGTAGGGCGCCCCCGTATTGTTTGTGAAGAAGATGGTTCAATGAGCCTATGTATTGACTACCATCTTTTGAATCAAAGAACGATTAAGAATCGTTATGCTCTACCTCGTATCGATGACTTCTTCAATCAATTACAAGGATCGATAGTGTATTCAAAGATAGATTTTCGGTTTGGCTACTATCAGATAGGAGTTCGGGAAGAAGATATTCCTAAGATCGCATTTCGGACGAGATACGACCATTATGAGTTCCGGGTGATGCCCTTCAGATTGACGAATGCACCGACCGTTTTAATGGGTTTAATGAATCAAGTCTTTCGACCGTACCTAGATCGCTTCGTGGTGGTTTTCATAGACGACATCCTTGTGTATTCGAAGAGTAAGGAAGAGCATAAGGAACACTTTGCTATTGTGCTAAGAATACTGCGAGAGAACAAGTTGTATGCCAAGCTAAGTAAGTGCCAGTTCTGGCTTGAGAAAGTTGCATTCCTTGGGCATGTCGTATTGGCTTTGGGCGTGGAGGTGGATCCGACCAAGATTGAGGCTATCAAGGGTTGGCCACAACCGACTAACATTACGGAAGTCCGAAGTTTCCTTGGGTTAGCCGGATATTATAGGAGGTTCGTGGAAGGATTCTCCAAAGTCGTGGCTCCACTGACCAAATTGTTAAGAAAGAAGGTATGGTTTGAGTGGACAGACAAGTGTGAAGTGTGTTTCGAGTACTAAAGAGAAGGTTAATGAGTGCTCCGATCCTAATGATACCAAACGGACCTGGGGGATTTGTGGTGTATTGCGACGCGTCAACACAAGTTCTGGGATGCATGTTGATGCAACATTGGAAGGTGGTAGCATATGCCTCAAGACAATTAAGGAAGCACGAGGAGAACTACCCAACACATGACTTAGAGTTCGCAGCCATGGTATTCGCATTGAAATTGTGGAGACACTACCGCTACGGAGAAAAGTTTGAAGTGTTCACCGATTACAAGAACTTGAAATCTCTTCACAGAAGAATTAACTATGAGGCAACACAGATGGATGGAGTTGTTAAAGGACTACGATTGCACAATCTCCCATTATCCGGGAAAGGCGAATACGGTGGCGAATGCATTGAACTGCAAGCATTGTATGCTTATGAGCTTAACAGTGGAGGAAACCCGATTGGTGGAACAATTGAATGACTTAGACTTGAGCATGGAAGAGCCGGACGAACGACTATGTGTGGTGTGGGGACAGGGGGAACCCGAAGTAATCCAAGTGATAAGAGAAGCTCAAGCTTAAGATGAATATTTAAACTTAGTTCGAGAAGAACTTGGAACCGAAGCGCACTCTCGGTTTGGACTATCTACGGACGGATTGCTAAGATTTGGGGACACAATGTGCGTTACGGATGAACAAGGAGTAAAGAGGAGATTAATGGACGCGGTCCACAAGAGCACATATGGTATACATCCGGGAATCACGAAGATGTATCGTAACTTGCGCAAGTATTACTGGTGGCCGAAGATGAAGCATGAGAACGCTAAGTATGTGAATCGTTGCACCACCTGTCAAAGGGTAAAGATAGAACATCAACGGCCCGGTGGATTGCTTGAGCCGCTTTTAGTGCCCGAATGGAAGTGGGAGGACATAACCATGGATTTTATCACAAGCTTGGCGAAGGGTAGTCGAAACATGGACTCGGTATGGGTTGTAGTGGATAGACTCATGAAGTCGGCTCACTTTATTCCAATACAAATCAATTGGTCGTTGGATGCGTTGGCAAATATCAATAGCCAGGAAGTAGTAAGGTATCACGGGGTACCGATACTATCACGTCCGATCGTGACCTAAGATTCACAGCCAAGTTATGGAGAAGCCTTCAAGAGGCCTTGGACAATAAACTTCAGATGACCACAACTTTCCACCCACAAACGGACGGCCATAATGAGCACACCATCCAAACCTTAGAGGATATGCTCAGGGCATGTGCGCTTGAATGGAAGGGTAGTTGGGTTGATTACTTACCTCTGGTGGAGTTTACGTACAACAATAACTACCATGCTAGCATTGGGATGGTACCGTTTGAAGGCTCGTATGGGAGAAATTATAGGTCGCCGTTATGTTGGAGCGAGCCCGGGAAGAAGGTAATTGTTGTGGTATGGGAGCGTGTAAAGACAGCTCAAAGTCGGTAAAAGAGTTATGTGGACCGACGAAGGAGACCCTTGAGTCTAACGTGGGGGATGAAGTTCCCTTAAACTACCCGATGAAATCGATGAACCAGACGAGTAAGGCGCATAAGTTAAGTCCGAAGTACATTGAACCATTCAAGATCACGGAGCACATAGGGAAGATGGCGTATCGTGTGGCTATCCCTCCGGAGTTGTCGCATTGTCATGATGTGTTCCACGTGTCCATGTTAAGAAAACATGAGCCGAATTCGGAGGAGAAGATGGAAACCGTGACCACGAACGTTAATGAAAATATGAGCGTCACGGTGGAACCGATACGGATCATCGGACAGAAAGAATGCACTATGTGCGGAAGGAAGACGTTGTTGGTGCAAGTGCTTTGGAGGGGAGCTGGGTTGGAGGAGCAAACCTGGGAGCTTGAACAACGCATGAGGACTACATACCCATCTCTCTTTGAGTGAAGGATTTCAAGGACGAAATCTCCTAAATGGGGAAGGTTGTAATGACCCAACTTTTTACTAATTCCGACTATGTGAAATATGACTTGTAAATGAAATGAATGAAGAATGATGATGAGTATTTACATATGAAGCAAGATTTCGTTATATGTATGAATTAAGTGAGAAATGAAAAAGGATTTTTTTTTATGTATATTGTGAATAGGATGACAATGGTGGTGGATGAACAATTAATATTGCCCATCATTCGCCCCAACACCCAAGAGGAAGATACGGAAGAAATGGGAGGGGAACTATCCCACGAGTTGACTAGTCAAGGGGGAAGGCTTCATAAGGGTTGACCAAGTCAAATGGACCTCGAAAAGGAAATTAAGTAGGGTTGATAATCTTATGAGATCACAAGGCTTGCCCCATAAGTCTTGGGATGGATTGATATTACAAAATTACCCCTAAGAGGACAAGAATGAAGGACGATAAGGGGGGAGGACGTTTTCCTGATTCCCACCTCACGTTTCTCTCACGAGGGTTTGGGGAAGAAAGGAAAATGAAAGAGAAGAAGAGAGAGGAGGTGGAAGAAACCGAGAGAAGGGAGAAGAAGAGGGCTCACGGACGATCAAAGTGGAGCGCTTCTCACGGAACACATGGAGCAAGACAAGGATTCGGGGAAGACGGGCGCAGGAAGAAGTGTCTCGAGGCAAGATCGTGAGGAGAAGGAGGGAGCTCGGGGTGTTTTTGGCAGAACAGTGGGAAGGTACGAACTTTTCTCTCCCTTTATGCTTAGCCGCATTTACTTCCACTAGAAACAGCTATATCCATGTTGCCTTGGGTCTTTGTCATATATAATGTTCAGATTATGTGTCAGATGAGTGTATGACGAGCATAGAAATGATGGGAGGGTTCAGTCCGACAGCTAACCCAGCAGCAATAACGGAAACGGCCCATGAGGAATAGGAGGAGCCCTTCCGAATCTCCTGTGTGAAAGTAAGGGTGTGGACTAAAATGGGAGTCGGGAATGCGTGTGTTCGGATCTTGTGAGTATACGGGTCGGATAAGTTGAATAAGAAGGAAATGTGGTACTTTCTAAGTTCCACGAATAAGAGTAACGAGAAAATACCTAGAACGGATTGGAACTGTCAGACATACGACTCGGAACCGCGATACATGAGTATCGGAATCGCGATACATGAGTGTCGGAACCGTGAGACATATGTCTCGGAACCGCGATACATGAGTATCATAATCGCGATACATGAGTGTCGTAACCGCAAGACACGAGTCTCAGGACCACGAGACATAAGTCTTGAAATCGATTCGGCCGTTGGACTGGAAATAGCTAGGCCGAAATGGAACGATATGGAGGCCAAAAAGGGCTTTTCTCACGTGCTAGATGGAGGCACAGAAGTTATGCTCGAGGGGTGGTTGGGAGGTGAGACGAAATTATCATGGTTCGATTGAAACGAGCAAACCAATTGTCGAAATTTGCCCAAATACGGGCTGCCTTAGTGGCACTTAATGAAGGGTGCGAATGAAGGACTTTCGCCCCTTGGAGTGGCCAAGTGATTGGCCTTAAATTGAGAAATCGAGGCTTGGTTTGTGAGTTGCTCCAATTTAGTGATCGTTTTGTCACTTCGAAAACGTGTTCACCACGCAAGTGCACGCGATCGTACAAGTAATAAAGTGTAAGTAAGATATCTTTCCAACGATGACTGCTCTAAACTTCTACCAATTATTAAAATATGCCAATTTTCTATTATTCAACCACGCTGACTAAATATTAAATTAAGGAAAATGAGAGTTCTAACGAATTAAAGTTCAAGATGAGGAAACACCCAAGTCGTTTTGTCACTTCAAAAACGTGTTCACCACGCAAGTGCATGCGATCGTACAAGTAATAGATTGTGAGTAAAATATCGTTACCACGAGGACTGTTCTAAACTTCTACCAATTATTAAACTACGCCAAATCTCTATTATTCAACCACGCTGACTAAATAGTTAATTAAGGAAAATGAGATTCTAACGAATTAAAGTTCAAGATGAGAAAACACCTACGGTAATGATTTCACCTGACAATAATCGCAAGTCATATCTCAATCAACACACTCAAATGATTCATTTGATAATCTGAAATTCGGTTATCTCCTTACGCCTCTTCCGAGGATCATAATAACGTACATCTCTGTAACTAGCTACTTTATTCCTAGGTAGATTAACTATCGAGAATCCATTAAAAATCAATTCCAATTTGATTACCTAAGACGATTAGGTATATTCCTATCCCGCTCGTTAATAATCCCATCTTCCGATCAAGATTAACCTAGGTTATTCCTATTCCCTTACTTAACTTAGGATTCCCCTTTCGAGTTCACCTAAATTCACTATTCAATCCTATTGGTGATCAGTCAATATGAAAGCATTAAAAACGAATAAGAATAACCAAAAATAAATAATCCAAGAGTGTCAAAAGAGATGAACTATTGACTAATTATCAAGATCCATCTTAACCCTAGGCAAAGAAAATTAGTTCATAATGGAAGTAAAAGAAAACATCAATTCAATCTTAGACATCGGAAACGACATAAAGAAAAACTAAAAGAAACCCAACAAAGTCTCCATCAACGGCTTCTTGTCACCAACAGCCTCCTAGGTCGACTCTCCTCTCAAAGAAAAGTGAAGGATCTTTTTATACTCCTAAGAAAGTAATCCTAAAGAATCTTGGAAATAAACTATTATCTCCAGCATCGGTGCAGCTGCACAAAGTTTCTGTGAATATTCGTCTGCCTTCCTTGCAACTTGTGCAGCTGCACCAAATTCTCATGCAGCTGCACAAAGTCTCTGTGCAATTTCTGACCACATCGTGCAGTTGCACCAAATTTTTTGTAAGATTTTTTGCCACTTCTTGCTCTTCATGCTTCTTCCTCTTGGCCCTCATTGCCCAATTTTGCTTTCCTTCCTATGATTTTCCTATGCACATTGATGAGACAACAAAAAAAATATTACGAAAACAAAAGAAGGAAGACTAACTCATATAAAATGCTTAACAACTAACATCGATCGGATCTAAAATATGATCCATTAACTCTATTTTTCATAGAGTTATCACGTACGAAGTACGATGAGTGAGTATATCGCAAACATATTAGTTCGTAACTAATATGTTTGCGTGCGTTTTGACAGGTACCTAAGAAGTCTAGGGTGTTCATTCTTATTCTTTTCCATGTGAAAAATGTAGTTAAGATACAATGGGAATTCATTTACAAACGACATTATAATCGCTTTCGCTATAAATGAAATAAGATTTTGTTTTTCTTAAATATAAAAATGGGAGATGCTTTCACAACCCCCTTAGGGTGTTCGTGTCATTATAGATTTGACTTTGGACTTTGGTAGTCATTGGGAGTACTTTGGTCTTCATATTTGGCTCTAGACCTTGGTAGCCGTCGATGATGCTTTTGGCCTTCATGTTATTGGATGTACGACTTTATCCCTTGGTAGCCGTAATAGAATTCTTGGTCTTTATGTTGTTATATGTTCGGCTTTGGATTTTGGTAGCTATCGGCTTCCAACAACAGTAATTTATGCATAGTTGCGGCATTGAAGACGTCCCTACACCTGATCGAGGTAACCCGTTGTGGCAGAGGTGTTTGCGGGCAAAACACGTCGCCATATAACTGGGACTAACAACTTATTTCAATTTCTAGAAAATAGAGTAAATGGAGACAACCAAGCAGCCCTTTGAGGTCTTTGAATAATTGTCGTGTTTTTATTACAAAAGACTGACCACATATTTATACTAGTACTTAATCCTATAACTGCTAATAAAACCGCTAAAGTAACCGCTATCATAATTGTTATACACATTTTGCACATGTTTTATTAAGACTAACTACACACTATCTACTTCAACTAAGTCTTGATGAAGTTTCGAACGAAAATTGGCTAAGTCTTGAAACTTCAACTGTAACTCTTCCTTCGATAGTCACTTCCTTGGACAAAGCCTCAATCGAACCTTACCTTGTCCGTACTTCGACATAACCTGCTTCGACGAGCTTGAACTTCGACCGGGTGCTCCTTCGACTAATCTCTCATCACAATGATGGGCATTGCCATCATTGAAGCCCGAAATGGCTTTACTGTGTCTCCCTCGAGCAACACATGTCACTTTCTCAAGAAATCATTTCAACTGCAAGGGTTTTATGTTTGCCCGCCTTTTCCAGGACCGCACGTTTCATCTTCCTCAAACTTTTCCCCCAAACCAAGGGAACTCCTGAAACCCTAAAATCACCATGTCTTGCATTCCCATCAACTCCACTCCCCTCGGTGGCGATAGACTATGCTTCAAGGCCACTTTCGAGCACCAGGATCCTTCGTTGCCCCTGGGATTGACGACAGACGTTGCTGACGACGATGCGACGTATGATAAACAAGTTCCTCCAACAGTAACCATCGGCCCCTTCTTCAAACTGTCAGTGTTTACTCAACGAAAGGTGAACTACGACTACCTTTACGCTTCTACTGGTTCGCCCATTCATCAGAAGGATTTCTCGGACCCTTCCTACTGGAGCAAGCCTTCGAATCAGGGTAAACTGTATTGCTTCCCTACAGTCAGTACTTCCATGGGTTATGTTGAGTGGGCACGCGAGTGGTTGAACTTCCGTAGGAAGAAATGGAGGTAGCGAGGGATCTTTAACATTATTAGGCTATCAATTGAAGGAGTGTACTGTAACCCTCGCCCTTTGACTGCTCTGTTATCTTTGTGGGCTGTCAACACCAACCGCTTTTTCCTGCCCGAAGGTCCTTTAACAATCCCTCTTGTGGCTTTCCTCACAAGTTGTGATGTGTCAGGAACTTTTCCTACATTGGGAGAGAGTGACTTAGATTTCCCTCTTCCAGATCGGCCTCCGTCGAAGATAATTGCTAGACAGATGGACATTGGTTCCAACATTGGGAGAGAGTGACTTAGATTTCCCTCTTCCAGATCGGCCTCCGTCGAAGATAATTGCTAGACAGATGGACATTGGTTCCAACAAATGGAAAAATTTGAAAGGGTTTGAATTTTTGTTAGTCTGGCTGTCGAATGTTATATTCTGTGGGAGAGGGAAACAACCTTTGAAGATGATGTGCCCCTTGGCTAGTTACTTGGTCAGGGCAGAGGAACCTTTGGCCTTGGCTCCTTTCCTCATATGTCCGATATATCGAGGAATGTTTGAAGCAGTGACAGAGAAAAACACAAGTGCTCCTAAATCAGTTTCGACGAAGTCTCCTTACGTATTCCCAAATGTCCCTACAATAGGTCCATTGTGAATTGTGTACGCCTGGATTCACCTGTATTTTCCTCAGTTTTGTGGCAACTTCCAGCTTAAAGGGCATGAAAGTTCCTATCATCTTTATGGATTGAAGATAATCAAGAACTTCTGTTATGAACATTGGGGAAGTCTAACTGCCACTGTTTATCTCGAGGAGTTGCTGGAAAAAGACCGCATCAACTGGAATCCTTTTCCTGGCAACTATCAGTTTCATGATCTGAGGAAACTGGCAGAACCAGATGAATTTTGGGATACAGTTCTATCTACCAGAGATTTAGTGGCTTATGAGGCCAGATGACTTATCTTCGAGGCATATAATTCACAACTCCACGCTAGGCAATTTGGATTTGTCAAAGTCGAGCTCTAGCACATTTTAGATCTTTCAACACAAACTTCTCAAGGCGTACTTATGTACCATTTTCTCATGAAAGAACTATAAGTCTTCTTAAATCGATTTCGTATTGGAGTTCTTCTCATACTAAATTACATTCTGACTAATATAAATTTACTCACAGGTCTTTCAAACAATCAAGAGTCTAACGAAGGAAGTAGAGTTCCCAACCTCCTACATTTCTTTGGGGACCACGTTGACCTTTAATGAAGTCTGGGTTCAGGTTTTCATAAAGATTAGGGAAGAGTTGAAGTTCCCTGCTTTTGCCACAGAAATCTGCGATACACCCAGAGAATTTTCTGGAAAAATAGCTCTCCAAGATTGAGAAGGCTTTACTATCTGGTAAGCCATGTTCTTGTGGTATATATAAGCACTTGTTCAGTTTCCTCCAACTGATTAGCAAAATCATTCAGCCTCGACTGGACCACTTTTGGCTAATTGGCCCAAAGTTGTTAAGTCAAAGCCTAGATAGTCCTTACCAATCAACCCCAAAAGGAAATCTCCTAGAGGCAAGGGAAAGGTTGTTCGACTTCAGAACCAAACTTCGAGCCTCATCAACCCAAGGCCAAACATAAGCTGCAAATTTGTTCTTCTTCAAGAAAGCAAATCGTATCCAACGTCCCTCCATTGGCGAAGAAACCCAGAGGGTTATCTTTGCAATCGATAGCAGAGTCGACTCAGGACCCTTCTCCAGCGAGGAGTAGAGCAACGGCTAAAGGAAGAGAACACACAAAGGTAATGTTAACATTCATTAGACTTTGCATAATTCACAAGATAATTCTACGTTTTATCAACAACTTACGGCCTATTAGAGGATCAACAGCCCCAAAGTTGGCTTCAATGTCTGTAGAAGTGTCATCTGCTGCTACGACCCCTGCAAAGGATACTCCTCAAGCATCAACACGTGAAGGGGCTACCACACCTCCTGCAACAGGAAGAGTAAGATTTTGTTCCTTGTCGATATGATTTCGTAATAAGATTGATTTCTAATTCACATTCTCTTCTGTCTAGATTTTTCTAGTTGAAGCGACTTATTCATCGTATCCAATTGGAACAGGTAGATTTAGACAGTTCAATCGATGAGGAAAATGTCGAGGCTGAGAATGTCGAGAAGGAGAATGCTGAAGAGCATGCCAACGAAGAGGATGTTGGTGCAGGGAATGCCAACGAAGGACATGTTGAAGAAGAAGATGCCAATATTGGTGGATCCTCGCCGGTTCAGGAGCCCTCCATCGACCCGTGACAAATGCTGTTCAGAATTCTCCACCTGCAGGGGCAGAAGAATTTGAGAATCCCCAACACGAAGTCGATGTGATGATCGACAAAATGATGGTAAATTCTTTATGACTACACCCTTCTGATATTATCCTTTGATTTCAAACTACTTACTTTCTCAATACTTGAAATCTCTAGTCATATGAACCACATGTGATGGGTTCTGAGATTCAAGAAGAGGACCCCCTTGTTGTACCAAATGGCTTCCAAGTCAATGTTCAAGAAGACCAATGTGTGATTCAGGACAGCCTTCTCGACCAAGAGCATGTGGACAATGCTATCAAGGAGAATTAGGAAGAAGGGCATCTAAATGACGATTAAGTCAAAGATCCGGGGGAAGAGCATTTGTCGCAACACGGGTTCGATCCTTCACCCAAGGAGTCACCATCAGCTGCCCCTGCTGTCTTGGGGCATGATCTACAAGAAGATGACCTCTTGAAAGAGATAGATACTCTTCTTCGACAAGACATCTCCCGAGAATCTCTGGATCGACTTCAAGCAATAGCTCACATCATTGAAGAGACCCCTTCTGCTTCTGCAATCCTTCGAGGGATTTACATGGCTCTTGGAGCTTATTGGAATTCATGGGAAGCATACTCCGACGCGCTAGCAGCGAATGAGATGTGGGAGAAATTCATGCAGATGTCTAAAGAATCTTCGGACGACAAATCAGTTGAACTCAAAGAAGCCCGCCAAATTGCAAGTTTGCGTTGTGAGGCGCTGTCGAAAGAGATCTCCGAACTTCAAGAGAGAGCACGAGTTTGAAGCTGCGCAAGACGAAGTAACTAAAAAGGATGTTGAGATCGAGGCTTTGGAAGCCTCCATCGAACAAGAGAAGGCTGAAAGAGCATCGATGAAACAGAAGCTTCCGACAATTCTGTTATTGAAGTTGTTCTTACGGCAAAATACGTTGCGATATATCGGGGACTCAAAGTGTTGAAAGAAAATGTGGTCGCCAATAAAAGTAAATAAAGAACGAACAAAGCTTCGCTAAGTGCAAAAGAAGAAACTTACATCCATCGTACAACAACACTTGAAACGAACAGATAAGTTGACAATCAAACAGCCCATCGGGGTCATAGGATGATTGTCGTGTTTTTACAATCGACCATGGCTGACTTATTTATAGACCACTAATTAATAACCGTCAACCGACGCACATTTAACACGTGTTAAACATCCCAAGACTGACTGGTACTTATCTACTAAGACTATTCCATCGTCGATGCTTCGCAAGCCATGGCTTCAGTTCTTCATATCCAGTGTCGAAAGTGAAGTCATTCGATGAAGCTTTACCTTTGAGCACCCTTTCTATCGAACTGCCCCGCTCGACTAATTCTTGACTTCAAGTATCGATCATTGCCTTGACATGTTGATGGAAGACCTCGCAGAGGGCGTCGATCCAAGCATCCATCAAAGCCCGTCGTAGAAGCCCAAAATGCCGTTTGCCATGTAAACAGAAGTCATCGGCCAAATCGAAGGACGACATCAAATGGTTGATCTTGCAAATGCTGGAAAAGTATAGGGACTATTTTACTTTCTGATTTCTTACCAAACTGATTGTTCAGACTTTTCGTTTATTGCAAAATCAATTTGTCTTTTATTTTGATGAGGCAAATCTTCAAGTGTTGTGTCATGTCAATAATCTTGCCTTCCCGGAGCCTTGACATTTCACGAGAAGATATGACTGACTTAATTCAAACTGTGAATTAAAAGCTGTTAAGATTCTTAAAATCTCGTAACATGCAATCAGACTGCTCAAATTTCCCGAAATAGTCAACCACTGTTGGGATTCCCCAAATCTTGTAAATTAATTTCTTTATTTAATTATTGGGCTATAAGTAGAGCTGTTCAGAAGACGGAACTTCATCTTCTTCATTCGCCCTATTTGCTTTCTTCAAAATGTCTCGCGGAGAAGCTTTTTCTTTGAAAACCTCCCCTCTGAAATCAAAGCCTAAATTCACAACCTTTAATCCCTTTAAAGCCTAAGTCCACAACCTTAGGCAATGGATTTGTTGTATTTCTTCTCTCGCCTCCACCTGGGTAGCTGGAGACTACCGAGTTGAGAAGAAGTCTCTTTTATCTCGTTCTCCGTAGAGGAGAACGTGGTGGTGCTCTTCAGAAGGATGAGCATAGCAGCCAGGAAACCAGGAGGGACTACCAGGACCCAGCGAAACAGATCCTACTAGAGGAGTATCGACAAAGGAGAAGAAAGCAAGAACGTCGTAACAACTACAACAGTGGTTCTTACAGCTGACCTTCGTGTCCATGACAGTTCCTAGACAGTCAAATGCAAAGTTATGCTTTAGGCTATGACAATGTAATAGGTTTCTTAGACATTATTGTCGATTGACATTTGTATCACCTTACATGTAATATAAAATCGACAATGTTGTATTGGATTATTCATTTTCGACCGATCCTACTAACTGTGAACACAATTCAAGGCATCTAATTTGAATTTCCCTTAAATGTGACAGCCACAGCGTGGGTCGATGTTTCTTAAGATATTTTCCAATAACTTTTAAAGCATGTCGCTCGTCATTCAAGTTCGACAAGTGATAAGCGTTCTTTGAATATACTTCATCGACTCGAAATGGACCTTCCTAGGTAGGATACCATTTCCCAAGGAAATATTCTTTCTTTCTTAACTGGGGGAATCATTTTCCAGACTAAATCGCCTTGGATAAAAGACTTCATAGTAACTCGTTTGTTATAGTTTCTAGCGAGTCGTTCCTTTTGAACTTGGATTCGATTCAAAGCCTCGAAGCGTCAAGATTCCAGTCCTTTGATTTCCAAATACATGGCTTCATCGTAATCGAGGACATCTTTGTTCTCATGTACCTGGACTCGAATCGACTTGTAACGAGTCTTGATAGGAAGTATTGCGTCATGCCCATACACTAAGCTGTAGGGGAACTGTCCAATACTTTCACGTTTTGTAACACTTAGAGCACACAATGTATCCAAGAGCAAAGTATGTCATTGCCGAGGGTTACTTTCGATCATCTTCTGAATGTTATTCTTTATAATTTTGTTAGTCGATTCAACTTGCCCATTTGATTGTGCATAATAAGGGGAAGAATTAGTTATCATGAACCCAAACTCCTTAGCAAAATCTTTAATTACAGTGCCGTTAAAAACTATTGCGTTATCAACGACAATGTTTTGAGGGATACCAAATCGATATATAATGTCTTTTTTCAAAAAATCGACCACCTCAGCTTGGGTAACATTCTTATATGATTTAATCTATCGAGACTAATATATAAGGGTCACTCTTCGTCGAACTTGGTCTTATTTCTCCAATCATATCCATAGCCCAATATTTCTCCATACCCTGATGAATTGTGGATCTCGCGGCAGGCAAACGCCACACGTGCTCGACCCAATGGGCAACTCCGCTTGCTGATGTTCTATGACGATTCTTCAATGGTTTCACAGGCATTGGTAGAGACGGGTTCTCTGTACCACTCACTCGGCTCTCGAATTATGAAACTGGCCTCTGCATGGGCCAAATACGTTGTTTTTCATCGGACGAAAGGAGCGAATAAAACACATAATCTGGTGCATGGCTTTGTTTTTCCAGCTTCTCTTACTTGACAAAAAGACATCCTTGTATTCATCTTCGTCATAGATGAACTGACGGGGATCAGGAGAACCAACTCTGACAATGGTGCTCCCACTAGTCAGCCGTTCACAAGGATCATTGAGTCAATTGTGCTTCGACTTACCAGATACTTTAGAATTGCAAAGTTGCAAAGTCCAAGGAATTTTTACCTTTCGGACATGAATACAGCATCATATTGACCTCGTCTAGCTGTAGCTACTCGCTGATTTAATCTTCTCAGGGAGGGCAACACGTCAAAGGCTGGAAGTTCTGCAATTGAAAAATATCAGATTGAAGCTGCAAAAATATATTCGACGATGCAGAATGAGATAATGGGATTACAAAATCTTTTACCGAGATCATTGATGCAGACTTCTTGAGATATTTCATTGATTGACAATTTCTTGAGCAGCTCTAGAGGATCGACTTGACTAGTGCTATCCAACTTTAGTTGCTGAACAACAATTTAAACACTTAGAAATTCAAATGAAATGAAAGACGAGATTCTTACTTTTTGGGTCAATGATTAGAAAGAAATCGCATCCCCTTGTAAACTTCGGCTGTGGAACAAGCCCGCGGTGGCTTGAACAATACCATTGAAGTGTTTGAGGGTATTGGCGACCGAATGTCCTTAACCACCTGGGTGAATTCAGGATATCAAGATTGTCAAAACATTGCTTTGCTAAAGATACAAAGGAAAAGTGAAGGAACAGCCGATCAAGCAACATACGCAAAGACAGGAAGCCGAGATATATAATCGGAATCGAGTGTATAAACCAGTGATTACAAGGCACCCGGGTCTGATGGTTGGACTGATAGAAAGCAGCGTTGTCTGATTAACTTCCTTGTGAGTGGTGCGAAGGGGACGATGTTTATCAAGTCGGTTGATGCTTCCGATTATTCTAAAATAGGCGAAAAGTTATTTGAACTGCTAGATGGCTTTGTGGAGGAAATTGGAGAGCACAATGTCATACAAGTCGTCACAGATAATGGAAGCAACTATGTGTTGGCCGGTAAGATTTTATTTTCTTTGAAAAAGGTTCTGATGCTCATGTATTCATTCCTAACACTAATGAGCAACTTCTTAACAATTTGTCTCTAACCAGGAAAATTATTGTTGGTGAAGAGACGACACTTCTATTGGACCCCTTGTGCGGCTCATTGCATCGACTTGATGCTTGAAGATATCGGCAAGCTCCCGAATGTGAAGAAAACTGTCCAAAATGCCATCTTTCTTGATTTATCTATAAACATGGTAGTGTTTTGAGCACCATGAGAACTTATACGGAGAATAAGGAGTTGCTCAGATGTGGTATTACCAGATTCGCGACGGCCTTCCTCACTTTGTAGAGTCTTCATATCTTGAAGGATAAGTTGAGGAGAATGTTCGGATACCCCGAATGAAAAGCCGACAAATTGTCAACCACAGCGAAAGGAAAGAGGGCGCTTGATTCTTACATTGATTCTTCTTATTATCAGTTGGTACATTTACGTTTTTCTTCTTTGTAGATCATACAAAGAACATGAATCGACTTGAACATGAAAGATTACTTTATTTGGTTTATGTCAAGTATAATCAGAAGCTAAAGGCTAGCTACAATGCCGGGATGTTATAGATCCACTTACTTTAGATGAAATTGATGATAGTAATGAGTGGATGCTAGGAGAAATGGATGATGAAGTGGAGCACGGTGATGACTTGGTTTTTCCTGACGATACTTTGACGTGGAGAGTGGTGGAGAGAGTTCGACAACTAGGTGACAAGCTGCTTCAAGTGGCTTATGAAAGATACTTCGAGATGAAGTCGAGGCCGATGTTGAAGATGACAATGAACTACAACTTAGAAATGATAATTTGCTAGAAAAGGATGTTGACTTGGATGATGATGATTGTGGAGATCTCAATCTTGATATGTAGATGTGGATGGCGTGGATTTGGAACTGAATTGGATTGTGAATGATGATGCTTTTTTATGTGGATTGTGGATGATGATGTGAATTGTGTTTTTTTAAACCTTGAAATTGTCTTTTTTATTTAAGAAGACATTTACATTTGGCATTTCAATTATAAAAAATTATTCTATGGTCTATACATTGGCGTATTAAAGCCTAGCGCCTAACGCCTCGCCTAGCGCCAAGCGCCTCGGGCGATGAGAGGCCTTCTCGCCTTGGTGGCGCCTTAGCGCCTTGTAATCACTGATATAGACTTGACGACGTACCTCACCTCTGCCAGTGCAATATGCTGCTCCATTAGAAAAGAAGAAAGGGATATCTGAGCCAATATCAGCGGACCATTCCTGAAGTTCCTTTTCTGTGGCGAGAGATCCATTAAACTGATTGGCGGCCCATAGTGCCGTGGCAGCATTACTACTTCCCCCGCCGAGTCCGGCCCCAGTTGGGACCTTCTTATCGAGATGGATCTGCAAACACCCACAACTTCAAGTTTAAAGGAACCGAGCTTCAAACTTGTTGGGACATACACGGTACTGCTAGGGAGAGAACCCCGGCATCAACGGACGACTCTTTACCCAGAAGAACTTCTCAGTGCCTGTCTTTCTCCTAGAGAGGTTGAGTGCTTTAATTATCTGCGAAGCACGGAGTAATCATCTCAAGCATTCGAACATCGTCGAGTAGAAAGAAAGGCTGCCGCAACAATTAGCACAAAAAGGACCAACAACAAACTCCTGCTTACCAAGTTTCTGCCATCCAATGGAACACCCAACACATTCGTCGACAGCCGGTCCTTCGACTTGGATGGAGACAGGGAGAACTTGATAGTGTCCCCTAGACTTATCACCTGAAAGTTAGAAACAAGCAGCTCATATAAACTTCTCCCCAGTTAACCAGACGAAACCTTCATCTTCACCGAAATTAGGACGTTGGATCGGCTCTGCGGGAAAGCTTCACTCACATGAAAGAGAGAGGCCAAGTCATGGTATCCATCCTCTCTCTTCCTGGTTATCCTCAAGAACACATTGACCTAACCACACCCACCAAGCAAGACCACAGAATCGTAACCGCCGGCTCAATTAGGCCAGCCGGCCAGGATCATGGACGCCAACCCGAAAGAGCTTGAGAAAGAGCAGAACCTTACAGGGGGAGAAGAGGGTCAGCCTAGAGGGCGGGCCTCCCTGTCAATGTCGTCGGCGAGCTTGTTCATCCTCTCATCCGGGTCGTACGTAAACTACACCATCGACCCAAACAACAAAATTCAGCAATAACCCAATCGCCAGTAGACCCCCAATCAGAGAGAGAACCGAGGAAAACGGGTTCACCTCGACGCGCGCCGCCTCCCTGCGCCTACTGCTCGAACCGAGAGCCTCCGGGGGCACCCCTCGGTTGGGAGAACAGGGGAAGGACGAAAGGAAGGGAAAGAGGAGTGATTCAGGCGGAGGGAGGAAGAGGAGGATGTTGATAAAAACATGGTAAGATGTTGAATCTTTCAGGAGGAAAAGGGGAATCGGGGTTTGCTTTCCAAAGGACAAGACGGGGGGGAGGACGAGGGAAGAGAAGATATTGGGTTTAGGGGGGATGCTGGAAAAGAACTCCTTGTCCTTTCGTCCCTGTTGGAGCTGTCGATCCGGACAACCTGCGGATCTTTGGGCGCTGAAGTTGGGTCTTAGAATTGGCGTTTGGTTGGCTTGGATAGTTGATGTTTAAGAGTGTGAATATAACGTTCGAGGAATTTACAGTATCCAGGCAGGACCAACCTCCTAAACACCTTTGCTCTGCAACTCTGCCCCCACCCTTTTTGGAAGATCGCTGAAAAAAAAAATGTCACGTTTTAAATTTCCTGTAATAAAATACATAATAACAAATTTAACTTACAAACAGTGCATATTAGCTACCAACACATTATTTGGAATAGTAATTTTTTCAAGAACATTGCTGTGTTTGGGGATCAAAGCGATGGGAAGGAGGTGGATGAGACGATTTTGGGGTTAAAAAATGGGACGAAGAGAGATGGAAAGATGGGATTTTGCGGTCACAATTTCATTTTTCTTTTTTAATTAACCCGTTCCTATCCTGTCAAAAATTATTTAAAATATTTTTATAAAATTGATATCAATATAAATATCATATATTCACAGGAAGTTAAATTACCTTTTCTGAAAAACAAAACTATTTAAATTTTAACAATATTTTCATTATCTTTATGTCATACTCTTTGTAACAAAGGAAGGATGTCATTTAAACGGTAAAATTTTCCAAAGCGAACGTGTCTAACGAACGAACCCACCCTCCTGTTATATTTACGTAGTTCCTTCAGCAGTTCCGCTGTGCATTGGGAAAGGAAAATGAGACGCACGTTTTGCCACCAACGAGCTGAAGGCCCAATTCATTATGATGGGCTTTCGTAATAGGCCCATTAAGCTGAGTTGTTAATGAGTTGGGTTGGGTTCGGACACCCCCTTTTGAGGTCAAGCCCGAGTTAAAAGTTATCGGGTTAAAGACCAGGCCCGAGCCTATTAATCTAATCCGAGCCCGAGTTAAAAGTTATCGATTTATAGTGCGGGATCGAGCCAGATCAGACTCTATTAATCTAAACCGAGTCTGAGTTAAAAGTTATCGGTTATAATCCAAGATCGAGCCTGATCAGGCTCTATTAATCTTAACCTAGATCCGAGCCCGGCCGAAACTTTTTTATCCGAGTACGAAGTGATCCAAGCCCGAAAATACAATTTGGGAGAGACATTAAATTTCAAGATGAGAAAAAAGGTTTGCCACAAAACAAGATTACCCCTCGAATAGAGATTGGGGAAAGATCAGTAGGATTAAAATCTCGACAAAAGAATCCATTAAGCCAATATAAGAATCCATCAATAAATCAATACCCATCAACTGTACTCAAACGGAATTGCTTGCAGAGATGCTAGTGGTTGAATTGCGGAATGAATTAAAAGCAGCAAAGTTACTTTTTTATTTTATATTAAAAATCAAGCTGGGACACGCGGTTTGTCGAACTCTTCTTTTGACTCGAACCCGGCTAGACTATAAAAAATGAGACTCGAGCCTGGGCTCGAACAAGACCAACATTTGACGTTTGTCAACCCAGGTTCGGACTAGAGGATGTGCCGGGTCAGGTCGTTCGCGAGCCGACCCGGCTCATTAACACCCTCAGCTCCACACGCTCCTCTCACAATGCAAGTGCTAACTGGTAGGCTTCTGCTCTGCAGCAGACCAACAGCTTAAAACGAGAGGGCAGAGATAGACGATGACAGAAATCGGGAGTCATGAAGGAGCAGAGACAAGCAGTCATCTTACACGTACAACAGACGGCCCATCAAGACTAAATTGCGAGTTTTTTCTTTTCCTTTGACAACAGCGGCAACATCACAGTAAAACATGTCTCTATCTATTTCTATATAGCAAACTATATACGCTGACCGGACAATATAACCCAGATTACCTTGTTCCTATCGAGGACACCGCTGGAGGATACTTCCAATCATCGAATCTTGAAATCCCCGGATAAGAAAAAGGCCATTCCCACAGAGGACGCAGCTTTTATTATACCGCAGGATTTCTTTTTAGCAGCTTCAGAATGGCCAGCCATAGATGTCCCCTTCATGGTGCGTGTCGTAGATGGGAGCCGAAGGGCCCTCATCAGATTGGACGTAGTTGCTGTTGTTTGGGTTTGTGGGATGTAATGGCCACACAGAAGACTGGCGGCTCCTCCTGCCTTGGCCCTGCCTGGTTTGGTTCATGTCCTCGCTGGTCCAGTTTGAACCACTGGGGACACTAGTATCCCCGCCAGCAGGCATCTCGTACCGGCAGACAGGGCATGAGTTGTGCTGGACCAACCAGGGAATGATACAGTCAGAATGGTATATGTGATGACAAGGCATCATCCTAGCTTCAGTTCCCAGCTCAAACTCGTCCTTGCAAACGGGGCAACACGAGTCAGCTCGGAGATGGGACTGGTTGATCTTGATTGTCGGCATCCCCTCGATTGCAGAGCGAGGCGCTGGAGGTGGACCACTCCGGTCATTGAGAGATAGCATCTGGATCAGCTCCGCCAAGCCTGGTCCAACAAAATAATCGTGTAGATAAGCTTGCCTCAGCCTGGGCCCTGACCCGAACCTTCCTACTTCACGGGTAAAGCCGGCATCCGGCAACCGGCCATAACGGCCCCTGACGTTGTAATTAGAGTTCCGGTCAGCTGGCGGATCCCTCATCAAAGAATCAGTCAGTCCCATCAGCCTGTTCCTCGAGTTGAACCCGCCCTCTCTCATCAAGGCATACATGGCGTCAAAGATTTGGGGTATCCCAGAGGGAATGACCCCCGTAGTGGAGGAGAAGAATTCCTCAGGCGTCGGGGCAGCATCCTGCAGCTCTGCTAGCTCCTGGATGAAGCCTCCGCCGCAGTAAGGACAGATCACCTCCTGGGCTTCCAGCCTGAACGAGACCCTGCATCTGTAACACCAGTGTGTCTCGTCGACACTGTCCATCCTCCCAGCAGCGACCTACCTACACATTTTACACACACACATACACAAAGGAACTAGGAATCCCCCCAGAAACCAGAAGCTATCGCTCAGAATCGCAATCACATCACCGAAAAAGGAAATTTTCGACAATAAACCTATCCAGACCAGCAAAATCAATGGATCGGGGGATCAAATCACAGAGGAAGCACATCAATTATAGGTCCCAATCTCACAAATCAAAGCGTCTCTTCATGCCATCGTCAGCCAAAGGACAACTTGCAGCAATCAACAACAACGGACGCAGTCAAATCAAGAAAACGGAGAGAAGCAACAGCCGGGGTCGGCGGAAATCGAGGACGGCGGGAAAACGGAAGACTCACGGTGATACGGCGGGGGGACCGGCGAGGCTAAAGGGGAAGTGGACGAAGGGGGGTGACTTCCCCACTGTCGGCTTATCCTCTTAGTCTTGACCTGCTACCGCCTCACCATCTCAATTCCACCAAAAATCATTTTTAAGTATTTCTCGCTTTTGATACCATCAGCTAGCTGATTTGTTAACAAAATTATTTGATTTAATTTGTAAATATATCGCATAATTATTAAAAAGTAATCATTTTCCTTGTAATCCGATTTGACTGGGTAGTGAAGTCACTTGCCAAGGGCATTCCCCAACTCCTCCATCACTTAGCTCCATTACTAGTGCCATTCCCAATGCCAATTAATTTAATTCCCATTATTAAGAGGAAGTCACGATAAAAGTTTTAAAACACAAGGCCCCCATCCAGCCCAATCATTAAGCCAAAATCACTAGTCTATTAGACCCCCTTGCCTAATAACAAAAATTTCACTAAGACACCCACACTTCAAAACGACAACTATAGCACAAAGCTTAGACTATGACTAGGTTTATAACCTCAAGAGTGCCCCGGCGAGGAGGACTCGGCATAAGTGACATGTTGCGGGTTTTTAGCAGTACTCAGATCTTGTTGAAGGCAACAACGTCGCAGCTCGACGAGAAGATGGTCCTTAATGAGTGAGTCCACCGACATGACGTTGTCAACGATGGTGAGCATGATCTGCAGCTTCTCGATCCCATAACCCACCGGGACCAGTTTTGCTGCAAGGAGAAACGCCCGTCAGAAAGGGGAGAACTCCTTTGCCTGGGAAAACAACAAGGGGAAAATTCTTCAAGCTGACATGGAGGAGACTTACAAGCTCCCCACAACCGGCCGGGGCATCTCAACGCTTCGGACTGCCTCCTCAAGCTTCTTCATGTCAGTCTCATCATCCCAAGGTTTTACATCCATCAGAACAGAAGATTTCCCACCTTGAAATAATGAGCAGGTATATAAGATAGTTTACGTATTTAAAAGATGCTCAAGAACTGATTAGTGTGGCCTCTTCAAGATTCAACGAACCAACAGCTCTAAAGGAGATAAGCCCCCACGTCAATGTCTTATATTATACTAAGCATTTCGTCCAGATTTACCAAGGTCAAAAGGTAAACATAAATGATGTGTCAACAGGAAAGAATAAGTCGCGATCCAAGTCTCAAAATGCAATCACTCAATTCTGCAGTTCTCAACTTAAGGTGACTGCCAGATTAAGTTCAACCATAGACTAATGAACAAGTCAGAAGATTGCATGAACCAGAAAAAAATTATCTACAGAAGATGTTAAACAAGCTGTCTTAAAATGAGTTGAAATCCCCAAAAATTTCTTGAACAAAACATAAATCATTCCCATCATTACAATGGATCAACATCTCCAAAGAACAGAAGATCAACAACCACAAAAATCATATCCTGCACACATTACAACCTGTAGGAAACTACTGAAACGATCGCACAAAATTCCTTATGCACGCAGTCGACAGGAATGAAGCTAATCAATCCACCACATAAGCTAACATCAAGTTACCTCAGATTTTCCAGCCGGAACAACCTCGGCAGCAGGAGATCCTCCACCAATGCGAACAACAGCAGCTTTCCCAGGGAAACTGAAATCCGCCACTCAATGATCAACCCAACAATCCCCTCAATTCAACAATCTAAAACAAATCAAACATCAGCCAGAAGCAAGAGGTGCGACGCTATGAGCTCGTACCACTTGCTCGCATTACGAAAATCTCCCCCCGGGACGCTCGGGACCGCAGCGAACACCTTCACGTCATCTTTCGTCAGGCTCTCCCTACGTCGACGACAAAGAACATCGAAATCAATCCTCCAACAGAGAAGCCCCTGAAATTCATCAATCCAGACGTGAAAACAGAAAACAATTAGTCCTTTTCCTCACCCGGAGATGTAAGTTTTCCCGGAGAGGTGCTCGTCGAGGTGCTTGAGGCCAGACTCAGCATGAAGATCGGAGAAGACAACCGCCATTGATGATGATGGCGACGGAGGTGAAGCGGCCGGAACCGTAGGTCGGGGAGCCGGGGGCGGCGGAGTGGGACAATAGATTAGGGCAGTGTACGAGGAGATTGCAAGAGAAGGAACAGATTGGGTGGGTTTTGGCATTTATATTAAATTTTTGTAGGACTCCATTTATAAAATAAATAAAAGGAAAGGAAAAAGCTAGAAATATTCTAATATTCTCTTCGTAACACAAAATCCTAGAATTTAGGCAAAATATCGGAATTTGGTCCCAATTATCGGTACATTTTCATGTGTCCACAACTTTTTTTTTTATTTGTGGCCATAACTATGACTTCGTTTTATTTTGTGGCCGCGTCGTAACGTCGCTGCCTACGTGGACTAACGGCCGAAGGAGTGTGCGAACGTGGCGATCCTGCGTGGCAATTCTAAAATAAAGTCATAGTTATGGCCATAAAATAGGGGTCGCAGATGAAAATAGCCCGATAATTGAGACCAAAATCCGATATTTTGTCTTTTTTCTAAAAGACAGGATGGCCACGTTTGTTGCCACGAGTTCAGCCGTTAGTCCACGTAGGTAAGATCCACCAACGGCGTTACGTCGAGGCCATAAACAAAATCAATGTCATAGTTATGGCCATAAATAAAAAAAAATAAAGTTGTGGCCGCCGATGAAAATAGCCCGATAATTGAGGCCAAAATCCGATATTTTGCCTAGAATTTATCCTAAGGTTCTCATATAATATAAACCTAAGAACTGGAAAATCATAAATTCATTTCACGTTCTAACATAAACCACACCCAACCCTGTCACGGATCCTAAGTACTTCAGCAACATGATCACAAGATAACTGAGAAATCTCGAATCCTCGTAAGCAATTCCTGTCGTTCACCGGGATCGAAACAAGAGCTACTCGGATATGGCTGACCTCTTTGTCGGTCATGTTCAGTAGCTTCATGGAGTCCCTCATGCACGGGAAGAACGCTTCCGGCCTCGTGCAGTATGGCCGAAACACGTGGAACAGAGCCAGTACGTCTGCCGCTATTTGATCAATCCCTCTCTTGGTTATTTCAGCATTGGCTGTGAGAATGCTGCCAAAGAGAAAATGGTCGAGCCCGTCCGCGACACTCCGCCATAGATCCGCAAAGTCTTTTAGGTTAAGACTGTCATAGATTCGGCTGAGATTACCCTGCAAGGCATCCAATGCTGGGATGAAGTCAGGGGATACGCTCGAGTCTGTCTCCCCTGCGGCAGAAGGATCATGTGAGGCGATGATCTCCTTGTTATGGATGTACTCCCAGGAAAGCGTCTCAAACTGGAGAAGCATAGCGCCTATCATCTCCATCAGCCAATTTGTCTCGTGCTCGGCCAAACTTTTAATTTCTTCCCTGAAGAAGGTACCATTGTCTCCAACGACCGCCGTATCCAAAAAATCCACGCCGTCACTCCACTGCTGCAGATGATATTCAGCATATCTAGCAGCATTGATCGACCCACAGACTCGACCTATAGTAAGCTCATCATCGAAACTCGTATACTGCAAGTCTTCTATTACACAATGTCTGACCAATATGTCAAGGAAACACCAGAGAAGTTTACTTGCCGTCGACCTGATAAACTTGAGACGAGGTGGAATCGAGAATAAGGTTTGGCATCTCTCGATCAAACCCTGCATGATTTTGACAAGCGATTCGCTAATCCGTGGAGCCTTGTGGTCTTGTCTTGTGGAAAGAGTATAGATGCTGGCTTCTGAATCCTTATTCAAATCAACCTCCTTAATGTCATCACGGATCCAAGCTTTGCCGCTTTTTAGCTCAAGTTTGAGCTTCCTCCAGGCGTCCCTGAATTCGATCTTCGCCCAAACCTTTAGCCACTCCTGTTTCTCACAGAATATGTCCAACAGAGATACCCCACCACTTGGACCTATAAACACGTTGTACCTCATGAACGGAGAGGTCTCCATTTTGACAAGTGCGAGCATCTTCTTGTCAAGGGAGACCACAAGATCCACTAAATTGAGCCACTTTGACGAAATTTCTGCTTTCAATGTCTTGTCCTTGTAACAATTCTGAAGTTGGGAGAAAATTTTCTTCTCCAAGAATTCTGACAGCATTTCAACCATCGAGTGAACCCAAGCTTCCTGGGCACTGAAGCTTATCAACCTGGCCTGGTCTATGAGAGGCTGCAAAACATCATCGATTCCAATCATGAACTCCCTCGTGATTTTGTAGACAAGAGCAAAGATGAGCTCTGGCTCATTCACCCACTTAGCAAAATGGAACTCCATCCTTGCACTGATTGGAGAGACTAGTTCATCCATAGGCCAAAGCTGCATTATTTTTTGTTTTTGGTCAGAGTTATGCTTTCTCGTATCTTCCCTACGAGCCTGCAGTTGCTGCAACGCACAAAGTGCAAGAAAACTATGGGCAAAATTCTCTCTCTTGTTACCCTGCATAAAAACTAGCGGGTTGGGAATGCCAGAAGAACTCTCTCTGCCTTCAGAAACCGTTGTGGACAACTTAGGTGGCCAGCCTAAAGAGACAAGAAGAGATCTATGATCTGCAACTATTTTGGGACGTATAACAGCCAGTGTTTTGTCCACCCTACTATCAACGGATTTAGAAAGATGGCACCACTTCGATCGAGACTTTGCAATATCAATCAATATATCCTCTATCTCATTCATCACTTTTGTAGCACGAAGAACTTTTTCCTGCCTCAACCTGGCAGCCTGCATCCAAATGTAACAATCACAAATACCAAGCAGCTTTCTCTCTCACAATGGAAACATTAAAACAGACCTTCGGGACTGTATTGACCGAAACCATCTCCGTTAAGACATTCCTAGATTGGGGTTGAGTGATTACAGAAGCTGAATCTTCGAAGTCCCCAACCAGAACTTCAAGCCGTAAAGCAGTTTCTTCGGATAACAACATCAAAAACACAAAAGAAACATTCAATTTGGTGCCTGTAGCTTCTGATTAAAACAGTCACATGCATTCAGAAACATGAGTACGCGATTCTCTAATTGACATGATCCCACTGGGAACAATTCACAAACGTATAATTTGGCCATTTTCAGTTTCTTCACACCAGACAATCAAAAGAAAAGCTAACTGCCACGCAAAAATTTTCCTTTCCCATCTACCAGCATATCTATTCGATGCAACTTCATTTATCATGTAACATATGCAATATCATTACTAAGACAACAACGATCCTTACCGACATACTGACGAATATCATTAATCCTCATCACTTCCTTCACAAGCCTCGGCAATTCATCTTCAAACACCTTCGAACTTCTCTTCCCAGCTAATCCAAAACCACAAAAAAAACATCCACAACAACGACAAAACACCGGATCAAATTCATTGCCTAAGCCAGAAAACCAGAAGAAATTTCCCGAAATAGAAGAACCTTACGCGGCGACGTAAGGAGGCAGAGGTTCTCCAACTTAATGTCAGCGCTCTGGATGGTCGACCTCGAAACGATCGAGCGGTAGATCCACGAAACGGTGAGCTTAACAAGTTTTTGCCGGAGGGAGGCGAGGTCACGGTCGTAGTCGGAGCAGGCCCCGGCGAGCTGCGAGGAGAGGCCGGAGGAGACCGACAGTAGGCCTTCCGCGGCGGTGAACCGGTCGTCGAGGAAGGTCCGCTGGTGAAGGGTAAGTTCGGAGGGCGGTGGAAGGATGAGATCGCCGGAGGTTTCCATCGGAGGGAGGGAAACTGGGATCGGGTCGTTTTGAACGAACCGCCGGAACTTCATTTCATTTTATTCCCTGGTGACGGTGGAATCATAAAGTGATATTCCGGTTTTATCACCTCAAATTTTTGCCTTCATTACATCTTAGTCCTTAATAACATTCACGTAATCTGAACACAAACGAAGGATCTACTAATACGAACACTACTGATTGATCCAGCAATACCGAAAGCGTCACGTAGCCACATGTAAACAATGTTCCTCCAAAATGCACTTCCCTTCGTCCGAAATGAAATGTATATAAATACGGCTGCCGAGGAGGGACTAACAGGAGAGGAAAGGCATCAGCTCAATCCATAGGCTGAGTTACATCAGGAATTGGCAGTGGTGAACCAAGCTTCTTCATTTGTCCCAGCAGGACTGGAAGGCGTTTGAGAGATTGTTATGGTCATCGGTATCACCCTTGGTGTTCTCTTTAGCAGTCATTCTTATTTTGAGGTTTTCTTCAGTAGACTATGCTGCTGCTCCAGGTACTGGAACAGTTTTGAGTTAAGAAATTGTCAATTAGATCACATAGAGAGATAAATTGTCAGTTTGACAATCTATGGAAAAAAGGATTTTCTTTTCGTTCGCCCGCTCGATAAGCTTGTAAGTTCGGCTCAGCTCTCTGTTAATCCACCGGAGACGAAATGCAAACTTTTCCAGAAGTCAAAAGAGAAGAAACCAGCCCACGAAAAAGTTGTCTTGTAAAAGATGTGTTTGCTAGAATCATTCATCAACTAAAAAAATTTACAGAGTTCTTGGATATGCTTGTGGAATGAGTAAGTAAACTCACGTTCTTCATCAGATCTGCGTGCGAACTCATGGCCTTCTCTTGAAGATCCGCCTGCCAAAAACAGTTTGTTCATTGGCAAAGAAGAACGCGAGCAACTGTTACATAAGGACTTCTTCCTAGATTCATTTTCCTGTTAAATCCATCAGGTTTGCATGTTCTTTCTTAAATTGAGGAGGATGCAGAAGCTTGGGGATAGAAACGTACAACGGAGAGTTTTCTGGAAGGGTCCGCGTTCAGCTGCCGCAGCTGGTCACATTCTTCCGGTCCAAATAGCTGCGGATCAGAGAGATCATAACCAAGAGAACACCAATAAAAACGGCAGTTGGCACCGTCGAAAACGTAGTTAGAAATGATCATAGAATATCATATCATGTAAAAGCTGACATGTCACTCATCTTATGAAGGTAAAATAATGTGGCATTGGGAGAAATATCGGCGCCATCGTGATAAATTGCCTTCAGCCACCACCAGATTTCACTTGATTAGCCCAAATGGAATCTGGAAAATGGAAATACTAGCTAAATATATTATCTATATAATACCCAACTTATAAATGTGCAAAGACAAATAAATATTCGGAAAAATTGGGACCTTGGGGGACGATCTCGTTCTTCGTACCATCAGACGGAGGCAGTCTCTTCACGCCTTTGTAGGTCATAAGTCGGCGACAGATCATTAAGTCAAGAATGTAGGATATAATGGTTGAATCACTATCACCTGTAAATTGCAATAGTTAGTAAATCCAATATGCCTTCATAAGTTTTCACTTTTATGAAACTGCCAACTATCTTGCCTTCAAAACTCTCTGTTTGTTTCTACAGCTCCTCAATCATGCTCTTTTTTAAGTAGATAAGCTTTATATTGGCCTTTCAGGTAATAGATGCACAGCCTGTCTCTCGAACTTCTGGTTCCAACTCCTTGGTTGCGGGCTTTCCTGAATTACCAACTGTCCGCTCATGGGGAAAAGATATGCTCTTATCTTCGGGTTCCAATCCTGTTTCACTTCCATGGTCACTTTCTGATTCATCTGAGACCACTAATGCCACATCAAGGAAGGGTTCCAACAAAAAGTATAGTTTGTGCTTGTTAGCTGACTTCCTCCCAAAGACGGACAGAATACAACAGTTCATCGAATACGACCCTCTTCTTCTTCTCCGGATGAAATGGCTTTTTATCACTTACATGTACGGAGATAACAGAGAGCACATCAACTCGAGACAACGGCCTGCTTGTGCCATTACCAACAGATATAAGAAACCGGATCGATGCGTTTGATCTCTACCCTTCAAACTCAATGCCAGTAGAAGATCTCGCTTTCCCCTGTCTCTTTTTCTGCAAATCATCCTCCTTGGAATCAGATTCCCAATCAGTTTCTTCCTGGAACTTTCTTTATTAATCTCCCAGTATTCCTTAAAGAGCCATTCAATTGTATTCCTACCATCAAAATCAATTTTATCGCTGCAGCAGCAAGATAAGCTTCAGTAAATGCAAGAAGAACCATTTCAACACTAAAGAAAAAGACCTTAATGACCAACCCCAGAATACTCTAGATTCTTTCATTTGTCAAAATCTCAAAATGAGTTATCCTACATATTTATACTCAAACTTGCGGGGCCGTTTTGAAGAGCTAGGTGCGAGAAGAAGAAACTACAAATCAAGGCAAATGGCCTCCAAGTTCATCTTCAATAAATTTACTAGTCACAATCAACATTTTCCTCTATGAGAAGTATAACACCACCTAAAGCAGTGATTACATAATGGCCCATCCCCTTGGACGATGACATAGTGAGCGGCAGTGTCACAACATCCACAGATGGAGTTTGGACAGCAGAAGCAATAAAAACTTTGTCTCTCTTTTGCACAGGAAGCAAGAATGTCGACCCGGAATCACAGAATTGTCAATGGCCACACGTCAAATTATTCACGGCTTTCCTCTTAAGATCAAACCGGATAAAAGAAAAGATAGGGAAAATCTCTATGGAAGTGGCGACAAAGAGCATCACAAGAATTAAACACCAAAGAAGTCCACAGCTAAGTGATATAGCCTCTGATAACAATTTCATCCCAATTAGCCACAGTTATCATACTAATCTTAATCCAAGCAAGTCATCTGATAACTTTTATCACACTGCTGTTATAATTTTTCTATTTTGGGTTATCATTAATTGTAATAATTTTGTTTGTATCGCATATTTTCGTACACATCATATATATCTCTTCGTGTCACGTCTTTTCGTATTAGTTGTACTTTAACGTCACATCAAGACGCGTCATACTTATCCGATAGCGTTACACTTATCGTCAATATCGGGAATTTAATTAAAAAGCTGTAACAAAAGACAACACATTATAAGTCCATTTTGGGTATGTGATTAATATAGTTATTTGGACTTTGCGCATCTCTCATCTTAATCGGAATGGTTAACGGCTCGGTGTAGGCCTTATTGTCCTTGATCAGTTGATGGATAGGATCGAAAAGGAAAATGTTATTATGACGTCGAGGTCCCTCTCACACTCCTTTATTCATATTATTATATTATATATAATTTTACTATATACAGGGGATCGACCGTTTCAATAAAACGTTTGGATTCATTCGATGGAGAGAAGGAGGAAAAGACCTAATCGCGTCTCCAAGATTATCCGAAATGGCACAATTAGGTATGTTTTAGTATAATTTACATTCGGTAATCGTATAATTCGCGTATGATTCTGGGATTAATTCGATTAACGGAAGTTATTCGAATTCCAACAACTGCAAGTCCGAAACGGGCTATTTTGCACAGAAGAATCATCCCTCCCCACATACTAGGGGTGATAAACCGTCAGACAATCCCTGGTCACGAGATATAATCCCATTAGGGACTGCAGTGAACTCTCAAAAGTACAGGTCGTCAACGGGAACGAGTTACATCTCAATCCCAAACATACAAAACCCAAAGATTGCTCGACTCCAGATTCGTTTTCTTTAAACTTGGACTCCAAAAGGAAAAAAGAAAACCAAACACGGATCAATGGCTCCACATGAACGAACAAGCAAGTCATCACAAACGTATCTTTCCGCTACCTACCTGTTCCGTCCAGAAACAACAAACAACACGAAGCCGGCATTAATGGATGGGAAGATTCCTTCACGTGCACGCCACAGGCAAGCAAAAAAACTGACGAAAAACAAACGAGAAGACAAGTTATCCGCCATCCTTAAAGATGAAGCACCAGACAACGAATGAAATGGAATGCCT